>OX940929.1:13343773-14695179 GCA_954870645.1 Agrotis clavis | reverse complement strand
TGCCACTTTCAGACTACTGAGCATTCTTAATTCTTATTTCAGCCATATTCAATCTCTGTTGTAGCCCAACATTACAAACAAAAGGTTCGGACCTGTTGTCGTTGATAGGGACTTTTCCCACGGCGGCGGCGCGATGCGATTGCATTTCGACCGATTCCAACTACAAGTGAAAATCAACCTTACCACTATGACTATAAATGACATAAAACACGTTGTTATCTACGGGTAGATGAAAAACAAAACACGATCGCCACGACGACGGTGACGTCAAGTCAATCGAATTGCATCATTATTTCTTAGCAGCAAGGTTGATTTTCACTTTTAGTTGGAATCGTGTCGCGCCATGGGTAAAGTCCCATAAGATTAGACATTGTTTCACAAATGTTCCCCTTAAATCGGTTTCCTGTCCTATGGCGTAATTTACTTTACCATCACACGAGTGATGACGAGTGATGATGACAAAACCGTGAAAAAGCGTGTCATCTTATTACGATGTACGATTCCACCGAAATGGTGTGCAGCACATTTGTACACGCACTTCTTCAGTACGCGTACGAAGTTGGTATGCCGTTTAGCCTATGTGTTCACCGGCAGGGCAGTACAGCACATCTCTGTGCGCGCACAAATAACGAGTCTACTGATCGCGTGTGTGTGATATCCAGGGGAGCAATGTATTCGTGTTTGCTTAAGTGAGTCCACCAGAGCGAACATTTGCGGTGGAATCACGTCTTTAAAATATAGAAGACCGTCGTAACACTCGTATTTTTTAAAATTCTGCTCATGATGCTGATATTATAGATACGAGTATATAGACTTTGAGACACTCTATTGAAATATACGCGCAGCGTCTCTTGAAAAAAATACATGCATCTTCTAAAAATAACTTTTTCTTTAACTTTCTTCTTTAGACTGGTACATCACCTGGGGCCGAATGACCTTTCCCTTCCAGACGGGGTTTCAGGGGGAAAACACCGTCTGTTTGGACTAAAGATAATTAAACAGGTATTGATTCTATAACTATAGCTGTAAATATTTGGTTTTCGACCAACCCAACTCATGCGTCACGTATCGATATTTCTAATCAGCTCGACTGATAAGGAACTGCGCAGATTACGAAAATACTGATAAATGGGTACAACACCAGGACTATTATCATTCACTGTTGATTTCACCTGCAGTAAACTAGATAATTTAAAAATATAAATAATATTATATTTTTGTGAACAAAAGGAATCAATACCTTAAGGCCAAGGTAAGAATTTTTTTCTTTGTTTGTATGTGATCTGGAATAAACCTTTCGCGATTATGGAAGACTATTATGTCTTTGGGGGTTGAAATATTTATGAAATTATTTTGTAAACAAGATGGCGGTTTCAGTTCTTAGCAATATATTAAAAAAAAAAACTGCTCTAATAGTATATTATGCAGCTAGTGAATAAAGGACGGATTAAATGCGAGGACTATTGATGAATCATAAACAAGCGGAGGATTCCGAACGACTGAATCACGACCGTAGAGAGTGATTCAAGATTAAATCACGACCGTAGCAATTGATTCAAGTTTTTGAATCCTGAGCGACGCGAGTGATTCAAGTGTTTGAATCCTGAGCGACGCGAGTGATTCATGGCCCTCGATATGAATCCGATTTATTCAAGAGTATTCTATTCTATTTATACCCATGACTACGAGAAAAAGAAAGATCAAAGCGTTAATAGACGAGGTCCAAAGACTCTTTTGCTATCAAAGAGTCTGGACAAACGTAGTTTATATTTTTCAATTGATCACTTGTTTTCTTTCAGCTATGCCACCTCCACACGCATACCCATGCGGGCCGCAGTGCGGGACATTCTGTACGCCGAACTGCCGCCACCGCATCACAGTAGAGACCCAGTATCCGAATCATGCGTACCCGCCGCCTCCGCAGCCGTACGATGCGCCCCAGCCGCCTGACTACCCGCATCACCAACCGCCGCATTACTATCCGCATCACCCACCGCCTCCGCATCATAATCCGAACTACCCACCGCCGCCCGTGCACTATACACAGGACGGAATCCAACTTTTTAGTACGCAACCTACCCCTCGCTAAACATGATTGACATGCACAAAATCAAACTACGATAAGTGAAAATCGTAATCATCAAAATCGGGCCTGGAGGTTTTTTATTTATCTAAAATGTCATACGATTTTGTGTCTTATTGGAAACTGTGTACCTAGTGTACTAAGTCAATAACCACGCAACGAAAACTGATACTTCGTAAATGCACTGTGATTTTTTTTTCCTGTAATAAATTCGTGAAATATTGAGATCTGCGTCATTATTAACTTTTGTAATCATAAATACCTACAATGATATTTAATTCATTATTTATCTTATCATGAACATTTATGTTGAAATTATGTACAAAATTCATGTATTATGTACAACTCAATGTATATTTTTATGGCCAGTTGAATAAAACATCTGAAACGGATCATTATTTTATTCTAACTTACAATTATTATAATTACTATTTCGGGGATTTCAAACGTAAACACAGTACAGTCAAAACTAAAATAAATTCAAATAATACAGTTATGTCTCTATCAAATTTTCAATACATACACAACACAAATATCACACATTATAATAGAACTAACACACAAGCAAACAGACACTAATATCTTTAACACCTGTTCTCATTTAATGGCCCAGCAAAAACGATTGCCAACCGAACAATATTACTGCACTCGATTATTTCCCAACGCAAAGCTCACAGACGTAAAATCAATTAGTACAAAGCAACAGACAGAAACACAAGTAATTATTTCATCGTTTCCTCTTCAAGGCTATGAAGGGAAATAGCAAACCAAACAGCGCTCTTATTAAGAAAGTTTTTCTTCATAACAAGATTACGTACGCCAGATGTGTTGGATTGTGTTCGTATAAATGTTGGGAAGAAAGCGATACTATCTAGCTATATTACTAACTTTGTAATCTAAAGCCCGGTTTCCACGGCAAGCGGAGCGGACACATTAATGACCCAGCGGGTGAAAAGAGTAAAAATGAGCTCGCTCTGGGAACGCAAAAACGATTTGTTGGTGGAAATACAAGTATGCAGTTTGCGCTTGCGAGTTTAAAGGAGTCATTAATGTGTCCGTTCCGCTCGCGGTGGAAACCGGGCTTAAGGAAGTTAGGGTAAAATGAGACCTCTTTTTTTAGTATTTTTCAAGTGAATTGATTCCTGGGACATTGTTGCATAAACTTTTACCCACTGTAATTTCAGCACACTCTAGTGCTGATAAAAAAAAAACTAGCTAGTAAGTAAGTTCCTGCCGAAGTCGCGGCGCTGTCTCATCAGGCCACCGTGATCCTGGAACGTAAAGTGCTATTGAAGGGTCACCGTGGGATTTTATTAAGTAAGAGTCTGACAGTCCCTTCCGTCCTGCCCGCCCTGGAGAGGAGGACTCATTTAATGATTTTACCGCGATAAAAAAAGCTAGAGACGTTGATAATAAATTACAATCGATTGTAAATAAATAAATATGCATTAAAAAACAAAGCAACCGATATCCGTTATTTTAATTTTTTTTTGTGGTGGTTTTTGAAGGCAGCTAGTTCTTTTTATAATTTTCTTTTTTTATCTACCTACATCGGCTACATCGTACCTATTTGAAGTATTCACGGCGTTTACTGTGTCGAAAAGCGCCTTTGTGTTTGTCAAAGATTCCGTTTAATATACGCCAAAAAAGTGAAATGTCTTGCTACTTGCTAGGGTCTCAAAAATTGTAGCAGCAATCAAACAGATCCACGTAAGTGGTAATATTGACAAACGCACCCGACTGCATTCAATACTACGACGCAAGTCAATGGACTCAATTACCTACTACTACAGAGAAATTAATGGAACATTCAACTGACAAGCTGTTGATTGTATACCTGAAAGGTAATTATTACAGGATTGATTCCGTAGACTAGATATATTACGTTAGTATTGATTATTAAACTAGCCAAGTCATAATACTAATCATTTTGATAGGCTGTTCAGAATTTCGACAGAACTTTCTCATATTTTGAATCTTAGTTTTTTTGCCCGCATAATTATAGTTCACGGCAAAATCGACATTATTATTCTGCGAAATTCTGAATCTATAATTCTGAAAACAAAAGCTGATAAAAGTCCTTGACCTACTCGTATATGTGACAGGAAAATTAAAGAGACAACATGGTTACGGGGGGGAAGATACAGTTATTAAAAAGATTTTACAAACATATCAAATTATTGAATGAAAAGGCTTGTTATAAGGATTGTAATAATCTTTTTTTTTGTTATTTTAAAACAATTCGTTTCAGAGATATTCAAGAAAATATACGAAAATTGCCTTTTGTTTTAGATTTGTTAAATAATACCTTTGCCTACACCCACGTAATCTGGCTAGACTTTCATTTTCAGAGAACTCCTGTAATTCTAAGAACGGTTAATACGTTTTGTTTATTCTACATAATAGACCAACATGGACTAAGGCGTTTATCACAACACACTGCTAGTTTGCGCGATTAGCAAAACAGAGCCTGTAGCCAAACGGCAGGCGACAATCGCTATCGCTCAGCAGTCTTTACTAGATTTTCAACTTTATGCAATGGGGTATAAAGTTGAAAATGTATTAGCGACTGCTGAACGTTAGCGATTGTCGCTTGCCGTTTGGCTATTGGGCCTGTCTCTCGTCGCAAACGGTTGATACTCTTACCCGCGCGGTCGAACGGCGCTTACCGCTTCTCCGCGCGGACCATCCCGCTCATTCATTAGCTTCGCCGTCCGTGCGGATTTGCGGTTTCGTGTAAGAATAACCTTATAGTAGGGTTTCGCAATGAAAATTGCGTGGGCACACAAGATTCAAGCTCGAAATACCATAAATACAACTACGCAGTATCGTTGATTAGATATAAACACGTATAAATATACGTGTTCATTACTCACAAATGACTAAGTTGTCCTTTGTCTGAGTAAACAATAATTCTGATTACTTGAATACTTCATTTATAATTATCGATACTGATTACTAATCTGAAAGCCATAACAGTACAGAGATAAAAATTAATGAATATTGTGTGTTTAAACACAAAGTATTAAAGTTTAATTTAACGTTTAAAGAAGAAAAGTTAATTGTATATCAGTAGCTGAACGAGAAGTTGACGATAGAAGAAGAGGTTCTCAGTAACGATTGACAACCTTACCAATTTGCAGATAAAATAGTAACTAAATCTATGGCCGACATAATTTATCCAATGATCCAGTATGGCCACAACTTATGGGCAGTGTCATGATTAAAAAACATGCTAAACGTATTATATTTAAATCAAGTTACGGTCCACGTTGGACATATTGCGATGATTCCCGATGGATGTCCACTTCCAATTTGGCCACCATTGGTGGACAGTGAAACTTTTAGTATAAAACTTTCCCTCTGTCCATCCCGGGGTGGACAAAAGGAAGAACTAATAGAAATTTGGGCCGGGCCACCATGGTGGACAGTGATACGAATTTTATTAATTACCGTTGGCCACCACTGGTGGATAGTGAAACATATTTCAAAAAAGTTCGCTGTCCGTCAGTCAGCTGGGAGTGGCAAGAACCATTGCTGGTTATGAGGTCTTCATTTCGATTCCCAGGTCAGATAACGTGTCTAACTTCAGTCATTCAAAAGACTATGAAATAATTCTTATGTCATTTCTTCTCATTCTCATAAACATTGAAATATGAAAGGTCGTCACTTCGTTTCCCGAGCGCACTTACTATGCAATATATTTTATCACCCACAATTTAACCGCGCGAGTAAGTCCCGGGAAAGCTAACTTTGCGCAATGTCATTATGTTCTAACTTCATAAGTATGTAATGCAACACTTGGTAGTGTTTGCAATATGTTACATTTTTAAGTGAGACTCTATCATGATTCCCGTTTTGTGACTTAAACTGTGAAATTGACGTTAATAATTAGTTCTTCGTTCGTTTATTAGAGGTGCGTTTCAAATTTCCATTCAATAAACGCAGTAAATACTTTTAAAAAAATGCAGTAACTTTGTGGCCTCTGTTTCATACTTATCTAATTATTACTTTGTACCAAATACAATAGAAAAGTAACGAATATAGAGAACTATGTCCCATAAACGTGCCTCATACAGAATATTGTCTTTGTTGCCTACAACATACCGCAAAGTAATAACTATTATATGTAATCATAATATAAAAATAAACAAAAGGTCGACGGTAGGTCATCGGCTACTTTTTATTTTTAATACCAATTTTGTTATACGACCAAAGCCAAGGCCAGAGCTAATAACAAAGCTACGGAGGCCATTAAAAAATAAAACGACGTATATATAATTTGTAAGGATTACGTATGACCCTGAGTTATAACAGTAAAACAGTTTATTATAGCTATGTATCGTTTTACTCCTCTCTAAGCAATAATGTACCGAGAAAAAGTGAGAACGAAAAAGTCCATAAATATCACATTCGCGCACAGTTCGTTACACGGCCAAGGAAACGGAAGAAAAGTCTTAACTCCCGGAAATTTTGCCCTCGGCTTGTTCAGCCAATGTTTTTTTTTATCAATACGTTTAAGAAAGAAAAGCGGTTTGCATTTGACTCGGTTATGAATTTTATTTTCTGCGTTGGACGGTCCATAATGTGTGTCTATGTAAATTAAAAAGAAAACCTCAATCTATAGTAATACTAGCTGACCCCGCAAACGTTGTTTTGCCATATATATTAAAAAAAAATAGATATAAAATTTCCGTGTCACAATGTTAGTTACCGTACTCCTCCGAAACGGCTCTACCGATTTTTACCAAATTTTATATGCGTATTCAGTAGGTCTGAGAATCGGCTACTATCTATTTTTTTTTTTAATTTATATGGCAAAACAACGTTTGCGGGGTCAGCTAGTAAGATTATAAAACTGAAGAGTTTGTTTGGTTAAACGCGCTAATCTCAGGAACTATTGCTTTTGATTGAAAATAAAAACGGATAGTCTATTTATCAAAGAAGACTAGGCTAAAAATAGGCTATATAACATCTCGATACGACCAATAGATACCAAGCAGCGGATGTAACCGTGTGGATCAGCTAGTGGTACAAATAATGAGCAAAATTATACACAACAATAATAACAATAACTAATACGCCTGTGATCCCCAAAAGGTGAAGCAGAGGTGTACTGAATATAACACCAACAAATAGTACACCCACATTTCAAACAATAAATCTAAATAAAAATTGCTATCACGATAAAATTCAATGGAACCTTCTTCTCATAATTAAGGAGGCAAGATAGTCCCGCTGAAAATTCCTTAAGCCTAACTCAGGTGCAGCGTCAACCCTCGAAACATAATCCCATAGCCATGTTTTATGTGGCCCACGGGCAAAAAGGGCACTTATGAGACCGGGAACCCGTGCCACTAATATTATTCTTTATTGTTAATCGATAAACAGTACACACCAAAATACATTTATTGAAGGCAGGATGAGCGGAAACGATCCCCAGTTGGCACATATCTTTGGACAAAATTGGGGACAATTTTTCTGGGAATCTTGCGACTAATAATGCGGAGAAAATCTGCCCTTCGACGGAGACAGTAGAATGTTCAGTTATGGGCAAAACAGAGGTGAAACTGATGTAAGGCACCTTTAGGTAATCATTTAGCAATGTGCGTCTTATCGTCACTTAAAACGACGTAATCACCCTGGTTACACTTTGACTGGATCACAAAAATAAAAATTAATCTGTACCTTTAGCACGAGTTTCCAGTATTTGAGACGTAAAGTAAACTGGAACTCTGACAATTTCAAATTAACAATTTCAAGGAAAAAATTAGTTAATTCTTCGCACACCAGAGGCGCTGTTCCATTTTTTCATACAAGAAACGCTGTAAATACTGGAAAGACGCTGTAAAGTAAAAGAGTGAAAACTCGTGCTAAGAGTACAGTACCCTTAGCACCTCTGGTGTGCGAAGAAGGAACTAATTTTTTGAAACTGAACAGTACCAGAACGAATTTGGAAAATTAATTTCCACGCATTTATAATTGTAATTGACCCTAACATGTAAAGTTACTAAATAATTGACATCCTATCACCTAAACACAATTTAATTGCCCAATAAATTGTCAGTTGTGACCTGAATACGTTTAATCCAAGCTGGGTGGTACAGTCATGAGGACAAATATCCCTAGATTTCCGCTATTTCATCGTATGAAAATCGTCATGGACTTCCTCAACTCAGGAAAAGCTGAGGAGTATGTAAGCCTCGACCGACTAAAAGCAAAAGATGTCCTCTAGTACCTTATTACCGCTCCACCTCTCTTCGAGTGGCGAACGCCGGGCATTAGAGGGCATATCGCCGCCACCTCGGGCCTGTATCTGCTCTACGTAGGCCAGCTCTCACGGAAGACGCAGATTGGTTTGCACCCATCGCGGCGTTGATGCTCGCTGCATCTGCTTCGGAAGCTGATAGAGGCCTAGTCCTCCTTTCCCTCTTCGCTTCCTTCGTAAGCCCGTTCACCGCTTTGGTCTTAGCGGTAAGCGTGGCGATGGGCGGAGTGATAAGACATTAATTACTTGGAAGTTCGTGAATTCGCCACTAGCGGGGCTTCGTGACGTCTTTCAAACATTTATATCCAGGGTCACGATAACCTATGATGAGGCAGTCCCGTGACCCCGGCAGGCTTTGGCCCTCTAAGGCTGCTCCCACATCTGTCGACGAGGAATTGGCTTAAGCCGGTCAAAAAATCCTTTATGTCAACGTTATAAGGATGTTACTAATGCCATTCGCATCGGCTCGGCTCGGACGACGCGAAGTTTTTGACCGGCTTAAGCCGATTCCGCCTCGATAAATGTGGGAGCACCCTAAGAAGGGCTCCGTTCAGATTCTCGCTCGATTCGCTCACCGTCCATGATCGGTCGGTGAGTCAGCCAGTACTCGGCATCCGCATGCCTACACTGTGAACCGTTATTTCCGTGTGACATACATTTAGTTGTTCATGTCTGTACCCGAAGTTAATCGCCATCAATCGGGCAGAGGCACCGAGCTACATAAATAGGTGCACATGTAACATCACTTTTGAACGCAGTCGGATGCTGGTACGTGAGTTACGGTTATGGCGGTCCCCGGCTGCCGGTGCGCTCGCCCTCGACTATCCGCTGCGATTGAAACATGCCCCTTAAATTTTTATAGGCCTTTAATAAGAAATGAACTACGTTGCGAGGTATGCCTGCTTAACAAATAAGCTCAGTCTGTGTTGAAATTGGTTGGCAAGTGTGTACTTATTTTAGGAGATTTTCAAGCGATTATATACAGATGAGGGTTATTAAGGAAATACCTTTTGTAAAACGTAGATGCGTAATATAGTACCCTTTTTTTTTTTTTTTTTTTTTAGCGTGGTAAAATTATCAAATGATTCCTCCAACCCCGGGCAGGGCGGGAGGGACTGTCAGACTTCTACTGACTAAAATCCACGGTGTCCTTCAATAGCCCTTTCTGTTCCGGGATCACGGTAAGGAAATAATCCCGCGACCCCGGCAGGCTTTGGCCCTCTGAGAGGGGGGCCCCGTCATTATGCTGATGCTCTTTAAAGGCGCGCGCGGGACACAACGCGCCGTCGACCCGGGCATGGTCCTTGGTCGGGCAGCGAGTTGCCCTTTACTCGCTGCCCGCATGCCCGCGCCTACGGTGGCCGGAGATCATCAAGCGACGTCCGTCGCCGTGGGCGTCTACTACCGCGGGTAGGGCGGAGGGAGGACTCTGTCCTCTCTCGCTCGCGGCCCGCCTCCTCCTTTGCGAGCATTACTGCTTCGCAGAAGGAGGCGACCGCTTCCCACTCCGTCTCGCAATATAGTACCCTTAGCACGAATCACTTTTTAGAAGGCACCAATTTTTTTTTTGATAATTGTCAAAGTTCCAGTTTACTTTACGTCTCAAATACTGCTAAGGGTACTGACCTTCGTATCCTTCTTCTTCCTATTAATATTATAAACGTGAAAGTTTGTTTGGATGGATGGATGTTTGTTACTCTTTCACGCAAAAACTACTAAACAGATTGGGATGAAGTTTGGTACAAAGACAAATTATTACCTGGTTTATGGATCATGGAATAGTTTTAACCAGATTTTATGTTCCCTTGGGGTCGTTTTCGAGTTTGTAGCGTGACAACAGCAGCTAGTATGGCCATATGTATGAACGTAAATGACACAATGGAAAAATGTAAATACGAGTATCGTAGCAGATGGCATTCCGTGTTATGCGACGTCAGTTCATGAATGTAATGTCATGTTTGTAAAATATCGAGCTATTATGCAAAAATTAAAACTCATTTGGTACTATCTCATACGTTTCATTAGAAATTCCTAAGCGTGCGTATCAATATAGGCGGAGACCTCTCGCGCCCGGCATTGGTTGCGGCCATGCTGCGGGGCGAGACGGAATGGGAAGCGGTCGCCTCCTTCTGCGAAGCAGTAATGCTTGTGAAGGAGGAGGCGGGCCGCGAGTGGGAGAGAACAGCGTCCTCCCTCCGCCCCAACCGCAGTGGTAGACGCCCGCGGCGTCGGACGTCGGCAGACGATCTCCGGCCACCGTAGGCGCGGGCATGCGGACAGCGAGTAAAGGGCAACTCGCCATCCGACCATGGACCATGCCCGGGTCGACGGCGCGTTGTGTTCCACGCGCGCCTCAAAGAGCGTCAGCAAAATGACGGGGCTCCCTCTCAGAGGGCCAAAGCCTGCCGGGGTCGCGGGACTTATTTCCTTACCGTGACCTCGGAACATAAAGGGCTACTGAAGAACACCGTGGATTTTAGTCAGTACAAGTCTGACAGTAGGGGTGGGAGGACTCATTTGATGATTTTACCACGCTAAAAAAAAACTTCGAGAAAGACGTAGAACATTGCAAACGGTTCAATTCGACCCCATCGAATGTGACGTAAATCCGCCTCACTGCGGGTAATAGTAATATAGCCGCGTGCCACTTCGTTACAATTCCTTCACAGTACAACACTTGTTATGATTACATACATAAAAATAACAATCTCGCAAATATGAACAATACCCCACTGGGCCGTAAAGTAATCTCGACATAAGAAATTAGAACATTACTCGCTATTGTCGCGACGAGACGTATCAAAATGAGTTCCCGCACGTTCCTATTCAAGTAATCTGCGAAGGCACTTTAATAAAAAATAGTATGCATAAAAGTTGCTACGCCGTAGACTGTCTACGAGTGCTACGAAGCTCTACGAAGCTCTACGATGCAGGTAATCGGCATCCAGCGCGTTTCCGGTGATTACTACAACTCAAACACTATTGAAACGTGAATACTTTATGCTGTATTTCCTTCTTCATTTCTTTGTGCAGTGATCTCGATCAAACGTTTTTCCGAGCGGTTTGCAATTTCACAGGATCTCACACCTCTTCTTTAAAAATATTTTCTACCACGAATAACCGGATTTTTCTTGCTTCAAACTGGGTAGTGAAAGTAATTGCGCCCGAAAATGCCAATATCGTAGCCGTGCACATGACACCTAATAGCGTCATTGGGGAAACGGGGTCGGTTCCCACACTTTCTCTTTGTAAATAACCGACGGGCCTATGAACACAACGTGCAACAGATTTATTACGTTTTACGGCTTTCAAGAAGTTTATTACTAAAACTGATGAATCGATTCCATTTTTAAAGACAACATTATACATACTATAAAATCACGCCTGCCTGATATCCCTGAAGGGTTAGGCAAAGGTGTACCTTATAGTACATTCACAGGGTCGCTAGTAAATAACAAATAACGTATTAATACTAATAACACAATACGCTTGTGAACACAAAAAGTGTATTTAGTGCGTCAGTCGGATCATCAAAAAATATTTGACTCGTAGGTATCTTTTTGTTTTGTTACGAAAACCAAAATCGACGAAGATTTGACACTTTTTTTGTTTACAATAGTTACGTCATGGCCTGGTGGCCTACCCATGAACTCCAGTCAAGGCTGTGGGAAAGAGATGGTGCTAGACGACTTGTATAGCTCTGTCTCTTTCCCACAGCTTAAACTGGATCGCGTTAAGAGCTAGTGGTAAGGGCTTTTGGAATTCTTAGAAGGTAAATAATCTTAATCTAGTTTGGTTTTCGGCCATATTGTTAATCACTGATAGAATTTAAAAATAGAAATGATTATTTCGTATTAATATTGTTAATTTAAACTAAGATTGAATTATGTTATATTATTTGTTTTTAAAGTACTTGTGTTTTAATTTTATGTTATGTTTAAATTTTTGCATGCCGAACGGCACAATGTACCAGGAACAAACAACTTGAACTGTAACAACTTATGTATTTACCTACATTGAATGCAAATAAATTATTTCTATTCTATTCTATTCTTTGTCATTTTTAGTGTGTCCTTCTCCCTCGAGTTTTGATATGTTTAATGTTTAAGAATATTCTCTGATTTAACAAAAGAAAAGAATATTTGTGTCCATTATTTAACAAAACTCTAGCTGATAGCTAACTAGCCTATAGTATAATTAATAATAGATTATTATAAACTTATTTCTATAACATCTATAACTATACCTCTCAATATTATAATGACTGAAGAGTTTGTTTCAGAAACTCATGAACCTAATTTGAAAAAAAATAATCTTATGTTGGATAGCCCTCAAAGAGTGTCAGCATTATGACGGGGTCCGCTTTATAGGGCCACAGCCTGCCGGGGTCGCGGAACTCGTGAATTATCGTGACCCCGGAACGTAAAGGTCAGTGAAGGACACCGTGGATTTTATTCAGTACGAGTCTGACAGTCCCTCTCGCTCTGCCCTGGGTGGGAGGACTCATTTAATGATTTTACCTTTTTTTATAAAAAATTTGAGTAGCCCATTTATCGAGGAAAACTATAGGATATTATAACATCACACTACGACCTGACGGAACCGAGGAGCGGGTGCAACCGCGGGATACAGCTAGTGTTAATATACTAACACAATATGCTATAACATACGAGTACCTACATTATAACTTACATTAAAGTTACGCTATAGTTTGTATGTTTGTATTGACTTTCGAACAAACACATGGTTTTCTTTGTACCTATTGTGTTGCCAAGTAACAGGCAACAAATATACTTAGCATAATTATATAATGAACTAGCAACCCAGCTCGTTTTACGCGGTATTGACAAAATATGAAGATGTTTTTTTAAACACGGCCTCTCTTTCATGTAGTAGGGTCGTGTGTTTGAACCTAAAAAGACGCATTAGTTTTTATAATTTGTTTCATCACTTCTGCTCTCAAAAACAGTAGATGAAAACATCATGAGGAAAAACACATGACTTAAATCCAAAAATTCAAAGGCATGTGACATCTACCAATCCACACTGGACCTGCGAGGTAGATAACTGTCCACTCCCTCTCATAAAGAGAAGGCCTGTGTCCTAGCAGTGGCTGCAGTGGATATAGGCTGATTATCCTAAGTAGGAATGACTTTAAATACATCAACCATCAGAAAGGATTGATCATATTTTAAGGATGTTGTAAGGACAATCAAACATTACCACTTACCACCCCGAAATGGATCGTTTTTGGAAAACCATTCCATTCCATTCCTCTAAACATATAATGATATGAGCTTTATGGCGAAAAAACGTTCAGTAATGATGGCCTGGTCCAAACCCTTCTAGATAATGATCACTTGAAGACCGCATCAAAATCTGATGAGTATTTTTTTTTAATTTCAATTAGTCTCAACGTTTGTCCACTATCTCGCCCGCTGGGAATGTAGTCGACGATAAAGCACTTTTACCAAGAAGTAAACCTGTTCAATCCTGATTTAAAGATCCCAAGGTTGTAGCAATACACAGACTCTGGCAGGAAATTCCACTCCTTGGCTGTGCGCACAATTAACGTATTTTCACAACGCTTAATACGCACGTATGAGATATTCACCATGTACCTATGGTCCCACCCGCTCTGCCCTGGGTAGAAGTACTCATTGGATGCTTTTACAAGCTAAAAAAAGGTAATTTACACGGTCCTATTGGAAATCTGAGGCTAACCTAGGGGTGGCCTATGTTCAGCAGTAGACATCCTACAGCTGATATGATGATGATGATGATGATGATCACGCGATCACACAAACAGTTATCAAAAGTAAGTTTTTTTAGTAGGTATGTGTTCTTGTATAGAGTATATAAGATTGATAGAGTACCGCCGAAAGTTGGTCACGGCATTTGGTTCGTAAACTATCGAGACAGCTTATTGGTTTGTTAATAATATATCGTTCGCCGTACGTAATTAACAGACAAGGCTGTTAATATATTATTAATAAGTTCAGTACAAATGTCAGAACGGTAATTATACTCGATATTGGTTCGTTCTGTGTATACCACAGACCTATTATAATTATTAACTTTTTCGAAGCCAAATATAATTAACTAGCACCCGCCTTTAATTTATGGGGTCAAAGGCGACGTGGAAAAATATTGATACTTCTGTTCTTTGTTTTTTTTTCTTGTTTGTTTGTACACAATAATTTTAGGAACTATTGATTCGAACTGAAAAAAATCTTTAGTGTTCGATAGTATATTTATTGAAGAAGGCTATAAAACTTCACGCTACGACCAATAGGAGCCGAGCAGCGGGAGTGAAACCGCATGGAACAGCTAGTTAAGAATATCGTTAATACTGCCATTGTATCAGGGTTGGCATGATTAAAACAAGTTTAAAACACCTGTTTAAAACAGTGTTTAAGACAGTTTGAAATTAAACAGTGTTTTTTATTACCCGTTTCAACTACTTTTCAAGGCGGATGAATGCATATTATAAAATGAAAATTAATATTCAGGAGTCTAAATAGTTTGGTATAAAACCATTTGAGTCTAATGCCATTGCTATGTCAGATTTTTAACTTTTATTGGCATTGTAATGAAATAATACTTAAAAATATTAGAAAAAAAATCATCACATGTTTTTTTTCCATTGATCATTTTTCGTAAAAATTTCATTACAAAGGGCGAATTTGAAAATATTATGTAGTCTAGAAACGAAACATCATTAATTTATACGTTTAGACATCAACAAATAAGGTGGAATTAATTAAAAAAAAAAAAACAGAAACTAAAATCGCACTGTTTTATTCTAGGTACAGACACAGGTAAGCATGACGAGTATTAGTTTCCCACTTAAAAAAAAATCCCTCAGTTTGTTCATGGTCAATCTCCGAGAAAAAAACACACACGAGTCCCATGTTTGTTTCCATTTCCTACACACAAGTGTACTTAGGTGTAGGAAATAACATCATTTATCAACAGCTTACGAAGAAAACTACAATATTATGCGCATCTTAAAATAAATTGTGTTCTACGCCTTCTTGGAACTACAATGTGTTGTTTTATTTTAATGTTTCTTGAAAATCTGAATTTTTTGATGGATGAGTACAATTCGCGGTATATATTATGTTAATGTTTATAACTACAAATTCTGTCAATTGAGTTTTTTAATAGAGGAAAGCTCTATAGTGTCTTAAAACCTCATACTTTTGTTTAGACATATGAGCTACATAAGTACTTTTTATATAAAAGATGTCATCGCCAAGAAAACGTCCAATAACAATCGACCACCTTATTTTCCCTCGCGGCCTCTTTGTTCCAGAGAACTTCTAACACAACTCGCAATAAACAAACAGGATATGAAAAGTAGCCTCATTTCGCTATAAAATGCATGTAAGAACCAGTAATTTCAGCTGTGGGAAGAAGCAAAAAGGATCACGGCGCTGTGCGACCCCACACTTAATTAAAAACTTCACAACAGGTTGCTTCCTGCTGTGTTCAAGGAAAAACGAACACTATTGCAACCCTCCTAGTTAATATAAAGGTACCGTATATCATCTGTATAGCTCATACCTGCCATTGTGTCAAACCTCACACAATCAGTTTGATCAGTTATTTCAAATATTTAGACAAAGAGACATCGTCAAACAAAAATATCCTGAATGGAGTACCCATTTTAGTCGGTTTTAAAGCGAAAACCTTTGTGTTGGTAAACTTCTGTGAAATCACGGTAAGGAATCTTCGTAATCACGTTATAAATGTACATTTGGAATGTGGTAATATGTTTGACATAGAATTTACATTTGCTCATCTCTGTAAGGAATGGGCCGTAATCCACCCCTGCGGGTTTGTGGATGTTACATACGTTCGAATTAATTTCCCATTTACTGTTTTAACTATGTTTTTCTTCATAGGTTTGGGAGTTGTAGTGAAAAAATAACACACTAAACAGAAAAATTCATACAAAAAATAAAGCGTAGGCGTCTCGCGTAGGCGCCTCGCGTAGGCGCTCACGTAGCTGCTCTCGTAGCGTCGTAGCACCCGAATGCCAACCAAAATGATAGCTACTACTCGAGCGTTTGCTACTAAAATATGTATGTAGATTTCCTACTCCAAACGACAAACCATTCTACAAATATGAGCGTAAACATACGAAATTAAAACAAAGAGATCCATACAGTCGAATTTATTAAGCTTGTAAGGAACAACAAAGCGAATCCTGTATGTTATTGCGGCCTGTTTCGATGCAAAATGCCGCTTGGTTGAAATATGCGACACCAAATGAAATCATAAATTCCGGTAAATACGAAAGCAACGCGAGAGGTGCATCACAATGTTGTCCTGCCTTGTAATATGCGTGATTTTCCGTACGTATTGCTTTTTTTATTAAATTTCGGCGAGATAGTTGTATACAGACAGACAAACTATACAGAGTATAGGGTCTAACTCCGTGTGTACTTGTGTAGTTTCGTTCACAGTAAAGGAGATCGTCGCTCAGACAAGGCGCTGCTATCAAAATTCACCCAAAATCAAGGTGTAATCGATACGGTCAAACTGTATGGCGATGGATTCTTATGGGCTGTCAAAGTGTGCAAAAAAAAACTATTATTGTAACTTGGTACGATTATTAGAGTGTTCTAGGGAATCCATCTGCATACAGTTTGACCGTATCGATCATACTTTGATTTTGGGTTTTTGGCCAATACATTTTGGACCATGTCCTTTAGAACGTACAACCAAAAAATATTCGATGTTTGCCTCTAATAAGGGTCTAGAAATTGCTAGTCAATGCTGAATTATTCGTAGTAAGTTTGAAAAACAAAAAATAATAAGCCTAGAACAATTTACTTTTAAAATATCTTCTATCTCTATCTATTAAACGTAGAACTTATACACGTTTAAAACTTATCTTTAACGAAAAAAAACGTTCCTGAACAAAAAAAGCGCTTCGTTCCTAAATGGCCTTTGAAAAGAATCGGTAAGGAAGTTAGAAACATTAATTAAATCAGTAAAAAATTAAGAGAGTTATAAAGCTCTTAAAGTTTCAGTGAAGACCATGCCGTTTTGTGAGATGGAGTGGGATTGATAAAATGACCAGACCTTTGGAAAATATTAAATGTGGCTTCTGCGTTTTATCCTATAAGATTTATGAATTTATCTTTAAAATTCTATGTTAAAAAATCTCTATAATAACAAAATTTGTATAAAATTATAGATATTACAATAATGGACACATGTTTTTCTTTTGTTTTATCAATGAATATTTTCAAAATTCGGAGTGGGGTATCTGACGTCATAAGCAGAAAAACATTTACTTGCTTGTTATGTATTGCCAATGTTAAAAGTGTCATATCTTCGTCAGTTTTGATTTGTGCACAAAAAGAAAGAAAACGACTCAAATATATTTTGTAATCTAACAGACGGACTGATTACATTATTGGTCTAATACCCTATTAATATATCTACAAACTAACATAAATAGTTACTGATATAGATAGTTAGAATCTTTAAATTCTTGAAAATATCAAAATCCTTTACCAAATTCCTATAACTAATTGCACCATCGCTTCAAAATCGCGCTCCAATGCAAATCACTTCAAACAGAATACCATTTTCATATTCCCTAGATTATAATGTTCAATATCTGTTGCGGTCAATACCCTCCTTTGAAGCTTACGTTGCGAAATGGATGTGGTTACACTGACGGACATAATTGTCCCGTCGAGCAGTGATATGCGATGGCGAACCACAATGTAGTGGTCGCAAGCGCCGCCGCGCCGCCTCGCTAGCGAGTTGTTACTGGCATGCTGAACTAGATCTTGGAACTTAAATTATGTTTTAATTAAATGTTACCTGTGAATTATTTCTTTGGGTAATAAGCCGAAACACATTGTTTTTAATATGTAGGTGTGGTAATTCCTTATCACTAAATAATGTGACTTTTTGTAAAGGGGATAGAAGATTTTAGTATGGAGGGTGGCTCTAATAAACCTCGCGGTGCACAACCAAAGTTATATATTTAGATAGAGGACACATAGATGAACAAAACTGTAATGGACAAATTATTCAGGTTTTAAAGTTATTCGCTGAAATTGTGAAAGTCGAAAACTGAAATTGAACCCGCATTGAAATGCGGGTTCAATTTCGAATAACACTGAAACCTGCCACTTTAGGATATTATGTCCATTATATTTAATGTTCTTCGTGTCCTCTGTCTAAATAATTATGTAACTTTCGTTGTGCACCGCGGTTCTGTAAAACATAATAATATAGATGGGACCAAAACCTTCAAAGCCCTTTTATGTTTAATAACGGCTAATTATAATAGTGTAACTTAATTTACGACCTCTATGTTTGAATTTCCGTTACACATTCTTTAACACATGAAAATGCAGCTTTAAATACATCGTGATGTATATAAAATCCAAATAATAATTTAGTTTTCAAAATAATGCATTTCGCAGATATTTATTTTATCCTAAGTCCCAATGTGCATAAGTTAGTACAGTTTAAATTTCTGTACTACAAAATCTCATAAAGATTTATTAAATTCCTCGCTCGAAAGAGCTGTGGCTTCCACTTTAAATTTTAATAAAATCATTTTTCACACCTTGCCTTCATAATGTTCGTAACTAGGAGCTAACGTTTCATGAAGTCTAATGGTTGTTTCCAGACTTTTACTAATATGTACAGTAATGGAACAAGCTTTTACTGTTAGGCTTGAGGGCTAACTGGCCACATGAGAATATTTAGTCTGGACTTTTATTTCAATTATAGCAGTGACATCTCAAAATACAAGCATGTTTCTTGTCAAAAACATATAATATTAATGGTAGAAACATTTGAAACATAGTAAGAAAGAAGGCACAATTTCAGTAAGTAGTCTATCGCATTAATATTATGCAAGACGGCAACGTTCAACACGTCCGTAACCGGGGCTGCGCTGCGCTACAAATGCGAATCTAATGCCACTATAAATCGTTCCCCCTCTCCTGCGCATATCCCCACCCTCGACCCGCTCCCAGAGCTCCAATAAGTAGGAAAATGTAGCGTGAATTAGTATCGATTAGGAACCGAGCATTTCAATCTCAGCCAATTCGATAAACTACAATTTCCATGTGAATATACTTTTATCAAAGGCGCTTTCTTCGTTTCAGGTGTCTGGTCGGGAATGAGCTCCTTTTTTATTTCCTGACGTTTTAAAATCGGGCTAAGTCAGGTAAATATAATTTGTGACTACCGAATGGAAAGAATGGGGAAAAGGAACGCCTCGGGACTTCGAAATTTATTGAAGTGCTCCAAGTTCACGTAAGTTTCGAACCTTAAAAGGAGCTCAAAAGGATAACTTCATGTCTTGATATTATTTATTTCAGAATCAATTTCATCTAGAAACTAAAAATCCTAAAAATACAAAATGGAAGATCAAAATGTTTTTCAATAAAATATTAAAAGACGCTTCACCGATCCGCCAGCGCCGGGTACACGCCTACGAGAAAAGAAACGCAATTTTCAAATAAAGAAGTAACTCAACACACCTTTACTCTGTGCGTGAATAATAAATTGAATTTATCAAGCATCTGAGGCAGAGTATCCGTTACTTAAACAGGTAAAATATTGAAATAAGGTGAGTACCTAAATTATTTTATTTAAATTTCCATCACAGCGTTCCTGGCTTCCTAAATAAGAAAATGTAGAAAGATGTACCGGTCTCGTTACTGGTTCAAGACGACCAACTAGGAGCCCGCGCATTCCGCATACATTACCGAGGAGTGCGCTTTCTACTAAATTAAATTTTGATGGCTGCCCGGATAACGCTGAATAAGCAACTCATTTTTTCACAACAGTCATCCTGAAATTGGATATAAAAATTATAAGTATTTCGTCACCATGATGAAGCATTAAGTCGTTTTACTTAGTTGGAACTGTAATTGGCATACTTTTGTAATCAAATTAGAAACCGTGACTTGTCCATTTCAGAATCAGTACCCTTAGCACGAATGTTCACTCTTTTACTTTACAGTATTTACAGCGATTCTTGTATGAAAAAATGGAACAGCGCCTCTGGTGCGCGAAGCCGGAACTAATTTTTTCCTTGAAAAATGTCAACTTGAAATTGTCAAAGTTCCAGTTTACTTTACGTCTCAAATACTGAAAATTCGTGCTAAGGGTACAGTACCCTTAGCACGAATTTTCAGTAATTTTACTTTACAGCGTGGTTCCAGTATTTACAGCGTTTTTTGTATGAAAAATGAAACAGCGCCTCTGGTGTGCAGAGCAGGAACAATTTTTTCAGTAAATTATGAGAACGCTGTGTTTGGGACGTAAATTTTACAGTGATCCCATACAATATGCAAGTTTACAGCTGTTTACAGCAAAAAAATGCTAGCACGAGCATGCAGCAATTTACTGTGGAGTACGTTACTGCAAAAATTCTGTAAAATGTCAATGCTATCTGTCACGTATTTATTGTGACAGATGTTATTCGAGATAATAAACATGAAAATACTATTAAAATAAAAATAAATCCGTTATAATGGATATATTTCGCGTCTTTGTCAATTTTATCCAGCAAGCAATGAGTCAAAACATATACGGGACGTCTGGTAAGTTATATTTGTACAATGTTTGTAAAAGTTGTTGTTGCATTTTGTATTCTAGTTTTTCCTATTTTTTATTATTAAAATCCCTATCTTACTTACAGAATAAGCAAGCGCAGGGCCATATAAACGCAACCAAGGACTTTCAATGTGTTGAATCTGTGCAAAACCGAATTTAAAACAGGATTTCTACTAACAGAAAACGACCAAGTTTATGTATGCTAAAAAGCAAACTACTACAGTTATCAGCTTGAAAATTAAGGTAAGAATAACCAAAGATTATTAACCACACCTACTACTACCATAAGTTTATGCAGGATGTGATGATATACATCAACAGCTATCAAATGCAAAACCATCGCTTCATTCATTCATATGTTATCAACCATTTGATTACGTTTATTGGTGAAGACAGTCTCACGACCCATTTCTACCCCTTTATAGGTACTGGTAGATTAAAAACGTACCTATATGGTGTGCACTTTTGTCCGAATCTGTCACACTATATAAATTAACTGAACTACAATTCACAAGCAAGGGCCACCACCACTCAGCCAGCATCTTCGCTGTACTATTTTAGTTACAAGTCTTTTACACTAGAAAAATTGGTTAATTTAATGGTAATTTCTTTATGTTTACAGATTATTTTATCTTTGGACAGTAACTCTACTGAGAGCAAGGATTACTCTCAATTTCGCTGCTGCCCTGTGCATCATGCAAGAAAAATACACTGAATTATATGACAAAATATGTAGTAGTTTACATAATATTAGGTACATTTTGTGTTTTAACCAATTTTTAAAATAAATACAGAAATATGAATAGTTATATTTTATTTACAAATCTTAGGCCGTGCGCTGCGTTAGGCGGGCGCCCGCGTGGCCTCGCTGTTTCATGTAATCTCATAGACCAGCGCTGCGTGCAGCGGGTCGCGCGTCGATGAGATTACATGAAAACAGCACGCCACGGGGCGCCCGCGCCGGGCGTCCGGCTAACGCAGCGCACGGCCTAAATAACTCGTCGTCTCATCGTTCTCCTGCCCTTATTCTAATTCAACCGTCTATTTTTCACTACTCATAATATCAGTAGTCACCTTTTTACCAATATTATCATGCAAAAATAATTATATTTATTTTGCTCTCACAGAGCTGCTTAGCTTTTACAATTAAAACCATATCAAAATGAAAGTCGTTGGTATTTAATACTTTAATTATTTACATTCTGTAAGTTACAACAGTTTGTCACTAAATAACTATTACTAACAACAATATGGAATATGATATTAGAATAATTTCACTTCACTGAGATGTAACATTGTACATTTTTTGTTAATCAAAGTACCTAAATCCATGATGAAGAATTACACATTGATCCAATGGCTCTCAACTTTCTGTATCAAATTGTTTGCATGAAGTAATTAGGAAACATTTGGATCATACAGTAGTGGTTTCACACTAGGTATATCACTGTGTCAGCTGGTTTTATCTTCCACTTTATTCATGTCTGAAGAATGGCAGGTTCTACGATTATTTTGTGCTGATCCTCTTCTGCATGTCAATGGCAATCTAAATTGAGTCGGGCCAGAATTGGACCACGAGTTTTCCAGATAATAATATTTTTCCAGAGCTGAGTCGTCGATGATTTTCTCCCTTAGGTAGGTATCTACGCTTCTCGATTTTAGTGAAACGAACCACACAACTTTATTTGTTGAATTTCATAGCGTATTTTAAACAATTTTTTTTTATGTTTGTTTATTAACGTACACATCTTTGGTACACATTGATTGATTTAATTGAATATTCGTTGTCATAGTTACCGTATTGTCAGCCTCTGATTTGAGATTTACCCGTATCCTTGTGAAAAATGTAACTGATTGTTTTCTCGTTTTTATATAAAAATAAAATTTCTCCTTAAAATCAACTTTGTTTTCGTGTATTTTTTTTTTATTCTGTCAGCCTGTCTGATAGAATTCAAAAATGGTACACGGCAGCCCACCAGCCAGCAATAGGATTGCAGTGATTTGAAAATTGGTTTTTGGGTAGTTAATTTCATAAAGACCTCCTTAGATTTATTATTTTCTTTTACAATTTTTTCGCTAAAATAATGAGTTGTCATTATTTGAAAGGACCCCCTAACCCTAAATAAAGGGAAAATTTTATAAAGTGGGAACACTGTCTTATATTGCATGTGCGCATGTTAGACATGGTGCGTTTGAAAACGTTTGTCTACTACTTTATATGTGAAATGAAATGCGGAAATTTTTTGTTTAGTTTTTTAATTCAAATCTATTAAATAATTAACACTTTTTGTACAAATATTTTCTTATTTAGTCACTGAATTTAGATTAGAACTGGGTATTTTAAAATTAAAATAAATATTAGTCAAAAAGTCGAGTTTCAGAACGATCTTATGGAGCAGCCATGCCACCACTCATGACCTTTAGACGTGGCGCTAGTGTCTATTTCATTACATCAAATTGCATTAAAAAATTAGTACCTTGAAATTTCCGAAAGTCATGAGTGGTGGGTCGGATTTTAGTGACTTCTCAGTGACGTCAGTTCGGCTGACAATAATCCCAGTATTTTTTACAGAAACTTTGCAGTATTTTACTTTACAGAGTCTGAGGTAGCACGAGTTAAACAGAGAAATCGTAGTATTCCATCAAATTTACAGCAAAGTTCCAGTTTACTTTACGTCAAAAAGAGTGAATATTCGTGCTAGGGGTACAGGTTCTTATTTTCGATGTGTTATAATAGAATTAGTAAACACGTTAAAACCACACGTAATTATATATTTTTGGTATCAAGAATGAGAATCCCAAAGGTCGTATCAAAATGCACAATTAAACCTAACACACTACATTATAATGTTTATTTGAATTTTAAACAGCAAGGATGCAGCCGGGATGCTGCGTCGAGACAGAACTAACAAGTTTCCCAGGAATTAATGTGGCGCCTTCAACTAAGTGTAGTCGTCCACTGTCTATTTAGGGACGACAGGGGAAGCGTGGGATTACTGCTAAAAACGACTTTTTCTTTTGACTCCCTTGATCGCCGGAGTGTAGAAAGGGCTATTGAAGGACACTGTGGGTTTTAGTAAATATAAGTCTGACAATCCCTCCTGCCCTGCCCTGGGTGGGGAAGACTCATTTGATGATTTAACCACGCTAAAAAAAATTAAATATAAATTGATACTGACCCCAAATTCATCATTCATTCGAGGTTTATCAATATTCTTCACTAAAGGAATAGAACTGATTTCTTTTCTAAACGTGTTTAACTGCATGTAAACTGCTTACACCCTTTTTTTTAATAAAGAGACTAACAGAGAAGAAGTTCTCTGTTAGTCATGACATGTCAGACCTTTTCTAAAACCTGTCATATGACATAATATTGTGTATCATGTTTGTATAACATAAATACAGAACAATCAATTTTCTTTTTAAATCACTCACACACATCAATGAATCTTTTATCATTTTAGAAAGGTTATGGTATTTCCCTCGTATATTTTGAATGTATATCAGTGTATTTTTTTTTCATCAACGAAAACATTATAAACTAATATATTATTCAGAATGTAGGCAGTTTTGTTATTACAATTTCTAATTCGATAGTTTCTTCGAAACGTTTCACTTTCATGAATTATCGAGCAGTTCCTGGGAAATAAAATTATTATGAGCCCTTCAACGATATAATCTCTAATCAATAAAAGTACTCCTAAATTGAAGGCTGCGAGAACGTTTTTACTACCTACCTTTCTTCAATAAATATTTAATCGTTTAGATTATTTCAAGAGACGAAATATATTATGCCACAGGTAAGACGTTTGATTAAGAGCGCTATGACATACTGAAAGAACACAGTTTCTGTCAATTTGACATCGTGATGCCTCCCGCATAAAAACAAAACACTAACGAAACAGCTATGCCTCGTATACCAGGATGAAAACAACATGAGCTTTTGCCACTTTTCTTTCGAATAAACAAAGTAAGATCCCGAGCTTCTAGACACTACTTATATTCTTAAACGAATGGATAATATGATAAATGTATACCTATCAAAATAAAATAAGGGCCACTCATTATATTACACTTTAAACCGCACATTGTGTCACACTGCGAATTGGATATATTTGTAATTTACAAAGTGTGCATTATACGAGTAAATTATCTTTCAAGTGTTAATTTTGTTTCAAGTGGCTAATTTGAATTCATAACTTATTTAATTAGATTTTTGAAATTATTTAGAATTTACGATTTGGTGTTTAAAAATTTTCAAACTTTTTCTTTGACTTATACATCAAACAGTCATTTATGCCATCTATTCAGAGACATAATTATAGACGCAAAACCAGCCACTTGGGGTGATTACGGTGACACAGATAAGGAGATATAGCCAGAAGTGGTCGGTTTAATGCTCGAATATTTCCAACCAGTGGTACAAAATATTTGAAACTAGTGTCAAAAGAGACGGGTAATATCACCAAACGCCGTGATCCAGGAAGAAAGTGAGTAAGGTCCAAGAAGACCATCAAGTTCGTTAAACCGCGCAAAGAGAGCGATAATCTACTGCGCGCATCATACAAACTCCATTGCGACCAGCCACAAGCTCCCCTATAATTGACAAGACAATTTCGAATCGACACCATGAAGATTAAAAATTAATATTCAAGAAGATTCTTGGTTCGCCTGCAGTTAACTGTGAGCGGATGGTGCAAATCGTTAAACATTTGCAAAGGAGAAAATTTATTGAACTGTTTTGACTGGGCTTCAGTGCTTCATATACTGGGTTACAGCTGGATTATTTTTTTTAATAAAGACAGATCTATCAGAGTTCAACAGGTTTCAGATCATTTCACCCTTGAAACAGAATGTTTTGGTGAGCTTTAAATTATAATCTCTATCTCGCAAAACTGAGCTTTCACTTCCTAACGAAGGTACGTAACTGCTCAAAATTGCGTAGAAAATGTGGTTCAACTCCACATTATTTCATTTGCACAGCAAGTAGTACCCAGGGCCGGATTAACCATCCCGGGGCCCCTAGGCACAGCTTGTTTCGGGCCCTCGGATTTCTCATACCACAGCAACGCAATTTGTCATAGATAGACCCTGATACCATTTTGCCCTGTCAATAATACCCACACTTTATTTGCTGATTTCAAATTAATATATATTATCAGCCTATTGCCGTCCACTGCTGAACGTAAGCCTCCCCCAAAGCGCCAACCATCCCGGTCCTGGGCAGCCCGCATCCATCCACTGCCAACCAGGGTGTCGAGTCTGCTAATTATTATTCAGAATGGCGCCACAATGGCGTTTCAATTTTCGAACCATTTTTTACTCAGCAGTAAAAAATGGTTCGAATAAGCACTACAATTGAAACGCCATTGTGGCGCCATTCTGACTAATAATTAGCAGACTCGACACCCTGGTTGGCTAAAATCATCGACTCATCAGGTCTCGACGGTATCGAAAGCCTTCTCGTAGTCCACATACGCTAGGCACAGAGGCTGGTTATATATACTCCTCGGTCTTTTGAATCACTTGCCTAAGGGTGTGTATGTAGTATATGGTGCTGTAGCCTTTTCGAAACCTGGCCTGCTCCGGTGGCTGAAAGTCATCGAACTTTTAGGCGAGACGATTTAAAATAACCCTTGAGAACAGTTTATAGATATGGCTCAGAAGTGAGATGGGGCGGTAGTTTTTAAGGGGTGCTTTATCGCCCTTTTTGAAGAATAATACTACCACACTTCTATGACATGCCTCCGGTGTTATGCCAGTGTGGATGACGGAATTGAAGAGCTTTACAAGCTCTGCCAAGATAGGTATTCCTCCTGCCTTGAGCAGCTCTATGGTTATTCCGTCATCCCCCGGAGCTTTGTTGTGGTGAAGCTGCCTGAGAGCCATTCCAACCTCACCCATGTCAATGTCGGGAAGCTCGTCTGTGAGATGACGTGTCAGTTTGGCCCGTTGGTCTTCCGCGCCGTGGTTCTGAGGTGGGCAAGTTTTTTGAGCATATAAGTCTCCGTAGAACTTTTCGACTTCAGCGAGAATCTCTGGCTTTGTGGTGAAGGTGGTGCCCTGTGACGTTCTGAGCTTTGTCAGGCGACAGCGGGAGGTATTGGGCTTGGCAAATACCTTCGAGCCAAATTAATATATTTGTCATTTTATAAACAACTAGCTGTTGCCAGCGGCTTCACCCGCTACAACTCGAAAATTATCCCACGGGAACATAAAATCGGGATAAAAACTATCCTATGTGTTAATCCAGGTTATAAACTATCTGTATACCAAATTTTAGCCAAATCCGTTCAGTGGTTTTTGCGTGAAAGAGTAACAAACATCCATACATCCATACTTACAAACTTTCGCCTTTATAATAGTAGTAGGATTATTTAAGTATTAAAATTAAATTATACAAGTGTAGGGGATGTTAGTCACCGTTGCCGGCACGAAGAGACTTTCGTTCATCAGACAAGGATTTATTGACACTTGACGTAACAATACAACTTACAATTTATTAATAAATCAATAAGTGTCTTATACAATAAAACAAAATAGTTAAATTCAGACATTCACCGTTTCTCTTATAGTGTACCTACCTTATAATGTGAAAAAAAGTTTCACTTTTACCGTGATTTCATAAAACCACACAATTCCCTTTTTTTTCATTTTTCATTGGGAGTGCTGGGCCCCTGGTCATGGTGGGCCCCTAGGCACTGGCCTGAAGTGCCTTATGGATATACGGCACTGGTAGTACCTGATTTCATCTTCGATCAATCGCGACTAACAGTGCATAGATTCGTTTATGCTCGAATTACGATGCTACAATTGGTCACTCAGGCTTTTTACCTGATTTCTATTGAAATGGTAGGTATAGAAAATGTTCGTTATTTAATACAGAACGTTTCACCTTCAGTAAAATAACACAGGGTTTAAGAAAAAAAAAAATATAAAAAAAAAAACAAAAAACCCGACTGCGTAAAAAAACTAAAAAGATAGAAACAAGCCCAGTAGTTTAGAATTCACTCATTCACACTCACAGTCGGGGCCCATTCAAATTATACCAATCAAATCTTCCCAAGGGGCCCCGACTGGGGTGCTATGACAGGAAACCTCCACGTGCGCCCGTGGACTGGAGTTCCCTCTCGGATACGTCCGGGGGGAAGACCAGTTTTTCGGGCCGGTGCACCCTGGGATGCGGGCAAAAACTCTTCCTTAGGCACTGTGTGCCTAAGGGGTCTCTTTGCCCGTATGCGAATAGCCTGTCGTGTGGACGCTCCAACGCGTGTCCCTCTGATTAGCAGAGGGCACAGCGGTGGAGCGGGCTTGCGGACGGTGAGTTATGGGTAGCTCGCCGTCCGACCAAGGACCAAGCCCGGGTCGGTGGCGCGTCGTGTTTCGCGCCAAATGCCTGCTGGGGTCGCGGGTTTTTTCTTAACCCAGGTTACCGTGGCCCCGGAACGTAAAGGGTATAGGAAGGAACACGGGTGGATTTTAGTCAGTAAGAGTCTGACAGTCCCTTCCGCCCCACCCAGGGCGGGAGAACTCATTTGATGATTTTACCACCTAAAAAAAAAAAAAAAAAAAAAAAAGGGGCCCCGACTGTGAGTGTGAATGAGTGAATTCTAAACTACTGGGCTTGTTTCTTTCTTTTTAGTTTTTTTACGCAGTCGGGATTTTTGTTTTTTTTTTTTTTTAATATTTATTTTATTTTACTATTTTTAGTTTTTGTTAGCATTTATCAGTCCAAATTAAATTGAAACATATAAGTTATTTATATTTTGGTAAACTATTTTTAAAATCCTTTAATTTGATACCCCACTTTACAGAATGTGAGAGATTTTAAAAAAATATTTATAGTTCGGAACCATTTGCACACGAGTTCGACTCGCACTTGGCCAGTTTTATGTACCCAGTGACACTCTCACGTTTAAGACGAATCTAACGACACCTCTCAAGTTAAAATCCATCAAGCCGTTTAGGCTGCAGAGCAACACACAGAAACATACATACATACACTCGAAAAACATAACCCTCCTGGCGCAGTCGGGTAAAAAGAACTCTTTAGAACATTGAAAACATTATTTTTTTCGATTTCATTATTTTATTTATGAAACTTGACACATTCCTGTAATTTCTTACTTTTCATTCAATTTCGCTTATTTTTACGATTTATTGGAATGCTAACTTATTTTTTGTATGTTTTGTTCTGAGTAGTATCTGTATTGATGAATAAAATTCACAAAATAAAATCAGGCGAAAGAGCCATGGCCGGTTGAGTGCTTGAACTTCAATGCTGCTAAGACGTGAATTTTTCCGCAAAAAGGAGCCAAACCGACCCGGTTCTATCTTTCTGAAGTGTAACCGTAAAAATGACAGGCCATCTTGACTTTTTTGGGGTGCCGTTGAAATCGACCCACAATATTAGTCCAGTTATTGAGTTGGCTGCAAAAAAGTTAGGTACATGGAGTGATAGAGGTTTGCCAAATCCCAACTCGATGCAATTGAGTCAATTTAATAGCGCCCGGCATTGATCGAGGCCACGATCTGCGGGGCGAGACGGAATGGGAAGTAGTCACCTCGAATCCTTATGCAAAGCAGTCATGCTAGCGAAGTAGGAGGTGGAACACGCGAGGGAGAGGACAGCCGCGTGACCTACGACGCCGAGAAGCGATTTCCAATCAGAGAGGTACGCCTTGGAGGGCCGGAGCTTGTCTCGGTCACTGGACTGTCTTATCAGGTAATGGTGACCCTGGAACGTAAAGGGCTACTGAAGGATCACCATGAATATTAGTCAGTACGAGTCTGGTAATAAATCCCGTCCCGCTCGGGAGGACGCATTTGATGATTTTACCAAAAAAAAAAAAATTACGATGCGTCTGCCAAAACGGAATACCGCAATTGACTGGATGCCGAACCTGATACAAGACTTCAACTCTCTTCGATCAAACCTAATAACAAGAAATCGATTGATAATAAAAAAACTTTTTGAAAAAAGTACCGACTTCAAAAACGAATACAAAAATGTTTAAAATAACTTTTCTTTTGGAAGTCGGTGGCTTTGTTATTTATTTCATTGACTATTGCCACCGACTTCCAAAAGAAAAGTTATTTTAAACTTTTTTTATTCGTTTTTGAAGTCGGTACTTTTTTCAAAAAGTTTTTTTTTTTTTTGTTACTTTTCTCTGGGTTAACCGCTACCTCAAAACGATCAGATCAATTTTTCACGGATTTTCGGGGCGCACGTTAGAGAGCCAAATCCTGCCGGCGGCGTCGCGGGACTGTCTTATCAGGTATCCATGGCCCCGGATCGCAATGGGTTATTGAAGGACACCGTAGATTTTAGTCAGTAGTGTCAGTACAAGTTTGTATGTCCTTCCTGTAGTCCTGTCCTTCCCTGGGTGAAAGGGCTGATCTGATGATTTTACCACGTAATAAAAAGCCATACCACCAGGGGCATGGCCGGTGGTATGGTGGGTCCCGCAGCGAGCTATATTATCCAAACGAACTGGAATGTTTGGGAAGTTAGCAAGTCTGAAATTACATTTAATTACCAATTCAGAAAAAAAGCTATCAGAATTATTTACATTATTTTATTATCTACAATTATATCCACATTCGAATATAGTAGAAAAATACAATCAACTCATTTATATATTTACATTGCAAACAGATCAAAATTAAATTAATTCAAAATATTAGCTTGTATCAAGAAAGGTAGGTTATGCTGTATTCTTGGCGATTGGGAAAATTACTGGCCACCACTCATGACCTGCGGAAAATTCGAGGTACTACATTTTTCACATGGAATTTGATGTCATGACAAAGACACTAGCGCCGCGTATAAAGTTCATGAATGGTGGCGAGTATTTTAAATTTTAATAATTACGTGACTAATGTCAAAATGGTTGCGAGCGATACGTCCTCCCTCAAAAGGCGCCCCGCGCCGTCTAAAACAAAGAACAAACCGTTCTTGGTTTTATGTTGAATTTTGTCATTGCTTATTATAATTGTTTAATACTATTATTTTACTTTTAAATGAGCTAATTATTTTTTTAATGCAAGCTAACATAGTAACCTTAGTTATTCAGTACTTTTTGATTGAATATTCAGTAAATATTGATAGATAAAAAATATAATTTCGGACGAAAAAATTTCAAATTCTTCCTGTTTTGAAAAATTATTTTTGTTGTTTTTCTGAATGGAAAATAAAAAAGTGATTAATGCAGTCCAAATATAATCTTTCAGATGTACCATGGACATTTTCAAATATTATTTTACTATTATACCTTCTATGTAATTCGGTACCAAAGTATGACAAAAAGTAGAATTTTATGAAACATCCTTTGCAGAGACAAGGTTTTTACTCATGTATGTATACAAATCTAAAAATTTGTTTAAAGCACTCCACGCAGAAATAATCAAACTTTCTCGAGTATATATCTTTTTTTTATTTCTGGCAATGACTTACCCAGAATCAGGTTCCAAAAGTCGCACAAAAACAACGAAACGTGTAAAAGCCCTCTTAAAATAATATTTTTGCTCTGTTACTAATCTTTTAAATCCGAGACTATTTATTGACAGGCCTGTTGGTCTAGTAGTTAGTGACCCTGACTGCTATGCCGGTGGTCGTGGGTTCGATTCCCACCCAGGACAAATGTTTGTGTGATGAGCACGATCATTTGTTCTGTGTCTGAGTGTAATTTATCTATAATATATATTTATCTATAATATGTATTTAGAAATATATAGGTAAGTATGTTTATCAGTTGTCTAGTACCCATAACACAAGCTCTGCTTAGCTTGGGACTAGATAGCGTTGTGTGATAGTTGTGGAATATTATTATTTATTTTAAAATTTCTAATCATTATGGTTTACAAAACTCAGATTTACTTGAAAAATTTAAGATATTATTTTTAGTTTTTCTCACCAAACTGACGGCAGTGGAAAACGGCCCGGAAGGAGCAAATGCACCGGTTTAGTCGGAACTCGGCGCCACAGCCTAATCTTTAACCTCGAACAGTATTGCAATGTTCAGTTAGCACTTCTGTAGCGCCAGCTTATTATAACTGCTTATTGCCACTCTGTGCCTCTGTGTCATAATCGTGGAACTAAATGTGTGAGGAAAGTTCATGCGAATATTGAAACTTATTAGCGTTTGTGGTCGTTTCCTCTATTAGACTTTCAGAAACTGAGGGAGTCGCCGACTATGATGGTAGTTATTGTTTTTCCGTTTGCGCTAGGTGAACTTATCTGGAACTTTCTCTTGACTTATTATAATTGTCATCGAGTCCTCCGTGTCCTGTCAATAGTTCCTATAAGAAACTGATAGACGCTTCCGCAGGTGACAAATTCATAGGCCGGTTCTGGGTGTCTATTTCTAAGTCCGTCAAAGAAGACACGGGAACGAATACAGATGTATGAACGTAATTAACGTCAAAATCAATTTTACAGACGGATAATACCGCCATGACTGAAGTCATTTTGATGCGGCGCTCGCGCTGTCACATACCAAATTCCATTAAAAAAGGAAGTATGTACCACGAATTTTCCACAGTGGTGACGCAAATTCTTAGTTCGGTCTTGTTGCGCCCATAATCTAGGGCCGAAAGCACGGGATTCGTGCTTACAGATTAGACTACCTAGGCCGACATAATTTATTTTGCCAACGACCCTCTAAAGGTGGGTGTGAGCTATAAAGCCGCTACTCTCGATGTCAAGTGTGGACGTACAATGAGCCTACAACAATCACTCTCCTCGAACGCATAGCAAATCCCTTTCATTTCATTTCACATAACCAAAGCTAAATTATAATATACTACTTGTAGTAGGTACGTTATCGTCGCTGCGTTCTACGAAGGCACATTACATTGAAACATTCATCAAACTCAAAATAACTTATCAACAATATATCGATACAAAATAACCCAACCAGTATATTAAAGAACTTGTGCGACTCCGTTAATTTCCTGTCTTTATTCCCGAGCTGAGCGCGAGAAAGGCCAATTTAAATTAGTTGTTTCTTTGACTGGCAAGATTGATGAAACTGTCGCGGCCACCGAGTTCAACACTTGAAATTATTTCCTTCCAAACTTTTGGAAAAGGTTGCTTCATTATTAGAAACCAAATATAAACTTGTTCTGGTTTAAACAATCTTGAATAATGTTCCGTTCTTTGAGATTGTGTTTAATCTGAAAAAGAAACCTACCTTGTTGAACAATACAGACTGAAATAGCCTAAAACCATTCCATGCTGTAGGTAAAGTGGGGAATTACTCAGTAAATAAATTGCTGGATTTTTTGAAGGCTTTACGCGTTACCGTGATCAATGACGAGGCTTTGCAGTTTGTAATGGGAAGATTTAGCGTCTCATTCTATCGTGACGGTGCCGCTATACGTCGTCTCTATCTCTGAGTCTGGGGCTATTTCAAGAGGAAGTACAGCCCATAAGTAAAGTAAAACAAAGGGCTGTCAGTTCTTGTTAGCAAAGATTTCAGTCGTTTTTAGTCACTGCCTTTCTGTCTAAGTTGATTGATTTTCAGTTCTTTGCTAAACGTAAACGGAAATAACAAATATGCATTTATTGCCTGTTCTATAATAATCTCACTTATTAAACAACAACTATTTGAAAAGTAGTAAAATTAAATGTTCATAAATGACATTCCATTATGCAGTAAGTGACAAAATGATATCCGAAACGGTACACACGATTTAACTAAAAGCGTTCAATTCAAAAGCGTAACAATCAGAGCACATATCAAAACGATGACAAAATTTTGCATTCGTTAACTTTGTAACATGCAATATCACTTTAGTACCGTCTAAAAGCTTGGAATAACAATGGCTGCATTTTTAAATGGTTCGAATGGAGCGATACATTTAAGTTAATTAGTGACTTCGGGTGGAAATAACCTGGGCTATTAAAGATTCAGATGGCAGAGTGCAAATCGGTGTCGTTGCAGTCGCCGCTGCATTTAGCCTGCCGCGCCTGGACAGGTTGGGGCTGTGCACACTTACACATGCCCGTCTGCTCCTCAAATAGACGCGTCGCTAGTCCGGGAGCCTGCTGCATATTAGCATAGGTTTGATAAATCAATGTTGAAGATTTGATGCTCCATTTTGAAGGCTTTTTTGAATTCAGACTCTATCAAACTTTTGAAATAGATTATTAGTTTTGTTTTTTAACCCAGTTAATCGAAATATGTAAACAAATATAATCAAGAAACGTATTTTCCCCCAAATGTTAACAAAGTATATTCCTTAACAATTAGATATTAACAATCTACTAAGACTTACTTATTGAGTGTTAAGATATGGACACATTCGTCATAACGATTCTTTATTTACTTAGTAAGGAAACTAACAATCACGGTCTCACTAACAATCCACACTCCCGAACTATAAAGGTAGAACCCAGACTACACTGAAAATAGCGACCTGTAAACGTGAAAATTGATTTTGACACATAGCTCTATATCTGAACTGAAACTCGGAAAGCCTTTTGGTTAATGCAAAATCTATTTCCGGAATTTACCTGTCTGCCCCCAGAATATGACAATTGAAATATTGCTTCTCCCTTGCAATACCGGCAACGTAGGCAACACTACTTTTGGATTGGCTGTAGAACTTCGATTTAAGACATAATTGGGAGGTAGATATTTAGACAAGTTTATTTTTGGCTTGCCGTGTCTGGTCTGCTACTGGCTTTTGTTACAAGTTGGAGAGGTAATATCAAAGCCAACTATGTTCTGGTTTCGTGTTCTATTTTTCTAATTGAACCTTCCCTCGTCGGATTATATTATTACTGCCGGTGATTTCTGATCGTAATTCTCTTCCGTCTATACTAAATGATTCCGATATTTGAAGGCAAGCGAGACTTTTTGTTTTTCTTTGTTTAGGAAAAAACTCCGAGCGATCGTTTACAAAGTTTCCAGCGGGGATATTTATTTAATGACCCTGCTTCCATTTCTCCTAAAATGTTGTAATAGATGGCTACTCAAATAAATTGAAATAACCAATTCATACGCAGAATTAGAAAAGTGAAGAATTCTCTTAAGAATTTTCTATAACTAATTATTATCAGTCTTGTTTGTCTGTCAAAATTAATATGGTTTCTTTTCACACCACCTGCTCGTAAATGTCAAATTATATGTCTGCTAACCGGCCGTAAAGCAAGGCATTGTTCCCTCCCGCTTGAGCCGGGAATAATATATGTACTGAATTTCATTATTCCCGTGGGAATAATGTGATTTGAATTTGGAACCTCAAACAAAACATAGTATGAAAACTTTGAACGAAGGAATTGAAGCAGCGGCGGCTGCCCCCCGGCAGTCCCCACTGCAACAGCTGATCGCTTGCTGAGGTGGGCACCACAGCATGCTCACGTTCGAAGGTTGTCGTACCACATCAAATTTCAAAATTCGAATTATTTATTTCCTCGCAGGTGGTGTGAAAAGCAGAGTACTCACCTCAGGAATAAAGCTGCCATTGTCTTGGGCTAACTTAAATCCCTCGCTACACTTAAGGATTCTTAGCTTAATTCCATCGTTTCACTCGGGAATTAACACTAATTGAACCTCCTCGCTGCGCTCCGGAGGTTCACCCCCAGAATCCTTAGTGTCGCTTCGGGATTCAATACGCCCGTGACGTAAGGCACTGCTTTATTCCCTTGGTGCGTAATCTACTATTGTTAATACCTACGCATAGATAAAATAAAATTGTAATACTATGTGAAACTAATAAAGGCAGACCCATAAATAGTAAAGAACAAAACAAAAACTTCTCAAAACCCGAAACCGAAATTGTTGCAGATATACTTGATGTGTCATAAGTTGAGACAGATTCCGTCGACAAAGTTTGTCCTTGGTAAAGATGCAATGACAAAATATTTAGGCGGGGAGACTGGGAAGAGACGGACGCGGTCGGGAATCATTGAATGTTTCCTGCTTTCACAACTTCACCAGCGAGCCGATCTTCCGACGAACAAGTCTTGTTTTCATTGGTTTGTTGTACTTCACCGCGGCTGACGTGCCTTTCCAAACTTCCCCGACGGCCTCTCGAGTGAATACTCGATACATTGTACAATTTGTATCTTGTGCCGCCAGTTTTGTACTCGTGTTACGTATGGCTGAACTCGGGGCAATATTCTTGTTTCTTTCAGATATAGTAGGATCCAAGTTTCAATTTAAATATGACCTTTATTCTGAACAAGTAACATTAAGCTTACTTGTAAAACTTGGTAGATCTATAGCCTGAAACTGATACATACTGAGGTAAAGATATTAGTAGTAAAGTATGATAGCCTATGTATCTTCCATTAATTGACATTTAGGGCGCCTAAGAAAGTTGTTTCATACATATTGGTCTGTTGAAAACTTGACTAGCCATAAATTAATAAGTAATCTATCATAAGTCCATTAACAAGGCAACTGGCTCGGAATCTATTGTCCGAAGGCTGGAAGCGATCAACGTGAGGTTTGCTTGGGGGGCTAGGAAGTTAGATAATTAATTACGGCACCATAAAGCCTTGGTTTCGGTCGTTATAGTGCCCAGGAGCGTCGTAGCCAAACTCTGGCCGTACAATACCCTATTGAATCTAGGTAATACGTTTTTGAATTACAAGCTGAATGGATTAGAGACGGTGGAGGGGACGTACAGGAAATTTGAAGAGCGTCGGCAACACAAGTTGGATTACCGAACGATTGATTTATAGGATGCCTGTGCCTCATTCAATAGACTGGAGGTGAGTGTGGCTAAGAGGATCACGACTTAGGAGCCGTGTTTTGCGAATAAACATTTCATTAACGTGTCAGGTATGTGTTCGTTGTAAAACGTATTAGTGAGGGTATTAATGCTGGAAATCTTTAAAATATAATTAGTTGAAATGAAAGCTTTTTAACGAATTCATGGAAGTTTCAATATGACAATGTTACTAAAACCGTACAGTATAGCGCTAGTTTGGACTTTTCTTCCGCAAAGATACGAAATGTTCGTTCAAATCTCTTTGCGAAACGCAGGTAATTATTTTTTGAAACACAAACATTTAACATCTATAAATTTACCTAAACAAATTGCAAATTAAACAATTGCTGAAAGAATTTTCATCATTTTGCTACTTCCTCAATTTTAATTTTTCTTAAGAAAATGTTGAAGTATCAATTCATCAATCACCCGAGCGTAATAATGCAGAGAATGTGTTAATTGAATTCAGATGGGAGTGTAATAAGTGAAAATTAAAGGGCGATTGATCAATCTTAGAGAAGTCTGCAGTCAAGTGCCGGTGAGGCGGCGACGGGCGGTGACGGAGTGCCGGGAAGTGTCAATAGCGGAGCAAAAACGTTCCAGACTCGAGTACCGTCGGAAACAGAAGGCTACAGGTTTTGTCAGTTTTTTGTTAGGTCTTGTTCTGTGAACTGATTTTTCTTATTTTCATGTCTTTTGTGAAGCGATTTGGATTTCGACGTTTTTATTTTTTTCATTTTTAATTATAGGTTCGCGTTTGACAAAAAACATTAGGTAACAAAAAATGTTTTCATAAAAGTTATTTACAAAATAATTAAGGTAACAAATACTACCTACCGATTCAAATAAATAATAAAGAAACAAAAATTTTGTAAACAAAGAGACACTTCTATTAAATCCACCTTTTATTTAACTACCTTCGTTAAAGTTAATTATAAAAAACGCACATTAAGGTGGTTCAAAGAAAATTTTGTAATATTTAGTCACTGAACATATTTAAACAGAAATTAAAAGGTGGTAAGAGGAAACGGGCCGAAGGCAAATGGCAACGTGCTCTATCTACATCGTAACGAAATTAACTGGATACTACCATCTAACCTCGGCTACCCCGCACACCCGCGGCCCCGCTTGTGGTACTTAATGCTATAACCGATTTTCATAACAATGTATACTCTATTTCAACCAACCATGTTCAAACATCTCTGTTTATTCTTAAGATGTGTACTAAAACCTCAACCTTATTTACAGCTCAATTTACAGACTCTAAAGTTGCTATTACATCTCAGGTTAATTCAAAATCTTCGTCGCTTTTTATTAGTCCTCCTTTCAGTCCAATCGTTTCCACTTAACTCGGTTACTAAAATCCTTAATAGACAGTCCATTAGCAATTACAAGTATTTGCAATTAAATCAAAAAATCTTTGCAATACTTTCGAAACGATCTGTTTTGTTTTGTACGAAGCTCTGTGAACCTCTTCGCTTGTCTACACCTCTCTTCATAAATAACGCTCATTTAATAAATGTTCCATTGTTTTGTTTAAATAATTAGCTCCTATTTATACTTCATAATACCTTGAACGTGCCTTTGAATATAAGTAAAAGCGTTTTTATTAAGAATCCTAAAGGGAAAAATACTCGTCTACCCATGTATGCTTGTCTACTTTTACTCGTCTTTATAACTATGCAAAAATATTAATTAACGTTTCATCGTAACTTGCTCCGAAGCTCAGTCGCGTGTGTACCATGTTTTTTACACAGCATCAGCGCAACTTTAATGAAAAAAGGGAACTTAAATTAAAACGAGTTCTATACGAAATTATATTATTGCAGGCTGAAAAGTCTGAAACACATTAATTTTTAATCAAGTGGAGTGCAGCTAGTGGTATTCTAGCTCGGAGGAATTGACAGGGCCGTGGGGAAATCAACGCGGTTGCGACATGCGAACCAAGCCTAATTCAACTTTGTACCTACGCCACGTCTAAACGATCTCGACGTCACCTCATTTTAATTGCTTTAAATACGCAATGCTTTGCCAACTATGTATGGGTCGTTAAGCGCGTACGTAAACGAGCCAGCCAGAATTCCTGGCGATATTATTAACGGTAAACTTAGTATTGCTACAAGAAGGATGAGATTATAGAGGTTGAAATACTTATTTTGAACTTAACGACAGTCTTGTTTACTTAATAAACTAAAACCGAATTATCATAACCCAGAAACAAATAATTTGAACTAATCTAATATTTCCTATATTCATTAAACAGATAGGGGCAGGAGCCCAACAAACTGGTGTATCTGGATCTGGAATTAAATGAGGAAGGCTTTTGCCCAGCACTGGGACAGAATAAAATACCTATGAAGTCACAAATATACAGAAATCATCGAAAGTTTAAAAAAATTAAATCAAGTTTAACTCCACGAAACTTAACTCAACATTTTCCAGTGATTTTGAAAAACATATTTTCTTTATTCATTAATAACAAATACAAATTATTGATAAAGAATTTTCTACGTTATTATCTACATAGTTTCAAATTCTCCAAACACAGCTATTGATTTGAGCCTGCTCCAAGCTATGGAAACTTTCCATAAAAAAAATAAAAACATTGTTTTCGTTGTGACGTAGCACTCAACACCGCTCACTTTTCCCAAGACAATTGGTTTAAAAGCATCGGAAACATGACGCTTGCGAGTACTTACATTATTTCCACCATTTCTGTTTATCATAGCCAAGCATATGTATTAATATTAGAAAGCATTTTTTGGTTCAGGGTGACTGATGAAATGAGTTATGTAAATGTTTGTGAATTATCGTTTTTTGAACTATTAGAAGATTTTTGACGGAACCATTGAGCTATTATTACTAGTACATCATAGTTCAAAGGACTGAACACAGATTTTATTTCAGCAGTCTCATGCTAGTATTTGGGTTCCCTGCTTCTTATTTTCAGTCAAAACTTCAAAGATTCAATTTAAAGATTCGCGGAAACTGTAAACCAGTTTTCATTGAATTTTTCTGTTTTGACTCTTGCTAATTTACTGATGACTGATGATTTTCTGAAGACTGATAGAAAATCTTTAATCCTTTGTGTAAATCGTGAATATAAGCTGAGTATTTGTTTTGAGCTATCTTGATTGTATACGCTATGTACCAACAATCCGAATCCGTTCAGCAGTTATTGCTGTGACAGAGTAACAAACAAACACATATTTACAAACATTCGCATTAATAATATTAGTAAGATAGTAAAATAGTACGAAGTAAGATAAAAAAGAAGTAATTTTAATTTCGAAATGTGTGTTATGAAACACAAAATGACGATTTTCGTTCCAATTTCGACCACGCGCCGAATAATCCTTGTATTTCCGGTCTTTAGATTCTTCAATACAGAACTAACAGCTGTACTCGTGGGTTGATTATTTAACTATAGGTAAACTAATAGGTTGTGGTTGACCATCTGAAGTGCAGTGACACACCAGTAAGCGTCCTGACTGGATCGACCTTATGTATATTAGCCCTGTAATTGGATATTGGCGATAATTATTGTAATTATGGCTGGCACTGTTACAGGATTACTGATGACACGCTAACTTGGCTCATGTCTTGCCGGCCATATTGGTATATTGGCTGGGAGTGTTGAGCGGTAGATGTTAAGATCGAAACGTACTGAAAAGGATACTGAAGTCCGATGGTGACTTTAAACGTAACGTAAACGGGAACTATGACGTTGATTTAATGGAAAAAATTGGTTCCTCCTTCCTACTTAGAGGAGGTTTTTCAATTTTCCATACAGTAAATACTTCAAGTACGCTGTAAATAAAATGCATAGGCCTTATCACAAGATTTCTGTAAGTATTTTATTTACGAACGAGGAACATTTGTTCCATAAAATTAACGTCAAAGTTCGCATTTACTTTACAAAAATTGTAAAAATCATACTAGAAATCTTGTGATGAGGCCTCTGATTTCGTATAATACTACCTATAACCTATAAACACTATTTTAATTACGTGTGTTGGAAATGTTTTACACGCATGAAAACTATAAAACTTGAGTAATTAAATAATATTCTAACTTGGTTGTGGTCGGTATATCTATTTTGAAGTCAATTACAAAATTGACTTCTAAGAAGTACAGTAGATACAACTTTTTTTATTGTGGTAAAATCATCAAATGAGTCCTACCGCCCAGGCCTAAACAAGAGGGACTGTCAAACTCGTACTGACTAAAATCCACACACACGGTACATGATAAAACAGTCCCGGGACCAACAGAGTCCAAAAATAGGTACATAATAAAGGGCATTGCCAAGTCTTCAAAGAAGACTCGGCCCCAGAACCCAACAAAGATGAACAATATATCAGTAATTTAAATAAAAACAATTATTGAATTTAATAGTATAATTAGTTTTCCATGAGAAGTACACCGAAAAAATGATTGTATAGAGTTAACCACTCTAACTACAAATAATACTTCTAACTTTAACGTTAACATAAAAGAAACTTTTAATGATTAACTTTAATGATTTTTGCATATTTTTCTTAAATTATTATATGTTTTATGTAATGAATTATCTTTAATATAGAAATTCTGTTGGACACAACATGAATTGGGCCCATTCTTGTCATTCCCAATTTTGTACCTACTTTTGGGTTATCTGAAAGTCAAAAGGTCGAACCCCTTCCATCTTTGTCAAATTTTATCAATTTAACATATCAATAAAACAGTTGAAGCAGTTCAATCACAGGAAACGGTCTGATACAAAGCCCTTAAAGTTAAAATTAAACAATCGTAGTACAGGAATGCAGGCCCTTTGTGGAATGTTGCGGCCGCGCTTTGATCCGCGCCTCAGTTGAACGGGTGCTGTTAAAATATTCCACTTTCATTGAAAACGATCCATTGAATGATACGTTTTTTTCTTTCGTTTGTTTCTTTAAAAATGAAAGTTTACGGACTGCCAGTTTTACCTATTTTTGTTTTAAAATTAAATACTTATGTAGTTAAATTACCGAAGCCCGACTTACAAATACCTTAAAGGTTTTGTGTTACGCTTGTAACTTCAGTAATTATAATAATAATAATAAACGACCAGAATCTGTGGTCCGACTGTCAAGCTGAAAGACGTAAAAATTTTATGAATTCCATTTTTTCCAAGAAAATAACTATAAATCGTACAATACTGAACAATAAATATGTTGTTATCTACAATAAATACTAAAATTAAAGTTTAAACTAAAAAATACAACAACAAAAAAGAAATTTGATACGAAAATACAAACAGAGTTATGGAACATGAAATGTCAAAAATTACGGATCTGAATGCTGACTAGAAGCAGGACACAAAGACTACAAGCACACCTACCATCTCCGGGCTCGTCGCCGAGCTCCGCCTCGCAGCCGCCGGCACGCGCCTCAGCCGAGAGCGCTGTGTCTCCGGTCGCTGCAGCTGCGTCGAGCTCGAGCGACGAGTTTTTCTCCCCGCCGTCGACACCGCCACCACCGCGACGACGAGGAAGAGGACGGCCACCAGCGGGCTTGGGACCTCGAGGCCAACAGGCCCCGAATAGGGTCCCCGCTGCCGGTGGAAATGTGTCGCGCATGCGATGGACCCAGTCCATGAATGAAAACGTCATGCGCGCATATTATGGGGCTACTGAGGGGGGAAGCAGCTTGACTGCGTACCGTGGTCGGATGCTCTCTCTGTTTCAGGTGCTTGAACCAGGTATCAGCGTGTCAGCGCAACGACTTTCGGATCAGGTGCGGGTCATTCAGCGTAACTGTATGCTGGATGACACCGTACTTGATCGACTACGCTCGGATTCACGGAGTAACCGAGTTATTCCTGCTTCACCAATGATCGCGGTGCAGCAACAAAGTTCTTCTGGTATGCCACCGCGACCCGATCGCGATTGTGAAGAGGATCATGACGAAGTTATATCCGTGAGTACCCAATGCAACGCACAATTGAGGAGCGCTTTGGAGAGTGCGTTCCGGGAGTACCGCTCCGTACCACCGGAACTTAGACCACGTTTACCTCGTTTGCCTATGCACAATAAAAACAAGGCGCTTATGTGTGCTCTAGACTCAGAACTGTCAAATTGTTTTGACAGCAGTAAGGATCTTGCTGATACCCACTCAATCCTGTACTGTGCAGCTGTAGCGGCATGTCGTGTAGCTCACGTCAAATTCCCTGACAGTGACAGAGCTACGCGACCAAAACCAGCAGCTCCAGCTTGGCAGTGCAGGATTGAGCGGCGTATCGGTGAGGCTAGAGCACTCATCGCCAAATTGCACTGCTTCAGGGAGGGTAATACTCGTCCTAGAGTGATGCGTTTTGTGAGGCGGGCGTTCACAGGAATCGATATCGATCCTCGTGATTATTTGGCCCGCGTCACAGAACGTATCGACTTCCTGAGGCAGAAGATTTGTGCATGGGCAAACCGTATTCGTCGGTACAAGCGACGAGTGGAGCGGTACACTTTGAATCGCACCTTCCAAAGTGATGAAAGGTGGGTCTATAGGGCTTGGGAGCGACCGGACCAAGGTGTGGCTGACACGCCCCTGCCGGATGATGATGCCATGAGTTCATTCTGGCGCAGCATCTGGTCGGTGCCTGTCAGTCACACTGAGGGCGATTGGATCAGGGGTGTTGAGCGAGCGTGTGAACATATTCCAGAAATGGGGGCTATCACCATCAGCCCCCAAGACGTAGCTTGTGCAGTCCATCTGTTGCCGAACTGGAAATCTCCAGGGCCGGATGGGCTGCACAACTTCTGGATTAAATGGTTGAAAAGATCACACGTTCGCTTAGCATCCCAGTTCCAATTAGCCTTAGAGTCAGGATCGTTACCCCAATTCTTAACAACAGGAGTGACCCACCTGCTCTATAAATCAGGTAGTACTGCGGAACCAAAAAATTATAGACCGATCACTTGTCTACCAACGGTCTATAAAGTTCTTACATCCATTCTGAGGGCTAAAATCAATCAACATATTGTGACTAATTCCATCATGTCAGCCTCTCAGAATGGATGTAGGAACGGGTCCCGCGGTACTAAAGAGCTCCTCCTCATTGATATGGCCATTAGCCAACAGGTTCGCCGCTCCCGAAAGGATCTGTCCGCATGTTGGATAGATTATAAGAAGGCCTATGATTCGGTACCCCATACATGGCTCATGAGGGTGCTAGAGGTGTATAAAGTTGATATAACTCTACGCACCTTCCTGTTGTCGTGTATGGGGACCTGGAAGACAGTCCTTCGCTATCCAGGATGTCGACAGATCCGAGGTAGCGGCGAACCGATAAGGATTGAGCGCGGCATATTCCAGGGTGACAGTCTGAGTCCTTTGTGGTTTTGTCTTGCCTTGAACCCACTCAGTACATTACTGGAGGGTTCGGGGCTAGGATATCGGTTGAAGAGAGGTGGTCAGGTCATATCTCACCTTCTTTACATGGATGATCTGAAACTCTTTGCCCCCAACAACTTGCAACTGATGAAGCTACTGAAGGTAACAGAAACTTTCAGTAGCGCCATCAGGATGGAATTTGGTGTGGACAAATGTGCAGTCATGCATGTGAAGCGAGGGGAGATTATGGAATCAGAGGGAACTCAACTCTCGGATTCCATACACCTTAGATCCCTCTCTTCAACAGAGACCTACAAATATTTGGGTATGTCGGAAGCATTAGGCATCAATAATGCTGACATGAAGCAATCGTTGAAGGAGCGCTTCTTTAGCCGCCTGAATAAAGTACTTAACAGTCTTTTGTCAGGTGGTAATAAGGTGCGCGCTTTCAACGGTTGGGTCATGCCGGTATTGATGTATTCTTTCGGCATACTCAAATGGACTCAGACAGAACTTGACGCCCTGGATAGGAGAGTCCGTTCACTGCTGACTGCAAATCGGATGCATCACCCACGGTCGTCGGTGATGAGACTGTATATCCCGCGAAAGTGCGGGGGTCGTGGCTTTTTAAACGCTAAGACCCTGCACAACCGTGAGGTATGCAGTCTCAGGGAATATTTCCTAGAAGCCGACGTGGAGATGCACCGAGATGTGGTCACAGTGGACAAGGGTCTTACTCCGCTCTCCTTGGCTAACGGGAACTGGCGCAAACCTAAAGTATTAGACACCAATGATCGTAAGGATGTATGGCAGAGCAAGGAGCTTCACGGACGCTTTTACCGGGCATTACATGGTCCCGATGTAGACTTTTTAGCGTCCGTATCCTGGCTGCGCTTCGGTGACCTGTTTGGGGAAACCGAAGGTTTTGTCTGTGCAATTATGGACGAAGTTATGATGACGAATAACTACCGGAAATACATTGTGAAGGATGGCACGGTTGACATATGTCGGGCATGCCACCGTCCGGGAGAATCGATCCGACACATTATTTCTGGGTGTTCTCGTCTGGCTAACGGCGAGTATTTGCATAGACACAACCTCGTTGCCAGGATTATCCACCAGCAACTTGCTTTAAAGTACAATCTTGTCGAATCGGAAGTGCCGTACTATAGGTATGCGCCCGACCCAGTTCTCGAAAATGGCAATATCTCGTTGTATTGGGATCGACCTATGATCACTGACAGGACTATTGTTGCCAATAAGCCTGACATTGTGGTGATAGATCGATTGGAGCGTCGCGCAATAATTGTTGATATAACCACGGTAATAATATAACGGTCCCACATGACGAGAACCTCGTGAAGGCAGAAAAAGATAAACAATTCAAGTATCTTGATCTGGCTCGCGAGGTTGTTGACATGTGGGATGTGAATACGGCAGTTATTGTGCCGATAGTCGTATCTGCCAATGGCTTAATTGCCAAGAGCCTCGACCAACACCTGAGGAGGCTCTCGCTGGGTGGCTGGATCAAGCGCTTGATTCAGAAGGCAGTACTCTTGGACACGGCGCGTATTGTTAGGAGGTTCCTCTCTCTAGAGCCCTGACCACCGGTGGCCCGGACCCTGTTCCCGGTACTGGTGGACTGCTATTTTTTACATTTTTAAATGTTTTTTTATTTCTTTTTTGTAAAAATATTTAAAAATGTAATTTATAAGTTTAAAGAAAAATAAAGAAATAATAATAATATTCCACAACTATCACACAACGCCATCTAGTCCCAAGCTAAGCAGAGCTTGTGTTATGGGTACTAGACAACTGATAAACATACATATATATTTCTAAATACATACATATTATAGATAAATTAGACACAGAACAAATGATCGTGCTCATCACACAAACATTTGTCCTGGGTGGGAATCGAACCCACGACCTCCGGCATAGCAGTCAGGGTCACTAACCACTAGACCGACAGGCCAGTCATTACACTACTTTTACTTCGGTTACTACACCAATATAATTACACTATTTTTCAATTACACTACTTTTACTTCAGTTACTACACCAATATAGCATACTACCTACATGTAACCTACATCTACATTTTATAATTAACACAGCCTATACCGATCCATTAAGGGCCAACAATACTGTTTCAGATTGACAGTTCCCTTTGTCACAAACTCTGCGTACGGGCACAATAAATTGTGGTGGCAAATCAAAGTGGGCCCAGAGAATTGCCCAAGAATCCGTTTTACTATCCTGACGTCAGAGTGACAAGCTCGGGTTTCGTAATAGCATTGTTATAACTCTACCCTAATGAGACCCTTTATGTCGACTGTTTGGACACAGTTGCTCGAATCAACTTTGATTCAATGAAATACTGTTGTTTTCTGACTCTAAACTTGAGCTGCAGACTTATTGTTTTGAAGTGGTTGAATAGGGAATTAATTAAGTTATCTATGTGTATATTTCTTAAGCTTTGTTAGGGCTGCTACATACGTTACGAAAAAATCGTTACGTTTGGACGGTACAGTTCAAACTGCAACGATAACAACATTATCTTATCGTTGCAGGTTGCATTAAACTACCCTAATGGGTAGTTTAAACATTTAAATATTATCATGTTCTCTTAATATTGCAGAAGATACCTATTTGTTTGTCTTTGAATAGTCTGTGGACTACACGTTAGCACACGCAATAATTATTTTAAAAGTCCCCATTATCCTTTATCCGTCAGATAAAGCCGGGTTGGTACTATCTAACAATAATAATATTTATCTATTAAATCCTAGATAAATATTATTAAATAATATTAATCTAGGTATTTATCTAACTATCTACTATGCGCTCTAACTAAGAAAAGGATGAGCTAGGCGTTATATTATTACTTTTCTAAATGCTTTTCTAATTCAGCACAAACTTTTGAATAAACAATGATCACATGAATATTTTCTTCCACAATAACTATACCTAACTAAAATGACAACAAAACTCGTTTCTGATTATATGAATACTTAGTGCTAGTTTTAAAATAAATGTCTCTATCTTATTAGATAATTTATTAATTATAAATTGTTTAGAATTAATTTCTTACTAAAAATAGAATCCGATCGTATTCAGCTGTATCAAAGTTTCAATTTAAACGCCCACTTTCAATCAAAAATTCCTTTGACAAAGTATTTAGACATTTGGAGACAGACTAAGTATTCTGAATAAATTACCTATAGGTAGGTATTATGTATAGATATCAGAAAAAAGGTTTAACCGTCTACCGCTTCTGCAAGATTGGGAGACGGTTCATTATCATCAACTGATGATGGTGATTAATCGGCTTCCATTCATTCAATCTCAACGGTGATCCGTTCCTAGCTTTTTATGCCAATGCATTGGGGGTCGTCGGTGCAGCCGCGTCTTTTTCTTTCATAATTCTCTATTTCTCGTCATCTCAACAGTTTCCTTTCTCATCCATCACAAAATCCATCTATCGTTTCTGATCTTCTCGACTCGATTACGAGTCATTTTTTATAAATGAAATGAAATGAAATGAAATAAGAACAAAAAATTCGAAGACATGTGACATCTACCAATCCGCACAGAGCCCGCGTAATGGGTTATGGCCACTGGCCCACTCCGTCTCTGTAGAGGAGACCTGATTGATTGATTATAGTGAAATGATTATAGTGAAATCATGTATGCATTTTTATCTTTAGCCCCTAGGAAATGTTATCAAAACCACTTCCTCGATCGACAGTACCTATTTAACTACTAATGTCAAATGTCAGGGGTCCATTTAAATTGGGTACATGTTGGTCTTGCCGGGTCGTGGGGGTCATTAACGCCGACATCACATCAACCGCGACCATTTCAAATGAGCTGACCCACAGGCCACAGATGAATGAGAAATGTACCTACGAGCATTTATTTCAATTCATCTGGTGGATTGATTTGTCTCGTATACTACCTACTCTTTAAATATACCCGAAGCAACAACTTCGTAAATGCTTAAAGGTAATAGTTCTGTGGGAATTTTAAATTTCGGTCAGCTTAAAAGCTACTTACATTATAATAGTGAAATATATTTTGGCATATATTGCATAATAGGCTTCAGGCATTATTTTGGTGCTAAGAGCACTAATGTTGTTATAGTAAATAAAACTTTGAAGTGAGCCCTACCAAATTAAAATTATGTTTAATTCCGCCTTCTTGAATACCGCTATTATAAAATCCATTTTCACGAAAATGTTCTGAACAGGATCACTCAAGTTCCCACCGACACCTTGCGTCCCGAGTACCCTTTCGATATCCTATTAATATAGGGTTCGTCCATTACGATGTAGGTAACCCTAAATTACTCATCCACTTTGAATCAAAGTACTCACATCCATTTTAACTCAGAACTTTTAATTTCACTTTGTTTATCGGCAGGAATTCTGCGCCAGAATTAACATTACCAATTAATTATAATTTATAAGTTCTAACGTTTTATTAATTTTTTCGCCATTACGTTGCTAATAGTGAATCGAAATGGCATCATTAAAAAGTTTAATTAACGTACTCAGACTTTTCAATGACATTTTAACGATCTTGCAGTTTACCTAACCTTGAACAAACCATATTGTTTTGATAAAGCAGTAACGCTATCAGAACTCTATAAGTAGCATCGTCGAACCCCGTGAACGAAGGGATTTCCAATAACAGTTTACGAGGAGTCGGCACAATGAGTCATCAGTCACACAAAGCCGGTAATTCAACCAGGACGTCGCCGTGTTATCCGGATATAACGTAGTAGCTATAGACTAGCTAGTGCTACGAGCAGCAGAGGCGGCCGAGTGGCAGGCACTAATCGCACCTCGTCAATAAACGGTAAGCTTTGAAACTGTCTGATGACCGAATACCGGCGATTAGCTCCCGTCACTTTATTACGCAGTGACACTGTTCTGCATATCTTAACTTTGCCTTCCATCCGATGTTTTGATCGGATCACTGGGCCCCAGTTTGTTCAATTAATAGCTTACAATCATACTAGGATTGTCAATTAAATCAGTAGAAAGCGCTTTAATCCCGGTCGGATACTGGACACAATTATTCATCAGTAGAACAAAGCCGGGTAATCCGGCCATATTGACCGGTTTGGTGGCGTCGCCGCACCCCTTTCGTTGTGTATACTCGCCCTTATTTGCTATTCAATAACGATAATGACAGTAGGTGTTCAGCGGACGTGGTCGGCCATAGGCATCGTTAAATTTACTTTTACCCAAATGTTTCCTATACTTAAACATCCGCGTCGGCAAATTCATTACTTTATATATACGCAGGTAAGTAATTTATGTTCGTCAATAATGAACACGAAGTACGAGAATCTAAGTAAACAACATAATTGATTTTTAGAAACTTTATTTTCCTCGATAATACTTTTCAGTTCGTCTACATAAACTTTTAAATCAATTACCTAAGTCGGATTATATTCCTATTTATCCGGGGATTTCGTACAATATTTCCTTTGCCGGATTATACGATTGGTACCTATAGACAGCGATTAGGTCTGACATTTTGTAGGTGGATGTTATCGGATAGAGAAGTCGAGTTGACAAAATGCCGTCCAATCTAAACCACACTTTAGTTAATCCGATTACTAGCAGGCAGGTAGGTGTCGGAAGCGCCGAAATCTGTTTATATGTGTTACCATCTCTTATCTAGGAAGGTAAATAAACTTTGTTTTAAAAAACACGGTTAGTTTAACAGTAAGGTCACGAGTAGTGAAGAGTATTTATAGTACCTATAGCAGGATATATCCTAATTTATTGTTATCTATGGATTTCATTCATCTCGAACGGTTGACATTAGTCAACTTCACTTAGGTACCTATATCTAATTTGTGTATACATAAATATGAAAGCAAGTCTCACTTCAACAAAAAGTGGGCACGCACGGGCAAATTATGTTTCCCATACTGTTACCTAACACTGGCAAGTGGCACTGCAACCACTGTAGCAACTAAAAGTCACTACGCCAGATTGTTTTACTTGCACTTTAACCCTCTAATGTTTTTAACACACAAGTAATAAATGTCATTGTACACACTTCATACAAGTTCGTAAAACCCTTTAGGTACTATTATATATCCTGTGGTAAAACTATGTTATTTTCTGAACATGAAAGTACCGGACATAAAATGATTTTATTCCTATTACGAGTAAGTTATACCAGAGCTATCTTCGCACAGCAGATAAATAAAAAATAACTTCAGTATGGTTCTAGGTGGAAGGCTTTCTAGCAAATGGCTTTAAAAATATTTCATTTCTGGAATTGTTTCGAGTCAGAAATAGCGCCAAGTGACAGTTAAACTGATGTGTTCTGCTCTGGAACTCGGAACGGTACATTTATTAAATGTCCCGACTTAAAAACGGTACAACTAGACTAGACGAACTCATCTGAGAAAGTGATACGCCAAAGTTTTTGGTAATCACTTTTAAATAAATAATAAATGTTCAGGCTATGATATTTATGATATTGACTGGGGAATAAATAATAAATGAAATTGTAAGAGAAAAAATGATTATTAAAAATATCAAATCAAAGTAATCGTGTACATGGTTACATAACTTTATGGTACAATTAACGTAGGAGATAAAAGGGCCATTAAAGCTTGCATAATCTAACGATGGGATAACCAGCATTTACGAACTTAAAAAACCGGGATCTAAAAAATCTACCAGCACTTCAATCTTCGTGCTATAGAAAGTTGTAGAGTAGTTCCAAACACATGTAATAGATATATTATAACTATGTTCCGCCATATGTAGCAGGCAGGACCTACGAGGCAAAACGTGACCAGAATTGGAAGAAATTCGATTGCTCGCGCGGTTGCCCCTCACGACTATGCCGAATCAATTTAAGATTAGATCTAAATTTCATATGAAATCGATACTGTGTTTAAGTTTTAAATGAACATGTGCTTAGGTTTTAAATGGAAATTATGTAGGTGTGGACTCCGATAGTTCAACAAACGGATGTGCGATTCATGCTTGCATCAGATCCTGTCCTGGGGCCATCCGTAAAGTATACCCTTTCAAACAAAAAAAAAAATCCAAATCGGTCCAGACGTCATCGAGATATTGAGGAACATACCTTCTCTATAAAAGGGATCCGATGAACTGAGAATGAACGACTTTGTCAGTAATTCATATGATGAATCATATGAATTACTGACAGTTATTTACTGATAACAATACATATTGAAACAAAAGTCCCCTACAAATTGTCATTAAGTAATAATTTTAATTAAATAAAATAATCCAACGGTTTGTTTGACACATAGACGCCTAGCTGACACTTGGTTAGTCGACGTATTGTCAGCACTTCAGGACCAACCTAATAAGAACAAAGGGTTCCAATATCCATTATAATATCTGAACCAGCTGTTTCAAATTAACCCCATAACTGTTTAATTAATTTTCATCTCGCTAGACCCAAGGGTATAGTGCCATGTCAACTTTGCCTATATTTATGGCAGTATTGAATATATTTTGCGTAAATGAATTAAACATAGAGCCGCATGTAATTTATAGCGTTGGGTTAAAATTGGCGGCAAATTGTGCTGAAAATGGAAAAGGTTGAAACGCGTCGGTAAAATTGTGATAGACCATTTGCATCTACATAACATGAAATAATGCCCCATTGTCACCTCTGTCCTTATCCCATTTTAATTGGGCTATACGTTGTCTTCTTCAAGATTAGCATAAGAACACCTTATTGTAACTCTAAATTTTAAAACATTATGTAGGTACCTTAAAAATAATGTAATGGCAAAATTTTTAAACAGGCAAAAAATGGTTTGTGCCTAAACCACCAATTATCATCATCTTCATGCCCTTATCCCATTTTACTTGTGGTCGGCGCAACACGTTTTTTTCTTCCATTCTCCCCTATCAGACGTCATCGTATCATTTACTCCTTTTTCATTCATATCATTTCGTATACAATCCATCCGACGTCAGAGCATCCATTATCATCAGGAAGAGGTACGGGCTGAGAGCCGACCCCTGGTGCAAGCCAACCGCGACATAAGCGAAGCGAAGCTGCCGGTAGTGCCCGCTGTAGACCGGACTTGGGTACTGCATCGACTATACATTGCACGGATCAACTGTACATACTTCCCAGGCACACTTTTCTCCTTAAGGGCCCACCACAGAACCTCACGGGGCACCCGGTCAATTGCCTTTTCCAGATCGACGAACACCATGTGCAAGTTTTTATGCGCACCTCTGTATTTCTCGCACAGTTGGCGGATAGCGAAAATGGCATCCGTCGTACCCCGACCAGGCATAAAACCGAATTAAACTAAACCACTAAACCACCAATTATAACAACTGGAAATATTTATGTATCTATAATATGTATGCATTTAGAAATTTATAAGTATGTTTATCAGTTGTCTAGTACCCATAACACAAGCTCTGCTTAGCTTGGTACTAGATGGCGTTGTGTGATAGTTGTGGAATATTATTATTATTCTCTTTATTTATTTTTATACACTTATCGATTACATTTTTAAATATTTTTATAAAAAAACAAACTAAAAGCATTTAAAAATATAAAAAATAGCAGTCCACCAGGACCAGGAACAGGGTCCGGGCCGCCGGTGGTCAGGGCTCTTGAGAGAGGAACCTCCTAACAATACGCGCCGTGTCCAGGAGTACTGCCTTCTGAATCAAGCGCTTGATCCAGAAGGCATTATTATTATTATTATTATTTTATGCAAATAAATTATTCATATTCTTCTTATTCCTTTCTCCCCTGTCGGACATTAAAGCATCATTTACTCCTTTTACATTCATATAATTCCTCACACAATCCATCAATCTTTTCTTTGGCCTTCCTCTTCCTCTCTAATCATCAACATTCATACCCATCACTTTCTTAGTCACATGATTGTCATCCCTCCTCATCACATGTCCATAATAGGACAATGCCGGGAATGCCCCACGGCGGGCCAAAGCCTAACACTTTGGAAGATAGTATTCCTATATCACAGAAGTATTTCAAAAGGCTGCTATTGAATATTTCTTGGCGGGAAGAACCAATAAAACTTCTTTCTCCCAGGGACTCAAATCCGATCTGGATTCGATAAATATTAATCGAAGTCTTAATCTAAAAGTTCTACTACCAAATTACAAAGCCTATGAAATGTGTTTGTTTAATTGCATCAACAAACATGATTTTATTATAACTGCTCGTGCTCCTTATCTTGGTCCAAAAACTATTCCACTAATTAATGAGGAGATTAACTGTATCACCTAACGACCTATAAATGTTCGTTCGCAATCATTCGTAGACCACGCGTTACCTTATTTACATGAGTTTGTTTAGTGTCACTTGACTTTTAATCAGTATGCTGCATTTTTCATATTGTATGTCATCATCTATTTTAGTTCCTTTTTATATCTAAAGATATGCATCTATCATTGATTTGATATCAACAAAATATTAGTATCAGAAAAACAAAAGGTATGTGAACATGAAAATTGTTTTAGTATTTTCATGACATCATGAAAAAATGTGTAGGTAGGTGAGTATCGCAGCAAATGGCGTGCTAGTGCTAGTTCCAGTCTCCCTTTTCCCTTGGGCAGAAAGACATGAATGTATGTAAGTAGACATGTGTGAGACATACGTGTGCAGATTCGTCAAAAGTTTACTTGGTATTGAGGCATTCTGGCAGCGCTTGTTTTCTCTATTAGGGGAAAAGCACACCTATTCTATCATGGTAAAAGAACAGATACCTCTGTAGGGCAACACTTTGGAAGATCAACACTCTGTAGGTATCTGTTTCTTGCTAACATCCCTTTCGCAAAACATAGACCAATTAACCGGTCAAACTATCTAATCAATCAAGTGATAAAGCAGATAAATCTTTGCAGAAAATACAGTAGGATAAACCCCAGGTCCCAGGTAAAATCCAATCGGATTTGCCTGCAGCATTCAAAAAATCTCAGCTGTATGTCGGGTTTCGAATTGCGCACTACGTTAGAGCCTCGGGCCTAAATTGAAAAGCATACTCGGGTTTACATACGCACAGCAACCCTAGGAAACGGACTCCGAATTCCAAGAGGAGTAATAATTGTCAATCGGTTACAATTAGTATCGAAGTACCTATCCAATCTGCGTATATGTGGAACTTTATATTAATGCAGCATGATAGTTATATTCATTACTTAGATATGTAATGTATGTAAAATATTAATTACTTAGATATGTACATTTGTATTATAGGGTTATTATTAGGGTAGGACAGGGAGGGACACAGTGTTTTTAAGCTATTGCATAGCTTCTATCGCGGGCCTTGAGCGCGGGGACCGAATCCAGAAATTCCGTAACGAAAAAACCTCACGCTCCCCACTCCGACGGGCAAGGAGGTGTGGCTTGAAGGCCGTGCATCGTCTAACGTCGTTTCAGTTCGGCAGTCTTCGACACGGTGTTCTGAGCGGAGCGGAGCTGAGCGGAGCGGAGTGGAGTGGAGCTGAGCGGAGCGGAGCGGAGCGGAGCGGAGTGGAGCGAAGCGGAGCGGAGTGGAGTGGAGTGGAGTGGAGTCGCGACGATTATTTTTGTTGAGTGTATACAGGTTTTTTGTAAATAATAAATAATAAAAAATAATAATAAAAATCAATTCTTAATGAAAAAATATCGAGGTTTTCGTTATGGGTGTCGTTTTCATGGTTTTCCAGGGTGTTTAAACCGACGGTGCAGTCAAAATGTAAATCCAAGATGGCGGCAGCATAAATTATCGAAGTTTTCGTCATGGGTGTCGTTTTCATGGTTTTCGAGGGTGTTGAAACCGATGTTGGAGTCAAAATGTAAATCCAAGATGGCGGCAGCATAAATTATCGAAGTTTTCGTCATGGGTGTCGTTTTCATGGTTTTCGAGGGTGTTGAAACAAATGTTGCAGTCAAAATGTAAATCCAAGATGGCGGCTGCAAAAAATATCGAGGTTTTCGTCATGGGTGTCGTTTTCATGGTTTTCGAAGGTGTTGAAACCGATGGTGCAGTCAAAATGTAAATCCAAGATGGCGGCAGCATAAATTATCGAAGTTTTCGTCATGGGTGTCGTTTTCATAGTTTTCGAGGGTGTTGAAACCGATGTTGCAGTCAAAATGTAAATCCAAGATGGCGGCTGCAAAAAATATCGAGGTTTTCGTCATGGGTGTCGTTTTCATGGTTTTCGAGGGTGTTGAAACCGATGGTGCAGTCAAAATGTAAATCCAAGATGGCGGCTGCAAAAAATATCGAAGTTTTCGTCATGGGTGTCGTTTTCATAGTTTTCGAGGGTGTTGAAACCGATGTTGCAGTCAAAATGTAAATCCAAGATGGCGGCTGCAAAAAATATCGAGGTTTTCGTCATGGGTGTCGTTTTCAAGGTTTTCGAAGGTGTTGAAACCGATGGTGCAGTCAAAATGTAAATCCAAGATGGCGGCAGCATAAATTATCGAATTTTTCGTCATGGGTGTCGTTTTCATAGTTTTCGAGGGTGTTGAAACCGATGTTGCAGTCAAAATGTGAATCCAAGATGGCGGCTGCAAAAAATATCGAGGTTTTCGTCATGGGTGTCGTTTTCATGGTTTTCGAGGGTGTTGAAACCGATGGTGCAGTCAAAATGTAAATCCAAGATGGCGGCTGCAAAAAATATCGAGGTTTTCGTCATGGGAGTCGTTTTCACGGTTTTCGACGGTGTTGAAACCGATGGTGCAGTCAAAATGTAAATCCAAGATGGCGGCTGCAAAAAATATCGAGGTTTTCGTCATGGGTGTCGTTTTCATGGTTTTCGAGGGTGTTTAAACCGATGGTGCAGTCAAAATGTAAATCCAAGATGGCCGCTGCATAAATGATCGAAGTTTTCATCATGGGTGTCGTTTTCATGGTTTTCTTAAACAATATTAACTTTTTTTATTTATTTAATAATAGAAAAATTTGTTTTTTGTATCGGTCACCACGCTCAAAAAGTGTAACTTGAATTAATATCAAAGAAAAAGCAATACTGCATGAATAAAATAAATAAATAAAATTATAATTGCATAAGTTGATACAAAATGCTATGCAATAGCTTTACCGCGGCAGTCCCCGAGTGCCACACGTCTTTTTTTTTTATAGAATGATTATTATATTATTACGCAATGAGTACAAATAGATACGAGTGGGTTTCAACACAACCAACATAATTATCAAACCAAGTTAATTACTTCCTACTTACAAATAAGTGACCTAAATAATTCAACAGAGCCTTAATGTACCTATGTAATTAGTACTGGCATCTTGTTTAACGTAGATGACAAAAACACTTTTGTTTCTTACCTCAGAATATTTATTTTTCAGCCGACAAAATTAGTCGTCCCTTAAAAGCCACGGGCGTGAACGCAAATCCGATTTGAGTAATGAAACGAGACTAATTAAAAAGTCGGAAGAAAAATTATGAAAAAACAGCGCTTTAACTGAGAAGCTATTTGTTTTTTTGAACTTATAATGCCTTTGAAGTTAGGTGTTATAAGTTCAGATTTTCATACTTGGACCATTAAATAATAATGTCACTGGACTTGTTGTGAGTTGCTTGTTGTGAACTTCAGAAAACTGAGTCATTTTTGGGTTTTTGAGTAAGTTGGTTAAGGCATAAAATGATTTATGGGATTACTAAAAAAGATTACCGACATTTGGGTAGTGATATCGTCAAATGATTCCTCCTGTCTTGGGTATAGTGGAAGGGATTATGTAATAGAATTTCACTTACCAAAAATCCAACATATTCCATCAGTAACCCTTTGCATTCCAGTGTTACGGCTACCTCTACAGACGTTCCAGCAACCCCGGTACTACATAAAGATTACGATTTCGATGGCATTTTTAGTGTATTTTTTTCTTTTTTTTAAACATTGCCCCACACTAGGAATTTCTCCTCTATCGTGGGTACGTTTACAAACATAGAAACTCACATACACACAAACTAGTGACCGACCGAAATTTCGGTTTCGGTTTCGGTTTCGGCCGTTTTCGGCCAAAAAACCTAGTTTCGGCCTTAGTTTCGGTTTCAGCGAAACTCAAGTGTCCATGCATTTTTGTGCGTCATTCGGCAAAATTCGTAGCTAACACGTACCTACTTGCTCGCCGGGCGGGGCCCAGGCTCAGTTCGCCACCATCCATTTAATCGTGAGTTGAAGTTATATGTTTTTGAGTTTACTGCCATGTCTTGTATATTCATGTCATAATAAAATATATTTATTACGTAGGTACCTACCTACTTTTTTCAACTCAGTAATTTTGTATTTCTGAATATTATAGTGCGATTGTTGAGACTTTAAATCCAGTGAAACATTGAAAACAATGATTTTTTTATAATTTAGAATAGATTATGGCTCAGTAGAAGTTAAATAACATAGAAAAATAGCATTTTTTTTAAAATCTGATATTTCCTAAGTTTGCTGTATATCATTACTCCCCAGAATTTTATCCTTATTAGCGGCACTATCGAATGGTGAAATAATAAAATGTGTGATTTTTTTTTTCCAAAATCAGCGGTTTCGATTCTTGACCAGGATTATTGATTTTTCTAAATCCAATGATTCAGTTTTAGTTAGCGTCAAAATAGGTCTCAAGACTTCATTCAACGTATTTCGATATTCCTCATATTTAGGGATATACCTACCTATAGTTTGTTTTTTAATCTCGTAGACCAAATTGACAAATGATAACATTAAAACTGACGTAAATACTATTGAAATTTATGTCAGTTTGCCATTTGCACCTGTCAATTCAGTCTACGAGATTAAAAAACGGACTTTAGCCATCCACGCCCAGTTGAAAAATTCAACCAGTATTTCTTGTGTTAATAAATGTTAAAAAAAAAATAATTTTCAGAAAATTAATTGAAATATGAAATGTGTCAAAAAGTTTCGGTTTCGGTTTCGGCCGAAACTGAGAGCAAGGCCGAAAGTTCGGTTTCGGTTTCGGTTTCGGCTGAAAAATCAGTTTCGGTCGGACACTAACACAAACATCCACCCGGAACAACTACTTGCAGATCATACAAATATTTGTTCCGTGCGGGGTTCGAACCCGCGACACGCTGCGCACAGTCGATCATTCAGCCACTGCCCCAACGGTGCCGTCAAAAACAATCTTTTTGATTGTGTGCAAAAATAATCTTCTTTGGTTACCAATAATACCTGACAAGTCTAAGCCCCTTCGTACACTAGGCGACGCAAGTCTCCGATACCTTACGATTCTGGTATTCATTGACGCGTGCTTGTGTTCGAACCTCTATGGGTTTGTATTGCGATAGCCGCTTGGATACCGAAGTCGTAAGGTATCGGAAACTTGAGTCGCCCTGTGTACGAAGGGCCTAACTCAAATAACCAAGTTTGTATGTCTGCTTGTGCTTTCTTCTCAACTAGCGTCTATCTTGGCTTCTTTATTTATATCTGTAGCACAGCAATTCGAAAACAAAATATAGCCTAGGTATGTTACTCAAAGTGGCCAAGGTTCGGCCAAAGAAACCAGGGCCGCCCAAAAGCTCGCTGGGTTGACGATATCGTTAGGATCGCGGGGAATGGATGGATAAGAGACGCACAGAACAGAGAGATATGGCATAAAAAGGGGGAGGCCTATACCCAGCAGTGGGTGATCCCGGGCTGATATGATGATGATGATGATGATGTTACTCAACGAATATTAAGTCCGGTAGTTTTTAAGAGTAGGTTTTCTATACTAAACTGAAGTCAAGTATTTAAAATGTCTATTAGTGTAGATAAACCGACCCTGACATGAGAAAAATATGTGCAGAATGATGTTAACCATTTCATATAGGTACATATATTATTTTTAACTTCGTGAATAAAATGGCTTATCTAAATTTTTGGCGCCCAAACTGGGACAGTCCCAGTTGGGCGCCAGATTAATATAAGAGTAGATAACCCTTTCCCCACAAACAATTAGGGATACTTTCAGATAGTACAGTCAATAATAGTAACTATTCTGACACTCAAAACATCAATCGTATTCTTTATAATTAAGTGTATATTAATAAATAATAATACGTGCAAAATACATAATGTAGTCTTACATCCACTTTCTAACAAGACCCATATTTTTTTCATATAAACACTTCAAATCAACCTATAGTTGACCACACTACCCATGGCTAGTATACCACTTATATTAAATAAGACCTAAGCTATTTATGCAAGACCTTCTACTTAATTCTATTCCACTTTACACGCAGCTAGAATTGCCCGTTATTTCCGCATAAAGTCTTATCAAAGTGTAAAGAAACTAGCGTGCTAACATAACACAAGCATAAATAAGTACCTACCTATAACACAGTAGCTTTAAGGCCCTGCGTGATTTGATGTCGTGACCTTACAGCCTTACAGAATCGACGGCCTGTCGACGAATTACAGTTGAACAAGGAAGCTATAAATGCAGAGCCTTTCAAAGCCGGCTTTTCAAAGGTGCGTGCGTTAGATCGCGTGTGGCCCTGCCTTTACGTAAATGCCGCCTATAACAATATAACTTGTTCACCTTGTTTTGATCTCGCCGAGTAACTTTCGATCAAAAAACCCCGAACTCCAAACTCATATAGGTATATCCGTATTTGCTTTCAGTTTTTTGTTTCGGAATATGATATTCGTGTGTTAGCCAAACTTCCTAATAGTATGAAATAGGTATCTGAGTACCTAGGTATATCAGTCCACTTTTGATTTTAACCGACTTCAAAAAAAGGAGAAGGTTCTCAATATGGCGGAATCTTTATTTTTCTAGAGTATTTCGATTTAAATATATAGAGCCAAAAGAAATTGCCGTTTTTCAATGTTCAGCATATTGAACAACGGCAATTCCATATAGTTGAATTAATTAGAGTTTGGAAGTAGGTACTTAATCATATCCTCGCATTTCGTGGTCATCGTCTTTGTGCCACCTCCACGGCTCCAAATTCGCTCCAGGCTTCTCGATCTCACGGTGCAAGACTGCCCCGCTTGGGCAGAGCACCGACGTGTCCTCACGGCGGGGATAGGCGGAGACCTCTCGCGCCCGGCAATGGTTGCGGCCATGCTGCGGGGCGAGACGGAGGGGGAAGCGGTCGCCTCCTTCTGCGAAGCAGTAATGCTCGTGAAGGAGGAGGCGGGCCGCGAGAGAGAGAGGACAGCGTCCTCCCTCCGCCCCAACCGCAGTGGTAGGCGTCCGCGGCGTCGGACGTCGGCAGACGATCTCCGGCCACCGTAGGCGCGGGCATGCGGGCAGCGAGTAAAGGGCAACTCGCTGCCCGACCATGGACCATGCCCAGGTCGACGGCGCGTTGTGTCCCACGCGCGCCTCAAAGAGCGTCAGCATAATGACGGGGCCCCCCTCTCAGAGGGCCAAAGCCTGCCGGGGTCGCGGGACTTATTCCATCACCGTGACCCCGGAACATAAAGGGCTATTGAAGGACACCGTGGATTTTAGTCAGTACAAGTCTGACAGTCCCTCCCGCCCTGCCCGGGGTGGGAGGACTCATTTGATGATTTTGCCAAGTTAAAAAAAAGGGGCTTCTCGATCTACTAGATCATAAGCGAAACCGCATACTATTAGAAACTTCTGTTAGAAAAAATCAGATGCTCTCCAGTTGCACCCCGAATACTGAAATGACACATTTCACATGATACATAGAATGTATTCACTGAGTGCCATCCGGCGACCATCAGACGGGGACGATCCGTCAGAATTTTTTTACAGTGTGCGGTATCCAATACAAAATACAATGTGCTGATCTGCAACCTAGTCAAATTCATGGACGTGATTATACTCATGATTCTCGACCCAAATCAACAATAAAATAGGTAGGTATTTTTTTTTTATTTTATTTTTTCCTTTTTACTGAAATCCGTAAGTGTGAACTAGTTTCTTCAAGAGTAATAGATTCAATTCACGCACACCAGCTGCTCATCGCTGTGTGCGTACGCGCGGACTGCGTAGTCAGGTGATTCTCTTTCATTTGTATTGAATTAAGGGTTTAATTCTGAAATACTGTAAAATTTCAACAACAAAAAAAAAGCAGCCCTTATTAGTTTTGCCCGGTACTGTACTTTCTATTGATTATTTATGACTTCTGTGACAACCACCTGAAGTTTGACGAAAATGCAAAAAAACAGCGTGTAGGTATATGCAGCGAGTACCCTCCGACGAGCATCAGAAATTTTCTAATAGAAACTTACAGTATGCGGTCGCGCTAATGAATCACTTCTTTGCGTAGACTATGTTGGTAACTTGGTACCACGAAAATACCTACTTACCTACCAACATTACCCACCCAACTACCTAATGGTTTTCACCGCGGGTTTTCATGAATCTAAATGTATCGTGCCCAAACCATTTTTCTTTAGCGTAAATAAATACACGTTCCATGATTTATTTCCCTAATTACTCGAATATTATAGCGAGTTTTTATCATAAAAGTTCGTTTACATTACTAGTCATTACCCTGTTTAAAAGAACGAAACAGGTATAATGGTGGGGCGACATAATTCCAGAAAAAAATAGGAAATTAAAAAAAAAACAAAACGGTCGGTAATCGTGGTAATGTACACGAAAGTTTGTCACGCAACAGGAACTTTTGTGTAACGACTACTGATTTATTTTATAAAAATGTTAAAACAATTTCTGGCTTACCTCCCGCCACAATTGAAAGTAATAAAATCCATTATGGCGGAAATGATTGATGATCGCCGCGTTATATTGAGTGATTGATAAGACTTCGATTACAGCAGCTAACAATATTTTTAACTTCAACATATTTGAAGGGTGCATTTTATTTTTCATGGAGTGAACCCGGGTTTCGGTTTAAAAAGTTGTTGAAAATAAATAGACAAACAAATATTTGGCGGGTCATATTTACCGACCTTGACTGTATATTTGGTACTTTTTTTTTTGAAACTTAAAACTTAATATTCATACTTTTAAGCAGTCCTAATGGCGCCTTCATACGACTAGAAAAGTAAAAAAAAAAGTAGTAGTACAGAATATGCTGGGACCGATCCGTTTCAGTTTTTCAGTAGCAGTATAGAAATTGTCGCAGACAATCATGTTAATCAAAGGGTTCCGAAGACGGAATATATTTATAAGACAAAGCATGTGGCAAAAGAAGAAGAATATGGACACGCCCTTGGATTCTACATCGAAAGTAGTGATAACGGAATAGTCTTGAAGTAATCAACTAAATTGAAATAGTTCTGTTAGTCCAATTGTATTAATTAAAATAACAGAATCGCAACAAAAATGACAAAATTCATTTTTATCGTGATAAAATCATCAAAATGAGTCCTAAACCCAGTTATATTAAAAAATCTACCACATAATTTTTCATGTATGAGAAAAAAAAGAAAAACAAAGAAAAAAAAAATATTTTTATAAGTTCTTTGTCCATGCCTGTTCCGGTGAAGTGTATAAAAAATCCAGCTCCAGTCTAAAACTTCTTGAATAAATTTTATGTGTTGAATGAATGAAGTTACATTCATTCAACTATATCGACTTGGCCAATGTTCGGCTTTATATGTCTGACATGAAATGTCAAACCCATCTATCATTTTGCGTGCGTTTTATTTAAAAGTCAATATTCGCATTCGCATTCGCGAATATTGAAATTGAATATTCGCATCCGCATTCGCATTCGCGAATGTCAAAAATCAGACATTCGCAACATCACTAATCGAGAGCATAGTCGTTTCCGAAATTCCGAACTAACTCTTTTTTAGGTAGGATGCGATTCGAGGACCCAGATCGGACGCCATCATGTCATCATAGTCCACTCCTAGGCCCGAGCATACTCAGACCGTGTCAACCCGGCTTTGCAAAAACCAGCCAAGAGCGAGTCGAACTCGCGCACGTAGAGTTCCGTACCATTATCTATAAAAACGGCAAATAAATCACGTTTATTTAAAAATACGTTGCCCAAAAATATTTACTGTTTTCTGTTGTTACAGCGGCAATAAAAAATACATCACCTGTGAAAATTTCAAGAATCTTATTATCGCAGATCATAAGAAACAGCCTGGTGGCAGACGGACAGACAGACAGACGGACGGAACATTACCACCAGTATTAGGCTGCGTTTCCACTGAAGCGGAGCTGGGCGGAGAGGAGCGGAGAAGAGCGGTGAAAAGTGGTCAGTGTTTCCACTGAAGAGGAGCTGGGCGGAGTGGAGCGGAGCTGGGCGGAGAAGAGCGGAGAAGAGCGGTGAAAAGTGGTCAGTGCTGCGGTTCGACTGAGGCGGAGCGGAGTAGACCGGAGAGCTGTGCCGCGGAGCGGAGTGGAGTGGAATGGAGCGGAGCATACTTTTGGAACCGCGCATTTTTGCGCTTAGTTACACAATCTCTCAAAACGACCAGACGTCATGTTGTCGTTTAAAAACACTTTTTCTAAAAAAAATGTCACCGCCTTCAAAAACAACCACAAAAAAGGGTAAAATAACCTACAAAACTTTTCTTTCGGAAGTCGGTGACTTTTTTTATTAATTTCATTGTCTCTTTTGCCACCGACTTCCGAAAGAAAAGTTTTGTAGATTATTTTACCCTTTTTTGTGGTTGTTTTTGAAGGCAGTCACATTTTTTTTAGAAAAAGTTTTTATTTTACTTTTTTTTTGTTTAAATATTCAACAACAATTCTTGTCAAATACATAATTTTCTTACATGTGCACTAGAATTTTGTAATCCGTAGCACCGGTAATAACATCGTTAACATCTCTTTCATTCATTCCCTATCTCAAAAACTACTGAACCGATTTTGATGAAACTTGCAGTATTCCCAGGGTTGGAAAAAAAACAGTTTTTTTTTAATTATATAAAACAAACAGTTCAAAATGTTTTAAACAAGTGTTTTTTTTGTTTTTTTTAGTTTAGGGCATTATTTCAAATTAATTCGACTATGTTTCTTTTCTAGGCTAGATCTTTATAAACTCGGCCTAATAAATTAAATATTTACAAAAAAACGATCTGTATTATGTTGAACTCAATGAAACAATTTAATACATAATTATGAGTTTTATATTTAGCTTCACTGTTAGCTTCACGTTCACAGAGTACATTTTGATGTTCTCTCTTACATCTAGACATCGATCACAGACTACAGACTATATCTCTAGTGTTGTTCCTCTATCACTATTCAGTAGTGATGTTGCTACTTACTAAACAATAAATACATACTACATCTTTCCCCCCTAATGTTATAATTAATTTTCACAAATATAATCAGCTAAATGTTTTGGTGGAACTATGTTTCTCCTAGGTCTCAACTGAAAATCTCGTACTTGCTCTTGGGCATCTTCCACTACAACTAGATCTTGACCTTCACTATTCCTCCTTTCCAAAGAAACATTTTGTTCTTCTGATTGTAACTGGTCATTATATAATGAATCCAAATTATATTTTTGTTGAACATCTACAGTTTTAGGAAATGACGGTTTTACATGCAATGTGTTTCTTCTAATTATCTGCCCATTGACATCTTTTAAAATTAGAGACCTCGGTGATGAGTGTATATCAACAACATTTGCTGGGACCCAAACATTATCCTTTAAGTAAACTACATCTTGGCCAGAATAAAATTTGTGTTTATTACATTTGGCAGTCTTATCAAAGTTCCTTTTATTATACATATTTACTTTGTTTTGAGTTTCACTAAAATTTGTTACCAACTTTGGTTTTAAAAGTATATCATGAATAGGTAGTTTAGTTCTAGTCAACCTGCTAAATAGTAACTGTGATGGTGTGTATTGTGAACCAAGTACTGGAGTATTGCGATACTCAAGCAATACCTCTTGAAAGTCGACACCACTCTCAGTTGATTTATTTAACAAATTTTTAGCAATTCCAACAAATTTTTCTACAAAACCATTGGACCTAGGATATTTTGGGCTTGAAGTAATCAATTTTATATTCCACAGTGTTGCAAAATTCTGGAACTCAAAAGAGTTGAAAGGCATATTATCAGCCCTTATTATCCTTGGTATGCCATGAATTGAAAAAATATTCTTTAATATATTAATAACAGTAGATGCAGTTAATGAATTTACATGAATTAAGTCAAACCACTTAGAGTAATAGTCTGTTACAATTAAATAAGTCTTGCCATTCCACTGTAGAAAATCACAAGCTATTTTTTGAAATGGTAGAGTAGGTATCTCATCAAGCAACATAGGTTCTTTTGATTTTTTCGAACAATATTTTTCACATATTTCACATTTTGATATAATATTAATGAAATCAGTCTCAAGATTTGGCCAGTAAAATAAAGATTTTGCTCTAGCAATTGTCTTATTTATTCCAAAATGACTTGAATGAACTTTTTTAATTACCCTGTCTCTTAAAACCAAAGGCACTATAATCTTATAATCTAAATAAGCAATTCCATTTTCAAATGTAATGTTATCTTTACATTTAAAATAAAATTTTACATTATCAGCTACTTTATTTTTGCATTTAGGCCATCCATTTTCATAGTAAAATTTTAACTGCTGAAGGACTGAATCATTTTCAGTTTCTAGCATAATGAGATTTTGTACTTCTTCACTGACATTGATAGTATGTACAGTTTTAGTTAGGGTACCATCCACTTCTCTATTGTCAGCACTGCTTGAAGCGCGACTTAAAGCATCGGCTACATGCATTTTAGAACCCGGAGTGTACTGAACATCCAAATCATAAATGCTTAATTTTATTTTTATTTTTCTTAAACGTTGAGAACCAATGGAATTAATTTCTTTCTTCATAATTGCCACTAATGGTTGATGATCTGTTTGCATAATGACATGCCGTCCATATATATAGTAGTGAAACCTTTTACAAGCAAAAAGTATTGCCAAAAATTCCTTATCAATTTGACCATATTCAGATTCACAAGTAGATAAACTTTTTGAGGCATAGGAAATTGGATGACCATCTTGCATTAGTACACAACCAATTGCATCCTTAGAGCTGTCAGTCTGAATTACAATTTGTTTTTTGGGATCAAAATTTATGAGCACTGGTGGACTTATTAAAAGATTTTTTATATTATTGACACATTTAGTATACCCATCATTCCAAACAAATTCTACATTTTTCTTTAACAATTGCCTCAATGGACTGGTTATTTCAGACATATTGGGTATATATTCCCTAAAATAATTAACAAAACCTAAAAATCTCTGAAGACTTTGCTTATCACTAGGAATGTCATATTCTAAAACAGCCTTGATCTTATCTTTGTCTGGTACTAAATTTCCATCTACAATTTCATGGCCAAAATATTTAACTACATCAGATAAGTATTGAAATTTCTTTGGGTTAAACTTGATATTCAACTCACGTGCTCTGCTGAGGACTTTTTCAAGTATCTCATCATGTTTTTCTCTGGATTCGGCATGAATTAAAAAATCATCAATGTATGTGAACAAACCTTCAATGTCACTAAAGCAGTTTCTACAGTTTTCTTGAAAAACTTCAGCTGAGATTTCAAGTCCAAATGGTAAAACATTAAAACAATAAGATCCATAAATAGTAGAGAATGTACAGTACTTTTTACTGTCATCAGTCAACCGAATCTGCCAGAATGATTCTTTCAGATCTAGAACAGAGAAGAATTTTGAATGACCAATATGTGACTTTAAATCACTGATAGTTGGGATTTCGTAATACTTCTAAACATAAACGGATAGAACCATCATTTTTTTCCACAATAACAACCCTATTTACCCATTCTGTAGCTTCCTCAAGTTTGGATATCACATTCAGTTTACAGAGTCTATTAAGCTCATCTTTTAATTTATCTTTTAGTTTTAACGGAACCCTATGTGGAGGTTTGGACACTGGAACAGAGTTTTCTTTCAATAAAATTCTATATTTTTTAGGAAAATGACCTGGGGGCGTATTACAACCTCTTAATTCCTTTCAGTTTACGCCTTAAAGTGAACTGCCTTGCTTAATCGTATTACGATCACACATTGACGGCCAGTAAACGGTCACGTGATCTCATACCGACTTCTGCCTGTGCTTGTGCCTGGAAATTTCGTATTACAAGCTACATAATGACATTTCAAGGCCGGATTAACTGTCAAAATTGGCATCTCCAAAATCATTCAGTTTACGCCACTTTTTAGTAACTTTTACTGACTTGTTTCTTTTAATTTGTCTTTAAACAGTTTAGACTACCTAAATTAAACTTTGGTATTCATAATGGTGGCACTACCGAATATCTGGGGAGTGCAAACACATTAAATTTCAGCTGATGAGCTTTATAAAGACGACAAAGTTTTTACCTTTGACGACACGTATACCTACACTCATTTACTGAACGATGAGCAATAAATAGATTCATGTACGCAAACATTAATTAGTCATCTAATATAGTGTTCTAAATAAAAAACATGTTTCTCTTGAAAAAAATGTTTTATTCTGTCGTAGTTCCATCAGTGTAAGAAAAAAAATATCAAGAGCTTAGATTTAAGACATGGTGACTGAAATAAGTAATCTTTCTAACCAATGGACTTCGGGTTGAATAAACCAAACAAAATGTGTGATCAACTCAAACACTGTGTTAAAATTAATAGCCTCGCGCAGCATCATTCCAGAAATGGTACAGTCCAATGGAGCCAAAACTTGTGTTCAATATTTATTTGGGTACATTGGGCAGTCTATAATGTATCAACAGACATTTTTAATTTCACTTCCTCGATTGCTTCTGGTACCACAATTTCGCAGCCAATTTCAAGAGAACTAGGTACACTGTCTTTCGGTTTGAATAAACGTCCTAGGTTTTATCATTCCTTCACTTGTTGAAACATTTCTAGCTCTTGCTTTAAAAATTAGAACATTGTTGTGTTGGAACAGCTCCATTTTTCAAAATTTTCCGCTCATGACTTAGTCCATTTTGTTTCCTTACTTTCTCCGCGGTAGGAAAACGGTGTGCTCCTTTATTATTGCAGTAAAAAGCAATACATAGTGGCATTATAAATAAATAAAATACGATATTCTTGTTTGTTTTGGTAAACAAAACCGCCACAGGCCAAAAAAGTATCGCAATACGATCGTTCAGAAACAAACCCCTTTGTGAGCGTTAAATATTTGGTATTAAGTTTTTGCATAAAATGACAGCAAATGTTGCTCAATGTGATTGTAAATATTCAACTTGTTATTAAAATACAGTTTAACTCAAATATCTCCTAAATTTACAATGAAAAAGATTTTTTTCACACAAAATTTATAAAACCGGTAATCATCGGTAACTTATCGATTCGATTTTTGAACGAATTCGCTAGCCCGTCGTAATCATCCAGAGACAAGTAATCCAGGATGATTCCTTGCAGAATTACGTACGTCATAATACGAAATAAAACAAGCCTTATTAAGGCCGTAAATTCAACTGCCTGAAAACTGCTCGGAATTAAAAAAGGTTGTAATACCCCCCCTGTGCCTGAGAAAACATCTTTGTACCTATCCATCAGTATCTGTTTACTTGATTGATTACTTCCGATACTGTTTATGAACTTTCTTTCAACAAGGCCTAATAACAAACATGAATCCTTCCCTAATGTTGGCTGATATTGAGAATTAGTAACAATAAAATCCAATAAATAAACTTTTGACTTTAATTTTGTTTCTAATAGAACAGAACCATAAGTTTTTATCTTTGATTGGTTGTATGCCCGTAATGTGACTTTTGATTTAATTAGTTTAATATTATTATGATTATTCCTAGAAACTTTACCTTGAATATTCTCTAGCAACGAGATAGGAATTAGGTTAACATCAGAACCAGTATCCAGTTTGAAGGTACAATTTATGACATTTTCAATGATTAGGTTCTGCTCCCAACAGTTAGAATTATGTACTTGACCTACCGATTCACAAAAAAGTTCCTCTTCGTCATTTTGCTCTTCAGATATGACTTGCACTTTCTTGGTGCGGCACACTTTTGCAAAGTGATTATATTTCCCACATTTTGCACATTTTGTTCCCCTTGCAGGACATTTGTTGATGTTCCGCTCATGTTGGCCACCACACCACTTGCACTGTATAGTGGATTTTTTCATCTGTACTTTGTGAACATCCCCAACTTCTGTTGAGTCACATTGCACTTCTTTAATTTGTGATTTTGTTACTTCTGAGAGACGTAACCTCTTCACAGCTTTATCTAAATCCACATCTCCCATGCTCAACAAATTCTCCTGTTCAGATTTATTGGTCGTGCCAAAAATAATTCTATCGCGAATGGCTTCATCTTCATTTGTGAACTCACAATTTCTAGCAAGGCTTTTCAAATCCGTGAAATATACATCAAATGGCTCACCTGGTCGCTGAGAGCGCTTATAAAATAAAAATCTTGAAAACAGTACATTTTTCTTTGGTTCGCAATATTCATCGAAAGACTTCAATACTTCGTCAAATGTTACCACCTTTTTTTTCCCGTTGGCATCAATACGCTTGTCGAAATCAAAATTATTATAAATTTGTATTCCTTCTTCGCCAATGACATTTAAAAAAATGGCAATTTTTCTTTGATCTTTTTCATCATCAAGTCCTGCGGCAATGAAGTATATACTTAGCTGTTGCTTGAATCTTTTCCAATTGCTTGGCAAATCCCCACCGAGACACAGTTTTTCGGGCAAGTTGTACGACGCTGCGGCCATGTTTGTATGAACTTGTAAGTCTTTCTTACTCGTTTATAGTTACAAACTTTAGGTAAGTACGGCGATCATCGAAGATAGTACGTTTTAAAACATTTACGGCTGCGCCATGTATTATGTTGAACTCAATGAAACAATTTAATACATAATTATGAGTTTTATATTTAGCTTCACTGTTAGCTTCACGTTCACAGAGTACATTTTGATGTTCTCTCTTACATCTAGACATCGATCACAGACTACAGACTATATCTCTAGTGTTGTTCCTCTATCACTATTCAGTAGTGATGTTGCTACTTACTAAACAATAAATACATACTACACGATCAATAGATAACATTTATTTGTATGTTGCGTAATCAAACGCTTCACATTCACCCGGTAGGTATGTTCTAATGTTGATTTTATATTGGGCGACACGTAGGGACTTTCCTAGCGGGACAGGTGGCGCGCCTCCTATTCGTTCGTAGAATAGTTCATTGTTCATAAGGTATATCCCCGCGCCACGGTGCGGGGCTTTACCTTATGAACAATGGACTGAGAAACACCGATCTACTTTTACGTCTAAAAAATAGGGGAATTACCAAATTTCTTTCGACAGCCGACATTAGGGATCGAAGTTTACGTTTTTTATTTATGACTAATGTTATTTATTAATTAAAATTGTTACAATTTTAATTGTTTTGAAATTATTATGATAATGTTTAAAAAAAATAGGTGCTATCTTGTCCCATACAAATCCTGGTACTTAGATATTTGTTTAATTGAATGAAATACCTACATAACATAAAAATAATGTTGGCGGCATGTTTGAGTTTATAATTATGTTTGTAAACGCTAGGTGCGTTCGTGCGACACAGTAGAAATTCCTAGTGTGGGGCACAGAATATATAATAGTACCTAAAGGCACAGAAGGATAACTCCCAAAAAGAAAACAAACAAATGTAAAATCTATGCACGAAAGAATAGAGTCCATTTTTACTTGCACCCGCATCACTCACCAACTTTTATAATAGCCTAAACTTCCCGTGCGCAAGCAAAAATGAACTGAATAGTGACGCGCGAGAGTTCATTTTAGTTTATCTGACGCCAACGACATTAAAAGGTTACTGTCGGTCAAGCTCAATAGGGTTGCGACTCGCGAGTTTGGGCACAGTTAGGTAGGAATACGTATTTTATGCATTGTTTAATTCGCCACTGTCTTCGCGCTACCAGCACATTTACAGGTTGACATAAAAATGTAGAAAACCGGAAGTCGCCACTGTCTTCGCACTACCAGCACTTTGAATGATTTTATTTTATTTATTTTTTCACTTATTACGTTAGTTTTATGGCACAATAATAAATCTAACAAACCTGCGGTCTTTGTTTACATCAAATATCAAAGATTTTAAAACGCTGTCAGAAATAAAAATTTTAGTTCCGTTTCAACCCGTTCTGGCCAAGCTGTAATGAATTTTTTTTTCTCTTGATAAGTTAGTTTTGTGGCACAATAATAAATCTAACAAACCTGCGGTCTTTGTTTACATCAAATATCAAAAATTTTAAAACGTTGTCAGAAACAAAAAGATTAGTTCCGTTTCAATCCGTTCTGGCCAAGCTGTAGTCATAACTTTAAAGATCGATTGTTATCGTTTACGGCAAAATAGGTAAGGTAACTAGTCCTTATCATTTTCATTTCATTGTCACAGGCGCCGTGTTGCGTGTCTTTGTAGGTAAGTAGGTAAAAAAGTCGCGAAGAGAATTACGATCGGTGACCTTGAATGCGTAGTGTAGCCATTATCTGAGTTTGAACGTGTCTAAACAATAACGTAAGCATCTTCCTACTTTCTACCGATCATAATTCGACCTACCCGTATTCAGCTTAGGTGAGTGAGAGTGATGTCAGGTTTGATAATCGTCTATTTTATTTATCTTGGTCGTCTTGTAGGCCAAATTTGTAACCTACCTAATCATGCTTAACTGATCATGATTACTAGCCGGTACTTAAATGACATTAATAAGCACGCCACAAGCAGGTAGACAATTTTTTGATCATTATTAAATATGTACTACATGGATAAATATTCACTTTTTTTCTTACCTTTCGAAATCACGCGGTAGTGTGTGAAACGTGAGGCTCCTATCACTGTCATTATTTAAACAACCAAAAGTTATGCAGTATTTTTTTTTCCTCATCATATTTTTTTTTTAACTCGTGCGTACTTTCAACCAAACACCAAACTTAAATAATATTTATGTAAGCGCGTGCGTAGTGGGCGGCGCGCGGCAACCGACTAAATGTCCACTCCGAAGTGGATCCCGCGAATGCTTGCAGTTTTATACCTACACTGCGGAGTGAGCCAGGCCTGGTGTGGGGCAACGTTTTATAAAAAAAAAATATTAAGTCAATTACAATACCATTGAAAGTTCAAAAATATAACAGCAATAGAGACTTGATTGGTTTTTTATGTTGAACTATTCAGACTCAAATACTTATTATTTTATTTTCATTTTATATTCAGTTATTGCGACATGAAAAGTAGTTTTAAAACATGTTTTTTTTTCGTACTGTTTTATACAATGTTTTAAACTTGTTTTAATCTTTGTTTTTAAACATGTAATAAAAAACACTGTTTAATTTCAAACTGTTTTAAACACTGTTTTAAACATGTGTTTTAAAACAACTTGTTTTAATCATGCCAACCCTGAGTATTCCCTAAGTTGAACGATACCTAGTACAACAAAAAAAGAATTACTCAAATCGGACTTAAAGTTCCGGAGATATGCGAACACAAACATAATTTTCTTGCTAGAGGAGTTGTACGTTCCATCATCAGCTCAGTGCTACATGAGATGATGGTTTCCATGCGCAAGTACTTAAATTATTTCATAAGATTTGCGAAAAACTATGTTTGAGCCAATAAAATTTGAGGGTTGCCCTCGATTTCTTCAAGAAATAATCATCAGATCCTAAAATGGTGACTATGGGACCACACGGGAAGCACCAGCTTTCAGATAAAAAAAGAATCATGAAAATCGGTTCACCCAGACGCAAGTGATGAGGTAACAAACATAAAAAAAAATACAGTCGAATTGATAACCTCCTCCTTTTTTTGAGGTCGGTTAAAAAGAAAAAGCAATCATTTTATATCGATAATGACGTAATGATGATAACTGAGGCACTACGCGCGAGTCACGCACCGACCCACTCCGCACCGCCCCGCACAGCACCGCCCCGCACAGCACCGCCCCGCACAGCACCGCCCCGCTGTCCTCCGCTCTGCACCGCCCCGCTGTCCTCCGCACAGCACCGCCCCGCTGTCCTCCGCTCTGCACCGCCCCGCTGTCCTCCGCACAGCACCGCCCCGCTGTCCTCCGCTCTGCACCGCCCCGCTGTCCTCCGCACAGCACCGCCCCGCTGTCCTCCGCTCTGCACCGCCCCGCTGTCCTCCGCACAGCACCGCCCCGCTGTCCTCCGCTCTGCACCGCCCCGCTGTCCTCCGCACAGCACCGCCCCGCTGTATATTTTTATTATGAATATCCGCTCAGCTCTGCTCCACTCCGCTCGTGCTGTTTCCATTGAAGCGGAGCGGAGATTTCGAGAGGAGCTTAGCGGTGCACGAATTGACCAATCTCCATAGATTGGTCAATTCGTGCACCGCTAAGCTCCTCTCCGCTCAGCTCCGCTTCAGTGAAAACGCAGCCTTACCTTTTGGTCTAGTAGCAATAATACGACTCGCTCGGCTTCCAGTCGAACCAGATGCAGCTGGATATCAGTATTTTGCTTTTCGTTAAATATTTTTTTAATAAAATATTACATTCAGTAAAATGAATAATTGTACCTGTGCCACAGCGGCTACTTTGAGGCGGCGCACAGAAAGAATTCGTGGAGAAAGAAATTGGCCTTCCTGGCCTGCTCCGCAGTGGTACGACACTAGTTTAGAAAATTAAAATGAAGTTAATAAAAAAATAAACGACTGTTAGGTTCTGCATTTTGCCTACTACTACTAGTTTAGACTAACGAATAGAAAACATGAAGGTATTTAAATATAAAACAATGGTTCGAGTGTAGATCAACAATATTTATTAGCTAAATATTATTTTCGTGGTAAAACCTGTGCTTACAACTATTATCAATAAATGGATTTTAAAGAACATTGTTACATCTAAATACAATCTTATAAGTTCTGCTCAAATATCATAGTTATTATGCGTTTGACAAAATAGTTATCTGTTGTATTTTTTTTAACTTTTTGTTTTGTTACAAAAATATGTTAAATAAGTCTTAATAGTAATACTTCCACAATGATACAGATACATATTCCGATTTGAATTGAACACGCTTAAAATAATACATAATATCACATTATTTCATTTCAGAATGTGTCATACATTATTTCATGCACACTTAGAATTCATTCACATACAAAATAATAATATCGACTATTACTATAATGTATAAAGTCACAAGAAGTTAATAAATGTTATTACCTAAGGATAATATAAGTTTTTACTTATCGTCGATTTCAGTATTCCTGTTTATGATATAAAATTATCCCTATGCACGAAGAATGAAGACTTTGACACAAACTAGGACAGCTACTAACCTTGTTGTATGATTAATCCTTATATTACACAAAAGAATAATCCTACAAATATTTAAAACGAGCTACGTACAACACGCCTAATAATAATGGAATACAGCAATAAATAAAGATTCAAGATGTTCAATATGAGAGAAAATGTACGAGTATGGGTAACCCAGTCAAATCTAGGCTATAAATCAACCTTCAGTTGAAAATTTGTTGAAAGCTGCTTCTTACAGCATTTCCACAGCGACTCTGTAAGCCGCCCTACTTTACTAAACTACACGAGAACCCTGTAGTAGTAAAACTTAGGTCACAAGAACATATGGTTATCAGAAATCTGTTCTGCATAACATAGCCAAGCGAGCTCATACGATTTGTGCACTAGAACACGTGAAAAGAAACCGTGTAAAATGTACTCCTTTATAAGTTGAGTTACGCAATGAATGTGGTCATAGCATAGTAAAGCGCAACCCCGGAAGAAGTTTCACATAGAGGTTGGGGACCAGAAATTCATTTCGCGTAGTTCCGAAGGCTTCGGGCGATAGGCTTGAGGTTTGGCGGGTTTTGCTGGCAGGGTGGTTGGCTCGTGAGACATAGTGTTGACTGCGTCATTCCTTTTAGGTGCTGGTCCCAACCTTTCTACTGATTCCGCAAGATGACCTAGTTATAAAAAGACACAAATATTAGTTTTATAAAGCAAAATAAGACTTAAAACTAATAAAAAATTATGGCAACCGAGATGATTAGCCTTAAATAATTGAGAACTTATATGTATATTGAAATATATGAATTCAATAAACAATGTACTTTGGCGAAAATACGCTAAAGTAGTTCAGGATGAACTTGTCACTGCTAACGTATCCGATCCTATATTTAATTGAAGTTTATTAAAACCATACCGTGCGAAAAGGTGTGCACTTCAAGACTGTCTTCCTCGGCCAGTGTGGAGGTTGAAGTAGCGAGGTCTTTCTTCAAGCCGAGCAGTGCCATAGACAACCAGGAACGAGGAGCACTAGCGTCTTCTACCGGCTCATACGGAGATGTGAAGAAACTGTAACGAACAAACAATAATTACTTAGACTTGAGCCATTTTTAGACCAACTTTGATGGGTATTAAGTTGAAATTGCATTGACTGAGATGTGAATACAGGCAGTGTTAGGCAGGAAGCTTCCCATTAGTTATTGAACTTTAAAGGTCAGATCGAAGGTCAGTCGTAATCAAAGTAATTAAACCGAAACGCCAACCCACTGAATTGAGAATCATAGACTAGGCGTATGTATCTCTCTCCCCTTATGAGATTAGAGTAACGTAATCAATAAAGTGATAGTCATTGGCCTACTTAGTGATTTCCATGAGTTAAATGATTGACAGCTGAGATAAATATTGATTTTCTACTTTTAGATCATCTCATTTTTGTTGATAACTATAAATTCTTGAATGTAGAACGTGTCACGGGACGTATGGCGATTGAACACATTCGCGATATCAAATTAGGCCACTGTTGCTATGACATTTAATTGGTTCCATAATATAAAGCGCATTTCACACAGAGAGCGGGCGCGGGTCGGGCGCGGGTCGGGCGCGTTTCGGTGTACGGGCACGACCCGCGCACGCTTTCAGTGTGAAGTCTTCCATTTAAATACAAAGAACTAGACCCGCCGTACTCCCGCCCCGACCCGCGCCCGACCCGCGCCCGACCCGCGCCCGCTCTCTGTGTGAAATGCGCTTTACTCTTATCAGTCATACAGTAAATGCACTCAAATGCAAAATTCAACTTTATGAAATAACCTTGAAATTAATCAAATAATAAACAATTGTATAGTCGATAATAGTTCAAAGGACGCTTACTCAATCGAAACTAAACAAACAAAGGAGTAGATAATCTACCAAGTTTTAGCAATAGTCTTTAAAATCTAAAGTTCCAGGTACCAGTCTAGCAATTAGCAGATAATGTAGAACTTAACCAACTACTTGTGACTTACATCGGCTTCACTTTTTTGTATTTTAGAAAGTGACCAATGTTTGTTTAATACCGTCGGTCTACATTTATTTTTATTTATAGTCAAAGTCGGTACTAAAACTGTAATTTTGCCTTTTCAATAAGCTATATTTATATTTAAGATGTTTTGTATGTATAAACAAGTATATCAAGTAGGTACCGGTTGCCGTTCATTCTCCTGCGGCTGTTGGGACTTCCGGGGGGCGTGTTCGCGGGTGTGGCGGGCAGACTCTTGCTGCCACGACGGTGCATCAAGTTGTACTGGTGAAGATCAGGCGCCACGGCGTGTTGTTCGTCTTCGGGAGAAGCCACTGTGAAGCCACGCGACGGCTTTGAAGATATTATTTGATTCGCGACCTGTAATGAGAATAAAGTAATAAGTATTAGGTCATTAAAATACTGGTAAAATAAATTTGGTATTCAGCTGCATCCTAAAGATTGATAATGGTAGGTAACTTTTATTTTATTGAATTTTCTGTTTATATTATAAACTCTTATTATACAAAGCATCAAAGAAACCTTCAACTGGTCTCTCATGCCCGAGGTTATTAGTTCAAACCCAGACAAGTATCAAAGTCTTGTTCAATGCATAGTACTTTTTGAGTTTATCTAGGACATCACTGAATGAAGGTAAAGGAAAAAATCGTGAGAAAAGCCTGGCCTTACATAAAGGGCTAAGGCTATAGAAGGCTATAGACCTACTGGAAAGGCGGATTGATTAAGTTTGTCACCAAAGAGTAACCAAATCCCCACACGAAAAAGAAGAAATTATAATTATTATATTTTATATGCATCATCTATCGTCAATACAGAATAGGATTTATACAGGCAGCCTAGGAATTGTACAGACATTAAAAACAATGCGTTTCTTGTGTTATGTTTGTCCACTCTATGTTAATATAATTACCCGATAGCATTATCTTTGCAAAACAAACAACTAAGTTTGTTTTACTCTCAACTCAAACAAACAGACTTATTCTATAAACAGCTAAAATGAAATATAGTGTTTGAAATCAAACCGGTCGCCTACAAAATGATGTAATTACTGCGAATATTTCTACAGACTCAAAACAAGTAGGTTGTTGATAAGAGGTAACTAAAAACATATTCATTGCTAATCGGTAAAACGAGTTATCATACAGCTCGTGCGATATATACCGGACCCCACTGCTAGATTAAAAAAAACCAAAGATTAAACTTGAAACATCGTTTTTTTTTTTAACAACACCGTGATGTCATTCATCCTGTAGCTATGTAAACTATGATCACATGCCCACATAAATCATTCATGACGTAGGTATTTCTTGCCACAACAATATAAAACGTGCATACTAAATCATGAAAGTCAATACAAGATAACAGCCAAGTGTTTGGAAATCCCGGTTGCCATCACATAGGTATTATTTTTATAATGTAGGCGTCGAATAAATGTATAGTCATATGATATGACGACACTCTTTTTCGTCACCTGAATTGATTCATATGTACAGTCATGAGCATTATTATACAACTTTGATCTGTTTATCTTTGTAAAGAAAACAGAAACCTACAAATGGGTTATTGTACTCACGAAAAAAACAGGTGGCCACTAAATTTAACACTGTTATGCTGTCCTTTTTTTTTCTGAAAAAAGGAATATACACTACAAATTTCTCCAGTAGACCATGGGTTCTCTTACAAACGTTTAAACTTTTTAAATAAATAAACATGCACAAACTCTGAATGAGTCATTAGTGGAAGTTGTATGATGAGCAGAATAAAGGACTATTTTGTGATAAAACCTATTTCTTAAAAATACGTATGTGACCTAAAATGTTATCTAATATCTTTAAACAATCAATTCTTGTATATTTATTTATATATAATCAGGATCTCGGAAACGGTTCCCAGGTTCGAGAAAAGCTCGGTTCCCAAGATATAGACATTTTAAAAACCGAGCGAAGCTCGGTCAACCATATATTTATACATAATCTTAGGAAACGACAAAAAATAGCAATCAACAAAAAACCAAATTCAATTGCAAAAATTTCTAAGTAGGTACACATAGTGCCCGAAACTGGTACTTCCACCTGTCGCTATGATATTAGCTACCAACCTTGACAATTGAGGTGCCACAAGCCGCGCCCTGTCCTTTGAATCCGTCGTCAGTCCCAGCTGGCTTCGGCTTCGAAGATACCGAGTTCACTGTAAACAAACACAAGCAATCAAAACACGATGCAATATGTAATTAAAATGCAATCACTTTGATGAAATTACGTCATTTTGTGTAGGCAGACGACGTCATATGATTACAAAATGGAGTTTGGTTGTTTAGAAAGTTTTACAATTGTAATTTGAAGTCACTAGACTAGCTATTAAAAACAATTTGTAATTGAGTGTATAACACATAAATGAATACAGCAACATGAAATGTTAATTTTAATCACTACACGTGCAGGTGAACACCAACAAGTTTTGTTAAAAAATGAAAACATTAAAAACACAAATATAGTCGTGCACCGGCCACTGTCAATGTCATTCAATAACCTTTTGAAATATTTAAAGTTGTCTTACCAGCTGTGTTGATTGGTGCAATCCCGTGCAGTACGTCTTGGCACGGCTTGGTGTGCTTTGACCAGTCCTTCTCCTTCACTATGTTATACGCTGAGGGGGCTTTGACTTCGTTGGAAGACTCGGGTAACACCTTCGGCACTTCTTGCTCGAGTTTCGGCTTCCCGAACAATACGTCAGTCCTAGGGTACCGGATGTAGAAGAATGAATCCTCTGGAGGAGGCGGAGATCCCGCGAATGGCTCGAACTCCCTGCAGATAAAACAATTGTGAATTAGTTAAACAAATCATTATTGTCACATAACAAACATGATATAATACAACAATGGGCGATTATATATTGTTTAAGAGTTAGATATTATTGTCGGTCAATCTTTGAAGGCACTCACGATAAGATGTTGTTGAACTGAGCCACCATATTCCTCTTTTTGTACATTGTTACAAGTAATTATTACACTTATTACTTTCAAATGAGTATTTAATTTAGATTATGCCGCACAGCACTTGGTTTCAATTGGCCGAGATACAAGAAAAATATCGCAATTCGTTAAAAATAAATTTGCAAGAGACACAATTCACCAGACGCTCTGTGAAAAAGAACTAAAACGTTTTGCTGAAGATTTCCTTTTTATATACCCTAGAGATAGGCGATATAACGATAAGCATACACAATGATACGTCACTTTGAAAAATAAGTGTAATGCTAATAACAAGCCGACGTGACGTCACGATAATGTTAACCAATGAGACAGCGTGATTGGCGCACTCCCTCTTCTACAAGAATACATCACGAGGAATGGCTTACGCGTAACTGTAGAGCTTAAACCAGAATCTTAGAATAGCACAGTTATTAGCTACGTACCTATAGATACATCTTGGCAAATAAAGAAATGTTGATCTACATTTCCACGAAATGAGATTCCATGTCGATGTCATTAACATTGGTAACGCAATTGTTACGAAGACTAAACTTAAAATAGAAGTGGGCACGAGACTCGACAGAACGCTAGCCAATATCCGGCGACCGCAGACGACATTAGCTAAACTATATTCATGTTAGACTGGATCTTTATTTAGACAAACACGCAACAGGTCTACACAGAACAATTTACGGCAACAAAAGAATATTCAAATTTGAATTAAAAGTAATTACATTTTTAAACGAAGCCCAAATAAAATGTCAACGAACCTTCGACTAAAATCCCTTGCCAAAGAACGCAGGGCTACAAGCCAATAAAGGCCAAATTACAATGAGAAACATGTATGCCACACCCAGAATATAGCCGTTGCGAATCTGAACTGAGAAGCTGTTTAATTAAAACAATAACGTTTACCATTCTGATAGCAGAAAATATTACTTAGTGACACAATATTCAGTGCAAAATCTGCTGGTTATAAAACATAATGCTCAGGCTATCTCGAAAACAAAGTTTATTAGGTATAATGTATAAAACAAAGACCGATAAGACTACCCGTGTGGGCAAGATTACAAAAACAAGTACAATAAAAAAATATTGACATTTTGATTAAAAAGTTCGAGACTGATTTTTTAGGGTTCCCCAAAAAGTTACTAATGTTAACGACCGGACCCTGTTAGGGGCTAGGGCACGCTAGGGCTCATTATATTGGTCCAATGCATTTGAAAACTAGATCAAAACAGGCGTGCCTGTCACAGTATTCTTTTTCAGGTTTGAAGAAATTGTTTGAAGAATTGCAATAGTCAACTTCGTGGGCGTGCATAAGCTAGCACATTCGTAATATCTGTAAGAATTAAATGGAAAAAAAATTCAGTTCTGATCATATCTGGGCTTTACTACATAGTATTGCCAGATTAGCCAACTAGTCACTTTGCAGAAAAAATGACGGATTGATTCATTCATTAAACAGATAACAGCTTCCAATCATGAAACACAGACTGAAATTTTAGTATAAGCACCGCTTGCTGAACGAAACACCTTTCGTATTTTCAGTATTTTGAACATGATTGTTCTTTTTAAATTTTTGGATAGAGACTGGAGGTTGACCTCATACTTCAGGAAAGCCTGAGCAGATGATGAAAGACATGACAATATCACAATTATTTGATATATCATTGCTCAAAAGATTATTTTTACTATTAATTATGCAAGGTGTAATGATTACAGAATTTCCCTTTTTAGATTGAGTGCAAATAAAAACAGTTATTTTTTTCAATTTATCTACCTATATATCAGACAAAGCTTGATAAGCCCCGATTTATTTTAAATGTCATGGACAAAACAGCATTAAATCATAGAAGTACAATCGAATGCAAAAGTGCGAAAGAAAATTACATAAATATTACATCCATTAAAAAAATGGAACTAAAGTTGTTGTATAATGTAAGATATTTTTATATTTTAAACGTAATAGTTACATAATTATATAGAAAACAATTCACTCAATTAAAGAAATCAAAACATTTAAAGACTAAGAAGATAATTTAGATTTTCAGGTATGATAAACTGTTTACAAACTTGATTCTACCATTGTATCTGATCCGTACTAGGTGGAATTGGCCGTGGCATATTTCCAATGAGGACACACTGTGTTCAATAGTCTTGTTTGTTGTCAAACAAATAAGACTATTTAATCGATTCTTGATGGCATAAACTTCATAACAGGCACAGCAATGCAAAAACATAATTTACTTAATTTAAAACATCAATACATTTATAAAATAATAATCTACTCGAAAAGTATCAAAGAAAGATAAACCAAATAACAATAAAACCATCACTTTCATAAATATGTTAAAGAGAGTGTGAGTAATCAATTTAATGGTTGGTAGGTATACAAATAAATGACTTTTACACCTGAATGTACCTTGAAAAATAAGGTGACATTATCGAAGAGATGGATTGTGCTACGTCACGTATTTGTCTTTACAAATATTATTAGAGCCAAATAATCAACTCTTGCTTCGCAACAATTGATGTCAATATCAAACCAAACATTTAACTTTCACTTTTGCAACATATTTATTATCAATTAACAAATTATCAACTTCAGAAACAATTAATTTATTGAGCCGTGGAACATTTCGAAACATATTTATGTATCTACGTAATGATACGTATTTGTTGTATAGAAATATCGTAGGAATACGGTTATATTCTGTTGACCATATTGAACACGTTGACCTCGTAAGTATTGATTCAATGTTTGTAAAACAAATGCCAACGTCTTATTATGAACCACTGTTAAGCCGCATTTACATTACGAAAGTAGTGTCATGCATGATAAAACTAGTTTCAGCACATGTGAAAGTACTTTCGTTTAAATTTTAGTGTCGTGAAATTACCAGTATCGCGGAGATACTGGCCCTGTCAAGATCAAAGCTGTATTTCATTTATGATGCAAAGCGTCGTTGTAGAAATGATATAATATAAAATAAATATAAAATTTATCTCGGAAAAAAGACGTTGATAAATCCACCAACGTCTTTAGTTCCATTGTCTAGTCCCATTATGGAATTACTCGAGGCACAAAACTTGGAAAAAAGCATCTGGGTGCAACACAGTTAATCTCTGAATTAGCAGATGATCATAAAGCTATGTAAATTACTTTCGTATGGGTAAAAATCATTTTAATTTCAAATACCACACGTCCACTCAACGCAGGTGCTGTCGCGACACTAGTTTCGCGTCGTATTTACATGATGAAAGTAGTTGCATGAAATTACTTTCACAAAAAATATGCGCATAGCACGAAACTAATTCAGTGTCACGAAAGTAATGCATGCATTGTAAAACTGTACGTTTACACGTGAAATTACTGGTGAAATTAGTGTCATGAAAGTACTTTCATGCAACTAGTTTCGTAATGTAAATCCGGCTTTAATGTTATGGTCAAAGTGGTCCCAATGACGTCAATTCGTGATAATTATAAGTTGTATTGCAATTCTTTATTTAGATCAATTTAAATAAATTCATTATTAATAATAAATGGCTTGTGTTTAAACACCACCCAAAAAAGTACCTATTTTACTACCAAAAAAATTCTAAACGGTTACCAAAATGGATAAATGGTCACCAAATAACGTTTCCTAAGTAATAAAGAAATAAACCTATTTATGTGTAATAAAAAAAAATCTACCTAAGCAGGGTCGACGAAGCCCCGCTTCGCGGGGCTTCTAGTACTAGGTTTAAAGGAACCTAACCAAACCGAACTTCGGGGTGTCCCTGAAATCTTGCTAAAGCGAGTTTTAGATTTGGTGACCATTTATCCATTTTGGTATACAAAAAGAATTATTGATGCGCATTTAAATTTTAGCCGTAATAAATCCTAGTCTAGTATGGGGAAACATTTCCTTAAAATAAAAAGCCCCTTCACAGACGGTATTAAAAGCAGTCGAGAAAAAAACAAATATCTTAGAAAATACCACTGTCTTTAGGGTTTATGCGCAGAAAGCCTAATTCGCAAAATGGCAACAGAGTCGCAAGAGGACAAATTCTCGAAATGGCAAATTTTCTAAAAGTCTAGTTTCAAAATGGCAAAAGATCAGAATGGAAAGAATTCTATAATTGGGAGTCCGAATTTTTAGTCAAACAGTTAGTATTTTAGTCAAACAAAGACAGTTGTATTCTGTTCTATTTTATAAACCTGCTAATATTGTGAAGACATTAATTTTAAAGCTTGTTATAAAATCTTTCTAATTCAATTGATCAGACGTATGTAAGAAGGTGACTGCCGTGATTGGCCGTGAAGTATAAAATTGCGTTCTATATGGCTTCAAGGCAATGTAGAGAATGCCACTTTCATGGTACTGCTTAAATTAATGGCGTCATGAGTTGCATAACTTGTATCTAAAATGTTAGCCAAGGTTAGCCAGAACACACCTTCTTTTTCTCAAGGTTGAAATCCTCATGGCCTCGGGGAAGGTCGAGGGGCATTTCGGACTCGACTGACTAAAACCCTGGTATTCCCTCACGAAAACATAATAATAAAACAGGAAAGTACCTACCGTTCAATTCTAGTAATTTCATTGCGGTATAATAATGTAGGACAATGAAATGGATATGAATCAACGGATTCTATGAAGTCATCACAGCTAATGTTTGTACCTACCTACATAGGTACTTAGCGGTCATGCGTTATATTGGGTATAAGTTTAATATCCCGACATACTGGTTTTAATGTTTAATATCGTAGACATTTGAATAAATAATCACATTTGTTGAACTAAACAATTTCTTCAAATGCATTTGAATATTTTCTGGCATTTCAAAATCCAATGATCTCAGAACGATGCGAAAGTGTGTGTTTGTTTGTAATGTATGCATTTTATGTTCAGTGAAAATGTCAAAACGGCTGAACCGACTCAGATGTTTTTTTTTCAAAAGGTAAATGGGAACCTAGAATATAAATCTAGGGTCTTTCACGAAGAGAATGGAATTCAGTGTCAGAAAAAAAAACTATATATTAAGGACAAAATAAAAAATTTAAAAACTTCATCGTGCTAGTGTCAATTATAAAAACAAACAGGTATTTCTGTGACGTCTGAGACAAGCCTCCAAGCCAAGTTTATTGAGAAATCAAAACAAGTTGTTGATGCTATAAGTAGAAGTGTTAACGAACGTGCAAACAATCGTGTCTCAGATATCTGTGACGACGAAAACTGAAAATGAGATAAGATAACTTTAGGACTTAGCTGCAACCTATGTAAGACATGATATAATTCAACGAAAATGTAAAAACGTGCTTTTTTTCTTGGTTAGCAGTACAATCAGTTGTAATACCATCGTCTGTAGACACCTGCATGAAATATTAGAGAAACAAAGAAATGTACCTACATTAAATATTTCTAGGCTTCGCCTCTAGATTCGACTGTGTGAAAATAACCATTGTCTAGAATGAGAGAAAAAGATAAATTGTAGCTCCTTACTCTTTCCTGTATGACAATACATGTGAACGACATAGAGAAGACTATGCAACCAACTTGTTTGCTCACACATTTATAATATCTCTCATTCATTTTTGAATTTAGAAGGTTTGGTTTTAGAAGGCTCAGTCTATCCTGTGTATCTATGGGTGTATACAATAAAGGCGACAAAAAGTCGCAACAACAAACATCGCAACGCCTGTATTTATATGTATAACGAAAATGAAGAAGTAACATAAAACACTCATAACGCCTTAAAACTCGACAGCTAAACAGCTATTGGGCAGTAGCCTAAAAACGGGAAGTCTACGGACGTAATGGAGTAACCAAGAACTTTACACCCAGCTCCTCATACTCCTAAACGCGTTTACTATTGCAAATATTCAAATCCTTGTTGGAAGCTAGAAATAGATGATTAATTTTTTCCTAGACTTGTTTTGAAAGTTGTGAAGTTGAAATTATTGTGTGCGTCAGAATGGCTGGTTGCCTGTGGCGTTGGTCAATGAGAGTTGATTCGAAAATTGCTACATAATTGCTTATATTTGCTACATGTAATAAAAAATTGCTACATAGGATATATACTTAGATATAAAATATTTTTTTTGACCAGCCATCCTGACGTCAGGATGGCTGGTCACCTCCTAGTTTAAAGTGAAGCGTACAGAGTTTCCTGAAATGTATTGCGTCAATAATTGCTTCATATTTACTTCATTTATCTCATTTATTTGTATCTTTAAAAATATGCTAAATAAAGGATGCAGCAGTAATTTAAATTATCCCAAGGAAAAGTCCCTGATAAAATAATAAAGGCAAATAGTTGCAGTGCGTCTTCACTCAACGGTATTGCTACTTTAGGCGGCAGGCGTTCTAAATAAAATTGTTAAATGGCATGTTATGTATGAGTAGGTAAGTGGACAATAAGCACATTAAAAGGATATCGTAAATAATAAAAAATACGAAGAGTAAAAAGAAGATAATTCCACATTGCATAGTTTATGCGAAAAAATAATATGGCAATAAGGTAAATGAATGCTGAGGTTATGGGACATCTCGCCCACGAAAAAAGGTGGCCCGCAGGCCAGATGTCCCCTTTTTAAAATGTGCATGGGAAGTTTCGCCCGAAACAATTTTTTAGCTTATTTTCATATTCATCATCATCATCATCTCAGCCATAGGACGTCCACTGCTGAACATAGGCCTCCCCTTTTGATCTCCACATATACCTGTTGGAAGCGACCTGCATCGAGCGACTTTTATAAGGTTGACTGGCCACCTTGTTGGTGGACGTCCTACGCTGCGCTTGCTAGTCCGTGGTCTACACTCTAGCACTTTTCGACCGCATCGGCCATCTGCTCTGCGAGCAATATGGCCTGCCCATTGCCACTTCAGCTTGCTAATCCGGTGGACTATATCAGTGACTCGTATGTGATCACATAGAGAAACACCGAGCATAGCCCTCTCCATAGCTCGTTGAGCGACTTTGAGCTTTGAGATGAGACCGATAGTAAAAGACCACGTTTCGGTGCCGTAACTCATAACTGGTAACACACATTGGTTGAAGACTTTCGTCTTGAGGCACTGTGGTAAGTCGGACGGAAAGACATTGCGTAGTTTCCCGAACGCTGCCCAACCGAGTTGGATTTGGTGGTTGACCCCTTTCTCGAAGTTTACTTGTCCTAAGTAGATATTATATGAGTCAACAACTTCGAGTATTTTATATTATTTTTACGCATATATTATACAATGTGGAATTAGCTTCATTTTACTCTTCGTATTTTTTTTATTTACGATATCCTTCTAATATGCTTATTGTCCACTTACCTACTCATACATAACATGCCATTTAACAATTTTATTTAGAACGCCTGCCGCCTAAAGTAGCAATACCGTTGAGTGAAGACGCACTGAAACTATTTGCCTTTATTATTTTATCAGGGACTTTTCCTTGGGATAATTTAAATTACTGCTACATCCTTTATTTAGCATATTTTTAAAGATACAAATAAATGAGATAAATGAAGTAAATATGAAGCAATTATTGACGCAATACATTTCAGGAAACTCTGTACGCTTCACTTTAAACTAGGAGGTGACCAGCCATCCTGACGTCAGGATGGCTGGTCAAAAAAAATATTTTATATCTAAGTATATATCCTATGTAGCAATTTTTTATTATATGTAGCAAATATAAGCAATTATGTAGCAATTTTCGAATCAACTCTCATTGACCAACGCCACAGGCAACCAGCCATTCTGACGCACACGAAATTATTCTCAAATTCAGGCGATTTCAGAATGAAAACTTCAATGGATAAATGTTCATAAAAAATGGAGGTTTTCTTTTTCTATTTCCATTCCATTTGTTAAGCTTTAGACAGAACCGGACGGCAAAATCGATGATTGTCCTATTTGGAAGTATAAGGCGATTCTCACACTGCCCCGCATGATGCAGCGTAGCGCGTGGATGTTAACACAGTCTAACACACAGAAAATGCATCCACGCGCGTTCATGCGGATGCGGTGCGTGTTTTCCATACAAACGGAACACGCATCCACGCGCTACGCTGCATCATGCGGAGCAGTGTGAGAATCGCCTAAGCCCGCAGGGGAAATAATTGCACTGACGAGGGGCTTCCTTTTAAAACAGTTCCAATAAGGAGCTGGCTTCTTGTCTTTTAAACGCGCAGCGTCAAGATTCCAGGTAATTTTGGGCAGGTGTATCCGCCTGATTCACAGGGCAGTACTTCTGGACACGGCGCGTATTGTTAGGAGGTTACTCTCTCAAGAGCTCTGACCACCCGGCAGCTCGGACCTTGTTCCCGGTGCTGGTGACATTTTTTTTTTTTTTTTGGTATATTTAAAACGTAACGAATAAGTGAAAAAAGGGCAAGTGTTCAATATTACACAGCGTTTGTTTTCGGTTAATTATTACTATAAAGTTATCAAGCCCTTATCAGAGCCACGACTAGACAATGATTCCGTATAAGGCCAGGTACACACGGCGATTATTTTCCCGTATACCGTGTACGAGATTTTCTCGAATAGAGTAGTGACATCAAAATATATATGAAAACTTAAAAATTGTTTACACGGCGTTCATACGGGAAAATCCCGTGTTCGAGAAATATATTTTACCGTATACCGTGCGAAGTTGTCACCGGAACGCCGCGTCTCGAAACGATTTTATCGAATACGACACGCAGTGGCGCTTATGTTCATGTTGTCCCGTTCACACGACTCGCCCATTATATACATGAAAAAATCGAATCGAATGGTTGCCGTGTGAACGATTGCATCGTATACGGTAAAACCGTATACGTGAAAAAATCGAATCGAATGGTCGCCGTGTGAACCTGGCCTAAGTGTTCTATCGACTTTTGTTTTTATACAGCTGGTGGCAGACATAGTTCTTTTTTTTATTTAATATGTATTATTTATAGAATACAACGACATATACGGTACGATAAAAAATATCATGAACAAAGAATTTCCTGGTTTATATTAAATCGTCATTGATTTATGTTAGTGGTAAACATAGTCTGACTAGCATGCAGCATTTAAGAAAAACGTTTTATGGAATTTACATTTGAATACAGACAGAGCTGGATTACCTGGATTATGAGCTGGATATACCTACATAATGTGGACAAGGACCTAGAGAGCGTGATAGAAGTCATACGCGAAGTGGGAAATAGGCACTTTAAGGGGAAGGTATCGTGCCATAGGTCTAAACTTTCGAGCGAGACTCTGGACCTGATGAAGCAACGACGAGAAAGGCCAGAGGAAACTTTGTCAGACACCCGATCCCTGCATAAAAAGATACGGAGTTTAGTGAGACGCGACCTGCGTAAGTTGAATACTAGCCTCATAGAGGAGGCGATTAAGCAGAATCGTGGGTCGAAGGTCTTTACTAAAAGACTCGGGAGGAGCCATCTGACAAAGTTGAAAACCTCGAATGGCAGAATTGTTGCATCGGTTCCGGAGGTTCTGGCCGAAATCGAAGACTTCTACGCCTCGCATTCCCCGCAGCCGCAGCCCGACGCAAATGACCAAAGAGCCACGCTTACACGCCACTACACAGACGATCTCCCAGACATAGAAATGGATGAGATTGAGACGGCCCTTGGGCAGCTTAGTAATGGGAAGGCTCCCGGCGAAGACGGAATCAGCTCCGAGCTTCTACAAACTGCGGGCCAACCTGCGCTCGGAGAGCTTAGGAAGCTGTTCAACTCCGTCATAGCCAGTGGGACTACCCCGGAGGAGTGGAGCAGGGGCGTGGTGACATTGTTTTTCAAGAAAGGAGACAAAAATCTCCTCAAAAACTACAGACCAATCACGCTCCTGAGTCACGTCTACAAGCTGTTTTCAAGGGTCGTCACAAATCGGCTTTGCGCTAGATTTGACGCTTTCCAGCCGCCGGAGCAGGCTGGGTTTCGCAAAGGCTATCGTACCGTAGACCACATACACACAGTGCGGCAGGTTATACACAAGACAGAGGAGTATAACCAGCCGCTGTGTCTAGCCTTTGTGGACTACGAAAAAGCCTTCGATTCCGTCGAAACCTGGGCTGTTCTAGAATCCTTGCAGCGATGCCAAGTCAATTGGCGGTACATAAAGATGCTAAGGAGCCTATATGTATAGCATGGCGTCGATGTCGGTCCAAGTACAAAACCACCGAACAAAACCCATCCAGCTGCTAAGAGGTGTGAGACAGGGAGATGTTATATCCCCTAAACTGTTTACCAACGTGCTGGAGAATTTGTTCAAGACGCTGGACTGGAACGGACTGGGCATCAATGTCAACGGTGAATACCTAACGCACCTTCGTTTTGCCGACGACGTAGTTATTATGGCGGAATCGCTGCAGGACCAGCAAAAAATGCTGAACAGTCTCAATGCTGCCTCGAGATGTGTGGGTCTTGGGATGAACCTGGACAAGACCAAGGTCATGTTCAATGACCATGTCATCCCAGAACTAATTTCCGTCGTAGGCATAACACTCAGAAGTTGTCCAAGAATACATCTACCTCGGACAGGTATTACAGCTAGGTAGAGACAACTTCGAGCGGGAAATTGCCAGAAGAGTGCAGCTTGGCTGGGCAGCATTTGGGAAAATGCGTCATATCCTCACGTCGCCACTGCCGCAGTGCCTGAAAAGCCGGGTGTTCAATCAGTGCGTCCTTCCAGTCCTACCTAACCTACGGAGCCGAAACGTGGAACATATCTGTCAAGCTGGCCCACCGACTTCATGTCACGCAACGTGCTATGGAAAGGTCTATTCTTGGGGTCTCACTAAGGGATAAAATCCGGAATGAGGTCTTACGGTATAAGACCAAAGTTACAGATATTGTCCAAATCTGTAGCAAGCTGAAGTGGCAATGGGCTGGTCATGTCTGCCGCAGAACCGACGATAGGTGGAGTAGGAAGGTTCTTGAATGGAGATCGCGTGTAGGTAAGCGCAGGGTGGGACGCCCCGCGGCAAGATGGACCGATGACCTGAAGAAGGTAGCTGGCAGTGGCTGGATGAAAAAAGCTGGAGATCGTGCGCTGTGGCGCTCCCTGGGAGAGGCCTATGTCCCGCAGTGGACTGCAATAGGCTGAAATGATGATACCTACATAATGAATCAATCGGATATTTTGCAAATGAACTGTGCAGCCAATTCTTTTTTCACTCAATAAATATAAGGATAACTTACAAATCCGTGATTAGACCTGTCGTGTTGTATGGATCGGATGCTGGGCTGTAAAAAAGATGGATGGGAAACGATTGCATGTAGCGGAAATGAGGATGTTGAGATGGATGTGTGGAGTGACAAGAATGGGTAAAGTAAGGAATGAGTTTATAAGGGGAAGTTTGAAAGTGGCGCCAGTTACAGAAAAAAGTGAGTGTATAAAAACGTGGGAAAATGAAAGGGAATCGTCTATTTTGGTATGGACATGTGGTGAGGAGGGATGACACAGTGACACTCATGCAAAGACATTAAACTTTCTTTTAAATCTCTTTGCACTCATGTGACTAAGAGAGTGATGGTTATGAATGTTGATGGATGGAGAGGAAGAGGAAGGCCAAAGAAAAGATGGATGGATTGTCTAGGAATGATATGAAAGAAAAAGGAGTAAATGATACTGTGACGTCTGATAGGGGAGAATGGAAGAAAAAAACGTTTTGCGCCGACCACAAGTAAAATGGGTTAAAGGCAGGAAGATGATGATGAATTATATGCGAATAAACATAGTATTTTAACCCTGAACTAAGTTCTACCAACAGAGTGGGTAAATAATTAAGTCCAGTTTTAACTTTAATACCGTCTAGTTCCTCAATAGTTATTATGATAATTAGCATTTGAAACTGAATGCTATCTTATTATTCAACAAAAAAAAATTGGATGAAGTGGTTACTATGCTGTGTTAGCATTTCATATTGTCAAGCGTAAGATTATGAAAATTCAACTGTAAGGCGGTGTCCTGCGTGAGCGACAAATACGACGCGACACGACACGATTCAAACAATTTCAACTGCTATTACAATATTATTTTAAAATTTACTTCGTTACGCGTCGCGTCGCGTCGTATACGTCGCTCACGCAGGACACCACGTAAGACTCACACATAAAGTTCAATTTGCGCAGAAAATACAGACATGCTTATTGTTTATCATTTTTTAGATACTACTAGCCATTATAAAACACTGGCATTATTATAGTAAATTTTCTTTTAGGTGAAAAGACATCAATGAAGCGAAAATCTCAAATATGTAATAGGTATACTGGTTTGTTTTGCGGAAGACAACTGTAATCATTGTTTTGCCATCAATTTGAATTAACGTGACCAGACATTGGTGCAAAGATAACAAAAACTCACAAGATATGGTAAACGTGGTCCTACTATTACATAAATAACAATAAATTAAAGCAAACCTTACCTACCTACACCAATCTCAATATTATAATTATTATGACTGTGACGTCACATAATATCTTATCACAGCGTATCCGACTTAATGCGCTTAGAAACGGATAAAGGTAAATAAGAAATTCAAAATAAATATACCTACCTTCTTCTGAAAATCTTATTTTAATCGGAGAATTGATTTGAATAGGTATCTTTTATTTATACCATAAAGTTGATACGATTTATTTTTGATAGCTCTGAAACTTTTATTCGTGTATTGATAAGGTGTGTGTAATGTGTATTGTTTGCACTGCAACAGTGTTATCTGGTCACCTAATTAACGCCAAAAGAGCGCATAATGGGCAGACCTATTAAATACATAAGAATATACCTTCTTTGGTATATAAATGTATAAAAACTACATATTATATTTATATCACCGTAAAATTGTGAATACCGTTAGATTATAATCTATCTCGCGAGATTGTAAACTGTCGAAAGATTGTGAACTCAACGTTCTGCTTACAATTTAACGTAATATGATTCGCTAGATTGTAATCTATCGAAGTGAAACCGTCAAATTGTGAAACGGAACGCACCTCGCGCGCTGATTGGTTGAACGGCATATGCTCCGCGCCGCCATATTTGTTTGTTATGTGAGTTAAGAATGAAACACAGGTACCAGTCAAATGAAATTAATGCAATTCAAGAATTGTGACGTAATTTCATGTAACTGTTACCGGCCAAACCCGATTTTAAGTTAGTCAACTAGTTTTTGAGAACTCGTGGCTTGCTGGCACCCCGACTCGGAAAACTTAGGTTAGAAGAGGATGGCGGGGTCTGAAAGACCCCACCATCCTCTTCGTGGTTATTTTTTTAAAACTCCCAGAAGTAGGAGCCCCGGCAAGTGGGGCTCCGTCGCCCTGTCGAAGAACTAGTTTAGCCTAGGCAAAACTAGTTTGTACTCAAATCGGGTTTGGCCGGTAACAGTTATATATGAAATTACCTACGTCACAATTCTTGAAGTGCATTAATTTTATTTGACTGATACCAGTGTTTCATTCCTAACTCTATGGACACAGAACGTTCTACTATAAAGCCGACCAATCAGGGTTGCCAACTCAATGCCACGGTTGGGTGCTAAGTAACATCTCAAATAGTGCCAGATTGCTAGAAAGTTTCAAAAATAGTGCCAAATATATGAATTTAATAAAAAAGAACACATAACAGAATATGTTTTAATTTTCGAATTATTGTTACATTAAAATCTAAAAGTTATAACAAAAACAAACAAAGATATAGTTAAACTGGAAAATGTGACCATTAAATTTTACAAATTAAATAACATACAAATTGGAAATACTAAATTAAAATACAATGAATGAAAAACAAAAATGAACGAAAAACAAGCAAGTTTAGACAAAGAAGGAGTTATCTTAGAGAAAAAGACAAACATAGCACTGATAGCACTGTTCGCCTCGTCTGCCAAACACGCCTTTATTTTTACGTTCTCGGGAATCTCCTATCGAAGTGCCGCAGTTTACAGATTAAACTAGTTTGCGTTTTATTACTTCAGACACAGCTGCATTTTGTGAGCGAAGGCAACATCAAAATTAGTGCTAGATTTAGTGCTGGGTGCTGTTTCTTAAATTTCAGTGCTAGGCACATGAAAATAGTGCTAAATCTAGCACTCAAAGTGCTGAGTTGGCAACACTGCGACCAATCAGGGACAGCCTTCGGACAGTTGACAATTTGACGATGTTAAGATTGTAATTTGACGGATTCACTTCGATAGATTACAATCTACCGAATAATAGACACTTTACAATCTCGCGAGATAGATTCTAATCAAACGGTATTTACAATTTTACGCTGACATATACATAATACATACCTACATGAAAATTAATTGGAATATTTATATTATCATAACCTTAGTTCATGTTTATAAATTATATGCACACTATACACGGTCGTGCCCCGTGCATGTTATGTTACATTCACGCCATAAAACAATTCCTAGAAATTGTGATCTTATTTCTAAGGCATTAGAACATTCTTTCAATTACCCCAGCAAACTATTTTACGTTTGCCAAGAACGTAATTGTGCATTCACAATGCATTCTATTTTAGTTCATTTAAAGCTAGGATGCACTCTAAACAATTCATATTATTTCTTAATTGCTTGAATGGTTGGTGAATTAAAATAGCCATAGGGTACCTACTAAACAGTAAATACATGTGCAATTGTGCAGAGCTTGTAGGTATATTCTTAAAAAAAATACAAACTTAAACTCTTAAACATCTATTAGAACTACTAGGACCCTATAATGGGTACCTACTCTTAAAGAAAATACACTCAATAATAATAAATTAATTCTGTCATAATTTGCAAACCAATTCTGATCAAGAATTACTTCTTATCAGGTAACTGTGACCCCAGAATGTAAAGGGCTATTGAAGGACACCGTGGATTTTAGTCAGTACGAGTCTGAGGATTGCTTCCGTCCTGCCTCAGGTGGGAGGACTCATTTGATGATTTTACCATATAAAAAACCCCCTGGTATTATTAGGTGTCCATCGGTGATAATTATCTTAATTTGAGTGACCTGTTAATAACTTAGTTGAATAACTTTTTCAACATGGGTTTTGTTTAGTGGGACAAAAACAAAAGAATCTAATCATAGCACATGACCATAATATTATGTGATCACTGACTTGTGCTCTACCTAGGCAATATATTGGGAGCCTGTGGCATATCATAAATATTGAGATTAATAATGGCATTCCTTGTTAGGGAAATGCCAACACACAAAGCCAACTGATTCTTTGTCATAGAGGTCTATGGGGAAACAATATTAATCTCTTGAGCACTTGTGTTTCTTAGTTAGTCCTTATGTCCATAAGGATACATACATCATAGTAATGCAGTCACAGCACAACCCAATTCAAAAATCAACTGAATGCGCACCTAATAAATTATAAAAAGCAAGGAACAGGTCACAAGCAGCTACCAGGTGTCTCGACCGTTTGCCTGCCTGTTACAAACATTCAGATAGAAAAATATAGTACTCACTTGACAGGCTTGCTTTTCATCCAACCGGAAAGTGAAAATCCATCCTTGATTTCTGGATCACTTGAAGCCATTGTAATCTCTTATTGTAATTAATGTACAATAAAAGCAAAACTTTTTAATAAAATAACTTATCTACCAAGAATAATATAACAACTATCTTGAAAGTACACTAAAAACTGAATGATGGTTTATCTTGAGCAGAAATGATAAGATTGTTTCAGTTGGCAATATTGTGTGACAACATTATGAAACAAGAAAAAATTTAAAGAAATATTTAAATAACAAGATATTATTAAACTACAAAATAAACTAATAATGGTAGTGCTCAAGACACCCTTTGGGCCTCACTAGACTTCATTGAAAGAGATGATGAAGTCATCTGAAACAAAACATTCAACATATAATTTATTTTACAACAAAAGAAATAATTTTGTGGGACTTACATGAAGCCTCAGATGTGCAAAAAACAGTAAATGCTTGAAAATTTGTAGAAGAGTTTTTATAATAATTTTATTTTTATCCTTGTAACAACCCTGACTTAAAAATAATTTTATTTGAAAAAGAAAAGTGTCATACACCTAAAAAAGTAATGTAGTAATTCTCATAATTAAAAATTTAACTTTGCATATAACAACATTATTACTATGTTTGACAGTTTGAAAACATGCCCATGACCTGAATATACTCACCACTGAGTATTCAACATAAAGTGGCTAAATTGAATGAGTAAGTATTTTGTTTTCCTTGTTTGTCAATTGCTTGTGGGCAATTTCCATTGCTTTTCTACAGCTTCCAATCTAATAGTAAATTAGTAACTTATGGATGAATTAGAACAGTTTTTTGTTATATGCTCACAAAAACAGTAAGATTGTTGCAAGACATATAAGGGCACTCCCTCACTGCGAGCATTCACCTGTCATGTAATGTTACAGATTCAAACATTCAAAGACAATAGAGCATCAAATTGCGCACTTTTGTGTTACATTACAAGTGAATGCTCACGGTGAGGGAGCACAGTTCATTTGGCAACATCTAAGTATTGTAAGATTTATCTTGACCCAAACCTAACCCATTTATTATTATTTTGAGTTACTGGTCTGCAAGTAAATCTTATCAATTTACTGTCATTGTAGCCAAAAAAAGCTCATGAATTTAACATCTATTACAAAGACTATGGCCTTCAGATGGGTTTTTGTTGGGTAATTTAATGAACTAAATATGAGGCTTGTTTCAGAAGTTACACAAAACCATTTACATTATTCGTGCAGTAATGCAGTCGAAATTTAGCATTTTAAAGCGACTATGTATATCCATCAAGATGGTCGAGAATAATTATCTCGGCAGTTTTCTCGCAATATATTATTTTAAAGATCAAATTTAATATCAGCCTATGTTCTGGTTACGGTTACAATATGTGAACACAAGTCGATGCCATAACATCTCAAGACTTCCAAAATATCTGCATTGTTTATCCCTTTTCTTGCCAAAAAATAAAAATTAATATTTTTAATTAATTTTCAGATATGATGTTAATTATGAACCTAGGATTTAGGGAAAAATATAGAAAAAAATCGAACATAACCAGGTAATGAGATTCTAAATGTATCTTTTGTTGTATATTATTATTATTATAAGTTGAGGGTAGCCTAGTAATTATGTTTTGATTGCATACCCAATAGTAAAATAAATCAGTCATTATCTAGCAAGTTCGTGTTTCACTACATGGTGACAGCGTTAAATTCGAATTACGCTTTCGGAAGTTGTAAAAGGACATTATCAACGTGGTTTTAGTGCGTTGTAGTGACAGGCAGTCCGTGCAAATATGGAACACGCGAGACCTCCGGCCGAACTAGTGTTAGAAGGTGGTCCGGCAAGTCGAGCCGACACGTGGCGGAAGTGGCTCAAACAGTTTCAAGTATTTCTAAAGGCTTCAGGAGTGTACAAAGAAGACAAGGGTGTACAAGCCAGTCTGCTTATTAACTTAATAGGCGCTGATGGATACGATATATATTCTACTTTCAAAATAAAGACGGAAGGACAGGATGAGGACATCGATGTATTGATTCAAAAATTCAATGAACATTTTGGCACTAAAAGTAACACAACGATGGCGAGATTCCGATTCTTTACGCGTAACCAGACGGACGGCGAAAATATAGACGCTTACGTAACAGCATTAAGATTATTATGCCAAAACTGTGAGTTTGAGCATTTAGAAGATGGTTTAATACGCGATCGTATTGTTTGTGGAGTAGTCGACACAGGTGTGCGCGATAGGTTACTCAGAACAGACGAGTTAACGTTGGAAAAAGCTGTTAAAATATGCCAAGCGAGCGAAGTGTCTAACGAGGAGAACCGACATATAGAAAAAACGAAATCTAAGGAGCAAAGTGACGCAGTTGACGCGCTATCCAGTGCGCGTGCACCGAGACATGCAACGGGGACGGCAGCGGCGGCGCGCGAGGCGCGCGCCCGAGCGCGCGGGGCGCCTGCGGCAGCGGCTCGACACGGCGGCGATGAGCGCGCGCATCCCCGCGGCTCAACGGCTGGAAGCAAATCGGGTCGCAGATTCGATTCCGGTTGGAATCGAGACACGGGTTCAAAGTGTTGTAGTGCTTGTGGTGGCGTTCACAGTGATAACGCGCGGTGTCCAGCGCGATTTGCAAAGTGTTTTTTGTGTAACAATAAAGGACATTTTAAAAATATGTGTATGTCTAGAGGCAAGCGTGTTCACGAAATACAGGAGAACAGTGATAGTGACGATGAGTTCTTTTATGTGTCAACCTTGGACCAAACTTTACAACATAAAGACAGTAAGTGGTATGAACGATTAATTTTGGTAGAAAATGGATACGGAATGAGCGAATTGTTTAAACTTGATACAGGTTCGGACCTAAATGTATTATCTCTAGTTGCATTTAAACGGTTAGGGTTTTCAATAGATGATATTAAACCAAGTAGCATAAGAGCGCAGTCTTTTTGTGGAAATTATATTCAAATATTGGGTTCTCGTCAGATGTTATGGTCATATAAAAATAAAAACTACAGGTTAGATTTTGTTATATCAAATCACCGATGTCAAAGTGTACTGGGAAAAAATACCTGTGAAGAGTTAGGTTTAGTCAAAAGGGTGTATACTGTCAAAATGGATAATTACAATGACTTATTTCATGGAATTGGCAAATTACCCGGTAAATATAAAATAATTTTAGAAAACAATGCAAGTCCTTCAGTGTGCCCTGTCAGGAGAATACCTTTAGGTATACGGGATAAACTAAAGGCGGAACTCGACAGCATGGAGCACATGGGGATTATTCGTAAGGTATCGCGTCCGACGGAGTGGGTGAATGCTATTGTGTTGCCAGCCAAGAAGGATGGTGGTTTGCGCGTGTGCCTCGACCCGCGGCCGCTGAACCGAGCGGTGCGCCGCGCACACTACCCCCTACCTACGCTCACTGAGATTGCAGCTAAACTAACAGATGCAAAATATTTCAGTAAGCTTGATGCCAGATCTGGGTTTTGGATGATTGAATTAGATGACGATAGCGCGGATCTATGTACTTTTGGAACTCCATTTGGGAGATATCAGTTTTTACGATTGCCTTACGGTATCAACTGTGCGAGTGAGGTATTTCACAGTAAAATACGACAGTTATTAGAGGATCTCGATGGGGTAGACTCATTTGTCGATGACATAATCATTTGGGGCAGAACTAAGGAAGAACACGACGACAGATTAAAAAAACTGCTAGATAGGGCTCGGGAAATAGGAATTAAATTTAATAGGGAGAAATGTGAGTTTTGTGTTCAACAGGTTACGTACCTGGGTCATATTTTTAGTAGGAAAGGTATGCAGATTGACACAAACAAGATAAAAGCAATTATGGATATGCCAGCACCAAAGGATAGATCATCTTTAGAGCGATTTCTCGGCATGATTAACTACTTATCAAAGTTCATTCCAAATTATTCGCATATAGCGGCCCCCCTTAGAAGTTTGCTCAAAAAAGGCAATGAATGGGTGTGGGACAGTGTACATGAGACTGCGGTTCACAAATTGAAGCAGGCGGTGTGCAGCGCGCCAGTGCTTGCGTTGTACTCGAGCGACCGGCCGGTCGTGATCACAGTGGATGCAAGCTCCACGGCTATAGGCGCCGCGTTATTACAGGACGGTCGCCCGGTTGAGTTTTCATCCCTCACGATGACTGAAACTCAAAGACGCTACGCGCAAATTGAAAAAGAAATGCTGGCGATCGTATTTGCGATGGAAAAGTACCATCAATATGTGTACGGGAAAAAAGATGTGGTTGTAGAAACCGACCACAAGCCTCTGGAGGCTTTATTTAAAAAAGGATTGGATGCAGTGCCAGTTCGATTGCAGAGAATGATGTTGCGCGTGCAACGGTATGAGTTCACAGTGGTATACAAACCAGGGAAATTTATGTACGTTGCTGATACACTATCGAGAGCTGCCCTACCTGAACTAATGCACGACAAAGTTACAAGTGAGGTGGAGGATCAGGCCTGTTTCCTCATAGCAAACGTACCGTTTAGTGACAGTAAACTCGAAATGGTCAGAGAGGTCACGAAAAGAGATCAAGAATGTAAACTTATAAAATATTATATTCTAAATGGTTGGCCTAGATATAAAAAGGATTTGAATGAAATGCTAAAGATACATTGGGCATACAAAGAAGAATTTCAGCTAGTAGGCGGGGTGATCTTCAAGAACCACTTAGTATACATACCACGTGAACTGAGAGGTGAAATGATATCGCGCGTCCACGAAGGGCACCTAGGAATCGATCGATGCAAGCGTCGGGCGCGTGATGTTATGTTTTGGAACGGCATGTCACGTGACGTGGAGCAGGCAGTGCGCGCCTGCGCCACCTGCGCGGAGCACGCTGCGCGGAATGTGAAGGAGCCTATGATACCGCATTCGATTCCGGATTCTCCTTGGAGAAAGATTGGCGCTGATTTATTCTTTTGTGACCGAAAAAATTTCTTAATTATAGTTGATTATTTTTCGAATTTTATCGAGATAAGCGCCTTATCAAATATTGGATCTAGAGTTGTGATTGCTGCGATGAAAGATCAGTTTGCAAGACATGGGATTCCAATGGAACTAATTACTGACAATGGGCCAGCCTTTAGTTCCAGGGAATTCAGAAAATTTACTAAGGATTGGTGCTTCACACATACCACATCATCGCCTAATTACGCACAGTCTAACGGACTGAGTGAGAGGGCTGTAAGGACAGTCAAAACAATAATTAAAAAATCACTAAGTACCGGTACGGATTATTATTTAGGGCTATTAAATTTTAGAACAACACCAAGGGATGGAATTAGTGCACCGTCGCAATTACTGATGGGTCGAAGACTAAATACTCGTTTACCAGTACATATAGAACGATTACGACCTGAACGTAATAATCATATTGATTTTAAAAACATAGTTGGGAAACGTGTCCTGTCGAAAAAATATTATGATAAACATTCCCGAAACTTGCCTGCGTTAAAGCCCGGAGAAAATGTAATCGTAACAGATGTTGGTAAGCGTCGGCGGCATATGCAAGTGCAGGCACCAGCGCCGCAGCCACGTTCTTACTTTCTCACTGACAGCAGTGGTCGGAGGTACCGCCGCAACAGACGGCACATCATGAAGGGCGCGAGTTCAGGAGGTACCGCAGCACATTCTGCTTCCACGCAAGGGAAGGAGGATAGTTGCAGCGATGAGAATGAGCGCATGAGCACGTACAGTGATGCAGAGGAAAGTATGCACGAGGGGCTGAGCGATAATGATGGGATAGGGACTAGGTCGGCTAGCTCTTCTCCTGATCCAGTAGTGCAGCATACCCGAGCTGCTTCTCGACGGGCACGTGAAAAACTTGCAATGTTTTTTAAAAAGTAATGAAGATAATATAAGATTAGGTATAAGTTTATTGAGCCTTTAAAATTATTAGATTATAAGTTAATCTACTATAATTTTAAGAATTCACTTAGTTACGGATGAGATAATGTGCCTGTACTTTGTTAAAGTACCTACTAAGTAATTGGTGGTGGGAAATGTATTAAGTAACTATTTTTTCATAAAAGGGGAAGATGTTGTATATTATTATTATTATAAGTTGAGGGTAGCCTAGTAATTATGTTTTGATTGCATACCCAATAGTAAAATAAATCAGTCATTATCTAGCAAGTTCGTGTTTCACTACATCTTTGAAGATACATTGCCAGCTTAGCAATGAACTGTGTATGTATCTTTGAGGATACACTGCCAAGTTTTGGGAATTAACAAAAAAAACTATCTAAATAATATGTACGTATACAAATTTGACATATATGTACTTATCATTTTATATTTTATAACTATAATATTTATTACATAACATTGTTTAAGATAAAACCAAAATCAACTAGCAAATTGATTAAATAAATAAAAAAATAAGTGGTTTAATTTTTGTTGCACATATAACAGACCAAGATAGATCGATTCATTATTTGAATGTCTGTAAAAAGTTTTTAAAAATTATTATTCGTAAGGGTTTTGACTATTTTAAGATGCGGAAGATTTTCTTATTTTTCATTTTATGTATTATCTGTCAGTGTGTCGCACATGCGATGTGAAAGTGTAGTGAGTCGCAGTAGAGTTTGGTCGCACAAGCGCCAATCGCACATCTGTGTGACGAACTTTATGTACTACACTTTGCGTCTTTCTTTGAAAAAAAAGCCCTCCCTCATTCTCACGCCAATCTTACAATGCCTTTTTCCCAAAACACGTTTAAAAATATTATAATAAACTCTTAGCGCACTTGGCAATGTATCCTGTAGGATACATTCACTTTATTTGTTAGTTTGCGAAGCCAAGCGTAATTATGTCTCCTGTTTAATTACTTTCCAGCATAAGTACAAACATTTTAAATTATAATAACACCAATAACTCATGCAATTTTTAAAGAAAAACCATTAAATGTAATGAATTCTTATCTTCTTCCGCGGAATTGCACTCGACCGGTTCGCTTTTTTGACTAATTTTGAAAAAGAAGTTAACATAAGTTGACATTGTGTCCCTAATGTGCATTCAGAAACGTATAGTTTATAGAAAAATAATTAAACATTCCGCTTTACATGCATTGTCAAAGAGATATTTTTTTTTTTATTGATGTATCTCACAAGATACATTGTCAAGAAAAGGGTTATAAATAATGACATCGTAAAATAAAACATGAGCAACAATTCGCAATACCTGCCGTAGCCAAATAGCCCACATGCGGATCGACTTACAAAAAAATCATACCAAGTAAGAAAAGAAAGCGTATTTCTAAGTTGCTAAAGTAACCAAGTAACCAAATACAGATTTAAACTTACGGTTAAAACAATAATGTCTGAAGCACTAATAATTCTCAACATTATAGTGAATTTCTAGGACAACCAACACAATTCACGATCCACGAGATCCAAAAAAACAAAAATGGCAAGCGTACGTAAAGCGTAGCGTAGAGATGTCCCTCGGAATTTAGCACGAATCACGAATTTACCATGGACCTAAAAAAAAAGGCGGACGGAACTTCACTAAGAAACAATTGAAGCACCCATAGTAAGTCAGTGCGCTAATGTGGACAAGCCAGCACGCACACATCCACACCATAGTAAGTCAGTCGTCGGCCATTACGCTTCGAACGACACTCGCGGTTTTATACGGTGATATTTTGTCTAATAAAAATCAAAGTATGCCGTCATGTGTTGCAAAAAGTTGTCTAAACCATAGTAGTTCAATTAAAAAAGCCAGGGGATCACTTTTCATAGTTAAGCATGTCAATTTGAAGCTTATTTCTCGATTTTATGTCAATAAATTTAATAAACATCTCGAAATCAATCAGTGTTGCAACTATTTCAAGGTTCAAATTATTTTAAAATTGGGAGATTTATATTTTATGTTTTTATTTATCGTTATTGTATACTTCTATATTTTTACAGATTTCCCACGGCAAAGGATGCATGGAATAATGATTGTATAAAAATAATAAGGGAGTGTAGACATGGAATAGCAATGTAGACGTGTAGGAATGGATCATAAAATAGCTTTAATTAAATATTTATAGCCGAAAAATACTTAAACATTCGTTTTCACCACTTAAGTAAATTAGTAGGGATTTCTAGATGTGTCGATAGCAAAAGACAAGTCTACAAAAATTTGAATCACCAAAAGGGATTGTAAAACTTTATTAACATTAAACGAGTTGTAAATATTTTAATATCCAATGTGCTTAAATTATTTTACCTTTATTTTAAAAATAGGTATCCGTCACAAAAAAATTGTAATTAAACTTAAGTTCAAGGGAGATCTTAATTAAATATTGTTTAAAAATGGGTAATTTTTTCCTTCATCTGGCATCCCTATACACACGCACACATATTTACGCCGCCGCCATTGTGGTGCTTCAATCGTTTCTTAGTGAAGTTCCGTCCGCCTTTTTTTTAGGTCCATGGAATTTACTAAAAAGATACATACGTAAACAGAGTTTCAGCCACAAGTCTATGGTCTATAATTACCATGACAAAAAAATAAAATTGTTCTTCATCATGCAATCAGACAGCTGTCAGCTGATAGCTGTCAGTTTTGGTTTTGACAGTCGAGTTTTTTAGGTTATTCTTTGGCAAAAAAAAAAGCAATGCAATAAAAACAAACTGTTGTAAATCACGGAAAATTGCTACCTCAGATATTTTAAGCTTATCTAATGATGGCCAACGATGAACCCACTGATTTGGACTGGGTGCAGCTCCGAAAAGAAATGGGACAGCACCAACATGTTGAAACAACAAGTGAAAAATTTTCTCGAAAATTTTACGAAAATCCCTTTGTACCAATAGGTATGTCCAACAAAACAATTATTTAGACAATTATTGAAGAATTATTTTCTTTATTATATGAATTACGTTTCTCAACATGAATGCTATCATAAATGATTGATATTTATTGGAATTGGTAAGGGTCAGATTTTCTAAATAAAAAATTTGTAAGTATATAGCTATGTACTTTTTATTCTAAACTTACGCAATAATTCATATTACCTACTTTGTTGTATAGAATATCAATTAATATTCTTCATTTTCTTTTGGTTAAATCCTGGTTCAATTCCAATTTTATGATATCCTTGTACCCTACTAAATTCATTTATTATATGTGTTCCGACAAGACACCACATATTTGAAGATGCGATCTAAACTTTAGCCTTAGACGCTAGATAAATTAACTTCTTACCTTCATAAATCCAGTACAAACCCATGAGTCCATCTTTCACCTCTAGGCAGAATGCGCATATTGCGTCTGTGAGTGTCTCTTTGACAGGTCACGTCATAGCATCTAAATTTTGCCGCGAAACGGACGCAAAATTTTTTCCTTCCCATTACTTTTAATGGAAAATTAGTAAAATATCAGTTAAACTTTACAGAAAGTATTTAAAAGTGCTCGGAAAAAGGGTTATATTGTGTTCACTCCGATTGTGATTCAGTGCTAGATCGAAACGAAGATCTAAAGTTCTCAGACATGTCTTGTCGATTCTGATAGCAAGCAAGATTCCTTTCAAGTGACTCTTTATCCTCGAAGGATAAGTGTTTAGATGGCACGGCATGAATGTTTCTCCGCTTATTTACCGAACATAAGGTTTGTGATAACAACGATTTCTAGCGCTCCTCACATTGTTGAGTTGGAACGAGGTGAGTGGTATACCTATTTAATGTTTTACGTCTCTCAACTCGGGGTTGGAGTGTATAGAGTAGCAATGGCGCGAGAACAACAAAAAATTTTGTTGAAATTTTCAATAATCCCATAACACGACTGACCCAACTCTGAATCACTTTCAAACGAAGTTCAAAGTAGCGATTTCTGGCTTGTGATTCTAGCAGAATGTTAATGACGTTTGGGTCGCAAAATGGTGAACAAAGCATATTGCTTTTGTGCCTAAGCACCACAGGAGTTTTCAGTGTAAAACATGGTGCTAGTGGGAATTATTCCTCAAGTGATTTCTGAATGTCTGGAGGAACTAAAACTGCTTGACGTACTCCAACATGAAAACTAATTCTTGGCTTATCAATAAGGAAACCTTGCATTCTCAGTCACTTAGCTATAGCACAATCAAAAGTGTATAAGTAGTAACACTAAACAAGTATGTATGTGCAATTATACCCCTGCGGAGGGAGGTTTTTATCCAGAAACTTAAATAGCTGAGACTAAGCCTATGCCTGTGAGGAAGCCAGTTGTTAAAACATCTGTATTGCCAACTGTGCTAAAAAGCTCCCTACTTATATATATAGGATGTCTGAATGTACAATTTGGACATCCCGGTGAGAGTTCTATCTATCTATGGATCAAAGAATCCACATGATGTTAATCTTTCTTGAATCCATTGTCTGATAAAGTGACAATTATAACATTTTTATTTACTTTACAAGCTTATAAAAATATAACACATTCATTGAAATATAGAATTAACTAATGTTTTTTGTACTATTTATCTATATCATAACTAGGCCATCGGTGTAACAGTTCCAAATAAGTGAACAAATAATAACAAATTAATTGCTGGCATAAATATAAAACAAAAGGTACCTAAATAATTCAGGGTATCTTTGCAGTTTACTAAAATATTAATTACCAATATACTAAAATACTACTAAAAACCTAATTCACTAGTATGACTCTATGTGACTATAAAGTGTGTTGACACAGTGTTGTCTGTGTAACAGACTTCATTTTTGTTCAGTTTTACAAGGCTTACCGTTCACAATCACCGATTACAATGGTGCATTGGTTATAAATTAGATTATAAAAATGTCTTATTAAAATATAGCACACTTCTAATTCCTGAAGGGATAGGCAGTGATGTAAGTATAAGACAATTATCATAGAGTGCATGAACTTTAGTGAAATTGATCTATTTCAAATGTTGTTGCTTATTTATATTCAGTAGAATGAATATTTCATTATTATTATTTTTTTTTAACAAACCTGTTTTGTTTATAATGAAAATTGTGACAGAAGGTCAAATCTTTTTTATATGAGAGTTCAGTAAAATACCTGTGTTTAGAGCTTTTGTGATGTATGTATTACTTACCTATTTGGGAAATAGGTCATGCCAATCAACTCTTGAAATACCTTTAGGATTAAAAGTATAAAAATTGTCAGCTTGCTAAATATTTACACCGGTTAACTACTGACAAAGAATCCGTTTGCTTGAGGTATCTGGATTCCAGTTTATAATTTTGGATTGTACCTTACTGTCTTACGTGGAAAGTTTTATCTTTATTAAAATCATAAGACAGTGAAAATTCTAAGGAACCCAATCTGTGACAGCAGATATGTTGCAAAGTTTTAAGATCTATTTCAAGGATAACTTGTATTGGTCCCCCTATAAACTTATTATCAGTAATATGGTGGCATTAAACAAATAGATCTGAATGAATTATTAAGTAAAAACTAAACCATGTGGCTCTCTTCTGTATTGCCTAGGTGGCGCTACTAGTTTGCCAAGTGGTGTGCTTGTGATACCATGAGGTTATCAATGGACTACTCAATTTCTTGAGATATGGGTAGGGTAACCTACTTTTTGTCCGCACATTGTGTGAAGAAAAGGTGAACCCATAACACCATTTCTCTTCAGAAACATAACGATATCGTAGACCTGTGTCTACAGTAATTCAGCTCAAAATCCAGGTGTCAGAGAATATGTGCATGTTGGAGATTTAAAGGAAAATGTGACGGACACTCTTCTGCCTGTTAGTAGTTAACTAATTGACATGGGCTTTCCAAACGCACAATTCAGCTTATGAAACTTGATATCTAGTACTCTTGAATGTGAGTTGCAAATTGTTGAGGCTAGCAGATTGCTGAATATCACTCTGACAGCGGTTCCCTCCCGGGGAGGGTTAAAAAGTAAACTGAAATCTCTTACCGCCTACCTACTAGGAACAGATAGCCAGATTGGCTCCTGTTGCCTCATGCCCCAGGCCTCGGAGGCTATGTTTTTAAATGGGGTGTCCCAAAGTGACCATGTTCGTGCTAGTCAAGTTGGCCTGTGAGCGACTGCACGTACCAAGGGACTGAACTCATGGATTTTCGAGCTTTACCTATTGAATAGTGGCTAATGATCAGTCATCTCAACTTGTGGGAAAATTATGTATTAATTGTTCCATTCTGAACCGCTATACTTGACCTATCTACTGTAAACAATGCTGGCCCTCGAGTCGAGAGCTCTCGGAGAGTGACAGCCAGAACCTGTACCATAAACCTAACAAACTGCTACCCTTAGGCTAAAAAGTGGGGGGGGGGGGCAGTTCAGGACAGGGGAATCAGTAGAACAAAGAGGTTACAAGGTTTGTTACAAGGAAAATTCTGAGGCTTGTCATGGCATATAGATTACATGACGTTCATCCTCAAATAATGTGAAATAAGTGTATTACTTGTGTCCATCTGTTGAAAAACATGTACAATTTTTACCTTTTTGTCTATGCATGGATAGGCATGGACTATCCAGATTGGTACCTGTTACCTCAAATTACGGGGCTCGGAGCCAATGTTTTCAAAATGATTTTTTGAGCATCCCAGTGGGACTCCTTGTTGATGATTATTTCATTTTAACATTAATTATTTTGACTTGGCTTAACCTACCCGTTGATTGGTAGAGACGTACAATAGTCTAATGTTCTTAGACTATGAACAACTTACATTGCTATAAAGGATGACATAGACCTCGTCAGTGAATTGGGTTGCCTTTTTTAAAAATCTTCCTTGTTCCTTGATAATTTTATTAATAAGATCAAGGCCAGACTGACCTGGAAAGGTTGTTCCTGTTGTCGTGGATGATTGGAAAATCCATCTTTTAACAGATTAAGAAGCTTAATTCCCTTCTAGCCATCAGGAGGTTATCTGGAGAATAGAATGCTAGATGACAAAAACACTGAAACTGGAAGATCAGTTATTGTACCAAGATAAACACGTTGTACTGATATGCAGTCATCAAAGAGAGAACTTCGTCAGGATAATTATCCTGTAATATGTCCAATGAAACAGGTGGGAGAAGAATCTTACACAGAGGGGAGCTCATTTAATGAGCAGAAGGATTTCTTTTCTAATTTATCTACTACATATTAAAATACAAATGTATATGTAGTAGAAGTTTACAATGTACAGTGTACAACGAATTTGAAAACTTGAATAATTTAAATTGTGTAGGTGCTACCTCGCATCACCTACTATGTTTTCTATGGCTAGGTTTTAATTAACTAAATGTTGTAATAGGTCGAATAATAGTTAAGTTCTCAGATAATATTTATTGATTATTCTCACATCTTGATAGTAATGTAAGAGACACATTTATCTAAACTGACTGGTAGTCAGTAATAAAGTAAAATGAATGACCCAGTGATTCTGGCACCATAGTGTAGCTCTCTGAGATCTAAGCGATTCCTTACATTTATGGTAAGGTCATCATCGTTTTTAAATTTAAAGTAATGACCGTTTTAGTAGTTTTTTAGATTTGATAAATAATCTGATAAATGAAGCATTTGCTATAAGTTATAACTTCAAATGGGCAATGTGTTAGAGAACTGGTTCCAGATCACCTAATGTTCTATTGTATAACTGCCGATAAACTGTACAGCAGTTTGGCAGAAGATACATGTTAATTTTAAGTATGTTTTGCTAGATGAAAAAAAAAAAAAATACGAATTTAGGATAAGAGGATTCGTTTATTCTAAGTTAATTCACATAGCATCTAAATCTTTCACCAGCAGATAACAAACAGGTCTTCAAATATGTGGTGTCTTGTCGGAACACATATAATAGAACTGTTTTGCATAAAAACAAAACAGTTATTATGTGTGTGGAGACAAGACACCACATAAGCAAGGTGCTTGCTGGTGTTTGAAGAAGACTATGACGTGACCTGTCAAAGAGACACTCACAGACGCAATATGCGCATTCTGCCTAGAGGTGAAAGATGGACTCATGGGTTTGTACTGGATTTATGAAGGTAAGAAGTTAATTTATCTAGCGTCTAAGGCTAAAGTTTAGATCGCATCTTCAAATATGTGGTGTCTTGTCTCCACACACATAATAACTGTTTTGTTTTTATGCAAAACAGTTCTATTATTTCAGGATGTCTGGCCACAGCAGGTGCACTATCTTATGGTTTGTGGAGCTTTAGAACTGGCCGTAAAAGGTTATCTCAGCAAATGATGCGAGTCCGTATAGTTGCACAAGGATTGACCATAACTGCTTTAGTTGTCGGTGTTATGATGACCACAGGAAAAAGTCTCACAAAATAGATTATAGTACTGAACCTTTACTTTTGATTGTTCAATGTCCAATAAGTCTTGATTGATATTTATGTAGTATTTTATTAAATAGCTTCTCAAAAAAAGCAATTTTTTATTTCTGTGATTGTGTGCACAGCAAGCTTTGATAGCAGAAGAAAGCAACACTAATTTGGTGGAATCGTATCAAAATAGTTTTGTGCCAGATTTGTTAGTGCACTTCCGTAGTGCGCATACTACAGTTGGAGTATACATAACGGGGCACTAAGGAAAAAAGACTTGGAAAGTTTTAGCAAAAAGAATAATTTTTTCGTGAACTGTTTGTTTTCTTGATTGTAGAATCGAAGATATCTAAATCTAAAAAAAAGGCGAAAAACATCTGGGTGATTTGTTCGCTCTGAACAACCGTTTGTAGTAAAAACAATGTGAAAGGATCGGTTACAAAATGCAATATTCCTGTACCACGAGAATTAGGATACAAGAGTGAGCTAAGCAAACTCGGAACTTGGGGCTTCACAACTTGGATAGGTAAGATTAGAAGGGTCTTCCAAACCCCGACATCCCATTTGTGGTTATTTTTTTAAACCACCCAGAAGTAGTCAGTGAACATAGGAGAATCGCGGATTTTGATCTTGCCGTCAAGGTCAAAGACAGTGACGTCACGGTTGGTAACTTCAGGAGAATAGCTGATATTGTCCTTCGGAAATTTTGACCTGGACTTAATGGGAGTCGCGGAGTTCTACTTTCGGAATTAGGATCTTGACCTCTATGTCAATGACCTTGAGGTCAAGGTCAATGACCTTGAGGTGCACATGGCTACACCAGCTACACATAAAGCTATACAAAACCAGTTTATCATGGTCTCGCTTTGTATGTTCATTCCCGCGCATACAACGATCAGCTTATACTGGTTTTGTATAGCTTGATGTGTAGCCGTGTGTACCTCAAGGTCATTGAACATAAGAAGGTACCATGGTATTCCCCCATCCGACTACACCCACATGGGGTCCCCTACTACGGTTCCTGAAGGACCCGGTGGGATGAGGCATGATTAGGTGAGGTTGAGGTGGGTGTCTTGATTAGGTGACGGATTTTGGTGAAAGTCTTTTTTCATAGTGCCCCATTGTGTCTCCCACGGCGGCTGGGTTGTGGTTGACGCTGTTCTCTACCTCACGCGTCCCGCCTCCCCCTTCGCAGAATGAGGCGACCGCTTCCCATTCCGTCTCGCCCGAAGCATGGCCTCGATCAATGCCGGACGCAAAAACACTTTATGCTCCACGGTGTGCTCCGGGCGATCATGGAGGATCGCCCAGGCGTTTCTTCCTTTCCAGTAACAGGAAGTGGCAGTGGGCACATACCACTCAGAACTGATGGCCGATAGGGCCGTAAGGTTCTCGAAACGCACAGACCTCCAAACGCGCTGGTTTCAAGTCGCTTCCAACCTGTCCTATTGGAAATCTATGGGAGAGGCGTGGTGTATTCAACCGTGGACGTACTACGGCTGATATGATGATGATTGGCCCGGGTACCTTTCCAATACAATTCGATACAAGAAATATTGATCCGTGCGGGGATTTAATCCGCGACGCTGCGCAGCAGTCGATCCATAGTCGATCGCTCAGCCACTGCGTGAGCCGCGCCATAGATCAATGTGGGCTTATGTGGGTGAGTGAGGATGAGACGAAAAGAGTGTGGAATTCAAAGACTAATAACTATAGACGGGACATCACGGACAAAGTTGTGATCCAAAACTTTTTACCAATAGGTAAAAAGTCGCTCAGTCTAGTAGTTGCGTTGCTATGCAACGCTAGATAGTGCTACTGACGCACTAGAGATGGGTAGCTATAGCCATAACTGGCCAAATACCGGCTATGAGCAAAATAGCCACGGCTATGATATCCGTCAACACGATAGCTAGCTATCGGCTACTGGTTGGCTAGATAACTGACATAGCTTGTAGTTGTTGGCAGCCGCGTAGCGGCTCGTAGCTGCGTAGCCACTCGTAGCCGCGTAGCCGGCGGCTAGCCGTAATCGTAGCAGTTACCTATACTCTGGCGGCTACTAGCCGCCAGAGTTTGAAGCCGTCCCGGTATTAGGTAGCCGGGTGGCGAGAGTAGCCAAAATAGCCGATAGCTGTGTGCGCGCTCACTGCGCTACGCGTGTGCGATCTTCATTTGTATCGCCCATCTTTTTCTCACAATATTTACAAAATAGATTAGACAAAGAGAGAGCATTATACTAAGTAATTTCGTTCGTTTAATAAACGAACTTATGAAATGCGATGATTAGAAAAGTGGTTAGTTACCGACAGGTTAAAAATAAATAAACATTTGATAGTTAGTATTTTGGTTATTATTGGCGTGACGAGGATCGAATTCAGATCGGGCAGTTATTTACTGAACGCTATTGTTCAATAGCCAAGTAGCCAAATAGCTGGCTAGCTAGCTGGCTATTACACCACAAATAGCCGGTTAGCTAAGCTATTAAAATTTCGGCTAGTTACCCATCTCTATGACGCACGGCATCAACAATTTTGTATGACAATTTTTCCAATGCCCGCTCTATAGGTTCTTTTAAATCTCTTTGGTGGAATTCGATGTTCAAATGAAATGGCATTTTTGTGGCGTTGGGCTGCGTTTAAAACCCCTTCTACACGATCAGACCTGATGACCTGACCGCCTGACAGAGGTGACCTTGGTCCGGTGGGAATGAAAATCTACCGTGTAGACGTTGGTCGTGCGACCAAATATGGGCGGAGTCAATCGACCTTTGGATAACTTTGGAGCAGAGCTGTCAATTGAATTTGACAGCTAACATTGACAAAAAGATAATTATGACTCCGTTCAGCGAACCCTCGCTAGTTTAATTTTTTTCCGGCGAAACATCGCTGGAAGATTTAAACGCACCCCTGTACAGCTCTTGTACGCCTTTAGCTCAAAAAGCTGTTGTTCAAAGACAGGCAAAAGAAAAACAAAACCTGTCAGACAGAAAAACGTCACTCACATTTTTTCAGTCCATTTGTCCATTTCGTTCTTCGTTCGTTCAATCCAGTTCAACGTCGTAACATTTTTTTTGAAGTTCAATCAATCAATTTGCATCTTTTATTGTCGTTGATGCTCCTGTGTCCTATTTTTAATTTGAATTAAAACAACAAAGATGTGTTGCATTCCATATTAAATAAAAGTAACATGTCTTTATTGTGACTATTTTTTTTCAGAAGGAATTTACTATTTAGTAAATTAAAATGAATGGGTTTATTGCTGTCCACTGCGGTAAACATTTCCTAAAATTTTATTTTGCCATCGTTTAGTTATTTAGATTATATTATGAAACGACGTAGCTTCTTGGTTTTATTGTATTCTGAAAATAAATTGATCCACTAATTATTTTCAGGAGCTGGTTATCACAGCGACGCATTGAAGAAGGAATATCAGAAAACTTGCTTTATAGCGTGCAGGAAAGCCGCTGAAGCTCTCCAGCAGGGTGGCAACGCCGTAGATGCTGTAGAGAAAGCCATAATTGGTCTGTACTTTGTATTGATTTTTTTATTTTGTAACAAGATATGTGTAGGACAATGCTTGTAGAAAAATCGTAGAAGGGGGTGTACTCTGTGGTTTCTGCTTACCCCCATACCAAGTCGCGAGTTTTTGTAGAATGCTCTTCTGTTTCAGTCAAACATAATTACATTACTTTCCGATTTTATCCTTCTGATTTTTACAGAATTGGAGAATAGTCCACTAACAAATGCTGGCTATGGATCGAATCTAAGTTGGAATGGCCTTGTGGAATGTGATGCTTCACTCATGAATGGTCAAACACTGCATTTTGGAGCTTGTGGAGCAGTGTCAAATGTTTGGAATCCTATTACTTTAGCCAAACAACTGTGTGTTAAACAGTGTGATAATCTGTCACTGGGCAGAGTGCCCCCGTGCATACTTACAGGATATGGAGCAAGGTCTTGGGCAGAACGAATGGGCTTAGAAATTGTAGATGATCATAAAATGGTAACAGCCCGTGCATTTCGGAATTATAAACACTGTAAAAGAAAGCTGAAAAGGTACTCCATACAAAATGATGTTAAATTTAGCCCCTTAGATACAGTTGGGGCTATTTGTGTGGATTCAAATGGTGTGGTGGCCTCTGGAGCCAGTTCCGGTGGGGTTTCTCTGAAGCATGAAGGAAGAGTTGGCCAGGCAGCATCATTTGGAAGTGGTGTCTGGGCAGTGATGAGCAGAGATGGCATGAAGCCCTCAGTGGCTGCCTGCACTTCAGGTTGTGGAGAACATTTGATCAGAACACAACTTGCTAAGAATTCAGCAGAAAGTTTGCTGGAATCTTCCCCTGTTTTAGGTCTTGATAGATGTTTCAAAGAAAACTTCTTAGAGTCGCCATTTTTATGGGATGTTCCTGAAAGATTAGGTGGTACTTTAGCTTTAAAGTTTGACTCGATAAATGGGGAGGGAGAGTTACTTTGGGGGCACAGTACAAAAACAATGTGTATTGGATATATGTCTACTGAAAATGAAAGACCTAAGGTAATTTTTCTAGTTACATATTTTTTGAGGAATCGAAATAAAACTGAATTAGGTTTGACTAAAACTTAAGTTCTATATTTTCAGTGTGTCATATCCTATTTACCGCAAAAAGTGGAACCTGGAAGGAAGGCAGTTGTATCTGGGCAATCATTCAAAGTAACTATGCAATCCTGTCCTGTGTTCAAGTGGGAGGTGAAGGCTGAACCCAGCTGTAATGGATCTCTTTAGATTATTATGACAATTATATAGATGTAAGCAATAAATATGTAAAGTGAAGTTGGAAAATAAAGTTCATAGTGTAATTTAGTTTTATTATTTTATAATCAGGAAGAGTAGGTATCAAAGTATGCTTTTGCACTATAGCATGGAGCCTGTTATGGGTCAATTTTCAATTGTGGACACTGTGGTGAAATATATTTCTCCTGCAGTTTGTTGGGAAACTGTTTGCCTAATTTAAAATGACACTCAATTCAATTTTTATTAAAGAAAACTGTATTCGAGAAGTTACAAATGTGTGCTAAAATATAAATTCGGTGAGAGGCATAAGTACCTACATTAATTATTATGTTACAAATTATAATAGAAAGGAAGTTTAAATAAAGTCAGGGTAAGAATTGCTTGGTACATCAGTGCTGTAAATGCAGATTTGAGTAAATAAACAAACCTATTGAAACTTGTTCTACTAGCAAAAAAACATCTGGAAACAGCTGCAATCAATTGATAGACCTTCAAAACATACAATAATAACATTAAATAACACATTTCGTTATTCACTTCAATAATAATGAAGAGCACCATGTATAGTACCAATTAAAAAGATAATGTAGCTAAAATAAAACAATGATATCCCAGAATGTGGGGAAAATTAATTTTAGGCATAAAAGGCACTCAATTACATACCTGTTGTCAACTTGTCATGGAAAAAAAATCGGTATAATTTTGGAATGGAATCTAAATTTTCTTTGTGTTCTTCAATATTTTGAATAGGTACTTAGTTTATTGCATGTCTGTCAATGGTTATTTTATCTCACCAAGTGCAAAATTTACAGTATTTGCATTAATTAATAAAAATAAACTTAAAACTAGTTATGATCGGTAATTAACACAATGCCGACATTTCTGTATTACATTCTTTTGTACTAGAGCAAAATATATGATGAAAATAATAATATAGTGTCGCTATATAGCTAGATTATTGGAATATTCGAATTATGGATGGATTTTTAAACATAAAAATATATTAAGTACGGAAGTACATGTCTTAAGCCTCATTTACATTCAGCCGTAGTGAGCAGGGAAATGGGCAGGGAAGTGGGCAGGACGAGAGTGTAAACGCGATACTTCTCATGCCACTGCCATTGCCACTCGCGCTGCCCGGTGCTCCCCAAAAAGGCGGTTTTTTGTGCGGAAGTCAAAGGACCGGGCAGCGCGAGCGGCAGTGCGTGTTTACATTCTGCTCCGACGCTCAGTACTCGCCGAGCGCCTGGAGGAGAAAGACGTTCGTTTAGAACTTTAGATCATCGAAAATGCCGTTCTATTGATTCGTTCGATGAAAAAAGTTCTATTTCGATGGATAGATATCATCCACCATCGTCTACGACGAACATAATTATGTATCGCAAAACGAGACAGCGGGGCCGCTGTAATTATTTCGACGTCTGCCATTGCCGAAACTTGAAAGCGAAGTGAGTGGTAGGGCAGTATGTAAACACACACTCCTCTCGATCCTGCTGCAGCAGTATTTAGGGAATTATTGCCGGCAGCGCGAGGGGCAGCGGCAGGGGCTGAATGTAAATGAGGCATTACATCTTAATTATAAAAGAACATTCACATTATTATACGAACATGAAACGTATTTGTACATAATTATGTGCTGTATATTAATTATTATTATTATGCTTCACAGTTCATTAAAAATAAACTTAAATACACTGAAATAGAGATACGATTTATTTATAATGTAATATCAATAGTCACAGTATCACTGGCAAGGAAATATTATCTCTAAAGAAACATCACAAAGGGCTTTGTGCTTTTTGTACCAATTCCTTGTCCGCCATTTTGATTTTTTTTCAAAACAGCGTACACGAATGAAACATTGATAAATCGATAGATCAAATCAATACAAACATAAAATGTAAGCGGCAAAATCTCGTAAACCGTCACGTTTCCGAGTTATGAGCTGTCAAACATGTAAAATTAGTGACACATTTTTTCTTATTTTTTTAATATTTGGATATTTATTGATCAAAAAGGATACTTCCGCAATAAAACTAATTGAATATTAGTTTTTCACGCATTTCAAATGCTTTTACATAGGATTATTTCGTTTAACGCATTTTCAGCATTTAAAATGCGTGTAAAAACTAATATTCAATTAGTTTTATTGCGGAAGTATCCTTTTTGATCAATAAACATCCAAATATTAAAAAAATAAAAAAAAATGTGTCACTAATTTTACATGTTTGACAGCTCATAACTCGGAAACGTGACGGTTTACGAGGTTTTGCCCATTACATTTTATGTTTATATTGATATGATCTATCGATTTATCAATGTTTCATTCGTGTACGCCGTTTTGTAAAAAAATCAAAATGGCTGATGGCATCTGGTACACGGCCCATACAAAAAAGTTCAAACCCCTTTACCGATCAAATTATAAAATTAAACTTATATTTACATTTAAATAAAAAGTATTTATAAATCAATAAGATGGGTAGCCTCAAAATATGTTCGAGTATTAATCTCAAATAGCAAGTCAATAAATGTATTTAATATAAAATAAATCATTTGGTCCTGTAAAAATAAACTGTTCACACATTACAAATAACTTCAACAATATATTTTTTTTTAATTTTATATAGCTTGTGTTCAAAAGTGGAATAATTACATAGCCCTGCATTTTTCTTTCTATTCCACTAGTATTGAGGCTCAAACGTGTTCCTGCGTCTAAGCACTATGTTATAAACAAAGTTTTGTCAAGAGCATAAAATAATTATTTTTGTTTCTACTAAGGCGCTCCCTCACCGCGAGCATTCACCTGTAATGTAACGTTTCAGATTCGAACATTTCATCGGTAAGGGAGAACAATCGAACATCACAATGTGCACCTTGTATCAAATCTTTACTAAATGTATGCAAATGCTCGTCAGTCAGGGAGGTAGTATTGTAATGTAATGCTCAAAGTCTAATCTATATTGTTACATGACACGCGAATGCTCCCGGTGAGGGAGCGCCTTTATAGCTACGATCTAACATTAGCCTTGATAACAAATAAATTAAGTTTGTACTTAATTTTTTCAAAAACAAGTAGCTGCCTGGAAGCTTTAGTGAATTAAACCTACTCATCTACTACTAAATTCTAGTTAATTGTTTTACAAGTAGTTTACGTTATTTACCATGTCATACATTGTTCACTGGTATCCATGTCACAAACATTTACGTTACAGGTCTTTAAAGCTTAAAGGAAATTTATTGTCACCCATATCAACAAATTAAATGCCAACTAATACTGCTTTTACAATAAAATAAAATAAAAAAAGAAGTTTATCACAACATTATAATATCATTGCCAATTTGTCAGAAGTATAAATGTTTGATTACTCCAACCATACTATCAATTCGAATATCGTAAAATTCGAAGTACAAGGCATCTCATCAGTCTGTATTCATTACATTCCACACATTCATCCTATTATAGTTAATAAAACATATAAAAATACATTATACGCAACCATACTCGTACCAAATAGCAGATTCTTTCGAGTTCTCTGTTTTTTCGTTACGATTTATAGACCTTCTGTCATTTCTCAGGTCATCTCTTTCCGGCAAGTTCTCTTCGACTGCTGGCCGAGAGTGTTCAGACATTGATCGATGAAGGTCTGCTGGCGGTCTATCGTTCATACTTTGACAAGCACCATCACCAATGACGGTGGATATTCGATTGTACACCAAGTAAGTTGGAGGGGTTTCTTTGATGGGAGTACTTTGTGGCTTACTGTTCAGGTTGGCACTGGGATCGTCGTCAGCTACGTACACTGTTCGACGAGTGCCGGCTGTACCAAAAGGTGTTGGTGTTGATGCTAGAAAAAATGTTCAGTTTGTAAGTACGAGTGACAGTTCATCATAAAACATAACATCAAACAGATCAGTAGACTGCCGTAAATAAAGAAAATTTAAATTATTTTAGTAAACTGTTTAAACATACCTGCTGGAAGTCCTGTGTCTAATCCTTGCCCTTCTAAACCTTGGAAACTATTTCTGTGTTGCGGCGGCACAGCCTTGTGCGGTCGCCGCCTCAGCGACGCTCTTATAAGGGCGTCGTCACCTCCACCACTGTGAATCGATGTTCCGGAAAGCCTCCGCACAAAGTTACTTTCATTGGTCAACCTAGTTGAATCCAGACTTGGTATTGATCCACTCATGTCAATGTTATCAGATTTTTTTAGAAGTTTATCATCAAACCTTCTTGTAAAACTAGAGTCTATACTATGCCTCGGTGATTCCGCACTTGGGTTAGAAGATCCCTGATCTTGATCAGAAGTTTTGGACATTTTTTCCAATTCTTGGCTTCCAGGATCTGATTCACCGGACTCAGAACCAGCCAAGGTTAGTTGGGATTTTGAGCGACTCGCATCTTCAATTCGCTTATTGTTTCTTGTCGGTACTTTATTAATCAAATCAGTACCAGCTTTGCGAACCCTTTTTACAAATGACGCGCCAAAGCCACGTCTTTTTGTCGTGCAATTATCTAATTTCTTGTAATGTTCCATAATCTTTTCTTCTAATTTTTCTTTCTGACGGCATAACGCATTTACCTTGTCAGCAAACATCTTTTCTTCTTCGTGATAATGTTGCTTATCTTTTAGCGAGTGAGCAAGTAGTTCATGGTATTGAGTCAAAAGCTGACTCACGTGGTCCATCAGAGAGCGCCTGTCCGCGTCTAGACTCTTATTCATTTGAATTAACATTTCACAATGTTGATTAGTTTTGTTAATTTCCAACTCCATGCTTGTAATTATTTCAATTTTTGTATTGACTTCACCAGAAATCTCTGTATTCCTTAGTTTCAACTGTGTTACTTCACTTCTCAGATTTCTGTATTCTTCTTGCATGTTTCTGTATTCATTCTTCAGTCTATCACTAGCTGTAAACAGGTTCCTAAAATCATCTTTTAATTTTGAATGCTCTGCTCTGAGATTAACTAGGTTCCTGGACTCAATTTTCAAGGTTTCCCTTTCAACTTCGAAATCTGATACTTTTTTCTCTAAATGCGTCACCTTTTCTTTTAGTTCACGATTCTCAAGTTTTAAATCTCTGACGGTTATTTTTACAGGCTCTCTCTCACTCAGCAACATTTCATATTCAGTGTTAAGTTGTTCATGAAGTGTTTGTAGAGCAACTTGGTCTCTCAGAAGATTATCTTGTTTATCTTTCAAAACTTCCAACTGTTTGATAATTTCTTCCTTTTCTGCAGCAAGTTGGCTATTAGCAAGTTGTAAAGTCATTTGCTGAGATATTAAAGAACCATTTTGGGAGTTCAAAGTTGCAATGTTAACTTGTAGTTTAGCATTTTCAGCCTGACTGCTTTCTAGAGAAGCTTGTAGTGCCGCGAGGTCTGATGTGAGCTGTTCAATTTGAGGGTTAACTATACTGTCGTCACTATTCATGTTATCATTGTCATGATTGCAGTCACATGGGACCAGTTTCATTAAGTTGGCTTTAGCAGCTATTTCTGATATTAATCCTTCATGATCAACGTTTGTAATTACTTTTTCCAACAAATCTTCTATACTAATATCTCTGCTTAATATTTCAGATGCATTGATCCCTAATTTGTCCATACAATTTCTTAGTTTGTCGAAATTAACTTTTTCTGTAATAAGGTCTTTTTGTAGAGTTTGAATAGTTTCTGAATCGACTTTCTTTTGTGATTTAAGCTCTTGAGTTTTTTGTTCTAAATCTTGGACTCTGCTTGTTATGGTGTGGCTAATTTCAAGTTCTCTTGCTAACCTTTCCAGTTCTTTCTTCTTAAGTTCAATTTCGGTAGTGAGTTTATCTAGAGAAACGTCCTTTTCTTCAACAGCCTCTCTCAATTTGTTAACTTCTCTCTGCAAGTTGTGCGTGTCTCTTTCGCTGTATGTTAGTTTAGTTTTTAATTCCTCAGTTAGAATGATGAGTCCAGTCACCTTGTCAGCTTCAGGCTTTACAAGGTTAAGCTCTTTAGTTCTGGCATCCAAAGACTTTTCTAATTCATCAGCCCTTCTTTGAATAGAGTCGCATAACATTTGAATTCTCTGTTTATCTTTAGTTAAAGATTCTAAATGTTTTTCGAAATCTTGTAATTTGTTCTTTTCTGAATCTCTATCAATTGCTTGACGATCTATGAAAGTCTTTTGGCTGTCGAAAGAGTCTTGTAGCTTTCTATTTTCCTCTAAAGCGTTTCGGAAAACTTCTTCCAGCTCTGCATTTTGTTGCATAACTCTGTTACAATTTTCCTGAAGCTGCTCACACTTCAAAGACAATTTTTTCTTTTCTTTTTCTAACTCAAGTATTTTATCACTACTTTCCAATAACGATTGTTCCCTTAAGCTGTCTATGGTTGATAGCAGTCTCTTATTTTCTAGTTCGAGCTTTAAAGCTCTTGCTTGAGCATTGCTAGTTAATTGTTCAGATAAGCTGTTCTCTCCAGATTCGAGTGTACTTTCGCCTTCGTTGTCGGTATCTAAGTTACTGTTATTGCTTTCACTCAATACTGATTTTGTAATGTATTGTAGATGATTGTTTTCTTCAATAAGCTCTTGAATCTTTTGTTGGTCTGCATCTCTTTCCTTTAAAAGATGAAAAAAAAAGAATGAATGAATTTACCAGTGCTATGCCTTATGATTTGGTAACCGAGTTATGGAACTCAAATGGAGTTGGGCAGGACACCTGGCAAGGCGCGGTGACGGCAGGTGGAGTAAAGCTGTGACAGAGTGGCGTCCAAGAAACGGAAAGAGAAGGGTTGGTCGTCCTGCGGCGAGATGGGCAGACGACATTGTTGCCATTGCGGGAGTGTCCTGGATGAGATTGGCGCAAGATCGTGGAGCTTGGCACAAACAGAGAGAGGCCTATACCCAGCAGTGGGTGAAGACGGGCTGTGGATGATGATGATGATGATGATGCCTTATGAATTAATCAAGTGTATTTTTACCGACTTCAAAAAAAAAGGAGGTTATCAATTCGACCCGTATGTATGTAATATTTTCAGAACTGCCCAGTTTTCGCATATGTTGGTCTATATCAGCGTCTGAACAAATGTGCCAAATTTCATAAGTGTATGTATGTATGTGTTTATGTTTGTGTTCGCATATATCCGGAACTACAAGTCCGATTTATGTAATTCTTTTTTTTTATTGTACTAGGTATTGTTCAACTTAGGGAATACTGCAAGTTTCATCAAAATCGGTTCAGTAGTTTTTGAGATAGGAAATTTTTTGCCTACTTGGATCGTAGATTTTCAAAGTCGATTGTATGTTTGTTCACGATTATCTCGCGTTTGTCTAAACCCTATATTCTAGGGAAGGTTTTAATATACAATAATAATGGATGTGTTGTGAAGCTGCCCGCATAGACCCGTTTTTGTTGCTCTCTTGAATATAAATTTCTAAAGTCGCCGATTATACGAAGATTTTTGTTGAATGTCTGAACTAACTAAAAAGGGTAAATAAAATATAAACTTTTTTTTAAAAGTACCGACTTCAAAAACAAATACAATAAAGTCTAAAATAACTTTTCTTTCGGAAGTCGGTGGCAATAGTCAATATGACATAAAAATCAAAAGCCACTGACTTCCGAAAGAAAACTTATTTTACACTTTTTGTATTTGTTTTTGAAGCCGGTATTTTTTAATGTCCAACTTACCAATGCTATATCATTAGCTTCCCTCTTTAACTTGATCATAGCTGCTTCTAAAGTAAGACATTGTTCAGCACGTTTCCGAGCTCTCTGCAGTTGTTCTTCTAAAGCATCCCTTGTTTCCATTAAAGCTTTATTGTCTTCGCGAAGTTCCGTGACTCTAGTTTTGTAGTATTCCGCGTCCGCAAGGCGATCACGGTAACGTTGGATTTCTTGTTCTAGTCTGTAAAGAGCACAATTATGATTTGCTTTTTTACTATAGTGACAAAAACATTTAGGCATTAGTGGAGTACCTAACTGTAAGCTGTAACCTCGGTGGCAGCTTTTTGCCAGATCAACATCAATTAGTACTTCTGCAAAATAACTGTTACATCGTACCTGTCACATCGCTCAGCCTTTTCTCTCAGAGCATCAACTTCGTCTCTATAGCCAGCAGACTTCCTGGCTTCGTTGAACCACTCCTGGCTGTCGGAGCGTAACTTACCCAACACGAGCTTCGTGTGTTCCAATTCTTCTCGACATTCCGATAACTGCTCAGATTTTTCTTCCCTAAAATGTTTAATTCAAATGATGTTACTTACTTATCTATATCTATACATATAATAAAACTGTAGAAAAATCGTTTTTGTACATCAAAATAAAATCCAAAAAAATAGCTAGGGTGTTGAAGGACAACCAACAGAACCCATTTCCAGCATTTTTATAATTTTTGTCTGTTTGTCTGTTTGTCGGTTTGTCGGTTTGTCTGTTTATTTGTGGCTCTATCACGTAAAATGTACGAAGGCAATGTAGATAACCTTTATACACAACGATCGAGCGTAACTTGAGGACTAATTTAGTTTTTGTTTCATTGCAATCGGTTAAGTCTATCAAAAGATATTTGAATTTAAATTGTTCCAGACCCAGAAGTAAAATTACGGTCAGTTTACACCGAGACGCGCAGTTCAGTAGCGCGATCTAGCTTGGAATAGAAAAACTACATACCTATTCAAATATGGTGTGGACTGGAGTGGAGTGGTTTGGAGTGGAGTAGAGTAGAGTAGAGTGTAATGGAATAGAATGGGATGGTTTGGGATGGAATGGAAAGAAAGAAAAGGTTTTTATTAGACTCACACTAGACTGGGAATGAGTGGGATGGAGTAGGATGGAGTGGGATAGAATCGGATGGAGTGGGATGGATTAGAATGGTGTGCGATGTAGTGAGATGGAGTGGGATGGAGTGGGATGGATTGGGATGGAGTGGGATGGAGTGGGATGGAGTAGGATGGAGTAGGATGGAGTGGGATGGATTGGGATGGAGTGGGATGGAGTAGGATGGAATGGATGGAGTGGGATGGAGTGGAATGGATTAGGATAGAGTGGGATGTAGTGGGATGGAGTGGGTTGGAGTGGGATGGGATGGAGTGGGATGGAATGGGATGGAGTGGGATGGAGTGGGTTGGAGTGGGATGGAGTGGGACTGAGTGGGATGGATTAGGATGGAGTGGGTCTGAGTGGGATGGAGTGAGATGGAGTGGGATGCAGTGGGATGGAGTGGGATGGATTAGGATGGAGTGGGATGTAGTGGGATGGAGTAGGATAGAGTGGGATGTAGTGGGATGGAGTGGGTTGGAGTGGGATGGGATGGAGTGGGATGGAATGGGATGGAGTGGGATGGAGTGGGATGGAGTGGGACTGAGTGGGATGGATTAGGATGGAGTGGGTCTGAGTGGGATGGAGTGAGATGGAGTGGGATGCAGTGGGATGGAGTGGGATGGATTAGGATGGAGTGGGATGTAGTGGGATGGAGTAGGATGAAATGGGCTGGAGTGAGATGGAGTGGGATTGAGTGGGATGGAGTCGAATGGAGTGGGACTGAGTGGGATGGAATGGGATGGAGTCGGATGGAGTGAGATGGAGTGGGATGGAGTGAGCTGGAGTAGGATGGAGTGGGATGGAGTGGGATGGAGTGGGATGGAATGGGATGGAATGGGTGCTCTAATCCAGTAGCAATTCTTCTGAATCTGAACGACAGAGGGCGTTTATTATAATCACCTCAAATATTCTTGAAAAATAAATTCTAAATACAGAAAGCGATATGATTTATAAAAAACGTGGCGAGAATTAAGCGCTTCGCACTAAAAAATACATTGTTAAATTCCGACATCCACGCGAACGAAGTCGCGGGCACAGCTAGTTAACTAAAATAAAGTTGGAGACATCAGCAAAATATAAACTTTCGTTTAGCAAATCAGCAAGTTATTTGCTTAACACAAACACTTCTATGTATATAATTTTAACAATTCATGAATATTCATTGTGTTATTTCTGTTGCAAAGCAGAGAAATTGAGTTGAATCAATGGATTAAGAATTTCTTTCAAAATATAAATGATAAGTGGTTACAATTTGAAAGTGTGTCAACACACTTGGCTGTGAAATATTTAAATACTCACAATTCTTGTCTCTGCTTCCTAAGTCGTGCTTTCCAATCAGCCAACTCCACAGCAAGATGTTGAGTATCGCCATTATTCTGATTAACGTTTTGCGTCGACCGATTCTTTCCATTCTTATTTTCATTTTCGTTTTCACACAAACCTTCGTGAAGAACTAAGGAAGCCCAGTTTTGTAGGTAGTGATCACGTTCTTTGGCCAATCGACGCATGTGATTGAACATAGTTGGTGATTGGAAGAGGTCGATAGCATCAGGAGTCAGTACAACTGTTTGCATGTCTGTAACCTTTAAAATAATTCGAAGTTACTTAATACGTCATTAAATAAAGTTGCTCTTCTGAAGCCGACAATAACTGTAGATCGCAGTAATGGCCCTCTAAGGGCCTAAGGGCGGCCGCACGCAAAATACACGCATATGACGTGGAGTTGCGGTCACCACCCCATTATACAATACAAGGGGTCCACGTCAGATTGCTGACAGCTCTGCATCGCACCGTAGACCTGCAGTGTATGCTCCACCATGACACCCAGGTATTTCTCCCTTACCAATCAGACACAAGAACCTCCCGAAGCATCCGGGTCCGGTGAGAACCCTTGTCAAGCGGAAAGAGAGCACGAGGTGTCGCCTCTCCTTCTCAAAAAAGGGTCTTACCGCCGCAATCGCGGCATGCCCGAAACTTTATACCCTAGCTAGCACTTGCCAAGCACTGTGCTAGGGTACAAACCCTTTGCTTGGGAAAGGCCACAAAGTCGCAAAAGTTCAATAACTTTTTATTTATTTCGATTTTAACTCTTTAATTTATTTTAACTTCAACTGATAATAAAGTCATGACCTAAAGTTGTAAATATTTTTTATTTAATAGCTCTAATTTCTGAGATAATCACTAGTGCCACTCACTAATAATTAGGTCAGTAAATCTTAAATACATATGACATAATTTTGCAACCAACTGAAGTAAACTATCAATCAGAACATCAAATATTGCATGGCTGGTTGTTGCAACATTTGATGAGTAGTTTGTAATGTCAAAGGTTCATCAAGGACATCCCGTTTCACAGACAGCTGTGACATGGTTGTGACTCTTGTGACATATTCTGTTCACCATTCACATGCCAGTGTAAATATTTATCCTAATATGTTCAAACTGAAATACTTCAAATAGGAGGGACTAACATAATAATATTACTTACTTTATTAAATACAACACATATTTATAATACATCATAATTATAACCAAAAGTTATTCAGTTATTCAAAGGCCTACTAAAATCCAAAGAAGTCATCATAATATTTAAATGTCAAATGCCAATGACATTTTAAAATATGTCTTAGTATCAAACAGACCCATTTTTATTTATCTAATCTTCAAAAACAGCAGCACACAAAGTGTGTAAGCTTGTACTTTTAAAAGACAATTGCCATTCAAGTCATGCTTGACTGGTTCATTTATCAGTTTGTGTTGTGACTGAGGCATGCTTGCTTATGTAAGTGTGAGCACTTCCTTATTTATAAATGGATGACTGACTTCTTCGATAACATGCCTCCATACATTATACCTTAATGGAACCTCAAAGCAAGGGCCTTGGAAACTTAATGCAAATAGCTACCCAAGTTAGAAATGACATTGAATTGTTTTTATTTGTTTTAAATAGAGGTGCTATGTAGAAGAGGGTAAAACATACCTGCTTGATACACTCCACTATGTTGTGCTGCAAATCAACATTCAGTTCCTTGATCCTTGTGATAAACAGTTCCTTATTAGGACATTGCACAGCAGCACCAAGTAGAAGCAGTATCAATAGCTTCATGGTTTCCAGACCCTCCCTTGATTCAGGTGATTTTCCCAAGCATATGCACTCTGGGACCACCAGAAGTGTCATCCCCAGTTCTTCTTCATACAAGCTCTTCACATTTTTGATGATGGCATCAAAGTTTTTCACTCTACCTAATATCAGGGCTTGGTCTTCTAACCCAGCTAGTTTTGTGATGTGACATGATGGTTCTGGATCTATCTGAAGGTAGACTTGATGTAGAATGTCTCCATTGAACAAAGATGAGTAGTCTGTGATGGCATCTGGATTTGGTATACATGATTTTATCTGAAAAGCATAAGTTAAGTTTATTCCAATTTCGTAACTAACAATAATTATTTAGATTAGAATTTGACACAGAAACAGAAATTGATCAGATAAAAAAATAAAAGAAAGTTCACTTTATTAGGTCTATGATCAATTATATGGTATAGGGCTCATTAAGACATTATGTGAAGAATTTCTCTTTGTTATTAATATGTGTATTCTTGTTGCAATGGTAGCACACACCAACAATAGATCAATGGACATGTGTGGGAACTTACTTAAACTTAGTGAAATGTAGTGCACAGATATTGAAATGAACTCTCCTTTATGACAGCACTTGATAACTTAATTGCTTAATGAAATCGCTAAATAAATAAATCAAATCAAAAAAAAGTTTACTCAAAACTTCCAGATTATTTCAATTCAATTATTCAACAATTGTTTTGATATAATATGTCTATTTTTATCACAAACATTTACATGTCTATTTATAACTTTCATTAGCTGAGTCTTTGCAATCACCATACATTTGGTAACAGCTGGAAGAATGTTGTTTTAAGACAAAGCTTAGAAACATTATTAAAATAAAAGGGGATTTATAGTAACTACATAAGTCTATCAAACATCCAATAAAAAACAGCTTGATCACTCGAGTATGACAACATAGACAACGACAACAGCTATATTATTTTCTCACCTAGACCTAAAAATAAATAATGACTGTTGATCTATAGAACATGCACAAATGATAAAAATAATATCACATTCATTCATACGGAACGACTGGTTAAATCCATCTCACGCTTCATTTTTACGCGCACTGTAATAAAAACAGAGGCATGAATCGTTGTGCACTCACCCACGAAACCAGAGGCCCGTTCAAGAACTCGTCGATTTCTGTACCAGATGCGGCCATCCTTGCCATGCGTTAGGATGAACGGAACCTACTCCTTTGTGTTTGTCCCGCACGCATTGCATCGAAGCAGTGCTTAGTGTTATTACAAGCAGCAATTTCACTTAACATCTGCAGTAAATGAGAAAAATTCGTCCAACTCTATCTATAGCACTTGTTCTAAAACCAAGTTGACATTTGTGAATTGAGTGACGTTCCGTCCGATAAACAGTACTATCTCTCACAGATAAAATAAAAGGCAATTAACTTTTTAGTCGATTTTTATAAACGTGACAAATGTGTAGACATGTTGTAGTTCGCGAACGATTTGTAAATGAACTAGTTCATTTCCCAAAATGAACTTTTCATTCATTCACTGGCCATTCAAATATGTCTTTAAATCAGTGTTTCTTTTCGCTTAGTTAAGAGCGTATATTCCGAAAGCTGGCAACGTCGCAAATGGTTGTCAAATATTAACAAGTTTTAATTAATTTAGCATTGTTACTGTATGAAAATAAGAAATATGGCTCTGTAGTGCACTAAAAAATTGATAAGGGAATGCAATAATTAATATCGGAACACCGAATATATAGTTTTAGATGTAAAAAAAGCATTTGGAAGCTTTCCAAATGCCTTTTATACACCTGAAACGGTTACAACATCAAATTCAGTGTTTAAATTGCATTCCTATATCATTTTTTTAGTGCACTACTGAGCGACATTTCTTGTTTTCATACAGAAAATTTGCCAAATTAATTGAAACTTGTAAATATTTGACAGTTTTTTGCGACGTTGCCAACTTTCAGAATATGCAGCCTTAAGCTGCGAACATATTATCGGACGCGTCCGTCAGCCGCGGCTGAGGGACGCGGCTTAGCAGTGTGCACGGTAGTTCGGACGACAACCGGCCAGATTCTGTTCGGATGTCCGAACGCTCAAGGTCACGTCCGCGTCTTACGACCGACAGTTTGCACAGTGTAGTATTAAATGTACTGTCTAGATAATGAATAAGCCGCGGCTGACGGACGCGTCCGATAATTTGTTCGCAGCTTAAAGCTGCGAACAAATTATCGGACGCGTCCGTTCAGTACATTTAATACTACACTGTGCAAACTGTCGGTCGTAAGACGCGGACGTGACCTTGAGCGTTCGGACGTCCGAACAGAATCTGGCCGGTTGTCGTCCGAACTACCGTGCACACTGCTAAGCCGCGTCCCTCAGCCGCGGCTGACGGACGCGTCCGATAATATGTTCGCAGCTTTACTCTATTCACCCTAATAAGCAGTGGCGTAGCTAGGTAACCGAGGGCCCTGGGGCAAATAAAAAAATGGGGCCCCACTACTATCTTAACTAGTTAGGTTTTATCAAGTAATAATATTAAATATACAAATACTAAATGCTAAGCTACTTTATCATCAGCTCTTTTTCGTGCACTGGAGTGCAGGTAATAAAAATATTAAACAGTAACAACATAAAATACAATAAATTCTTAGTGTAGGTATTATTGAGCAATAAAACGAAGTATAAAATATTCAAGGGTTTATTATAATATAAAGGTCGGATCTACCAATAGAAATAGTTTTAATGAGTCATAATAACTTTAGCTGCTGATCACCGATTCCTAAACAGAGAAGAAACATTTTAAATTGAGATTACATTACAATCTTTTCCTAGCTTTAGTTTTCGCAAAAGTATTAATGGCTTCGGTTAAATCCAGGCTCGAAGCGGTTTTATTTTCAATTGCTATTAGCGATAAATGTCGGAGTCGAGTTTGGCCCATACTATTTCTTAAATAATTTTTTATTAGTTTTAATTTGCTAAATGACCTTTCAGCTGATGCAGAAGTGACAGGTTTGTACATTGTATTGTATATTGTAAAGAATAATAATATTGCTGTAAATACTTCCGTTAGGTCGCATTCTAGCACTCCATATTTGTTAATTATTTCCTTACATAATTGGTGAACGGACCATGCTTGAGTTATTTGAGGTAAAAGTAGGTGGTAAATATTAACAAATTGAAGTGAAAAGCTAGGGCTTATTATATCTGAATATTTTCTTTGGAATTCGTCACACTTTTGTAATAAAGTTGCTTCATCAACATGTAATAAACATTTTGGTGTTAGAAAATCGAATATTTGACAAACTGTACTCATACCAGTAAAACGTGTATTTAATTGAGCTATTGATATGTCTAGTACATTATTGAAAATATCAATTTTAAATACTTCTTCTCTGTTTGGAAATCGGTGATCAGCAGCTAATTCATCAAAATGTTTTTTAACTTTCCTACGCCTTTTTTCTTGAAAATGTGTATTTATACCATATTTCCTTGCAGTTTCACTGGCTTTGCACTTGAATAATTCGAAATCATTTCTATAGATTTGCAACTTCGCTTTGGTCTCTGCTAAAGCTTTACTTGCCTCGCCCAAATTGATGTCGCTTTTTTGCAAAGTTTTGGATGCATAATTAATGTCATTTAATACACTGTGCATGAATTCGCAAAGCAAGATGAACTCGAAATTTAGCATTTTTGTTTTAATACTCTCTGCTTCACTACGCTCATCTTTATTAGGACTCTTTAAAACTATTTCTGATAATGCTTTGATAATATCAAAAAAACGAAGTTTTATTGCAGATATCGTATTGACCCTACTGGACCATCTAGTCGGATTTAGTTTTTTTAGGGTGGTGTCCGATTCACCAGTGAATTTTGACAGTAGATCCCAACGTTTGATGCTATTTCCGAAAAAGTTATACAAATCTTGCAACGTTGCGTTGTAAAAAAAACCTGTATTTCCACACAACTGCTAATGGCATCATTTATCACCAAATTTAAATTATGAGTGGCACAATGTACGTACTCCGCGTTAGGCTGGATATCCTTAATATGTTTTTGTACACCATTATACACGCCACTCATCACACTGGCTCCATCATAACCTTGCCCCACACATTTTTTTAAATCAATGTTTTTGTCGATAAATAATGTAGTCACTTGGTTGACTAAATCTGCTGCGCCATGTTTGATGGCTGCATAAAAGCCTAGAAACACTTCTTTTACTTCTATATCAATTGGCTGTCCATTTTCCGATCTGGTTATTACTGCATACCTCACTACAATGCTTAGCTGATCTACCTTCGATATGTCCTGTGTCGTATCCATTATGATGGCGAAAAACGGTGACGCTCTAATTTGTTCTAGTAGATGGGTTTCGAGTTTGGTGCCCAAGGTCTCAATCATTTCATTCTGAATTGTTGCACTCAGATATCTTATAGATCCTAAAAATTAAAAAAAAAAAAACAATTTAAAAAAGTCCTGATATTAAACAGTTGATAATCATAAACAAAATAAAATGATAAAACGTAAAAATATTAATTATTACCTTTAGGCATATCCAAAACTTGCCGCAAAATGTAATCATATCGGGCAACAAGCTCTACAAAGGACAGAAAATTTCCATGGTATCCTTCCTGTCTTAAATCTTCTCGATGTCCTCTCAAAGCCAAAGAATTCTTTGCTATGGTAAGTATGATGTCGAATAACCTTTGAAGAACCATTTTCCAAAATGATGCTTCTTTGCGAATTTCATTTTCAAGTTCGTGGTCGATAGTATTAGTATCATTTTTTCTCCAAAATTCATGCACAGCACATGCTTCCGTATGGCAACTCGAACAACTGTGTTGTTTAATTCTTTCTGATAAATGTTTCCAATCCCGAATTCCCGTACACCAAACATTATTCCTTTGTGAAGCAAATAACCAGCAGGGTTGACAATAAGCAGCGTCTAGTATTTTGGAATAACACAACCAAAAACGATTAACTGGTCCATATTTAGAACTTGAAACGTAGTACGATTTTGAAAAACACCTACTGTTCTGATTGATGTCTGTTGGAAAAGGTCCTGAAGGCTGTAAAGGCCCCATATCAAGAATTTGCCGTTTATCGTTATCACTTAATATTCTGTTCGTGAAGTTTCCCAAGTCATAGGAGGATTTATTGTACACATTTTCGAAAAATGTAGAGGGCTGTGTTTCCTCCAAATCCTCCGCTTTTATGTGTGCCATGCAAACATCATCCACGTTCACATGATCGGCGACGGAGGTTTCTCCAACTGTAATAATTTTCGAACCTTCTTCAGTAGGTTTCTCAACCAACTCTGCAGTTACCACATTATTTAAGTCACTAGAAATATATTGTCCAGAAGTACTTGCAGAAGGCTGACTAAAAAACCTGTCAATTTTGGGCAATTTTTGTTTACTATCTTCTCTTTCTTGGCGTTGTTTTCGTTTAAATGCACCACTGGGTTTCTTCTTTTTGTCCATAATATTAGATTTTTAATTTATTTATGCAATATTTAATATTAGATTGTGCTCGAGTAGGTACTCACTGTTCAATAACGACGTTATAAGTAAAAGGAAGGAGAAACGCAACGACCAGACACAGACAGCCTCTGGACGCCTAATACACGATCTAACGCACGAAAGCAATTCTGTCAAATTACTTCGTTAAAAATTACAAATTTCTCTTTCTTTGTTCTTTTCGTAAAAAGGGTGCACAAACATCTGTGATCATTGTTAGAAATCACAGATGTGCCAGGTTTTTTTTTGTAACATCATTTTACCAAGATGTTATGCAAAAAGGTTTACATATCTTCCGTTATTTTTTTCTTTGTAACAGCTATTGGTCCCATCTTTCTCGTTTTGTTTTGTTTTGACTACTATTGGTTCTCACAAAAAAAATGGATGGTTCGCAGATGTGATCAAGCAGTGGTGCAATCGATTTTGGTTTAAGAACATAAAGAGATTACGTTGCGTATGATTAAAGTCGGGTTGAAACCTGTCATATATGGGAGAAATTTTAAAAAGTTCATTTCAATCGAGATTTTTTGGTCAGGGTTCGAGGGCCCCCTGAGCTTGAGGGCCCCGGGGCACTGCCCCGCCTAGCCCCTGGGTAGCTACGCCACTGCTAATAAGTATGAACTTTATTGTAATAGGAATACAGTCTTTACGGGAAACGGTAGGTCCGTTTCCCGTTATGACTATATTCGTATCCTCTTAGGTCCCGATATACCGTAAGTGGTTCGAAAACGTCAGTTGCCGTTGAGCCCCGTAATACCGTATGTGGTATCGCGCGTACAAGCCAACTTCAACCTTATTTATATAATAAACTATGGCTCAGAATCGCTTGAAAAAATTCATCCATAGAGCTACATTTTATTCGATTATTATGGTACCAAATTTTTACTGAAATCAACTGGGTGTCATTATAAAAAAAAAAAAAAAAAAAGGTTGCACTCCAGGAGTGCCGGTAGAAGTGAAAACTTTTTTGTTACTATGTTTTATTTTTAATTTGAATGACGTCTTACTCATTTTCGATCAGGGTCACGTGACCCTGACGGTCACGTGACCCTGACGGTCACGTGACCCTGACGCGAGTTTTAAATTTTTTACCCATTACAGAAAAAGTGTACAACGCCGCTAAAGAAGTTTTCACTTCAAAAAAAGCATCGCATCTTTGTCGATGTCAAAATGTCAAGTTGTCAACCACTTGAAATGTTGTTTATGTCTTATTTTTTCCATGATAGGACTATAAGTGTACTGAAATTGATAAAGTATCGTGTTTATGTTAGATTTCAACTAAAATTTTAATTGGAAAACGTAAATTATCGAGTAGAAATAGGTTTTTGTCCCTCCTATAGGCCAATTCGGTTGTCAACAATGTATTTCTAATAAGTATGAAGGAATATCGATATTCGTATAAAACTGAACTAGTGATTTAGTGAAATGCATCATTTCTCTAAATCATTAGTTCAGTGAACTAGTCCAATGAACTAGTCCAGTGAAGTAATTCAGTGAACTAGTCCAGTGAACTAGTCCAATGAACTAGTTCAATGAACTAGTTCAGTGAATCATCTCATTCAAGAACTCGTTCTGATTTGTTGGACTAAATGAAGTACTGAATGAATGAATGAACTACTTCATCAAGTGAAAAGATATACTTCATTCATTTTCTTTTTACTGACACATTTTGCGCATCTCTACAAATGTGGATTCGTGTCCGTGATAAAATGAAGATCACATACAATGATGACTATTATAATTACAAAGCTATCGATTGATACGATACATATTGTAGGCAATTACAGCTTGGCAAATTAGAATCGAAAACCGGAAGTTGCCACTGTGCTCTCACTACCAGCACTTTGAATGATTTTTTTTTACTTATTACGTTAGTTTTATGGCACAATAATAAATCTAACAAACCTGCGTTCTTTGTTGACATCAAATATCAAAGATTTTAAAACGTTGTCAGCAAACATAAAGATTAGTTCCGTTTCAAGACGTTCTGGCCAAACTGTACCGTAACGGCGTTTACGCACTACGTCCGATCCGAATTCGATCCGAACCCGTGAAATACGGTCCGTCGTAGCCGTAGAACTATTTCTATGGTAGTTTACGCACTAGATCCGATGTCCGTCATCCGATTTCTTTCCGTCATCCGAGAATCTCCGTTTCGGATATAAAATGATGGACCGAAGTAGCCATAGTATTATTTGTATGAACGCTCGCGTACTGCGTCCGAGTTGAATCCGAGCTGCGTACGAGCAGAGAGGCAGCGGGGCGGGCGGGGGGTATGCGTTTGGTTGTCAGAGATCGGAGTAGAAGTTCTGTCCGTGATATTTTTTTACGGGTTCGGATCGGATTCGGATCGGACGTAGTGCGTGAACCCCCCACCCGCCCCACTGCCTCTCTGCTTGTACGCAGCTCGGATTCAACTCGGACGCAGTGCGCGAGCGTTCATACAAATAATACTATGGCTACTTCGGTCCGTCAGCAGACGATCTCCGGCCACCGTAGGCGCGGGCATGCGGGCAGCGAGTAAAGGGCAACTCGCTGCCCGACCATGGACCATGCCCGGGTCGACGGCGCGTTGTGTCCCACGCGCGCCTCAAAGAGCGTCAGCATAATGACGGGGCCCCTTCTCAGAGGGCCAAAGCCTGCCGGGGTCGCGGGACTTATTTCATCACCGTGACCCCGGAACATAAAGGGCTATTGAAGGACACCGTGGATTTTAGTCAGTACGACTCTGATAGTCCCTCCCGCCCTGCCCGGGGTGGGAGGACTCATTTGATGATTTTACCACGTTAAAAAAAAAAGGGAATACTGCAAGTTTCACCAAAATCGGTTCAGTAGTTTTTGTGATAGGGAATTTTTTGCCTACTTGGATCGTAGATTTTCAAAGTCGATTGTATGCTTGTTTACGGTTAACTCGCGTTTGTCTGAACCGATTTTCATGCGGTTTTCGAAAAAATTATTATTACATTCTAGGGAAGGTTTTAAAATGCAATATTTAATAATGGATGTCTTGTGAAGCTGCCCGCATAGACCCGTTTTTGTTGCTCTCTTGAATATAAATTTCTAAAGACGCCGATTATACGAAGATTTTTGTTGAATATCTGAACCAACTAAAAGGGGTAAAATAAAAACATAAAAAAGTACCTACTTCAAAAACAAATACAAAAAAGTGTAAAATAATTTTTTTTTTCGGAAGTCGGTGGCAATAGTCAATGACATAGAAATAAAATAATATACATATTTTTTTTTAAGTTTTTATGTTTTATGAAGTACCTGTCATATGGTACGATGAATATTTCTTTTAACTAAACGTTCAATAGTTTTTGTTGAATGAGCATTTCTTATTGTGTACTTGGATGATGTTTTCATTTTAGGATCTGATGATTGGATCTTGGAGAAATCGAGGGCAACCCTCAAATTTTATTGGCTCACACATAGTTTTTTGCAAATCTTATGAAGTAATTTAATTAAGTACTTGCGTATGGATATCATCATCTCATGTAGCTGAGCTGATGATGGAAGGTACAACTCTAGTAAGGACTCAGCATCGACTGATTTAGTAAATTATGTTTGTGTTCGCATATCTCCGGAACTACAAGTCCGATTTAAGTAATTCTTTTTTTGTTGTACTAGGTATCGTTCAACTTAGGGAATACTGCAAGATTCATCAAAATCGGTTCAGTAGTTTTTGAGATAGGGAATGAATGAACGACAACATCATAGGGTTGCCATTTTAAACGTTAAATACACCTAAGTTTTCGGGAAAAATCATTGGAGTTTTGTGATCTTTTTTTTCATTTTACTTAAAAATATGAGTACCTAACTAAAATACATTACAGAATATAAAACTATCACAAGCTATAAAAATAAAAAAAATGTAATATAATTGTACAAGTATGCATTTAAAAAAAAACTTTAACTCAATAACCAATGATATTCTAATAAACAGATATGTTATACACTTACAAAACAACCGAAAAAACTGTTCCCGCCGAGCGGCAGCACACATACACACTTTTTTATTCACACATTACATTTCACTACAAGTAAAAAGGATAGCTTGATAAAACGCAATAAGAAAAAAAATGACAGCTAGATAAACAAACAGCGCCACGCGTCATCAATCCCCCCGCACGTCGGCATCATAGACTAGCAAATTAACTAGGCAGAAGGTACAAACCGCGTGTACAGAATTTGTAGCCGGGATTTGTGCCTATGCAACTAGTAAACACTATTGGAAGACGAAAGGTAGGTGAAAAATAAAACACTTTTTTAAAAGAAAGAAATATACACATTATGTTACAAAGTAATAAATCTTGTTTTGGGAAACTAAACAGATTTTAATAAAAAAAGTAAAATTAGTACAATCAAACAAAATCAAAACTTATAATTTAATCATTTAAAATTTACACAAAAATAAATCACTGAGAATTATATTAAATGACACAAAAAGAATGCTAAGTCAATGTTCACGAGCGCGCGTCTGTCGGCAAAAAAAGGGACGAACGACGACGATGGTAGTCGCTACACCCCCGCAGAGGGGTGTGGCAAGCGGTCCCGGGGCTTTGCCCCCTTCCCGCGGACGCTTGCCGCGGCCCATAGCGATGGGCCGGTCATAAGGGTGGTAAATGACCATGGCCTGTTCTTTGTTGTAAGGCATTTGTAGTTCCGGTGAGAAGTTGCTATTTGTTTTGTGTAGGCGCGCCGCGGTACTAACGACAAGGAACTTTTCCCGCTTCTTCACGACCCCTAGGCGGTCCGCCCCCACCGAGTGAGACCCCCAGTTACCTGGGGGAGGCTCAGCAGAGAGCGACCTGCGACATGGGGGCCGGCTGGGGCGCTCCTACACGAGTGTGTGGCCCCCGCCCGACCCGTGTTCCAGAGCTAGCCAGTAGCGACCCGGGCAAGGGGCTGAGGTGGGTGTGTGGACGGTATTGTACTGTGTAACACCGCCCAGTGGTTGCTTGAATCACAGCCCACGCTGTGCATTCAGGCGTAAGTGTGTAGCGCCTGAGGAGAAAGTGATTGTGTGACACTGCACGACGAACCTATATTAACTTAGAATCCGTCGCACAGCAGGCGTGCATGTAAAGTAAAGTCTATTGTTTGGGTAAGTTACGTGTTGGTCAGCGACTTACCCAGGAGTCAATCCGGGAGGGGCGGGGGCGCAGTCCGCCAGGAGGTCACGGGGAAGGCGCCTTGCGTCTGGGGGGCGCGCGTGCCGGGGTGCCAAGTGCTTGACGTGGGGCCAAGCAGAGGCGTCGGCACGCGCGAACATCCCCGTCGCCAGGCGCCTTATGAAGTCGTCCAGGCTCTCAATCCCGAGGTCGCGCTGTATAACGTCGTTCCTCACGACGAAGGGTGCACCAAGGATGGTCCGCAGCACAAGATGTTGCTGTGCGCGGAGCCGCCTACGGTTCCCCTCGCACGTGAGGGCGAACCAGGCGGGTGCGGCGTACGTCAAAATTGAGCGTATATATAGTTTATACACGCTCAACTTGACCCGCACCGGGAGTCGGGACGAGAGCACTGGACGCAGCTGGGCGCGGGCGGCTCTGACCCGCCCGATGACCTGGCGGACGTGCGCGCCCATGCTGAGGCGACGGTCGATGGTGACCCCCAGGTACTTGACCCGGGGCGACCACGCGACGTCAGCCCCATGCAGCTTCAGGGGTGGTGGTAGGGGCGAGTTCCCGGTGACGATGGCCTGCGTCTTACCCACGTTAACCGACAGCCGCCACTTCGACAGCCAGTCGGGAAGGAGGTCGAGCGCGCGCTGCATTTTGACGGCCGCGTACCTGGCGTTCATAGAGGTAGTTATGTACGCGGCGTCGTCCGCATACAGCGCGAGCATGGCGTCGGCGGTGGTGGGGATGTCGTCGGTGTAACGTGAGTAGCAGGACGGAGAGATGCAGCTCCCCTGCGGCACCCCTGCAGTCACCGGGCGGGCGCTGGATAGCGCGCCCTCTACCACCACGCGTATAGTCCTGTTTGACAGAAAGGATTGGACCACCTTGACCACGCGACGGGGCGCGTCAGAGGTGGCTAGTTTATAAATTAGCCCTTCGTGCCACACGCGGTCGAAGGCCTTCTCCATGTCGAGGAATACTGCGACCGCGTACTCCTTTCTGATGGTGGTGGTTGTCAAGTGGTGCAGTACCCTCGACAACTGAAGCGTCGTGCTATGTTCCGACCTGAAACCAAACTGTTCGGGGCGTGGAGTTATGTGCGGCTGGAGATGTCGCAGCAGGAGGCACTCGAACACCTTGGAGATGGTGGGCAGCAGAGTGATGGGCCGGTAGCTCTCTGGCTTCAGAATGTTTTTCCCCGCCTTGGGCAGCATGATTACGCGCCCCTCCTTCCACGCGGCGGGAAAAGTCCCGGTGCGCAGTATCGCTGTGTACAGGCGCGCCAGGGCCGCGGTCATGCGGGGTGGCAGGTGGCGCAGCGCTGTATTTGTTATACCGTCGGCACCGGGGGCTTTTCTAGGCCGCGTCCTGCGGATGGCGCGTTGTACCGCCCCGGGGGAGAAAAAGATGGGGGACTCCTCAGGGGCTACCGGCGTCGCGAAGTAGTCCCCAAGGTGTTTCTCGACTGCTGCGACATGTTCGGTGTCGGTGGTAGGGTTAGGTCGGAACTGACGCTCCAGGTGCTCAGCGAAGACCTCCGCCCGGTCCTCTGCTGTGTACTTGAGCGCCCCGTCCCTGTCCCTGAGTGGTCGTACCGGAGCTGGGGTGTTGTTAAGCCGCCTGCACAGCCTGTGTACAGACGGCCAGTCATCCGCTGCTGCCTCTATCTTGTCCTCCCAGCTCTCGGTGTCTCTGCTCCTCAACTCGGCCTTTATCTTCTCCGCCAGACTGTTAAGCCGGGTCTTGAGGGTGGGGCAACGTAGTTGTTGCCACTGCTTGCGAAGGCGCCTCTTGTCGGCGATCATTTTCTGAAGGTACGCCGGCAGGGGCGGCTGTAGCACTCTCCCCTGCGGCGCAGAGGTTGTCGCCGCATCTAAGGCGCTTTGTATGCAAGCAGTGACGTCACGGGCTAGTAGGTCCACGTCTGCGGAGGTAGTCGCGGACCGAGTTGGTGTGGTGGCCTCAATCCTTTCCGTAAAGTCCTCCCAGTTGATGACTCGACGTGGCGCGGGTGGACGCTGTCTGGTCGGCACTCCTTCCAGGACGACGAGTACAGGGTGGTGGTCTGACATCATCTCGTCGTCCAGGACCTGTTGGGTGACCTGGCACTGCAGGCCCAGGCTGATGACGATGTCAAGGACGTCCGGCATGTGGTTGGGGTTGTCCGGGTAGTGGGTGGGAGCTTCCGGTCCTGACACCGTGTAGCCCTGGGCCTCCGCGTCGGCGAAGAGCCACCTCCCCCCGTTGTTGGTCTGCGCAGAGTTCCACGCTGGGTGCTTGGAGTTCATATCGCCGGCGAGGAGTGTCGCCTTGCTGTTATTTGCCACAAGCAGGCCCCTGAGCTCCGCAAGGTCTAGGCGGGCTTGGGGCGGCTTGTAGCAAGCGTATAGATGTAAGTCCCCGCCGGCGACGTGCAGTTGTACACCCAGCGCGTAGAAGGTGGTGAGTGAGGGCAGGGGGAGCTCTTGGTGGACGACCCTTCGCCGCACAAGCACCGCCAGGCCGCGGTGGCGGACGTTGTGTGCCGACCTCTCGTCCTTCCTGTAAGCGAGGTAGCCGGGGACACGCAGCCTGTCCTCAGGCCCTAGGTGCGTCTCGCTTACTAGCGCCACGTCGATGTCCTGGGATTGGAGGAGATGGCGGAGGGGGGCGACCTTGTCCCGTAGGCCGCGGGCGTTCCAGTGAATCACCCTTAGCGGCCTAGCCATTATAAAAGGACAACAAAGTGGCCAAGCCGTCGAAGATGATTGGGCCCGGGTCCTGTCCCTGGCTGATGGCTTTCATCAGGTCCATCATGATCCGGATCGCACAGGCTGTGATCCTGCTGTCCGGGGCGCCTTCGGTGGTGGTTGTGCCCAGGCTGAGTGAGGGCACAGCTTGGAGTGCCTGCTGTGCCAGCGTGGGGCGTGTGGGCATTGCCTTTTCAGTAGGCAGCGCCTTAGGCATCTCCTTACGCGTCTGTTTAGGCGCTGCCTTAGGCAATGCCTTGGGCTGGCTTAGCGCCTCAGTTTGCGCCTGAGCAGCCTGTGGTCCGGATGGGACAAGGTCGGCCCTGAGTCCGTCCCTGGTTGCGGTGAGGGGGCCTGGCTTTTTCCCCTTGCCTCCCTTCTTCTTCCGCTTCCTCCGCCTAGAGGAGGATGGGGCTTCTCCCCTCTTAGTGGGCCCGTTAGCCGCCGCCATGAGCGAAACGCCTTGCGAGTCCTCGGTAGCTATGTGCGGCGTGAGTGTTGGCACGTTGCTCGCACTTGTGGGTAGGCGCTTCGCGGCCGTGGCGGCTACAAAAGGGACGAACTCCGGTCTGCAATGGCTTATATAGGGCTGGTCGCTGGTAACTCCCTCCAACCTGAAGTTGCAGCTAACACGGCCTCTCCTGATGGGGCAGCGTCCTCGATGCCCTCTGCAGACGGTCTTTGTTCTGGCTCAGCAGTCTCAACCACCGAGTCTTCATAACCTGGAGAGGCAAACAACACACATGTTAGATCTAACTTACATCATGTTCATCAATAATTTTATACTTGGGTGGGTCAAAATGTCACTATGCGACTTAATAGGTACATTTCAACACGTTATGTTTCATCAAATAAATTAGCGATGCCACATAGGGCCTTATACGCCGATAATAGTTAGCGATGCCACACAAGGCCTTATACGCTGATACTATTTTCACACTCGATGCCCATAAGGCCTTACACGAGGATACTGGGACACAATTTCGATGCCACTCATGGCCTTACACGAACGCGCAATTTCGATGCCACTCATGGCCTTACACGAAAGCAAAACGGTACAATGCCTTATGCCGAAGCCATCCAGGCCTTACATGTATATTGCAGCGCAAACATTGTCCCTGATGAACTCAACGCCACACAAGGCCTTACGAGAGTTTTGAACCAGAACAACTTGATATCCACATAACGTGCTTATGTAAACGAGATAACTACGTATCCGAGTCGCCATAGTGCACATCTAAGCATGTACATATAGGAAATAGAAGCATTAAGCTAAGCAAAAATAAAAGCGAGCAATCTTACATTCAAAGAAAGCTGAGCAGGTCTCGGGGGTCCACTCGCCTCGCCACGGTATCATATATTCCGCGGCTGCCATATCGACTAATTGGCAAAGCATTAATAAAGCTATATGGGCCCAGATGCCATTGTCTAAGGAATCGGAGACTTTACTAGTGCGTCTATTTTTTGGACGCTCGGCCGGACCTGACCCTCACTGATAGTCCTCCCAAGATATTCCACTTCGGTGGTAAGGAAGGTGCATTTTCTTAAATTAATAGAAAAACCTGCCTTTGTTAAAACTTCCAGAACAGAATCGAGCAGGGACAAGCCGTCCCCTACAGAGTCACTCAATAACAAAATGTCATCAATATACTAGGACCTGGCCTGCATCAATAAAAGATCTCAATGTATCAGATATAATACGCTGGTAGACCCCAGGAGCGTTACCGAGACCGTAAGGCATTTTAAGATACTCAAAATGCCCCTCGGGCGTCACAAACGCAGTTCGGTGTACAGAATCTTCATTCATTTTGAAGTGAAAACTTCTTTAGCGGCGTTGTACACTTTTTCTGTAATGGGTAAAAAATTTAAAACTCGCGTCAGGGTCACGTGACCCTGATCGAAAATGAGTAAGACGTCATTCAAATTAGTTAATTTCATATCTGTACTACTCCAGTTTTAAAATAAAACATAGTAACAAAAAAGTTTTCACTTCTACCGGCACTCCTGGAGTGCAACCTTTTTTTATTTGGTGGACGCCTGTCACCATATCCAGCACAGTGAAATATTTACAGTTCCCAAGCCTATCAATATGATCGTCAATCAAAGGGAGAGGGTATCTGTCTTTTACCGTTATGTTATTTAGAGCTCGATAGTCAACAACCATTCTATCTGATCCGTCTTTCTTTTTTACCAATAAAATCGGACTCGCATATGAAGAGTCAGACTCGCGGATTATACCCTTTTCCTTTAAGTCACTAACAATTTCACGAACACGCAGTTTCTCATCGTATGATAATTTGTATGGTCGATAATTAACGGGTTCCTCACTAGTAAGCGAATGTGCATCTCTCCGGTATTTACAGTAGTTGTCGCTGTTCCACTAAGAAAATATTTTGAATACCTGTATAACACTAACGATAAATGCGCTTTTTCATCGCCACATAATTGTGTCTTGATCGAATCGAGTTGCACAGTCGGTTCACTATGTGTCAAGCTATTTACAATCGAGTTGTTCCTAATTATTCGCTGCGAATCACCAGTTCGGATGTATGCGATGCCTTTTCTATTCAGTACATCCGTACCGATAAGTACTGGCGCGCTAAGGTAATCACGGGGCACAACATAAAAATCTACCTCTAACGTAACATCGCTAAATTCTATTTCCAAAGTTACGAAATAATCGGAACGCATTTCTATTCCACCTAAACCACGCAATAACTGTACACTCGGGTTCATGCGGCATGAGAAACTTTTGACAAGATCATTTGATATTAAAGAAATACTAGAACCACTATCGATCAAAACATCGGTGGGTACTCTCACAGCTGGTACTACACACTGGTACTAATCACAGCTGTAATAACATCCTTTTTGTTACGATCGCGCATTATTTCACGGCAATAGTTAACATTAGATTTATTTCGTGATTCGGAACGTTCTTTCGCAAAACAAGTATTTTCTGTATGACCGGTTTTCTTACAAAATGTGCAAACAACTTTTGGATCGGATTTGTTAGTTGATTCGGGGGTAGTCACGGATTTATTTTTATCAGTCTTACCGTCATTTATCTTACTTCGTTTTGAACAATTATTGCTTTTATGACCGGTTTGGTTACACGTATAGCAACGTAGATGTACATTTGTATTTGAGGCAGGACGCTTGTGGAATCGTTCGGTGGAGGAATCAGGTCGACTACTGCGCGTTTGAATATAATTAGGTACACTTGAACGATTTGGTTTCACATAGATTGACAAGAACTCCACTACAGTTTCTGGTGTTAATTTCGCGTTTGTGGCGGCTGCACGTATTTGTGGATCTTTTATACCGCGTACAATTATGGCGCACAATAATTCGTCACTTAACCCGTTAACAATGCGTAATCGAAGCAATGATTTTCTCGCGTATTCTGCATACGTGGAGTACTTGTCAGATTCTTTACACATCACATCAAAAAGAATATTTGCGACATCAATGCGTCGTGGACAAAGTGATTTGAGCTCTGATTTTAAATTTGACCAAGTACGATTGTTACTGGTCCACTCGCGCAACCAGCCACGTGCGTCATCCTTCAGGCATAGTCCCACACGGGCTAGACACTCTTTTTCGTCCCACTGGTTTTGCGATTGAGCACGATCTACTTCGTCACACCACGCATAGGCATCGTGAATGCAAGGATCAAAATCAGACACATAATAATGATTAGATCTCACCGGATTGATGGATTTGAGTGCGTCGATAAGGCGCTCCGTGATGACTGTTGAAGCCGTTATACCTGAGCACCTGGCGGGGCTCTGGGTGCTAGTGCTCGCCACGCTTTCGCCACGTAACGCAAGCGTTGCGCGGGCTGCCTCGTTCTCGGTGAGGGCAGGCAGCGGCGGTGTGGCTGAGCGCGTGTCGGTGCGCTGCTCTAGCGCGGTCAGGCGATTGAGGATTGCTTCCATCGTGGCTGCTAGGGTACCTGTATTAGGCGAAGACGCGCGCTCTCGCGGTGGTGCTCGTTTTCTACTCGACATTATGAAAAATTACCAGAAATGACTTTGAGCGGCTATAATAGCGTTCAATCCCACTTCTGATTTTGGGAAACTAAACAGATTTTAATAAAAAAAGTAAAATTAGTACAATCAAACAAAATCAAAACTTATAATTTAATCATTTAAAATTTACACAAAAATAAATCACTGAGAATTATATTAAATGACACAAAAAGAATGCTAAGTCAATGTTCACGAGCGCGCGTCTGTCGGCAAAAAAAGGGACGAACTCCGGTCTGCAATGGCTTATATAGGGCTGGTCGCTGGTAACTCCCTCCAACCTGAAGTTGCAGCTAACACTTGTTATTATACATAATTACTAGTTATTATTCATAATAACTTTACTATTTACATTTTCTTTTCCTACATAATTATGACATATTTAATTTATATTTAGGTATATCAAACAATATTATAAAGTTATTAAAAAGGAAACTAGAACTCCGGAGTAAAGACGACTTTACTGCCTAATATTCGCATCTGTATTTTTATTCTATGTCCAGAGCGCACGCATCCTTGTCGTTCTTACGACATCAGAATATTACGAAAATAATTGAAATATTAATAAATCGAAGTATATTCCTTCCTTACGTGTGGTATGAGATCCCTTGTGTTTTATTAATTTTGGTATCATGATTGGTACACTTTTTAAATACACACGATGGCATTTTGGATGGCGATTACGTAACAGCGCGCAACGTATTACTCGTAGTCGTGCGAGACACAGACTAAAAGCAAATTGTCCCACGTTGGACATTTTCTGGTCTTCACGTTTTGCGCGCTCATAACATATCTGTTTATTATAATATCATTGTCAATAACTATGTAAATGTTGGTAATATTTTTATTTTGTGTAAACACTTATCAAAACCAATCAATGCCAGAAGGAGAAAAATCCAGATCTGTGTGCCTTTCTCTTAAAAAATAAGGCACGCTTTTAATGTTACAAGCCTTCGATCCCTAATATTTCTAAATCCATGGTACGTTGTGCATCACTAAATGTATCTGTCAGACAGACTGACAGGTTTTGTCAGTCTGTCATCTGTCACTTCCATGCTGCTGTCAGTCTGTCAGTGCTGTGTCAGTCAGCTGGCTGTTTGTCGCTTGTTGGTTTATTGTCAGTTTATTGTGCGCGAAGGAATAATTATTATTGTATTTCACAAGAAAAGATTCCGTATAAATTTATAGTAAATATATTTATTAAAACTAGTTATTATAGAGCACAAATTCTGAAACTATGTTTAATAAATCTTCTAACAAAGTGAAATTTCAAGATCAGCAGTTAGACGACTACGTTCTGGAGGTAAAAAAAATAATTTTATTCAAGATTTTGCAGAATTAAAATTGTTAATGAATACTTACAGACATTTAAATTTTATCTGTACTAAGTACCGATTATTATTTGCTGTAGCTCAATACAACTGTTTATAGAAAATATTGATTTATTCTTAGCACAATTTTATTAATGTATGTTGCAGAACTCAGTCTTGAAAAGTAAGTTACAGAGCAAAATCGATGCTCTATCTATAATGAGTAGGGAGTTGGACAAATGCAGCATGGAAAGAGACAGGTTCAAAGTATTGGTGGAGCAGCTAATTTGCAAGAAGACAGTTCCTATGAAATCTAGCCCAGGTGCTAACAACATTGCTTACAGACTAACACCTACTAACACTATCAGTGGTGGAGAGATGCTTGCTAAAACACAAGACCATAACAATATGCTGAAGTTAGAGGTAATCCTGTTTTATTGTATATTTTTTCAATAACTGATGATTTAATAATTAAAAACTAACATTTAATTACTCCTGTGTTTAATCATTGCTACACTACATTCATGGGCGTAGCCACGGTGGGGCAGGGTGGGGTGCTAGCCCCACCCTGACTCCGACTTGTTAGGTGTCTTTTAACCAAAATTAAATAATGTAGGTACGAGTACTTACCTAATACAATACCTACTTAATATCCGTAAGAAACCTCACACTCGACAATCGTCAAACGACACAAAAAAAACTAGAATTTTGCTCCACCCTGAGCACATATCTAGAATTTTGCCCCACCCTGAGCACATATCTAGAATTTTGCCCCACCCTGTGCACATGGCTGGCCATGCCCATGACTACATTTGATAGGACTATAAAATTATAGTGTATCCAGTCATCTTAACTTAATTGGTGCCACTAACAGTAGTGATGCTACCATCAATGGTATTTAAAATACTCAGGGTTGAAAAGCTTGGAAATGACCTTGCCCATGGACCTATCAATTTGATCCATACTTCCAGGGCCACCCTCTATAATCAACTATTTTGTTGCTCAACAGGGTTGTTTCATAATTATTTAATTATACATACTTTAATTTATTTATAAAGAATGCAATCAAAAATTGAGGCAGAAAGCATTGTCTATTATTATTTTCATTTCAGGTGGAAGCTCTTAGAAGTAAGTTAGAGGAGGCTACAGGGGACATTGTAGCACTGAAGAAACAGTTGCAGAAAAGAGAAAGCCTCACTGAGGAAGTCAATGGAAATAAGAAGAATTCTACTATATTCAGCTATTCCCACAAAGATTATGAGCAATTGGTTAATGAACTGGAAAAAAATCAGAAAAAGGTTAGCAAAATATTTTAGGAAATAGTAAGATAACATAACACTGAATTTAAATAGTAGCTGCTTTAAAATGGTTAATACTTTGCATTTTATTCCCAATTAATATTACTTTCTTGCAGTATCAACAAATCCAGTTAGATTACAGAGCTACACTAGATGAAAAAGAAGAATTAGTTTCTGACAGAGATTACTACAAGAACAAAGTTCAGAGGTTGAGCCATCAGATAAGTTATATTCTATCCAACAGAGCCAAGCTTCAAGATAATAATGAGATTGATCCACCAAAACCTATAGTAGATATTGATGCCCTAGTCACTGAAAATAAATACCTGCATGAAAGAATAACACAGTTACAAGTGGAAAAGGAAATTCTAAAAAGAACATTGACAAAATATAAGGTATACACTATGGTTTTAGTACTGTTTGTTAGTTTATCAGTATGTACAAAAAGTAGCAGTAGATAAGCATGTAAATTTTATTGATTTTTCAGACACTGCTCGACAATCGAAACAAAAACTACTCTAGCTATGTGAAGAAAGGTTTTGCGGACGTCATGACACAAAAGCAAGGTTTGTAATATTGATAAAACATGAGGCACTCATTTGATTTAAATAAACATTAATGTAATTATGGTCTTTTGAGAAATATTCATGTTCTGTTTATTATTCTACAGTGAGAGAGTTTCTGGACAACATTAATTCAAAGACAGGTTTGAAACAAGGTTCTGCAGCTGAGTTGAGGTCTCTATGTCTTGGCCTATTTGAAGCACTCAATGATAAATCGGTTGCCCTTCAACATCAACGAAAGACAAACCAGTATGTATTGGTCAAATATTTAAATATTTATTTTTATATAAAATATATAACATTAACTGATACTGTTATCTATCATCCCATATCCAATGCTTTTAAATATCCGGCCTCAAAGTATTATCTATAGTGTTCGGGATACAGCCATACATTTAGATATTAAGACCTTGTATAATCAAAACCCTTATTTACAGAATCCTAGCAAACAGAATAACAGAACTAGAAAAAACATTAGAAAGCTGGTGCAATGGCCAGAAATACATTCCAATATTTCCTTCTCAAATGTTATTAGATGAGTTCTTCACAGACTCGGGGTCTGTTAAATCAAATGACTCGAAAGAACGACAGCTCAAGTGCCAAGAAAACTCAGAAAATAATAGGAGCAAGTATTCTGATAGTGATGATGACATGAACAAAGAGAACAGTGATGGATCATCAACAGATCTGAAAGCTTATGAAGAGGATGATGATGAGTGCCACATTTCAAACAGTGAACACAGAAGCATGTCCAAAACAATTTTACCTCAGGATTTACAAGAATTGGTGAAAGAAGCAATGGCTGAATTAAAACCTGCAGAATTATCTAGTTTAGATTGATATGTTCATAAATGGCTGCTCACAAGTATAATGATCTGAAAAGTGGTACCTAATAGATTTATATTACGTTATTTGTGAGCAAAGAAAGATTCCAATGCAATTCTAGTCTATGTAAAGCAATTATCTAGTCAATATTACTATTATTGGTGTATGTTTAATTATTGTTATTTCAATTTTACGTCGAATTATACAAAATCTTGATGAGTATTTTCGTTTTGTTGAAAAAAGAAAGCCATTCAGTTATTTCGCAAAAATAATTTATTAATATTATCGCATATTATAAACTCCCAGCTCCATTTTAGAAGCTCTTTCTCTACATATTTAATTTTTTTAGAGTTTTTATTTAATTTCATAAGTGTTTAATGATAGGTAGTTCTGTTGTAAGGATTTTCGTTTAGAAATAGTAATATGTATAGTTACTTCTAAAAATACATGGCGAATAATATAAATCGTTTCACTAGGCTTCTAAAACATTATATAACAGTACAACAAAATATAACTCGTATTATAATAAATTTAAAGTAAAACACATACTTAAGTCTTACATATTTTGTTTCACATAAATGAAACATGTGGTTTTTTATTTATTTTTGTTTTAAGCACTTTTCTTTCTTATTTATTTGCACCAAGCACACGTCTCGGGTTAGGGTCTAATTTACAGGATAAATACTCATATACAATAGGGTAACAAACAAATAGGTTCAATATACTAAACCTAGTAATATACAATATGGTAAATAAAAAAAAATCAATATAGGAACACTACTTACAGTGTTTTAAAAAAAACTTAAATAATAGAACAAATTAATGACATAATTTTATGATTATTATATCAACTGATAATTTGGAATCCATTAATGTATCATGTTACTACACTGGGATTCACAAGGCAAATTATCGTTAAATATTTTTAAATTTTTAATAAGAAGACACCTAAACTAATACAAACTTGATAAATTGTTGATGTTATATTCAGTAATTATAATTTATTTAGTATGTAAGACAATCAAAAATATTCCATCTTTTAGCCATTTAATCTAATCTAAAACTAGATGTCGACTAGGCAATAACGAATCGTGTAATAACTTTTTCATGTCATAAAAAGTAAAACAGTCAATGTGAACCGTTCCTGAAACTTATCACAATTAGGTTCATAATTTCAATTACTGGCTCAATAGTGTGCTTTGGACAATAGTTTATTTTTTTATAATTTAGACACACCTTTAGGGGTACTAACCTAAAGGCCTACGAGGCCCTTGATTTCTGGGGTGCCTGTAGTTGGTCTATCCATGATAGTTAGGGTCGGGCGGTCTTCGTGCCTCGGGAAATATAAAATCCGAAATGGATTACATGTTTATGATTATGATTACATGCGTACATTTTTATGAACTCGTTATCATATAGTTGGGGACTTGGGGCTCATGGTTTTCTTTTTCGATAGGTTTTTCATGAAAAATAAAAGTAAAAATCCAACCATCCGAATCCCAGGGTTAGATAATAATATGGCTATGTTCATAGAGCTCAATAAACAACTGTTTCTAGTGCCATAAGGTGATAATAAGTCAATATTTTCAAGAAATGCTAGTGTAATGCTCAAGGGCTGCCGCGGTGTGGTGGTGTACGGCCGAGTTGTCGCTTCGCTGACGCGCGGCCAGAACGAGACGCGATAGGAGTGGACGATGGTCCCTTTCCGAATATCGCTCGTAGGACTCCAAACCTTCTTGTAGCTTTAGAATCAGACTATCGTAGTTTTTGCGGACTACCTCTAGAATCTGTAATATACGAAATAATTACAATGTTGTCTTAGGTATGTCAACTTTAATAATTAAACTACACAAACACAACTTTTCCAAAAACTTAAAATTCTACCCCTGCCATGTCTCTATATTTTTGAAATATGTATTTTTGTAAAGAAACATTACAATTTATTTGAAACTTGCATTGACAGGCCAAATACACGAGCACGGCAGAAAGATAGACTTCGGCTTCCACCAATAAAACTAAAATTATTTAAGAAAATGTTTACTGCATGTCGATAATAATATATAATCATTTACCAAATAGTCTTCAAGACTTACCACTCACAATATTTAAAAAAAAACTTTTCCAACTATTATTATTCAAAAGATATTATACCACTAAGGACTATTTAGAAGATAAATCAATAGAATATACAATTTATAATTTAGATTGATGGACATGACTATAAATACATTTTGCACGCCATCTAATGGCAGGATATGCTGCAACAAACTAACTGTAACATCTTATTTACCATATTCTAGCAAATAAATATTTTTGATTTGATTTGATTTGACAATCACACACTTGTTGGGCGCCAACGTAGGTCATTGGCGCCCAACAAGAACCGGATGTGTTGGGCGCCAATAACTCAAGTTGGCGCCAACAAGAATTTATTGAGCTTGGTTTTTTAGTGCCCAAACCAAAATACGCACACGTATTCCGTGTCCGTATTTTGATTCGAGAGACCTGCTAGTATTTGATAGTACGAAGAATTAAAGAACAAATACTGACCTGATCCTCAGTAGGTGTGGACAGATTTTGTGACGCCAACCAAGCTTCAATCTTTGGTGAAAAGTGTTGGATGATAGCACGTACGTTGACCAGGCAGTTAGCTAGTCGCAACGCCTCGGCTTTGAATTCACCATCACTGGTGGAATAGCGTAACGCTGTAACATTAAAATGAATTTAATTAATAAGCCCTTTTTACTTTCGTATAAATTATTTCAGTATCAATAAACATACCCATGTAGAATAGGTTATCGAATACTTGATGCATTCGAATCAGCTCATAATATAGCTGATCATAAGAAGCAGGAGTTGGCAAGAAAGTATCGCCAAACGTTATGAAAAGATTGAAAATGTTCACGACCTAGAAACAAAACGCATAATTGAAAATTTTTACAACCGTAACTAAATTGATAGTAAGTTAATGCGATTCAAGAGTGCGCGTCGTGTGACTCGTATGTCGTAGACAATAAGATATAAATTCGCGTGATTGTGAAATGAAACATCTGTATAGTTTCGAACACACCTGTTGTGCCATGATAAAGATGTTATGTCTCCTTAGCAATGTGCTCTCATTGGTTACTAAGAACTTCAAGAGCGCAATGAGTGCGGCCCATAGAGGTCGCCAGTCCCTTGCAAGTCTCACGCGACATCTTTTTTGGTAGCTTAGCAACCGAAGCAAAACTCCCACGCATAACTGGTACAATTCACCAGGGAACTTCTTCAGTAGATGGCACATTATGAACTCGACAAGGAGATCTGTAATATTTGGGAAATACTATTTAAAAAAAAAAAACTGGTTCCTTTTTTGGTCAAAGAATAAGCATTGCCATCCAACGTGGCAATGCTGCCAGTCTTCTGGGCACGTTTCCGGATGACAGCGATGCGGAGGAGTACTTTGACGCCTAAGTGTCTCTGCCTTTTAGTGTTTTTGTTTTTTTTTTTACTTAGGTATTTGGTTTTAGTTTTAGTTTAGTTGTAAATATAATTTTAGTTTTATTTATTTTTATATCTAGTTTTAGTTACCTGTGTACATATTATTTTAGAAATATAAATTAAAACACATGCCTATTTGCGAAATAAATAAAAAAAAACTTAGCGTATGCAGGTAATAGGGTAGTTTACTGCATTAATAAATTGAAAATCGGTTTAGTCCGTCAGAGTATTGAGAAATAATGAACACTTTTTTTTTTAATCAATGGATATTGGCTAACATAAAACGCATCGAAGTTCGGGAGTAGGGGCTTGTGACGTCATTACTCCTGTAAAATTATATCGACCGAGTGTTTTTTTTTAATTTTTTACGATTTTTAGAAGCGTTTTAATTATCTTCGTCTATTTTGGTTTACGTAACAAAAGAAAATCTATCTTTCGGGTTAATATTTTTTTAAATTGCCTATTACTTATTTTTGGAGACACTTATCTTCTTATATATAAAATTTCCGTGTCACAATGTTAGTTACCGTACTCCTCCGAAACGGCTCTACCGATTTTTACCAAATTTTATATGCGTATTCAGTAGGTCTGAGAATCGGCTACTATCTATTTTTTTTTTAATTTATATGGCAAAACAACGTTTGCGGGGTCAGCTAGTTTTTTTATAAATAAAAGTTTGCTTTACCTATCAAGGTAGATGCAAGGGGTTGCGATGCTGGTTCTTCGAGAACTATTTTCCTGTGGCGCATTGGGAGCCTATACAATTGCACCTGTAAATATAAAAATATTCTTAATGTTAGAACGTTTCTGAAAATTTACTTCGTATCCCAGTAGTTCCATTGTCTAGTTCCATTATGGAACTACTGGGATACGGCGGAAATTTAAAGTTTAGACAACAATTCAGATAAAATGTAATTACCTTGAAAGTAAGATTTTGGTCATGCATAATCGAATTCGCAAACTGTTCTTCTACTATGCACGTTAGTATTATGAAACAAAGGCTGCATTTATTAATGCTGGATTCAGTTCGTGTGTCAGCCATTACAATGGAACTGAAAAATGAAAAAGTAATTCGCGTTTTACTATATTTTGCAGCCTATTACAATATGAAAGGTTTTAAATGTACCGTAATTACACTTACCAGTATTGAAAGAACGTTACTAGTAGATTTGTTGGTTGTTCATTGTCAAGGGCTTGAATTTGTGTTAAATTGGGAGGAGTCTGAAACAGTATAATGATGATTTTTGAGGAAGTATAATGATTTATTTATTTACTGAAAAAAATCGGAGCAAGATGGTTACATTCGCAAAGGCAGTTGACTAATTTGACTACTGAACCTTGAACTTGTTACATGGGGATTATTTCCCACTGTAACATATTTGGTGACTGACGGCTGACAAAATGCGAAAGGTGGAGAACAGGGTGTTGTAGCGTAGTTTGGTAGTCTTTCGTTCATTTTGATGAATTGTAAAAGAGAATCGTATCAATCAGTAAGTATGTCAAAATAAATTATGCAGCTGCTTTTGGTTAGACTGGGAGCCTAATATAACAAAGATATAAAAAGCCCTAAGCAGTTTTTTTTTTTATCGTGGTTAGTACTATTAAATAATCTGTGTCGTGGTAAAATTATGAAATGAGTCTTCCGAGCCAGGGCGGGATGGAAAGGACTGTCAGACTTGTACTGACTAAAATCCACGGTGATCCTTCTATGGCCCTTTACGTTACAGGGTCACGGTTCCCGGATGAGACTGTCCCGCGACCCCGGCAGGCTTTAGCCCTCTAAGGGAGGCCCCGTCAGATTGCTGACAGTGCCTCGAGTGACACACGACGCGCCGTCGACCCGGGCACGGTTCAAGACGGCGAGCCACCCATTACTCCCAGTCCGCAAGCCCGGCTAGACAGATGATAGATTACCTGGTGCGGAGGCAGAGTAGCTGGCGGTGACGGTGGTGCTGACGAAGCTGCGGCAGACGAGGAATGCGCCAATGTCGTCATAAAGTTACGGTTCAAGTGTGCTGCCTCATATAGTGCCAGTAACATTCCTTCTTCTCCGCCACTGAGATTTGCATAAAAATCAAGTTAAGAGAGTTATTTGATTATAATTTTGATCTATCATGAGTAAGGGATTCTAGGAAGGCTTTTCAGATGCTGCGCAAACGGAGACACTTTGTTGTCGACACGGCACACCATCACGTGGGAACTGTAGTTCATGAGTATGTGTTATGTGGAAGCAACTGAACACAATAAATACGTATGTGCGTGCAGTTGCAGGGAGTGGATGATTTCATACCGGCTCTAAAGAAATCAAATCTTAATCGATAGCTTGTATCTAACATAAAACACAAGTGTCCAACATTAGCGCTCTGCCTTACTTCCCCGCTGCTTTTTTATTAATTCGACGAATTTAGAATTTGTCAATCAATTCGGGTAATACTCTACTTAGTGCTTTTAGTGATATTCAATTATGATTGGAAAGACACGTAACGCCATCTATATTATAATAACAACATTATTGTTGTTTTTCGTGAATAGTCCTTCATTTGGGATATTAGCCCATCCAGACAAGTTTTGGCTACAAACATCTGGTTGACCATACATATTCTATAACTAGATCCTGGTTTCTTTCATTTAATCTATACATTGTATAAATAACTAGCTCTTTCCCGTGGTTTTAATCCCGCTGCTCGTCTCCTATCGATCGTAGCGAGCGTGATGTTATACAACATTATTTTTAGTATATGCGAAACCTGAATATAGTTTGTTCGATTCCAATATTTTTTACACCATGTTAATTTTTTTTCAAAAATATTTTAATTTTATTTTATTACTAGTTAATTACAATACAATCACCGTACGGTTAGGTACCTATTGCCAAACTATTATGACGAGTGTTTAACACAGGAGACGCGGTTTACGCGGGTGTACCGCGAAATGAGCATGTTTTTGAACGGACAATCAGGTAATATACAAGCTTATAACTTTGTGATTTTTTATGATATGGTTTTAAAAATTTGTACATAGATTCTTTACACAAAAATATTGGACAGGTCTGGTGTATCGGGTTTCACATAAACAAAAAATAATGTTGTATAGCCCATAGCCTTCTTTGATAAAACGATTATCCAACAAAATTTTTTTTTTAATTCGAACCAGTAGGTAGTTCCTTTGATTAGCGTTCAACCAAAGGCAGTCTTTAAGCTTTATAAATTAATATAGAAGTATAGTATATATTTCCTGCAACTAAACTAGGTCAAATACTACGATAATAAGGACGAACAGTGTACAGCTTGACATAAAAATGTAGAAAACCGGAAGTCGCCACTGTCTTCGCGCTACCAGCACTTTGAATGATTTTTTTTTTTTTTTTTCACTTATTACGTTAGTTTAATGGCACAATAATAAATCTAACAAACCTGCGGTCTTCGTTTACATCAAATATCAAAGATTTTAAAACGCTGTCAGAAATAAAAAATTTAGTTCCGTTTCAACCCGTTCTGGCCAAGCTGTATGTAGGTATCTTATCTTATTGAGTTTTGGAGAGTCGAATGCTATTCTATTTATCACGTCCTTATCATAAATCTATATGGATTTTGTTGTTTATTTTTAAAAGCCTTTTGCTATTTACTTTTCTGTTAATCTGTACTACAAGATAGATATATGGGTGTAGTTCGCGTTAAAAAGTACATAAATGTTATATTGTTGAGAAAGAAGTCAATTGAATGCCCCTTATGTTTGTATTTAAAAGGCATGTAGTATGAACAGGTGTTTTCATGTCTGATCTCTAAATTTTTGAAGGGTATTTATGAATAAATATCCGTTTATTTAAGATCAGTTTATGTGCAAAAAGCAGAACCAGCGGATGTCTATACTAATTACACACGCTAGCACATCAACCTACCTCTCAATCTGTCAATTTTCTTTAAGAGCTCATGTGTCGGTATTAACTAAACTAATTAAATATTGTCAAGATAACCAAGACAGGATAAAAATGGACATATTAGCTAAACTTCACTCTGAAAAGAAATTCGGTTCATTTTGGAAGTCGACGAATAAATTGAGTCCAAGGTTGTGTCCCCCTGTGAGCGTGGCGGGCGTTCATGAACCAGCAGACATAGCAAATGCTTTCCGTCATCATTTTAGAGTTGCGGCATCACCTTCTAGCAATGAGCAGGTGACCAATGCTGGGGCCTCTGGCAGGAGTATCTCGGTTATTTTCACGGCACAAGAAGTGAAGGCCGTTATAAAGAAAATGGTGAGGGGTAAATCCCCGGGCCATGATGGTCTCAGCATTGAGCACCTGAAGCATGCAGGAGGACACTTGCCACGGGTGCTGGCTCTGTTTTTTAATATGTGTATAAGTCACGGCTACTTACCGAATGACCTTATGTATACTACAGTAGTGCCTATTGTGAAAAACAAAACGGGAGATGCCTCTGACATTTCCAATTACAGGCCCATTTCCCTGGCCACTGTGATAGCCAAGATCTTGGACAGTCTGCTTGATAAACAATTAGCTAATCACATCGAGCTGCACGACGCCCAGTTCGGATTCAGACCAGGGCTATCCACTGAGAGTGCTATTTTGTGCCTCAAGCAGACTGTTCAATACTACACACATAGGAAAACACCTATTTTTGCCTGTTTTCTGGATCTGTCAAAGGCATTTGATCTCGTATGTTATGATGTCTTGTGGCACAAACTACAATCTGATACTACTGTACCACCTGAGATTGTATCCATATTTAAATACTGGTACAGTAGTCAGTGTAATAGCGTGAAGTGGGGTGACTCGCACTCGGACGTGTACAGGCTGGAGTGCGGGGTGAGGCAGGGGGGGCTGAGCTCCCCTCGGCTCTTCAACCTGTACATGAACAAGCTGCTCGTTGAGCTCAGCAGCACCAATATTGGATGTCACATAGACGGCGTATGTATCAACAATATTAGTTACGCTGATGATATGGTGCTGCTGAGTCCATCGATTGGTGCCCTGCGGCGGCTTATCTCTGTTTGTGAAACATATGCGGCAAAACATGGACTCAAATATAATGTCAATAAGAGCGAGTTAATGGTTTTTAAGGCAAGAAATGTGACATACTCGGACATTCCGAGTGTCACATTATGTGGATTGTCCTTACAAAGGGTTAGCAAATTTAAATATTTGGGACACTGGATCACTGAAGACCTAAAAGATAATTGTGATATAGAGAGGGAACGTAGGTCGCTGGCAGTCCGCTGTAACATGTTGGCCCGTAGGTTTGCACGTTGTACGAATTCAGTTAAAGTGACACTGTTTAAAGCTTACTGTCAGTCCTTCTACACGTGTAGCCTATGGGTCAACTATACTCAGCGTGCTTTCAGCGACCTACGGGTCCAATATAACAATGCGTTGAGGGTACTGATGGGGCTGCCGTGGCGCTGTAGTGCGTCCGGCATGTTTGCGGACGCAAATATAAATGATTTTGCTGCCATCATCCGGAGAAGATGTGCCTCCCTAATGACACGAGTCCGCGGCAGTACCAACACTATTCTCAGCGTATTCGCTGATCGGTGGGATTCTCCCATGTTGCAGAGATGGATGCGGCTCCACACCGAATTGTAATTATATAATATGTTTAATGTTATTATGTACCTACTAACACTATATATTAAGTATTATTGTTACTAACACTATGGACACTGTCTGAAATAAATTTATTTGATTTGATTTGATTAACAAACAATAGTAAAACAATGACATAAAATCTCCTGGAGATTTTTTAACGGACGGGAGGTTAATAGATTTTCAACCTTATCACAATAGTGGAAGGTTAAAGTTCGATTGTTAAAATTGACCGATTGGGGTAGGTTGAGCTGCTGGCGTCTGTACTATGCATACAAAGCGGATCACAGAAAATATTCCAATTTTTTATTAGATTGGAGAAGTATATGTTTTTTTTTTTTAAACATTGCTCCACACTTGGAATTTCTCCTGTATCGTGGGTGCGTTTACAAACATAGAAACTCACATACACAAACACCCAGACCCGGAACAACTTCTTGCAGATCATACAAATATTTGTTCCGTGCGGGAATCGAATCCGCGACATACAGCGCAGCAGTCCAATTGCTCAACCACTGCGCCAAACGTGCCGTCGAAGTATTGCATCGTTAGATTACAGGTACAGATACTTTTAGGGTTTCTTACCTATTCCTTTGCCCTCGAACAACTGGTTGGGTCTCATCGCTTGTCAGGAATATTCCGCCGACCATGCTGGTCAGGGAGGAGAGCCAGCCGCCACCTCCCCCTCCCCCCTGCATGCTACCGAATGTCGACATCACGTAGTCGTTCAGAGCTGCTGTTATAACTTGCCCATATCTTAATTGAAAGAAAAAATAAAGTGCTTTTTAATGGGCTAATCGAAAGAACTAGCATGGACTATTATATTTGAGATTTTAGATTATAGAATGTTCCGATTCCTAGAAGGCCATTGAGAATTGAAGCCAAAAACCCGGTAGAAAAATTATCCCCGTTGTTCGATTCTTACGTAAAACAATTGAACATTTCTAAGGATGTGCCCATAGTTGTAGAGCTACTAAATACGTTACGATTTGTTTAGAACAGGGAATATGGATAATTTAAGTTTCAGAGCCTTTACCATGAGTTGTCATACGAAGACTCGATCATACTCATCGACCGCGTTTGGCGCTCTCATTGGTTGAGAGTTCATACAATCATAGAGCGGGCCAATAAGAGCGCCAAACGTGGTCGATATCGATGATCGAGTATCGTAATGACAACTCATGGTATTCATACAGGTATTTTATTTTTTGCCTTGGATTATGGATTCCAGAAATTAATACAAAAAAAAATGTAAGCCAACATCATTTGTCAGCAACTTACCCATTCAATGCTAATTCATCATCTAGTATTGATAATTTCACAACATAAGGGTTAGCAGATTCTTGTTTCTTATAATTTACTAAGAACATCAACAACATGACCACATCATACCCTAAAACAGAAATAAAAATATATATTTTTTTCCAAAAGGAGGGCAGGTTTTATTGTCCAGTAGTAGGTATACCAAGAAAAATGGTTATAAAATCAATTTAAAAGCATTCTATCTAACATGCTTTATTGTTTTATTTCAAGCATGCTGACCCCTCAGTGGTCCTATCTTCAGGCCTAAAAACGCCACTTTAGCAGCACCACAATATGCAATGTGACAAAATATGTAAAATGGAATATAGTCATTTTTTAAAGAATAATTTTACCGCAATTCTATTAGCAACATTGCAAAAGTGGCTTTTTTGATCCTGATTTGTTTTGTTTGACATTCATTATCTGTCTAGGCTCCCAACTATGTTAGAGCTTGCTTTCAGCCTGCCAGTTCCTAAAAAATTATTGTAAATAATATAAAATTATGAACTCCATTTTGTTATTGGAAAAGTCATCTTTCACTATTATGTGCTAAAACATAATAGAATTATTTTCTATCTACTTGAAGTAACATTTACTGATATAAAATATAAAAGAATGAATGTTAATTACCATGATGTTGTCTTTCGGTAGATGTGCACAGGAGTTGTATCAAAGGTTCAAACAAAGAGTTCTGCATAAAGTACTCAACCAAAGAGTTGTCATCAATGTTGTCTATGCCTGTTGCTATTACTAAAAGGAGCTTTAAAACCATTGACTTTAAGCTGTCTGGGACATCTCCTGAAAATATGAAAATATAAGAAGTTGTTTACAAATATCATTATGGGTAGAATTTTATTATGACATACAATTCCACCATTCTATACCAACGACGATATAATAATAGACTCCGCATGCACAATATAAGGAACAGAAACTATTCTGTCAACTCGCTAAGGTACCACGTAAGCGAGGGGGACGGGGTACTGCGTTGTGATTGGCTAACTCAAGGTCTGTTCTGTCTCAACGTATGTTTACGGCTCACAGGATTGGTCGAAATGAGACGGGTATAAGACTTTTTTGCCTAATGTGTTGACAGACATCGGTTGCCTGTTATTAGGAGTCTAGTAATATATCGTCATTGTTCTATACTAAGGTTTAAGTATGAGATAAACATACATTATTAAATAATTGGCAGTTCTGTGACAAGGAAATAAATTAAGTGAATCAAATTAACAATACATTTCGTTATCTGATTTATATCAAATCTTAATCTTAGCTGCATCATACCTGATAAAATAGTGCTACAATGTTCAAACAACTTCATCATTTTAAAGTCTGGATTGTCTGATCCAATTAAAATTGTTTTTATATTAATGTTAGGGTCTTGTCCTGCCCTTTGGTACATAGTTATTAATACAGCACTTAGAGTTTGAAGTGCATACACCAATCTGTAATAAGAAGCTTGTAAAATAATATGATGTTTTTTATACTATTTTAATTTATTATTTAAAAGTAGTATAGTAGTATATAATTATGAATTAGCTAAAACTGAATTCAATTCAATACCTGGATGGATAATTTAATAAATAGTTCTTTTTACCTTATGTGATGTTCTTGCCCTAACATTTCAATACATTGGGCTACAAGTAGATTCATACTCTCTCTCATGCTCATAAGTTGTTCCACAGAAAGTTTATGAATTTCGGCTTCTAACTGGGGAATTTTAGGCTTCAGGAGAAAGAATTCATCCCAGAATGTGGCATTGTCAGTAGTCAAATCTTCACCTCTAAAGAAAGATTCATATATTTGCACTACTTTCTCCTTTAGGTGCCTTTTAGACCCCGATCCACTTCTCTTGCGTGTAGCCATATTTTTATGTTATATCTTGGCCTAGGATAAACAATTTTTTGTAGTAAATCACCCTCTTAATATGCCAACGATACCTTAACGGGCTAAGTTCTACAGTTAATTTCTGTTACACGTAGAGTTGAAATTGAATATGAACGATAAGACTTTCCTTGTAATTATTTAATGCCCAAGGTCTACCATTAAAATTATTAAATACAAGTAAGATTCATTAAAACTGGTGTAAAGTCAACAATTTGCAAATAGTGAAATCAATTATACAAATGTACTCTATGAGTGAAATCGTAAACTTTCGTCACTTGACATCAAGTCAATGCTTGTCACTGTCATCAGCTGTGGTCATCAGTCATGCATGTGCATGGATTTATAAATATTAAGGGATCGAAGGCTTGTAACAATAAAACCCCTTCTACACGATCAGACCTGACCGCCTGACAGAGGTGACCTTGGTCCGGTGGGAATGATAATCTACCGTGTAGACGTTGGTCGTGCGACCAAATATGGGCGGAGTCAATCGACCTTTGGATAACCTTGGTCGGGAGCGCATCCGTCCCGACAGGCTGCGTCCGCGGTCGACCCGACCGTCAGCCGATAGTGTTCCAGACGGTCGGGTACTGTTGACTCGACCAAGGTCACCACTGTCAGCGGTCGGGTCTGATCGTGTAGAACGGGTGTAAAACCATGCAAGAGAGGCACACTGCTTGGGATTTTTCTCCTTCTGGCATAGTGATGGGCAGGAGGGAAGAAAAAAATGGGAGGGAAAAAAAAGATTGGGAAAATATGGGAAAATAAAATAAATTCCCGGAATTTTCCCAAACGACGGGAAAATAAATATTGAACCAATAACAATGTTATAAATATGTAAATAATTATTGTATTAGGTGGTAATAAGGTGGTAGTAAGGTCTGCAACGGCTGGGTCATGCCAGTATTGATGTAGGTACTCTTTTGACATACTCATGAGTCCATGAGTATGTCAAAAGAGTAACAGAACTTAATTGTACGGACCCTCGTATCCAAGGCGATAGGAGGGTCCGTACATTGCTTACTGCATATCGAATGCATCACTCACGGACTTCGGTTATGAGATTGTATATTCGAGGTTGAGATTTTCTAAACGTTAAGACTTTCCACAATCGTGAGATATGCAATCTCAGTGAATATTTCCTAAAAGCCGACGTGGGAATGCATCGAGATGTAGTAGCGGTGGACAAGGGCCTTACCCCACTCTCCTGGGCTAAAGAGAACTGGCGCAAACCTGCTGTGCTTGACACTAATGGTCGCATGGAAATATGACAGAACAAGGAGTTTCACGGACGTTTTTTCCGGGCCGTACATAGGCCTGATGCAGATGTAGACATATCTGCGTCGGTAACCTGGCTACGATCCGGAGAGTCCTTTGGAGAAACCAAAGGTTTTGTCAGAGCAATATGGGAGAAGTTATGATGACTCATATAACTACCGGAGATTTATTGTGAAGGATAGCAAGGCTGAGATATGTCGGGCATGCCACCGTGTCCAGGCGAATCAATCTATCACATTTTCTCCAGGTGTTCTCGTCTCGCTAACGGAGAATATTTGCATAGACACAACCCTGTAGCCAGAATAATCCATCAACTTGCTCTAAAATACAACCTTGTGGAATTAGAAGTGCCGTACTACAGGTATGTGCTCGACCCAGTTCTTGAAAGTGGCAATATGACACTGCGATATGCACGCGCTGCGGGAAGAGCTCCGTCGCGATCTCAGGGCAGTATGGAGGGAGCGACGGTCGCAACAGAGGTTCGGGTACGCTACAATCGCGGCGGTAATACCCTCTCTTAGAGGAGTGGCTGGATAGGCGGCTCGGCGGCCTGACCTACCGCATGACGCAGGTCCTTACCGGACACGGAAGTTTCATGAGGTACATGTGTCGGATGGGGAAGCAGGAAACGCCTGGGTGTCACCACTACGAGGACCGCCCGGAGGACACGGTGGAGCATACGGTGCAGGTCTGCCCCGCTTGAGCAGAGCACCACCGTGTCCTCACGGCAATAGGCAGAGACCTCTCTCGCCCGGCTTTGGTCGAAGCCATGCTTCGGGGCGAGACGGTGTGGGATGCGGTGGACTCCTTCTGCGAAGCAGTCATGCATGGGCTGAGTGAGGGACAGCGTCAGCGTCCGTCCACCCCAGCCGCAGTGGTAGACGCCCACGGCGCCGGATTTCGGCAGACGGATCTCCAGCCACCGTAGGCGCGGCCATGCGGGCGGCGAGTAATAGGCGACTCGCTGTCCGACCATGGACCATGCCCGGGTCAGCAGCGCGTCGTGTTCCACGCGCGCGTTTTTTCAAGCATTTATTTTTGACGGTATTAATGAATTTGATTTCTGTTTGAGTTCGTTCACCCGTGTGTAGCGTTCACAGCTGATTCCAATGTTTCCATCACATTTTGCAGATTTTGAACTGGCAGTTCATCGAAATACTTACAAATAACTTATTTTATTGGCCATATAAATAGACCAAAAGAAAAATGCTTGAAAAAAAAATGTTTTGAAAAAAAAAATTGATGATTTTTGAAAAAAAAAATGCAAAAAATTTTTTTTTTGGAATGTACTTGGTTATTGATACGAGTAAGCACACCAAATTCTTGCAGTAATTTTTTTAAGACCATATATTACGTTGAAAATCTGTTAGAGACTCGAGAGTTTACGTTTGCCATTTGTCTACAAAGCAAGACTAAAAATTTTTATAAATTGTTATATTAGAGCTATGATTATGTGGCTGTTTATACGTACAATACCCACTTTTCAGCGCACCAAGTAATAGATCTATCTTCAAAGTCAGCTGATTACTATTATAGGTATAAAGCCGCATTTATAGCAAAACTAATATTCAAAAAACAACCTAATAATCAGAAAAAGGTCGGTGTGATACTTTTGAGACTTGTTCGAAGTTGATTTTAAGTCTTTTTAAATAAATACGTATCAACAAACATTTCCATACATAAAATCCTTACTTATATGCTGTAACCATACTTTTACAATGAATGTTTTTTTTTTTTAACCACGACATGTATGTACAGACTCACACAAATGCAAAACTTTGTAAAAAATAAATTAAATTGCATAATTTTATACGAAAAATATTTTCCCGTCATTTGGGAATATTCCCGGGAAGAAATGGGAAAGTATCGGAAATTTTCCCAACTCGGGAAAATTCCCGGGCAAAAACCCATCACTATTCTGGCATTGATAAGTGTTTACCACAGACTAGATACAGGGTATAAATGTTCTGTGGTCTATGTCTATGTCAATAGAAATGTACTCTATGCCCTATGGTCTATGTAGTCTGTGGTGTGGTATTTTGCCGTCGCGTCGAGTGTTTCGCTAAGAAATTGTGATTTGATTTAAAATAAGATATCAAAATCATACTTAAAATGAAATCTAAGAAACGCCATCACACATCATCTGAAGATTCAGATGAATCCGACGCTAGTGGTAACAGCAGTTCTTCTGGCAGCGATAGCGACGACTCGTCAGTATCGGAACACCGCTACAACAAAAAGAAAAGGAAACGTGCTGCTGATTCTTCAGAGTCTGATAGCGATTCCGACGAGCAAAAACGTTCGAAGAAACGTAAGCACAAGAAAAAGAAGAAAAAGCACAATAAGAAGAAGAGGCGTTCAGATTCCGTGGCTGAAAGTGTTTCGGGACCTGAAGATGTGTCTTCAGTCAGTGAAGGTGAAATAGCTTCAAAGAAGAAGCGCAAGCATAAACATAAGCACAAGCGGGCGCGGAGTGCTTCAGTTAGTCCAAAGGGTGAGATATTTCTGCGTTTTTCTTTTGTTATTAATAGGCATATAGATTTTTTTAAGTCGCAGGCAGATGTATGACGCATTGGACTCCTAAACGTTAAAAACACTCCTTCGTGTGGTGTGGAATCCTCACTCCTTACTTACATGGGATCCTTCATTAAATCAAACACTTCTTGATTATTATTTGTTCATATTTACTTTCGCTCACATATACATAATAATTCTTTATAAAAGATAAAACTCATTTATAAAAACCTAACCAAATTTCACACAACCATTTCGTACAATTACTTTTCTTCGATCCCCACAAGAATATTTTTTACAGTGACAAAACACTTCTCTTTTTCAAATTCAAATCAACGGAACACATCAAAATAAGAAACCATAGATTATGCTGCCAGTAATAAACTTATAAAATTCCTTGAAACCTAAACCTTCAACATCCCCTCTGAATTTTATATTTAAAACAATTAGGACAACATACAGAAAACAAACTTATAACTAACTCCCATCAACTCATTTAAAAACCCAACTTAATTAAACCCACCCAACTTAATTAAAAACTACAAACAAACTTTTGAATTAATTAATCTAAAAACCTTACATCACTAACTTACAACAAAATTTCAAATTAACTCCCAAACAACCTTATCTCCTAATAAATCTTCAAACACAACACATAACTCTTCACATTAAAGAATGTCCTTTACTTATCACTCACTAAGCATTGTCTTAATCTCAAGAACTTTGTTCTGTCCAGTGGTTTAGTTAAAATATCAGCCAAATTATTTTTAGTAGAACAGTAATTAATTTCTAACAAATTTTTATCTATCTTCTCCTTAATAAAATGATATTTAACATCAATATGTTTGCTCCTTCTATTTAAAATTCCATTCTTAATCAATACTATAGCAGATTGATTATCAACAAACAACTGTGTTTTCGGCAATTTATTCGTCAATTCGTAGATCAGAGTCTGAATGTACAGCAGGTCTTTTATACATTCGGCTGCAGAAATGTATTCAGCCTCAGTACTCGAAAGAGCAGTGACTGACTGCTTGCGTGAGCACCAATGTATAGGGCCACCACCATAAAATATAACAAAGCCAGTCGTACTTTTCCTAGTGTCTGGATCACCTGCGAAGTCTGCATCACAGTATGCTTTTAGACTCATATCGTTCCCACGAACATACTGTATACCACTACTAATTGAGTTTTTAATGTACCTAAAAATATTCTTAATGTTACTAAAATCATTTAAATTCGGATTTTCTTGATGTCTACTGCAATAACCTACATGAAACGATAAATCCAATCTTGTTTTATTCACTAAATATAATAAAGAACCAATTAATTGTCGATATTTATGTACATCATCAACTCCACCTTTCCCCTCTTGATGTACATCAACTAAAATATCAGGATGACAACTGTCCTTTAAGTTTTCAAATTTAAACTTTTCTAAAATTTGTTTAATATAACTTTCTTGATAAATCTTAATATAGTTTCGTTCTACTTTAACATCAAACCCTATAAACTTTTCAGTTTTATCAAATTTACGCATGTCAAATTCATTTTCTAATTTATTAATAATTTTATTTAACTCAATTTCGTTTCACCAATTAAAATTCCATCATCAACATAAATAGCCAAATAAATTCCTTTATCTTTATTTACAAACACACATGGATCAGATAAAGATCTCAAAATATTATTATCTTCAACATCAACTCCAACTCCAGTGTCTTCAACACTAACTCCAACATCTTCAACACTATCTTCAAAATTATCTCCAACTTCACCACTAACTTCAACTTCAACATTATCAAAACTATCTTCAAACACCTCATTATCTTCAATATCTCCTTCATCACCAACAGCTCCAACACCACTTTCACTACGAAAGACATCACCAACAACTACGTCATCATTAACTTCATTATTAATATCACCATTACCTTCACTACTAAAACCATTGTCACCAATATCAACACTCACCTCTTTAAATAAATTGTCTAACTCACACTGTTTCACTCTACGATTACAACATTTTAGATAATCCGCAACATCACTCTTATTATTGTTAAACACTACATCTCTCGAATAAACAATTCTAAAATCAGAAGGATCCCATATCTTATAACCATTATTTGTAAATCCTACTAAAAGTCCTTTGCTACTCCTGGAGTCAAGTTTCTTTAATTGATAATTATTTTTATAATATGCTAAAGATCCAAAAATGTTTAAGTGTTTTAAATTCGGTATTCTATTAAACCACATTTCCGCTGGTGTTTTATTATTTATTGTGTTTGCACTCCTGTTAATTAAATATGCAGAGGTTAAAGCAGCTTCACCCCATAAAACGCGTGGTAGCTGCATATCAAACAGTAACGCTCTAGTTCTTTCCATTAATGACCTGTTTAACCGTTCAGCTTTACCATTTAACTGTGGAGTGTAAGGAATTGTATAGTCAATATTAATTCCTTTACTATTGCAATACATTTTAAATTGTTTACTATTGTATTCACCACCATTATCGCATCTAAATGTTTTAACTTTTGTTTGAAAATGATTTTCTGCCAAATTAATGTAATTTATTATTTTTGAAAAAGCTTCGCTTTTGTTCTTTATTAAAAATACTTTAATAAAATGTGTATAGTCATCCAAAAAGGTTATAAAATATTTGTAACCATCCCATGTTTCAGTTTCGATAGGACCACAAATATCACTATGTATAATTTCTAAAGGTTTACTAGCTTTTTGTCTAATTGTTTTAAAAGGTTTTCTACATAATTTTGCTTTTGTGCAGACTTCGCAGATGTCCGCTTCCTTCACTAGGCCTCTCTCTATTCCTCGAACAAGATCCTTAGTTTTGGTTATAGGTACATGACCTAATGCCCGGTGCCAAAAGTTCGAATCTAAGTAAAAAGATTTTACTGACCTTGAAAGCACGACTGGCCCTGGGTTAATATTAATGTAAAACAACCTGTCTTGTTTCAGCTCACCAATAACCGCACAGTCATCGTCCGATCTACGAATGTCGCATGTCTTTCTGAAAAATTTTAAGGAGTAATTATCATCTGTTAGTCTAGACACAGATATTAAGTTTTTCTTGAGTTCTGGAACAAAAAGAACATCTCTCAATGTAATATTCTTGGTATAGATGTTGCCCATGGTGTTTACATGATGAATGTTGCCATCAGCTGTCATAATTTTAAAGTTTATCCTCCTTTTATCCATAAGATAATTCTCAGAAGTAACAATGTGACTGCTGGTTCCTGAGTCAATGATAAATTCAATAGTTGTTCCTTCAGTTTCTATTTCTTTACTTGTAAAACAGTTACTTACGTTTTTGTTGTTGTTTAAACAGAACTTTGTGTAGTGAGTATTATTATTACAATTCTTGCAGTTAAACTTGGCATTACATACGGTATATCGGTGTCCATTTTTCATGCATTTGAAGCATTGTATATTATTTAAGTTTTTACCATCACCACTCGATGTTGAAGTCCTGCAGAATTGTGCTATATGTCCTTTTTTCCCACATTTGTAACATGTCTTTATATAGAAACTTGTTGTCGCTTCTTGGCTGTTTTTATCATTCTCATCCAATGTTCTTGTTACTGTTACAGGTTCCTCCACAAGATTGTTAGTTCTCATCCTTAGTTCAAGACTAATCCGTGATATTAAATTTATTAATGTTTTATCACTTATTGATGTTGCCTCCCATGCTGTTCTAAAATGATATAATTTCTCCGGCAGATTTGTTAATATTTTTGTTATTATCTGTTTGTCATCAATATTAAATCCTAAGCCTCTTAATCTGGTTGCTTTATTTTCAATCTCTGTAATGTCTAATAAAATGTCTTCGTTTTTGAATTTATAATTGTAAAAATCTTCTAAATGTTGTGTAATTTGGGTATCTTTATGTCCAAGGAAAATATTATCGAATTTGTCTAAAATTTCTTTTGTTGTTTCGCAGTTTATTGCGTAAACCATGTATTTTTCGCTGATCGAGCATAAAATTAATAATTTTCCTTTTGCATCTTTCTTTTCAAAATCCTTTTTAAGGTTTTCACCTTCATCCAAAATAGAGTTGATTTCTTTTGCTTTAAATATGAGCATAAGTTTAATCTTCCAAACAGAATATTCAGACTAACCTAACCAAATTTCACACAACCATTTCGTACAATTACTTTTCTTCGATCCCCACAAGAATATTTTTTACAGTGACAAAACACTTCTCTTTTTCAAATTCAAATCAACGGAACACATCAAAATAAGAAACCATAGATTATGCTGCCAGTAATAAACTTATAAAATTCCTTGAAACCTAAACCTTCAACACTAAAGGGCCTTAACTTTATCAGATAAAAAAAAAAATGATAAAAAACGAGAGAATTACTTATTTGGTGTGTTCATTAGCATGAATAAAATAAAGAAGGCAATTGAAAGTATGAAGAATTAAAACACCATGGGCCTCTAAAATTACCAAAAAAATATAAATATGGGAATAATCCCATAGGAATGGTAGTTAGTTTATTATTATAACTAGCCTGTGCTGTCCCACTGCTGGGCAAAGGTCTCCCTCCATTCCTTCCAACAGTCTCAATTGTGCGCCATTTCCTTCCAATTTTCAAAAAAGACATCCAGTTTTTCCCGCCAACTCCTTTTGTGGTCTGCCTCGACCCCGCTTCGCCATTTCACAGCTCATTCGGCATGCAACAGACATGTCCTGCCCAGTCCCATTTAAGTTGGACAGTCTTTTGAGCCACGTCAATGATCTGTGTCTTGGAGCGCAGTGTAGTGTTTTGAACACTATCTGTTAATTTAACACCTAAGATACTGCGCTCCATAGCATGTGGGCAAACCATGAGTTTGGACTTTTGGTAGTTAGTTAATGCCGGTTAAAAAAATAAAGATGATGTGCAGCTCTGCAAGACTCTTGGGCGATAAAGCTCATGCCACCACATAGTATTAAAGGATGGGAGAAGGTTATACTTCCAATCTTTGATAACAAGAATTTTGTTGAAGTAGGTACTCCACATTTAGAAATCTGGAAAAACCAAAAACTTCATTACATATGTATGCTTCAAGGGTCAGCTTTCAGTCCTTACCTCTTCATGTTGAACGAACATTGATGTTTTGATGATATTATAAGAGGAAGCAACCTGGTGCATGCTGTTTGCTGTTGTCATTATTGCTTTTAACTTTTACTGTTATTATTTTTCTATTTACGGTGAAATAGAAAACATGTTTCTGTTCTTTGCTCATGTGCGGGTCATGTCATACTCAGCCAAAAAAATATCAAATTGTATAGAAATAACTTTATTTTTGTAGAAGTGGTCATGTAACACATGCAATTGATGACTTACACTCAATTTGCCACATATTTGTCATTTAATTTCTTCCATCACAGATGAAGAGCAAATTCAGCGCCGCCTGCACAGTGTTGTTAAAGAACGTCGTGGTTCTTCAGAAGAAGCCAATCAACCTATTCGGACCTATTATAATCAGTAAGAACTTATCCAATTACAATACTTATGTCTGAATATCGAAAATTTAAAAAGATGTAGCCTAATAACTAGTTTATTTTAGGAAGGAATACCATAGATCAGTGTCTCCTGAGGACTATGAGAGGGAGCGAGAAGTTCAGCGCTTCTACAGAGGCTCCAGCAAAGAGAGAAGGCAACAGCAGTATCAGGAACAATATCAACAGTATGACAGAGAACATAATGACAGGTAAACAATTTGTATCCCAGGCTACAATGATCATGTGTAATATTCTATTACACTACATCATTCAATCATTGCAGATATAACCAATATCACCAAGAAAAATATGATAGAAATAGAGAGAAATATGGTCAAAGCTCTCAATATAATGATCCTAATGAAGAACATAATAGACGCCAGAGGGATTATGACTATAAAAGGTATATTACAAGTACACATTAATGTTTGCTTGTAGGATCCTTCAATGTGCTGGTCTTATTTTGGGGCAAATCAATATAGTATTGATAATAATGTAAATTATTTTCTTTAGGAATCACAGGTATGAAGAACACAGATCTCCAAAAGAAGATTACCAACAACGGAGACCAAGAGAGCAAGAAGAGCGCTATCATCAGAGGGATGATACAAGAGGTAAAATATTTTTAAAACTCTGGTATGGTGTAAAATTATATCTAAACATTTTTTTAAATACTGAGCCTGGATGAGGTCTAATTGGTTAACATTAGTCATTGTATACAAAATAAATAATCACATGCTGATTTCATTATAGGTTTCAACCGTTACAATCAGTATGAGGAGCGTGGAGGTCCTAAAGGCGGGAGGCGAGAGTTTGAAGAAAGGAGAGACTACCGTGAAAGGTATGTTCTTATTGGCAATTTATATATATTTATTTATGTACACTCAGGAGACACAGGAAATGACGTAGCTACTTCTAAAAGAGCACAAAGGTACTGCTTATTTCAATTAGAAATCTTCCAGCATTTTTTTTGTCAAGGTGAAGTGTGTGTGTGTTTCAGAAGTTTTTTACTTTAATAATGAGAGGAATGAACTCTCGCCATTTGTGCTGTTTTATTGTTATCATTCTAACTAGATTCGAGTGGTAAACTTTTATCTTGCGTAGCATGTATTAGTTTGTTTTGATCCATTTTAAATAAAAGTGAATGTTGATATTTTTGATCTTTATAGATATGTAAAGGCAACAGAGCTAAAATTAAGAATGAAACATGACATTTTACAAATATTTTTAGCATTACTCATAAACCTAACTATTACACTTATGAGTATCTGGCATAGAGATGTGCCTGATGGCAATATTCCCACTGCCGGCAATACTCCCAATATTGCCACTGCCGGTAAAATACCAAAATTGCCGGCAACTTTGGCAATATTGCCAAAGTTGCCAGTCAAATAACACCAGTATATTTTATTATTACTGCAGGTGCAGTTTATATTACTGTAGATAATACGTTGCGGCATTAAGTCCGCCTTATAAAAACTACTAAGTTGTTACTCTAAACGGTGATTTACTGATTATGTAAAAATTACCGAAACAAATGCATTAAAATAATGTTATTTTTGTTGATTATTTGTAGTTTTGACAGAGATTTATACTTCCATATTGTATAGGTACTTAAACTCGTTGTTTTTGCTATGTGATTTTGCATGAAAAACTAGTAGCCCACTCAACGAACAGTTATAGAGGGAAATTCTTGGAACACGATTTTGGACTACGTTACTTTGTTTGAACTAGTTAGGAGGTGAATATAATTATCAAAAGTCCCCGCCACTAGCCCTTGAGCTGTGGGGGAGGGGGGTTTAAAGGTTCCATTTTTTGATTTTTCACTTATAACTCGGAAACCATGCCTCCTAGCGGCATGGTTTGTATGAATAAAACAAAGGCTGAATAAATTTCCTATAAGTTTTATTTAGTAACCATTTCGATATCTTGTATAGTTTTCAAAAAAACAGATTTACCTTTTTGCATTCGGAAAGTCTTATTTAATATTGCCATAAATCCAGAAAGCAGCAGCAGTCTTTTCAGGCTATCCCTGTAGCACCTACTCCTCCGTGTGTTTTTGTGGGCAACTCACACTTGACCAAAAATTAATACCTACCTATACAAAAATTATTTACAAGAAAAAAGAACTAAAGTTTCCAAAGATAGTTTTTCCGCATCTCTTATGGGTGCGGATTTCCTCCTACATAGTACAGTCCTACCTAGTCTGTAAGTACCTAGTATAATTTAAAATGAGTTTCTAAGCTAATTTTTACTGCCCCCTCAGTGGGGGAAGACAAGACATATTTAGCTTGATGGTGGTCACCGAATTAAAGAACTACTTATAGCTGGTGGACATTGAGGGAGACCCGAGGGGGTCTCTCTCAATGTCCGTGGGCCTCCAGATAAAGATCTGGAGGCCCATAACACCTCAAGATGCAGCATGCTGGCTCTGTTCATCTCAGGTGGTGAAGGGAGGGTTTGAATCAACTGCTACTGCTTTCTGGATCTATGGCGATATCAAATACAAATTTCCAAATGCGCGAAACTAAAAATGTTTTTTCCCCTAAATTACAGACTTTCAAAAGCGGATACCTCGAAAACTATGAAAACTCGAAAACTTACAAGATTTTGAAATGCTTACTGAGTAAAACTTACGGAAAATTGATTTAGTTTTTTATTTTGTTCACACACGCTATGCTGCTAGAACGCATGGTTTTCCGAGATGTAAGCGAAAAACCAAAAAATACCTTCAACCCCCCCCCCCCAGAGCTCATGGTTTTGATATGTTCACCTCCTAACTAGTCCAAACAAAGTTACGTAGTAAAAAATGTGTTTCTAGAATTTCCCTCTGCTGCTTTGCGAATGCTTTGAGCATTCGTTGACTAGATTAAACTACAACATTAAAATAAATTATTCGAATTTATGCCTTTATATTCAATATACAATGATCGTCAATTCTTATCTTAAAATGTATGTGTAATTTCTTATATTCACAGTCGTGTGCGGCAACAATGGGCAATATTGCCGGTAAAATACCGGGAATATTGCCAAAATTGCCGGCAATTTTGGCAATTTTTTTTTAAAAAAAATTTTTTTGTGTATAATGTAGACCATGGTCTGTAAATGCTAATTTTAAGTGTGTTACATAGTTTTCGCACTCACTTTGACTTAAAATTAAGCAATATTCCCAAATATTTCCACTCCCGGCAATATTGCCGGCAATATTTCCACCTATATTCTCACCTTGGGCAATATTGCCGGCAACGGCACATCTCTAATCTGGCATATCTCATTTCACTGATTTATATTACAGTAATTACTCAGTATTGGTAATAATGTAATTATTGTTAAATATTGGCATTAAGTAATGATTGTTTTTAAGAATCATACAAAAACCTGTTAAATAACAAACTACAAAGAGAACTTATCAGTAAAACATTACAATAGTTGTGAAACAACACATTTTGGCAGTAAAAATACCAAGACCGAGATAAAATTTAAATAAATACTATTATGGAGAAATCTCTTACACAATATTATTCTTATTACTATACAATAAATCTTGTCTTAGACGTGGTCCACCTGAAAACGAGCGCTTCCGCGACCGAGAGTATCCCGACAGGAAGGAGAGATATCACGAAGAGGGCTTTTCATCCGAAAGGTACGTAAATGCGTCTTTGTTACCGTTAATTAGAAATAAGTAGTTTACGGTATTAGGTTAGATATAACTGGTACTTTGTGTCTAAAAAGAACATTCTTTCATCTATTTAAAAAAATTTAACACATACGATACAGAGTGTTATTGCATGCGTGTCTGCTGGCCGCAGCTAGTCAGTAACAGTGTACCTGCGACGTTAAATAACTATATTTATTTTTACAGTGACTACTCTACAGAAACATATAATGATCAGAGCATGTTGGTGTTGCAAAGATATTTTAATATTTGCACCCTAAATGATACTTGCTATAGGCATGTTTGAAACCATCGATTGTTATAGATTTGTTGGAATGCTTATTAGCAATGGATTACTATTTTCATTCTGGATTTGCACAATCCAGGGCACCAAGTGCAGTCAACGAGGGAAAATTATGCATATTTAATCAAATGATGCAGAAGATGTTCAGTTACTAACTAGACATGAAAAAAATATGGCTGGATGCAAAATTTGCATGACGAATATTTTTAGAAATTATATTGAATAACTTTCGACATTATTCATAAAAAAAGAAAAGGAATGATTTTTAAAACATACACAGGATATGACAATGAACAAACAAATAATATTTGACACAAATAATTACTCTTCATATATATCATGAAGAGTTTTAACTGATGGAAGAAAGATTGATTGTTCTACTGACGACAGAAACTGAAAATGAAGAATGCTATGTATTTAAATTGGATGCAGTTGCAATATTTATGGAAATTAATCATACTGAGGAATGGACTTTTCGATTACACACATACTTACTGGAGGACTTCGAATTTGTTTATTTTAATTTGTTTATGTTTATTCAGAATACTATCTTCTATGAAATGTATCGCTTTAGGTTCCAAAACTACTTTGATGTTGGAACTCGTACAGCTAAATAAAGGTTCTGTAATTATAGAATGGATATGTTGAATGATTCAAACTGGAAATTCACTTCTTTTACCACTTCTATCACCAAACTGATATATATATTTGTCGCTGTTTATGTTGGAGTTCATCATCATCAAATTATTTCCTAAAAAAATACTTTGCACGAGACAATTTTTACCAAAGAACCTCTGAAAAGGTTGTAATACAATGATTAAGAACCAGTTTCACGTATATTTACGCAAATGCTAAAAATGCAAAGAATGGACGCACATGAAGATATAGAAACCAGTTATACAAGATAGAAACTATAAATAGAAAGAAAAACGCAGATTGAACAATTTATTCACAATTATGGACCGAAAATATCCATGACTTCATTTGCAACATAAATTTAACAGGAATAGAAATATGTTGATTTGCAACAAACTTAAATACGAGGAAAGAAGACAACACTTTAACCTAATAATGTAAGAACGTAGACTCGTGCATTGTTGTATGCCTTGACTGGCCTATAGCTTAGTTGAAAGCTAAACATTTGATTTAAATCATAATCTAATAATTAGTCAAAATATGAGAAGTTCACGAAAGGCTGAACATAGTAGGTATGCTCGTGAATCAACATTGTGTTTCAAAAGTAATGGTAAGTGTATGATTTATAGGAGTGTCAAAATAATTGGTTCTTCGTGTTGAAGATGAATTAATGAATATATTGTTACGCTAAAAGTTTTATTAAACTGAGGATGATTGCCTCTAGTATAATATTCTCTTATTTATGAGTCGATAGTATTACATTTTTATCCTTCTCCAATAAAAATCTCGCTTTTACTATTGACCAAATAAAAGGATCTTTGGTAAGGCTTATAGGTTACTTCAGTTAAATAATAATATTACAATATATTTATTATTATTCTTGTTATATTTTTTTTTTTTGTTAAAGCTTGAAATAAAATTTATCATGGTGGAGCACCCAGTTTGCAATCCTTGGCAATCATTATGAATCGTCTGTGTTGAGATGTGTATGGTAAATCAGTTATTATGTTTGTCGGTTACAGACCTCGTGATGTTCGTCGAGAGAAGCCCGTAAGCACCGCTGCTAGGCCCGACAAGCCGGCTGCGCCACACCACAGGTACTGTATTAGTATCTCTTTATATGGATCTGATAGCAGTTTCAACATCATTATAATTATAGTCGTAGATTTTATTCGACTTTGATTGTGATTCTGCAATTTATTTATACTGTCTCAGACGATTGCATAACTTCTTTTAAGCATATGTTATTTTTTTCTTGTAGAGAGCGGTCTCGATCGAGAAGTCAAGAGGAGCGCTTCAAGGAACGAAGTCGTCGGCCGGAGAGACCAGAAGGGAGAGAAGAGCGGTACAAAGACGGACGCGGAGATGAGCGCAGAGAGCGGTCTGGACGACCGGAGGAGCGGAACGTGGAGCGAGGACGAGCGACAGGCAAACAGGAGGCCAGGGGACGAGATCGGAAAAGCAGGTTTGTGAAGTTCATAAATACATTAAAAAACCCGAAAAACAGAATGAAAAAGATTATAAATATCAAGACCCAACAGCTAAGCAGCTTAGTTTTGGCAGCCAAACATTTGATAAGGTAATATTTTGCAATATCATTGTGGCAAATAGATACAGATGAAGATTACAATAATAAATCATTTCTTTAAACTGAAAATCATCATCTGAAATATGGATTTTATAGATTTGCAGATGCTGACGATAATAAAGAATACGACTGGGGCAAGGGAGGTGATAAGACAGAGGATGGCAAAGCCCCAGCTGACAAAGAAAAGCCCAACTTTGGTCTGTCTGGAAAACTGACTGCTGATGCCAATACGGTCAACGGAGTTGTGATCAAGTACACAGAACCTGACGATGCCAAGCAGCCTAAAAGACGATGGAGGTAAATCTAGATAAAAGAGGCTTTTGTCAAGTATTACTGCTTAGTGGAAGCCATTGATTTCTGCTTCCAAACCTCTGTGTGTTGCCCAAATATTATAAATGTGAAGTAACTGTGGCACACCATTTTACAACCTTTATCCTGTAGATTTTACACAAATGTTATATTTTTATACGCAATAACGCCTGCGTCGCGTCGTCGCAAAGATATTTTAAAGAAACGAAAAATTCAGTTGCGAGCAGGGTTCGATCCTGCGTCTTCTGGATAGGTACTCCAGACGCCTTAACCACTAGGTCATCGGAACCACTATTCACAAAGCTGAATTTCTCGTTCCCTTGTTTTTCGAACGCTGTTTACACGTTGCGCCATCTATTGGTAGTGGATCAAACTACTTTAAGTAGTTTGATACGACTGAATTTTTCGTTTCTTTAAAAATATCTTTAAACAAATGATTGTAATGATGGGTCCCATCATTAAGTCAAATTATCCTCTCAGTAATTAAGTTCACAGTTATAATAGCATTCAAATACAAACTTTCAGATTCTACCCATTCAAAGGTGACAAAGCGCTACCGATCTTGTACATCCACCGACAGTCAGCATTCCTGATCGGTCGCGACAAGAAAGTGGTAGACATAGCTCTGGAGCACCCGTCCATCAGCAAGCAGCACGCCGCGCTGCAGTACCGCGCCACGCCCTTCACCAGGAGCGACGGCACGCAGGGCAGGAGGGTGCGGCCCTACGTCATTGATCTAGGTACGTACTGCTGAACAAGATGTACATCAGCAAGCAGCACGCCGCGCTGCAGTACCGCGCCACGCCCTTCACCAGGAGCGACGGCACGCAGGGCAGGAGGGTGCGGCCCTACGTCATTGATCTAGGTACGTACTGCTGAACAAGATGTACATCAGCAAGCAGCACGCCGCGCTGCAGTACCGCGCCACGCCCTTCACCAGGAGCGACGGCACGCAGGGCAGGAGGGTGCGGCCCTACGTCATTGATCTAGGTACGTACTGCTGAACAAGATGTACATCAGCAAGTAGCACGCCGCGCTGCAGTACCGCGCCACGCCCTTCACCAGGAGCGACGGCACGCAGGGCAGGAGGGTGCGGCCCTACGTCATTGATCTAGGTACGTACTGCTGAACAAGATGTACATCAGCAAGCAGCACGCCGCGCTGCAGTACCGCGCCACGCCCTTCACCAGGAGCGACGGCACGCAGGGCAGGAGGGTGCGGCCCTACGTCATTGATCTAGGTACGTACTGCTGAACAAGATGTACATCAGCAAGCAGCACGCCGCGCTGCAGTACCGCGCCACGCCCTTCACCAGGAGCGACGGCACGCAGGGCAGGAGGGTGCGGCCCTACGTCATTGATCTAGGTACGTACTGCTGAACAAGATGTACATCAGCAAGCAGCACGCCGCGCTGCAGTACCGCGCCACGCCCTTCACCAGGAGCGACGGCACGCAGGGCAGGAGGGTGCGGCCCTACGTCATTGATCTAGGTACGTACTGCTGAACAAGATGTACATCAGCAAGCAGCACGCCGCGCTGCAGTACCGCGCCACGCCCTTCACCAGGAGCGACGGCACGCAGGGCAGGAGGGTGCGGCCCTACGTCATTGATCTAGGTACGTACTGCTGAACAAGATGTACATCAGCAAGCAGCACGCCGCGCTGCAGTACCGCGCCACGCCCTTCACCAGGAGCGACGGCACGCAGGGCAGGAGGGTGCGGCCCTACGTCATTGATCTAGGTAGGTAGTGCAAAACTGTGACTGCTGAACAAGGCACCCTGGGTACGATTCTTTGGTTGGGCAGTGTTGTGAGATTCTTCTATTACGAATTTCTCTTTAGCAGCCATGGTTCTATAGTTGTGCCTGCGATTTACTGTTCCCATGTCTTCTAATGGTAGGGGAGGCCAGGATGCTAAATTTGCAGTTGCTCTAGCATCATGGTGACTTATTGGATTTGAAAGATTATGTTCTAAAAAGAAAAAAGTTTATTGCAAGTTTTCTATTTTAGTGGGGGGATAGCGAAACAATTTTTAATATTGTAAAAAAAAAAACGTATAAAAGTACTCGAGCGCGTCAGCCATTTACAGTGTTAACGCTCTATATATTTCTGATAACCATTACATATTAATCTGAAGATTAATTCAAGGGGGCTGTCCGCAAAATAAATTGTATTTCGACCTGTAGTGTAAATTGTGTGTCGAAAAACCTTATGAGTTTTTAAAATTAGACACACGTTGATTTCCCATAGGGAACGAGCAGGCGTTATTTCGAGGTGGCGTTCTTTTTACAATTTCAGGACTCGCTCATTTCCTAATGTCAAATTGTCAGATTATTGAAATATGTATACACTTTTCTGAACGTAATTAATCTACCTTCTTTTAATCTGACGCGCTCGAATTTTTCTGAGGATCAATTTTTTTTACTAATCTGAAGGGTTCCCCCCAACACACCCCTCCATATGAACGGTTCATACTTGGTTGAGGTACTTAATGTACCTCAACCAAGTATGAGGGTATAAGGATTCTCCCTTTATAATTATCAGATACGCTCGAGTCACTTCAAAGATTCCTTCTTGGGCTCCCCTACAATAACTTCATTACTAGCGAAATTTGGTACCTCTTCGTTATCTTTCATTCATGCGCAATTATATTTTGTTTGTGATCTGATGTTTACTAGAGTTTGTTTCTTTCTCACCAGAATCAGCGAACGGTACTTTCGTGAACAACAAAAAGATAGAGCCACGTCGGTATGTCGAGTTACTTGAGCGCGATGTGGTCAAGTTCGGGTTCTCTCAGCGGGAGTACGTACTGCTTCACGAGAACAGCAAGGACGACGCACAAGATGACGACCATCACGACCCTCCCGCCATCGGAGGGAACGTCACCACTACCGAGCAGCTGAAGCACGAGAAACGCGTCAAGCAAGAAATAGCCGAAGACGGCGATTAGATAACACTAGGAAATATAAGACATTTTATTGAGTTAAGAAAGGTATAATTTTATTTTTATTATTTAGCTTTCGTTTGTGGAATTGTCCGCACGAAAGCACTTTTTTTTTTCTCAGAGATAACGTGGTATCACGTCTAATTATTTTACTACCTCGATTTATTTTCCGGAATAAGAAGTGTAGCTCGATGACAATCATGTCAAATGTGACACAACTTAAACACAAATCAGCAATAAGTCATAATTTAGATGTGAAAATTGTCGTACAATGTGCAGGCATAATAATGCGAAGTTTGTCGTTAGTTTTCGCCGTTAGGCACAATCATGTCGGGCCTATATCCAACAGTGACTGGATGGATAATTTTTAGTTTCTGTGCCCTGCTTCAAGTACTTGATCGATAAATCCCTTTGGACGTAGCTCTCGGCCTGCTGTCTTCCCCTCATATCAAAAAGTGTGAGACGGTAATAATGTGAGATGCAATAAACTTCCTATAGCATATATTTGGTATTCAATTTCAAACAAACTATAATGTGTACCAGTTGTACACGCGACCGAGACCCAATATGTGACTACTATAATATTAATCAACGACGATATAATACTAGACTACGCATGTACGATCTAATGAACAAAAATTATTCTGCCAACTCGCTGAGGTACTACGTAAGCGAGGGGGACGGGGTACTGCGTTGTGATTGGCTAACTCAAGGTCTGTTCTGTCTCAACGTATGTTTACGGCTCACAGGATTGGTCGAAATGAGACGAATATAAGACTTTTTTGCCTAATGTGTTGGCAGACATCGGTCGCCTGTTATTACGAGTCTAGTATTATATCGTCGTTGATATTTATAATAAAAAGTACATCTGATAAATAGCTAAATAAAATCTATTTTTAGGGCTGATTTTTATTAGTCTAATAACTTTTATCTGAGGAATAAAAATAACGGTTTGACATATTTTCTCTAAATAAGCTGTTAAACCGCCATTTTTATTCCTCAGATAAAAGTTATCTGACTATTGAAAAATCAGCCCTTAGATAAATTTGCTATTTAAACTGTTATAAAAGATACACTTTTTCTAATAAGTTAGATGTAAAATTAAGACTAGAAAATAAATTAATCGTATTTCAAATAAAAATTTAAATGTTCGTTCTTTGTTTTTATTTTGACTTCTGTATAATATGTTGTTACGTAATCGCAAAATCTATATAATCTTAATAATCTATCTATTATAATAGCAAAAGGTCACTCACTCATAGGACACGAAATCTCGGAAACTACCAGTGCTAGAGGTTTAAAATTTTGTATAGGGGTTCTTTTTAGGACGTAAGTACTCGCTAAGACGGGATTTTGCGAAATTCGCTCCCTAAGGGGTTGTTTTTGGTGTTGATAGTTTGTATGAAACTTTCGTTATTAGAAGTGTTAGAAGTCTCAAATTTTGCATGGGGTTTATTTTTAGGACTTAGATGCTCACTATGACGGGGTGATTCGAAATTCGAACCCTAAGGGGTTGTTTTTAATGTAGATAGATACAGGTTTCAAATTTTGCATGGGGATTCTGTTAATGACGTAGGTGCTCACTAAGACGGGATTGGCGAATTTCACTTCTAAAGGGTTGTTTTTGGGGTTGATAGTTTGTATGAATCTTTGTTATTACAAAGATTCAGGAGTTTAAAATGTTGCATTAGGGTTCTTTTTATTATGTAGTGCTACTTAAGACGAGAATTTGCGAAATTCGACCCTTAAAGGGTTGTTTTAGGAGTTGATAGTTTGTGTATGAAACTTTGTTACTACAAGAACTAGGAGTATCAAATTTAGCTTGGGGGTACTTTTTAAGATGTACTTACTACTTAAGACGGTATTTTGCCTAATTCGACCCCTTAGTGTTGGAAGTTAGGTGTCTCAAATTTTTAGAATAAGTAATGGTTTCTTTTTAGGAAGTAATTACTCACTACGGCGAGATTTTGCGAGATTTGACCTCTAAGGGGTTGTTTTTGGTGTTAATAGTTTGTGTGAAACTTTCGTTGCTAAAAGTGCTAGGAATTACAAATTTCGCATGGGGTTTTTTAGAACGTTGGTGCTCACTTAGATGGGATTGTGCGAAATTCGGGGTTGTTAGTTTGTGTGGGAGTGTCAAAATATGCATATAGGTTTTTAGGGAGTAGATGCTCACTAAGACGGGACTTTGTTCTTGATAGTTAGATTTTTAAAATTTTACTTATGGATTTTTTAGGACGTACGTTCTACCTCAGACGAGTTTTGGATAAATCAAGCCCTGTACTGCCCTAAGGGCTAGTTTTTAGCTTCATAGTTTGTATGAAACTTCGGTACTACAAGTGCTACGAGTCTCAAATTTTCCCTGGGGTATATCTTTAGGACATAGATGCTTCTTAAGATGGGATGTTGCGAAAACCGACTTTTAAAAGGGTTGTTTTGTGGTCGATAGAATTTTAGTTGCACATTGATTTAGATTTTATAAAAGTATTCCATAAAGAGGGTGGCCGGAGAAGAAATTTACAGAAGCAAAGTTCGAAATAAGCGCGGACGAAGTCGCGGGCGAAGTGCTAGTATAACCTAAGTATATGGCCGGGTCGACGGCGCTTCCACGCGTGCATCAAATAGCTGTCAGCAATCTGGTGGGACGGCCTTTTGAGACAAAGCCTGCCGGGGTCGCCGGACTGACTATACAGGTAACCCTGGAACGTAAAGGGTTATTGAAGGAACATCGCGGGTTTTAGTCAGTGCAAGTCTGACAGGCCCATCTGGGCCCGGCAGTGAGCGCCGGCCCTTATCATCCGCAGAAATCTGCAATACACCGCCGGGTGGTATTTATTGCGTCAAATGCTAAATGTTATTGGATCAGCGGCATAGTACAAGAAGTACTTCTTGTATTATGCCGGAAATCTAATAAAATTTTGATAAATCTGAGGCCAGTCGTTTTTTTTTAAACTGATTCAATAGAACATTACTAAAACAGAATACTACTTAGATGGGAAACTAGCAATGGAATATAAAACAAAAATAATACAGAATCATGATGATAGGCAATATTTAATTTAATGGCTTTTAATAAATGCATTAATATGTTATCTCGTGATATTTCTACAGATGCAATAGTAATTACTGCATGGCAGCTTAAACTAATATGTACAACAATTTTATTCACCTCTATTTACAAACTGTTATCTAGTGAAAATAAATAATATAAAATATTCACTTAATTCTAAAACAGTATCCTCATTCGGTGGAAAATTTACACATTGCATAATTATTTTTTTCTAATATCACAGTTCAAAGTGGAGTCTTGAATACGTGTTTATCAAAGTCTAAGTCGACGCGCGGTTGTTCTCGTGACGAACACGGTCGCGGCTCTCGAGCGCTGATTTCTTCACACAACGAAGCTCGCTTCACCAGACCGTTCCGGAGAGGAATGATCGTGGCGTTGGGAGGTCGCGTGTGAGTGCGGAGGGAATGTGTTCTGTACAGCGGCGGCTTGATCAGTCTGTTGGGAGCGACGCCCACGATGCTGTGTCTGGAGAAGGGAGGCAGGTACGTGATGGGCGCGCGAGGCACCTCGTACCCGTCGCAGACAGTGCCCCGCGTCGAGTCACTGTCGTACATCAGCTCCAAGTACTTCGGAGTGCGCGCCGGAAGTAGTCGCGAGGGCTCCATGTGCTGCTCGGGGAAGTCCTCATCTGCGTCATTATTATTCAATTAGTCACAGAAGACCGAGAGTAAAGTAAGTAGCATGATATCATTCAATGATTGTTCACGAACCTAAGCAGGCGTTGTCATTCTCGTCCAATAGGTAGGTGCGGTTGTCGACGGCGTCTGAACATGCAGCCCATGCACAATACAGCGGTTAGTTGGGATTACATGAAATTAAGATTTTTAAATTAATCATAGAGTATTTCCAATTAAATCTGTATCCTATTTCAAGTTTCAGGTAACATGCTGATTGAAGAAGATTCCAGAACTATTTTATACATTCCACTGAATAATTACAATCTGCAGTGTGCTGTAAGGTTTGAATAACCCTGGACCGACCATCTGGCCCAGCTCTCTGCAACGATATAGCAAAACATTGTTTGCAGAAGAACGACACGACAGCTGAAAGACGCAAATCGACGCTGAGAGCTCGTTGCTTACCAACCTCTAGTTCTATTCACCATCAAAAGTGGGATGTCGTATCTTAACTGCAATTCATGCATATGAGTGAGTAATGATTATGATGATGTTATGAGCAGTAGTGTTACCGTCTCCCAGCAGCGTGAGGTAGTGCGGCGCGGGCGTGGGCGTGGCCGTGAGCGTGATGTTGGGCGAGGTCTTGTCCCGCAGCGCGCGCAGCACCTCCAGGCACTGACGGAACGAAGGCCGCGCCTCCGCAGAGTAGCTCCAGCACTTCTGTAGTAAGTCGTAGCTAGAACACAAGTTATTACCGACAATGTATCAAATGTGGTGAATAATAAGGCGACCCCAAAATCAATTCCTGGTCTTTTTCCAACTATCTCGGGCTATGCTTCCAGTCTTATCATAATATGCAGCTTTATCACATCTAGCTCAACTGGTCAAGACAGCTGTCTGGATATTGTAGATATTCAAGAATGCGTTAAAGATTTATTTCTCTCGGCAAATTGGGTAAGTCGGCAACACAAAAACAAATCGAATGTTTTTAAATATAATATGTTGTTAGAATCTCCAGAGTGTAAAATACCAGCAGTAGTGCTATGGAAGCCGTTATTGGTGATACAAAATGTAATACTTACAAAACCGAGGGACAGTTGGGCGGCCTGTCGAGCGTCCCTCCGCTGCGCACGTACGACAGCACCTGACGGTTGGTGCGCGCCGGGTAGGGCTGCTGGCCCAGGGACAGGACCTGATCGCAAGGAATATGCTATTTTACTCAAAATAAAACATTAGTCCGATATATAGAGTATCAAAAAATATTTGTCTCGTATTTTTTTCTTTTACGTAAACTAAAATTCACAAAAACGCGCCAAAAAATCACAAAACTACACTCGGTCGGTATAATTTTATAGACGTTATGATGTCACAAGCCCCCCAGTCCCGAATTTTGAAGCGTTTTATCTTTGTCATACATTGCTTAAAACAAGTGTTCAATATTTTTCAATACTGTCACTGACGGACTAAACAGATTTTCAATTTATTTAAGCAGCAAGCTACCCTATTGGAGGAAAATAATGGTAAAGGTTTGACTTAAAGAACAATATGGTATATCAGTTAGACCAAATTTCCAGAAAAAGCTCAAGATAAGATTTCTAGTACGAGGCCTATAAGTTACATACTGCGTCAAATGAATCAAAATCAATTTATTGGAATTTACCACTTTATGAACGTCAAAAGTAAGACAAGGCTTTCGTCACTTCCTTCTGTTTTAGCTGGAGAGAAGAGTGGCAGAACACAACCCGGCAATACATCTACGTCATTTGTTGCCGTTTCTTGAATTGGTGGATACTTCGGATCTTAAACGGGAACTTAGCAATATTTTTAATTTTTTGACAGAACAATAGAATAGACGCAATGACGTTTCCGAAAATTAGACCCACTAGTCTTATTTTAGATCCAGTAAGCAATTTATTATTATCAAACAAAAACAGTTGCAAAGTATATTGCCTGCTAATTTTTTTTACCTCCCAACAGAGTACGCCCCACGCCCACACGTCTGACTGGCAAGAAAACACTCCGTCCACTAAGCACTCCACGGCCATCCATCGCACCGGCAACAACCCTGCAAGGGGGAAATAAAGGTCAGCACATTCGTATTATATTTGTTATTCTGGTGCATCCATCCCAAAATAAATGCAAAAACCGCCAAATTATCTTACCACCAAACTACTTTTCAAATAAATTCGGTGTAGTAACAACTTCATAAAAAGTTCTTAAAACTTGTGCTATTACTTTACTATTGTTCCTGCATTTTTTACAAGAAAGTTTACTAACGACCCGTTCACTATCTTGCCGCTGTAAACGGTTAGCGCGGGGCGGCAAGCGGTAAGATCTAATGTATGTTTGAAACACGATGTTTGAATTCGCGTACTTCCAAGTACCTAATTAATGTCTTATTCGCGATGAACGGGCTGTTAGCTAGTTTCGAAAGGCGAACTTGTCACAAAAATTGTACAACCTTGGGGTCTTTAAGATACTTCTAGGCAAACGTTCTTAACCGTTTAACCACATCATCACTATAAACTAACATATCAGACTTGACTTAAACCATAGTGGTTAGTGTGCCAAAGAAAATTACAAAAAGGAAAAGTTGCTTACCTTCCCCTTCTTTCCTATAGTAATCATTCTTGTAGATATCTCTAGCCAGTCCGAAGTCCCCGATCTTGACCACTCTGCCGTTACCGCGATGTGCGACAAGACAGTTGCGACATGCCAAGTCGCGGTGGACAAAGTGCATCTCTTCTAGGTAGCGACAGCCTTTTGTCACGTCCACGCACATGTTGAGGAGGTCTAGTAGTGTAAGGGATTCGGGAGTGTACTGTGAAAAAAACAGTTATTTTTTTATACTTAAGCATTAATATACAGACAGCAGAAAAGCGGATTATTGCTCTGAAACCTTTAATGAAAAATTATTATACTTGAAGAGTTAGAAAATGCTCTGTCCAAATGCGACTCCTATTGGACTCCTACCGTGGTACCACAAAGTTACATATCTTTCAAACACTTAAAAAAAAAGTGTTACTACAACGCGATCCTTATACCAACGTCAAATGCAGTTTTGCAGTTGACAGTTTCTTTAGACAAGTGTTCAACAGATGTTTAACTTTCTTTACGTTAAAGTTAGTAACCTCTGCGTTGAACTAATTGTCGATAAATGTATGGACAATATATTTAGCGGTTTAAAGAAAATGCTTATCGTTTTATTGACACTCGACAATAATTTACGAGTTTGTTGAGTGTCGCCTAGAGTAAGGGAAGACAAGCAATTATGCTAAATGACAGTAAATGGAGTTAAAAGTCCACATACCAGTGAAACCCGTTTCCCTCTCAAGTAGCTGAGCAAATCGCCGCCCTCCATAAGCTCCATTATGATGTAGTTCGGATCGTTGTCGAGACACACTCCTAACAGACGCAGGATGTGCTCGTGCTTGAAATTGGACATCAATGCCGCTTCCTTCAGGAATTCAGTCTTTTCTTGTTCTGTGGCGCTTTTGCGTAATGTCTGTAAAAGGAAAGTGAATGTAAACCTGGGACAAAATTTACTATAGAAATATAAAATACTGAAACAAAATAAAACTATACTACAGGGTGGCCCAGAGAGAAATGCACTTTTGAACATTCAAGGAAAAAAAAAAACTGTATAATTTTATAGAACTTTATTTACTACTATTTAAAGAAAAAAAATGAAATTTATTTTTAAATTTACTTTTTAAAAATTACGTCGTCCAAGTGATAACCTTGACGGTTACAGCATTCTTCCAATCTGGCATCAAAATCTTGAAACACTTTTGTTAGAGTTATCCTCGAAATGGATTCCATTTCTTGTCGAATGTTCAGCTTCAGTTGCTGCAGAGTTGTTGGATTATTAGAGTATACTCTGCTCTTAAGGTAACCCCACAAAAAGAAGTCTGCTGGAGTGAGGTCGGGGCTTCTTGGTGGCCAGGAGATGTCACCCCTACGTGAAATTAATTTTTGTGGGAACATGTCTCTTACCGCCTCGATGCTTTCATTTGATGTGTGACACGTAGCCCCATCTTGCTGGAACCAAGTGCTCCTGTTATAACCTCGCGATTCTTCCAGCTTTGGAATCAGAAAACTTCTCAGCATGGCAGTATAGCGCTTTGAATTGACGGTCACCGCTTGACTACGATTGTTCTCAAAAAAAAAAATGTTCCGATGATTCCCCATTTCGCAATTGCGGCCCAAACTGTAACTTTCAGTGAGTGCAACGGCTTCTGATGTTTCAACCGCGGATTTTTTTCTGCCCAATACCTACAGTTCTGTTTATTTACAAATCCGTTTAGGTAAAAATGGGCTTCATCCGAAAACAGGATGTTATTGAAATTATTGAACTTATCGCGCATTTCATTTGCAAATCTCAATCTCGATTCGAAGTCTTCTGCCTTTAGTTCCTGTACTAACTGCATCTTATAAGGATGTAATTTCAAATCAAGCCGTAAAATTCGCTGCAATGTCGATCTAGACACTCCCAGAGTCGATGAACGTTTGCGCTCCGACATTCGTGGATTCGCGCGTACAGATTCTCGAACTCGCTGAATGTTTTCGTCAGTCCGTGCTACTCTTTGGCGACCGCGATGCCGCATTTTTTGCGACGATCCTGTCCTTTCGAATCTTTCTATCCATTGCTTAATTAAATTAGTGCTTGGACACTCACTGATGCGCCGCAATTTGTATTCAGTACGGTAAAGCCGTCGAACAGTCACATATGATCGAGCATTCTCGTAAAATGCTCGGACACAAAACGCGCGCTGCTCTCCCGTGTAACTACTCATGGTGATTAAAATTACAAAGCCCGCGCTCCACAATCCTATCATTCCCGCGCCCCGCCATTTTGTTTTTTAGAAAAGCGCGCGAAATCAAAAGTGCATTTCTCTCTGGGCCACCCTGTATTACTAAACATCTTAAAATTCATCCGCAATGCTGTCAGCTGGTAATATATGCCCAAGAGACTGGCGGCATTGCCTCTTTCAATGGCTATGCTTAGCCTCTGGCCAAGGTAAAGGTCAGCTCTTGGGTCACGAGAAGCGTCAACAGATCAAAAGCCTCAACCTAGGACTATAAATTAGGCTCTTCTGTCTGTTGCATCTCATAGCCAATTTTTAGGCTGGTTTATAAGAACCACACTTGTATCGTTCTGTTGAAACGTGGTAACAGCAAATGGGCGTTGGACATTAATGCATGTGTTTATATCGTATTTTAACGGAGCGATATAGCCAGTATCACTACTACTATTTAAATATGAAACAAAAACTAGACTCACTTTAACGGCCACTTTCGTGTCAGCGGTACTGCCATTGATCTGCCTGGCGACGCCTTCGAACACCTCCCCGAATGCGCCCGAACCCAAGAACTTGGTCAGAGTGATCTGCTCTCGTCGAATGTGCGGCAGACTTGCTAGTTCTGCGTCTGTTGGACAGTGGACGCCCTGGTAGGAAAAAAACGACGTTTTATTGATAGAGTTGAGCCAGTAAATTACACTCATTTTATTATAGACCCAAGTAAGAATACCTTGCCCTTGGTTAAGGAGGTTAGGAGTTGATAATGGGCCATGTGGTTTTAATCAGAACTAACACCGTTATCTTGGTGCATCTGCTAACCAACAGAACCCTCCTAACAATAAATTATTGAAGCGCCAAAAGAACCATGTAGCACAATATCAATGTCGAAAATACGGGACGGGCCGAAAGTAGGTCAAATCGAAATTTACTTATATTTACGAATTTATATGAAGTTTGACGACACATCGAGATTCATAATTTGTTTGGGCTCTTAATTTCTCAAATGATAGTAAGTAAACGAAGTTGAAAATGTCCATCACTTTGATCGAAACTACAGGCTGCATGCTTAGAGAGAAGAAATCCAAGAAAAAAAATGGTCAGGATCTTTCGATAGATTTTTGATTGCAACCCAAACTTGCCTGATTGTAAAGTATATTAGTGGAATGTCTCGTCGGTAACTGCCTCAAGGTTGCCAGTTCTACATCCGGTCCTCTTCTGGCTGGATTCGTGGTTATCTGGTTTTCCATGGCTGCTTTCTTCCGAGCTCGGGCATTGTATGCTGCTAATGTTTTCATAGAATTAGATAATTAGTACCAACATACAAACGATAGATTATTAAGATTTGGTTTTAGTGAACTTTAAATGCAGAGTTTAGAAGGATCACGGTTCATTTAAAAATCGTAGAACCTTGTAGTGTTAGCTGAGTCCATATTATAGCGTTCTCACTGCCGAGAAATTTATATTTTTTCCCAAGTTTTTTATGTGATGTGGATGTGGACGGCGGTGTAGATCGCTTGCCTAGAAGTAACCTATGCCATCATGACTTAAAGAGCCCAAGGTTGCAGTTGCATATCAGGATATACAAACTCTGGCAAGGAATTCCACTGCTTATAGTGTGCACACAATTAACGTATTTCCAAAACCTTTAAATATACTTGGATATTCACCATGTATAACGGTGCATTTCCGTATGTCTTGTAGATTTATTAATCGAGCCTAAAGATCTCTTCATCTTGTAGCCTTAAGAATCAAATTGTGCAGTTCCATTGCACACTCCCTGAAATGTAACCGATAAAAAACCGACGGGCTGGCAACTCGGCGTCAACGTTCAAGGCTCTGGAGCTTTGTGCCAACCAGTGCCTCGTTGCCGATAAGTCTCTTGGCATATTTGTCAATCGACTCAATTGCATTAAGTTGGCTTTTGGCAGATCCGTCCTACAGGTGAGAGCAGTACCTACTCCATGCCGCATGCACGCCGAATTTGTGCTTATAAGTAGGCCGTCGCAGGGCCTGTTCAAGTAATGTTACGTCGACTGTATTGCGAGACCTATCTACAAGCTTCTCGAAGGTTCCACAAGCTTCTCGACTATTCTACTAAAGATTGGTCTGAAAGTTTCTAGAAAATTCTACCCTGATCTAGATGTTTCGAGATGGTTCTGGAATGTTTCAGAAGGTATGGGTGATGTATTTGGTTGTTTCCAGAACCATCTTCTAGAATTCTAGATATAAATGTAGTGGGTCCGGCCGGGGTATAAATAGGGCGCCGATACCAGCCGGGAGACACGAAAGTGAACGCCCCGGGAGACGTGAAAAGTGTTGAATAGCGTTTAGTGATTGTTGTAATTAGCGATTTGCGTGTCATTAAAGAATATTTGGTTTTCAATTGGTGGCGATTAATTTATCCCCTGCCCCCAGCTCGTAACAATAATAGTAAAACACGTACCGTAGAACACAGCGGCCGCCACGGCGAGCAGCGCCGCGAGCGCGGCCAGCAGCGCCAGCGCCAGCGCGGCGGCGGGCGGGCGCGCGGGGGCCAGCGCCGCCGCGTCCAGCTCGGCGCCCGGCGACAGCGGGCCCCAGCCGTACGAGTTCTGCGCCTGCACGCGCGCCACCCAGCCCACGCCCACGCCGCCGCTACCGCCGCCGCTCAGCAGCCAGTACGTATCTGTCAATATCATCTTCCATTACCACTTGATAGCGAAATCATTGAACAACAACAATATTAAAGTATTTTTTTTTCCTAAACTGATGGGGATAAACGAATGTTTGATCTTCACAGTTAAACTGCGGTTACCAAACCCCATCTGCTACATACCGAACTTCCTCCGTGCCCAGGAATACACGTTAGGGTATTGGTTCTAGCAGTCTTTTATAGATCTTTGACAGTGACCGGAAAGTCAGCAACTAATCTCGCCAAGACGCATTACATATTAGTTACAATTTCTTTTTAGCATGTCGATAACAATCTAAATTGAGTCGGTTATGAACAGTTTAAACTTGGATACATACCTGTACCATTATGTAACAACTCTAATCCCTCTCTTGCGATGCGCATCTTCATCTTATCATCAATGTCTGAAGGCAGATTTGCTGGCAGAAGCTCACTGAGGTTCTTTGTGATGTTATCGTTCCCTTGCGCAATCCTAATGGACAAAAAAAAGCAATAGAAAATATTGATGCAATTCGATTGACTTGAAGTCGTCGTGGCGATCGTGTTTTGTTTTTCATCTACCCGTACTTTTCTATTTGATGGACAAATAGTCTCCAGCTCAGTTCAGCAACGGTCTTGATCGATTTCTTAGGCCAATACGATTTTAATAGGACATGGAATATTTTTGACCTATCTTTTTTTCTGTGAAATACCTGTGTTGTGGCCGTCCCCAAACCCGGTAGGCTATGATGGGAGACCCTCGAGTGTCGGGCTCCGTCCACCACACTCGCAGCACTCGCTCACCGACACCCTCCACCCGCAGCGGACCGGGAGGACCGGGCACGTCGCCTGGTGGACAAAATGTTATGGTTATTGATAAGATCTTGAAAGTCACACTGGATTAACTTCAAAGGGGTTAACCAAAACAAAAGCCTGCTTAGATATACACGCTGTTTTTTTGCATTTTCGTCAAACTTCAGGTGGTTGTCACAAAAGTCATAAATAATCAATTGAAAGATCAGTACCGGGCAAAACTAATAAGGTCTGCTTTTTTTTTGTTGTTGAAATTTTACAGTATTTCAGAATTAAACCCTTAATTCAATACAAATGAAAGAGAATCACCCGACTACGCAGTCCGCGCGTACGCACACAGCGATGAGCAGCTGGTGTGCGTGAATTGAATCTACTACTCTTGAAGAAACTAGTTCATCACACTTACGGATTTCAGTAAAAAGGAAAAATAAAATAAAAAATACCTACCTATTTTATTGTTGATTTGGGTCGAGAATCATGAGTATAATCACGTCCTTGAATTTGACTAGGTTGCAGATCAGCACATTGTATAATAATAATAATCCACAACTATCACACAACGCCATCTAGTCCCAAACTAAGCAGAGCTTTTGTTATGGGTACTAGACAACTGATAAACATACTTATATATTTCTAAATACATACATATTATTATAGATAAATTACACCCAGACACAGAACAAATGATCGTGCTCATCACACAAACATTTGTCCTGGGTGGGAATCGAACCCACGACCTCCGGCATAGCAGTCAGGGTCACTAACCACTAGACCAACAGGCCAGTCAAAATTATGTAAGAAAGAAAAAGATTTTATTTGGAATAAAAAAGTAAAGTGACCACAAGTCGCATCGTTTCGTAGTGTGTTGGGATATAAGGTCTTTAGGCTAGATGGAACAATGATCTGTGATTTGAAATAATTGCTATTGGAGAGGTCTATAACCGGCACAGTACTTTTTGACGATGACGATGTTTGATATTGTCTTTCAAAACTTTTTAAAAAAAAGGGAACCGACTTCAAAACCAAACACAAAAAAACTTTAAAATAACTTTTTCGGAAGTCGGTGGCTTTGTTTTTTTTATTTCATTGAGATATGGCCACCGACTTCCGAAAGAAAAGTTATTTTAAAGTTTTTTTGTGTTTGGTTTTGAAGTCGCGGACAAACATGCAATCGTCCCTGAAAATTTACGATCCAAGTAAGGAAAACGGATCCACGCGGGCAACGTCACGGGATATCTATTAGTGTTATATACTAAAACCTTCTCCAGAATGTAATGAACACTTTACTGAAAACTGCATCAAAATCCGTTCAGCCAAACGCGAGATAATCGCGGACAACACATACATACATACATACATACATACAGGTCGAACTGAGAACCTACTTTTTTTTTTGAAGTCGGTTAAAAAGTAGTTTGTAAAACACTCGTAATGGGTCGAGATACAACTCAAAATAACTTGCTATATTATTTTGTTAGTTGCAAGAACTCACCAAGAGTTTCAAAAATGAAGCGGTCGTCGTGTGGCCAATAGTACGGCGGGGCATTGGCGACGTACTGCAAGCGTAAGCGGAAGCGGTAGCGTTTACAGGGGCGGAGGTCGGAGGCAACCCACTCGTTCCCTTCGTCTTGAGTGCAAGCCTTCCATGTTGCGCTTGATTGCATCACTTCTGAGTATTCTACTTTGAATCTGGAAAGAAGTTGGTGAGTAGGGCAAGATTATAATGTTGTTTCGACTGTACGTTAAATTCATTTAAATTATTATCATTACTTAGGACAAGTAGTCCAGTTAGGTAGGTCCAACTTCGAGAAAGAGGTCAACCGCCGAATCCAACTCGGTTGGGCAGCGTTCGGGAAACTGCGCAATGTCTTTTCGTCCGACATACCTCAGTGCCTCAAGACGAAAGTCTTCAACCAATGTGTGTTACCAGTGATGAGTTACGGCACCGAAACGTGGTCTTTCACTATTGGCCTCATCTCAAAGCTCAAAGTCGCTCAACGAGCTATGGAGAGGGCTATGCTCGGTGTTTCTCTACGTGATCGAATCCGAAATGAGGAGATCCGTAGACGAACTAAAGTCACCGATATAGCCCACCAGATTAGCAAGCTGAAGTGGCATTGGGTAGGCCATATTGCTCGCAGAGCAGATGGCCGATGGGGTCGAAAAGTACTAGAGTGGAGACCACGGACTAGCAAGCGCAGCGTAGGACGTCCACCAGCAAGGTGGACAGACGACCTTATAAGTCAACGGTTACACGCTCAGTCTGGCGTCAGTCTGGTCCATCAGTCTGCTCAGAATGACGGGAGAATGATCGTCTAACCGTTGACTGACGGACTGATGGTCCAGAATGACAAAAATTATCCGTATTTTTCATCCATCATTCTGGCATCGGTCTTAGCCGGACCAGACTGATGGACCAGACTGACGCCAGACTGAGCGTGTAACCGTTGAATAAAGGTCGCCGGAAGACGCTGGATGCAGGTCGCTTCCAACCGGTATAAGTGGAAATCAAAAGGGGAGGCCTATGTTCAGCAGTGGACGTCCTGCGGCTGAGATGATGATGATGATCATCATTATCTGGTAGTTTGAAATATCAAAAAAAGAAATTCGCAATTCAATTAATCCCTAAGTTGGTGTCACTCGGCAGCGAGTAAAGGGCAACTCGCTGCCCGACCATCCGCAGTCGACCCGGTCGACGCGCCGTCGACCGGGTCGACGGCGCGTTGTGTCCCACGCGCGCCTCAAAGAGCGTCAGCATAATGACGGGGCCCCCCTCTCAGAGGGCCAAAGCCTGCCGGGGTCGCGGGATTATTTCCTTACCGTGACCCCGGAACATAACAGGCTACTGAAGGACACCGTGGATTTTAGTCAGTAGAAGTCTGACAGTCCCTCCCGCCCTGCCCGGGGCTGGAGGACTCATTTGATGATTTTGCCACGTAAAAAAAAAAAAAAAAAAAAGTTGGTGTCACTCGCATGCCTCAGAAATTTGTTAAGCGCTTGGTCTCGCGCCTGCAAGATCTCTTTCCGGTCAGGGGCCATATTATGACGTCTTAAAACCAGGCTTGTTCCAGTGGATGAACGAGATGGCGCTAGACGACTTGTATTATAGCTCTGTCTCTTTCACTCATTGGAAAGGTTTAAAGATGTCATAATACGGCCACAGGTCACATTGCTCGTCAATTTGTCTATGACAGTGAGTATAAAGAGGGATTGCACCTGTATTTGGTTGAAAGGATATTATTATGTACAATGTGCTACGTCGAAGAATTGAAGTTATTCTGGCAAGTCTTACTGATGAAGTTGATAGGAAGTCGGCGGCGGCCACAGCACCCGTATCTCGTACGGCGTGACCCGCTGCGTGCTGAGCGCGGGCGGCGGCGGGTACGTGCGCAGGCGCAGCGGGGACGAGTCCGCGCTCTCCGCGCTGTGCCGGGAGCGCGCGCGCACCCACACCGTGTACGCCGTGTTCGGGGAGAGACGCGTTATGTTGGCGCTGCGGTCTTGTGATACTTCGAATGTGTTGTGCTCTGTGGAAGAAAGATACATAAATAAAACATCTTTATTATAGACCTTCTTGACGAACTTTTTAAAGCTTTTTGTCTTCTGATAAAGTTTCAAGGTTTTGAGTTATGAATGACACCTGGCTGCCACTACCAGACGAATACAAAGTTCGCTAATTTACAAACAAAATGTAATAACAACCTAATAAATTCTTCTTACCCTTCAGTTTATGGTCATCGGTTCTCCAGTGCACTTCATACGAGAGTCCTGGCGCGGGCTTCCACTCAACGTGCGCCAGTACCGGACTTAACACCATACCCGTCACGTCTTTGGGAGCTAGTGGAGCTGAAAATATACGGAAACGTAAGATTTTATCACATTTATATCCTAAAGTACTAGTCCCACCACCGAGGGTACGCCTATTTATAATTCGAAACTAAATTTTAGATCCCCAAAAACGTATAATACTGAAAATCTCGTGTAAGCAAAACGGATTCAAAAAATTGGCTTAAAAAATATGTTACAAGAAGTGTTACAGGCTAAGCTTTACGATATCGAGCCATTAATGATGAAATGATTTTATCAGATTTTAAATTACCTTCAGCAGCTGTCTGTATTGTCATCGGCGTTCCAACAAGTGACTTAACCTCATGCAATTTCGCGTAGTAGTTAGTGGCTTCTAACATCACCGTGTAGTTCGTAAATGGTTTCAACTCATTGATCACTACTTCCGAGTTCGTAGTAGTTATGTATGGACATGATTCTTTGTCACAAAGAGAAGTGTCGTTCTTCATCTGGACTCTGTAAAATACTGTATACTCTGTCGTCGACATTTCATACTCCATCGAGTGACATCGATTTGGTTTCTCCACCGAAGGCATGTGAAGCGTTATACTGTTCGCCGAATTGGCAAGCACTCGGGGTCTTAAATGTAATACTTTGGGAAACAGACACAGTCTTGGCGGATACGGCTGATTTCCTGGATCCAAAGCCATGATTTTATACCCATAAGCAGTCTTCCTCTCTTCTATTTTTGTCTTATGATGCTTCGTGGTATAAAATATTTCCTTTTGAGTGGAATTGAACCAGTAAACATATCGACTATCAACTGTGATGGACCGAGGTGTGAATCCGTACTTTTTCTTTTCGGTTGCATCCACAACTATCCTACATTTGCAAGCGTCCATGTCAGTAGCGATAATGTGGTGTACCCAAGGATCGACCCAGTATAGATCGTAGTTTTTACTTCTGGTCATGTCGATAACGAAAGGCCTTGCGACTTGAGGGTTTTCTGGGCAGTTACAGTCACGGCCTGTAGTTTCAGGGTTTCCGAAGAATCTTCTAATATCGGAGCCGTTTAAATGAGATGTCATAATTGTTCCAAGTTCTGGAAAGCGGGTGTCACTTTCCTCGTACCAAAAAAGCGATCTAAAACATTAATATTTTTTATTATAAAGTATTCGGAATAGTAACTAAAAGAGAATATTATTAATGTTATACTCACTGATGTAACGGTGCTATTTGCAGACTATAGATTGGTTGTTTCCGTGCGAAGACCCGCGTAATGTGTGGGCGGGTGTTGGGCATCCCTAGATCAGCTCGGTATGTGACGTAAGACTCGATAGACGTGATCTCCAGCTGAGTCCAGTACACAGACCTGCTCACCCAGTCTACGCACATGCTTGTCGCGGAGCCGTTGATAGATGTTAGCTAAACAATAATGAGAACTGATTTAAAAAAATCTCTCTTTACTTTTACTACATGGCTTACAAATTGGAATACAGAGTGCTAAATGTTTTTCTTTTTTGATCTTTGACAGCCTTTACGAGTCAACAATGTATGCAAAAAAGGGATAACAAATGACCAAGTCAATCAGGAGGTGTTGGAGGACGGACCGAGAGTCACTCCATGTAAAATACAGGTATTCAGCTGCTTCCGTTTAGACGGGCAGCCTTACCTATCCCAAAACAGTTAGAACAGTTAGAGAAAGGCAGATATACAAGTAGATCTTACAACAGGACTACAAAAAGTACCAAACCATTTATTTAAAAGATCTTTTATTCACCTTAAAGTGCCCACTTCCATTGATCCTCGAAGAAAATATTTCTTCCAAGTTATTGACCCAGTAAACGATGTTTTCTTCGGTTGATACAGCAAAGTCAACAGGTATTCCAGTACTTTTGGGTATCGTTTCACTTTCTCCGCAGTCTAGATCGATAATTTTGATAGATTCTTGGGAGGACACCATCACTTTTGGTATCGGGTTTACTTCATCGGAGGATGTGGACACAACTTCGGAGTATTTACCAAATCCCGCATCGGTGTGTGCTCGGACCTAGAATATAATGGTTAAAATTCGGCATAAAGGACTACCTCGTTTGTTTATACTCTGAAGCGTGATTGAGTAACATGGGTCCGTGCAAAGATGTTACTGAATTATCTATTAGACATTTCTTATTCTCAGTAACAGCTTTTTAACTGCTCAGTTTTTAACAAGGATTAAGCCCTGTTCAGGACTCGTAACTTAATAAAGGAATGGCAAAATTAAAATGATCTTCATGGCTGCTGGATGGCTAATCAATCATTCTTACCTGAAAGAAGTACTTGGAAGCGGGCGTCAAATCCCTCAGCATGAGCTGCGTATGTGAGGGCGAGAGATGAGCATCGGCACATGCAGAAGGTTTAGTGGTCGACTTAGAGTCTGCGCCGACCACCCAGCACTGTGCTTCATAACCACGAATGACGCCGTTAGCGCGGGCCGGGCTGCCCCATCGGAATATCGCAGATTGGGGACCACCGCTGATACAAAAAAAAAGGTTTTTAAGATGTTTTTGCGGGAAGCCTGTTACGCATACCAATTGTTTTTTGTTTTCGTGGGAACCGCCAAGTTGCAGTTGTAATCACACCAAATTGGGAAGTCAAAAACATTAAATAATTAATGGTATAGCTATACCTGAGTGCAGGCTGCACGTAGATGCGCGGCGCGCGCGGTGCGGAGGGCGGGGCCTGCGGGGAGTGCAGCCGCGCGCGCGCCGCGGCCCCGCCCCCCCAGTGCGTGTGCGCACGGACGGTGGCCTCCATACTGCTGTACGGCGCCACCGACACTGATAACACCTCCACCCATGATTCTTCTACGGTCCTCTGTGAAATATGTACTGGTTTGAATCATATATTTTAATGGTAGCGTAGTGATGTCGAGATAATCCCGACACACTAATTCCAAACCAGTGCTGTAACTCCTGAAAGCCAAAATCAGTGGTAAACATTAGAAAAACGCCGAGGATTGAAGCTCGACGAAGTCTGAGGATAAATGATATTACAGTAACATGCTTATCTACGATGGGAACTTATTGGAGTAAAATCATATGTTACACACGATACGAAGTCGCATTACTGCACGTTGCGACGTTGTGCCCGGTACGGTTCGATGTCGTATGGTGGAAATCTAAGGAGCAACGGGGCGCAATCATCTTTCCCTGCTTTTATACTAATTTATTACTGTTGGCATAGCATTTCTTCTTCTATAATTCTATATTGGTGGTCATCTCTTTAGTCATTCCTCGGCGCGTTGTGTCCCACGCGCGCCTCAAAGAGCGTCAGCATAATGACGGGGCCCCCCTCTCCGAGGGCCATTATTTCCTTACCGTGACCCCGGAACAGAAAGGGCTATTGAAGGACACCGTGGATTTTAGTCAGTAGAAGTCTGACAGTCCCTCCCGCCCTGCCCGGGGTTGGAGGACTCATGTGATGATTTTACCACGCTAAAAAAAAAAAAAAAAAAAGCCAATTGTGAAAAGTATGGATAAACCTGCTGTTTTCAACGTATTTTTTTTATGACGTCAAATATCAATGAAACACTCAAGCATTATTGTGAGTGGTGATTGTGTTTTAACCTTACTATGTATTATAAAAAAAGCGCTATCAATGCAAAATTGATATAAAGATGGACGTCGAATTGAGCGTACCCGTATCTCGATTAAAATCCTCGCTCCTTGTCACATTCCTCTTCATCATATCATAATTGTCAGTTATGTAGTATCAAATACAAAAACAACTTATTTGGGTTTTACCAATAACGTCATATTTACTATATTGACACTTGCAAATCTTGGTTATCTCTAAATTAATTACTTACCTACTTTGACTAATGAAATTCTGAAGTACCTAACAATAAATAACGAAAGAATTGTCAATGTAACTTGAAATGAGAAAAAAACAAAGATTTGGTAATCTTTTATTGGTAAACGACGGCCATTTCTTTTAATCTCTCACCTCAATTTTGTATTGTCCCGGGAAGTGTAAGTTGACGTCGTAATAGACCTTGCTGTTGTTGACGTTGACGCGAGTAGCGGGGTCCCACGTCACGTTGAACTTGTCCCACACCCCCGATACTGCTATCGACGAGGAATTGATTGTCTCCGGAATTGCTATTAATTTTTCTGAAAACATTAAAAGCTTATGTAGACGATACCTTACTTTTTTCGTGCTACCTTATGGCATATAGTTTATACAGTCAGCGAATAGGCAGTGCACGAGATTGTGGCCAGTAAACTTTGGGAGAATGTCTGTCTAAGTTCGGTGTTTGCAGCCAATCCGCTGTCCGTTCCGCGGAATCCGCTCAGCTTGACCTTGGTAAAAGACTTGCCTTTAGTTACTGCATTACTGTACGCAGGTTGGACAGAATGTGTGGCACATCAAGTCATTTTGGAATCGCCCATAAAGTTTCGTCCTTCCTCCCAAATAGGTAAGTTTAGTTTCACTGCAGTAAATTCTCATAAGCTTTTCATTAACTTACCACTCTCTGCATGCAAGGTGGGGTCCCGAACAGTGATGACATGTACCCTCGGCACCAGTTCAGCGGTATATCTACCGGCCAGGTCGGAGACGACTGCTCTGGAAGCGTCCTGCACCCACACCAGGCGTCCGCTAAAGTAGCAGAGAGGTCCTAAAGTCGCCGTGCCGGAGAGACGCGTCACTAGCGAACCGGATATCTGAGGAATGTTCAATTGTGAGTAAAGCATGAAATAGTTTTTTGCTGGCGTCGATACTAAATAGGCGCGTCCACACAGAGCGAACAGCCTCGCGAGACAGTTTCCTCGCACCGCAAATGCCTCGCGAGCCTGCTCGCTCTGTGAGGACGCACCTAATGCCGTATATTATTATTATTATAAGCCTATGTTGTTTTACTACTTCTACTAAAGGGCAAAGGCCTCCTTTCTCTCTTTCCGCCTTTATCTAATGCGATTGGTATATTTATAACAACAAAAATCTATTAATTTGGCCCGTTTAGTGTGACGTGATTCTTGTTATAAGTAGGTCTTTCCCTAGCGCGTAGCGGTGTTTTCATTATTTCTGTGTAACTCATTGACATTAATCTATCAACTAAAAGACGAGATTGGCCAAAATAATCACGAGAGTCTGGTACGTTCTATGAGAGAAAAAAAAGATCTTGTCATAAGTGCAAACAAAAGCTAGGGCTCTGTTTTATACAGTGGTAGTATAAATACAAATTAGCAGATGTACGTTCGTTAAAGTATACCTCGCTAACTCCGGCTGTTATCTGATCTGCAGTAGGAGCGCGGTGGAGTTCAGATCCGTCGTAACTTCGAACAAGCCAGTAAAGCCACTTCTCTTCCAAGTCTGCAGTCAGTCCCATTACTAAAAAAATGAAAATAGTGTTTTCATATTTATTCGGTTCTAAATTGCAACATTTTTTCATATTTGTATAGGGGCGTATTAAGTTAGCTAGGAAAACTTCACAATCCACAATCCTAATGGAAAAAATTACCTGAGTACACGTTTCTCACTCATGCTGTACGGAAATAGATGTCATAGACCCCAAAATAAAACTTAACATTTATTAAATACGTCTGTGAAATTTTTGTAGCTGCTAATTTAATTTAGCCTAGTATTGTGTTAGTAACATTACCTTGTTTCCCACTAAACAACTGCGCAGGATAGTATATCATCTTATTCTCTCCATTAAGTCTTGCCGCCTCGACGGCGTGCCCTGTATTCCAGTATATGTACGCGCCTAACGAGTCTATTGTCAGTTCTTTAGCTACCGTCACAATTGGTACTGGCTCTCGATTACCACCGTCTAAATTGCCTCGTGTTATCTAAAGAAAGAAAAATTGCAATTGAAGCAACATGTTATATTGTGGATAAGACGTGGGAAGATGCTCGGCCGATAAATGGCACACGCACGGCTTATAAAAAACAAGCTGGGCATGGGCATTGTAGAGTTACGCTTGTATCCTCTGTTGGAAATACTTTTCAAACAGTCACTTTTAAATTAGCCACTAGGATTATAATGTCGATGTCGTGAGGATGCTTAACAGGATATCGCGCGCTGGAACGTAAACGGCGCGTGAAGGAACAGGGTCGTTTTTAGTCAGTAAGAGTCTGACAGTCCGTTCCGTTCCACCCGCGGGAGAACTCATTTGATAATACATATTTTACTCTCCAAAAAAGTGTTATAAGGATCGTTTTGCCCTTGATAGACATTGATGAGGGGGCGTTCTTAGACTCCATAAACAAAATTCAAAAAAATGCTTGTACTTTTAAAATTCTTTATTTTCCTTACCAATTGCTGTTTCGGATTAGACCAGTAAATCTTCTTGCCGACCCAGTCTACAGCCAAGCTGCCCACATTGTCCATGTTAGGCATGAAACCTTTCGTATGAGTTGTAGTATTGTACCAGATTACTGTCGAGACATTCGTGACCAAGTAAAGCTGGTCACGATACCATGATATATCGGTGATTTGAAAGTTTTTTAGATCGGCCCTGAAATAATAACAGATCAGTTAAAATGATTTTAGTGACTAGTTACCTACATTTTTAAAACAAAAACGCATAGTATAGAAATAAATATTGGAGAATAATGTTCTTTTTGATTACTTTTCAATATGGTAACCACAATCAGGTAAAACAACCTCGCACCCCAAACGCATAAACCGTCTCCGTACAATCGCGGGTAAAAAATAAATATGACATGAATAAAGTTGCATCTTACCCATGAATCAAGATTTGCAAATTATCTCCTGTTAAATCAGTTTGCAGCAGTCCATCTGGTCCTGACCATAATAACGTGCTATGTAGAGTGTTCGGCGATGACGCTAGAGTACTTCCAACAAATTCTGAAGACCATGGACCTAAAGATATTATAACATTTTTATTAGTATACGCATTCAAGAAACTTTTAAACAGTAACTTTAATCAACTAAATCATTTACCTGATCCAGATTCAGTGACAGCAGCTACTCGTATAACATATTCTGCACCTTGTTTTAAATTTTCAACAACACACGTTGATTCGGTTATATTCACACTAAAACGAAATATAATTTAAAGTTATAGCTTATGTTTTAATCGTTAATTTTCGCAATAATACAAAATCGTTGAAGTAAAACTCACATGTCTATCACTTCGCCTGTATCGACATCCGTGAGTTGCAGGTGGAAAGTCCACTGCTGCCATGCTCCACTTCCCTGATGACCCAAAAGATGGGGAGGCGACCACGACACCTTCGCCCGGTTGATACCCATCACACTTTGCAAACCTAACGGCGGATTCACAGGCACTGGTATAGGTTGACAACTCCTCAAAGCAACCAACACCTGTCTTGTTGCTATGGTCTTTGTGTTATAAGCTAAAGGATATTCGTTGTGGAAATAGCTGTCGCTTTGTCCGTGGTATTCCTCTGTTAACATTTCTTTGCCGTTCGTCCAATAAAAAAGTCCGCCAGCATATGCTATGGAACGTGTTGATAGAAACATTGGGGTTTGTGTGTTGGCTCGGAAATCGGCAACTTCTCGACTGGAACAAGATAAACACATAAATTGTCAAAAGTCAATCCCCACAGACCATTGTAAATGTGAATTGATTGGTGCTTACCCATCTAGCGACACAGCTAACACTGTGTTCCTTCTAAGATGTGCGACAAGTATTCTGAAATCTGCGTGGTCTACGGTGAAAGCTCCTAGGTGCGCATCGCGAACTATCATTTCTGGTGGACCATCGTGACGAACGCCGTTTGATATATTTGCCAAATCGAGTCTGTATAGACCACCGCGATCGCCTCCTTGTTGAGCCCAAAATAAATAACTGAAATGAAACAAAAATTAATGGAATATAATGCTTATTGTTAAATGGCTCTGCTGTAGTTATAAACAATACTAACCCATTGTAGGCATCCACTTCAAAATGAATCGGACGAGAAATAAAACCGGATAACGCAACAATTAAATTCTTTCCATCGAAATCACATCTGAGTATTTCCCAATTCGTAATAAAGGTTACATTTGAGAAGTCAGCTCTTCGATACTGAACTTCGCCCAAGACATACAAGTGACGATTCAACCAATCTACTGATAAATCCTGAGGCTTGTAATTTTCTGGTGTGAGAATAGCTTCGGACGTACTTTTTTTAGAAAGGGAGCTGCGATATACGTAACCATTTGATACTGATGTGAAAAGTGAATCACTTGAAATATCTAGCCCAACACCTGAAATAAATAAATGTAGTAATAAAATAAACAGCCCAGCTTTGACATAGACTTGAAAGAAAAAAAAAACTACGAAGATCATACCAGTGATGGAGTATTCCGTGCTATACAACTCTACAGGATCTGATAACATATCATTAGCGGGTGCTGCTAAAACATTTTGCTCTCCACCCAAAATTAAAATCGGCTGCTGACTAGGAACGGCTGAAATTAATGAGTTGTCATTATTTTTTATCGAATCATTTTAAGAAAGAAAGGCGTTTGTTGTTTTTTTTTACTTACACGTAGGTAAAGGCGGCGTGGATATTCTAACGTAAGCTCTTGGCCCTTCTCCCACTGAATTGCGCATTGCCACTGATACCTCATACTCTCGAGCTGGCGCTAAGTTTTGGAACATGTAGAATAGCGTGTAGTTTGACGCTGGCATGTCCTAGATATCACAGAATAATTTTAAAATACAATAATCATTCAGAGTAAAAAACACGAATATAATATGAACAACTTCTTTACCTCAAGAGCGTCGTTGGTGTTGGGTTGGGTATCCGTCAGTCGCAAGACGTACGAAATCAATGGTCCATTAGGGAATGGGCCAGGTTCCCAAGAAATGGCCACTCGGCTAGGGTCTGGAGCGACGGCTCGCAACGAAGACGGAGCTGAACTGGGTTTCCCGCTCTCCAAAGTAGAAATTACTACTGATGGCGCAGAGTAAACTGGCTCCCCATTACCTCCTCGACCGGACAGGAATATGGCCACTCGAAACTGTTGGGAAAAGAAACATTATGGCCCGGAAATATCAATATTTTGTTTTAAAGACCAATACAATTTATCAATCTTACCCTGTATTTCGTATATGGTCTCAGACCCTCCACATGTATTATGGATTGATCCGAATGACTAGAGTTTGAGTAATATTGCCACGTGCCCGGCAGTTCCTCGTAACGCCATTGTACCATGTAGCTCAGGTTGCCAAGATTGGGCGCTTCCCACACGAGCGAAAGTGAAGTAGCCGTCAGGCTATCAGCCACCAAAGCTGGCGCGGTTGGTATCCCAATCAATTCTGTATATTAAGAAGACAAGGGTTGTTAGAGATCGATAGTAGTCACATTATATTATATTCGCAAAGAAACTTCAAATGTCTCTTACCTCTTAATTTTTGAAAGTAAGTATTCAAAGCCTCGTTACAACCCATAACACAATACAGCTCTCGAGAAAATACAGTCTCCGACGTGACATTCTGGAAATTCAATAATAACATGTTACTTGCTACCCACTAATGATAATGATTTATTAAATTATGCATGTCCTACTATGATACTTACGCAAATAATTTGACATGAATTTTCCAATCCTTCTTGCCATAAGCTACACCCCAGTTTGCACTAAAACAATAAATAATTAATTGCTTCTAAAACACTGAACAAAATCATGCAATAATGACAAAATAGATACTCATGTTTTATTTATTCAAGCAACTAAGCATAAAAAGTGTTCTTTGGAATTGGGATTTTCATATAAATGTTGAGCATCAGGAAAGTTTTAACTGCAGGCGGTTTGCAGACCCCGAAAGTAGTACCCGAAATTGAAAATCTGGGGAATACGTAATTTTCGTGGAATGGCACTTCATGCAAAGGAATAAAGCATGTTAAACTAAGCATTAAGTTATATGTCGTATGGGTAGACCAAACAAAAGATGGATGGATATAGTGAAAGCTGATATGACTGAGGAGTGAACTCTGAGAATAATAAATTAGTTAGGAACATGCTTTACGCCGACTCCAAATGTTCAGTAGGGATTAAGGCAAGAAGGTGATGATAATAACGTTGAGTTTAGCACAATATGAACTCTGATAGCAATAACAATGCTTCAAGCCTTATCCTGGGAATGATCTGTACAATGCCTAGTTCTTCAGATCAAGCTTTTGACTAGTTATGTTTTTTCTAAATTTCTCCCTGCACTACTCGTGCTTCATGTTGATTTGTAAATAAAATAAATAAAAATTAAAAATTAGCTTCAACAGGGCAACAGTGATAGTAACTAAGAGCTTCCTTATTAGGAACATGACTTGTGTTGTCATATAATTAGTGGTGCGGGTTTTAATCCAATTAAATTACCGAGCCACCAATTCCTTGTTTATTTTACGTTCAATAAACTTCCTTTAATGAAATTCATGTAAATAGCTCATATTATGTAGTCATTTTGTACATGTGTAAAATCTTTCGCTAGAGTTGAAATAAGGTCTTTGCTCCCGGTTTTATTGATCTGTTTTATTCGATTTTAATTGTTCGTGTGTACAAGAGAATTTTGCCGATGTTTACATCTCACAAGTCCCATGTGTACACATGATCGTTGCTGTTCAGCTTCTTTGTTAACCTAAATAAAGATGAAATGCAGACTCTTTCGAGACACGTCTCACGTGCAAACGTAGCTGTTGTGCTGTTGCCACTTTTTGTTTTGATATATTATAAACAAAGCTCGCTAAAGAAAGCTGAAAGTAAGATAGTGCGTGTAATTTATTCCGAGTTGTGTATTCTTGTAACGGACTCTTTCGTTCCCATGGCTGAGAAAGTAAAAAACAGGTCTTGTAACGGATTTTCACGGTTCGGTAACGTCCTTTACGGATGGCAAGTGACCGGATGCCGCAGGTGCACCCCTGTTACCTCAACCTTACACATTTCTTGAAGGTAAGAGTTTAATTAAAACAAACAATCCAAACAACTATGAGAAATAGACTTATCAACTAACGCAAATGTGACAAAATATCGTGACAAGCTCTCTGTAATTATACGTAATGGCGTGTTTGACTTAATAGATAAATTCAATTAGTTTGTCAGCGGGTGCCCTTCGGTGGTAATGATGTTATCAGTGAATTGAATAATCAATTTGCGACTTGTGGTCTACTTGGTAACTCATTAGAATACGTGGATGAATGCTGACATATTCGATGTAGCCAGTCGCGTGTTGCACTGCTAATTACAAAGTTAGTTTCCGTTGGATATCACAGCGCGTTAAATGCTTAGTAGGAACAAAAAGTGACGCAGACAGATCTCATTTGAGTCATGTCCATTCAGTGTGATGAACAATACGCGTAACAATTAAAACGGATGCAAGGACCGGCGCGGACGCGATCTGTGCCGTTTGTTTCGGGTGTATAATTGCGGGTCGCGGCCTGCGCACGCACAACCATCAGACGGATCAAACACAAGTAGGACAATCGCTTCATGTGTGTGTATATTTGTATCTTCCATTCTGAATTGATATTTTTCTTAACTCAAGGACTATTGTGAACAATTTGCTGGTTAAACAATTGCCTTCTAAAGTACAATCTTGGTGAACGTAGTTGTTGGGCAAGTTTAAAAGCTAATCTCTACCTAATCAATTTCCTATAAACAGAAGTTGATGTATCGGCATCATTTATAATGCCATGCACAAGTACGAAGGTATCCCTTCCTAACGCGCCTCTTCCGCCATAGTTGTCACAACACCACGCCCAGACGCAGCCTCCATGTCCAATTTATTAATATTTGTGACTGACGGATGAACTCGTTTTTGGATATGTTTATCAGATACTTGCATTTGCTAGCTGTCAATTTTTATTAAAGTGGCGATTGCTCTATTACGAGGAATTCAGTCAGCTTGTTCGCTTCTTATGAGAACCGAAAGTTTCTGCAGCTTCTATTTTTGGATTTTATTTTCGGGCTAGTTTGGCCACATGATTAAGTAGTAGTAAAAGAACAATAGTATATTAGAACATGTAGGTAACTAATACTTTCATAATAATATAGGTACTCGATTGAGCAGTGAAGCGTAAAAATATGTTTATTTGAACTTGCCAAAGTTTACTTAGCAATTGTTTACGAACATAAAGAAAGTTCTTACTTATATATGCCAACAAGTACGTATATGACACGCTTATATATGAACGTGTTGAAAGCACATCGTCAGTAGGTGCTTATACATACAAGCATGTTTAGTACGCAGCCAACACGTTTTAGGAAGTTCCTAGATTCGAATTTCTTGTGCTCTGCCTTTAATTCATAACTGCAGCCATCAATTGCCTGCACACACGAGAAACTTAAATAAAACTAATAAAGTAACAAAGTAAATTAACGCCTAATTACCCAGTTTCCTGTCTCGTGCCGTAATAATAACAAAACAATAACTACTCCCTTTGCAGTCATTAAAATCGTCGCGTCAGTTCATTGTTGGAGCGATTTCGGAAACGCGCTCGGAAGTCCAATTGGGAGCGCAAGCGCACGCCGGACGCAGGGCGCTGTGAAAGCACTCACTGATCATTTACTTGTTAATTGCTTCATAGCAAAGTTCCACTACTTATGTGGCTGGTCTTTGTTTGCGCAGAATAACCTAAATAGTCAAGTTTTAAATGAGATAGATTGATCAGGTGGGCGCGGCGAGACGAGCGAAACTGTACACCTTTGAACTATAATATAACCATTATTTCTATGTTGTTGTTGTGGTGCATGATCTCATCTTGGTGACAAATTAGGTTTCTAGGTAATACAAATTAATGAAGGCACTTACAAATATCAGTAGCTAAAACGTTCGCTGAATCTGCAGATGTCAATGATTAGTTTGAATTAAAAGAGTGCGAAGCTTTTATAGCATATACATACATAGGATGCCTGTGACTTTTTTATGTGGTAAAATTTTATGATTTTACCACGCTAAAATAATTGGTAAAATCATCAAATGAGTCCTCCCATCCAGGGCAGAGCGGGAGGGACTGTCAGACTCGTACTGAATAAAATCCACGGTGTCCTTCAATAGCCCTTTACGTTCCAGGGTCACGGTAATGCGATAAGTCCCGCGACCCGGCAGGCTTTGGCCCTCTAAATGGGAGCGCAATCTTTGAGGCGCGCGTGGAACACAACGCGCCGTCCGGCATGGTCCATGGTCGGACAGCGAGTTGCCCTTTACTCGCCGCCCGCATGCCCACGCCGTGGGCGTCTACCACTGCGGCTGGTGTGGAGGGAGGACGCTATCCTCTCCCTCACGCGGCCCGCCTCCCGAGCATGACTGCTTCGCAGAAGGAAGCGACCGCTTCCCACTCCGTCTCGCCCCGCAGCATTGCTTCGACCAATGCCGGGCGCGAGAGGCCGCCGCCTATCGCCGTAGTGAGGACACAGCGGTGCTCTGTCCATGCAGGGCAGTCCTGCACCGTATGCTCCACCGTGTCCTCCGGGTAATCCTCGCAGTGGTGACACCCAGGCGTTTCATCCTTCCTCATCCGACACAGGTACCCCCCGAAACTTCCGTGTCCGGTGAGGACCTGCGTCATGCGGTAGGTCAGGACGCCGACGCCTATCCAGCCACTCCTCAAAGAGGGGCTTTCCGCCGCGATTGCGGCGTGGCCGGAGCTCGGTTGCGACAGTCGCTCCCTCCATACTGCCCTGAGATCGCGCCGGAGCTCTTCCCGCCGCTCCTCGACTTGTCGAGGCAGCGGGGTTTCACCCCGGGGATGCCTGTGACCTTTGATTATTATAATGTCTAGATGGAGCGTTGCCCTACAATCGTATCACAGAAAACGAGTCAACATTTTCATGTATGAGTGCGTGCAGGCGATGCGTCTATGTATCTGTGTGCGTAAATAATGATACCAGCTACTACAATTCTCCCATAAATCACATTAAAAAAAAATAGACTTATTAAATAAGATAAGTTTTAGGTGTGTGTATGGTGTATGTAGTGTATTCAGTTTTAGTGTTTTTTTATTCAGTTGTTACTTTTTTAAATACTTAAATCATAAACATTAATTTAACTAGAGTTGGGTAGTTGAATGTTGTAGTTAAATCAACTAAGTTAATTAAATAAGTAATATTTAAAATAATATAATAAGCAGTATTTGGAAATTTTTAATGAAAGATCACATATATTAAGGTATGAATTTTAATTACAAATAGACACATTCAACAAAGCGATCGTTCGTGTTCAAAATCTAACTTCAAAATCATGTAAAGAAAGAATTAATAAATTAATGTTTTTAAATTAGGTACTCTGGGCACTTTTGAAATCGGTTTAACATACCCAAAGCAAATATAATCATTAAAATGAATCATTTAAAAAATAAAAAACCCGACTGCGTTAAAAGTAACTTTTAATAAGAATTTACTTTTAATAGACTCTAATTATATATACTTATAATTAAAGTCAAGACATTAAAATAAAATGTATATAAACCAACTAATATGTACGCACAAAAATGACGTTAAGTTGGGAGAGTAAAAAAAGAAACTGGCAACACTTTTATAATAAACTTGTGATCCAATAGTTGGCTGACACTTTTTGACACGTTTGCGCGCACTTGACGCTCCATTTAGACATTATATAATCAAAGCCTGTGACTTAGAAAGAAAATATTGCTACATTTCGTTACATTATTTTCTTTCCTCGATTTAAGTTGCGAGATTGAGTGTGAGCATAAATATTATGCACTACCTTTGCAATATTTTTATTAACTGCCAATGTTATGATAATTTTATTCTGCTGCAGGTAAAATATATAAATATTCACATAGCATCAAATCTGGCCTGTGACCCTTGTAGATTAAGTGTAACGGCTGTGATATTATGTGTGAAAATGAAAACAAAGGCAATTTTTATTTAAATTAATTAATGCTTAGTTATCTCGTTTATTTGTAAATAGGCGCCAGTAGATATTAACTTGCGTGGATGTTGTTTTTCTAATTCCGTACGTTATGACCTGAGAGATAAACTTCAGATAGCGTATCCCACATTTATTTCACAAAATTATTTATAAGTGGCTTTGATTAATAATATTCTAACACGAGCTCGTCGGCTGTTAATGACATGAGAAATTGTAATTATATCGTAGGTCCATTCAGGGGGCATATTGTAGGACTTAATGGAATTCTAGAGGGTTAAGTTTAAGCGTCACAACGTACAACTGTGGCGCCTGCTTATCACGCATCAATGGTGCATCAATGCAGTGGACTTATCTTTGTCTATGGCAACGTATTACCTCATATCTATCAATGACGATTCGCACTTTGCTCTAGTGCCTAGTAAGTACTATCTGGCAGAATCTGATTAACGAATTGAGGAAGTTCAGATAGGGTGATCAAACAATGTCCTACAGTTATTGTAGCTATAGCAGTTGTAAAATCGACTGTAATACTTGCGAGATAAAGAAACTTTATGTCCACTCCATTGGAAATAGGTAGTAAAGCATCAACACGGTCGTGTATTATTATACTTTGTCCAAAATGCTCAAAAGCGACTTACACTAAATCAAACGCCTTGGATACTCTATTACCTGGCCGTTACGGGAACAAATAAACGCTAACTCACTTAACGCCGATCTCGTAAATAAGTTCTGGGCTAACACAATTTAGATCACCATCGACATGCTAAGAAAATTGCAACTGTACCGGATAAACCCAATCAAATGTAAATCAGCTATTTCTAAAGTTTATATTACTATTCATATATTCATATGTTCTGTGGAAGTTCCTTGTAATAAAACCTTTTCGGAAATACTAAACGCTAAATTCAAGATTACTTCTTTATTTTCCTTAAAAGTTTATCTGTCTTTGTAACCCATAAGATAATATTATGCCTATGTCTTTGGCTACACTCATCATAAACAAATAGAACTGATTAAAACCTTTGTATTGGACCTATGTTATGGATCCAAAATTTGAGAGCAGTACACGCGCTGGCCCACGCCAACCATTTTATTCTGGCAATTGGATAATGCTGAAGCAAATTGGGGCCCACCGGCATGCTTCCCGCCGCCTCTGCGACACTCTAGCCTCGAGAGCACTCCTCTCTATCTACCGCACTATTGCTAGCCTTTATCAGTCGAGTTTACAACACCTAGCAATATTTACATACCGGCAAAATAAATACAAATAGATTTTATTACGAAACTTATAAAACTTAATTGTAAGATGATCTGATCCTCCTTCCTGATCACAAAATTTTAGCTTCTTTACACTTTTAAAAAACTTCATGTCAAATGACTGTCCAAAATAATTTTAATGTTGAGATCTATCTGTATTTTATTCGAGATAAACGGACGAGTGTCCAATAAAAGGACAATAAATCAAAACACTTAGCAGAAGCTGAGTGCACTCTAGGTAATTTCGCTCAACAGATTGGTATCTGAGTGTTGAAGGGGCAGTCGAGGGATAATGGCGCAGAGGGGAGGTGAGGCGACTTGTTGAATGGGCGCAAGCGCAGCTCGCAAGCGGGGAACGGTCCACCTAATGAGGAAATAAGAATTATCGGGCGACGACGAACCGAGTGCAGTTCTTTATCCTAACTGAGCGACTCTTCATGATTTATTATATGCATTGTTTGGTATTTGAATATCTGTGATGTATATGGTTTAATGCGTTTTAAGTTGGCAGAGAAAACAATAGAGTTTGATTCCCTACTCATAAAACTAAGATGAAAGGTGTACGTGCAGTTCAATAAATGTAAAAAATACTGCTAGATTTGATTAAAGAAATGGGTAAGTTACAACTTGCGTTGCGGTTTTCGATCCTTTAAAGATGAACGGATGATCGTTAAAATAAAACCTTCAAAGGGAGATCGGTAACCCAAAGATGTTTATTTCATTCATATTAATGGGTAAATTCCTGGAGAAAGCTATATCCCTTGAGGATGGCCACTTATTGTCAGTTTAAGTATGAAATATGCGTTTGCGATGGTTAAAAGAGATATTTGTTTGCAAGCTGTGTGTTAGGAATTAAGCCGTCTGGGTTTCAATTATACTCTAGACACTCTAGCCAGAGATTAGCGCTGCCTCCGTGCAGGTTGAATAGCACAATAGTAACAATTGAATTAGGAACAACAATTAGTGTAGCTAAAATTAGCACCCTGGTGACTTAAAAGTTGCAAGGTCTTTGTTACAGTAAATTAGGAGCATTCTTTGACAATTTATTTTAACAAGCCCAGTTTGTGTGGGCTTTAAATGAAGGGTCATTAGCTGCTCAAATATAGCTTCGTATGATTTGGTATAATAATAAAAGCAGTAACAAACAAACATAATCAGCGTTTATTAGCTAATTGAAGGGCCGACTCGACTTCATATTGCACTTATTACAATTGATCGCTTAATTGTTACTTACATGATAAGAGTTCTTTGTACGCATTACGAGAATGTTCTCATGTGAAAGTTCATGAAGACATTTTGCTTTGAACCTAAGAGTATTTTATTGTTTTTTTTTTCATTAATAAATTGACGCTAGCTGCAAAGGAGGATGGTAAATATATTAGTTTAGTTAGTTTATAAATTTCAATAGAATTCAAGCTGACAATAAAATGAACTGTACAATAGTTGTTTTTTGTTCATGACTTTACTTGGCGCCAACTACCAAAAATATTTAGGTTGACTTTCAAGTTCCCTCCCCTACGAGCACGTAACGCCATAAAATCCTACAATTTCACACAATTATATTCTAAATTATTCAGAATATTCATGAATGCACCTGACACCGAATGCGGTCACTTTTTGTTTACTCGTTCCGCTACCAATTTGACTACATTATGGTCAGAATTAGTGAAAAAGGTAGCTAGTAGACAGTATTTATTTATTAGTAGGATATTATTGAGACGAATCAAGTTTAAAACTTTATCGAGCAGTACTTACGGTCCTACAGTATAACGCACCAGATTCGTAGTGAAAACCTGTTTTATATACTTATCTGTTAATTACCTAGTTGTATTTGTTTTTACATATATATATTTTGGGATGGTATTTAAAAGTACTTCAATTTATTCCCATTTCATTTACCTAATTTTGCCTGTGTTCCACCAAATATACTGAATGTGCACCAAAATATGTTCATTAAAATATGTCATAACGAGGTGTAATAAAAAAAAATCTACCTAAGCAGGGTCGAGGAAGCCCCGCTTCGCGGGGCTTCTATTTCTGTTTACAAGGTTTAAAGGAACCTAACCAAACCGAACTTCAGGGTGTCCCTGAAATCTTGCTAAAGCGAGTTTTAGATTGGTGCACATTCAGTATATTTGGTATACAAAAAGAATTATTGATGCGCATTTAAATTTTAGCCTATATTTTAAGCCAACGTAAAGTCGACTAACTTAGATCTAGACATTTCTCGATCATGATCATAAACGACCTTTAATCAAGTTATGCAAGATCATGATATTGAGTGGACCTAGGTAGTAATCTTGACGTAGGTTTGTTTTGCGTCAAAGGGAAAAGTTAATGCTCTACTGTTACTTAGATAATCATGAGTCAGTATAGTTGCATAAATATACGCGTATTGGAAAATTAATATCACTGGAATAAATTAAACTTTTAAATACAACACACCATTTACATAAATATCTTTCCCTACTCCATGTAAAAACAGATTCCAGCATTCACGATTCGTTCCAATTTCACACATAAATTAAGAACTGTAAACGCAGGTACTACCTTTACTTCCGATAGATGATTGTTCATTTCCGAACGCAACGCAACGGAGCGCGCAGGGGGGATTGAAATTCCCTTACATGAGTTCAATATCCATGCATTGGTCACTTTATGCTCCACTTCTCTTGAAGTACCTTTACTATTTAGGTACTCATTATTTTTTATGGATTGGTCTGTTTTTTTAGGATGTTGTGGTCGACAATTGAGAAAGCTTGCTGAAAAGTATTTACTCAAGTTTTATCAGAGAAACAGAGATGATGAAAACAGACATGGTAAACAGTTCATTTTAGAATACTGATGTCAAGCACCTAATTAAATGATAAATTTCGCAGTAGACTTATTCGGTTGTCTATAGCTTTTTCTTGGCATCGTAAAACTTGCTGATAAAAAATAGAATATTTCAGTTTGCGTACATAAATCGTATCTGAATATATAACGCCACGTTTAGTGCCATTTAACTGCTTTCTACGAAAGAAAGATAAGCTCTTAGATAATTTAATCGTTAACTCTAACGTTCGCAACACGTGTTCTGTCTAGATATAATCCATGTCTCCTACTGATACCGGAAGATGTTACATAATTTGTCTATATGGTAAACTACGTCATATTCGTAGATGATCGGTAACAAAATTATGTAGTTTAATTACTTACAGATATTATTTTGTTTTAAATAATTAGTCGCATCAATAAACTAAAGGCAAGACGCATTTTGGTTCATAATAGCAACCACTACAAATTAAATGCTCATCAATAATAACTTAGAAACGATGAGCATTCGTCCTTTTTTGGTACCTATTAAATAAGTGCCGTGAAGAGTATGTAAATATAGTCCAACATTTACGTGGTCTGGAAAATTCACTTTAATTGAAAGTGCTGTTGCCAAAACGGGATGCCGCCATTCCAATTCGGCTTATATTAAAAGGCTGTAAATGATAGAATAAAACGAATGAACTCTAAAATAGATCCGAGGGGAGCAGGCTGGCAACTAGAAGCTTCCTTCCTGCGTCCATCCGGCGTCGAGTCTCACGCGACCCTTGCGCTTGCGAGCTCGGCAGCCGCACCATGCCACTGACCACCTATCACTCCGTAACTACATCCCTTGCAGGATGAAGATTTACAGTCATCAAAACGAAACTGACCACTTTGAATTATGTACAGCTAGCAGTTACTACATCGCGGACGGCGGTAGAGAGATCTTTCATAGTAGGTAGGTACCTAAACCAACATGGCTTAGTAGACATTATTTTATGGGGAACAAGCTACTCTATAAGGTCATTTGGCAAAATTCTTTTTAAAACCTCTACAGTATCCACTGACGTATACACCTGTCTTTTTATTTCTATTTTGAACTCCTTATCGCTCAAACTCAATTTTTTAATGAAAGATATCATATTTTTGTAATTTTTCTATAACCTGTACTGGCCACCTGTTGTTTTGCTGCCAAGTCCAGTTTAAGAAAAAAGATCATCGATAAATCAATGTCAAAAAAACAGAACCCCCAAAAGAATATAAATACACACATCAAAAGTGTCTAGGGATCAACATATATTTTTGCAATAACTTTTCTCCTGATTGATATTAATTAAAATGTTCTTTAAGGATTCATCAAATAAAGTGTTATCGTTTGTCACAGTAACGATAAACCAAGTCACCTTTGCATTCATAAAGAAATTTGCCATTTTCTTAATAAAGGGATTTTTGACATTTGAACCACTAACATTAAAGTTCGAAAAAAAGACTGAAATAACAGTTTTCTTTAAAATTTTATTGGGTAACTTAAACAATTAATAATCCGTGTTTCTACTGCGAACACTAACAACACAAGAACATCGGTTTGGCATACTCAAAATGAGTTCATCCAAATCACGCTGTGGAATGGCCGCCCATGTTCGTTGCAACAACAACAAAAAGGTCTTCTTGCGACTGGATACCCTCCATATTCGGCAGAGCTCTTCTCTGTAGCATATCCCATGCATGCTCAATCGGGTTCAAGTCTGGCGACTGAGCAGGCCAGGGCAGGACATTGATGTTAGCTGTGGCGAGAGTCTGTCTTACAACTCTTGCGGTGTGCGGTCGTGCATTATCATGCATTAACTGAAATAAGGGACCGATTTGCACTTGTAGAGGAACGATGACGTCTGATACAATCGTCTCAGCATAAATTTGAGCGTTGAGGTTGCCTCTGATCCAAATCAACTCAGTTCTTCTGCCGATCCAAATACCCGCCCATACCATGATGGTTCCACCACTATAAGGATGGACTTCCTGGCAGGATTTTAATCGCTGTTGGCGTCCAGGGGTTCTCCAGTGTCGTATACGTCTTGTATCCGGTTTCATACCAAAACGAGACTCATCAGAAAAGCACACGAAACGCCATTGTTCTTCTGCCCAATTTCTGTGTTCAAGAGCCCATTGATATCGAATCCTACGATTGTGCATTGCTATAGGTGGTACCCGTAGCGGTCTTCGGGAATGAAGGTTCACTTCATGCAAGCGGTTTCTGACTGTTTGGTCGCTAATTAAGTTCCCTGAAGAGTGATGAAGCCTCACGGCTAACATCATGGCGGTTATTGTTGGAGCTCTTCGAGTTAAGATTTGAATGTATCGGTCTTGTCTCCGTGTGGTGCAGCGATACCGTCCTCCATGGCGCTCAGCCACGGTACCAGTGCTTCGGTAACGTGTCCAAAGTCGACTGATAACACTCTGACTTGTATTCAGAGCTAAAGCCACAGTACGTTGCCGGGAACCAGCTTCTATCATTCCCACGGCTCTGAGCATTTCTTCCCTGCTTAAATGACGTCGCCGCTCCATAATAACGTAGGTTTTAATCAGTAGTAGGGAAACAGTAGCACTAATAATGTCTTCAATGCGTTGTATGTTTTTATAGGGAAAATATTGACAGCTGATTTTCATATTTTACTCGAATTTGATTTACAGTTCCTGATTCAAATTATGAAATGCACCAAAAAGGATCCATTAAATTTATAAAATCATAAATTTATTACAAAGCCACATCTCAATCTCAAGAAATCCGCATAAAAATGCTTGATCCCTAGACACTTTTGATGTGTGTAATTAAGGCTTTGATAGATGACAGTCGAAGAGTCCTGGGTTCTAAGCATTTAGAGCCCAGAAATAATTAAGACTCCCCACATACCACTAACTAAATTGATATTTTATTAAACAAGTACAACGCAAAGGTGTCAAAAATCCATGTGATTATAAGTACACCTTACAGGCAGATACAAAATAAACAAGTTGTCTTGTAAAGCGATTTAATGAGTTTGTTTAGCAGAAGGGTGGTGCATTCGATGCTTTCTGTCTGCCACACCTCGCGACTTGACGAAAGACGTTGAGCAAAGCCTCGCAGTTCATGCAACGCTGATGCGAGGTTCAGATAAATAAATTCCCATGCTTTCTTCAACACCGGAGGTGTAAAACCATAAACAGACACACCTGAACAACAAAACTGAACTTAACATTTCCGTAAACGGTGCTGTTTCTAAATTAAATGATAAAGAAACACTAAACAGACGTACAAATTTACTTTTAAGTAATCTGCGCTACAGACTAAATCGGTAAACAACAAAAATAATGAAGTCGTAAAAATAAAATAATATTGACATTTTTTGTTAAATGTTACTGCAGTGCAGTATTGTTATTGTAATGGTTACAAATAATAATAAAATGGAAGCAAGTCAATTGACTTCGTTTGCCGCGTGAGGGGTGCGCTTGGGTCCTAGCCGCCCGCCCGCCACTTGAGCTTTTTTGCGCTGCGCAGGGGCGTAAATTGGACATAACTGATAATTTTGACATAAACCAGTAGTAACTGTCAGTTTCCAACGAATGCTCCGTTTTATGTCAGTTCTGCTTTATTATATAATAATAATAATAATAATATTCCACAACTATCACACAACGCCATCTAGTCCCAAGCTAAGCAGAGCTTGTGTTATGGGTACTAGACAACTGATAAACATACTTATATATTTCTAAATACATACATATTATAGATAAATTACACCCAGACACAGAACAAATGATCGTGCTCATCACACAAACATTTGTCCTGGGTGGGAATCGAACCCACGACCTCCGGCATAGCAGTCAGGGTCACTAACCACTAGACCAACAGGCCAGTCGAGTCCTGCTTTATTATATGATGGATAAGAGTCACAAAATTATTCAGTTTGATGTAGTGTTTGTTCCCTTACAAACAAGATAAACGATTAAATTAAAAACTAAATACATAATTTCACTTCTGCATTTTCTTATAGACGGAAAAAACTGTAAACACGCTGGTTTTATTTGGTTTGTTATTCATCATCATCATCAGCCTATAATGTTCCCACTGCTGGGACACAGGCCTCCTCTCTGTGAGAGGGAGTGGGCCATAATCCACCACGCGGGCCCAGTGCGGATTGGTGGATGTCACATGTCTTCGAATTTTTGGTTCTAGGACATGCCGGTTTCCTCACGATGTTTTCCTTCACCGTTTTGTTATTAATTTATCATATTTAATGCCTCATTTAATGCAATGAATGGGTACATAATTTGAATATCGAAGATTAAAATATCTACGCTTAAAATATCGATGTTCAAAATATCGAAAATTAAAATATCGAATGACCATAAAATCGAAAATTAAAATATCGAAAGTTTAAAACATCGAATGATTAAATGATCTACGTCCAATATATCTAAAATCTAAATATCTATAAAAGTTACATCGAAAGATCTAAATATCGAAATACAGATTATCTAATGTCCTAAATATCGAAGTACAGATTATCGAATGTCCGGAATATCGAACCTAACAAGGTAAGTCGACGGAGCCCCGCTTCGCGGGGCTCCTATTTCTGTTTGCAAGGTTTAAAGTAACCTAACACGAAGAGTTGAAGAGGATGGCGGGGTCTGAAAGACCCCGCCATCCTCTTCGAACCTAACCTGTCCGAGTCGGGGTGCCCCAAGTTCTGAGCTCGCTTCGCTCGCTCTTGCATCCGAAGTCCGTCCAGCTACCTTGTTGGGTAGTAATCAGTAATTTGACTAAGGACACGTGTTAGGTTACTTTAAACCTTGCAAACAGAAATAGGAGCCCCGCGAAGCGGGGCTCCGTCGACTTACCTTGGTAGGTGGTTATCAGCAATTTGACTAAGGACGCAAGAGCGAGCGAAGCGAGCTCGGGACTTGGGGCACCCCGACTCGGACAGGTTAGGTTCGATAGTATATCTGATTTGATAGTATCCGTAGATATTATAAAATTGGATATTATGAACTGCGATGTATTAAACGTTGATATTTTGAATTTCGACATAACGTGTTTCGATATTTTGAATCATTCGACATTTAAATCAGTCGACATTTTAATCTTCGACGTTTTAAGCGTAGATGTAACATTTTTAGATATTTTGTTACAATCGATGTTTTAATTTTCGATATTCTGAACATCGATATTTTAAGCGTAGATATTTTAATCTTCGGTATTCAAATATGTACCCGCAATGAATGAATGGAATTAACTATAATTATTTAAGTTTATAATAGTTCATAAAGTTTAATTTAATGTTACATTTAGCCACATACTAGTTTACACTGCATTTAGATGCCTACTAGTCTGCTACAGTAAATAATTTAAATGATGTTATTTCGCAACAAAGAAACTAGGATAGTGCCCTCGAGGTCCTTTTGTTCATGTACACTACACGGTCTGGCTAGCTTCAATGTGATCTAGTTTACAACTGCTGCTCTTTTGTAAGCCTATACTGATGCCACTTCTCGTTGCGACACGCTATCCAAACACTACAGCCGAATAGTTGCTAACATTGTATCCAAAGTGTAACGTTGTAAATAATAATTATAATCTTAATGTGTAGCTTATCTTTTGTTGGGAATCCAGTATTCATTAAATACCTTATATCTCAAAAAGGTTAAAGGGGAGACTGAGATTTAGTTATCGTACAATAATTATAAACTTTTTGTAAATTATTTTTATATTTTGACTGTAGATAATATGGTAACCCAAAAAAACCTCTAGACTATTAATATTAAATATGTAATATTTTTGATCAGTTCATAACAATTTCCGTTGCGACTTTCAGGGCCGTAAAAATGGGTTACCCAATACTGGGAGCACGTTAATAAATATACTATAAACAAACTTATCGGACCACTGAATTTAACGATCGCTTGCGTAGTTATGGCCGATCAGTTTTGACGCATTATAATGTAAAACAGTTAAATATGTGGGTGGCCAGCAAACAGGGTCAAAAATTATATACCTAATTACTTTTGATAACGAAAATCCAGAAGCACGATCACTGATATGGCGCTTAGTTGGCGGTTCATAGAGGTGTTTAGTTAAAAAATACGTTCTAATGCAAATTATTAGATACATAAATGATTTGAAATAAGGTTAAGAAGATAATTACACACCATGAAAATGTAAGATTGTTAATTATGAAACATAAAGTTGAATATTCATATTCATCGAATTTCAAATCAAATACAACAAAAGGATTTTGCAGAAATATTCTAATTTTCTAGACGCGAAGTAAATAGTAGCTAGGGGGCAGTAGGGATTTAGGGAATAGATTTGTGTAGAAAAATGCTACGCTATCTGCATTATCTATCAAAAAACATGGCTGAGCAGCAATATTGCCGACTTTGAAGCGCTGTTGTGCTCTCCGAGTTCAATTTATCCCGTAAGCCAAATGCAATGCTGATGCGACCCTGTTATAAAACCGTGGTATAAAATATGAATGACTTAGTATTTGGTTCCCAATTTATTTATTTGATTCCTAAGGATAACTTACCTGTTGAACGCTGCAATCGGACCCACAACTTACATCGAAGTGGCCATCCCCAGTGCGGTTCTGTGAAAACAATAAAAAAGAACATGTTAGTAAATTGAGTAGAGTCCGTGCAGTAAAATATATTCAATCATAAGTCTTAATTAAGACGCTCCCTCACCGCGAACATTCACCTGTAATGTAACACAAAGTGCGCAATTTGATGCTCTATTGTCTTCGAATGTTCGAATCTGTAACGTTACATTACAGGTGAATGCTCGCGGTGAGGGAGCGCCCTTAGAGACCGTGTGTATACAATTTTCTTTGAAAACAAAAGGGGTTTGTCAGAACCGCAGCAAGTGATATTATGTAGTTTCTGCCACCCAAATGAGAAAAAGGGTGTGAGTGTATGAATTGTGTCCGTTAGGCACCGGCGAGGAATAATGCACATCGACTGTGATAAGAGAGAGAGTTTTATATTTTTCGCACGAAGCCCTAACCACACCAAATGACGAACCAGCTACAAACGTCACATAGGTAGTGGTGTATGACAGAGATAGCGCTCGTCTTTTTTTATGTGGTAAAATAATTAAATGAGTCCTCGTGCTAACTAAAATCCACAGTGTTCTTTTAATAGCCAGATTAAGTTTCAGAGTCACAGTTACGTGTTTAGATAGACCCGCGTCCCTGGTAGAGACCCTGGCCCTTTAGAGATAGCGCTCATAGAACATGAAAGCAGCCTGTTTCCAAAGGTCGATGTGCATTATTTAACGTCGGTACCTGTATTGGCATATAATTAATGTGGAAGTTTGTTAAATGTTATGACAAATATCTAGCTTTACTTCCGCGTCAAAAATCCAGGCTTGGATGCAGTGTGCAATCCCACTCTCCCGCCCTCATGCATATGCACACATGCAAGAAACGAAGGGAGGGTGGGATTGCATCCTGCATCCAAGCCTAGATTTTTGTCGCGGAATTAAAGCCAGATAATTTTCATAACATTTAATGTCATGGATTTCCGCAAAGTAACGCCTGATTCTATAATGTATGTGGAAGTTTGTATTCTTTGGATATTTGGGTGGTTGTTAATCAATCACGCAAATACATCTGAATGAATTTGGATAAACGCATAAAAAAATACCAGTATTAACAAATATTAAAATACTTTTATCTCGTGGGAAAAATAATTTCATGAGCCAATCCGAGCGATGCCGGGGCATAAGCCAGTGTTTGTATATATAAAGTGGACACTTTGAATTCCTATAAAAACGGATATTTTATTAAATAGGGTCATCACGGGATGTTCATCGGAGTCACAGTCCTGATAACTTCCGTTGCGACACGGTCGGCGTGAGCGCAACGGAGCGTGATAATCAGTACCTCTACCTGTGCCTGCAATTTAGGTGAGATTGATTTAATGATTTGTTTTTATTTTAGCTTCAAGCTTGTACTTTTTTCTATTTAGTATATTTCATTACAAGTGCGGGAAGGCTGTCATTGCAAAGAGTTCCGACAAAATGTCTACCCGAGCCGAGGCGCAGCCGAAGGCGAGGGTTGACAGTCGGAACAAGTTGCAATGACGGTTCCGCACGTGTACTGAACGACTATTTTTAATACAGTTGCGAAAAAATGAAGCAATTTAATCATAGAAAATTTCTGGAAAATGGCGCCAACCGTAGAATATAAGCAGAGTTTTTTTTTTCTTCACACATTTTGGTAGGCAAAGGGAACTATGCCCATACAGCTTAATCTTCTGTAGATTTTTTTTATTGATATGAAATGAAAATGAAATTTAATGAGATGAAATGAAACCTAACCTAACTCATTCAATAAATCATTAAATCTGATATTGAAATAAATTAGTAGCTTCTTTTTAGAAATAGGTATACGTATTTGTATGAATCACAAAAACTCTTTAGTAAAAACTTCATGGTTGGTTTTTCTTTTTAAAGAACGCACGAGTGCGGGAAAGGTAAAAAAAAGCACTAGTGTGTAATAGCCCACATCCCGCACGCTTTACGTCTCTGCAATATGCCACTTTTTGAGCAACTGTATTAAAAAAAACATTTTGATCTTATTACCAAAGAAGCAAAGGTTGTTTTCGCCCTCCTAGTGCTTACGTAATACTTGAATGGTCCCTTGCCGCAGTAATGTAAGATACATAATATTACACCAATTTTCCCGAAAAGTTAGGTCTAAGTGTACGGATAGTAAAAACATATTCTATACATTTTGTTATTGATATTGATAAGATCCCAAAAACGCCAGGATCGACCAGCACGCGTAATATGTGTGTTACAAGTTATGAATGTTTACAAATTGACAATATATAATTAATATTTTTAGGCCTTTAAGGTGCACTGGTGCATACAGCATACACTGCATACAGGAGTCGTGATGGCAATGACATACCTCTGTAGTCTTTTTTCTAACATATTCCGTTGTCAATTATATTTTTAGTTCCAGGCCAGTATATTTGATACTAGCTGGGTCGCGACTTCTTCCCTCCTATAGCCTACAACCATCTCTAGAGTTCCGTCTATCTCGGTACCAAAATCCTTCAAAATCGGTTGAGCTGTTTTGACGTGAAAATACATATACACAAACATACACTCTTTCGCATTTGTAATATTAAGATGGGACTTAGTCTCAATTATGACTTATTTTGTTTATACATAAATAGTGAAATTTTTGTTAATTTTCTCAGATTTTCTTTCATGCAATAGTGAAAACTCAGTCTCATCCTTATCCGGAAACCAAGCTTTCTAAATGCATCTACGAGTACTTTTATAATACTTCAGTTAACCGAAGTTTTACTGTAATCCACTTTTTTTTAGATTTTGTGGGTCTTTTGCAAGCGTGTGACCGGACTTCGCCGAGTAGCACCTCAAAGGCTTCATCCCGATACGTGATCCATCCGCGGTTTCCATGTTTTGGTTTTTTTCCCACATTCGGTCCTTCATACTAGTGGTGATCCAAAAGTAATGATAATGAATATAAAACACGGTATTTAAAGTTAAAATAATAATTTATTTTTCTACATAATAGTCTCCTAACAAATCAATCCATTGAGTCCATCTTTTTTCTAAACCTAGGATTCCCTTTGAAAAAAAATATTTCCAAAACCCTCCCAAAACTTAACAGCGGCCATCACTTCACTATCGTCTTCAAATTTCTGGCCTCGGAGGTGTTCCTTGAGCCGAGGAAAGAGGTTACTAAGAGCTAGATCTAACGAATAGGGAGGGTTTTCGAGCAGTTTGAATCCCGTTTCTTGAATGGCAGCTCTCGCAACTGCGGCTTTGCGTTGTCTTGATGAAACGCACTCCAACTCGCAGTTTGCTGCGTCTTTTTTCCTTAATGACCTCCCGTAATCTTATTTAGTTTGCGTAGTAAGAGCCCGTAATAGAGGCTCCCTTTTCCAAATATTCCACCATAATTATGCCTTCAGCGTCCCAAAAAACAGATGCCAGAACCTTTCCCGCCGAACTTGACACTGAATTTCTTTGGTGTCGGGAGGAGCCTCGATTCCAAGTCATTGATTGTTGTTTCGTTTCAGGATCAAAATGGTAGATCCAGATCTCGTCCATAGTCACAAAACGTAACAAAAAAAATTCTTGATCTGCTTGGAACTTTTCGAGATTGACCCTCGAAATGTCAACTCGTTTTTTCTTTTGCTCGTCGGTTACCATTCTCGGTAGCCAACGCGCAGAGACCTTTTACATATGGAACTCATTCGCAAGGATTTTTTAAACACTGTCATATGAGATACCTGTGACCTCAGCTACATGCCTGATGGTCACTCTTCGATCTGCCAACACAAATTCTTCGACTTTTTTCACGTTGTTTTCAGTGAGGGACGTGAATGGGCGTCCTTCGCGATGTTCATCTTTTGTGGATGTTCTGCCCAGTTTAAACTCCTTGGCACAGCGTACAACTGTAGAATATGGAGGAGCAGAGTCCCTCAATGTTTCCACCAAGTCACTGTGTATGTCTTTTGTAGACATTTTTATCAAACAGAGGTACTTGATGACAGCTCTAATTTCGTTTTTCTCCATGTTGATGTTATATCTTCGACAGTTCATACTCAAATAAATGTATCTCCTGGAAATCGTGATCTATTCATATGATTTTTTTAGGCTGACGTAGTGAGTATACAACATTATTTTTAGTATATGCGAAACCTGAATATAGTTTGTTCAGAATCAGTAACTGATTCGATTCCAATAATTTTTACACCATGTTATATTTTTTTTTCAAAAATATTTTAATTAAATTTTATTACCAGTTACTTACAATACAATCACCGTACGGTTAGGTACCTATTGCCAAACTATTATCACGAGTGTATAACACAGTAGACGCGGTTTACGCGGGTGTACCGCGAAATTAGCATGTTTTTGAACGGACAACCAGGTAAATAAACAAGCTTCTTATAACTTTGTGATTTTTTATGATACGGTTTTAAAATTTTGTACATAGATTCTTTACACAAAAATATTGGACAGGTGTATCGGGTTTCGCATAAACAAAAAAGAATGTTGTATAAGCAAGCAAAAAACATTTTTTTTTTTGGATTTTTATGTGGACCTAAAGTAACCGATTATCATTACTTTTTGATCACCCCTCGTATAAGGTATCAATCTTTCATATTGTCGTACAGAATTGCCTAACTCTCGACTATTGCCTTTTGTATTTTGCATTCGTAGCCTTTATGACTTTGCATTATCGTTAGATCTATCAAAGCCAAGATTTTTCTACCTATACCGATTATGGAGAAAATCATTTTAGATCTTAAAGATGATGAACATGGACGCCTTCAGTTGCTATAAAATATTCCACGAAGACTAAGCTTCATCAATTGTTAAGATATGCAAGGGGCTGATCCGTCCGCAACGGACTCGCTTGTCGTTTGGGAACACTCATCTATATTTAGCGCGTTTGCGTTGATTATAGTGGATCGCTAATTGTCGACAATTACTTAGATGTGCGTTGAACCTGCATGACAGTCGCCGCAAATAAACTACATAATAAACTAAGATCATCGTTTTATCCTCGACCAATAAACAGTTAATTGGAATCTTTATCAATGAACGCACAAAGCGGAACGTTGTGTTGTGCATGCATTTGTATCACCTATGTATGCACACAAACATTACAATCAATGATAATTGTTTCCCCATATTCTTTATTATTTCTGAAAATAATAATGTAACTGTGGGTCTGGCAAAAAAAAATATCGTTGATTGGCAAAAATATTGATTTAGATAAGCGAACCTGGAACGGGCATTTTTCATTGCATCGAGCCACGGCTTCCGCTCCAAATTTCTCGGTGATGGAACTGTAATCGCAGCCAATTGTCCGAGCGGACAAAGCCAATCCGAGCAGCGACAACACTAGCCATTTGTGCCAATTCAGCGGCGCACTCATTGTGCCCGCCGATCACCGCCACCGTCGCTGAATTCACTCTTGCGCACCTTCACACGAGTCACACATTTTTCCCGCAATGTAGCATTTTTCCTTTTAAAACTCACTGCATTTGTCCTACAATCCTTTATATCAATACTAATCCGTTTTACACACGTGATCGTTATTACAGTTTATGGCTAAACTGTAACAAAAAGTATTTGCGCGATATTGACTACGCGAGTCGGCATACTCCTCCGAATTCGAAAAGCGCGGCAAGGGAGTGTTTGGTGCGCGCACGCAGCTAAAGCTACTCATGAACTGAGTCGCGCGCATCCGCCCGCCACCGCACGCGCTACGAGGACGAGGACGGTTCGTTTGGGCGCTACGGCCATTTAAACTGTAGCCTCTACCTGTCGACAAACGCACTTGTTACACCTATTATTCGATGTCCTCAAACATTAAACTAAGTATATCAGTCTATAAATATCTAGCTAGGTTCAAGTCATTTATCTAACAGGGTTTCTTGATTTTTGCATAGTCGTTATACCTTCGTTTTTCGATTATTATGGGCAGTCAATGTATATTACCTTATTTATATTTATTGCCTGGCTTTCTAAACTAAAAAGCTGCCTGGATCATGTAACAAACTTACAGTAAGATGACATTATTGTGTCTCTTATTAAAAACCTGTTACTGCTCTTGAATTTGGTGCTCATGTAGTTAACCTCGTTGATCTTAATCTTAAAGTATGTTTTATAACGTCGTATATCAGCGTAAGGAGCAAGGCCGTCGAATGATACGAGAACTCTGCACCATCACACGAAGAGTTCAATTAATTTAACTACTCTCCATCATGTATGACTTCCCACGCTTAGCAACATTCCATTCGTAAGGTTTCATTTCTTTAAAAATATAACATATTTCAGATTCTGAATAATTTACTTAGCTTGTAAAGTTTGTAAAGTCTTCAGTCGTATCACTCGTATCCGAACTGGGTTCGGGAGAAAAAATATATATACGCGCACAAAAAGCTGAAGAGAATGACAGCATGGTCCTAAATGCATAAATTTTGAAGTTGCAAAAATCTCATGGGCTTTTTCTACCGCCCAAAAGTAAAAGCTTGTGTGCGACTCAACAACGTGTAAGGCGTGTAACGTTAATAGCGCAAAACGTCTCGTGGGGTAAAAAAAGATTTTTCATACTGATGGGCCCGATCAATTTCTCATATTTGTATGAAAAAGTTCTTTTTTTTTTGCGAATTTCCAAAAGTCTTAGAACAAACATTCTTCAGTAACATGGGCTGAGTTACCCCACGAGACGTTTTGCGCTATTAACGTTACACGTTGTATATTGACCCATAAACTGAAGCGAGGTCATGTTCTGAACAAAAAATAAAATAAAAAACTTTTGCTTATTTTTACACACATATCGCACAATACTATGTCTCGGTTGTCAGCCAATAATTCTCTCTCTCATTTTGTTTCTTCTCATATTCCTTTTTTTTTCTACCGCTGTTCCAAATTCCAACTAAGATATAGGTAGTCCAAGTGTCTTTCTCTTCAATTCTACTGATGTGATTGCCATTCGTTTCGTTACTATCAACTCCTTTTCCCTGAAAATCATAATTCCGTTATAGTCAAATTCCATGCCTTTTATAATAATAATTGAGGTCCGAATAATAAAATTTCCTTTTCAGCGGTTTTATGTAGTTTGATTTTTTTATAATAGATCGAGAAGATGACGATACTACATACACATAGACTTGTTTCTACTGATATATGAAAAGTTTAGATATTTTGAATTTTCGAGTATCTCAATATGGATATCTGTTTTAAAAACAACAACGTAGACGAAAGCTACGTCTACGACGTTTGCTTAAATAATAACGTTGAGGCATGGACTGAATCATGAACTCCTTTATTTTATGAAGTGGTTAAATCATCAAAAGAGACCTTTGGAGAGTGCCCACCACAGAACAGCCTAGAACCAAGCCCAGAATTTTTACAACAAAAAAATTTAAGGCTAAAAAATTACTACACTGCATATTTTTCCTATTTTAAAGCGAGGAGACCAGGTCCTCGCTGGAAAATATCTCCAGATACACCCATTACTGGGTAGACTAGTGGAGAGAAGGGACTGTCTGACTTTTACTGATAAAAAATCCATACATGCAGGAACTCATAAATTACTTGCTATTGTAACCAAAAATCACATATTGGACAAACAAAGTTGTAAATACAGCTTTAAAAGCTTGTAAAAATCGCCATGATAAAATACTTAGAAACAGTTGGAAACACGCCCATAATAAAACTGCATTACCAGTAAACTACAGGCTACATATTATGTTGAGATTTTTCCCAATTCAACAGAATGCTCTTTTTGTAGCCTATGCCATCTCCACATTGTTAAAGTAAACACTACGATACACAGATAAACGTATATCATTGTATTTCGTAACGTTATACATAGATGTCGCTGAACGCTATAAATATTTATTTTCTAAACTTGCTATAGATGGCGCTACTTTTATCATAAAAGTAATCAAAGTTTCAGTTTATTATGTTTAACAATCTTAATAGATGGCGTTGCTTAATCATTAGCAGTTAATCATACTGATGAAAAGTCATATTTTTTAAAAGCGTCATGCATAATATAATTTGTCATGCATATTAAGTCTTTTGCGATAAAATTCTACGTTTGCTTGTTTTTTTTTCTGATTTTTGCCTAGTTGGTACACAGAACTAATTACACACCTGTACGAGTATAAAAAATGTTTTAGCTAATAGCTCTTTCCTGATTATAATGATTGTATCTTCAAGTGTTCTCTTTTAAAACTTAAATCAAACTGAGAAGCGTGTCTGACTGTAGACTTTGAAATTGATAGTCGTATCAACGGTCCGGGGCTTTACCTTATTCCAGGATTTAAACTAGATTATAATAATATGGCAATCAATCATATAGGATAGTGATAATGCAGTGATTTACGTCACTGTTTAATTTCGAGTAGGTATCCAAATTCATTGCACATTATATTTCTGTCAAAACATAATTATATTGAAATAGGTATTGAAGTGCAATAAAGAGATTGTCTTCTTTAACACTCATTTAAATCTCGGCTATTAAACTTTTGCAGATATCCTCCATCGTGATCGATCTTACGCTTGATCCGTTGGTCGGCCTGGCTCTTGTGACATTCCCCTAACAGCTGTACGTAAAGATACCAGTAAATTCCAAGAATGCGATGACGACTTGGATTTAGCTTGAGATGTCTATTGTGACCATCCATATTTCGTATCCGTAAAGCAGCACGGATTTTACATTGCACCCTAGTACTCCTCGACTTCGATCCGACTACATCGCCAAGCCCCTCACTGCCATGCCGCCAATCCGCCATCTCGGGTTTATGTCTGGTAGGGCTGACTGCCTCAAGACAACACCGTCTGCAGGCTGCTTCTTAAGGAGGAAGCAAATCGGTTTCTGCCCGTCGATGCCCGGTGCGTCTGCTGTGAGAGCTGAGAGAGGCTGAGAGCTTCATCCTTCCTCTTTCCGCCGCCTCTTTCGCGAGCAAAAGAAGACGGTGCCCTTCCATGCAGCCTCGCTTCCAACCATAGCCGAAACAACAGCAGCACTGCGATGCCCACGCTTGGCACTCATGCGTGTGCTATGCCGTGTCAAAGTGGTGGCAGAATGGCGTATGATTCCGACCAATGTGACACTTTCACATTTTCCAAAGTGACCTTGTCCAGAAAATATCTGCGTCATCCGGAACGTAACAGTCACTTTTGCTTTACGCAGGGCGGGAGGACTCATTTGATTTTACCATACTAAAAATTAAATAGGGCGCCTTGCCTCCTGTCTATTCAAGCCTCCATGATGGCCCTTATTATCGCCGCAATAGCAGCGTGCCCCACGCTACCCCAACCCCAGGGGGGTTGTCATGATAAACCCGCTAAAATCAACCCAAAACAGCAATATCAATGTCTTATCTAAATATCTTTTTAAGTTTTTGTTGTTATCATTTCCATACATTTGGTTTATCGTTTTACGATTTATTTTGTCAACTTATTTATCATTACTTATAACATTTTGTTGCATAAATAGCCTAAAACACTTGTCGTAACATTGCATTTTATGAACAAACAATCGAATACAGAGTTACTAGGTATATTAATTTACCACCCACTAATACCACAATAAATCACTTAATGCATTATCCAATGTTATCTATGAAGATAATTATGCAATGATCGCTATACAGTTTATTAAAACCCATCATAAGCTTTATAACACTGATCAAGCGATTATAATTTTCATTTTTGTATTTATGTCAGTTATGGGCACATTCTATTGTGTGCGTCAGAATGGCTGGTTGCCTGTGGCGTTGGTCAATGAGAGTTGATTCGAAAATTGCTACATAATTGCTTATATTTGCTACATATAATAAATAATTGCTACATAGGATATATACTTAGATATAAAATATTTTTTTGACCAGCCATCCTGACGTCAGGATGGCTGGTCACCTCCTAGTTTAAAGTGAAGCGTACAGAGTTTCCAGAAATGTATTGCGTCAATAATTGCTTCATATTTACTTCATTTATCTCATTTATTTGTATCTTTAAAAATATGCCTAATGAAGGATGTAGCAGTAATTTAAATTATCCCAAGGAAAAGTCCCTGATAAAATAATAAAGGCAAATAGTTGCAGTGCGTCTTCACTCAACGGTATTGCTACTTTAGGCGGCAGGCGTTCTAAATGGCATGTTATGTATGAGTAGGTAAGTGGACAATAAGCATATTAGAAGGATATCGTAAATAAAAAAAAATACGAAGAGTAAAAAGAAGCTAATTCCACATTGTATAATATATGCGTAAAAATAATATGAAAATACTCGAAGTTGTTGACTCATATAATATCTACTTAGGACAAGTAAACTTCGAGAAAGGGGTCAACCACCAAATCCAACTCGGTTGGGCAGCGTTCGGGAAACTACGCAATGTCTTTCCGTCCGACTTACCCCAGTGCCTCAAGACGAAAGTCTTCAACCAATGTGTGTTACCAGTTATGAGTTACGTCACCGAAACGTGGTCTTTCACTATCGGTCTCATCTCAAAGCTCAACGAGCTATGGAGAGGGCTATGCTCGGTGTTTCTCTACGTGATCACATACAAGTCACTGATATAGTCCACCGGATTAGCAAGCTGAAGTAGCAATGGGCAGCCCATATTGCTCGCAGAGCAGATGGCCGTAAAATGCGGTCGAAAAGTGCTAGAGTGTAGACCACGGACTAGCAAGCGCAGCGTAGGAAGTCCACCAACAAGGTGGCCAGTCAACCTTATAAACGTCGCTCGATGCAGGTCGCTTCCAACCGGTATATGTGGAGATCAAAAGGGGAGGCCTATGTTCAGCAGTGGACGTCCTATGGCTGAGATGATGATGATGAATATGAAAATAAGCTAAAAAATTGTTTCGGGCGAAACTACCCATGCACATTTTAAAAAGGGGACATCTGGCCTGCGGGCCACCTTTTTTCGTAGGCGAGATGTCCCATAACCTCAGCATTAATTTACCTTATTGCCATATTATTTTTTCGCATATACATATTATGCAATGTGGAATTATCTTCTTTTTACTCTTTCGTATTTTTTTTTATTTACGATATCCTTTTAATGTGCTCATTGTCCACTTACCTACTCATACATAACATGCCATTTAACAATTTTATTTAGAACGCCTGCCGCCTAAAGTATCAATACCGTTGAGTGAAGACGCACTGCAACTATTTGCCTTTATTATTTTATCAGGGACTTTTCCTTGGGATAATTTAAATTACTGCTACATCCTTTATTTAGCATATTTTTAAAGATACAAATAAATGAGATAAATGAAGTAAATATGAAGCAATTATTGACGCAATACATTTCTGGAAACTCTGTACGCTTCACTTTAAACTAGGAGGTGACCAGCCATCCTGACGTCAGGATGGCTGGTCAAAAAAAATATTTTATATCTAAGTATTTATTATATGTAGCAAATATAAGCAATTATGTAGCAATTTTCGAATCAACTCTCATTGACCAACGCCACAGGCAACCAGCCATTCTGACGCACACCATTCTATTAGGTATTTATTTGAAAAGTATGTAGTGTTTTCTAAATAAATAAGGAAATATTCATTGTAACGGTTCTCCCAAGTAGCCCTAACACGAAACGAAATAAAATCAGGCCTATAAATTCATGCGAAAATTACTAGAAATGAGGTTAGCCAAAGGAACTTCAGAAAAAGTTTAATAATAGGTACCGAAGAAGATATTTTCAGTTGGCCGCTATTGTTCAATAGACTTAAATATTTTTTAATCCCCAAGAACTTCCCACAAAAGGAGCTAAACCACGTGGCAAAAGCTAGTAAAGAATGAAGAAATAAATATTTTTATAGATAATCGCAATCGCCATAATTATGATAATCGTTTCATCAGTAGATTGATATTATAAAAAGAGAAATGCGAAATAAATACATTTTTAACATTCAAGCAAGTGGTTGTTTAGACATCAGTCGTGTATTAATTAAGTATAGCAGATAAAATGAAGCTGACCAATATATTGCCGTGTTACCGCAAACGTGAAGATCCGATGATAAAGGTAGGACGGTCTACATTTTTTATATTATGATTTGTCATAAAGCGGGAAAATCATTGTGTGTGTACAAAAGTGTAAAAACCGGCCAAGTGCGTGTCGGACCACGCACAGTGTAGGGTTCCGTAGTTGCCCATCAAAATACTTATGTAAACTGATTCGCTGAATTTAATTTTAAAAAGAAGAATTTTCAAAATCGGTCCAGGCGTCTTTGAGAAATCGGGGAAAATACATTGAAAAAAAAGATTACGACGAATTGAGAACCTCCTCCTTTTTTTGAAATTAGTTAAAAATAGTTGAAAAACCTACCTATCCCCAAAACATACCCACCTATTAGAGCTGTAAAAATAAAGTTGACAAACTTACATTTGCAGTTGAAGTACATTGTTCTCCGATACATTTTGTTTAGGAAAATATGTTATCCAAGTACGTTTTATAAGTTGGTCGACTATTACTCGTAAACTTGTAAAGCCTACTTAGTCATGATAATTTTCTTTTAAACTTCGTTATACAGGGTGACTTTTTTACCACCGTCCAAAATTTTTCTATGCATTAGGTATCAATCACTAAACCCATTTTTGAAAGAAAATCGATACGTCAAATTGTCATATTAAATCATTTTCTCATCCGCTCTGTGTGGTCACTAAGCTAAACGTTAATAATATACACTTGCCGACGCATGAAACGGGCAGAGCGCACCCCGCTGACCCCCCGCCCCGCCCCGCTACACCTGAGCGACACATCACAGCGCGGTGTCCAGATTCATAAACTTTTTATAGATAACATTGAGACGTGATATCTCGATATTTTTGTATTGATTGATACAAAAAGAAAAAACACGTATGCAATGATTTTCGCCAAAGATTAATATATTAAAATTTGGATGGTGACTAAAAAATCACCCTGTATATGCTACTATTGTGAATTTTTTCACACCCTCAAACATAACCGTTTAGCTGGTAGAGGGGGGGACACTCGAGTCGAGCAAAAATTTGCACTTTAAAGCTTAATATTTCACAAACGAATCTTTTTATCAAAAAATTGTTAATGGAAACTATCAATATTTTTTAAATACCTATTTAATGATACCCCACACTAAGGGGTACGCGAGAAAAAAAAAACATCCCCACTTTACGTGTACAGGAGGTACCCTAAAAAAAAATATTTTACGAGATTTTATTTTACCACTTTTTCGGCACAACAAATCCGTATATTTACACCAAATTACAGCTTTCTAGTACTGGGCGTCTCTGAGCTAAGCTGCGGACAGACGGACGGACGGACGGACATGGCGAAACTATAAGGGTTCCTTGTTGACTACGGAACCCTAAAAACGGGTATTATACTTACTGTACTTAAAAATTGTTGCTTTTTGAGTGGAGCGAGAGGGGCTATATAACAGCGCAGTTGATGATGAGTTGAAAAAATCACCTGAAAGGAGGAAAATAAAGGTTGTGTAGGTTGGTTGGTATTGTATGAGTCAAATCAGGCAAACTGGCAAACTATTGTCTGTTTCTTTTAATTCTACAGTTTGCAGTTCGAACATCAGTCGTGTGTTGCAATTTTCCAAAGTGTATAAACATGTCGGACAATGTCATGAAGGTAGTACAATTAATGTGTTTTATAAAATAACTATTTATAAATGTATTTATAAAAAAAAGCTCTGTACAGTCCTGCGACTCCTGCGACAGGTTTTGCTTTTACACTGAAATACAGGATTAACCTACTGTAAGGTTATCTTTCAGCATAATTAATTTCTTGATACAACTTTTAGCGAAACAGACAACATAATGTCGTGGCCAAAGAACTATTCAGGAGCCGAAAACCTTTAGTTTTTTAGATTTGGCAAACGATCTCTTTTTTTTTTGTATTTTTTTTTATTGGCGAGCCTTATATCGCGCGATATAGGTGTCGGTTGTAATAGGCTAGTTGCCTAAAAAAATGTAATTAGTCCGTCTTTTAGATTATTCAAAAATAAGGGACACGTATTTTTTTATTTGTAAATTAGACCAAAAATGACAAAGATATAGCCTATTAAAGTTACGTGTGACGTCACGATGCATGGCATTTTTCGCGCAGAGTGACGTCACAGGTAACTTAAATAGGCTATTATCTTTGTTCTTTTTTGTTTAATCGAAAAAAGAAAAAATACGTGTCCAATATTTTTTTATAATCTAAAATACGGACTAAATAGAATGTAATTATTTTGACCCTGGTAACTACCCTATTGTGGAGTTCCAGCCAGGAGGATTTACCTAAGCAATTTATCTAAAATATAGTAGGTATGCACAAGGGTACAAATATACCCTTGGTTCAGTATACCCTACTATAGGTTATTTTCGAATAGAACGGTCTACGGTCTGTTACCTACTTCAATGCATAATGTAAAATTGTTGTTGTTTTTCTTTGCTCATATCTCTTACAAAATTACATATTTATTGCCATTAGTAACGAGTAAGTTTTCTCTAGATTATATTACCTGGTATCTTATTTAAGTTGTCTTATACAAAGACCAAATTTTTTCACATACAGTTAAAGGATTTATGATCAATCAAAGGTCGTGGTCACTCTGTGAGTGCAATCAGTGCAAAAATGATAACTAAAGTGCGATTAGAGGCAATTGCAAACATTTCAATGATTACCTAACCACTCAGCTTTCATCCAATGGAAAATTACATGATGTTATTGATAATTAATTAATTTTAACTAAACTATCAGTATGCTCTTAGCCCGATCACATAAATGGACGCGGAAAATAGAACAGTGTCATTTTCGAATTACGCCGTTATAGATTTATCGACGCGTAGTAATTTTTTGGTTGTTTATAAAGACAAAAAGACAAGAAGGCAACAACAGAAAGTCTCAAGCAAAAATACTATGTCCTATGCGTCCGAAGTGTTCTGAGTCTCATCTTCCCACACCTAGTTTGGGAGAGCTCCAAGTTTCGTTATTTTAGTGCCAAAGTACGATCAGACCAGTGATTGTTACCTAACCCTAATACTCGCATTTTATTTTGGTTTCCGAAGACCACCACGGACAAAAAACCTTATCAGTTCATAAAAGTGAATTCATTTATTGTGCTTTTTAGGATATCGCGCGTTTATCGCCATAGTTAATTTATAACACATGCGTATGTACTGCTATATAGCTAGGTAGATGTAGTTCTACTACAATTCATTGGACGCAATTTAGATAAAGATTATACAGTGGTAAACGTCAAGATAAAGGATTTTATTGTGGAGCTTCATAGAAAAGACGTGTTGGAGAAATAATCGACTTATTTCCATATTAACTGTGATAGAGAGTGCGTCGGCCAATATCGGAACAGCTATCAAGACCATAAAATGGCTTCGGACTTGGTTGATTACAAGGTAAAATTATTTTAATATGTCCGTATAGAGACTTGCAAAAAATATTTCTAGTTATTAAAACTTATAAAAACACAATTTGCTCATTTTCAGTTACGTAACTGTCGACTTTAATTGGCTAACAAGTCATACATGTTTACAAAACATCTACATGAAATGGTAGTTACTCGTTACACACTAGTAAGGTGACATTAAATATTATGTAGTAATATGCATTTGCACTGCACTGGAGTTTGCAAATGAGAATAGAATTTAAATTAGGTACTAGCAGTTATGCAAGTGGACATCATGGACAGAAAATCATTTTTCTTTTTAATTATTTTTTTTTCTTTTCGTTATAACAAGGGTATAATATGGTTCGGTTTAGTTAGATCTATTCGTCCTAGGGTACCTATAGAATTTAGTCAGCAAAACGGACCAACGATTCTACACACTTGGCTTCATGACAAAGTTTCAGAATTCAAGACGCCACGCTGCCGCCTGCCCGTAACACCCTTACTCTTACGCCCTGAAATAAGAATTTGCGTAGACACCAAAATGAGCAATCATCATTTTCTAAGCATTTCTATTTTAATGTAACGAAATTGACTCTTGCGTTGCAACTTGTAATGAATCTTTTCAGAATTCTAGATCCAGAAGAATAGTGTATTAAATATGCTGTTTAATGAGTTAAAACCTAATGCGCAGATAATAATTATCTACAGTTGATTTAATACCTAGGATTTATAGTCGTTGTATAGTCTCTTGTTTATTCGCGGGTAATCCCTACACAGAATAAGGAAAATTACGTTTCTATAGTGTTGTTTGTTAGTGACGTGGGTAATAAACCATTGAGTTGGCTTTAGTACGAAGATATAGCTGACTTTTACCTCCTAAATAACATTTATAATAGCATACGCGGCGAACCAGCCGTTTAGTGAGAAATGCTCTGATGAAACGACGTTAACAAATGATTTCACTGTTTACACCCAATTTCGGACAATTTCATCATAGAACTAACAAAATGTTTGTGACTTTTTCCCACGTTTTTTTAGTTCTTATGATAGTGTCAGTGACCATTTTTATATTTATTTTTAATTTCATCATACGTATTCTGATATAATTATGATATACAAAACAAATTATGTTGTTTTCAATTTTCTTACTAAGTTGAGTAATTAAATTAATGATGAACTGCGGCTTATCAAAAATAAATAAATATCAATATAATTTGCTAGGCATAAAGTAATATTTAATATAGTCGATATCTAAGATCAAACGGGACAGGTTCTGCAGGTCAATCTTAAGTATCGATCATTAAATATAATCGTTAACAATCGGCGTTGTGTTGATGATTCCTAGTTTGTGTGACCCTTTGTTACACTATCACCCAGATACCTTATCTGACAAGGGATGTAGTTAATTATGTCGGAAGATAACACAAAAACTGGATATATTATTTTCATTTATATCCTTCGACAAATAATAACTTAAGTAAACAATAAAATTATGAGCTACAGTTTCTTTTTATATATCTCGCACAACTTTTTTTCCTTTCCGGACTCTGACTTAGGAAGCAAAGGTCGCACATGAAGGTTATCCTTTCATTAAGGATTAAAGGAAGCTGACGTAAACGTGTGCAATTAGCGCCGTAGATTAAACGTCTCTTTTATACATAGTATGAATTATTTAAATTGGCGTAGTGGGATGTGAGTACGCTGAGCACGTGCGCCGTGACACGCAGTGTGGCACAGTCACACCGCTCCTGTGTTTGTGGTCCGTTGCGATTCGTGAGCATGACTTGTACAGACAAACCTACATGGTTGGGGGCACGTCATCTCGTCGCTGACACACCCGTGGGCTACTTAAATGTGTGGACACCCGCAAACAAATTGAAAGTAGACATTCAATGTTGCGATTGATTCTATTATTATCAAGACAACACACAGCGTCTGTATTGATACGGTATATAATTAGTAGAAACTAGCTTTGTTATGGCTAGAAAATTAGAAATAATGTATTTCTATCAATCTGTAACAGTTTCGTAGATCTAGATGGCATTAGCCCAATGGAAGTTCTCAATAGGGTGTTTGACTGAAAAAATCGAATAAGCCCGACAGATAAACTATCAAAAATATTTGACCCGTGTTTTTTCTTTTGCGATTGTCAATACGTCACAAGCAAATGCAGTTTTCAAGTGAAAACTTCTGACGTCACGAGCCCCGACTAAGTATCCAATAAAATTTTAATGCGTAAGTAGGTATATCTTTGTAAATATGCATTAATTGTACAAAAGCAAAAAATCGTAACCTTAATAAAACTTTTACTCACGGTCAAATTAAATTTGCAATTTATTCATGCTGTCAACATGACTATTTTTATTTTATCGTTTGTTGAGCATGATGTTTTTTAACAATATTTGTAGACCCCATAGAACACTACCATCATGATACTTAGGTACATCAGTATTCGATAATAAAAAATACTGACGCAATATTACATGAAGGGCATCACGTGAGCAAGGTACTATAGCTATATTATAGTTGGCGGGAGCAGGGCAAGGGGGGTTGGGGGGCGTTCGCGACGTGACGTCACGCGCGGCGCGCCGCTTTCCGCGGGCGCGGGTGGCGGGCGGCGTCCGAGGGTGTGGTGCACATGCGCCGCAGCCCGCGTCGTCTCAAGGTGACCCTCGACTTGCCGAGCAGCCGAGCAAGTTAGTGTTCTGCGTGGCTCACGGCACTGTACTCCGTTCCTTTCACTTCTACACGGCTTAGCGGTCACAGATACCGGTATTTGCTAGAACGCGGATACAATTTTTATCTTGTGCCCGGTTAAATTTATGTCAGCACCCTGTGGACTCCAACGTTACTCGTCCATCACCTTTTATCTCAGTCCTCGTGGCTGACAAGACGAATCGATATGCGGCAAGCAAGAGATGTTGTGAGTATTACGAAGCCAAATATTTGTTCCGATTAGAACTTTTCCAATCCACCACACGAAAGGACGTTCTGCATTACTCTTATCAATCGTTATCTGAAATTTTTGTTCAGTCACAAAGATTATACAATCGCTATAGAAACATTGAATCCGCTCGGTAATTTACCGCAGGGACATTTTTGATCTATCAAATAATTACTTACCTATATCGATAGCCCCCTGATACTGTTAGTACTTATATTATATGTGTAGTCTTAATACGTCCGCTAGATGTCATTTTCCATCTTGAAATTCCTGACTGATGTAGCGTTGGGATTCCCCTAGGCATCGAATGATTCATAGTGATTCAGATGGCCACTTAGATGATTATGTTCCTACTAAACAATAATAGCAACCAACCAATATACATTGATTGCATCATTTTCGTAATAACTTAGGAGTAGGACGCTATGTTGTTCGTAATGGTTTTCCTTAGAATCGATTGATAAGATCATACGAGTTAACTGTTATGTGGAGCACTCATGTAGCTTTAGTTATTCTAGAATGATTATATTATTGCAACTAGTGTCCGACCGAAACTGATTTTTCAGCCGAAACCGAAACCGAACTTTCGGCCTTGCTCTCAGTTTCGGCCGAATCCGAAACCGAAACTTTTTAACACATTTAAAATTTCGATTATTTTCTGAAATTTAATGTTTTTTTTTTACATTTATAACACAAGAAAATGTGTATAATTATACAGGAATTACAGGATGACTGTAGACCGATTTTGACGAAAACTAAAACTGCACCATTGGAATTTAGAAAAATCAATAATCCTGACCAGGAATCGAAACCGCAGATTTTGGAAAAAAAAACAAACGTATTATTACATCAAATTCTGGAAATGTTATACGGCAAACTTATGGAAATAGGAGATTTTTAAGAAATTGCTGTTTTTCTATGTTATTTAACTTCTACTGAGCCATAATCTATTTAAAATTATAAAAAATCATAGTTTTCAATTTCTCACTGGATTTGTAGTCTCCACAATCGCACTTTATTCAGAAATATCTACGAAATTACTGAGTTAAAAAAAATAGCATTATTTCATAGAAGAAACCGTTCACTTATGTTTCAAATACAGTCACGGCCTTGACGATTGATAACTTTTTAATCATTAAGGCCATATTTTGGCCGAAACCGAAATTAAGGCCGAAACTAGATTTTTTGGCCGAAACCGGCCGGAACCGAAACCGAAATTTCGGTCGGTCACTAATTGCAACCTTACCTAGCTATTTGTTGAGTTGAGAATTATAAAATTATAGGGAACAGTTTAACGTTTATGAAAAAATACTGAACCATCAGTTAAATGTTGTAAGGGTCGGATTGGGTTATAAGCAATAAAAAAAAACAATAATATTGATGTGGATAACACTGGTACAGTAAACGTGAATAAACATAAATAGTCCTACAGAAGAAAATTTACACTGTGCCTCTCTGGAAAAATGAAAAAAAAAAACAATATTACGATGTCTGTTACCTCTGGGGTGCGTTTAAATCTTCCAGCGATGTTTCGCCGGAAAAAAAATAAACTAGCGAGGGTTCTCTGAACGGAGTCATATCTTTTTGTCAATGTTAGCTGTCAAATTCAATTGACAGCTCAGTTTATTGAACAAATAATCAATTTGCCGGTGTATTATAAATCCATAATCCAAAAATAATATTCACTCTCTAAAATAAAAACAATATTCGTTTTTACGGCAAGAATCGAGCAAAACAACAAAACTTAAATGTCAATCTGACAGCAGGATAGAATTTTGCGTGGTAAAAAGGTCGCAAAAATTTATTCCTTTCAGTAAAAACATAGACCAGCGGACGACCGTAAACGGGGCAGATTAAATTTTAATTGGTATCATTTTTCACCTCTCGGTGTACTTAAACGGGATGTTTGACATTTAGTCAGTATAAATTTAAACTGGTTAGAGGATTTAAACGCAGCCCTGGGGTGCGTTTAAATCTTCCGGCGACATTTCGCTGGAAAAAAATTAAACTAGCGAGAGTTCTCTGGGGTGCGTTTAAATCTTCCGGCGACATTTCGCTGGAAAAAAATTAAACTAGCGAGAGTTCTCTGAACGGAGTCATAAGTTTCTGTCAATGTTAGCTGTCAAATTCAATTGACAGCTCAGTTTATTAAACAAATAATCAATTTTCCGGTGTAATATTAATGAAATCCATAATCTACAAATAACATTCGCTCTCTTAAATAAAAATATTCGTTTTTACGGCGCGAATCGAGCAAAACAACAAAACTTAATGTCAATCTGACAGCAGGATGAAATTTTGCGAGGTAAAAAGGTCGCAAAAATTTATTCCTTTCAGTAAAAACATAGACCAGCGGACGACCGTAAACGGGGCAGATTAAATTTTAATTGGTATAATTTTTCACCTCTCTGTGTACTTAAACGGGCTGTTTGACATTTAGTCAGTATAAATTTAAACTGGATAAAGGATTTAAACGCAGCCCAGCAGGGGTGCGTTTAAATCTTCCGGCGATGTTTCGCCGGTAAAAAAATAAACTAGCGAGGGTTCGCTGAACGGAGTCATAAGTTTCTGTCAAATTCAATTGACAGCTCAGTTTAATAAACAAAATATAATCAATTTTCCGGTTTAATAAAAATCCACAAATAATATTTACTCTCTAAAATAAAAATAATATTCGTTTTTAAGGCGCGAATCGAGCAAATCAACAAAACTTAATGTCAGTCTGACAGCAGGATAAAATTTTGCGAGGTAAAAAGGTCGCAAAAATTTATTCCATTTAGTAAAAACTTATACCAGCGGACGACCGTAAACGGGGCAGATTAAATTTTAGTTAGCTTCATTTTTCACCTCGCGGTGTACTTAAACGGGGTGTTTGACATTTAGTCAGTATAAATTTAAACTGGATAAAGGATTTAAACGCAGCCCTGTTCATCTTACAGCTGTAAAAGCCTAGAAAATGGTTTTCCCGCTTTTTCAATATGATGATTGACTTTACTATTTATTTTTGGTGGGAAATTTGGAAATTTAAAATTAATATTTATGATCCTCTTGAATCAAGACTTTTTTCGAAGACTTAATAAATCGTGAATATTGAACTCATGAATAGTTTGTAGAATATATTATCACATTCCATTAGCGAGGTTTTGTCCTGGTATAACTAGTTTTTACCAGTAAATAGTTGCTTTTGAAACGTATAATCTGCTTCTCACGAATTCCAATCTTAGTAAGCTTAGCAATCAAGGTTATTAAGATAATAATTATTAATCTGGGATAAGTACTTGGATGTGAAAACAATAGTAAGAAATGTACTTAAGTTAAATTAACCAGAGATGTATTTAATGACTTTTTTTTAATAAAAATTGAATAAACTCAATTTAAGTAAGTACGTAAAACGTTTTTCTTAAAGAGATTACATACGATTTTTATGTGTAGGAGTAGGAGCATGAATAATAGAAAAAAGATAATGAAGCTTTGTTTTCTTTCTAATTCTGCTTATTATTCTTTAATTGCGATTTTTTTTATCTCTTATCAAAGAGGTATGATCACAAAGATAAATGAATCACTATAAATTGCTATCTAAATACGATACGGTACTTTATCTAACTACTCAGGCTGAAGTAGGACGATTATACTGTCTAGCCAGCGGCACGCCCTGAATTTTTAATACTTTTCAAGACGTATTTGCGTCAGAGTTTTAAATAAAAAAATTAAATACGATATAAAGGAATATTCGACCTGAGTTCTTGTATGTTATGCTATCTACTCATTGTCAGTGTTTTCTTACGTCAAACGTAGTGAATTATGTAGACTCGTGCTGCGTTGTCGTCGTCACTTTAAACAACACTTGAGTCTCAAAAATAAACAGACACACCATGCCAAGAAAGTGTTTGAGCGTGCGTTTGTCTTGACGCGAAACGATCTGATTTTATTTATAGCTTTTCCCGAATTATTACGATGTTTACAAATAAATTAGGTCGCACTTGCAATTTTTAAATAGGGATCACTTTGAAATGACTTTGATTATTTTATTATTAACATTTTAAAATGATTTTCTCGCGTTTTCGTTCGTCTCTAGGGGCCCATATATCTTTGTACCAAAATTCATCAACATCGGTTCAGCCGTTTTGGTGTGAAAACTGAGCAAACACACATACAAATTTTCGAATTTATAATACTTATTAAATACATATTATAATACTTATTAAATATGTTCAATACAACATCATTTAACAATTATATGATCTAACAAATATGTACCTAACATAATCAAAAGGATTATAAATGAAATACACTATTTCGCGTTTAACAGCACATGTTTTGCTATCTTTACAAGTTTGCCAACCATGACGATTGACGTTGAAAGCACTTATTTTTTCCTTCTGAATAGCATAAGGAAAAAAAATACAAGTTGGAAATTTGAGACGGAAACATTTGTCATTACCTTCTGCAGGAAAATATTTCGACGGAGTGGACATCCCAAGCAATTATAGGCAAATTTTTAATTGTAGGTGTTATGTTTCAATGCAAATTATTAGTCTTTGATATCTCTCAGTCACACGAATGAAAGCTGATCGATGCTGCAAGTTCTGATGGTCCTAAGTATGAATTCCAGAACCAAACATTTTTTTTTTTATAAAGTCACAATTTGGTTACTACATAGTAAGTACATAATACAGGTGGATGTAAAATTTAATGCTGCCAAGAAAAAAAAACTATTTAAAGTTGCAATATTTACAATCTCTTATCTCAGATCTTTTAAGGGCGCTTACCATAATTATATTATACCTATTATTAAATTAAAACTTATCGATGAACATGTTATCATTATCATAAGCTCGATAGATATTTATCCATAATTGTTTATTAAAGTCGTATTAAAGAGAATGCCTTTACTAATCCTGGTGTAAACCTTTCGATTATAATTTATAAACCATACGTTTTCGTTCGCGCGCCGCATAAATTGCCATATCAACCTTTGCACACATATAAAAGGAACAAGTCACTACTACTCGTGCAATCGCTAATGTAAATATCAAGGAATGCCATGACGTCAAGAGCGAGCCCACGCGCTAGCCAATCAGATTCGTACACTGAGGGGCACGCCTTGGGAAACGCGATAAAATGCTCTTTCTAATGATCTAAATAATATTAACCTAAAATAATATGAATATATATTTTATTGTTTTTTTTTGTTAAAACATATTTTTGTAGAGGATTGAGTAACCCTTTTTTAAATATCTTTATTTTCGCGAGTCATAAATTGTCTACCTTTGCCGCTCTTGCACACTCAAAAAAGACTGACTAAAGCGAGACAACAATAGTTAACTATCATGAATGAAAAAGACCGCGTATGCGAACGCGTTCAATGCACAGTGCTGACGGCGACGTCCGTTACTAGCTCGCTGTGGTCGTATTCCTCATTTTCTTGCGGATCTGGCGAGACGTGTCGTACTTAATAGTATAAATCGCGCGGTGTTACATTGTTTATTAAATAGTCAGTAAACAAGTGTTTTAAAATGGGCATAGTCATTAATAATTTACCAAAGGTGAGTGCAACACATTTACTTTGATTTCAAAACGTATTATTTCAAAGCCGGCTTTACATTGGAAAGCAACGGTAGTGTTGTAATGACCGCTTTGACCTTGTGAAACTCGCTCGCGATAATGAACAACTTGCTCGTACGTCTACGAGTATTGCATATTTTGTACCATACCGAAATTTTAAAACTATTTAGAAATCAAAATTGATGTATTTTCTTATTAGGATGTGCTTTCATTCTAATAATAAATATAAAATAAGGTATAATACTGTATGCAGAATAAATTATATACAAAGGATGTTTCGTTTCGCCATGTGTTATGCATTGTATATGTAAAAATTATTAATAAGACAGCTGTTATATGTTTATGATACAAAAAACCTGTTAAAAAACAATACCCCTTTATTTTGTTGACGCATTGGAGTGGCATTTCACCGAAGACCTCAACGAAAAACTTATCGACATACCTACATTACTGGCTGCAAGAATATCTAAAATTAGCACCTGTGTCGTTTGTCTCTCGTGAAACTTTCGAATACTAATGTATGTAATGGTATTTTGTTACAGATTCGCGAAGAATGCGAAATCCTACACCTGACAGACAAACAAATAAAGGAGATTATGAGCAGACTCCACAATGATCTGGTTAAAGGCCTTGGAAAAGACACTCATGCTAACGCCATTGTCAAGTGCTGGATCACTTATATTCAAGATTTACCCAATGGAAAAGGTAACACTCACTAACTCTGAATCCGATATCCGAATACAAGAGAGCATCTAATTCCTACTCATAAGTAACATCTTTTCATTATTATGTTTCTTTCAGAACGCGGTAAATTCCTTGCGTTGGATTTAGGAGGAACTAATTTCAGAGTTTTAATTATAAACTTAGGAGCAAATCATTTTGATATGCAGTCTAAAATTTATGCTATTCCAAATCATATTATGAGTGGCACAGGGATTGCATTATTTGATCACATAGCCGAATGTCTAGCAAACTTTATGAAGGTAACTACACATTTTACGATAGTTTAATTACCAGTAACAAAAGTAAGCAGTAGTGTACTAATTATTTCGTGTTATTTCAAATAGGAACATGAAGTTTATGAAGAAAGACTGGCACTTGGCTTTACCTTCAGTTTCCCTCTCCAACAATTGGGACTCACAAAAGGAATTCTGCAGCGGTGGACCAAAGGATTCTCTTGTTCTGGAGTTGTGGGAGAGGATGTCGTTCAGGGTCTCAAAGACGCCATTGCTCGACGAGGGGTGAGTTGACTTTACAATACATTCTGTTAACATGTAAACATTTCCAAACATGATATTCTCACAACCTCCTCTGTTACACCTGAAACAAGTGTAAACAAATATTAGCATGATATAATCTCTTCAAATTCTTTATGCATGAGTAGTGGCCCAAATTATGTAAAAAAAGAAATTTTACAGGACGTTGCCATATATGTGACGGGCATCCTTAATGATGCAACTGGCACTCTTATGTCGTGTGCACATAAGAACTCACATTGCCGAATAGGGGTTATAATTGGTGAGTTGATGATGATAACAGCTCTCTATTAGAAATGTAAGGCATGGTTATTACTGGAGTCTACATAAGAGAGCCAAGTAGAGGCTTTCAAAATGAATAACAACTCGGTGGATATATTGTCACTTTGTCTTGTCGTGGATATTAATTGTTTTATGTGCGTTATTTATAAAATTAAGCATGACAATATTTTTCATATTTGAATAGCAATTTTAGTGTCATTACAAGTGTTACTTATTAATTTTCTTAAAGAAACTTGAAAGCGGTTCTTGTCAACTGATAAATATCTACGGTTAGTAAGTGACTTCTAAACAGTACAATAGAACACGGCAAGCCGTCCGGGACCACACTTGTGATTTGTCAGAAAATAAATCATAGTTCATAAATAGGTAATTAATATTAAATCATCGATCATTTTGTTGTAATCACTACCTACATCAAATCAAACTATTTCGCCATGTCATAATGATTGCGCCATATTATATACACTATATGAACACAAACCAAAGAAGGGTTTAGATTACAAGCATGCTATCCATAACTTTGGAGGCAACGTGTGCACAATGTTTTGCTACTCATCGTATTTAACAAACAGCTATTCAAAGATAATATGTCAAGAACTCAAGACATTAAAATAATATACCTACAATACCATTGTTATTTAAACGTGTGCTGTTGTATCTGTTTTACCTTTCTACGTTCACTGTTTAATACTGACAAAACAAGTTAACGCTCAAGTGAAAACGTGAATGTCAATTGAATTTTTTCTAACAAAGAAAAAACAACAACCTGTATTTCGATTGGAACCTGAATTTTCTCAGACATAACTTGTATATTGTCACACAACAGCTTGCAAAATTTGTACCTACTGTTTGATCTTGCTGAGAAAAGACGATGAATGCTTTCATTGTTGCTGCATTGGAATAAAACAGTTGAATACTTAAACAATACATAGTTAAAACAGATGGTTGATCATAACTTAGCCATTATCGCGTAAGCAACTTTTTTCATCATCATTACATTCATCATCATCATCATCATCAGCCTATAATGTTCCCACTGCTGGGACACAGGCCTCCTCTCTTGTGAGTGATTACATTACAATAATTATAATGTTCACTAACATTATCTAGCGAGTTGACACGCCCTCTTTGAAAGCCTCTACGAATCAATCATCTTCACCATAAAAACAGGTGTAGAATAACCTCTCATGTCTGGAACCTGGAATGATGATTTCTGTCTCACGTCTAAAACGCATGTTTTCTCACTCTTGTAGGACGTACAGATTGACATATGCGCTATTCTGAACGATACTACGGGTACATTGATGTCATGCGCATGGAAAAACCACAACTGCAAAATAGGACTCATCGTTGGTAGGTTTACCTTATTTTTAGTGTAACTTAGTTTTTATGATGTGGCTTAAACTGGATGTTGTGGCCTGCTTAAATACAATAACGATAGCAAACTGCGCTATAATCTATGATAAATTGGATTTGCATGCGCCTCGTGCAAACTACCGTTCAAAGTGATACAATATTCAAAAGAACTTATTCGATTTGCCATTGGTATTTAAATGTCGTCATGGTGTGCTGAAATAATTGTTTATCACAATCCCTAATAACCATAGGGATTTCCTTAATTACCGCATGATTAATACCATTCTCATAACAATAACTATTAACGAATTAAATGCACAAAACAAATTATGGGTATAATAATATGGTTATTTTAATAACATGCAGTGACACTAATACGTTTCGACGAAATTGTTAACTCAGCCTATTATACCTAATCAAAAGCAGTAACTACTTGCCTTTTATTTGCAAACCCTATAATGATGACTAAAATACGGTTAAAACACAATTTGTATGTTATTTGTGTCGTAGATAATGTACTTAACGTTAAATGCTTTTGCTGTTGTCGTGTTTCTTGATTTTTGATGCTTGTTATTGTAATATTACTATTTCTTTTGTTCTAATAAGACATTATTTATTTAGGTACCGGCAGTAATGCCTGCTACGTAGAGAAGACAGAGAACTGTGAACTATTTGATGGAGAGCCTGGAAAGCCTGAACTTCTAATAAACACTGAATGGGGCGCTTTCGGTGACGATGGAGCCCTCGACTTCGTCCGAACAGAGTTCGACCGCGAAATCGACAATAACTCCATCAACAAAGGAAAACAAATGTAAGAACTACTTTTCATCACTAATACTTACTTTAAGTCAAAAACTTTCCTTAAGAGCCCAGTGTAGGGAGCTCGCAATTGCAATTCGAGGCGAGCACAAAAATCGGACGAAACATTGCTATCTCTGTCTGACTTTTTGCAGCGCAGCGCGCAGCTGTATGCGTGCGTGTGTGTGTTTGTAACGAATCATTCATATTGACAGAAAACCATTTCATTGTACTAATTTTGTTCAACATTTGCTTTATTTTTGTTAACTAATTTGGGGAATCGTTAGTGAACGCACAAACCAACAATGCGTTTTTTGGAAATAACTCTACAATGGCTACATTAGAAGATTTTAGGACATTATCTAAAATCTAATAAAATAAACGTCCAAGTATAACGTAGGTATTTATCTTGAGATTTATCTGTTGTAATCTAACTATTAGTAGGAATGAAAAAATATATATTTGGATAGTCCATATTGAGGAAGGCTTTAGGCTATGTAACATCACGCTATCACCAATAAGAGCAGAGCAGCAATGAGAAATTTTTCAAAATCGGGAACATAATTATTGTATTCCTTTTCGAAAGCTTCTGTTGCGTAAACCGTTAGTTACGTAAAAATTATGTACTTACTACGGAATTATTCCTGATATAGATGAAAAGTTCTAAAATAAAGTCTGCGTGACCATAATGTTAGTTGATTTTCAGTCGTTGTTGACATTTGTATAGGAACCGCTATTTGATTAACACTGTTAGCGAACCAGCTAGTCTGGTGAATAAGCTGCTTGCCTCTCGTGCAATGGGTTTTAGGATCAAATCTTGGTAATTTGTTTCCTACTTTTTGTGATTTTTTATTTTGTTTTTATTATATCCTGTGAGAGTTTTCAATAATTCAAAATAATTTTATGCATACTTTTATTTCAATATAATTTGCAATTTTATTTTTTTCTAAAATTTTTCAGTAGTTTTCTAGGATAATTCTGCACTGATTTAAATTGTAGGTAAGTACCTAGGTAAGTTGGATATTGGCAGGGTTGGAAAAAAAAAAGTTTTTTTTTCAAATTTATAAAACAAACAGTTCAAAATGTTTTAAACAAGTGTTTTTTATGTTTTTTTTTCAGTTTCTGGTTTTTTTTCAAATTAATTCCACCTTGTTTGTTGATGAATAAACGTATAAATCAATTATGTTTCATTTTTAGACTACATCTTTTCAAATTCTCCCTTTGTAATGAAATTTTTACGAAAAATGAGCAATGGAAAAAAAACAAGTGATGTTTTTTTTCTAATAATTTTATGCATTGTTTCATTACAATGCCAATAAAAGTTAAAAATATGACATAACAATGGCATTAGACTCAAAAGGTTTTATGTGAAACTATTTAGACTCCTGAATATTAATTTATTTTCATTTTACATGCATTCATCTGCCTTGAAAAGTAGTTGGAATGGGTAATAAAAAACACTGTTTAATTTCAAACTGTTTTAAACACTGTTTTAAACAGGTGTTTTAAAACAACTTGTTTTAATCATGCCAACCCTGGATATTGGATATTATTATTATTTCTGCGATTTTTGCTTATGCTTATGCAAACAACTGAAACTTACTGACTAAAATCCACGGTGTCCTTTAATAGCCCTTTACCTTCCGGGGTCACGGTGATGAGATAAGTCCCGCGACCAAATACAGAAAACCTACCTTGAATTCTACGTACCTACCTATTTGATCGTACAGGCCGTACAGCGTAGGTAGCTTTTACTTCGTAATAAACAAGTAAATACAGGTACCTGTATTTACTTGTTTATTACGAAGTAAAAGCCTATGACCAAAAATGTATGGAAACTGGTGGCTTTTGTATCAGACTTAAAAAAAAGTAAAGTAGGTTCTCAGTTCGACCTGTATTATGTATGTTTGTTTGTACAATTACGAGTATGTATGACTATGTATGTTTGTTTGTTCGCGATTATCTCACATTTGGCTGAAGCGATTTTGATGTGGTTGTGGCCACCAGTTTCCATATTTTTTTGGTCATAGGCTTTTACTTCGTAATAAACAAGTAAATACAGGCACCTGTATTTACTTGTTTATTACGAAGTAAAAGCTACCTACGCTGTACGGCCTGTACGATCAAATAGGTAGGTACTAGAGATGTTACGAATATTCGCATTCGCATTCGCATCATGCGGATATTCGCATATTTATAGACATTCGCATTCGCAAAATTCATGCGAATATTTTGCGAATACGAAAGACTGAAAAAATACCAATATCTGGTACTCCTTCTTCCACACACTCCATTCATTCTTATCTTTTGTCGTCCTCTCCATTCATCTTTTGTTTAATCTGCCTTCATCTCGCCATTCATCAATATTAATGTTCATCAAATCAATCACAATAATTAATCATAAATATGACCATGCTAAGATAAACGTGTTTCTGTCTGTTTTTCTTTCACTGACGCCATTCTTAGAGCCACTCTTATAAAAGGTGAATTGTTCAATGGGGTGTAGATGGCTAAATCCGAAACTATGAGGAATATCGAAAAACATTGAAAGGAGTCTCGAGCCCGATTTTGACGGAAACTAAAAATGCATCATGGGATTTTAGCAGAATCAGTAATCCTGGCCAGGAATCAAACCACCTGGAGCAAGGATCAAATTCTGGAAGTAAAAATGCAGTTTTAGTTTTCGTCAAAATCGGCCACGAGACTCCTTTCATAGTTTTTCGACATTCCTTTTAGTTTCATAAGGCCAACCACGCCCAGTTAAAAAAATCACCCTGCATACTTTTTCCATTCTCGTTACAGACAGGAAGTAAAAAATTTAATAAAAATAAGTTAAAAAGTTACATTAAAAAGTGTTTATTTTTGTATTTTCTAAATTATCAAGTGTAATTGATTTAAAACTGAATATTCGCATTCGCATTCGCATTCGCGAATATTGGAATTGAATATTCGCATCCGCATTCGCGTTCGCGAATGTCAAAAATCGGATATTCGCAACATCACTAGTAGGTACGTAGAATTCAAGGTAGGTTTTCTGTATTTGGTCGCGCGACTTATCTCATCACCGCCCGTGACCCCGGAAGGTAAAGGGCTATTAAAGGACACCGTGGATTTTAGTCAGTAAGTTTCAGTTGTTTGCATAAGCATAAGCAAAAATCGCAGTAATAATAATAATATCCAATATCCAACTTACCTAGGTACCTACAATTTAAATCAGTGCAGAATTATCCTAGAAAACTACTGAAAAATTTTAGAAAAAAATAAAATTGCAAATTATATTGAAATAAAAGTATGCATAAAATTATTTTGAATTATTATTGAAAACTCTCACAGGATATAATAAAAACAAAATAAAGAATTGTCAAAAAGTGAGAAACAAATTACCAAGATTTGATCCTGAAACCCATTGCACGAGAGGCAAGCGGCTTACTCACCAGACTAGCTGGTTCGCTAACAGTGAAAATCAAATAGGGGTTCTTATACAAATGTCAACAATGACTGAAAATCATATAACATTGCTAATCCCCCAAGGGGAATAGCGTAATTATAGATAAAAAATCCACGGTGTCCTTCAATAGCCCTTTCTGTTCCGGGGTCACGGTAAGGAAATAATCCCGCGACCCCGGCAGGCTTTGGCCCTCTGAGAGGGGGGCCCCGTCATTATGCTGGCGCTCTTTGAGGCGCGCGTGGGACACAACGCGCCGTCGACCCGGGCATGGTCCATGGTCGGGCAGCGAGTTGCCCTTTACTCGCTGCCCGCATGCCCGGATTATAGATACCCTATTAATTGAAGCGCAGTAAGGAATATTTAAGGAAAAATTGAATGAATAATATCCAACTCAAAACATTATATGTATAAAAAAAACTACAAAATTCAAAATTGCTTATCTCCCAGGGACAATAGCGTAATAATACATAGCCTATTAACAGAAGCATATTATTAGGAACCATAGAGGAAAGGAAACTTTGATCGACAACTTTACAGTAGTTTCGAAGATAGATCAAAACAGGAAAACATTACAAAAATCAAAAAAAAAGTTGATCTGGCATCAGAATTCAGAATCGATCCCGTATCTCGAAAAAAATACAAAAAGAAAAAAATATTCAATGTGCAGGAATGACAGCTCTACGATTTTATTACAATGTTGTGAAAAGACAATTTCGCAAACAATAACGCACGCGTAGCACAGTCAAATACATAACTATGTAACATTGAAAACCCAAGACCAGTGCGCGCCACGAGCCACGAGTCTACGACACAACCTTACGAAAGTGTGAGTTTCTGCGATCACCAACTACAAGCGTACACGCACACAAACACAGTTAAGATTGATGCGACAGAGCATCTGTCGTTCAAGATTTGCGATAAATTTGTTTGTGTTCCGTAATACCAAAAATTATGAATGAAAAGTTGATGTTTTTCCATTTAAGTTTTGATAATCTACAACTAGACAATATAAGCTATGTTCCTATTAAAATTATATTAGGAACATTAATGTTTTTAATACAGAATAATTAAGCTGAAAACATGCTGTTAGCGGTGTTAAAATGTAGGAAATGCAATTCGCTCGCATTTCGTAAATAGTAATTTTTTTTTTTTTAAAGTTTAATAGGAACCTAGATAAATACCGTCTGTATACGAATAACATAACTTTAAGTCGGTAAAATGTTCGTATCGCGAATGATTTTGGTATTACGTTTGTATGGAGAAATTTCTCTTCACCGAACCCTTAACGCTATCTTTTCTCCTCAAACTTGACATTTTGTACAATATCATTATCAAGAATTGATACCTGTTATCTTCATGTTTACTTACTTAATTTAAGTACCTACCTATCGTGTCACGATCCACGTATCATCTTTCAATAAGCATGTTACCTACAAAGAAAACTAGAATAAGGCGGTTATGCGGTCTATTATCTCTTAAAAAGGTGCGCCTTTATATTGATATAACTCAGACAGTTCAGTTTTCCATTTCCTCTCTAATGCTACTAAAGTAATGTAATTATTTCCTCTTTAATGCTACTAAATTAATTAGTACCGTCAACCGCGATACGTAAAAATAGAAAAAAAAAAACATGAAACTCTTTGACACGCTATAAAATGCAAAGGCCTCCAACTTTTTAACTTAATTGCATCAGCCCTAGTCAAGGCGCATAATACTTTGTAAAGCATCGTTAGGTTATCTGATCATGATTATTTCAATGAATACTTAGTATGAATTTTATTTTTATTTCAGACAAGAGAAGATGATTTCAGGCATGTACATGGGAGAGATAGTTCGTCTAGCGTTAGTGAAGTTTACAAAGATGGGCCTGCTGTTTGGGGGCCGTGGTTCAGACCTTTTGTTCCAACGAGGCAGCTTCTATACCAAATACGTATCGGAAATCGAGTCAGACAAAGCCGGAGACTTCACCAGTTGCATGGAAGTACTTGAAGAACTCGGTTAGTATAACTACTTATATCGTTATTTTTATTTCTTCGATAAAGCTAATCCCACCAAAAACATTACATGTAAAAAAATGCCAAGTCTCTCGATGCAGTCTTTCCATCGTAAAAAGTTTTGAGATCTCATAGAAGCCAAGTCCTATTCAAATTATTTTGTAGTTATAAATCAACATTTAGTAATTATATCAATAGTTTTCTTTGTATTATAATTATAGTGACTTGGCAATGAGCACAAGAAGAAACAAATAAAACGGCATATTTGGAGGAGTTGAAAGTTAAGTAATCTTAATTATTGTATTAGAACATGTAGTCGGTAGTGACCATCATGATTCACACATAACAAATAATCTGATCACAGGTCTCGTCAGTAACATTTGCACATTAATTCCAGGCAGCAAGCAGCTTTTAATTTGTGCTCATTGCCAAGTCACTATAATTATAATATAAAGAAAACTATTGATATAATTACTAAATGTTGATTTATAACTACAAAATAATTTGAATAGGACTTGGCTTCTATGAGATCTCAAAACTTTTTACGATGGAAAGACTGCATCGAGAGACTTGGCATTTTTTTACATGTAATGTTTTTGGTGGGATCTCATTTATTTTTTGTAAGTGTATTTCTTTCTTTTTTTTTAGGTGTCCTCATAATTTCTTGGACTTCAGCTACTTTTTTACTTAGGACCCATTCTCTATCTAACAAACGAAATAGAACTAAACTAACTAACAAATAACTAAATAATATATTATATATCTACTAACTTACAAACTAAATGTAACTAAACTAAATAACACGTAAACAACTACATAATGTAACTATGTCTATGTTATATTAATAAACTATTTTCCTAAATAACTGTTTCAGTAACAATAATAAATCTACTATCTAATCCGGCTAACTTAAGTTCTCCGAATAACGCTACAATATTTTTTTAGTTTCGAAATGGTTGTTCATAGATAGATGGCGCTATCAAATGAAAATTGTCGAATTATTTTAAAGAACTACTTAGACTGCGCTCTGTAACGAAACCATAGCGCGATTCAGACAGGTACAACGCCATCTATCGAGCGCACATACAACATTTATCGCAATACAATGGAGTTTTAGCTTTATTAATTTAATGAATTATGAACTTTATGTATTAATTTGTATTAACTATAGTCTATGTATTACATTTATATTATTCTTTTCTATTCTATGTATGCATAAACCACGAACAAAGTTAACAATGCAGTCAAAATCCATACACAATGTTCTTGCCAAACCGCAAATATAAAATTGTTTTCTATGGTATATTATTTTTTAATGTTTTTGTAATTTTTCCTTTATATGTGGCTAATGATCTATCTTGGTGCAAAATTTGAAGTTTCTAAGTCTGCTAGAAGTACCTTAGATTTTTGATGATCGGTCAGTGAGTCAGTCAGTCAGTGAGTGACAGAATGGTGTAACTTTGATCGACTGTAACTCCTAAACTATTAATTCGTTTGGCATGTAATTTCGAACTTAAGCTTGTTTTAATGCCTACTATTATTGACCGAAAACCTAAACTCCTAGCTTTGTCCACGTCGAAGATATAGGGGGGGCGAAACAGCCGCGAATCGCTTCGAGAAAAGATGGTACGGCCGTGCCCTTTGCTCGAGACTTGGCGGGGCACTGCCGTGCCCCCAGATCAAACCTTATTAAACTTTTCGAAATGGAACTATCGTGAGCAATGCCGTCGAACTCTATGACGATGGTTTCCACATAATTATAAGTTATGTAACTCTCTATTAATCAAACCCGTGTAATGAAAACCAAACCATACATGTTGAGCAACTTATTTTTATAAGTGATGATCGTGATCAATTACGTCATAACTACCTAATACATACATACGAGTATATCTACTAGCAATATACAGTATGTCATTGTACATTGTGCAGCGCCACAAACAGGGCGTGAATGAATCAAACTAGCATGATGCAACAGACGCGCCCCCTTAAGATAGCGTCCAAAATGAGTTCTTTATCATTTTAATAATATGCTGAGAGAGTTAATTAAGTACCTAGATAGGGAGGTGTATGTTTAAAAAATAAATGGATATTTATAATTTAACTACATTTCTTAATAAATATTGCGGTTTATTAGTTTATTGAATAAGCCTGCCTTACTGGCAAGAATGTCCGCAGCTTCTGTGGCGTTAATTTAGAATCTGACATTTAATTTGGACTCTCCTTGTTATATAATTCAATCATGATTCGAAAAACACGTGTCGCTATCTATTATCATTAGAATGTTATTGTTGATCTCGGGTACAATATTTTTCCAGGGGTTTAGGCGTAACAGTCAAACTTATTTTCGCATTTATAATATTAGTTAGGAAGTTAGGATTATACCCTGTCCTAGCGTCCGGAATGAATAGGCATCTGATCTTTTATTTTTGACACATCATTCATAACAACCATGAAGAACACTTTTATATACTCGCAGGTATATTTCATTCGTCATTTAAGTACATTGTTATTGGTTATTCTAACGTTTTCCTCGATTAGTATAAATTTGAAAAACCTATACGTATTAAATTTTATCTGCATTTTAATTAGGGAACACCCGTGTTGAGTCATTACATAATACTTTCAAAGGTACTAATGACAATGACGCACGTTTCAGGAGCTACTATTACTAAGATTCTTATTTCGTTAATCGTAATCCGTTGTATTTGACTGCGATATAGCGCTGATCTCAAGAATTACTAGGTATAGTGATTTTATCCATATTTAATCAATAGGATACTTCCTGTATAAGCCAGACGAGTAAGGTCACATTTAAAAATAAATAGAAAAGCCATTAACGACTTGGATTAAATGCCAATAGAGACATAATATTAAAATTTTAGAAGTCGCCCATAAAAAGATAAAGGTCAATTAAGCCTTGAACTGACATTTTCATGCTCTAACGACATCAACAGCATTCATTCCAACTTAATTAAGAACCGGATTTGGTATTTATCAAATATTCAATAACAATATTAAATAACTGATAAAAGATTGTAATAAAGCAAACAATTACTGTAGTTACAATAAAATTATCACAAATAACAAAAATATTATGATCAACTAGATTCAACTGGATTATTGGAAGCATTTTCTGGCCACAAATGGTTTGTTATTGAAAACTATCTAACCTTGGTATTAACTAACTCAAGGATCATTCAGTATTTTCCTTGCCACTTTAGATAATTTCTTCAGAAATGACTAATTTCAGTTAGCTATCATTTGCCACGTCATAGGAAATGTGAAGTAAAAACACGTGTTTCCTTGAAATAAAACCTAATGAATTCTTGCTTACATTTGTGTCAAGCTGTAAAACTACATTGTGTGAGACTCTGCTAATTAGTTTTATTTAGCAGTAAGTATTGACATGGCACTGTCAACGGTTAAAAAGACATTTCTGGAACAAACAAAACAAGTGAATAATATAAGGTTTCCACAGTGATCGATAAAGGGCGTTAGGTCCAATGTTCCAATTCACTTAGTCACGATTTCGTGCCAATGACGGATCTTTGAACTTTGACCGGGCTACCTACAAAAATCTAAATAGATGGGTGCGCAAGAAGTATGTTTTAAGACTCCGACTTCGACGTGAATTTAATAAGCATTTTTGTTAGCAGATGCGACATTAAAAAGAGGTTTCGTCGAAAAACTTCCTGTTTTTGAAACGGCATTGCAAATTTAACGTACCTAAACGGTTTTTTTTTTGTCCGATTAAGGAAAATTAAACTACAAATTCTTACCTGGTTTAGGTATAAACTCAGGGTTGCCAGTAATAATTTTACTTATTTTATTCAAAACTACTCGGTTATGAGCTTTCCAAATGGCTATTAAAATGTACACTTATAATAAATTCATTGTTCAATTTATTACAGGTCTATCACATGCAACGGAGTCAGATATGGCGGCAGTGCGCCACGTCTGTGAGTGCGTATCTCGGCGCGCGGCCCACTTGGTGTCGGCCGGCATCGCCTGCCTGCTCAACAAGATGAACGAGCCCCGCGTCACCGTCGGCATCGACGGCTCCGTCTACCGATTCCACCCACATTTCCACACGCTCATGTCCGAAAAGATCGCGCAACTTGTGCGGCCTGGCATACAGGTATGTAAACAGTTGAACACCAAAATATATATATAATTATTATTATTTGCTTAAATGCAATTTTCCTACCCTTCTCCCAATTTGTTCGGGTTCGGTGCAACATGTCTCCATAGAATCTCAATCAGCCTCTTTTCGTATCGTATCATCTTTCACTATTCCCCGATTATTTTTACCCGACTGCGCCAGGAGGGTTCAGTGCATGTATGTATGTATGTATGTTTCGTTGTGTTGCTCTGCAGCCTAAACGGCTTGATGGATTTTAACTTGAGAGGTGTCGTTAGATTCGTCTTAAACGTGAGAGTGTCACTGAGTACATAAAACTAGCCAAGTGCGAGTCGAACTCGCGTGCAAAGGGTTCCGAACTAAAAATATTTTTTTTAAATCTCTCATATTCTATCAAGTGGGGTATCAAATTAAAGGATTTTAAAAATGGTTTACCAAAATATATATAACTTATATGTTTCAATTTAATTTGGACTGATAAATGCTAACAAAAACTAAAAATAGTTAAATAAAATAAATATTTAAAAAAACAAAAAACCCGACTGCGTAATAAAACTAAAAAGAAAGAAACAGTAGTTTAGAATTCACTCATCCACACTCACAGTCGGGGCCCTTTGGGAAGATTTGATTGGTATAATTTGAATGGGCCCCGACTGTGAGTGTGGATGAGTGAATTCTAAACTACTGTTTCTTTCTTTTAGTTTTATTACGCAGTCGGGTTTTTTTGTTTTTTTTTAATATTTATTTTATTAGTTGTCACTGAAGTAGTATCGCCTAAACATTTTTGAACAATTAAAATACTGGCTTTTGTTTCTTTATTTCGTTGTCTTTTTTGCCACCGACTTCCGAAAGAAAAGTTATTTTGTAGGTTATTTTACCCTTATTTGTGGTTGTTTTTGAAGGCGGTTAATTTTTTGAAAAAAGTTTTTTATTTCATGTAACCAAAAGCAATTTTCATAGCCATTCCTCCGAAATACGTTCATAGGCTTAATCGAAATACGTAGGTATTTTATTTTTATACTGTTATGCATTTCGCACTTTAGTACAACCGGATCTATGATGGCTGCCAAAACTTCTGTGACGTCTATTCCATAATATAGTGTATTTTCATTGGATTCTAATCAAATCAAATAAAACGTTGAAAGGCAAAAGTTATCAGAAAAATATCCGGGTCTCCACCTACATGTTAACGAAATTTGCGTAAATGAAGCTCTACAAATAAAATCATTATCTCTTTTTAGTAATCAAGTAGAGTATGACGTCCCTATTATAGTTTTGTTTGTGCTTTAGATTATCTATATACATATAATAAAACTGTAGAAAAGTAATTTTTGTACATTAAAACAAAAACTAAAAAGAATATAGCCAGGGTGTTAAAGGACAACTAATAGAACCCATTTCTAGCATTTTTAGAATTTTTGTCTGTTTGTATGTTTATTTGTGCGGGCATCACGTAAAATTTACGAAAGCTATGTAGATAACTTTAATACACAACGACTGACCGTAACTTGAAGTAACATTTAGTTTTTGTTTCATTGAAATCGGTTCAGTCTATCAAAAGATATTTGAATTTAAAGTGTTCCAGAAGTAAAATTACGGTCAGTTCACACCGAGACGCGCAGTTCAGTAGCGCGATCTAGCTTCGTATAGAAAAACTACATATTCAAATAATAAATCTAAACATATTTCAACGCACGGCAGATGGCGTGTATTTTGTTTCATCGTAATCAGTTCACACCTTATAAAAAATGTAAATTAATTAAAGCGATTTAAAGGAACTAAGAATAACAGAATGTAATGGACTAATGGACTGGAATGGATTGGAATGGAATAGAATGGAATGAGTGGAGTGGAGTGGAATGGAATGGAATGAAACAGAATAGAACAGAATCATTCATTTGCATAGAGCGGGCATTAGGAAAATAGTCATACAAAAACCTGGAATAAAGATGTTATGTCATATCCGACAAGGGGGTGGGAGGACTCATTTGATGATTAAACCACGCTAAAAAAAAAGCGACCTTTTAAAAATCAAAATCTTACCTACATATAAGCTGAGCCCAAATCCTTTTTATTTTTGTTAATATTTTTGTATGTCCATTGTAGGTACTTACATGTTTCTTTGACAATTAGATCTATTTTATTTGTTTTGGAGTTTTAACTCTTTTTTTTTTCGCTTTGCGTTCACGCGCGCTGGAATAGGATATAGAGTAGGTTCCACCATTTTTTTTTTCCATATCAACATTTATTTAATTCATTAAACAATATCGAAAATTCAAATCGGTAAACAAACTACTATAATCCAGTAGCAATTGAATGGTACTGCCTTTGAACGACAGAGGGCGTTTATTACAAACACGTCAAATATTCTTGAAAAATCTAAGAAAATTCTAAATTTATGGTTTATATGAAAAACGTGGCGAGAATTAAGCGCTTCGCACTCCGACATCCACGCGAACGAAGTCGCGGGCACAGCTAGTGTTTAATATTTTCTTACAACAACGTCCAAATTCCAAACCGATAAACTGTTATTATTGTAGAAAATGTATATTATATTGTTAGTACTGGTATTAATGTCGAATGGGGCAATGACTCATAATCTTAATAAAACAAACGACACACCCACCTCAACGAATGTGGTCTCGTGTTGATAGTTAGGTAATCATAGTTTAGTAGCAACATGTACCTACACTATTATTAAATTATGGTCCTCTTCACTTATCGTTCAAGAACATGGAAAACTATACCTATTGTGATATGAAAACGTTTACCTACCTAATATAAATACAATATACTTAAAGGTCTGGGCAATTTAGATACTTGCAACTTACGAATACATTAAGGGACATTAGAGCTTTTATGATTCATAAACAGACACACCCTCTTTCATAGAGTTTTGTGACTCAATAGTGATTGTAAGCGTAATCACAATCGCTGAATTACACAGCACGACCGGAAATTTAATCCTTTTTGAAGATTCTTATAATTTCAATAGTCTAATGCCTACTTATTTAATCATATTTTTTTAGAGATTGAGTACAGCACAACACAATTGCGTCATATTAAATGTGATTACATAGCCATCGTCTCCTTTGGAAGCAAAGTAGATAGGAGTCCACTCCAATTCTAATCTAACGTATTCTTGATAATGATAATGCTGGTATAGTCACCGACATGACTTTGCAAAACGTGATAGAAATTACACGCAGTCATCGTTATGATATTGAAATACTTAATCTGACGCATTAAGATGTCGCAAAAAAGGGTATGGATGATAAAAAAAAAATAATAATAACAGAATAAGAACTCACTTTTTGCGGACTTTGTAAATTAGAGGGAGCAAACAAATCCGGCTGGTGTAGGAAAAATCCGGCTCCACACCTAAAACCACATTTAAATTATTTTGAGCATTCCTGGCAGTACATTCAGTGTATCGTTTACTTTATCTTTTTTAAATAATAAATTAATTGTATTACAGTTTGACCTGATGCTGTCAGAGGACGGTAGCGGCCGCGGCGCAGCCCTGGTCGCTGCGGTGGCCTGCCGCCAGAGCGGCACGGTCGCGTAGGCGTCACCCAGACATTCTTCACCCTCACTCGGCGATCTCTCCGGCGCGCGGCGACGCAACTCTGAGCCTTCGCATGTAAGCCGCCTAAGCAAACAACAGACACTGCAGTGATCATCTCCTATTATAATAGCAATGATTTTTTAAAATTATTTACACCACTTGATATTCTACATCGATATCGTCATGAAACTATTTATTTAAGTGTGGATCACTAAGAACGTCATAAAAGCTGGTCTTTTCAATTTAACATTTTCATAATAATTATAGTCAACACAATTATAGTCAAAAAATTACGTCGAATTGATAACCTCCTTCTTTTTGAAGTCGGTTAAAAAGGATCAGACATCGACTTTCAAGCCAAGCTGGCGCCTATTATGCACGTTTGAACTATTATAATTATTTATTAAATAATAACGCCGCTGTGTGCTAAGATCCAACGGCTTCACGCATTCGCTCTCTGTTGGAATAATATTAAAATTGTCGTTGCTATAAAGAATTCTAAAATCTGTTTAAATCTTGTGGCATGTTAGACACTAAGATCCAATATTTAGCCCAACATGTGAACTTAATTTTACTTAAATGCGAATTGTTTGTACTTATAATGATGACTTAAATCTAGTCATGATACTGAGTTGGCCCTTATAAAGATCTATTTATGTCTATAACAGTGTTTGTATATTTTAAGCTCTTTTACACTTTTTGTTTTCAAAATAAAAAGCATAAGACTGATTTGAAGATGCGATCATCATCATCGACGTAATTAGTCTACAAAATTACAATTGATCTTAGTGTCAATCCGTATCCGCGGTTACATTAAGCATTTTTCCTTGCCAGCACACAATAACATGGCTCAGAATTCTCTTCAGTGACTTGTGTTATATTAGCAATAAGTAGTTATATAGTAATGTATATTTTATCGGAGAGAAAGCTCTTATATTGTTAAGTAGGTATGTAATTTTATATACTAATAGGAACTGTTGAAAAAGTAAATTAGAATGATGATATTATAAATTACTTATTAACTGAACACTGCGAAATACTTCTTTAGATGAATTGCTTATTCATAGATGAATATTTTGTACGGCGTCTTCGTCGACTGTATTTTCGATAAATGATGTATATATTTGGTTTATATTATAATTACAGCATACTTATAAGATAACTCCACCTCTTAGTCTTGTACTGTTCGTGTCAACAACAGTGAAACATTTTTGTCCTTGCTCACTATTTAGTTTTGTTCTTGTGAATTAAAAAGAGATATTTATACTGTATTTTCTATCGGAATCACAAAATAATGTATGCTGTAGGCACTTGTAATACCATCATTCAATCAAGATGTAGATCATCGACTATAAAAGTTTATATAGATAACTTTACATTGAATTACCTAAATCAAATTATTCTAAATCTATTATCGAATTCAAACAGTCAAATATGGAGCTCTATTAGATCGTACATGGGTTCAATGAAATTAAAGAAGTTGCGTAAGTGTTTTGATATTTTACTGTGATAGAACTAGGACTAGTTCAAGTATATTATTTTCTGCAAATGTTTTATCAGCAAAATTTACCTATATTTATTCAGTACCCTAAGCTGATTGTGTGCCTATTATTTGTTCTGTTCAAATAACAACAGTTGACAATAGTAAAAAATGAAATGAATTCAAAAACAGTGTTATTGAAAACTATTTATCAATTATAATCGGGTTCATGGTTTCACAACATACATAAAGTGTTAATAAGTAAATAAATCACACCCTATTATAGTTCCTAGTTTCATTATATAGGTGCATTTTAATTAATGTATGTGTTGTGTTGTTACATTTGTGAGCTGCACGCTGTAACGAACACTGTTACATTTATTTATAAGTACTATCGGTGGATTAAGTGTACAGTGTTAGATTTTATTAAGTACATTATTATTTAGTAGATACTAATTTAACCACGCCAGGCTTGTGAATTTCACAGAGCTTCATAGCAACAGTTTTAATTTGTCATTAAATTATGGATGGAGTTATAAGTACAAGTATTTATTTACATATAGTGATGTAAAAGATAATGAATTTTGCTAAAAAACGGTTAAAGTTTGCAATGCTATATTCATTCATTTACAATTATGCAAAGAATGTAAATGCTAATAAAACACAGTTTATTCAAGTACTTTGCTCAAATTAAGAATTTTATTTGAAAATGGTATGAAAATTACTATTTGAAATATTTGATTCGAAAGATGCGTTATTTAAAGATATGGAAACTTTCTGCATCAAATAACAAAATGTCACATTCCACTTGTAACTGGAGGGTCATAATCATAAATGTGTTGATTTTATTACTACCCGCAGAAAATGTACATATCAACTTCAATAAGCCAAAAATATCACAAAGGCGTATTATGTTTAGAAATTATTTGTCCCAAAATGTATACATAAAATATTATAATTTGTGACATAATATGATATATATTTTGGAGTTATTTTTTTAAATGTTAATGTTGATTTGTATGTACCTAAATTATTCACATGCTTTGTAGATAATTAATAAATCAAATTATGTTTGAGCCCGTTTACGGTAGTAATCAAATTATGTACACGCTCTAAGGCATAGGAGCTCCTAGAAATGTTATTATTTCAGAAATAAATTTGTATGAAATCTGATGTTATGTTGTCTTTATATTTACTACTAGTTTCTACCCTGCAACCTCGTTTGCGTGAAGTTTTCACCCCTGACCCACCTCATCGCATGACATCATATCTATAAAAAAAAAACGCATCAAAATCCGTTGCGTAGTTTTAATGATCAAGGCAATAGGCATACATTGGGAGGGCAAACAACGGGAAGCGACTTTGTTTTATAGGACGGTAGTATGGATGTTTTCACTCTTTCTCGCAAAAACTACTGAATGGATTGATATGAAATTGTTACACAGATAAAATTTATAACACAGGGTAGTTTTTATCCCGATTTTATCTTCCCGTGAAATGATTTTCAAATTGTAGCCGGTGAAACCGCTGGCAACAGCTTGTCCTTTATAATTTGTGATGGCTGTCATTAGCAAACCTTCTTGATAAAGCAAATAATTGATTACAAGCGAATAAAAAATTTATTCACTTATCGTTAACAATCCAGGATCAATGGCTCCAGAGTTACCCCAATGATAAGAACTTCTTCGACAAATATAAAGCAAGTGTTCCCAGTTTTTCATTTCGTGGCACACTCTCAGGTTAAAGTATTTTGTCTGGGCGTCATAACTAGTGATGAAAACCCGTCGTGAAAACCATTTTTTTACCCGACTGCGCCAGGAGGGTTATGTTTTTCGAGTGTATGTATGTATGTATGTATGTTTCTGTGTGTTGCTCTGCAGCCTAAACGGCTTGATGGATTTTAACTTGAGAGGTGTCGTTAGATTCGTCTTAAACGTAAGAGTGTCACTGGGTACATAAAACTGGCCAAGTGCGAGTCGAACTCGTGAGCAAAGGGTTCCGAACTAAAAATATTTTTTAAAATCTCTCACATTCTATCAAGTGGGGTATCAAATTAAAGGATTTTAAAAATGGTTTACCAAAATATATATAACATATATGTTTCAATTTAATTTGGACTGATAAATGCTAACAAAAACTAAAAATAGTAAAATAAAATAAATATTTAAAAAAACAAAAAACCCGACTACGTAAAAAAACTAAAAAGAAAGAAACAAGCCCAGTAGTTTAGAATTCACTCATTCGCACTCACAGTCGGGGCCCCTTGGGAAGATTTGACTGGTATAATTTGAATGGGCCCCGACTGTGAGTGTGAATGAATGAATTCTAAACTACTGATGGGCTTGTTTCTTTCTTTTTAGTTTTTTTACGCAGTCGGGTTTTTTTTTAATATTTATTTTATTTACTATTGTTTAGCTCTTAACCTCCTCAGTCTAGCCCTGGAACTCTTACGCACCGAGCACCGACGCGTCGGTTTTCACGGTGCAGGTGTTCCGTCGCGACGCAAAACTGTGAAAACTGTTTAAAGGACTTCGACAGGATGGAGTTCGAGAGTCTGGCGATCCTGGTGGAGCGTACTACCAGTGGGATAAGTCAACCGCCACCACAGGTAACTAGTGGCACTTTTGTGGGGTCTCTTCCACTATATATACGTAAGTGGTGAATCCCACAGCGATACGTGTTTGAAAGCTCAATCAAATCGCAACATGTTTTTTTTCTCCTTTTCTTTTTAACTGCAATCAGTTGCCAGACTCTTATCAGCTTTGTTGAGTGAATTTAAGGTATTTAAATCATTGATTTCAATGAGCTGCAGGCCAATGCCTCGCACTCAATTCAAAAAATGTGGTTTATTTTCAGTCTCCTCACCACATTGGCATTGTCGAGTAATCCAGAAGCAAGTGGATTGGGGTGATTCATGAGCCGTTTCCTAAGGTGTTTCTTGTATCGCTCTATTTCTGAGGCCGCTGTTGACATGTTCAAATACTCATGTATTTCATCGTTTCTGGTAAACCACGGAGCATTAACAATGCTCCTCAAGATGTTTTTTGCACCCTTTGTAGGCATGTGACATTACTCTTACAAGCAACTAGATTTCAATACCGTATGTCCATATGGATTTCAAAATAGACTTCTATATCAGTGATTTATAACCAAGGAGAAATATAAAAATCGGAACATGTGAATTTAGTTTTAAGGCTACAAGACAGCTCAATGAGAACACTTCTACTTTGATCTTGAGCATTAGAAAGAATCTGGAGATTGGTCAATAGGAGTCTGAAGGCGCCTCTCTACTACTATGCATCAGAGCGCGCCGAAGCACAGTTTGAGAACCCCTATGCCAGCGTGCCGCATAAATAAAAAAAACGTGAACTTGAACTGTACACTTGTAAAACGTGATACTTATTTCTAGAATGGGCATACATTTAGTGATACTGGCCGGCCGAGGCTTCTCGGCCTTGAAACGCAAAGTTCAACTGAAAAAAAAAACAGACTTGTGTAGAAATGTGTTCTATTACTATCGGTCAGATATGGACAAGCGTCCGGCCGAAGAAAATGTATGGACGATCGCTAGTGTTTGCTAATGGAGTCGCACGTATTGACGATATCGCTCACAGATCTGCTCGATATCGAATTGCATGTACGTCCTAATGACAATGCACATGATTCTGTGTTCGAAATTCGATTGCGCAACTACTCGTCTCGTGCGACATTTTTTGTGTTTGGTTAGCTGCGCCTTTATATCGTAGTAGTAAGGTGGAATTTTGTAGTGCACGGTCGAATTGCATTGCATCACTCCATTAGTAAATACGTGCGACTTAAATCGGCAATCAACTTGATATCGCACGAATCGCGTCGCGTCGCATCGCGCCATGAGTAAAGTCCCTTACAGCCGCGATTGCGGCGTGCCCGATCCAACAACTGCTTGGATATAATATCTCGCCCAAATCAATTTTCTTCTGTGTTTACGTGGCATGCACGACGCGCCGCTACCGCATTGCTTACCGATTAGACCAGTCGTGAACGGGACCTAATAGTTTCGGAATAAAGTGGCTGTTACATTCGGACGGACAAACAGACATGATGAATCTATAAACAGCAGCAAAGGGTTCAAATGTTTAAATAAAATTAAAAAATGAGATTATAAACTAATTTATCTCCTCTCAATGTATCTCAACCTGACTTACAGGACAAGATGTGCGTAGTGATATAACATAATATGAGAATTACAGTTAGATGTGATAGCACTATTCATAATTTAAAATCACATTCTAGTGTAGCTATACATAAATTTATAATATCTAATCAGTTTTCAGATTGTTACCTCTTCCACATTTCTTTAATGGAGCACAATTAAATTGCCTTCATATACTTTTAATCCTTACAAGTACTTATAATCATAGCATTAAAAAAGTGAGACCGCAAAAAAAACATAAGTGAATTCATTATCTGCCTGCAGATCATGCATTCTATGTCACCAATAATAAAATATTTACACATGACAGGCACAATCTGAAGGACTTCTAGCAGGTTTCTTTGGTGTGCTAAGTCTTTTCGAAGTACCAGTCCCATATTGAATGCCTGAACCTATCCTTTCAGGATCTAATTCTCCTGTCTCAATCTTAGCCAAAATCGTTTTGGAGCATTTCAAGAAAGCTTCTTCTACATTTTCTCCAGTTTTTGCACTAGTCTCGAGGAACATCAGCTCTGGAAGATATGTTAAACATAATTAAAAACAAAAAACTACATGGGTATAATTCAATTAGCATAATTATGCAACTCTCTTACTTACCATTTTCTTGGGCAAATTGAGTAGCTTCTGTGAATGTGACTTCCCTTGATTCTTCCATATCCTTTTTGTTTCCCACAAGTAAAATGACAATATTAGGACTTGCTAGTGTCCTGGCATCTCTAAGCCAATTTGCAAGTGCATTGAAGGAGTCCCGAGACGTGATGTCATACACTAGCAAAGCTCCAGCAGCCCCACGGTAATAGGAACGAGTGACTGAACGAAATCTTTCTTGACCTGCTGTGTCCCATATCTGGAGTTTAGTAGACTTTCCTCCTATGTTTACAATTTTAGAACCAAATTCAACTCCAATTGTGTGACATCTATCTTCTTTAACTGAAAATATACAAAAAATATGGAAATAAATCAACCAATTTCTTTAAATAACGCAGAGAAAAAGTATTTAAATTGCGAGTTATAATTTTATTGTCCATAGTTCTCTAGCTGGTGTCCTTTCTTCTGTTTGATAAGGAAAAAACAGAAATAGAACTCATATTTTGGGGCTTTTAATTTGAGGAAAACTATATTAGTTAGATTTATGCAGGTTTAAGTGCTTTTATAAATGATAAAATATGAATAAAAACTAATAATTTTTATTGTACTTTAAAATGGGGAAGGGAACTTACTGTAATGGTGATCAAGATGAAAGAACAAAATATACTAGACTTGATTCATTTTGTAAGCTTTTTTCTTTGGAATTTGTTTAAAGTTACAACACCAAAAATATGTACAGCATAATTTCCAAAATAAGAATGCATGCAACTTACATTCCTTAATGCAACATTTTACTAAAATTTAACAGATTTTTTAATTATTTTTTAGTAAGCAGTAAACCCTACCAGTCGCTTAACTTAAGCCAATAGCATGTTTTGAATAGTTCACAATAATTTGCATAAGCTTTAGCATCAGCATCAGTTAATTGAATTCTTGTGAAAATTTTCAGGCTGTTTGATTTTGCTAAATATTGCTATTTCATCAAGCATAATTTTAATTATATTTTTTTTGCCGGTGACCAAAAAGCTCTAGAAGATGAACCTAGGACATGGCAAGATTACAAGAGTGTTATAATACAGTCCATATTTTTGGCATAGTATAAGCCTTTTATTCTCTTTATCTATTGAGTTTTATCATTAGCTTTTTCATATTGATCTAATATGCTAAGAAAAGCATATTAGAACATTCAAGATATAGCATTAATTTATTGCAATTCGTATGAGATCAACACAGTCACTATATCAAGGTTGCTGTACTACACAATTATTGTGTAGTACAGCAACACCAAAGTACAAAATTTTGAAAGTGTTGATAACTTTGTATGATAAGAAGCAAGATAATGGGTCAGTGGGTTGTCTTAGGGGCGATGCTAGGAAAGCATTCCATTTAGGATTAGCACCTTATTTTTTTTTTAATTGATGGCTATTACTTTTAGGTAGATAAATCGAAGACTTTTGAGGGAATATAATATTTTGCAATCAACATGGCAAGAGTTGTTTTCTTGGGCAGATTTTTTATGGTACACAGAAGAATCTAAGATGACCCACTGACCGAATTTGTTAGTTCATAATTTTGTTACTTTATTCTAAAATGATGAACACACATATTCAATGTTGACTATGGCTACTTACATTTGTTTCCAATGAAATTATTGAGGAGGCTCGACTTTCCTGTACCAGCGCTCCCAATTACCAGAAATTTAAAAAGATATTCTGTAATAAAATGTATGCGAGTTAGAAACACAATTGACACCATAAAATTTACATAAACAGAATTGATTACAACAAAGTATACCGTAAGATTCAGACATTGTGTATGTTCATAGGGTTTAAACTAATATTGCAATGGATAATAAATTCCAAATTTCCAATATATTTTAATGTGCGAGTTTTCCCAAATTCTTAGTACTGTTATCGTAATAATATTTCTATTTCTGCTTTCACAACATTTTACAATTTTTGTCACGAATGAATGAACCGAATGAACGATTGAACGAGGGCCGATTACAGCAAGCAGTTCCGTTTCAATCCGTTCTGGCCAAGCTGTACAGCTTGTCAAGCTATACAGCTTGACATAAAAATGTAGAAAACCGGAAGTCGCCACTGTCTTCGCGCTACCAGCACTTTGAATGATTTTATTTAAATTTTTTTCACTTATTTCGTTATTTTTATGGCACAATAATAAATCTAACAAACCTGCGGTCTTTGTTTACATCAAATATCAAAGATTTTAAAACGCAGTCAGAAATAAAAATTTTAGTTCCGTTTCAAATTAAAACCCCTTCTACACGGTCAGACCTGACCACCTGACAGAGGTGAACTTGGTCGTGTCAACAGTACCCCACCGTCTGGAACACTGTCGGCTGACGGTCGGGTCCCACCGCGGACGCAGCCTGTCGGGACGGCTGCGCTCCCGACTGACTCCGCCCATATTTGGTCGCACACCGGACCAAGGTCACCTCTGTCAGGCGGTCAGGTCTGACCGTGTAGAAGGGGTTTTATAAAATAAACAGTTCAAAATGTTTTATAAAAGTGTTTTTTTCAGTTTCTGGCTTTTTTAACCGACTTCAAAAAAAGGAGGAGGTTATCAATTCGACTGTATTTTTTTTTTTTTTATGTTTGTTACCTCATAACTTGCGACTGGGTGAACCGATTTTCAAGATTATTTTTTTATTTGAAAGCTGGTGCTTCCCGTGTGGTCCCATTGTCACCATTTCAGGATCTGATGATTGGATCTTGGAGAAATCGAGGGCAACCCTCAAATTTTATTAGCTCACACATAGTTTTTCGCAAATCTTATGAAGTAATTTAAGTACTTGCGTATGAAAATCATCATCTCATGTTGCTGAGCTGATGATGGAAGGTACAACTCCTCTATTAAGTAAATCATGTTTGTGTTCGCGTATCTCCGGAACTACAAGTCCGATTTTAGTCATTCTTTTTTAGAGAGAGCAAACAAGACAATTTGCGAGAAAAGCAGGACTCACCCACGTGACCAAAAATTTCAAGTTTATTAGTATGAGTAATCGTAGTTTAATTACGACACTTAACAAATAGTTTATCACACTACTTGACAGTGTTTAGGTCTAGATTTAGTTTATGTGGTGACTGCTTTGAAGAGTTTTCGGGGAGTTTATTATATGGAGGTAGCAATACTAAGTCCACACTAGAAAGAGAGGTTAGACCACAGAAAGCGAGATAGAAGTTTTGTAGGTATTTGACTCAACCTTTTGTACCGAGTTCTGACTCCAGTATTATCTATACCTTCATGGCAACGACCTTCATGGTTTTGACAGTGATGACATGCGAAACGAGATAAAACTTGTAGGTTTGTAGGGGCATCTATCTCTTTCCTTACCAAAGACGTTAACAGAAAGAGATAGATGGTCACTCCTTAAACCCCTTCTACACGATCAAACCCGACCGCCGTCAGAAGTGACCTTGGTCGCGTCAACAGTATACGACCGTCTGGAACGCTGTCGGCTGACGGTCGGGCCCGACCACAGGCCCGACCGCGGATGCAGCCTGTGCAGCCTGTCGGGATGGATGCGCTCCCGACCAGTATTGCCAACTCAGCACTTTGAGTGCTAGATTTAGCACTATTTTCATGAGCCTAGCACTGAAATTAATGAAACAGCACCTAGCATTAAATCTAGCACAAATTTTGATGTTGCCTTCGCTCACAAAATGCAGTTGTGTCTTCTTCTGAAGTAATAAAACGCAAACTAGTGTAGTCTGTAAACTGCGGCACTTCGGTAGGAGATTCCCGTGAACGTAAAAATAAAGGCGTGTATGGCAGACGAGGCGAACAGTGCTATGTTTGTCTTTTTCTCTAAGATAACTCCTTCTTTGTCTAAACTTGCTTGTTTTTCGTTGATTTTTGTTTTTCATTCATTGTATTTTAATTTTGTATTTCCAATTTGTATGTTTTTTAATTTGTATTTAATGGTTGCATTTTCCAATTTAACTATATCTTTGTTTGTTTTTGTTATAACTTTTAGATTTTAATGTAACAATAATTCGAAAATTAAAACATATTCTGTTGTATTCTTTTTTATTAAATTCATATATTTGGCACTATTTTTTAAACTTTCTAGCAATCTAGCACTATTTGAGATGTTACTTAGCACCCAACCGTGGCATTGAGTTGGAAATACCTACACAAAAAACGTGTATACCTACAAGTTCTATTCTATTCTATTTTTGGTTTATGGCACCAAAGTCGATGTCGACAATTCTGCCAATGACAGGAGTGAACTGGAAAAACAAGTGTGCATATGTTAAATAAAAACAGAAGCAAAGTTAAAAAAAGAGAGAGAAAAAAAAAAAAAAGGAGTGGAATTCTTTGGTGATACAGTTGAACACAATGTGGATGTTGTTGGGTTAGTACCGGACGGACTGAAACAAACAAATAAATAAATAAATATATATTATATTTGTTAAAAATAAAATAAACATATACCACGACCATAACATTACACACATCATAATTTTATATTGTTGTGACGGATGAATATGATCATCGCCACAAGCAATTCGGAGGAGGGATATGTTAAAAGGGAAGGAAAATTAATTGGAAGAGGGATTTTAAATTCAGGGAGACGGCTATATAAATCTAAACTTGGGATGTTGTTTATACACTCAAAGAAGATGTGATCCAGGGTTCCTTCCTCCAAGCCGCACTCGCAAAGAGAGGAGTCACGTACATGGATTTTGTGCAAAAATACGGGTGTACAGCAAAAACCTAATCTCATTCGGCAGATGGTGGAAATAATAGGTTTTGAAACTTTTTTGAAGCCAAAGAACCACGGTTTTGTTTTGATGTGTGGTTGCACAGCGTGATAAAATTTACCCTTTTTCCTCCCAGTGATGTTCCACTGATCCTGCCAAGCAGTTTGGAGCCAAACTCTTGGCAGGCCCAGCAGGTCATACCTCTGATGGGTATTATGGCTAAGATCTGCTGTTGTTGATGTGCAGGCCTCTTTGGCCAACGTATCAGCGCACTCATTGCCTTTAATGCCACAATGGCTAGGTATCCAAACTAGCTGAACTTCCTTTTGACGAGTAGCGGAAGAAAATAAGGATTTTTTAATTTTGAGAACAAGGGAACTGTGCAATTTGCTTTTGAAGGGATTTTGTGTCAAGGCTTGCAGACAGCTACGGGAGTCTGTGAAAATAACGGCTTTGTCGATATTATGGTGTGACTCTATGAAGAGGCAAGCCTCTAATAAAGCCACACATTCGCCCGTGAACACAGAAGACTCTTGAGGACATTTGAACTGCAAAATTATTTTGGAATTTTGGTAATATACCGCGGCGCCAGTGTTGCTGAGATCATTAAATTTTGACGCATCCGTAAAAAACCTCTGGAACCCAGTCCAGCGTTCCCCCACCACCGCATTGAAAGCCGCATCCGCTGCAGGGCAGTTTTTGGAGATGCCAATATCATAGATGATTTTTGGGATAAAATGTAGGACATCATAAGGAAAGTTGAAAAGGGGCAATCTGGAACTTTGTTCTATAGGGTTTTCTAAATTTTTGATTTGACGCAGAGCTTTAATTATGAGAGGGATTTCTTTATTTCTCCAATAGTTGGAGCTAGTGCATAAGGCATCTAATTCATTTAATTTTGCTAAAAGGGGGTGAGAGGATCTAGGAATAAGTCTGGCCAAGAAGCGGGAGGCCAGATACTGCCGTCTCAGGGCCAAAGGAGGTTCAGCACACTCGACCTGCAATGCGTTAATGGGAGAAGACTTCATACAACCAGAGATAATTCGAAGGCACTTGGACTGTACCCTATCCAGCCCAGCCAAAGCACCCTTGTTACAAGGAACTAAATGGAACACCCCATAGTCTAAAACACTACGGATTAGGGCGTTATACACCAATTTCATAGTGTACGGGTGGGCGCCCCACCACACACCCGAAAGAACTTTTAAAATAGAGACAACTCTTTCACATTTTTTTTCTAATAAATTTAAATGACAATTTCCGTTTAATTTAGAGTCTAATGAAACACCTAAAAATTTTGTACTATTTTTTATAGGAATATTGTGTCCTGAAATGTCCACTGTTATATGCGGGATCAGTCTTTTACGAGAGAAAATTACTGCCGAACTTTTTGGAGCCGACAATGACAAACCGTGGCTTAAGAGCCATTGGTTCAAAGAGTCCAGGGAGAGACAGAGAGATGATGCAGCGTCCACAATGGAGGAATCTGTCACATACAGCGCTATGTCGTCCGCGTATTGGAGTATGTGACAGTTACTGTTAAGGCAGGAGCCAATATCCACTGTGTACAAATTGTAGAGAAGGGGACTAAGGACGTAACCTTGCGGAAGGCCCTTCCAAGTCTGCCTTTCATCGAAGTGTTCACCCGGGACTCTCAGAACCAAAGAGCGAGACATAAGAAGTCCGCATATGCAATCGATCATCTTAACCGGAATCCTCAGCTGCTGCAGTTTCTGCCTGAGTACGGGAAGAAGGACGTTGTCATATGCGGAGGAAATGTCGAGGAAGGCGGCAACAACGGACTCGTTCTTGGAGAAAGCTAAGCGGATGTCTGCAACCAAGACGCCGACACTGTCCATTGTGCCGAGACCTTTCCTGAAGCCGAATTGGTAGTTCGGCAGTAACTCTCTCGATTCGACTAGCCATTCCAGTCGATTTTTTATGAGGTGTTCCAATAGTTTCGCCAAGACTGAGGACAGAGCGATTGGTCTAAGGCCATTCGGATCATCTGCGTGTTTACCAGGTTTCAGAAGGGGGATGATGGTTTGAGACTTCCACTGATCCGGAACCCAACCATGGCTATAACAAAAATTAATGATCTCGAGAAAGTACAGTTTGGCCTTGTCTCCAGAATTGGCCATAAAGGAATATGGCACTCCGTCAGCTCCAGGGGCTGAATCCCGGACGTGCTTGAGCACCACATTCAACTCCTTCAAATCAAAAGGCACATCTAAAGGATCATCCGAGGAGCTTTGCATAGACAGAATGGAGAGTTCAGAGAAGAGAGGAACATAAGGTGGAGCAATCTTGTCAAAAAAAAGTTCAGCCGTTTCCCTGGCTATTGGTGAAGAGACCGAGGGAATACACCCGCGTCTGTATCTGTTAATGCTTTTCCAGACTGCTGAGGGTGGTGTAGCGGGGGATAAGGATGTGCAAAACTTAACCCAACCTGTGCGCTTCTTCTTGCGAAGGAGGCGTCTAGTTCTGGCAGCTATCTGCATATATGAGAGTAGGTTCTCGGTGGACATATCCGCATTGTAGCGCCGCTCTGCCTCCTTCCTATCCCTGACAGCAGAAGTGCACTCTGAATCCCACCATGGTGGGGAAGGAATTTTATTGCGGGCACTGTTCTTCAGAGGGAAGCAGGCATCCGCACTGGTGGTAATAGCTGTGACAAGTCCCTCGTAACAGATCTTGGCATGGGAGTGACCAGATGGATCTAATAAACTTGAATTTAAATTTGGAAGGGTATCAATCTTATCCTCCAATAATGAAGCAAATTTTGTCCAATCTGGTTTGGACAGGTTATATTTCAAAAGTGGAGGGGAAGTTTTCTCTAAATATGTTTTATTTAATAAAGAAATAACAATAGGGTAATGGTCACTACCATGCGACAGGGACGTACATTCCCAAATGGTTGAAGCTGCTAACTCAACGGAACAAAATGTTAAATCTACACAACTTTTTTGTTGACCCGGAGAAGATCTGCGTGTAGAGCAACCATTATTGAGAATGCATAGGTCCAGATCATCCAAGATCTCAACCAAAGCCAGACCGAAGGCATCACAGCGTTCTGAACCCCATCTGTAATGATGGCAGTTGAAATCGCCCATGACCAATATTGGCCCGGTAGTATTGGTAAACATGTTGCGCAGTGTAGTCAAAAAATCATGCCGAGGGTGTGCAATATATACTGAAAACACTGTAATGCCTTCCACCTTTCCTGCCACTACACTCATGTCGCCTGTGAGAGAAGGAAAGGGTAGGGGTAAAAGAGGGACCCGATTATTGACTAGGAGAGCCGATCCTCCATAGCCATCAGATCTGTCACATCTGAGAATGTTGAAGCGTGGTATACGAAAGCTGAGACTTGGGGTCAGCCAGGTCTCAGCTATGGAACAAGCCAGTGGCTTGTATTTATTTAAAAGAAATATGAGGTCGTGCTTCTTATGCCACACGCTCCTCACATTCCACTGTAGGAATACTTGGCGGGACGCCATTTTTAATGTTTAAAAGTAGGGAAATAAGTTGGTCTGCAACGTTGGACGGTGTTTGGTTATTAGCAGTAGAGGGGGAAATAATTATGGGAATGAGTTTAATAAGGAGTTCAATAATAGAAGTAGAAGTATTACTAGAAGAGCCATTACTGTGGTTGAGAGAACAGCCATTAGGCTGGGTAGGTTTAGGAGAACTAACGATCTGCTGATGAGCAGTTCTATCATAGGATGGGGAAAGTGGGGCATGGGTTTTCGGTTTAAGTGTTACAGTTTTACGGTATGATTGGGTAACTGGGTTTTTAGTGGCATTTGCATAATTGCGAGAAACAATAGGGATAGCTTTGTTAGCCTCAGCATATGGGATGTTCTTCTCTGCCATGACAGTCTTAATAGCCCTCTGCCTACCATATTCAGGGCATGACCTGCTATTGGCAAAGTGATTCCCCGAACATGATATACAGAAAGCCTCGCCCTCGGAAATGTTGCAACCATCACCTGGGTGATCGTGGCCACACTTACTGCAGCGAGGTTTAGACCGGCATACATTAGCAACATGACCGAACCTGCAGCACTTACGGCATTGAATAGTCGGGTATATATACTGCTCAACAGGGAGGGATGTGTAGCAGCAGAAAATCCTTTTTGGTAAGACTTGACCGTCGAAAGTCAGAACACAAGTCTCAGTGGGCCTCCACTCATTTATGCCATCTCTTTGAGTCTTCCTGTTGATACGGCGGACTTTCAAAATTTGCCCACAGCCTGAGGGCACAGTCAATAAGGTCATAGCCTCTTCTTCTGTCAGATCTGTAGGAACACCTGTAACTACACCCATCCTTGTGATGTTAAAAGTGGGGATTGATGCAGTGAAACTGTGTTTAGTCAACAAACTATTTGACAAGAAAGAGTTAGCATCTTGTGGGGAAGCAAATTCCACTGACACTCGGTTCCTACCGACTTTATTTACGCCACCACGGACAACGTTGGCAATGTTGTTGGTCAAAAGAAACTTACCAAAACTGACTGGGTGAAGAGTAGTGCTAACATTTGGTTGAGTCTCTATACGAGAGACGTGGACAACAAACGGGGCCTTATCCAGTACCGAGTATTTGGTACGTCCAATTTGAGTTCTTGGTTGCTTGCTTGGAGGATTGGGAATAGTATCGTCAACGGGACGCTTTCGCATGTTCTGTTGAGAAACATCCATCTCTGTGATGCTGCAAGCAACATCCGCCAATTGGGAAAGTGGGTTCGAGGATATAGGAAACAACGAGGCTGAGATGTCAGGAGGATCAGGGTCAGGTGGTTTGTTTCGCTCCATTTTGGATGAAACGGGCTTTATATATAAATAAACACAATACAAACCTGATTACGAACACAAGGACAACACAAATAAACAATAACTAGTCACAAATGTATCAACAATCACTCAAAACGGGATAATTAACGCTGAACACACGTGTTAGCCAATAACCCCGTGGCGAGAATCCGCTACCTACAAGTTAGCCTGTGACAATAAATGGCGGCCAATGATAGGGATGTGCCAATCAAGAAACATAGTGTCACTGGAACGAGTATCGATACTAGTATCCCTAGTACTTTCATCACAGAACACCATAGTATTATGATGACTAGATATAGCTTGGCCAGAACGGATTGAAACGGAACTAAAATTTTTATTTCTGACAGCGTTTTAAAATCTTTGATATTTGATGTAAACAAAGACCGCAGGTTTGTTAGATTTATTATTGTGCCATAAAACTAACGTAATAAGTGAAAAATAATAAAATAAAATCATTCAAAGTGCTGGTAGCGCGAAGACAGTGGCGACTTCCGGTTTTCTACATTTTTATGTCGAGCTGTACAATGATTCACATGATTGAATTATAATCCATGTAGTTACAGCTTGGCCAGAACGGGTTGAAACGGAACTAAAATTTTTATTTCTGACAGCGTTTTAAAATCTTTGATGTTTGATGTAAACAAAGACCGCAGGTTTGTTAGATTTATTATTGTGCCATAAAACTAACGTAATAAGTGAAAAAAATTAAAATAAAATCATTCAAAGTGCTGGTAGCGCGAAGACAGTGGCGACTTCCGGTTTTCTACATTTTTATGTCAAGCTGTACTTCACTATGTACACGATTAAACGATTGTTTACTCGTCCCGCACAATTTGTAACACCGTTTTACACACGAAATTGTCTATCTATGTTAGGGGTTTTGGTTTCCGCACTTAGTCCTTCATGTGGACCATTGTGCGTGAGCCATAGTGGCCTTGGTGGCTTATTCCAACCAGCCCACCTCCCTCCAGAAGTTGATCAGGTTCTTTGGTCTGTGGAGAACATCTGTGTAAGTCCTGGGTGTCCCGAGGGTTTCTGTCCTGATCTGTGTGACACCTGTGCACTCGAAGAGCACATGCGCGACGATTTCCTCAGTCTCCATGCATGCCCTGCACAGGGCGCTGTCCGTTATGTCTATTGTGTAGAAGTGTTTGTTTAGGGAGCAGTGTCCCGTTATGGTCCCTGTTAGCAGGCGCATGCCGGTCCTGTCCAGGCGTAAAAGACGTCTGGTTAGCCTGCCATCTAGGGATGGCAGGGCTTCCTTGGATTGCCTGCAGCCTGGTGTCGAGGTCCACCATCTCTCTGCTTGTGTGAGGGTGCGCTCCTGCAGCCATCTTCGTATCTGGTTGAAGGGAATGGGTATAATGGGTTCAGGTCCGCAAACTGATGCGCTAGATGCTCTCCTAGCTAGTTCATCAGCCGCGTCGTTGCCCAATGATCCGCTGTGTCCTTTAATCCATTGTAGTGTCACTTTGTTGCGTTTAGATACCGTTAGACGTTCTAGTGCATTGTGACATTCTAGTATTAAGCTTGAAGTGGTATATTGTTTCTCCAACGATTGAAGGACTGAGGCGCTATCAGAGAGTATACGTATATGGGTGTCCGTAACTCTTCTGGCCTCTATCGCATATGCTGCTTGTATAATGCCCATGCATTCCGCCTGGTAGACGGTGTTGTACATTCCCAGCGGGCTGGATATATTTATGTTAAGGTCGTGTGAGAAGACTCCAGCGCCGGTTCCGGAATCATTCTTTGATCCATCTGTGTATATCCTCAGCTCTTTCGGGCCTGAATAGTCACACTGCTCTTCTGCAAGTGTGATATTGTAGTGCTTTTCAAAGTGGTATTGTCTTGGGGCTTTGTCGCATGGTGATGCCATCATTGGTTGTTGTTCGATCGCATCATTCTTAATTCGCGTGTGTTTAATTCTGGAGTCTTTGTTTAGGGTTCCCAGGGCATAGAGCCTAAAGGCGGCTAGGGCCGCCTCTTTTTGCACGATGAGGTGTAGAGGTGGCAGTCCAAGCATTGCCTGTAGGGCACCGGTGGGTGCAGTTCTCATGCAGCTAGTAACTGCCATACAAGCAAATCGCTGCAGCTTTTCGAGGTCTTTTTGGGTTGTGCTCAGGTTTGTTCTGGGCCACCAGACCAATGAGCCGTACGTGACTGTCGGTCGTATGACAGTGGTATATAGCCAGTGAGTGATCTTGGGACTGATCTCCCAATTCCTGCCAAGCATTCGCATGCATTGCCACAGGGATATGCTGGCTTTTGTGGTGATGTAGTTGATGTGTTTTGCCCAATTCAGCTGTTTATCCAAAAAGATGCCCAGGTATTTGGTTTCAGTTGATAGGCTTAGGGTGGTTCCAAAGAAGCGTGGAAGCTGTAGGGTCGGTAGCTTCCTCTTTTTTGTGAAGAGAATCAGCTCGGTTTTTGAAGGATTTACAGATAGCTGGTGTTTGTTGCACCAGTCCTCCACTATTTTCAATGCTTGGCGCATGAGGTTGCACAGGGTATTTTCGTGAGTGCCATTTATTATTATGGTTATATCGTCGGCATACCCTACAGTGAAATAACCATTTTCATTTAGTGTTTTAACTCCCCCTTGTGGGCAGCCTTTCGCCACGATGGCCCTCGTAGTGTCATTTACTGTAACTTGTACAGCTCTTTGCTTGAGCATGTTGCTAATCCATCCGCTCAGGGTTGGGTCTATGTTGTGCCTTTCTAAGGCCATGTTGATGCTGTTGAACGTGGTTTTGTCAAAGGCGCCCTCAATGTCAATAAAGGCGGCCAGTGCTGAGCATTTGTGGTCCACTGCACATTCAATCTTGGATACTACGCTATGTAGCGCGGATTCCGTTGATCTGCCCGTGGAGTATGCGTGCTGTTGTTTGTTTGTGAAGCGGTTTTTCCCGAAGAGGTCCGTCTCGGATATACCTATCACAGAGTCTCTCGAGGGTCTTCAGTAGGAAAGATGTAAGGCTTATAGGTCGATAAGCCTTGGGTTGGGTGTAGTCCGTTTTGCCAGGTTTGGGTATGAAGATGACTTTTACCTCCCGCCATGCTAGGGGTATATGTCTAAGTGCTATGCAGGCCTGATAGATTTCCATCAGGTATGGTAGTAGATGTGCAACCCCCCACTGTAGTAGGGCCGGAAAGATGCCATCTAGTCCTGGGGACTTATATGGCTGAAAGGTGTTAATGGTCCACCTTATCCGGTCTTCCGTTATTATGCTGTGGGCTCTGGACCAGTCCATGTCCGTTGGGGTCCAGTCTGGTTCCGCCTCCCATGTCCTGTCCTCTAGGAGTTTACAGTCGGGGAAGTGAGTCTCAAGAAGGACCTTACTGGTTTCCAGGTCCGTGAGTGTATATGTATTGTCGGGTTTTTTCAGCGTTCCAAGGGTTCGGTCTTGGTCGGTTCAGAGGATTTTCCTTACCCTTGCGGCTTCGTTGTTGGTCTCAATAGATTCACAGAATTTGCGCCAGGCTGTCTTTCTGGCTATTCTGATTTGCTTTTTATGTGTACTGGGTCTCTTTGTATAGTTCCCAGTCGTTTGGGAGTCTAGTGTTTTTGGCTCTGTTGAATTGTTTACGTAATGCATCTCTGAGTTTACCAAGTTCAGCGTTCCACCAGGGATTCCTCTCATGACTGGTTTTTGGCTCTCTTAGTTTACAGCATGCATGGTAAGCTTCTGTTAGATATTCCGATAGTTTTGTTACTGTGTATTCTAGTTGGGTTGGGTCTCTTATGGTTATTTGTGATAGGTGTCTAGCCAGCAAGGAGGCTAGGAGGCGTTTATATCCAGGCACATCAGTGCGCCGCGGGTTTCGCCTCGGTGTGGGTTTCCTCGTGTTGGTGGTCAGTGTGAAGCGGATTCTTCTATGGTCAGAGCAGGAAGGCTCGTCCGATACATGCCAGTTAGTAATGTGGAATAAAATTGTCTATTAAAAATCCCATCTCAAGATGAATGATGTAACAAAGGTCCTGTATAAATGACGATTCAAAATTATTGTCCTGTCCATGGAGTGTCTTCTCCATAGAGATCTACGCAGTAGACAACTTCTACTACCACCACCACTCTACCTACCACATTTTTTTTGTCTAATGACTGTAGGTCGAAATGATTCATGAAGTTGTTTTTTGTTGATCGTCTGAAAAAGAATGAAATACACATTACTACTATCCATATAACTTAGGCTAAAAAAAGGCTGCACAATAATTTTAATAAACTTACCGAAAATATTGTAGGTACAGAGTTCTCATGTAACCTAATACCATCAAAGTGTTTTGTTAAAATATTTCCAGTCTTTATTTCGAGGACTAATATTTTCCTCAACGATAGAGTCCAACCAATTTTTATCCAGTCGTTCATTTTCGGGAAACCTATAAAAGATTAGTATTTATGTATCAATATATTATCATTAAAATTTGGTAACAGTTTCAGTGTAACGAAGGGACTAGTATCGGGAACTATTACAGAACGGTACAACACTATTATTATTGTAAACAAACGAACGAAAATATAAAATGAAAAATATTGTCTGTAGGACGGAAATAAACCCAAATAGTAATTCTCTAACCATGAATTGTGATCACTTAGCGATTTCTTTACCGATTTGTTCTATTTCATGTAGTTTTGCATGAAAAACTGTTACTAACCTGTACAAAGTCTATTTAGGCTGATTTTTCTTTTTTCTGGCACGGCAAGACACAATGGAACATTCGGGCATGTTGAATTACAGTTTTTTCAATTGTAACACGCACTTTTATAAGAAAACACTCCGTAATTTACTCAAAAATCTAAATTCAACAAAAAGTAAACAACTGTTTGACAGCAGAACTACCACAGAGCTTGTAACAATAAATGGCGAAATCGGCACGTTTCTGTTGCGTAGGTAATTTTGCCAAAAAAATATTCCCATTTTCAGCAACAACTGAAATATTGTTGTCTCTTTTTTCAAATATGATTACTGCATTAGAAAGAAAGAGACAAACGAATATTTCACTCTCTGTTTCGTATTTGACTCACATTGGGGCGACTCGGCGACTCCATATCACTTTGTATCTCAATGGGTTTGATCGTGTAACAAGGGGTTTTATGTCATTATTTGACATTGTTTTGTTTATTGACCTTGTAATATTAAAATTAGATTTGTGAACCTGAGCTATTTATATAATGGTTTCCGTATTTCTTGAATAGTTCGTTTTTTGGAAATCTCTGTAAAATGCTGTGTTCTTTGCGTACTGTACGTTGATTTCCCGTGGGTGTGATGTCATAATTGACTTTTGGTTGATTTAATAGTAATTAAATACTTTTTTTCAGAAAATTCTAGGAGCTCTTGCTCCTGGGACATTTGTACCGAGAGGAAACCAGGTTAGAACGTTTTGGGAGTTTGTAAACATGAGTTTTAATAAGCCAGATACTGATCGTATTAAACAATTCGGCCCAGATCGTACATGCGCGGAGTGGGTGCTGCGAAACGGTGGCAAGGTAATCTGGCAAAGCGGACAAAAATTAACTGATTACAATTCGTTACCTCCAGAAAAAGTACCAGTGCCAAAATTAATAGCAATAGATGGCACAGATTCATCAATTTCACATTATGGATTTCCTCACTTAGGTAGGTAATACTGCATATTTGTGTCAGTGTCTTAACAATACATTATAAGAGAATTAATGTGCTTAAATTCATGTGTTGAACCGATTCGTTGCGATATCTAATTTTGCTAACTTCTAACTGTGGCGTCGAACAAAAATAACGTGACACTGTTCAGCGCCCAATGCTATACGATTAGATGACACGCATCTGTGTCTTCAGCCACGAGGAGAAGAAAACAGTATTTTGATAATTTTTTACACGTTCAAAGCTTGAATACTTTTAGTTTACATTAGAATATCTAACGTGAATGGCCAGGCACATTGTTAAGAGTGGTTAAAAGTGGCAAAATAAGTGTATTTCTGGAAATCGAGGAAAAGTGACTTTTTTATTACAGTTGTGCTAAACCTTTTTGCATTTTCTAATGATTTGATTGATTATGAGGTATACAGGGTGTTTCTTTAAAATGGGCCAAAAGGGAGAAATCCGAATCCTTAAGAGATATAGGGAAACTTTCTTAGGAACCTTTAGCTCTTTTTTGATGTTGAAAATTTTGGCGTTTTTTATTTTTTGGTCAAGTGTGAGTTATTCACAGAAATGGGTGAAATTGGTCAATTCTTTTTAAATCAATTTTTTTTAATGCTGTTTGACTTGTTTCATGTAAGGATCATTTCATTGTATCGGAAGAAAAAAATCGGGACGGCGTAAGTTGGTCAAATTTTGCTAAATATTTTTTCATACAAATTGTTGGAACGAAAAAATTATCACTTTTTTTATGATGTTATTTGATTTAGTGTCTATTAAGGATCATTTCATTGTATGGGAAGGAAAATGTCTGGGCAACAGAAGTGGGTCAAATCTAATAAAATACTGACTACTATTGATAAACTTTATGCTGTTAGAAGAAACTGCACTTTTGACCAACTTCTACTGTCCAGATATTTTCCTTCCCATACAACGAAATGATCCTTACATAATACTAAATCAAATAACATCATAAAAAAATATTAGTAATTTTGTCATTCATACAATTTGTATGAAAAAATATTTTGCAAAAGGAGGTGTTTTTTTTTTCCCTACAATAATGGCCAAACCGTGTACCTCAAGGAGAAAAGTACGAAATTATAGGAAAAAAATCGTATATTTTGAATAAAAATATGTTGGATTTATTTGCTCATTTGTACCACCAGAAATTGTCGATCAAAGTTGTTAAAACTTGCAACCCAAGAATTGATTTTCAATCTAGCAATGTCATACGTCTCCGACATGATGCGTTTCGTTACTTCATTTATAAACGTGTGAAAACCCAAAAATGTACTTTATAGAATTTATTTATGTATTTCAAATAAGTTTTAATTACTAGTACACATTTTTTGTGAATAATCATGGGGAAAAGTATTAAAAAAAATACATTTATTTCACATTTCGTATTATTTTTTGCGTTTGGTTATCTGCCGGCCAAAAGCCAGGGTTCCCGACCTAGGCCGATAGTTTTTTTCTATTGTTGTTGATATTCATTACTGTCAAAAAGCTGGCAAATAATGAAACACCGATGTCATATTTTGACGTGATTTTGACAGATGAAACAGATTGACAGCCGTAAATGCTGTCATAAAGGTTTCTTTGAACGCAGTTCCGTTGCGAAGTAGTGTTTTTTCATATACTTTTATTTCTTTTTCTATCTAGTATTGAAGGATTTTAAATACTGCTAAAAATACTAATTATTGGAAGGGATTTTAATAGTAACTAGTGTTTGCCCGCGGCTTCGCTTGCGTTAATTTAGAATTTGAGAAACAATACGGATCGTGTAAGTGGCGCCATCTGGAATATGAACGTAATGGGGATGGCAACTCAAAGCTAATCGTAGATGGCGCTGCGATAGTTGGTCCCTATGTCAGATTACTGTCTACCTTGTACAAAAAACAAACAAGATTTATTGTTATGAAAATTGAGTATAAATACAAAACAAATATGGAAAATTATTCGCCAATGCAAGTGCATATACTAAAGAAGAATTAACACGCCGCGGTGCATCTACAAGAGGAAAAAAAGTGATTTAATTGAGTGGTAATACATTTGATTTTACTGTAATAAATCCACAATTGCTTGTAGTTGAGGTTTCAATTTTTGAGTTTAGGCAATGATATTATAAAGTCATAGATATGTTATACACGTACAAAGCAACGTAAAAAACTGTTCCGCGCCGAGCGGCAACACAGATACACACGTTTTTATTCACACATTACATTTCACTACAAGTAAAAAGGATAGCTTGATACAACGCAATAAGAAAAAAAGTGACAGCTAGATAAACAAGCAGCGCCACGCGTCATCAATCCCCCCGCACGTCAGCGTCTCCTCTCACTCGCACCCGTGCTCGCACTCTTTCTTTTACGACGCCATAATTATAGAAACGTAAAGTTTTATTTGTGAAAATATTAAAGATAAATAGTATATTTACGAATGTTATGTGATTCCTTGACTATTAGAAGTCTTGCATGTTTAATTTGTACAATATCTCATCACACACGACGGCATTTTCGGTAGTTTTGAGTCACTTTTACTTTTGATTCAGTCTGTGGTACGTGAAGTGCCGCTGGCAACGTCGCACTGAGATCAAGATGTGTGAATCAGCCTCATTTGAGCGCATACGTTATTGAGCGCGTATGACGTATCTACACCTTTTTTACTTATAATATCATTGAGTTTAGGTATGTTTTACCTGTCCTCTCCTATAACAAGAATATAATGCTTTCTATTTTGATAAAATATCATAATGTTTTAAGTCAGTAATTTTACCCCTTTTTTCTATTTAGATTCGAGAAATATCACAATATATTTAATTTCTTAACACCACAACTATCACAAAACTCGTTCCAGGTGATAATTCTTCCGCCAAACGAACCATTTCATGATTTATGGAGCGATGCAATACTGGTACTTAACCTCCGATAGAAATGTAGATATTATTTTGAAAAGTGTATTCGATTGTTTAGTTATGGTATAATCATAGAATTTCCTTAATAAACTCAACTAACGGCCTGTCTCGGCTTCGCAAGGCTGGATATTTGTTTATTATATAGCTTTTCCTTAGTTATAATTCAATTTTTGTTCTCAAGGCAGTCACAGCAGCTACCCATTATTTCTTGATAGTGTGAATTGTCGGAAATTTGTATGTTCCATCATTTTTACAGCTTATTACACAACATCTAGTCATTTTACATCAATAAATCGTTTTTTTTTCAGAAAATTCCTTTGATTTGACAGTTCTTTTGGGACCAAACTGTCACTTGTCACTTTGACACTTGCCTTCCCCATTGTTTTCTCGGCAACAGCTCTCTTCTGTTATTCGGGATGAAAGATACCCTATATCCGTGTCTATACTCCTGACAACGTATATGCTATAAATTTTGGGACGATCGATTCAGTAGGTAGTAATGCGTGAAAAGGTAAAAAAACAAACATACTTGCATTTTTATTATTAGTTTAGATCAATAATGTTATACCTAGGTACATAGTTTGCATAGGAAACATCCTTATTTGAGCGACATTAATTTCAAAGATCCGTGTTTATCTTAAACATTAGACCATATTTTTTTGGTCGATTTACAGTATCGCTGCAAATTGAACGTACGATAGCATTGCTCTTCTCCCTTTAGCATACCGCGTGATACCTAAAAAATAACTAATTGACTCGATGAGTACAACTTGTCGTCGTTTCAAACAGAATCTATGCACTGGTTTGAGCATCAATTCAAAACATGAATAAACACAAAATAATAGAAACACTGATTGTTTTCTCATTCAAATACTACCTCGAAACAATTACAGTTAAAAAAAAAAAACAACTTACTACCCTACAATTAGGGAATCGAGAACCGGTCCTTGTTGGAAGTCCCGGGATTTTCGGGACAGGCGTCCAAGGAACCGGGAAATCCCGGGATTTTCGGGAATTTCGGGACAAAAATGCATTTTTTCCATGGCATTAGAAAACAATGAAAATAATAAGATAACTTTATGGTACAGTATTTATTCTGATTAAAATCATACAACCAACTTATTCGACGGCCTCATGGACATGGGTTTGCTCTAGCCTCTTTTCTATTCAGAGGTGGCAAATCTATTCACTCTAACTGTACTAACTATGGAAACTCGCAATTCATCTACATAGATGTCCAATACTGGACATTAGATGTACCTAATGCAAGTAGGCCGGTGGAAAGAGGTTGTAGAATTCATGAGTTCGACCTACTTTAGATCTCATCTTAGCACGAGCGAACCCAATAAAAAAAACGAAAAGAGGGAGGGCTTCACACACAGCAGCTATAATGTATATTAATGTACATTACATCCCGGGATGTATCCATCCATATGTAGCTTTAAATTATCTTGATGTATCACACACACAACAGGTAATGTAATGTATATTTCCCTACATTTCATAACATCCTTTTCGAAGAGAGATATACGGAAATGTATTGAGATGTATAGGTGTATCGAAATATAAATGTATATTTTCGTATCGCTCAGTACCTTAGATTCGAAGATGTAAAAATATACATTATTGCTGCAGTGTGTGGTCTCCTGACGATTTCTATGGAAAGATGTAATGAGATGTATCGTGCTATAATGTACATCTTTACATTATTATTATTCCTTATGCTTGCGTCGATGAGATGAGCTAAGCTGTAGAGTAACCATCCACCAGTTTCACGTTGCCAATTAGTCTAAGGAGCTCTGCATTCCACTGGGTCTAGTGCAGTAAGTTGTATTTATCTGAGCCATCCCAATGATTAAGTTGAGTAAGGTTGCTGCAATACTCCGTTAGAAAAAACATAAGAAACTTTGAATTTCGCGGGCGACTACGACGCAATCAATGCAGAAATGGGCTTGCACATATCCAGGTGTAAGGTATCGCTTCACTCTATTTAGGATGCCCACGTCAAAGTTGACACTGGATGTCAGTCCCATGCCCAAAAGCTCAAGGTCATCAGTTACAGAAACAGGAAAAATAGGAGTTGGTCCAAATTACTCTATAAAAGATGTAGTTTTGATTTACTCCTACTTCACTAAGGAAATATACGCCTGTATGTTGGTGGCGTTAAAAGAGAGAAGTTTCTTGTGTGAACGAACAAGAAACTTCTCTCTTTTATGGGATACTAAGTATCAAATCTGTTTGCTCTACCATGATCTCTCTGAAGCAATGAACTTCATCCCCACTGGATTTTGCAGTGGGCAAGTATGTCACTGAAACAGTACTGTTATCTACCTATCCAACAAAACCAGGCTGAAGTGGGTAAGAAATGTGCAGCAAAATAAGAGTTGCAAAGAAAACAGATAACTGTTGAACTCCAGAGTCAATAACCAAAAGCTCAAAGGATCAGTCATCAACGACAACTCTGATTGATCGTTCACTAAGAAAGTCTGATATCCAGCTACAAAAATTGAGATACCAAAAGCAAGGAAGCTTTTTGTCTCGAGACCCTGTCAAAGGCTTTCGAGATATAACCAGTACTACATTATCAACTTTTCTTCTCTGTCAACCACACTTGTATCTGAACATGTTATTCCGTATTTAACGGCGAAGTGAATAAATACCTTACATCCAATTTGATTATTTTGTTCTATAAAAGAATTAACAAGTTTAAACAAATTATTTATACTGTTTTTATGAGTCCCGAATTTCCCGGTTCTCAGTCGCATGTCCCGGGTTTTAAAATATACTTCAAGAACCGGGAAATCCCGGGATTTTCGGGACCGGGATTTCCCGGTTCGATACCCTACCTACAATTTAAAATCAGTGTAGATTTATATCCTAGAGAACTATTGAAAAAAAATAGTAATGAATTAAAATTGCGAATAATATTGAAGTAAAAGTATGCACATTTTTTTTTATTATTTGAAACTCTTAGGACAAATAAAAACAAAAAAAAATGAAACACAAAAAGTGAAAAAGAAAATTGCAAGATTTGATCCTGAGACCCCTTGCACGAAAGTCAAGCAGGTTACCAACCAGACTGGCTAGTACGCTGACAGTAGTTTTCAAATAGCGGTTCTTATACAAATGTCAACAACGACTGAAAATCAACATATTATAAGAACATTGCTAATCCCCCAAGGAGAATAGCGTAATTATACATATCGTATTAATTGAAGAGCAGTTTAAGGAATATTTGAGAAAAAATTGAATAAATAATATACAGTGGTTTAGCTTCCAACTCCAAACAAACATTTAAAAACAACAAAATTCAAAATTGCTTATCTCCCAGGGAAAATAGCGTAATAATACATAGCCTATTAACAGAAGCATATTATTAGAAACATTTGAGGAAAATTTTATCGACAACTTTACAGTTTAGGAGATACATCAAATCAAAAAAAACAAAAAAAATTACGAAAAAAAAAAGTTGATTTGGCATCAGAATCGATCCCTTATCTCGAAAAAAATACTAAAAGAAAAAAATATTCAATGTAGGTACAGGAATGACAGCTCTAAGATTTTATTATAAGTAAAGATAAAGATTTGTACCTCGGTACATGTTTGGGCCCAACGACGATATAATACTAGACTACGCATTGCACGATCTAACGAACAAAACTATTCTGCCAACTCGCTGAGGTACTACGTAAGCGAGGGGGGCGGGGTACTGCGTTGTGATTGGCTAACTCAAGGTCTGTTCTGTCTCAACGTATGTTTACGGCTCACAGGATTGGTCGAAATGAGACGGATATAAGACTTTTTTGCCTAATGTGTTGGCAGACATCGGTCGCCTGTTATTAGGAGAGTAGTATTATATCGTCGTTGTTTGGGCCGAAAAAAAAACACCTCCGTTGACCAACTTCCGCCGTCCCGATTTTTTTCTTCAGTTACAATGAAATGATCCTTACGTGAACCAGAGTCGAACGGCATTAAAAAAAATTTGGCCAATTTCACCCATTTCTGTGAACAACTCACACTTAACCAAAAAATAAAAAACGCCAAAATTGTCATCATCAAAAAAGAGCTAAAGGTTCCCAAGTTTCCCTGTATCTCTTATGGATTCGGATTTCTCCCTTTTGGCCCATTTTAAAGAAACAGCCTGTATGTAAACCATGTTCTGTTGACAACAGGGGGTGTCGACTTTGTTCTACGAACAAGATGTAGGTGGGCTAGAAAACAAGAAAGAGACATCAACATAAGAGTAAAAGAGATGAATTACATAATGTTGCCAACAAAAATCATTGACAAAAATACTATTTCACATTCAATCGAATAATAGGCTTATTAATTGATTTTAAAGTATGTTATCCTTAAAATTTATTTTTGCTTTGATTCTGATGCGAGAAAATGTTTTTTATGAAATTTTTAACATTTAAATTGATGAATACACACATAATACACAAAACAAAAAGGAGATAATAATATGACAACATGACAACACTGGAACGCCATATTGTCTATTGGCTATTTGACGTCATAGGAAAAAATGTCTGCCATCGCTTGCGCACCATTATTTACATCTTGTTCTTGTGTTTATTTGTAATAAATAAAACAGTTGCATTTAATTCTACATACAATATTGTTAATGTGAGTCGAGCTTGTTCCTCTGTGTCTGTGTTTTGGTGAAATCAAGTGCGTATTTGTGAGATATAGACCCGGTGTTGAGACAGTGACTCTTGTTTGATTTTGTGCCTTATTCCCGATGAGTTCGTAGGAAGAAAACACTAGAATCTGTGCTATGTGTGGAACTTCACCTTCTAAAGATACCAGCATCACTTTACATCGGTTTCCGAACCTTAGTAAAATAAGACATTGTAGCTTATATGAATAAAGAAGTCAAATGAAATCGTTTGTTTTACTAAACTGCTCCTTACTTATTATCTTTCAGCATTTTATGCACAAGTACATTGTGTTTCTCGATAGTAATTTGAAAGAAACTATCGAGAAGCGCAATGTACTTGTGCATAAAATGCAATACAAAGAACCTGTAAATAATGTACTTGTAGTATTTGAAATTCCCGCCCTGGATTCTACTGCCATGTTTTCGTGGGCTAAACATAGATGGCGCTGGTCGGTAAGAAAAATTTTCCTCACAAAATTAGTACGGAGTCGTCATTCTTCCCCTATAAGGGTATATATGTTCTGTGGTTGACAATGATATTATAATAAACAGATATGTTATACACCTACCTACAATTCAACCAAAAAACCTGTTCCCGCCGAGCGGCAGCACACATACACACTTTTTTATTCACACATTACATTTCACTACAAGTAAAAAGGATAGCTTGATAAAACGCAATAAGAAAAAAAGTGACAGCTAGATAAACAGTGCCACGCAACGACGATATAATACTAGACTCCTAATAACAGGCGACCGATGTCTGCCAACACATTAGGCAAAAAAGTCTTATATCCGTCTCATTTCGACCAATCCTGTGAGCCGTAAACATACGTTGAGACAGAACAGACCTTGAGTTAGCCAATCACAACGCAGTACCCCGTCCCCCTCGCTTACGTAGTACCTCAGCGAGTTGGCAGAATAATTTTGTTCGTTAGATCGTGCAATGCGTAGTCTAGTATTATATAGTCGTTGGCGCCACGCCACCCACGCACGCGTCGTCAATCCCCCCGCACCTCGGCATCATAGACTAGCAAATTAACTAGGCAGAAGGTACAAACCGCGTGTACAGAATTTGTAACCGGGATTTGTGCCTATGCAACGAATAAACACTATTGGAAGACAAAAGGTAGGTAAAAATAAAAGACTTTTTTAAAAGAAAGAAAAATGTACATTATGTTACAGTCAAAGTAATAAATCTTGTTATTATACATAATTACTAGTTATTATTCATAATAACTTTACTATTTACATTTTCTTATCCTACATAATTATGACATATTTGATTTATAATTAAGTAAATCAAACAATATTAGAAAGTTATTAAAAAGGAAACTAGAACTCCGGAGTAAAGACGACTTTTCTGCCTAATATTCGCATCTGTATTTTTATTCTATGTCCAGAGTGCACGCTTTCTTGTCGTTCTTACGCAACGACTATATAATACTAGACTACGCATTGCACGATCTAACGAACAAAACTATTCTGCCAACTCGCTGAGGTACTACGTAAGCGAGGGGGGCGGGGTACTGCGTTGTGATTGGCTAACTCAAGGTCTGTTCTGTCTCAACGTATGTTTACGGCTCACAGGATTGGTCGAAATGAGACGGATATAAGACTTTTTTGCCTAATGTGTTGGCAGACATCGGTCGCCTGTTATTAGGAGTCTAGTATTATATCGTCGTTGTTCTTACGACTTCAGAATATTACGAAAATAATTGAAATATATATATAATAAATTGAAGTACTTACGTGTGGTATGAGATCCCTTGTGTTTTATTAATTTTGGTATCATGATTGGTACACTTTTTATAAACACACGATGGCATTTTGGATGGCAATTACGTAGCAGCGCGCAACGTATTACTCGTAGTCGTGCGAGACACAGACTAAAAGCAAATTGTCCGACGTAGGACATTTTCCGGTCTTCACGTTTGGCGCGCTCATAACATAATTATCTGTTTATTATAATATCATTGTCTGTTGACCATTTGGGGTTGGTTCAAAAAACTGGTTATAAACGCCCAAATGGTTGGTTCAACATTGCGCGGGTTATTGTTTGGTTTTCCTTATCACTTTCAGCTGTTTCAACTATGTAAATGGAAAACTGCCAAAGATAAGTATTCACAAAAAAATTCAAAATAAGGTATTATTGTCAGTAAAAAATAACATTTTGCTGAATACCCTGGTACTGACATTCTATTATGGGTATTTCTTAAAGTAATTTTATGGGTATTTAATAAAGCAATAAATGTAGTAAAGCGATGGCACTGAAACTTGCCATCTGCAACGAATCGACTTTGAACTTTCAAAAAAATCGGACAAGTGCGAGTCAGACTCGCCCATAAAGGGTTCCTTAGCAGCAAGTAACATAATAATATAAAAGTTCTTGTAGTTGGTTGTAACTTTGAAAGGTAAATTGCGGCTTACGATTTATGACGATTAAAAAAAAACTAATAACTCGATCTCGATCAAACCAATTTTCAATTGAAGTTTACATGGTAATGTACATCATATATTTTTTTTAGTTTTATCATTCTCTTATTTTAGAAGTTACGGGGGGGGGGGACACACATTTTACCACTTTGGAAGCGTTTCTCGCGCAAACCGTTCAGTTTAGAAAAAATAATATGTTAGTAACCTCAATAGTTTCAATTCTAAGTACGGGGGTACCCCCAAATTTGGTTTTTGTTTTATTTTTGTGATAAAATCCTAATGCGGTTTACATAATACATCTACTTACCAAGTTTCAATAGGATAGCTCTTATACTTTCGTCAAAAAGGGCTGTGACATGGGACGGACAGACAGACATGACGAATCTATAAGGGTTCCGTTTTTTGCCATTTGGCTACGAGCTGAAGGCTACGAGCTTTTTTTTTTCCCGTGGTAAAATCATCAAATGAGTCCTCCCACCCCGGGCAGGGCGGTAGGGACTGTCAGACTTGTACTGACTAAAATCCACGGTGTCCTTCGGTAGCCCTTTGTGTACCGGAGTCGCGGTATACGTATGTCCCGCAACCAAGGCTACGAGCTTAATATACGTGAAAAATGAAGATAGGTAGTTTGGTTCTGAGTAAAAACATCCATAACTTAATTGAAGGAGTTTCCATCGATTTTTAAATGACACACATCCGTGCCTAACGCCTCACACAAAAAATGTGATGGCACTGAAAAGTGCCATCCGCAACGAATCGGTTAACCTGAGGAACATCTGTTTTTTAATAAAGTCATCCTTTGCTAAATTTCTTACAAATGACATTTTCAAAATGAATTATCTTCCTGTTTTTACTAAAACAATCTTATTTTTTAGCTGGATGCTCTATGTTGAGCAAAGTTATCCTTCACAATGCCAGCTACATTGACGATAGGGCTCTGAAAGGCCTCGACTATGGACGTGATTCAATAACTTATCTTCAAGTATCCAAGTGTCTGAATGTCACAGATGCTGGGTTGAAAGAACTGAAAGCTCTTGATAAACTTGAGACCCTGTTGTTGTTTAACTTGGAAACTGTTGAAAATTTAGAAGCATGTAAGCTTTTCCTTCAACAGCACCTGCCCAAGTGTAAAATTCCAACTAGAGAAGGTAGGCGATAAATTAAAAATATTGCATAGCTGCTTGTATTTGTTTTTTTTTTTGTTGTCACTTTTTTTTTTACTATTTTTCAGGTGGAGTTGAAATAAAAGATAATCAATAATGAAAACACATGTTCTTAATAATTATAGAACAACATTATTATTACTGTAAATATACAATAATAATGAATATATGTATAAACTGTTTTGTAAATGTGTAAACATCTATGTAGAGAACTTTAAATACACACTTGAACATTGAGGTAGTATTTCATTAATTACACATTAATCTTTTATTTTATTCCTTTCCCGACTGCTTCATTGACATTACTATAACCATCACGTTCTAGTAGTTCAGCTAGTTCATTTTTTATTTTTGTGACAACTGGTGGCCCATGATAAATTAAAGCAGTGTATATTTGTATGGCACTTGCACCTGCTAATATCTTGTCATAGGCATCCTGACCTGTGAACACTCCTCCCACACCCACAATGGGTACTTGGCCTGAAACAAAATTGGTTTACTTGTTATGCTAATCTTTTTCCTTGAACAAGGATTTCAGGAGACTTGTAAAACAGTATATTATATTAATTTTAAACCCATTGATAATAATTTGTGCCAACTAGCTTACCTTTAGTCAGTTTATACATCTGCTTAATCATTTCTGTGGATTTAAGAGCTAGTGGTTTTCCACTTAAACCTCCTGCTTCATTTGGAAACTCAGTATTTTGTAATTGAGGTCTTTCAATAGTAGTATTAGAGATAATCAAACCATCCACTTTACTTTCTTTCTTCAGTATTACTGAAACAACCTCTTTCATTTCATCAATGCTTAGATCTGGAGCTAGTTTCAGCAGTAAAGGAGGATTATTAGTTGCCTTCATAGCAATTCTTGCTTTATTAACTTCTGTCAGGAGTTGATACAGTTCCTCTTTCTTCTGTAATGACCTCAGTCCTGGTGTATTTGGACTGTAAAATAAAGTTGGTTAGTTACTAACAGATAAAGTTAGTTACTGGCAGGGATAATTAATACATAATCTCCTTGGTTTCGTAGCGTTATGCCTACTTCGCACTATGACTACTTTCTGTAGCTTTCAAGCAATTGGTAGCACAATGCCAACATTTTGAAATCACCATACATTAGATCGCATCATGCCTACTTTTTATTTTTGTCCCAAATTTCGTCGTAGTTTGCCACCTTTATGAAATGTTCATTCTGTCGATAGCATTAAGCCTATTTTGGTACAGTCTTACAAAAACATTTCTTACCAATTTAGTTTTTTCAAGAAACATAATTTAAAATATGTGTAACATTGTCTTGAGTAAAAATTTTAAAAAATAGGAACGCAGTTTTAAAGTTAATGGGGCATAGAATTGTAAAGTTGATTTTATGTACAAAATTTTATACGTATTGTATACCGGTTCATTTATTTATAAAATATAAATATATTTACAAGTAAATTAAACAGATTCCATTTATTTTAGTTTTTTTTGATCCACCCTAAATGTTAACTTCTTATCGACTTATATTTACGAAACATATTTTAAATGATGACTGTACCTATAGTAGGCATCTTACGTACAAAAAGTATGGGCGATATCCAAAGTAGACATGGTGCTATCAGACTAATATATTGAGGATTTTTTTGTCAACATGCGATTGAAGGCCTGATGCGATGTAATGTATGGTGATTTCAAATTGCTGGCATTGTGCTACCTATTACTTGAAAGCTACAGAAAGTAGTCATAGTGCAAGGTAGGCATAACGCTAGGAAACCATCTCCTTTACCTGCTTATGTTTATTACAAAATAATCTGCCACATTCGAAAACTTTTTTATTCCCAATACATAATCCTCAATAGCATTATCAGACAACTTATTTTTTCCTAAATTGATTCCCAATAATCCTTTCTCCAGGAGTGATTTCTCAATCATGTCTAATTTTTTGTACACTCTATCATGACCTTCACTATTGAAACCGTATCTGTTGATAACTGCTTTATCTTCAGGTAACCGAAAAACTCTTGGTTTAGGATTCCCGGGCTGTGCTTCTGGTGTGACTGAGCCAATTTCCACAATAGAGAAACCTAAGTTCCTCAAACCTATCACAGCATCACCATGTTTGTCAAAACCAGCTGCTATTCCAATAGGATTATTTAATTCATAATCAAGGAATTTTGTTTTCTGCGAAGTTAAATTTTTAATTATTAACAATTAAAAACTACTCATAATTTTTTTTTTATTTTATGTAATGGACTTACCAATACTAGTGGATCTTTGAGTTTTGCAGGAGGAAATATTCCATATTTTATAGCTGCTACTCCAAGTTTGTGTGCCCACTCAGGACTTAAATATTGACTGAGAGGTTGCAGAATATTAGTGTAGTATCCATCGAAATCTTTTATGTAGTACATTATCTGATATGTTATGGATCCGCCTATAGTTACAGCACACAAAGATTTAAGTTTTTTCTGTAACAAATAACAACTTATTTAATATCTGACTGGTTTTCTATTAAGCTGACTGTAAGAGATAATATCGTTATTTATCCTTATTAACATCTCTGCTTGATGCTTCGAAAAGTACAGGAGTATTGTCTTTTGATGAATACAATAAGTACAGTATATTTTGTTAACTATCTAGTTCTGATATTTTAAATGTTTCTAAGGCAAGGACTAAAGTTTATAATTTCAAAACACAGTAAGAAAGTTATTCATTACTGACCATAGCTTGTGCTTTGGTTGCCATTGTTGAGAGAGAAGTTTAGAAAGAAGTGTTTTGGAGTTCGGTAGGTTATAATATTATCAATCACACAGAATAAGGTCGATCAGAAACAGTATCAGCATCTGCATTCATTGAATGACTGAAAGAAGCTTAGATTATGGAAAAAAGAAGGAGATATATGTCACTGTCAGTCAGACGTAGGGTTGCCAGACGGTCGGGAATTGGCAGGATTCTCCCGAATTTTTGTATGTCCTCCCGACTCCCGACAAAGCAAATAATCTCCCGAAAAACAAGTTCGATAATTTTAAGTTCACATTTTCGTCAAACGAAACTTGCAAACCACTTGGGCGCTTGGCGCAGAGCGAAAAAACTAGTGACCGACCGAAATTTCGGTTTCGGCCAACATATAGCCGAAACTTTTATGGCTCAGTAGAAGTTAAATTTATAACATAGAAAAACAGAAAGAACAATACCCAAAACGTCCCCACCCTTGTAGCACCTTAAAACCTATGTTAATCGAAGGATCATAACCGTCTTATCATTTTATTGTTCTACGGCGAAACTGAAATGTGCATCCAAAAAAAGTTATATCGACATGAAGGAACCGGAATCATCACAATATTATGTTCTCGATCACGATGGTTTTCTCTTTAATTTTTGCCGTGGAATGATTTTGTTCGTTCGTGGCTAATTGAGAAGCTCGCGGCTAAATAATTACAGCCGCACAGGCCGATCATTCGGGTTAAGCCGCGCTTACCGAGGTCGGTCTGTGGATGGGTAACAATATGTTATTGTAGTTTCCTCCGTGCCTCGGAAAGCACGGAAAGCCGTTGGTTCCGGCCATCATTGTAGATCTTTGACAGTCTTTACAGTCAGAAGCTCTAAAATCTGACCATTAGTCTTACCATGGGGTATCGTATTACCCAGTTACTGGGTTGTGTAGGTCCGATAGGCAGTCGCTCTATGTAAAATACTGATATTCAGCTGCATCTGGTTCAACTGGAAGCCGACCCCAATATACGAGTAGTTGGGAAAAGGCTAGGAAGGTGGTGGATGATTTTGTTCGGAGTTTTTAAACAACTCTTTGGAACTAAATGGAGACTTCCGCACGGAAACAACTCACAGAGCAGAAAAAAGTTCAAAGAAGAATTCTAATGAATATCGTTATTGTGAAGTAACCATATACCGTTTTTTAGGAGTATTCAAATAAGTATTTAAAAACATCTTTTTAAATACAAATAAAATCGTTTACTTTTTATCGCAACAAATACATTATTCGGTGTTTTCAGTGTCTATTGCAATATTGTCCCAGGCACTGGCTAGCCTAACGAACAACCCTAATACAGTACCAAACGAAACTGACGACATGCGGGCAGCCACCAACTGTCGAAAACCGGTTCCTCAAGAAAGTCAGGAGACCTTAAATTCCTCACAATTCTTCAGTTCATGAAAGGCCTTTCCAAGCGTTTCTTTGAGTTTTGCTGCAAACCCCTAATCGCATCGGCCGCCCGATATGACCCATCGCGTATTAGTGCAAGTCGCTGGCCCAGGCATACCCTCATCACTCCGCGCACGCCGCAATCGCGGCGGTAAGACCCTTTTTGAGGAATGGCTGGAGAGGCGCCACGGGCGGCTGCTTCACCTTTCGCTTGACGCAGGTCTTCACCGGATACATAAGTTTCGAGAGGTTCCTGTGTCTGATAGGGAAGGAATAATTGACTGGGTGTCATCACTACGAGGTTCGCTCGGAGGATACGGTGCAGGTCTACCCCGCTTGGGCAGAGCATCACCGTGTCCTCACGACGGCGATAGGCGTGCTAGCGAACGAGGCGCCGCGAGGGACAGGACGGCTTGATCTCACAACCGAAAAATGTATTTGTTGTGATAAAAAGTAAACGATTTTATTTGCATTCAAAAATATATTTTTAAATACTTATTTGAATACTCCTAAAAAGGGTACTTCACAATAACGATATTCATTAGAATTCATCATTGAACTTTTTTCTGCTTCGTGAGTTGTTTCGGTCACCATTTAGTTCCAAAGAGTTGTTTGAAAACTCCGAACAAAATCATCCACCACCTTCCTAGCCTTTTCCCAACTATATTGGGGTCGGCTTCCAGTTGAACCAGATGCAGCTGAATATCAGTATTTTACATAGAGCGACTGCCTATCGGACCTCCACAACCCAGTAACTGGGTAATACGATACCCTATGGTAAGACTAATGGTCAGATTTTAGAGCTTCTGACTGTAAAGACGGTAAAGACTGTCAAAGATCTACAATGATGGCCGGGACCAACGGCTTTACGTTCTTTCCGAGGCACGGAGGAAACTACAATGTCAGATTGTTACCCATCCACAGACCGACCTCGGTAAGCGCGGCTTAACCCGAATGATCGGCCTGTGCGGCTGTAATTATTTAGCCGCGAGCTTCTCAATTAGCCACGAACGAACAAAATTATTCCACGGCAATAATTAAAGAGAAAACCATCGTGATCGAGAACATAATATTGTGATGATTCCGGTTCCTTCATGTCGATATAACTTTTTTCGGATGCACATTTCAGTTTCGCCGTAGAACAACAAAATGATCAGACGGTTATGATCCTTCGATTAACATAGGGTTTAAGGTGCTACAAGGGTGGGGACGGTGTCCATACATTTTTGAACCTTGTTCTTTCTAAAAATCATCTATTCATAAGTTTGCCGTATTTCATTACTTCCCTGAATTTGATCCTTATTAGAAACTGATTTTTTTTCCAAAATTAGCGGGTTCGATTCCTGGCCAGGAATTTTATTTTTTTCTAAAATCCAATGACGCAGTGTTAGTTTTCGGAAAAAGTCGCCCTGTATATGACACTTTTTCTTACGTGTTAACAAATGTAAAAAAAAAACAATTTGAGAAAAAAATTGTAAATGTTACGAAACTGAAACTTTTTAAGTTTCGGTTTCGGACGAAACTGAGAGCAAGGCCGAAAGTTCGGTTTCGGTTTCGGCTGAAAAATCAGTTTGGGTCGGACACTAGAAAAAACATTGCAATGCACTCCGTCTGAGTTGACACGTGTCTGTTTAGCGTTACGTTGTCATCTAAATCTAAGTTCAGTGAACCAAGTTAATATTATTAACTTATTTTTTTATTTCTCCCGACCAAAGCCCTAAAATCCCGAAAAATCGGTTATTGATCCCGATAACAGGAAGAATCGATCTGGAAACCCTAGTCAGACGTCACGTCAGTGTCAAATCTATTTTTTTCCCAATCCTGTTAATGGGGAAGGCAAGTGTCAAAGTGACAAGTGACAGTTTGGTCCCAAAAGAACTGTCAACCAAAAGGAATGTTCTGAAAAAAAAAACGATTTATTGATGTAAAATGACTAGATGTTGTGTAATAAGCTGTAAATATGATGGAACATACAAATTTCCGACAATTCAAACTATCAAGAAATAATGGGTAGCTGCTGTGACTGCCTTGAGAACAAAAATTGAATTATAACTAAGGAAAAGCTATTTAATAAACAAATATCCAGCCTTGCAAAGCCGCGACAGGCCGTTAGTTGAGTTTATTAATGAAAATCTATGATTATACCATGACTAAACAATGGAATAGACTTTTCAAAGTAATTTCTACTTTTCTATTGGAGGTTAAGTACCACTATTGCATCGCTCCATAAATCATGAAATGGTTCGTCTGGCAGAAGAATTATTACCTGGAACGAGTTTTGTGAAAGTTGTGGTGATAAGAAATTAAATATATTGTGATATATCTCGAATCTAAATAGAAAAAAGGGGTAAAATTACTGACTTAAAACATTATGATATTTTATCAAAATAGAAAGTCAGAAGCAGCATTATATTCTTGATAAAGGAGAGGACAGGTAAAACATACCTAAACTCAAAAATTGAAACCTCTACTACAAGTAATTGTGGATTTATTACGGTAAAATCAAATGTATTACCACTCAATTAAATCACTTTTTTTCCTCTTGTAGATGCACCGCGGCGTGTTTATTCTTATTTTAGTATATGCACTTGCATTGACGAATAATTTTCCATACTTGTTTTGTATATAAACTCAATTTTTATAACAATAAATCTTGTTTGTTTTTTGTACAAGGTAGACAGTAATCTGACTTTGGGACCAACTATCGCAGCGCCATCTACGATTAGCTTCGAGTTGCCATCCCCATTATTCCTAACATTCAAGGGACACGTCAAACTCCGCCTTGCTTGATGCTGAATTAAGGTGAACGCAGATCTACCCGCACCGCAGTCTCCGCAGTCCCCGCATTACGAATTCTTTGTATGAAATTCTATGAAACCTCGCACACCTAGCCGCATCGCAGTAGCCGCAGACCCTGAGACGACCGAACTCCCCAACCGCAGCTGATGACGTTACCAACGCAACGTCGGCCCGCACTGGCCCGCACGCAGCGGACGCTGCGGCTAGCGCGGTGCGGATGACGTCATTCGCATCCCCGACGCGGAACCGAGCTGAAGGATGTGCAATGTGCGTGTGCAATTGAAAAAGTTTTTTTTTTTGTTTCTGCGATTGTTATAACAACTTTAAAAGAATGGAGGATTCTATTTTAATTACGTTGGTCATTTTCATTACAAAACAAAATATTTTTATTATGTATTAGGTCGAGATGAGAAACATTATTTAATAACTACCTACAAAAATAATTTTTTGTCTGCCCAGTCATCTGTTTCACATTATGATTCTTTGGTCCCGATTTGTTTTGTAACTTTTATTGGAATTTCATCATCTTTGCAGTATTTTTCTTCCATTCTTAAACTACAGCGTGTTTATCAATAAAAGTTCTCCTGACAATTAAATGAAGTAATAACATATTTCGTAACGTTTCAATAGCTTTGTCTAAGTGATAGCATTTTAGTAACTGTAAGTAAATTCTACTAAACCACTAGAAAAAAGCCCCAGCCACTAAAAGCAATATTACGGCACTAAAAGAGGAGTCAACACCAACAATGGGGATGGCAACTCAAAGCTAATCGTAGATGGCGCTGCGATAGTTGGTCCCTAAGTCACATTAATGTCTATGTACCTTGTATTAAAAACAAACAAGATTTATTACTACAAAAATTGTGTTTAAATACAAAACAAATATGGAGAATTATTCGTCAATGCAAGTGATTACACTAAAAGAAGAACTAAGACGCCGCGGTGCATCTACAAGAGGAAAAAAAGTGATTTAGTTGAGAGGCTAGAAATTTGATTCTACTACATTAAACACACATTTACTTGTTGTTACGATTTAAAATTGTAATTTTTAAGTAGGTATTACATGTGCTAGCCTCTATAAAGAATAAAATACTGCTTCTGATATTCTATGTTGAGAAAAATATCCTTAAGTTTGGTGTTGGTCTTCTTCGTCTAATTTTACATTTATTTTATAGATTAGAGCAGTATGATAAGAATTTTAACTTCCTAACACCGCAACTATCACAAATCTCGGTCCCGGTGATAATTCTTCCATCATACGAATCATTTCATGATATAAAGAGCGATGCCGTACTTAACCTCAAATAGAAAAGCAGATATTATTTTGAAAGGTGTATTCGATTGTTTAGTTATGGTATTTTTGTAGATATTTTTGTAGTAAATTCAACTAACGGCCTGTCCCGGCTTCGCAAAGGTAGATATTTGTTTATTACATAGCTTTTCCTTAGTGATAATACAATTTTTGTTCTCACAGAAGTCACAGCAGCTACCCATTATTTCTTGATAGTGTGAATTGTCGGAAAGGAGAACATTCACGCTCCATACATTTTTGGGCCTTTTCTGAAAGTGCCGGCCAACGAAAAAAATTGGTAGGTACCTATAGGTAGTACTAGTCATTTGGAGCAATAGTTACTATGGCACAAAAGTTGTAGGATGGCTCTCGGCCAAGTTATACAAGTTCGAAAATTCGTAATTCTCATACATTTTTGAATTTCTGAAAGTGCCGAGAATCACCAAATAATGATAAGTATTGCTAGAACTAGCGACTTCAAGTAATTTAACAAAACGCCTGTAATCCCTGAAGGGTTGGGCAGAGGAGTACCGAATAAAAATGAATAATAATCTGTTTACTTTTTGTGGAAAGTATAAAAACATTTTAAAAATATACAAGACCCACCAGCAGGACCAGCATTGGGAACAGAATCGAGGTTGCCTGTGGTTAGGGGTCTTGGGAGAGGAATCTCCTAACAATACGAGACGTGATCAGCGCTGCTGCTTTTTGAATCAACCCTTTTTAGGGGGAAATAAAATCATCAAATGAGTTATCTCGCTCTGGGCTGAGCTGTAGAGACTGTCAGACTCCTGCTGACTAAAAGTCCACCCTCTTCATTCGGTTGCCCTTTGCGTTCCAGGTACTAAGATAGTCGACGAGCCGGTACCTACATTTCATACATACATTTGTTGTTTTCTCAAAGAGCCTCATAGCTTTTGCAACGCGATACTGTCGGGTCCACAATTAGCGGTGAGACGGGTTTGCCTCACCGTCCAGTCAACGAGACTCGACTGATACTCGTCCTTGACATCCCGTGGAACTTCAAGGAGCATTTCCGACGTTTGGATCAAAAACAGGATCGAGCCGGGGCTGCCTTCAAGCTGTTACCCAACCTTTCGAGGCAAACGCCGCTTTCTGGAGGCTCTACGTGGAAGTGGTACGGTTAACACAACCCTCTACGGGAACCCTGTGTCTGTCGTTTCCATAAGGAAGCGAACACACAAGCTAATCGCACCATGGGATCATGGCTATTCGGGTGATCCACTCATACACATAGATGATGGCTATCCGGAAAGGAGGCTGCCACTTCTTCTGCAGCAGTAATGACAGCGAAGGAAGAGACAGAACACGCAAAAGAGGACGCCATCGAAACCTCAATCCAGTCGCCTACGGCAAGTAATGCGGAGCTAGTGGTCTTATCAAGGATCAGGCCCAGGACGACAGCATGTCGTGTTCCACGCGCGTCTAAATAAGCTTTCAGTGGCCCTTATGGGGCCAAACGCCTATCGGCTTGCGGGACTATCTCAGCAGGATAGGTACCGTAGCACGGTTGATGATTTTATTACCCGAAAAAGTGGTTGATTCTGAAAGCAGTACTTTTGGTCACGACTCGTATTGTTAGGAGGTTGCTCTCCCAAGAGGCCTACCACAGGCAGCTTCGATTCTGTTCCCGATGCTGGTCCCACCAGCTGATTTGTATATTTTAAAATGTTTTTATTACTTTTCACAAAAAATAAACAGATTATTATTCATTGTAATTCGGTACACCCATGGTACACCTCTGCCCGGGTTGGGCAGAGGTGTTCAGGGATTACAGGCGTTATGTTAAATTGCTTGAGGTCGCTAGTTCTAGCAATACTTATCATTATTTGGTGATTCTCGGCAGTTGCAGAAATTAAAAAATGTATGAAAATTACGAATCTTCGAACTTGTATAACTTGGCCGAGAGCAATCCTACAACTTTGATGCCATAATAACTATTGCTCCAAATGACTAGTACTACCCATAGGTACCTATTTTTTTCGTTGGCCGGCACTTTCAGAAAAGGCCCAAAAAAAATGATGTCCTTTGTATGTTCCATCATTTTTACAGCCTATTGCACAACATATAGTCATTTTACATCAATAAATCGTTTTTTTTTTCAGAAAATTCCTTTGATTTGACAGTTCTTTTGGGACCATCTTGTCACTTGTCATTTTGACACTTGCCTTCCCCATTTTAGTGGAACATCCACTAAGTTGGCAACACTGGCGATGCGTGCGGCGACCGGTGACTGCGGGGACTGCGGGAACTGCGCTGCGGATAGATGTGCGAGGCCGATTAAGGGAAAAGTCACATGCAACATGCAATGATGTTTTCCTTCACCGAAAGGCAATTGGTGTGATAAACTGGTTATCTTTTGACATAATATTATAACCCATATCCACCATTAACGATCACGCGTGATAATAATTTACCCGCTTCCCGCTAGTCGGGTAAAAGTTGTGTGCGTCAGAATGGCTGGTTGCCTGTGGCGTTGGTCAATGAGAGTTGATTCGAAAATTGCTACATAATTGCTTATATTTGCTACATATAATAAATAATTGCTACATAGGATATATACTTAGATATAAAATATTTTTTTTGACCAGCCATCCTGACGTCAGGTTGGCTGGTCACCTCCTAGTTTAAAGTGAAGCGTACAGAGTTTCCCGAAATGTATTGCGTCAATAATTGCTTCATATTTACTTCATTTATCTCATTTATTTGTATCTTTAAAAATATGCTAAATAAAGGATGTAGCAGTAATTTAAATTATCCCAAGGAAAAGTCCCTGATAAAATAATAAAGGCAAATAGTTGCAGTGCGTCTTCACTCAACGGTATTGATACTTTAGGCGGCAGGCGGTCTAAATAAAATTGTTAAATGGCATGTTATGTATGAGTAGGTAAGTGGACAATAAGCATATTAGAAGGATATCGTAAATAAAAAAAAATACGAAGAGTAAAAAGAAGATAATTCCACATTGCATAATATATGCGAAAAAATAATATGGCAATAAGGTAAATTAATGCTGAGGTTATGGGACATCTCGCCCAAGAAAAAAGGTGGCCCGCAGGCCAGATGTCCCCTTTTTAAAATGTGCATGGGTAGTTTCGCCCGAAACAATTTTTTAGCTTATTTTCATATTCATCATCATCATCATCTCAGCCATAGGACGTCCACTGCTGAACATAGGCCTCCCCCTTTGATCTCCACATATACCGGTTGGAAGTAGGGAATCGAGAACCGGTCCTTGTTGGAAGTCCCGGGATTTTCGGGACAGGCGTCCAAGGAACCGGGAAATCCCGGGATTTTCGGGAATTTCGGGACAAAAATGCATTTTTTCCATGGCATTAGAAAACAATGAAAATAATAAGATAACTTTATGGTACAGTATTTATTCTGATTAAAATCATACAACCAACTTATTCGACGGCCTCATGGACATGGGTTTGCTCTAGCCTCTTTTCTATTCAGAGGTGGCAAATCTAGTCACTCTAACTGTACTAACTATGGAAACTTGCAGTTCATCTACATAGATGTCCAATACTGGACATTAGATGTACCTAATGCAAGTAGGCCGGTGGAAAGAGGTTGTAGAATTCATGAGTTCGACCTACTTTAGATCTCATCTTAGCACGAGCGAACCCAATAAAAAAAAACGAAAAGAGGGAGGGCTTCACACACAGCAGCTATAATGTATATTAATGTACATTACATCCCGGGATGTATCCATCCATATGTAGCTTTAAATTATCTTGATGTATCACACACACAACAGGTAATGTAATGTATATTTCCCTACATTTCATAACATCCTTTTCGAAGAGAGATATACGGAAATGTATTGAGATGTATAGGTGTATCGAAATATAAATGTATATTTTCGTATCGCTCAGTACCTTAGATTCGAAGATGTAAAAATATACATTATTGCTGCAGTGTGTGGTCTCCTGACGATTTCTATGGAAAGATGTAATGAGATGTATCGTGCTATAATGTACATCTTTACATTATTATTATTCCTTATGCTTGCGTCGATGAGATGAGCTAAGCTGTAGAGTAACCATCCACCAGTTTCACGTTGCCAATTAGTCTAAGGAGCTCTGCATTCCACTGGGTCTAGTGCAGTAAGTTGTATTTATCTGAGCCATCCCAATGATTAAGTTGAGTAAGGTTGCTGCAATACTCCGTTAGAAAAAACATAAGAAACTTTGAATTTCGCGGGCGACTACGACGCAATCAATGCAGAAATGGGCTTGCACATATCCAGGTGTAAGGTATCGCTTCACTCTATTTAGGATGCCCACGTCAAAGTTGACACTGGATGTCAGTCCCATGCCCAAAAGCTCAAGGTCATCAGTTACAGAAACAGGAAAAATAGGAGTTGGTCCAAATTACTCTATAAAAGATGTAGTTTTGATTTACTCCTACTTCACTAAGGAAATATACGCCTGTATGTTGGTGGCGTTAAAAGAGAGAAGTTTCTTGTGTGAACGAACAAGAAACTTCTCTCTTTTATGGGATACTAAGTATCAAATCTGTTTGCTCTACCATGGTCTCTCTGAAGCAATGAACTTCATCCCCACTGGATTTTGCAGTGGGCAAGTATGTCACTGAAACAGTACTGTTATCTACCTATCCAACAAAACCAGGCTGAAGTGGGTAAGAAATGTGCAGCAAAATAAGAGTTGCAAAGAAAACAGATAACTGTTGAACTCCAGAGTCAATAACCAAAAGCTCAAAGGATCAGTCATCAACGACAACTCTGATTGATCGTTCACTAAGAAAGTCTGATATCCAGCTACAAAAATTGAGATACCAAAAGCAAGGAAGCTTTTTGTCTCGAGACCCTGTCAAAGGCTTTCGAGATATAACCAGTACTACATTATCAACTTTTCTTCTCTGTCAACCACACTTGTATCTGAACATGTTATTCCGTATTTAACGGCGAAGTGAATAAATACCTTACATCCAATTTGATTATTTTGTTCTATAAAAGAAATAACAAGTTTAAACAAATTATTTATACTGTTTTTATGAGTCCCGAAAATCCCGAATTTCCCGGTTCTCAGTCGCATGTCCCGGGTTTTAAAATATACTTCAAGAACCGGGAAATCCCGGGATTTTCGGGACCGGGATTTCCCGGTTCGATACCCTAGTTGGAAGCGACCTGCATCGAGCGACTTTTATAAGGTTGACTGGCCACCTTGTTGGTGGACTTCCTACGCTGCGCTTGCTAGTCCGTGGTCTACACTCTAGCACTTTTCGACCGCATCGGCCATCTGCTCTGCGAGCAATATGGGCTGCCCTTTGCCACTTCAGCTTGCTAATCCGGTAGACTATATCAGTGACTCGTATGTGATCACGTAGAGAAACACCGAGCATAGCCCTCTCCATAGCTCGTTGAGCAACTTTGAGCTTTGAGATGAGACCGATAGTGAAAGACCACGTTTCGGTGCCGTAACTCATAACTGGTAACACACATTGGTTGAAGACTTTCGTCTTGAGGCACTGGGGTAAGTCGGACGGAAAGACATTGCGTAGTTTCCCGAACGCTGCCCAACCGAGTTGGATTTGGTGGTTGACCCCTTTCTCGAAGTTTACTTGTCATAAGTAGATATTACATGAGTCAACAACTTCGATTATTTTCATATTATTTTTACGCATATATTATACAATGTGGAATTAGCTTCTTTTTACTCTTCGTATTTTTTTTATTTACGATATCCTTCAAATATGCTTATTGTCCACTTACCTACTCATACATAACATGCCATTTAACAATATTTTATTTAGAACGCCTGCCGCCTAAAGTAGCAATACCGTTGAGTGAAGACGCACTGCAACTATTTGCCTTTATTATTTTATCAGGGACTTTTCCTTGGGATAATTTAAATTACTGCTACATCCTTTATTTAGCATATTTTTAAAGATAATATAATAATATAAATAATAAATGAAGTAAATATGAAGCAATTATAGACCCAATACATTTCGGGAAACTCAGTACGCTTCACTTTAAACTAGGAGGTGACCAGCCATCCTGACGTCAGGATGGCTGGTCAAAAAAAATATTTTATATCTAAGTATATATCCTATGTAGCAATTATTTATTATATGTAGCAAATATAAGCAATTATGTAGCAATTTTCGAATCAACTCTCATTGACCAACGCCACAGGCAACCAGCCATTCTGACGCACACGTAAAAGTTTGCAGTATGACAACCATCTAGAGGATCATTCATCTATGTGTCTACTGTACTCTGTGTACTCTGTGATAAACAGTGTCACTGTCACTGTCAAGTGTCAAATACCACAGTCAAAACATGAAAGTCTATTCTGTCTGTGGTCTATTCTGAACGTGAATGTTGAATGCATATCTCTACAGCTTGGCCAGAACGGATTGAAACGGAACTAAAATTTTTATTTCTGACAGCGTTTTTTTTGATATTTTGATGTAAACAAAGACCGCAGGTTTGTTAGATTTATTATTGTGCCATAAAACTAACGTAATAAGTGAAAAAAAATGAAATAAAATCATTCAAAGTGCTGGTAGCGCGAAGACAGTGGCGACTTCCGGTTTTCTACATTTTTATGTCGAGCTGTGAGTAGTCTGTGGTTGAATGTTCATTTTAAAATGGGGATGGCAACTCAAAGCTAATCGTAGATGGCGCTGCGATAGTTGGTCCCCACGTCTACCTTGTACAAAAAAACAAACAAGATTATTTGTTATAAAAATTGAGTATAAATACAAAACAAATATGGAAAATTATTCGTCCGTGCAAGTACTATATACTAAAAGAAGAATTAAGACGCCGCGGCGCATCTACAAGAGAAAAAAAGTGATTTAATTGAGTGGTTATACATTTGATTTTACCGTAATAAATCCACAATTACTTGTAGTTGAGGTTTCAATTTTTGAGTTTAGGTATGTTTTACCTGTCCTCTCCTTTATCAAGAATATAATGCTGCTTTTGACTTTCTATTTTGATAAAATATCATAATGTTTTAAGTCAGTAATTTTAACCTTTTTTTCTATTTAGATTCGAGAAATATCACAATATATTTAATTTCTTAACACCACAACTATTACAAAACTCGTTCCAGGTGATAATTCTTCGATTTTCGAGCGATGCAATACTGGTACATAACCTCCAAAAGAAAAGTAGATATTATTTTGAAAAGTGTATTCCATCATTTTTACAGCTTATTACACAACATCTAGTCATTTTACATCAATAAATGTTTTTTTTTTCTGAAAATTCCTTTGATTTTACAGTTCTTTGGGGACCAAACTGTCATTTTCACTTTGACACTTGCCTTCCCCATTAAATTAGACTGAAATTAAGGTTTCTTCAGAGCAAAAAGTATTACAGCTTGACATAAAAATGTAGAAAACCGGAAGTCGCCACTGTCTTCGCGCTACCAGCACTTTGAATGATTTTATTTCATTTTTTTTCACTTATTACGTTAGTTTTATGGCACAATAATAAATCTAACAAACCTGCGGTCTTTGTTTACATCAAATATCAAAGATTTTAAAACGCTGTCAGAAATAAAAAATTTAGTTCCGTTTCAATCCGTTCTGGCCAAGCTGTACCTATTATTGTTAAGGGTGCCTCTACTCTACATGACCTCACTGGAGAATATTTGTTGTTTGTCTTCGTTTATCGTCTGTTCGTCCTAATAAAATGCATTAATTAAATTTTCTACATCGAGTTGGTGTTGTTTTCACAGAGACATAAATCGGCTATTCAGTTATTGTACAAGCGAGAGGAATTAATGTTGATAGATGTCTTGGGTTTTCGCGCAAAATTCCATCTGATAACTAGGTCAAAAGTGCCAGTCAGTCACCTTTAAATTGTAATATTTTAACGTTTTAACTCATATATTTCAAAAATGAAGGCTGCTTTGGTTTTTGATAGTGTCAATGATTTAGTGTTTGGAAAATGGGACTCCACTTTCATCGAACGGATGAAGACGTTTGGTGTTCAGGCATGTATTCGTTTTTGCTATTAATTTTACTATTTATAAAACCACCCCTAAATAAATGACCCACTGACTGATTAGTGGCTCTCCAAAGTAATAACTAATTTGCTATTTACAAATTATATTATACAATAGTACATTACTGCCGCGGTCTATAATGGCTACTTTGCTGGTCGCGCTGATGATGGCCGATAGCGCAGCTCCAGGCCGACACTGCGCGGTCAGCATGCAGCACTTGATGGACGAGCTGAGATAAAGGCCGAGGCCGTAGGTCAAGGCCTTTACAGCGAAGACAGCAAGGGCTGCAATGATGGCCAAGCTGGAAGGCCTAGAGCGTAGCTAGGCTAGCTTGAGGCAATCATAGCGTGACCAGCGAAACAGTCATCGTGGGCCAAGGCTTGTATAGTGCTTTACTCAAAAATGCAAGTACCTAACCTAAATAAAACCAGCAAGTTAATTAAATAAAATATATAATTAACTAGAAATTTAATTAAAATGCAATTATGAAAAGTACAGTTACTAAAATTCAACACCGACTTTCCCGGTTTCATATTACTAATAGTTTGCGATAATTTTAATGCGGTTTTTGACTGCTGTATTATTTCTTCATTTACTTATAGCAAAAAAGTCACTAAATAAAAACAAAAATTCCGCTAAACCGCGCTTTTGTTACTTCTTTGTTTTTTTTATTATTATGGAATAAAATCTTTTTGTACCTATCTCTTTAAATAAAAAACAGATGTGTTTTAAATAAAATCTTTTTGCATTTGTTTTTTTAAAACGTTGGAACGTCAAAATAGCGGCCGGCAATGTTTTGCCGGCCTGTTAGAGCTGCCAGCAAAAACATTGCTGACCGTTCCTTGAAGCAGACCGGCAAGGTCGACTTTGCTCAAACAAGGTTGTCATAATAATGACCACATTACATGCATTTTTGAGTAAACAATAATATTGGTATACTAATCAATGAAACACTCAAGTACACACATCAAAAGTGTCTAGGGATCAACATATATTTTTGCAATAACTTTTCTCCTGATTGATATTAATTAAAATGTTCTTTATGGATTCATCAAATAAAGTGTTATCGTTTGTCACAGTAACGATAAACCAAGTCACCTTTGCATTCATAAAGAAATTTGCCATTTTCCTAATAAAGGGATTTTTGACATTTGAACCACTAACATTAAAGTTCGAAAAAAAGACTGAAATAACAGTTTTCTTTAAAATTTTATCGGGTAACTTAAACAATTAATAATCCGTGTTTCTACCGCGAACACTAACAACACAAGAACATCGGTTTGGCATACTCAAAATGAGTTCATCCAAATCACGCTGTGGAATGGCCGCCCATGTTCGTTGCAACAACAAAAAAAGGTCTTCTTGCGACTGGATACCCTCCATATTCGGCAGAGCTCTTCTCTGTAGCATATCCCATGCATGCTCAATCGGGTTCAAGTCTGGCGACTGAGCAGGCCAGGGCAGGACATTGATGTTAGCTGCGGCGAGAGTCTGTCTTACAACTCTTGCGGTGTGCGGTCGTGCATTATCATGCATTAACTGAAATAAGGGACCGATTTGCACTTGTGTGAACGATGACGTCTGATACAATCGTCTCAGCATAAATTTGAGCGTTGAGGTTGCCTCTGATCCAAATCAACTCAGTTCTTCCGCCGATCCAAATACCCGCCCATACCATGATGGTTCCACCACTATAAGGATGGACTTCCTGGCAGGATTTTAATCGCTGTTGGCGTCCAGGGGTTCTCCAGTGTCGTATACGTCTTGTATCCGGTCTCATACCAAAACGAGACTCATCAGAAAAGCACACGAAACGCCATTGTTCTTCTGCCCAATTTCTGTGTTCAAGAGCCCATTGATATCGAATCCTACGATTGTGCATTGCTATAGGTGGTACCCGTAGCGGTCTTCGGGAATGAAGGTTCACTTCATGCAAGCGGTTTCTGACTGTTTGGTCGCTAATTAAGTTCCCTGAAGAGTGATGAAGCCTCACGGCTAACATCATGGCGGTTATTGTTGGAGCTCTTCGAGTTAAGATTTGAATGTATCGGTCTTGTCTCCGTGTGGTGCAGCGATACCGTCCTCCATGGCGCTCAGCCACGGTACCAGTGCTTCGGTAACGTGTCCAAAGTCGACTGATAACACTCTGACTTGTATTCAGAGCTAAAGCCACAGTACGTTGCCGGGAACCAGCTTCTATCATTCCCACGGCGCTGAGCATTTCTTCCCTGCTTAAATGACGTCGCCGCTCCATAATAACGTTGGTTTTAATCAGTAGTAGGGAAACAGTAGCACTAATAATGTCTTCAATGCGTTGTATGTTTTTATAGGGAAAATATTGACAGCTGATTTTCATCTTTTACTCGAATTTGATTTACAGTTCCTGATTCAAATTATGAAATGCACCAAAAAGGATCCATATAAATTTATAAAATCATAAATTTATTACAAAGCCACATCTCAATCTCAAGAAATCCGCATAAAAATGCTTGATCCCTAGACACTTTTGATGTGTGTATATGATTAGTTGTTTCTAAAAAAATATTATAAGATTAAATTGAACATCAATCACTCTACAATCTGTTTGAATGTCTTTAATACTGCAAAATTGTATAATAGTAACTCATATTAGACTATGATGCTTAGGCCCATATTACAGAACGTCACTCAATACTCAAGTATTACTTAAAACTAGATTCAAGGCATTTGATTGGTTGAAATCTAGATTTAAATAGAGATCAGTGCTTGAGTTTCGTTCTGTAATACAGGCCTTAGTGTTTAATCAATCAGTCAGATAATACTGTAATTATTTCAGGAGAGTCAAACAGATGTAACAGAAAACAATACTGTGTCCCAACTGCTGGCCCCTATCATAACATCCCAGCGGGTTATGGCTGCACAGTTTGGAAACACATACTCTTCCATACAGTGTAAAGACAAGACTACGTTGGTGTTTGATGAGGTAAGAAACTTTCGTAAGGTTAATATTTCATTAAAATACTACAATACTACCTCGATATTGGGACCAAGGACCAATTATTCTACCTTTTCTGTTTTAAAATAGGCAACTAGGCCCAGATTCTCCATTTTCCCTCTCTCAAACTGCCTTAGCTAGCCAATTTAAATGTGCAAGGTTTAAAGGAAACTGACATGAATGGCATAGGGGAGCCAACCTATCCATGTTGGGAACTGGGATGCCCTATGTTTGGACAGGCACCCCTTTCAAAAGAGGGCATTGAAGATGTGGGCCCATTTGCACATTATCAAATATGAATAGATGGCATTGGTTATAGGTCCCAGTTTTGAATTCAGAAAAATTGCCCCTACCCTGTACAAAAACAATACAATCAAAGTAATGAGGAATGCTTTGTGTTGAAGAAGAAATAACCTCCTTTCATGGTAGCCATACACAATGAAGTTAACCGTCAAGTTAGCAAAGCGGTGTCCAATGAACTCGATGTTGCATGGCTCATCAGAAATAGATTTAACATGCATACTGGCAGCCATACTACTGCAAGCCGCTTCAAACACTTATATCAAATAATATTCCTAAAACTAGATTGTATGTGTAACATTTTGTGGAATATCCCACAGTGGCTTGATCATGTATTCATGATAATCACTGAGGACCATGTTGATGATGCCCATCGTGAACTCTTGGACTTCAAAACATTTGTTCAACATATTTGTGGCCAGAACATTAATCTGTAAGTATTTTTATCTACTCTCATATCGTAAAATTCGAAATACAAAACTCAAAACGAGTTTGTAATGACATACTTTATACCATAGAGTATCGTAATGAAATTAAAAAAAAGGTTGCACTCCAGGAGTGCCGGTAGAAGTGAAAACTTTTTTGTTACTATGTTTTATTTTTAATTTGAATGACGTCTTACTCATTTTCGATCAGGGTCACGTGACCCTGACGGTCACGTGACCCTGACGGTCACGTGACCCTGACGCGAGTTTTAAATTTTTTACCCATTACAGAAAAAGTGTACAACGCCGCTAAAGAAGTTTTCACTTCAAAAATTAAATTATAACACTGTTTCTCTAACAAAACAATGTTATAATTTAATTTTTTTTCATTATGATACAGATTACTGACCATAGATATATCTATTTCATTTTTTATCTGTGGCTGCGCGCGCTATAAGGCAGGGACTGAATAACCCAAAAATAAAGGTACCTTTAAATTTCGGTATGACGTCATACCGTTAAATAACGATAACCGATATATAACGGTATCGTTATTTTTTAAAGTAGCCGAATTTTAAGGTACAATATTTATACCGGTATATTTCGGTAGAAGTACCATAACCTTTATAATAATATCAGTACCGTTACCTTAACCTTTTTAAATAAGGGTTTTCTTTGACATACCGCCTCACCACTCTATCTGTCTCTGTCGTTCGCGATTGTTGAATCGCGTAAGTACACGCGGGCTATCTGTCTGCCTAAAGGCGCGGGGCGCGGGCGGCGCGGTGGCGGCGGCAGGCGCGTACTTTGTAGCAAACATACGCATTTACTTGGGATCGATCTAACGTATGTCCTTTGCTATAGTTTTTTATAATATTGTTTTACGGTTACCGTCTACTATCATTTCTTAATTCGAAAATTGTTTAAACTTGCTCGTTTCGTGTTTTGTATTTATTGGTTGGTACGTAATTACTTCTATGCGTCTGAAATAAGAATGGAAAAGTCAATGAGCTGCATTTATTTTGTTCTGCTTTGTACAATCCCAGTTGAGTAATATTTTTATCGTCTATCTTTTTATGTGCTCAAACACGTTGACTCGCGGGCTCGCGAGCGCAATGATGGGCGCGGTCACGAATTAACAAACATAATTATGGCGTAATATCCAAGTGTTTACGTACGAAACGCACGGTAACGGGCAAGCTAACGTCTGACGTGCGCGGCGCGCTAGCGGCAGTATCAAAGGCGTGAGGTGTTTGTGTGTGTCTCTTTAGGCGTTTGTGCGAGCGACAAGTTCATACAGATTAAACTTTCCTACCTGACGATTAGGTGTTCTATGCCTGCGGTCGAGAGTATAGAGAAGTATAGAGTCAATCTGCCTAGTATTATATAACTTCATAGCCAGCATTGTGTGAGAGCTATCATTGACTAGATACCTACGTCTTTATTGACTTGAATGACTCTGGCGGTTGAGAGCATGTCATGCTCACTCAAATGTCTCGCTGATGGTGGCATGTGTGTCGGATCATTTAGTTCCCTTCAAAATGGTTGAGCTGAATGGTGCTGATATATGTGTCATGTTCGTGAACGGGCGCTGTCAGTTGGGACTGGTCATCTCTTAGCTGCCACGGTCTATTTTAATTATTAATAACTTTATTTTTGAATTGTCTTTTTAATTTACTATGGACACTAATAACTTGCCACATCGTTCTCACATAATGTACCATCTGATGATGAATGATGTAACAAAAGATCTGTAATAATTTTGGCGATTGAAAAAGAGTGTCCATGGAGTTTCTTGTTCATTCTTCTCCATAGAGATCTACGCTTTGGAATGAGCACCTACGGTACTTTCACAGTTTTTATGTCTTGTGACTGGGACTGTAGCACCATAACTATTTTCTAGTACTAGTTTTATTTTATGTCTCTTGACAATTCAAAAGTGCCTGTAATTGGCTTAGTTGAAATAAATTATTTGATTTGATTTGATTTGAAGTAAATCGCGCACTTCCCGCTTGTTTGACTTGAACACACACAGATATCTCACGTGTTTGATATTGTCGCGCGCATCAGCGGGGTCTAAGTAGCTTGCCCGCTGCTTAGACCGCACGTGCGTTTTGCAAGTGACCACTTAAGGTGCGTACAGACTATATAACATAACATGTTATATAACATGTTTCAGATGATGTGTACACAGAATGTTATGTAACATTGTGGATAGCACTGAAGAACGACAAACGACAATTATTATATAACAATGTTATATAACATTGTTACACTAATGTGTACGGTATTGTTTTATGTTGCAATGTTATATAACAATGTTAGATGGTGTGGACGTGTTATATAACAATGTTAGGGGAAACTGGGGACACTTGATCCCCAGCGGTGGCTGCCGTTGCCAGGACTGGGGGGTGCCCTACCGATCAGGTGAGGGTGGGCGCCCTCCGTCCTGGCTTCGCGGGGTTGCAGACCGTCACGGTTAGCTGCCCCGTGTCGGCGGCCAAAAAGCTGCAGGAGGGCCGAAGGCTCCTGGTTGGTTGGGTGTCTGCCCAGGTGAAGGTCCTGGAGCCCAGACCCCTGAGGTGCTTCCGCTGCCAAGTGGGCAACCACGCGGCATGCAATTGCACCTCGGAGGTAGACCGCAGCGACAGGTGCTTCCGCTGCGGCCAGTCCGGTCACAAGGCCGGCTCGTGCTCTGCCTCGCCTCACTGCTTCGCATGTGAGGCGGCTGGCAAGCCGGCCGATCGCGCTATGGGCAGGTCCTGCGCCCCACCCACCAAGGCCAGGGGCAGAGGTAGGCCCTCTGCCGCCGCCGTCACAGCCACTCCCGCCGCCGCCGCCGCCGCCGCTCCCGCTGCCGCCGCCGCCGTGGCCGTACCCCCGCGAGGGGCCCTGGAGGAGGCTGCAATGGATTCCAATTAATGGCCCCATTGCGCTTCCTCCAGGCGAACATCAACCACTGCGCCGCTGCTCAGGATCTCTTGCTCCAGAGCATGGCGCAGTGGTGGATCAACGTCGCTGTGGTCACCGAGCCGTACTTTGTCGTGCCCAGAAATGACTGGGTGACAGACTTGGACGGCTCGGTGACCCTCATCTCGTCGGCCGCCGCCGGTACCCCACCCCTCGATCGCGTCAAGAGAGGGCGCGGGATCGTCGCAGCACGGATCGGGGAGATCGCCGTGATAGGCGTATATTTCTCCCCGAGCCAAACTCTCCCAGAGTTCCAGGATTCCCTATCGGAGCTGGGAGACGTCGTCGTCGCCTTCGGTTCTCTCTCTGCGCTCGTCCTGGGGGACTTCAACGCCAAGAGTGTAGCTTGGGGTTCCCGGTTTACGGTCGTTGTGCGGGGCAGAAGGCTGGAGCACTGGGCCCTGGCGCAGGGCCTAGTCATCGAGAACCGGGATTCTGTCCCCATGTGCGTGCGGTGGGCGGGCGAGTCGGTGATGGACGTTACGTTCGCCACCTCAGACCTGTCGCCGCGCGTCACCGGATGGCGCGTTGTGGTAGAGGTGGAGACCTATTCCGATCACCGGTATATCCGGTTTGACGTCTCCGCCCAGACCTCAGACGCGCCGGTCCCAAGTGGACGGAACCCAAGTGGTCCGCGATGGGCGCTGAAGCAGTTGGACCGAAAGCTATTCCTGGAAGCCTCGATCGTGGACGTGCAGGCCTGGGTGTCACCACCGGACAGGCCTGCCAACGTTAACGACGAGGCGGAGTGGTTCCAGGAGGCCATGTCGGAAATCTGCGACGTGGCCATGCCCCGGGTCCGGCAAGGACGCGCCCGGCGTCAGCTGTACTGGTGGTCGAGCGAGCTGGCAGCGCTGCGCGAGGCGTGCGTTGCCGCGCGATGCCGGTACACCAGGTTCCGCAGGCGCCGCACCCGACCTCCGGATGCGGCGACTGTAGAGGGCTAGAGGCGGAGCTACGTGAGGGCTACAGGGCAGCGAAGACCGTCCTACGCGACGAGATGTGGCGGGCCAAGGAATTGACCCGCAAGGAGATGCTGGAGTCTCTGGACGGGGACCCATGGGGCTGACCCTAGAAGTGGGCGAGAGCGAAGCTCCGCCCCTGGGCTCCCCCGTTGATGCAGAGTCTCCGGCCTCAGTTCCTGGAGGAAGTGGTGAGCGCCCTGTTCCCATCGCGAGGGGAGCATACTCCTCCACTCATGGCTCCGCCACCGACGGAACCTGACGGTGAAGCTGACGCAAACACGGACTACAGCGACGACGACGTGTACGACGCTCCAGAGGTGACCGAGGTAGACCTGAGAGTGGCGGTACTACGGCTAAAGGCCAAAAATACCGCCCCAGGACCCGACGGCCTGCCAGGAAAAGCCTGGGCCTTGGCCTCCGGGACTCTCGGGCCTCGACTGGGGGGCTCTTCAGCGCGTGGAGAGGGGCCAGTTCCCGCTTCGCTGGAAGACGAGGCAGCTGGTCCTGATCCAGAAGCCCGGGCGTCCTGCGGACTCTCCGTCCGCATTCCGGCCCATCGTGCTGCTCGACGAGGTGGGCAAGCTCTTTGAGAGAGTCATTGCAGACCGCCTCGTCGGGCACCTGAATCGGGTGGGTCCGGACCTTGCGGAGAGCCAGTTTGGCTTCCGCAGGGGGCGCTCGACGGTGGATGCCATCATGCGCTTGAGAGCCCTCACGACGGGGGATGCAGTGGCCCGGGGCAGGGTCGTCTTGGCGGTGTCTTTGGACATCACAAACGCCTTTAACACCCTGCCCTAGAGTTGCATCAGGGAGGCACTCCGGTATCACCGGGTGCTGACCTACCTCCGTCGCATAGTCGAGGACTACCTGACGGACAGAGCGGTCATCTACCCCGGTCACCGGGGAGAATGGAACCGGCGAGAGATGTCGTGCGGTGTTCCACAGGGTTCGGTCTTGGGGCCGCACCTGTGGAACATCGGTTACGACTATGTGCTGCGCGGCGACCTCCCTGACGGCGTCGGCGTAATATGTTACGCCGATGACACGTTCGTCCTGGCAGAGGGAGAGTCGCACCAGGCGGCGGCCGACCTGGCGACGCAAGCGGTTGCGACAGTCGTTGCGAGGATCCAGCAGTTGGGACTCGAGGTGGCGCATACAGAGGCCATGTCTTTTCATGGTCGTCTGAACGCGCCACGGACCGAGTCCCACATAACGGTGGGAGGGGTTCGCATCGGCGTCGAGTCGACGATGAAGTACCTGGGACTCTTCCTCGACAGACGATGGAACTTCAGGGAGCACTTCCTGCGTTTGGCCCCAAAACTGAACCGGGCAGCAGTCGCCTGAGGGCGGCTGCTGCAATCTCAGCGGGCCAAACGCCTCCTGCCGGAGGCTGTACGCTGGTGTCGTGCGGTCCATGGCTCTCTACGGGGCCCCAGTGTGGGCCCTGAGCATTCGGACGCGACCAGCGAAGCTGGTTGCATGCCATAGGGTCATCGGCGAATCGGCCAACCTCCTAGCCGGATTGCTGCCCTGGGATCTGGAGGCGACTGCCCTCCAGCGCGTCTATGAGTGGCGCGTGGAGGCGCAGCGCCGGGGAGAATTCCCGCTGCCCCGACAAGTCGAGGCGCGGCGGGAAGAGGTCCGGCGCGATCTCAGGGCAGTATGGAGACAACGACTGTCGCAACCGAGGTTCGGGCTCGCCGCAATCGCGGCGGTAAGACCCCTCTTTGAGGAGTGGCTGGAGAGACGTCCCGGCGTCCTGACCTATCGGATGACGCAGGTCCTCACCGGACACGGTATGAGGGAAGAAACGCCCGGGTGTAACCACTGCGAAGATCGCCCGGAGGACACAGTAGAGCATACGGTGCAAGACTGCCCCGCTTGGGCAGAGCACCGACGTGTCCTCACGGCGGCGATAGGCGGAGACCTCTCGCGCCCGGCATTGGGCCAAGCTGCGGGGCGAGACGGAGTGGGAAGCGGTCGCCTCCTTCTGCGAAGCAGTAATGCTCGTGAAGGAGGAGGCGGGCCGCGAGAGGGAGAGGACAGCGTCCTCCCTCCGCAGTGTTAGACGCCCGCGGCGTCGGACGTCGGCAGACGATCTCCGGCCACCGTAGGCATGGGCATGTAGGGCATGCGGGCAGCGAGTAAAGGGCAACTCGCTGCCCGACCATGGACCATGCCCGGGTCGACGGCGCGTTGTGTCCCACGCGCGCCTCAAGGAGCGTCAGCAATTCAGCATAATGACGGGGCCCCCTCTCAGAGGGCCAAAGCCTGCCGGGATTTTATTTCCTCACCGTGACCCCGGAACATAAAGGGCTATTGAAGGACACCGTGGATTTTGGTCAGTACAAGACGTCTGACAGTCCCTCCCGCCCTGCCCGGAGTGGGAGGACTCATTTGATGATTTTACCACGCTAAAAAAAAAAAAAGTAGGTAAACAAGAAACAATAAAAACATATCCACTGTTATAATAAAACACATATACGTAGGTATGTTTTCAGCAAATATCACGTAATGTTCCTATTATCACAAAATCTGTGAAATTTGTGACTGGCGAAAGTTTGGAATGTGTATATTTTTAAACGTAGCATTTTCATTTTATCATAATTCATCATAATAACATATATTATATCTCCCATAAGAAAATGTACCATGTGTACCCTAGCTATGTCGAGGTTTTAAAAAAACATTGTAAAAAAATCGACCATTATTAACACTTTTCTATGAAACAGACGCTTAAACACCTTTATAATGACTAGTTTAAAATTGATACCGTAAAACCGGCCAACATTGCCCTTGGCGGATATCTTTGCCCAAACATGAAAAATAACTAAAATCTTGAATTGTAAATAAATTTAAATAGCTGACAACATTATTTAATCTTTAGGGTAAACTAGACTATTTTCCTGACAAAACTAAATATTAGTTACTTCGCTAAGTTCACTCAGTTGTCGGCGAGACCTGTTTAAAGTAGTACTAGTCTGAGGTGGTGCCAAAATCTTGTTTTACCTTTTTACACACTGACAGCGTACGACATCTCTCAGGTAAGTTATTTCAATATTCCAGTAATAAAAAGAACTACGCTTCATTTCTATGCTAGTTTGAGACCAATAAAACGTAAAATCTTCAAGATAATGCAGTGGGCAATGATTCCCGAGCTTGCGTGAACATAGGAGTGACAACATTGCCCACAGCAAAAATAGTGTTAGGGATGGCACCCATTATATCTAGTAAGAGTTAACTCAGTTTTATCAACTAAAATGTTTTTATAATTCCTATGTTAAAACTCTTTTTAAAAGTAAATATTATATTTTACGTTACAACGTCTGCCTGGCATGCCTTGCAATGACTATTTTTCCTTGTAATCTTTGTTAAACCATTTTTTAAGATTTCTGTGTAAGATTTGTTTTAGAATCTTTAATATTAACCTTAACCTCTCAGGTACCGCGCTCGCGTATCGTAAACTCCGTCCCGTCCTTGACATTTACGAGCGCTTACGTCATCGCGCGCGTCAAGTGGCGGCCGCTTACATTAGCCGTTATCGCTCTAGTTAGAACGACTCAAATTACAAACTGTAAACAGTTTCGTATTCGTTGATAAAGAGTCTTTGTATCATCACTACATAGTATAAAACAAAGTCGCTTTCTCTGTCCCTATGTCCCTTTGTATGCTTAAATCTTTGAAACTACGCAACGGATTTTGATGCGGTTTTTTTTAATTGATAGAGTGATTCAAGAGGAAGGTTTATATGTATAATAACATCCATTAAATAGTGGAGAAGTACTGTTATTTTTGAGGTTTCTTCACTACATAGTATAAAACAAAGTCGCTTTCTCTGTCCCTATGTCCCTTTGTATGCTTAAATCTTTGAAACTACGCAACGGATTTTGATGCGGTTTTTTTTAATAGATAGAGTGATTCAAGAGGAAGGTTTATATGTATAATAACATCCATTAAATAGTGGAGAAGTACTGTTATTTTTGAGGTTTCTAATGTGATGTCGTAAATAATTACATTTTTTCCGCTTACATTGCAAACGCAGGCTGAACCCTACGAGTTTTATCAAAATAATGTACTAAGTATTGTACACATTGAAAAGGTCTACAGAAAAGTCCGTGATGGTATATGTCTATCTCTTATGGATAACCCACAATAACTTTTTTTTGTCATTTACTTTTTACGACAAATAATGGCTAATTTTCGAAGCGATTTTAACCCAATTAAATACCTTGAATACATTGTTCATTTAATATAGATCTATATGGCCCTTACACCGTATGATTTAAGTGAATATTTTCGAAGATATTACAGATTTAAAAATTGCGGGACGTAGCGTTTGCGCAGTTTTTCTGTAGTGTATTTAGCATCAGCATTGCACCCGTGCGAAGCCGGGGCGGGTCGCTAGTTACAACATAAACAATTCTTGTATGACTACTTTGGTATTATAAATATCCCATAGATAGGAGAGATCTCGCCGTAACTAGACCCGTTGACGTATCTTATTTATTTTTGATAAAACTACTGAATCAATTTACACGAAACTTTAGAACTAATATAACGAATATATAAGTAATCTAATAAGAAAATTCCAACATATAATGTTATAAGATTCCAACTCAAAATTCAACTTACGTGGAGCTATTATTTGTCAATATTGCGCGACTGTCAACACTGGCCGACGCTCACAATAATTGTAATCACTCGAGATACAATGACTCTTATCTCAAACGGTAAAAAGTTTCGTGTTCCTTAGTAACGAGACTTTGTATTTCAATATAAACACCTCTTGTATAAGTACTTCGGAATTAAAATATCCTGTAGATAAAAGTTCTCGCCGTAACCACAGCCGTAACTAGACCTGTTGACGTACCTTATTTATTTTTGATAAAACTACTGAATCAATTTACACGAAACTTTAGAACTAATATAACGAATACATAAGTATTCTAATAAAAAAATTCTCACATACACTATTCCTATAAGATTCCAACTCTAAAATTCATTTATTTAGGAGGAGCTGTAATTTTTCCATGCGCAGTTCAATGCACGACTTTGTAAACGATCATCCGTGTTATTATGAACAGGTATCACTATAAAATGTTTTTTAGGATACTACATAAACCTTCTTCAACTGATTACTAACCTTGAATCGAAAAAATAAACAACGGAAATTCCATGGTATTAGAAATACATTGTTGACAACCGAATTGGCCTATAGGAGGGACAAAAACCTATTTCTACTCGATAATTTACGTTTTCCAATTAAAATTTTAGTTGAAATCTAACATAAACACGATACTTTATCAATTTCAGTACACTTAAAGTCCTATCATGGAAAAAATAAGACATAAACAACATATCAAGTGGTTGACAACTTGACATTTTGACATCGACAAAGATGCGATGCTTTTTTTTTTTTTATAATGACACCCAGTTGATTTCAGTAAGAATTTGGTACCATAATAATCGAATAAAATGTAGCTCTATGGATGAATTTTTTCAAGCGATTCTGAGCCATAGTGTATTATATAAATAAGGTTGAAGTTGGCTTGTACGCGCGATACCACATACGGTATTACGGGGCTCAACGGCAACTGACGTTTTCGAACCACTTACGGTATATCGGGACCTAAGAGGTTAAGTATAATAATACGTGAAATTTATAACTATTATACCTGACTGATTTATTATTTATAAAAGATTTTATTTAAAAGCAGATTATTATTTATTACATTAGTGTGTGGCAACCCTAGCCCACCGTTTCAGTTTGTATGAAAAAGCAGCTGGTGTGTAGTGTAACATTGCCCACCTCAGTAAAATTAAAAAAATAACGTTTTTGATATATTGATCACGAAGGATGGCAACTTTGCATGATTCACTAAAACATATCTTATTTTCAAAGCTCTAGAGCTGATAGTTTTAGAGAAATTAAGGGTGGGCAATGTTGGACGGTCGTGCGTATAATTTTGCCCGGCTCTTTAATTGCATTTTTCTCGGATTCTGTTAAAGCTAGAAGCTCCAGATTTCGTGATTTGAAGCCTATAATAGTAATTGTTACCATGGTGTACTTGATTACTAGCTCTGATCAATATTTTTTTCGTAATCTCAAAAATAAGAAAAAAAGCGGGCAATGTTGGCCGGTTTTACGGTAATTATCCAAAATAAGTTTACTAACAAACTATTTAATCCAAATAAAAACTTACGAAAAATATTTTCTTACAACACGAAACACAAAATCATCCGCCATCTGCTCAACTACCAAAGACACGGATACCAATTTTAGAAAGTTAGAACGTACCATAGGCTACAAATGTGGCCTCTCTTAATTTAAATAGTATTCACAGAAGCTCTGTAAATCCAGTGTATCTAGTCTCCTGAAGGATCAAATGTCCTCAGTTTCCCCTATATAACATTGTTACATGGTCTGTACGCACATTAAAGAATCTATGTGCAGTACATACTCCATTTTCTACACAGCCTACATAAATGTTTAACCATAGTCCATAATAATTTGACAATAGGTAGGTAAACCAAGAAAGCCGGTATGTACCTACTTACTTTTATAACAGCTGAACATCCAACCACTAGGCAAGTAGAGGTTATTTAGAAGTTATTTTCCTTCGAAAATGAAAAGAATGCGTAAACTGCGTTTCTAAGCTTTCTTCCCATTTTGTTTATTTATAATAAGTACTTATTACGTTGACGAACTATCAACACGTACCCGGCACACAGTCGGTAGCAAAACAAATACAGGGAAAGAGAAAAAAGAATTTGTATACAGTGTTTAAACACATGTACTAATGCGTTACACACCACCGTTGCGCGAAGTCCTGCCCGCGCTATCTCGCTCGCACGCATGTATTAAAATAAGAATTGTACAGCAAGCAAACACAAAGTCAAGTTTCAACGCGTTAGATACCCCCGCCCTTGTACCCGCGCCATGCCGTCTCGCATGTTTTTCGGTGCCGAAATCGTATAAAGGTTAAATAACAATTTATCCCAACCTTTATTTATATGGGTACCGGTATAGCTCAACCTCTATTTTGAATCGGTACCGTTATATTTTTGAGGTATCTTAACCTTTAACGGTAACCGCTTTCAGTCCCTGCTTTAAGGTGATTGCTTCGATGTAGCCCGCGAAATTCAATTTTTTTTACGTTTTTTGCAATTTGCAGGCCAGTGACATGTTGTAACTTTATAAATATTTGTGTTGCGCAAATAACAAGTATAATTTTAAATATAAAAAATATCAAAAAACTCGCTCCATCAGCTCTCACATAGAAAAGGTGCATCGTAGTTAGATTTCGGAGATTTTAACATGATGCACCTTTTCTATGTGAGAGCTGATGGAGCGAGTTTTTTGATATTTTTTATATTTAAAATTATACTTGTTATTTGCGCAACACAAATATTTATAAAGTTACAACATGTCACTGGCCTGCAAATTGCAAAAAACGTAAAAAAATTTGAATTTCGCGGGCTGGTTGGAGCATCCCCCTTAAATAGGAATGTTGGAATTTTGACGTTTGTATTTCGGTGGATGAATATTAGTGTTAATTAATTTTTATCTTTTATTTGATATGTTCGTATTCAATGAGAGTAGATAAAGTAGTGTATGAAACTGTACATAACTAGGTATTATACCACTCGTGTGATACTATTAAAAATTCGCTTCGCTCGTTTTTTAAACACACTCGTGTATAATACCCCTCATTATGTACCAGTTACATAAACTACTATTATAAAATCATGTAGAACTAGAAACTCATTATTAGAAACCATTCTGATTCTATTAAGTACCTAATGCCCAATTTACATTTAAGTTTTCCAATAATAAATTCCAATTTACATGACGTATAATCTATCCTGGAAGATTAGAAATTGACAATTCCAAATAAATGTACCTACAGCTTAATGCAGCAGTCAGTCAACCTTTGCCGGCAATTTAATATTAAAACCGTAAACTAATTTTATTTATAGATATGTGACTGCTAATTAGTGAACGATACTAATACACGTGATTGTTCTCATGATTACAAACAACTTTCCCAAAGAAACTTTTTTTGTAAACTCATTAGTTTTATTTTTATCACTATTGAGAACGTGCACGACGGCGGTGGGAGTAGTACTATTCGATTGCAGCGCTCAAGGTGGCGAATAGTAGAACTAAAAGGGGATAATGTCAGAGGACATTCAGTTTTGCCAACTGATAAAAACGCGCTAATCTCAGGAACTTCTGGTTCGAATTGAATAATTCTTTTTGTGTAAGATAGTTCATTTATCGAGGAAGGCTATAGCCTATTTAGCATCACGCTATGACCAATAGGAGCAGAGCAGCAATGAAAAATGTTGTCAAATCGGGAAATTCTTCTTGAGAGCTTCCCTTGCGTACGCTGCGTAAACGGTTTATATTACGCAAAAATGATGTATGACGGAATTGTTCCTCATGAAACGTTCTAAAATAAAGTCCGCGACAGCATATGTCTATCTTTTAAGATTAACTCACCATAACCTTTCTTTTGGAAATCAAATTGGTTTTAAAATAATACATTTCTTGCGACAATGTTTTAATGAATATAGTATTAATCCATATCCAAAAAAATGCATTAATCATTACAAGCATTTAATTTTAAACAAAATTGTCCTGGACATCATTTGATTTCAATGAATATCTGACGAGATATCGTAGTTTCTTCAACGGCAGGTGTTGGGGCGCAGTCGGAATACAACGGCTCTGACATTCAGCTCTGTCGTCTGTACGTAATTTTTTTAATCGCATTATTCCGCTGGAAAAAATAGTTGTTGTGTTGTAAACTGCAAGAATACTAGCAGAAATAGTAAATTTAAGTTTTATTGATTCCCAAGCGGTTCTTGGAAAGATGAACAATGCAGGAGATGGTTAGCTGCCGTGAAGAGAAAAAGTGAATAACATCATAACCCTAATTTTAATCCTTTAATTGATATATTTCTTATAGAATACAGTTTGCCTATGCTTATTTAATTTTGTTCAGTGCCAATGAATCGCCATGGAATCAAAAACCAAGTAATTTGTTAAAGAATCTGATTTCAATTAGAACGGTCAGAGCCCCTAAAGTTGCGAACGCTAGGTGGCGCTGATGTCGTGCACGTACTCATTAAAGGCGCGCGTGATAAGTTCAAACTACGCGCGCGCGCCGTCGCCCGATCAGCTGTTAGGGCTTGTCCAGAAAGGGCGAATCACGCGAAAGACGAGGGGCTGGCGTTATGCACGCGATTTACGCGCTTATTTTGAATTCGCGCGATGCTTGTGGACGCGATGTATTCGTGCCTAGTATCTCAATAGCGCGCGAATGAATTCGCGCGAAACGTTTCGCGACGAATTCGCTTCTTCTGGACAAGGTCTTAGCGGTGGGGCCCCGCGCCCGCGTTGGCAATGACGTAGGCAGTGCACCTACATGTTTCGATAAAGTAATATCCAAGACTAGTATTTTGGTACTTTACGCGCGCGCTATAATAAATACATAAAATACATAATCTTTCTAACTTAGACTCCACTTACAAACTAACTACTACTACTTACAAATTAACTTCAGGAGTTGCGTTTGTTTTTATTCTTTAAAAGATGGATGTTTAGAAATTGCTTAAAAGATACCACTACATTATTAACTTACTCGATACTTACTCGAGACTGGGCAAGTGGGCATGATTCAAGTTATTCTAAGTTTCCATCACACTTATCTAGGCTTTGAACTAGCAGTCTACAAAAAAAACTTGGGTATTTTATTATTACTCTCGTTGTTTTAACTTCTTAAGACTGGTGTGTTTAAAAAAATGGTACCTATCAACTTGACTATTTACCTATTATGACTTTAATCAACTAAGTTTTAACTCACATTAATTGTTGGATGTGTCCGCCATCCGCCTTGCGCTTGAACACACTTATACGCACGTTTTATAGGTAATGTGAGCCTGCACTCGTCGCAGGGTAAGTGTCACTTTTCACTATTTCGAAACACTTTTTATTTGTTTGTGTGTTCATCGAAAGTATTGACTGGCCCATCACAATACGTTTTTGACGTGCCTGCGGTGGCCAAGCAGCTGAACCCTTTCGACCTAATATCCATCTTTCTTTATAAATAACACCATCACCCCCTTCCGAATAGTAGCACATCACTATCACTGTATTCGCGGTGTAGTCGTACGGCATCGCGCGCGGGCGGGGCGTCAAAAAAAATAACAATGCGCATGCGACACGCTTCCCGGAGCAACTGTTTTTTTACTAATGCATGGCACGGGGCACGGTGCGGGCGGGGGATAAAGGGCGCGGAGCGAGCGGGGGGGTGGCATGAGGCTCTCCGCTAACAGCTGATCGCGAAGCAGCGCGAAGTTTGAACTTATCACGCGCGCACGAAATTTCACAGCATCATAATAGAACTGTTTTGCATAAAAACAAAACAGTTATTATGTGTGTGGAAATCACACATTGTTTGATTTGAAGAATGCGATCTAAACTCAGCCTAGGACGCTGATTGAATAATACCTTACCTTCATAGATCCCAGGTACAAACCACATGCGAATCTTCTTTCACCCATAAAGCAGACGCGCCTTTGCGCCTGTCAATGTCAATTTGACAGCTCACGTCATAGTCTTCTTCAACCACCAGCAAGCACCTTGCTCAAACAATGTGTGATTTCCACACACATAATAACTGTTTTGTTTTTATGCAAAACAGTTCTATTATATGTGTTTCATCACACATTGTTTGATTTGAAGACCTGTTTGTTATCTGCTGGTGAAAGAATTAGATGCTATGTGAATTAAAATATAAACGGATTTTTTCGTCTAAATTCGTTCATTGTTGAAATATATATATAAACGTATTTTTTGTATCAAGCTATGGTACAAAAATAAAAATTAACATTTATCTTCTGCCAAACTGCTAAACAGTTTATAGGCAGATATACAATAGAACATTAGGAGATTCAAATCCAGATCTCTAAAGAAATTTTTAAATTAACACTTTGCCCATATAATTATAATGTCAAAACTAGTATGGCAAATGTTTCATGAAATATAAAAACTATTGAAATGATTATTCATTTATGTTTAAAAACCATGATGACCTTATCAAAAATGTAAGGAATCTCTTAGATCTAAGAGCGTAACAGTATAGTGACAGGATCACTGGGTCATTCATTTACTTAATTGTCTTAATTACTGACTACCAGTCCGTTTAAATAAATGTATCTCTTACGTTACTATCAAGATATAAGAACAATAATTAATTATTATATGAGAAGTTAATTATTATTTCCTACAACATTTGGTTAACTAAAACCTAGCCTCAGAAAACACAGTAGGTGGTGCGAGTAGCAATGTACCTACACAATTTAAATTATTCAAATTTTTAAATTTTTATTGTACATTGTGTATTTCTACTACATATACATGTATATATTAATTATGTAGCAGAAATATTTGAAAGGAAATCTTTGTACTCCTTAATTGAGCTCCTCTCTGTGAAAGACTGATTTCCCGCCTGTTTCATTGAACACATTACAGGCTAAATTACACTGAGGAAATTCTCTCTTTGATGACTGTATATCAGTAAAAAGTGTTTTAGAAGAATAACTGATCTTCCAGTTTCATGTCATCTAGCATTCTATGCTCCAGATAGCCTCCTGATGGCTAGAAGGAAAAGTTTCTTAATCTGTTTAAAGATGGATTTTCTAATCATCCACAACAACAGGAATAACCTTGTCTGCAAGGACAGTCTGGCCTTGATCTTTTTAACAAAATCATCAAGGACAAGTACAGGGTACTTAGATTTTAAAAAGGCAACCCAATTGACTGACGAGGTCTATGGGCCCTTCATGGCAATGTAAGTTGTTCACAATCTAAGAACACTGGGCTATTGTACATCTCTACCAATCAACGGGTAGGTTAAGCCAGGTCAAAATACTTAATGTTAAAATGAATATAAACATCGAGTAAATAATCAAAGAGTCCCACTGGGATGCCCAAAAAAATCACTTTAAAAACATTGGCTCCGAGCCCTGTAATTTGGGGTAGGTACTAATCTGGCTAGTCTGTGCCTATCCATGCATAGACAAAAGGGTCAACAGAAGGACATAAGTAATACACTTGTCATGTAATCTATATACCATGACATTCCTCAGAATTTTCCTTGTAACCTCTTTATTGTACTGATTCCTCTGTTACCGAACTGCCCCCCCCCCCCCCCAACTTTTTAGCCTAAGGGTAGCAGTTTGTTAGGTTTAAGGTAGAGGTTCTGGCTGTCGCTCTCCGAGAGCTCTCGACTCGAGGGCCAGAACTGTTTACAGTAGATAGGTTAAATATAGCAGTTCAGAATGAAACAATTAATACATAACTGTTCCACGAGTTGAGATGTCTGATCATCAACCACTATACAATCTTTAAGACTTGTAAATAGGTAAAGCTCGACAATCCATGACTTCAGTCCCTTGGTACGTGCAGTCGCTCACAGGCCAACTTGACTAGCACGAACCTGGGACACCCCATTAAAAAACATAGCCTCCGAGGCCAGGGGCATGAGGCAACAGGAGCCAATCTGGCTATCTGTTCCTAGTAGGCAGGCGGTAGGAGATTTCAATTTAATTTTTAACCCTCCCCGGGAGGGAAACCGCTGTCAGAGTGATATCAGCAATCTGCTAGCCTCAGCAATTTGCAACTCACATTCAAGAGTGCTAATTATTAAGTTTTATAAGCTGAATTGTGCGTTTGGAAAGCCCATGTCAATCAGTTGACTACTAATAGGCAGAAGTGTCCATCACTTATTCCTTTTAAACTCCAACATGCACATATTCTCTGACACTTGGATTTTGAGCTAAATAACTGTGTCTATGATATCATTATGTTTCTGAACAGAAATGGTGTTACTTATAGGTTCACCCTTTCTTCACACAATGTGCAGACAAAAAGTAGGTTACACTACCCATATCTCAAGAATTGAGTGGTCCATTGATAACCTCATGGTATCACTAGCGCACCACTTGACAAACTAGTAGCGCCACCTAGGCAATATAGAAGAGAGCCACATGGTTTGGTTTTAACTGAATAATTAATTCAGATCCATTTGTTTAATGCCACCATACTGATAATAAGCGGGGACCAATACAAGTTATACATAAAGGTCTTAACAACTTTGTAAAATAATATCTGTTGTAACAGATTGGGTCTCTTAGAATTTTCACTGTCTTAGGATCTTAATAATGATAAAGTTATCCACGTAAGTCAGTAAGGTACAATCCAAAATAATAAACAGGAATGCAGATATCACAAGTTAATGGATTCTTTGTCACTTGTTAATTGGTGTGAATATCTAGCAAGTAACAACTTTCATACTTTTAATCCTAAAAGTATGTCCGAGTTGATCAGCATGACCCGTTTCCTAAATAGGTCTTGCCAATAGGCATTCCTAAATAAGCTATTTTACTCAACTCTCATATGAAAAGGATTTGACTTTCTGTCATAACCTTCATTATAAACAAAACAGGCTTGTTAAAAAATATTAATTATTCATTTTACTGAATATAATTCAGCAACAACATTTGAAATTGATCAATTTCAATAAAGATTGTGCACTCTATGATAACTGTCTTATACTTACATCACTGCCTCTCCCTTCAGGAATTAGAAGTGTGATATATTTTAATAAGACATTTTTATAATCTAATTTATAACCAATGCACAATTGTAATCGGTGATTGTGAACGGTAAGCCTTGTAAAACTGAACAAAAATAAAATCTGTTACACAGACAACACTATGTGTCAACATACTTTATTAGTCACATAGAGTACTACAAAATATGTGAATTAGGTTTTTAGTAGTATTTTAGAATAATGGTAATTAGTATTTTAGTGAACTGCTAAGAAACTCTAAATTATTTACTTTTTGTTTTGTATTTATGTCATCAACTATTTTGTTATATTTGTTCACTTTGGAACTGTTACAGCGATGGCCTAGTTATGATTTAGATGAATAGTACAAAAATCATTAGTTCATTCTTTATTTCAATGAATGTGTCATATTTTGATTAGCATTTAAATTAAATAAAAATGTTATAACTGTTTCTTTATCAGACAATGGATTCAAGAAGGAATTAACATCATGTGGGTTCTTTGATCCATAGATAGAACTTTTACACCGGGATGATCAGATTGTACTTTCAAACATCATTTTATAAATAAGTAGGGAGCTTTTGTTTGCAGTTACCAATACAGTAGTTTTATCAACTGGCTTCCTCACAGATATAGGCTTAGTCACATACATTTTAGTTAAAAACCTCCCTCCGCAAAATTATAATTGCACAATACATATTTGTTTACTGTTACTACATAAACACTTTGATTGTGCTGTAGCTAAGTGAATGAGATTGCAAGGTTTCCTTATTGAAAACCAAACAATTCGTTTTCATGTTGGAGTATGTCAAGCAGTTTTAGTTCATCCAGACATTCTAAAATCACTTGACAAATAATTTCCTTTACTTATGTTTTAAACTGAAAGTTCTTGTGGTTGTTATACACAAGCCACGTCTAAGGAAAAAGCAATACGCTGGTCAGTGCGTCGTTTTAACGCTTTATCCACCCTTTTCACGACCCAATAATGTCATTATCATGCTGCTAGAATCACAAGCCAGCAATTGCTACTATAAACTTTGTATAACAACAGATTCCGAGCTGGGTCAGTCGTGTTAGGGGATTATTGAAAATTTCAAGGAAATTTTTCTCTCTTGCGCTATTGCGGCTATGTATTAGACACTCCAACCCCAAGTTGAGAGACGTAAAACATTAAATATAGGTACCACTCACCTCGTTCCAACTCACACAATGTGAGGAGCGCTAGAAATGGTTGTTATCACAAACCTTATACTTATTCGGTAAATAAGCGAAGACGGAAGACGGTGCCATCTGAACATTTATCCTTCGAGGTTAAAGAGTCACTTGAAAGGAATTTTGCTTCTCAGAATCGGCAAAACGTGTGGGAACTTAGATCTCCATTTCGATCTAGCACTGAATCAAAATCAATAATGTCAAACACACACAATATAACACCTTTTCCGTGCACTTTTAAATACTTTCTGTACATTTTAACTGAAATTTTACTAATTTTCCATGAAAATTATTAAGAAGGAAAGATTTTGCGTCCGGTTCGCGGCAAAATTTAGATGCTATGACGTGAGCTGTCAAATTGACATTGACAGGCGCAAAGGCGCGTCTGCTTTATGGGTGAAAGAAGATTCGCATGTGGTTTGTACCTGGGATCTATGAAGGTAAGGTATTATTCAATCAGCGTCCTAGGCTGAGTTTAGATCGCATTCTTCAAATCAAACAATGTGTGATGAAACACATATAATAATAATTTTTCAGTCTCCATTCTACAATTTATCAAGACTGGTTGGCAGTTCTCCTGGACTGTCGCACGAAAGGCGACACGATACCCGGTGCCAATGGTGTAATCGGCGAAAGTGGAGCTACTATGGCTGCACTAAATGCCCTCAAAAGTGCATCAAACGACATCAAACTACCCTACCAGCACAGTCATTTCATGTTATTTGTTGGGGACAAGTTACTGGCACTTTACTCAAGGTATGTAATCCTTACCTAATACTATAATTTGCGAGTTGCAAGTTGTTGGATTTTGACATTTTTTTTAATATTTTCTAGCCGAGGAAGTGAGGATTTGTCGCCCCCGGATTTGATTTTATTGAGCATACAATGCATCGCTGCTCAAGAGTACTGGAAAGATCTTAACAGTGATGATTCGGATGAAGATAATATGGAAATAAATCGATTGCCTTGTGAGTATTCTAGTAGTTATAGTTTTATTATTCAGCTTATGATCCGGATTAGATGTTGTGTCTAGCGAGCTCTCATGTCAGCCTATTACAAATTATTGATGAACGCTTGTTACAATGATAGCGCCATTCTCGTAGTGTAGTTCTGAGCCGACTCCATATTAAAAATTGCCATCGACAAGCTAACAAGTTACTTTTTTTTATTAATTTCATTGTTTCTTTTGCCACCGACTTCCGAAAGAAAAGTTTTGTAGGTTATTTTACCCTTTTTTGTGGTTGTTTTTGAAGGCGGTCACATTTTTTTTTAGAAAAAGTTTTTATTTTACTCTTTTTAGTTTAAATATTCAACCAAAATTCTTGTCAAATACATCATTTTCTTACATGTGCACTAGAATTTTGTAATCCGTAGCACCGGTAATAACATCGTTAACATCTCTTTCATTCATTCCCTTTCTCAAAAACTACTGAACCTATTTTGATGAAATTTGCAGTATTCCCTAAGTTGAACGATACCTAGTACAACAAAAAAAGAATTACTTAAATCGGACTTGTAGTTCCGGAGATATGCGAACATAAACATAATTTTCTTACTTGAGGAGTTGTACCTTCCATCATCAGCTCAGCTACATGAGATGATGATTTCCATACGCAAGTACTTGAATTACTTCATAAGATTTGCGAAAAACTACGTGTCAGACAATAAAATTTGAGGGTTGCCCTCGATTTCTCCAAGATCCAATCATCAGATCCTGAAATGGTGACAATGGGACCACACGGGAAGCACCAGCTTTCGAATAAAAAAAGAATAATGAAAATTGGTTCACCCAGTTGCAAGTTATGAGGTAACAAACATAAAAAAAAAAAAAATACAGTCGAATTGATAACCTCCTCCTTTTTTTGAAGTCGGTTAAAAAGTGTAGGACTGGGTGTCAACGGCTGCTTAGTAGATACCTACGCCCCGTAGGAGCGCTACTGCTACCAGTGCTACCGGACAGTAGTCTTAAAGGTTTTAGGATTTATTTAGCCCACAAATTGCACGCGGCCGACGTAACCAGCACCATATTCGTATACTCCATTTTTATGCTCAACGCATAATATCTCAGAGATTTTAAATATGTTATACGCATTAAAAAAAAATAAGTTAAAAATAACTAAAACCCGACTACGACAAAAACGCGCACTGAAAAGTATAAAACAAGAACAATATTCATTTGACCGATATTGTGCTAGCCGTGGTCGTGTGCCACCTAGCCAATAAAGATTGTGTAGAACAACCGCAGGTGGCACACGACCACGGCTAGCACAATATCGGTGAAATCCACGGTGTCCTTCAATAGCCCTTTACGTTCCGGGGTCACGGTAATGAGATAACTCCCGCGACCCCGACAGGCTTTGGCCCTCTAGAGGGGGGGGGGGGGCGTCATTATGCTGACGCTCTTAAGAATGTTGATTTTAGAAATGTTTTCAGGGTTGTCAGCGGAGAATAGTGCTGTAGTGAATTTATGCGCGGGACCTGCCGGGATTCCTTGTGCGCCGCATTCGATACATCTGGCGGAAGTTGCACCCAGGATCACTTTCGTGGTCGTTGTTGATATGGATTTGAGGTAGATATCAAACGTACACATACGGTTTAAGGGACGCCCACACACACAATTGTTACTGTGAATTCAGTTTATGACTTCGAACTTGCTTGAAACATTTCGTTTCGTTGAAAAACTTTAACCTCATAGTCTGCAATCTAGTAATGATCATCTCCCCCTTCGACTACACAAGATTTAAAAACAAAAATTATTTCATTAAATTACAGAGAAGTCGGCATTTCGGCGTATATGTCAAATCAAATACTATCCAATTTAAGAAGACTGTTGTTGCAAAGAAATTTAGAATTGTTGCCTACAACTTTGGATTCTTTAGAAGCGGCATTGAAAAAGGTACATAATGTAGACAAACTTAAGAGCTTTCCTCTGTATTCCTAAGTTAATGTGATTGGTTTTCTAATATATTACCTCTTCAGACAACAGATGCCTTGCGTAAGAATAAATCGAACTCCAATCTTTGTGCCCGGCTCACAAGTCGTATGCTGGAACTTCGCAAGTCTTGCACTACAACTACACCGTTGACCCCTGAGACGACGGCCATAGCGATGCACACGGCGTTGGAAGCCGTCATTGAACAGTTGAAGCCCGATATCCCTAGCTTGAAGATGGAGCAACCTTTGAAAGACTTAAGAGGAATATTATCGCCCTACGTCGAGTTCCTCTGTGTAAAAGCCAAGAGATACTTCAGCCTGGGATCATATCCTTTTGATATCAATATTTATTTATTTAGCTTTATATTAGAAGGTTTCAGTAAGCTATGATCAACCAGTTTAATTCGGGATGTTCGTTCGTGACATTAAAACAGTTTTTCGGGTAAAAGTGAAAATAGAAATAGAGAAGAACATACTTTCATTAATGTACGCTTCTATTTCCATGCAGCGCGTAACCAAACAGCTACATAGGTAATTGTCAATAAAAGCATATCCCAACTCGCCCAAGGATGCATAAATCATGCTGATGTTATTGATTGCATTATCTACATGTAACAGATAGTCAAGTACTTCAATTCAATGCTGTGTATTTGAACACATGAGTGAAATGCTGATAAATTATAAGGGTCTGAACACTCTGAACCCTTCAACCTAATGATAAAACCGATAGTGTGTTTCAGAGTTTTATAGCAAATATAGTGACTAATGACATAAAAATGATACGGTATATTCTTAGCTTAGCAAAATGTTCAGGTTATTCATCAAGTATATTAAATATCTTTTTTTTTATGTTAAATCTTGGTACCAAACAACCAACACTCAGTGTCAAAGAAACAAAAAATAAATTAATTAAATATAAGGAATACCGGATCAAACTGAGGTTTCCTAAAATTGTCTTGTCTGCATTATGTATCAGCCATTTGCTTTTGCCTAGTCATCATCATCATTATTTTATGTTTATATCACTGTACCAATTATTTATTTATAATTGTTTTGTGACATTCTCATTGTCAATTTTAAGAAAATTCCTTCAACAATTATGAACTTTATATTAAAACAATGAAAGTCACAATACAATCCATATCATGTTGGAATCGATTATTTCGCTTAATGTGGGGAGTGTCTGAGCACGGGCGAGACGGATGCAAGTTGTTCCCTAACGCTGCACAAGTATGTGGAGGAGTTCCCCGGCCTCATCCACTTCATCTACGTGGACCGCACGGTGGGACGGTTCCTGGCACCCGACATGGCTGACTGCGCTGACATGCTGGCTCCGGATACGGTAAAGATCAACATTTTATTCCGTTTCCAGTTATCGTTAAGGTATTATAGTAGGGGAGGCTAGGAAGCTAAATTTGCAGTTACTCAAGCGTCATGGCGACGACCTATTGGATTTGAAAGTTTATATTCTAAAAAAAAAAAGTTAATTTGAAGCTTTCTATTTTAGTGGAAGAGAGAGCATGTAATTACACAGAACATATAATAGTACTACGCACAAGAAATGACACTTCCAAAAAAAAATCAAACAAATTTAAAATCTATGAACGAGCGAATAAAGTACATTTTTACTTGCAGCTGTACCGCCCACCTACTTTTATAATAGCCTAAACTTCCCGTGCGCAAGCAAAAATGTACTGAATGGTGACGCGCGAGAGTTTATTTTAGTTTAGCTGACGCCAACGACATAAAAAGGTTACTGTCGGTCAAGCTCAATAGGGTTGCGACTCGCGAGTTTACGCACAGTTAGGTAGGTATACGTTTTTTATGCATTTGTTAAATTACGTTATTAACATAAATACTTATGTTCATCAAGGATTTTTGGTTTTTTATCATCAGCCTACATATTTTTGGTTTCGTCATCGATTACATCATACATTATCGATTGGTAGCACAGAATTTTAATAGTAGGTACATACACATACCTACGGCACCTTACGTGAGGAATAATCTTACTAATTTCGTTCTATAATGATAAAATTACATAAGTAGGTACCTATAACTACTTCAAAATGTAAAAGTAAGTTGACTTGGATTATTTTGAACAAAAATTATTTAATTATGTACATAGTTAAGTTTTCAAAATTGTTTTCAAATAAAAATATATAACGTAGGTAGTAGACAGTATTGAAACGCAAAGAAGCGACGTTGCCGTTCCGCTTGTTATTTAGTGGCCCGGTCGGTATCGTAGCTAGGTACTAAATAAATTATCAGGAAGTTTGACACTTTATCCGTCACCTGTGAAATTGGCCAGTTATTATCATTTTGCCCTTAGAGGCTTTCTGCACCACCCAAACCGTCCGCCGACAAAGATGACCTTGGTCCCGTCAACCAACGCTCTCCCTTCGGCCGAAAGCGTTCCAGACGGTTAATTGGGTCCGAACTCCGACCACGTACGCAGCCTGTCGGGATGGGTGCACTCTCGACCAAGGCCATCCAAAGGTCGTTTGACTCCGCCTATATCTGGTCGGTCGACCAACGTCCTCACGGTAGATTTTCGCACCAACTGGACCAAGGTCACCTCTGTTAGCGGGTGTGTTGCGGGTCTTTGTAAATGGTAAAAAGTCGCGCAACGAATTACGATCGCTGACCTTGAATGCGTAGTATGGCCATTTTCTGAGTTTGAACGTGAGTTTTAAACAACAATGCAATATATAATCTTTTTACTTTCTACCGAGCGATAAGGTGAGTGAGAGTGATGTCAGGTTTGATATTCCTCTATTTTTCTGGCTCAGGCTCGCATCCCGAGTAGGTAGGTACCTACCTATCTCGATCATAGAATATAATATAATAGTACTACGCACTCTCGATACATTTCCGAACTTGTAACTTAGGTAGGTACCTAATCGTGTTCTGTTAAGCGGAACATAATGTAAGTACCTACTTGAAAGACATAATAAATAAGCGTATCACAAGTAGGTAGATAGGTAATTGATACTCGTAATAATTAACCCTAGATTCATAAACATAATTATGTACACACGAATAACACTGTTCATAAACATTCGATATTATCACTTTTTTTTCTTACCTTTCGACGTCACGCGGTAGTGTATGAAACGTGAGGCTCTTGTCTCTGTTGTCGTTTAGGCAACCAAAAGCTATGCAGTATTTGCTTGTCTTCATATTTTCCCACGTTTTTATTAAATAAGTTCACTTTTAGTTGTACTGTGGTTGTACAAATAATTACGACACGGAGCGCGTGCGATACGGGCGGCGAGCGAAAGCCATCTGTGGCGACCCGTGAACGGTGTGCGCGTGTGTGCGTGCCGTTTTATACCTACACCGCGGAGTGACCCAGGCCTGGTAATTATTAAAAATGTAAAAAAAAATGTTGTATAAAAGTACTCGAGCGCGTCAGCCATTAACAATGTAAACAAACGCGCTTTATATTTCTGATAAACATTACATATTAATCTGACGATTTATTCAAGGGAGCTGTCCGTAACAAGCGGTTGAAAAACGAACAAAAAAAAAAGGTTACTCGAGCGCGTCAGCCATTCATAGTGTATGTATAGTAAATCCTAATAAGTGTCGTATTAAAATGTCTGACGATTTGGATGTGTCACAAAGTAGTAATTTATTTTTAACCGACTTCAAAAAAAGGAGGAGGTTCTCAATACGGTTGGTGTTTTTTTATCTGTAAAAAAAATGTGATCTCGAGATACTCCAGCGCGTCAGATTTTTATGCAGGAGGTTCAAGTTGATATCATAGTCCTCCTGAATAAAAATCTGACCATTATATGGAGGGATTTCGCTATTCTGAGCATTTTAAAGGAAAATAAACAAGATACCTGTCTGCGTTCACGTATAAAAATTGCATCATTTCTTTTATATAAAAATAATTAATTACACCATTAGAAATAGAAACCCGTATGGATCATTAAAATTACAATACAAATGTTAATCTTCATCCCCACTGGATTCATCTTCGAAGTATGTTTCCACTCCTTAACTTCCCGGACGTCCTCGTCGATACACTATATATCTCCATGATACACTCATAATGTTATATTATACATTTTATGATATGATAGTATTTAAATATGGAAAACAAAACGTACCTGTATCAAAAGTATCTCCGACGATGTCTTCGTACGCTTCAGGAAGTCCAAGGAACCAAGTTAGCTCCGTTTTTTCATCCACATTTCTCCATCCGGATTCTAAGAGGCGACATCTCTGTAGGAATATGATTGTGAGAAAGGAAGTGAGACGCAGAGTGGGCAATACACAGCCCTCAGCTGCTGTACGCTTCACCTTTTCTCCCCGATTCTACCGAACATCGCCCCATGGAAATCGTCAGATTATTAGTTCTTCACGATTGTAACAGTGTATTTCATTCAATTAAAAAAAAAATTGAATCTCGTTAGAGTATTTCGAGGTGACGTTTTTTACAACTTCAAGACTCGCTCATTTACCCACGCTCAAATTGACAGATTATTATTGAGAATACAGTCTTCTGAACGTAATGAATCTGCTTTTTCTTAATGTGACGCGCTCGAGTTTACTGAGGATTGATTTTTTTTTACTAATCTGACGGGTTCTCCTCAACACACCCCACCATATGAAGGGTTCATACTTGGTAGAGAACTAGAGTACATTAAAGGGTGCAAGGATATAATAAAATTGTATAGGGAGACCCTATACAATTTTATTATATGATACGCTCGAGTCACTTCAAAAATCCCTTCTTGGGCTTCCCTACTATTAGCTGTATGTTCCCCTAAAAACTTTACATAAACTTGTGTTACCTGTAAGGAGTGGTTTATCCACTTATCCCAATTTGAGAGGCGCGTAGATATTGATTCTTGAGGCTGTAATAGGTACAGATTATTACAAATCAAGCTGATCTACAAACACTTGCAAACTACTTAATAAAGAAATAAGCTCTCGTCCACATTTTTCTCAACAATAGAACCATTACATGACCATTGGTCATGGTAAAATTCATTTTGCCTTTTTCCCCATTCTTCTCAGTAAGATAGCTAATCGTCTCCCGCCCCCTTTATTAGAAGTTGTTGTTGTCAGGTGCGGCGTGCGGTGTGTCGCAGTTTCGCGATAGTGCGCGAGGGCTACTGCGCGGCCACGTGGCGGCGCGGCGCGCTGCACGGCTGCGCGCTGGTGTGGTGGGAGCGGCGCGGCCAGCCCGTGCGCCCGGCCGCGCCGCCGCACCCCGCCGCCGTGCGCGCGCTGCCGCCGCCCGGGGACATCAGAGGTACCTTCTACAGGTAGGTCCCTTACTACTACACCAGCGCGCTGCACGGCTGCGCGCTGGTGTGTGTACCTTGCTACCACCGAGTTTGAAACCAATTTTCCACCAAAGTAGAAAGGACGACGAGTGAAGACTCTCCGGTTTGTCCTTTCCGACCATAGGCCACAAGGCCTTTTGTGCACTACAATAGTATCGAACTTCGCGCGGTTCACACAATGGTGATTCCATCTACCCCGTTGACTGGGCAGGAATTGCGGGATGATGAAACCAACCCACGAGCTGAAATATAACCAGAAATGTTCCTACTGCAAATTCATCTCTCACCAGAGAAGCTCTAGAGTGATAATATGCTAATCTCACCTACTTTTCAGGCAACTCCTTGAGCTAGCGTTCCCCAACGACTCCCGCGGCGTGTCAATAAAGGAGCTGATCTGCGTCCACCTGGGCCTGCTGCCGGCCTCTACGGCAGTTCAGCAAGCCCGACGGCTCGCGCACTCTGTGCACGAACTAGCTGGAGACGTCGCTACCGGCGCGGCTGATCTGCTGTGAATCTAAGACTTAATTGAAACGCGGAGTATAAAAAATTTAATGTTATATCCTTCCTACGTATCTTACTAATATTATAAATGCGACTCTTAGCAAATTTACTAGAGAGGTACACAATTCGTTTTTATTCCGATTTTATGTTCCTGTGGGATAATTCTCGAGTTGTAGCGGGCGAAACCGCTGGCAACTGTTAGTATTTAGTATAGTAAATTTTAGATTATCAACTTGTCTTGAGTGTATACAGGGTGTTTCTTTTAAATTGGCCAAAAGGGAGAAATCCGAATCCATAAGAGATACGGGAAAACTTTCTTAGGAACCTATAGATCTTCAATTTTGGCGTTTTTTTTATTTTTTGGTCAAGTGTGAGTTTTCCACAGAAATTAGTGAAAATGGCCAATTTTTTTTAATGGAAACTTCAACACCTGATGCAGAACTGCAACAGACCTGCTAAACTATATGAGATACAAAATGATGCCATAGCAAAAATTGTTCCACGTGATGAGCATTTTCTGCTGAGAGAATAAAATGAAGATCCTGGACACCTGATGTGGAACTTCAAGAGCCCAGCTACACTATAACATATACAGGAATGACGTCTTAGCAAGAGTTGTTCAGCCTGATGAGCACCTTCTGTTGATGCATAAAAATTGAAGATCTGGAACACCTGATGTGGAACTTCAAGAGCCCAGCTACACTATAACATATACAGGAATGACGTTTTAACAAGAGTTGTTCAGCCTGATGAGCACCTTCTGTTGATGTATAAAAATTGAAGATCTGGAACACCTGATGCGGAACTCCAAGAGACTAGCTACACTGTAATATATATATACAGGAATGACGTCTTAGCAAGAGTTGTTTAGTCTGATGGGCATTTCCTGTAGTCTTACAAAAATGAAAGATCTGGAACGTCTGGAATCGTCTCGCGGATCCCGTTGTTTTCCCGTCCCCAGGCTCCTAGAATTCGACATCAGACGTTTCAGATCTTCGATTTTGACGACCCCGAGTGCTGGCATAAGCAACAGGATCCGCGTACGAAGTCGCGAGCAGAAGCTAGTCCAACATATACATATATGAACAAAAACAATCAACATTTTAACCAAGTATATCAGAGTGGTGCAGAGAAATAGATTGTACATCCACAAAAATAACCACCCAGAATTAGGAGTACCGCGAAGCGGTGCTCCGTCGACGTTTTCTGACATTTTACTTAGTTTAGTGAAATGACATGATCTGTGATCATGTCTCCTTCTCGTGGTCGTTCATTATACACATTGCCTGATGCGCTTTGGGCATTTTATACAATACCTAGGCAATGTATGAAATGAATCGTATTATATACATTGCCAACGTTTTAGGCAATATATATAAAGCCTAGGCATTCTATACAATGCCGGATTATACACATTGCATATAACATCTATACTTCAGTACTTAGGATGACTATAAATATTAAGAATTAATATTATGAAGAATCTATACTATACTTTATTCTTATGAAATAACTGGTAGCATTTTTTTAACCGACTTCAAAAAAAGGAGGAGGTTCTCAATTCGGTCGATATGTTTTTTTTTTGTATATCTAATCTACCTTTGCTAGAGATAGAATAGACACAGATTTTTTTGTAAACATTCTAGTCTAAAATGTGTCTTCAGTTTAAACTTTTAAAGTTGTGTTCACATCGCAAAAGTTCAACTTAGCGTACTTACTTGTGTATTTTGTTAATTCCATTTACCTTTTGGGAAACAAAAGAAGAACTGTTCAAATCGGCCCAGGTCATTTCTGAAATCTGTTAAAAAGGCGGTATGTTACCCATAGCGCGATGCGACCCGATTCGAACGAATTCCAACTACAAGTGAAAATCAACCTTGTTACTAAGAAATAATTATGCAATTCGATTGACTTGTCGTTGTCATGTCCATAGTGTTTTGTTTTTCATCTACCCATAGATAACAACGTGTTTTATGTCTTATGTCATAGTGGTAAGGTTGACTTTCACTTGTAGTTGGAATTCGTTCGAATCGCGTCGCATCGCGCCAAGGGTAAAGTCCCTTATTTACCAAAGAAACTGTCCAGTTTATGGCGCCCGGAGTTTGTGTTTTTGTAAAAATACACTATTTAATTACCCACTACTGCTCATGGTGTGGACGGACTGTACTAGACATTAATTTCTATGTCAAATTATACTGGGTGTAAGAGACAGCCCTCCACAACCTTTCAGGGCTTGCTCAGTAGACGAAACTGAACAATATTTCACAATATTTTTTTTTTTTTGTAGGAAATGAAAAAAAATCGGCCTCTCCATACAAAATTATAAACTTGATTAGACAGTTTGTATGGAGAGGCCGATTTATTTTTTACATTTCCTGAAATAAAAAAAAATTGTGGAAGATTGTTCAGTTTCGTCTACTGAGCAAGCCCTGAAAGGTTGTGGAGGGCTGTCTCTTACACCCAGTATAATTTGACATAGAAATTAATGTCTAGTACAGTCCGTCCACACCATGAGCAGTAGTGGGTTTTTTTTTTTTTTTTTTTTTTTTTTAGCGTGGTAAAATCATCAAATGAGTCCTCCAACCCCGGGCAGGGCGGGAGGGACTGTCAGACTTCTACTGACTAAAATCCACGGTGTCCTTCATAGCCTGTTAAGTTCCGGGGTTACGGTAAGGGAATAATCCCGCGACCCCGGCAGGCTTTGGCCCTCTGAGAGGGGGGCCCCGTCATTATGCTGACGCTCTTTGAGGCGCGCGTGGGACACAACGCGCCGTCGACCCGGGCATGGTCCTTGGTCGGGCAGCGAGTTGCCCTTTACTCGCTGCCCGCATGCCCGCGCCTACGGTGGCCGGAGATCATCTAGCGACGTCCGTCGCCGTAAGCGTCTACTACCGCGGATGGGGCGGAGGGAGGACTCTGTCCTCTCTCGCTCGCGGCCCGCCTCCTCCTTCACGAGCATTACTGCCTCGCAGAAGGAGGCGACCGCTTCCCACTCCGTCTCGCCCCGCAGCATGGCCGCGACCAATGCTGGGCGCGAGAGGTCTCCGCCTATCGCAGCCGTGAGGACACGTCGGTGCTCTGCCCAAGCTGGGCAGTCTTGCACCGTATGCTCCACCGTGTCCTCCGGGCGATCTTCGCAGTGGTGACACCCAGGCGTCTCCTCCTTTCGCATCAGACACAGGTACCTCCCGAAACTTCCGTGTCCGGTGAGGACCTGCGTCAAGCGGTAGGTCAGGACGCCATGACTTCTCTCCAGCCACTCCTCAAAGAGGGGTCTTACCGCCGCAATTGCGGCGTGCCCGGCCTTCGGTCGCGACAGTGAGCAGTAGTGGGTTAGCTGAAAGTTTGTGGAGGGCTGTTCCTCAAACCCTGTATTATTATTTATATTATTATTATAAAAGGCAGGATATAATTAGACGAAGTAGATTATTATGAATCATGACATTCCGTAATGGACATTCCAATTTATAGAAAAGTTACAGACGCCAAGACATCAACCTACTCCAATCTGTCATATTTATTTTTTAAATTTTGAACTTGTGATATATCACGAGAACAGAAGGTTCACATTCGATTAGGAAAATTTGACAGAGTGGGGTCAGTTGATAGTAATTTTTTTTATATGTTATACACGAGTATAAAAATATGAATATTATTTTATTTTGCCACGATTTGTTTTTGTTGTTTCAAATAAACATTCAGAATATAATAACATTCCTTGTGTTTTGATGATTCTCCTGTAAACCCAAATATAAATAATGACTGACAAGTGGGAATGAGAAAACTTGGGACTACTGCTCTGGTCTCCAAGTAGCAGGAGAATAAGCAGGAATAAGATGTTCAATAAACTACCATCATCTTGAGTTTGAGGCAGTTGTTGCGTCTATCATTGATGTAAATGTAGGCTACTATTTTGTTGTGTAGCCTCTTTTCTGTAAGCCATTACCACTAAGAGCCGTAGGGGCGTAGCGACTGCCGCACAGCCGTAATACGGAGCACCCAAGTAGGAAGGGCCCCGCGACGATAGGAATAAAAAATTAAAACATTGCGGAAGCTCCGCAATGTTTTAATTTTTTCACATATATCAAATTTCAATATGGCTACTATAGCTGCCATGAATAAGATCAGTTGATCACCATTCTCAATTTTCTAGCTCCCTTCTGAATTTTCATAATGGCATCAGCTAAGGGCATCAGTAAAAGCACCTATCTTTTCGGATTCCTGATAGATGGCACGATTTTTCAAACAACCTTCTTAACAAAATTCTTCATAGTGCTAATTAGAAATTGATACTTCTATGTTAATTCAACCATTCGATAAAATGTTAAGGTTGTTTGAATCAAAAATCAAATTGCTTATCATCTTTATTTACATTTGTATTGATGTAATCCTATTAATAAGTATTAAGACAAAACAAAGATAAGTAGAAGTGTTTCATACTCATTAAATTAACCCAAACGATGCTATGTCCTCTAGCGGGCGGGCAAGCGAGCTAGGCGGACGAACATCGTTTCACCTCTTTTACATACTTCGGTTCAAACCGCGAGCTACCCACTAACCTACGTCAGCGATGCGAGCTAAACTAACGATATATCCAACGATTCCAGAGAAGCTACTTGTTCACCTCGTTAGGCGCGCCCGCTTCGCTAGCTTTGTTCGCCCGCCTGCTTCGCTAGCTTAGCTGAGAGAGTGACAATGAACAGAACGCTATACACTCGCTCTCCCATCCGCACCCCCTGCTTGCTCGCCTACCCATCTGTAGTTTTCACACGGAAAACCCGTGTGAACTCCATAGTTTAGCTCGCCAATATTCTGCGTAGTTTGTATGGTTTCCTTCTCTCGCTTCGCCTGCCCGCCAGCTCGCCCGCCCGCCCGCTGGCGGTGTGGCCTGCGCTTAATTCTCTCAGCCAACCTAACATCACTAGAGAGAATGAAGTAATTGTGATCAATCAACAATAGATAATACCAAATTCCTATTTTATGGTGATATCTATCTGTAACAAACTTAAAAAACATGGAAGAAATAATGTAGGTATATTTTGAAAATTGTTTTTCGAGTATTATTAGTAACAAACAAAACTGATATTATTGTTATGATAATGAAAAGATTCACTTATTTGGTAACTTAGTGAATATTTAAACACTTAATTGAAAAGGCACTTGTTAATATTCAGGTGAACTATCACCACACTTCACATCTTCACTTACTACCAAGGTCTTTTTTGTCACATGTTTATCTTCAACATCAAAGATTATTAAATCCTCACTGCCATTGTTTTGTTTCTGAAAGTAAAAATAAAGTTTTTTTAAGTGACCATAATAATCATCAATATTAACCAAATCATTAGAAACAGCATCTAGACATGCGGGAGCGTGTCAGAGCCAAGCAAAGCAGGCGCGCAGCTCACAGTGTGTAAATTATTACACGAACCATTTGGAGCCATTATAGCCCCTCATAACTCAAAAACTATTTAACGTAGACTTGTCGAATTTGGCATATACAGCGTGAAATTCTAATGGTTGTCTTTCCGAAGCGAAATGAGTTTGTATCCGTAATACAATCGATTAATATTTATAAAAAAAATTAGACTCAACAAATGGCAGATTTACAATTGTGCTAAACAAAACTCGAAAGTGACTTGAACCAACAGTAGGGCATCGCGCGATATGATACGCGGAACGCGGGCGGCCGCCTGGTTGGCTCGATCGACCGCGCGGGTCGTTGCAGTTTTAAATCAGCTGATCATACTTTGAGTCCTGACTTAATAAAACACAAAACCCAATAAGTTATTCCAATTTTCCCTTCATACTTTTACGGATTTAGGACCGTCATAAATAATTATCTTTTAAAAAGTCTGATTTAGATGATTAAGTATTTGAGGCGTATTAAAAAAATGGAATCAACTTATTTACAATGATTTTGATTACCTAACCCACTTTTAAATGTTTATTTACGGGGTACGAGTGAGTACTTACATTTCCCGGTAGCGGAGTAATTGTTCGAAATGCAAACCACTATGTTCAATGCACAAACGAGTACGTTTTAACTGGTTGTCTTTCAGTTTGATAAGAGTGTCTATAACAAGTCTCACGATATTGAAAGCGTCCACTATCGCACATAACAACACGTCACGAGTTTGATGTATACTTCACAATACACCAGGCGTTTGAGCTGACCACGATAGACCATAGAAAAGATGTCGATAACGCATTACACTTATGACGTTCGCGGAAGGACTAAACGTAAACGCAGAGCGAACCTTTTAGCCGCGGGCGCGGCCCCCCCCCCTCACCCGCGCCGTCGCCGTATGCTCCGCGCCACTATGCTCGAGAGCTTATTTTGCTCTGAACATTTATTATTCACTCGCGGAGGCGCGTGAGTTTCGTGTAGGTACCTACCTAATACGCCATGTCTAGTGCACTACTGTAACTATCGATTCTCGCTCTTTCGAGTTTATGAATACTTTTTTTAAGATTTGAAAAAAAAAGAACTTTTTTTTTAAGTTTAACTTTGTGTTTCGATAGTACCTACTACTGATGGGTAATCGTCCTGCCGTGGAAAGACAACCATTAAAATTTCATCCTGTATATTGAGACTGGCGAGATACATATGTGTTCCAAATTTTATAAACATATCTCAAACAGTTATTTAGATATTAACGTCCAAAAATCGTCATTTTTATGACTGACCTATAGATCAACAGTTCCAGATGACCTAGAAAGTTCAAATTTGACATACAAATAGGTAATTATGTGAATACAAAGGAAAAAATCAGAAACTGGTAATTTTTTATTCATCATCATCATCATCATCATCAGCCGGAAGACGTCCACTGCTGAACATAGGCCTCCCCCTTAGACCGCCACGCCGAACGACAATTCGCCACTTGCATCCATCCGTTGCCCGCGACCCTCACGATGTCGTCGGTCCACCTAGTGGGAGGCCTGCCTACGCTGCGCCTTCCGGTCCGTGGTCGCCACTCGAGAAATTTTCTTCCCCATCGGTTGTCAGTTCTACGAGCGATGTGGCCTGCCCATTGCCACTTCAACTTGCAAATTTTATGAGCTATGTCGGTGACTCTGGTTCTTCGCCGAATATCCATGTTCCGGATTTAATCCCGCAAAGAAACTCCGAGCATAGGTCTTTCCATTGCTCGTTGAGTGACTCTCAGTCTCTCTAAAAGGCCAGCAGTCAAAGACCACGTTTCAGAGCCATAAATCATCACTGGCAACACACACTGGTTAAACACCCTTGTCTTGTGACACTGTGGGATTCTCGATGAGAAGATATCACGTAGCTTCCCAAACGCTGCCCATCCGAGTTGGATTCTTCGGGCGACCTCTTTCTCGAAGTTGGACCTACCTAACTGAACAATCTGTCCAAGGTAAGTATAATGGTCTACAACCTCGAGAGTATCGTTCCCAACAACAACCGGTACGGGTGCCACATGGACATTCGACATGACTTTCGTCTTGTCCATGTTCATTTTAAGGCCGACCCGTTGGGAAACGATACTGAGGTCGCTGAGCATAGCATTGAGGTGCTCCAACGATTCTGCCATGATGACTATATCATCGGCAAAACGAAGGTGAGTGATGTATTCGCCATTGATGTTGATGCCGAGTCCGTTCCATTCCAAGAGCTTGAAAACGTCCTCCAACGCGTTCGTGAACAGTTTCGGAGAAATAACGTCTCCCTGTCTTACGCCTTTCTGCAATTGGATTGGTTTCGTGCTCTCTTCCTGAAGTCGGATGGACATGGTGGCGTTCCTATACAAACACTTCAACACTTCGATATACCTATAGTCGATATGACATCGTTGGAGGGACTGCAATACTGCCCAGGTTTCGATTGAATCGAAGGCTTTTTCATAGTCCACAAACGCTAAACACAATGGCCGATTATACTCCTCTGTCTTCTGTATAATCTGGCGGAGCGTGTGTATGTGGTCTATAGTACTAAAACCTTTTCGGAAACCGGCTTGTTCGGGAGGCTGGAAATCATCAAACCTGCGTTCGAGACGGTTCGTAATGACTCTTGAGAACAGCTTGTACACATGGCTCAGAAGTGAGATTGGCCTGTAGTTCTTCAACAAGGTGTTGTCACCCTTTTTGAAGAAAAGAACAACCACACTCCTGTGCCATGCTTCTGGCGTAGAACCTTCGAGTATGACGGAATTAAATAACTTCTGGAGGACTAGAAGTACCGGTTTTCCACCCGCTCTCAGAAGTTCTGTTGTGATTCCGTCCTCACCCGGCGCCTTGTTATTCTTGAGCTGTTTAAAAGCCATTTTAATCTCGTACAGGCTGATGTCCGGGATATCCTCAGTGTAGTGTCGAGTCAGTTTAGCTCTTGCGTCTCGAGCTGTACCGACACTGGGTTGTCGTGTTGATGTGTATAACTGTCCGTAAAACCTCTCAAGCTCTCTTAGGATCTCCGGTTTCGACGAAATGATGCTGCCGTCGTTAATCTTCAGCTTAGTCATTTGGCTCTGCCCAATAGACGAATTCTTTGCGAAGACTTTTGAGCCCTGGTTCCGCTCGATTGCCTCTTTAATCCGTGCCGCACTAAAGGAACGCAGGTCACGTCGCATTGATTTAGAGATTCGTCTATTGAGTTTGCTATATTCCGACATAATTATCAGCTGAAGATTGCAGCCTCATCTCGGACCGGTCTTCAATCAACTTGATGGTTCCGTTCGAGAGCTTTTGAGGCTTATTGCGGCGCGGGGTCTTAAAGAACTTGGACCCCACAGCTAGGACAGTTTCCAGTTCCACCAACCCATTGTTGATTTCGTCCACAGTTTCGCATTCGGTTAGGCACTGGAAGCGATTGTGCAGTTCGAGTTGAAAGTCTTCGGGGTTCCGGATGTGGGCAGGATCAGGTCGGAGCGTGGACTTCACCAGACGAGACCTTTCAAGCTTGACATTGATATTCAGTGTGCCTCTGACAATTCGGTGATCGCTACCGGTTTTTACCTTAGCGATCACAGAGACATCACTTCTTGGTCGGAGAATATTCGCTTCTTGGTCGTCATGATGAAGTCGATCTCATTTCTGGTAGTACCATCGGGGCTCATCCACGTCCACTTCCTGGATGGCCGCTTCTGGAAATAGGAGTTCATTAAATGAAGTTCTTCCTTTTCCATGAAGTCGACCAGTCGCTGGCCCCTATGGTTTCGCTGCCCATACCCAAATGGCCCCACTCTCAACTCATCGCCATTCCGTGCGCCCACCTTCGCGTTGAAGTCCCCCATAACAACGGTGAAGTATGTTTCGGAGGCATGTATGGCCTCGGATATCTCCTCATACAATGCCTCTACTTCATCATCAGAATGTGTCGAGGTCGGCGCATATACCTGTATGACCTTCAACGAATACCGGTTGGTTATTCTGAGTATAAGGTATGCTACCCTACTCGACACACTGTCGACTTTCACAACGTTGTTGATGAGGGACCTGCGGATGAGAAATCAACACCACCCTGGGATTTACGGTCTCCTTCCCGGTAGAAGAGCATGTTGCCGGAATCTAGAACTATCGTATCCTGACCCTCTCTTCGGATTTCAGAAGGCTAATTCACGTAATTTTATAACGCGTCGATGAAGTAGTAGTGCAGTTGCAGTTAAGTTCACGTTCGAGTGATAAACGGTATGTAATCTTTGAACTGCGCGTAAGCTGCGCGTGAACTGCACGTCAACTGTACGACAACCAAACCAGGAGAGAAAAAAATATTGCCCACTGAATAATCGAATGGAATCGATTACATTTCAATGAATATGACATTAAAACTGCATGTTGATCGAATTTAAACTTGTATACTGTCATTTTGAAACGTCAAACGAATAGTAGAATACCGATCATTTTGCGATCCAAAGATCCAAAACACGCACGCGTGACGCGAACTTGACGCGAGCGTGTCTGACAGCGACAGAGAATACGAAAAACGTTGTTTTGATCGAAACTTAACTGCAACTGCACTGCAACAGCACTTCTTTAGTTACGTGAATTGCCCTACAGATAATCCCAAGATATCCCATCGCATTTTGCTCAATTCTTCCTCCAGCTCGATAATCTTCTCATCGGTCCTCAGTGTGCGGATGTTGTGTGTTGCCAGGGCCAAAGTCCGTTGGGGGTGGTAGCGGGGCATCTGCCGGGGATTCTTAGCACCCCCTGCTCCGCCGTTACCCGATCCGCTACCCAGACCAGGAATAGCGGAGCTGCCGGGGACTGGGGGCCGTGTGCTATTATTGTCGATCATAATGGGGGGGGGGTTGCCATAATCCCCACGCTTGGCAGGCGGCTTGGGGATCGCAGTAGGGTCACCGTAAGTTTGCAAAGGACGCTGCTGCCCGTCCTTCGGTGGCTGGACGTAGTTTAAGGACGTACCCGGGTCCGTGGTCCCGGGTCAATTTTTTATTATTTTATTATAATTTTCACTTAACTTATAATTAGTGCCTGTAAATCTCTATTTGTGGATTTTATGATCTTTACGTAAATATATAACGAGTTAAACACCACCCTAATTTTTTTTTTTATGCAAATTTTCCCGATTTTGTACTTATAAGTTAAGATTAAAGTCGATTTTCGTAATTATTACGCGTAACTAAGCGGATTTTACAACCAGTAGCGCCACCTATTATCATTTTCAGAAACTCACTGCACCATGCACTAAATCAATGAAGAATTGATTTATTCAAGTGACACTAGATGGCGTTGCTTAATTAGTGCCGAAACTCTATATTTTGTGAAATGTAAATTTTTATGATCTTTACGTGAATATATAACGAGTTAAACACCACCCTAATTTTTTTTTAATCCAAATATTCCCATTTTTGTACTTATAATTAAGAATATAGTTAATTTTATTTTCGTATTTATTACGCGTAACTAACCGTATTGTACAAACACTAGCGCCACCTATTATCATTTTCAGAAACTCACTGCACCACGCACTAAATCAATGAAGGATTGATTTATTCAAGTGACACTAGATGGCATTGCTTAATTAGTGCCTAAACTCTGTTTGTGAAATGTGGATTTTATGATCGTAACGTGAATATTTAACGAGTTAAACACCACCCTAATTTTTTTAAATCCAAATATTCCTGTCTTTGTACTTATTACTAAGAATAGTTGATTTTTGTATTTTTTACACGTAAGTATCCGTATTCTACAACCACTAGCGCCCACTAGATGGCGTTGTGCAATTACGTCACGATCCTGAATCGCGGTGTTAAGATGGGCAGGCGATTAGTATAAGGTTTTGTGAACATGTAATTTTAATCTATTTTATTGATGCACACTGATGGAATTAAATCCTTGTCCGAAAAAACCGAACTTCCCTTCTTGCCGGCAACGAACGGTGTGTAACATCCCCTACAGTTATTAACTGGGATTTATGATTAATTATTGTTTCAATCTATTTAGCGTTCAGTAGTGTAAGATCATTATTTATGTACAAAAAGTAATGATATCCCATCAAAAACTTAAATGTGAAATGAGAGCCAAGTAGCGATGGGTCGTTGACGGTTTTTCCGTCAACGAAACGTTTACGTTGATTCACGTTTGTCAACTAGTTAATCAACTAGTTAAATTCGTCAACGAGTTGAATGAGTTAACGTGTTCATCTCGTTGACGAATTTAACTGTCAACTTGCAACGTAAACCGTTGATTCATTAAACGGTTTTTATTCAACGATTGCGCGTTGAATTTTAGAAACAAATTTATTCAAATTATGTATTGGAAACGTTTTATGTACAAACTAGCATCGAAAATTGTGTGAAATAAAAATATTATTTATATTTTTCACAGACCGCTGTTCGCTATACCTCATTCGTCTCAAAAAATATTACATTTCAAATAATACATTGGGATAATTAAACAAACTCCACCAATATTTATGTACTATTCATAAAATAAATATTTCGAAAATCAACTCATTCAACCGCTCGCAATCTATGACTTTAAAACTAACGAACCATAAAACTCAACGTTGAAGATAACGTTTGCGATCTCGTTAATTCAACGAGACGAACGAGTTCAACTCATTAAACGTCGTTGACGAATTGAACTAGTTGATTCATAAACAGTTAACGTTAATACGTTGACAGGAGATCAACGGTTGATTCAACTAGTTCGTTGATTCAACGCTCATCCCAAGAGCCAAGCTCAATAGTTTGATATTATGCCTTGGTTGTTGACTTCAACGAAAAAAGAAGTGAAATCTAAATGGGTGCCAAGTTCAATGGTCAGTCCTGAAATTTATTTATAACAACATAAACTATATTTCTTTTTATAACTAAGGATCATACATTGTAGCCTAATTTCTGGCTTGGCTATTTCTCATTATACGAATTGTATAATTATCCTCCATAAGTTCTAAACCTTTTACTTGTTTGTTTTTATTTTATTATTCCGAAAATTTGGTTTGCTGGTAGTACTAACCATCGAACAATTCGTATATGAGAGTAAGTCAACAACCAAGGCATAATATCAAACTATTGAGCTTGGCTCTCATTTCACATTTATGTTTTTGATGGGATTTAAGCATTCTACATCCAAGCAGGATCATGGGCGTACCCCCACCCCATGGTACGAAAAAGACAAAAAACGAGAATGAAATAAATAAAAAAATGTGTGGAGGACATATCTGGGGGCACGGCAGTGCCCCAGCCAAGTCTCGAGCAAAACGGGCACGGCCGTACCATCTTTTCTCGAAGCGATTCGCGGCTGTTTCGCCCCCCCTATATCTTCGACGTGGACAAAGCTAGGAGTTTAGGTTTTCGGTGAATAATAGTAGGCATTAGAACAAGCTTAAGTTCGAAATTACATGACAATTGAATTAATAGTTTAGGAGTTACGGTCGAACAAAGTTACACCATTTTGTCACTCACTGACTCACTGACCGATCATCAAAAATCTAAGGTACTTCTAGCAGACTTAGAAACTTCAAATTTTGCACCAAGGTCATTAGGTCAATAGGTCATTAGCCACATATAAAGGAAAAATAATAAAAACATTAAAAAATAATATACCATAGAAAACAATTTCATATTTGCGGTTTGGCAAGAACATTGTGTATGGATTTTGACTGCATTGTTAACTTTGTTCGTTGTTTAAGTATTCAATTGGATGAATAAATACATAGAATAGAAAAGAATAATATACATGTAATACATAGACTATAATTAATACAAATTAAAACAAAGTTCATTATTCATTAAATTAATAAAGCTAAAACTCCATTGTATTGCGATAAATATTGTATGCGCGCTCGATAGATGGCGTTGTACCTGTCTGAATCACGCTATGGTTTCGTTACAGAGCGCAGTCTAAGTAGTACTTTAAAATAATTCGATAATTTACATTTGATAGCGGCATCTATCTATGAAAAACCATTTCGAAACGGGGAGGGTTTGTATATATGCTTTTGCGGTTGCACAACGACACGCTTTGCTTTGTAGCATAGATGCAAACCTACCTTGCCACTTCCTTCTGAGGAGGCAAGGAGGCGAGGTCTTGAGGGAGAGTGCAACAGTCACGTTGATCCTCAAGGCAAGTCTGGTGAGTTTACCTTCTCGTGGTTGCCACCCCGTTATCGGTCTAATTCCGTAAGAAATAGACGTAACAGAAACCACCGGGCGATATTCTTCTAATTTATTGTATTTATTTATATATACTCCCCTATGAAACTATCCCCCCCCCCCTCAACCAAAATCCCTCCCTCCCATCCCTATATCCCGTCGATCCCAGAGGAAGGGCAACCTCGATTCCAAAAAAGCCCACCCCCACCAATATGAACAAGCAGGAGGATAATATATCTACCCAGGTGGGTCCCGGCCAAACCGGGGAATCCCACACCGCTACGGCGGTCAGCCCCCATCGTAATCTGGGGGGGGGCAACCGACTGTTTTAAAACTACTTCGCCACGGTACTTAATACACAGTAACAAAACTATCGGAATATCTAACAGAAGCTTACCATGCATGCTGTAAACTAAGAGAGCCAAAAACCAGTCATGAGAGGAATCCCTGGTGGAACGCTGAACTTGGTAAACTCAGAGATGCATTACGTAAGCAATTCAACAGAGCCAAAAACACTAGACTCCCAAACGACTGGGAACTATACAAAGAGACCCAGTACACATATAAAAAGCAAATCAGAATAGCCAGAAAGACAGCCTGGCGCAAATTCTGTGAATGTATTGAGACCAACAACGAAGCCGCAAGGGTAAGGAAAATCCTCTCAACCGACCAAGACCGAACCCTTGGAACGCTGAAAAAACCCGACAATACATATACACTCACGGACCTGGAAACCAGTAAGGTCCTTCTTGAGACTCACTTCCCCGACTGTAAACTCCTAGAGGACAGGACATGGGAGGCGGAACCAGACTGGACCCCAACGGACATGGACTGGTCCAGAGCCCACAGCATAATAACGGAAGACCGGATAAGGTGGGCCATTAACACCTTTCAGCCATATAAGTCCCCAGGACTAGATGGCATCTTTCCGGCCCTACTACAGTGGGGGGTTGCACATCTACTACCATACCTGATGGAAATCTATCAGGCCTGCATAGCACTCAGACATATACCCCTAGCATGGCGGGAGGTAAAAATCATCTTCATACCCAAACCTGGCAAAACGGACTACACCCAACCCAAGGCTTATCGACCTATAAGCCTTACATCTTTCCTACTGAAGACCCTCGAGAGACTCTGTGAAGGTATATCCGAGACGGACCTCTTCGGGAAAAACCCCTTCACAAACAACAGCACGCATACTCCACGGGCAGATCAACGGAATCCGCGCTACATAGCGTAGTATCCAAGATTGAATGTGCAGTGGACCACAAATGCTCAGCACTGGCCGCCTTTATTGACATTGAGGGCGCCTTTGACAAAACCACGTTCAACAGCATCAACATGGCCTTAGACAGGCACAACATAGACCCAACCCTGAGCGGATGGATTAGCAACATGCTCAAGCAAAGAGCTGTACAAGTTACAGTAAATGACACTACGAGGGCCATCGTGGCGAAAGGCTGCCCACAAGGGGGAGTCCTCTCACCGCTACTATGGAACCTGGTCGTAGATGACCTCATTAAAACACTAAATGAAAATGGTTATTTCACTGTAGGGTATGCCGACGATATAACCATAATAATAAATGGCACTCACGAAAATACCCTGTGCAACCTCATGCGCCAAGCATTGAAAATAGTGGAGGACTGGTGCAACAAACACCAGCTATCTGTAAATCCTTCAAAAACCGAGCTGATTCTCTTCACAAAAAAGAGGAAGCTACCGACCCTACAGCTTCCACGCTTCTTTGGAACCACCCTAAGCCTATCAACTGAAACCAAATACCTGGGCATCTTTTTGGATAAACAGCTGAATTGGGCAAAACACATCAACTACATCACCACAAAAGCCAGCATATCCCTGTGGCAATGCAAGCGAATGCTTGGCAGGAATTGGGGGATCAGTCCCAAGATCACTCACTGGCTATATACCACTGTCATACGACCGACAGTCACGTACGGCTCATTGGTCTGGTGGCCCAGAACAAACCTGAGCACAACCCAAAAAGACCTCGAAAAGCTGCAGCGATTTGCTTGTATGGCAGTTACTAGCTGTATGAGAACTGCACCCACCGCTGCCCTACAGGCAATGCTTGGACTGCCACCTCTACACCTCATCGTGCAGAAAGAGGCGGCCCTAGCCGCCTTTAGGCTTTATGCCCTGGGAACCCTAAACAAAGACTCCAGAATTAAACACACGCGAATTAAGAATGATGCGATCGAACAACAGCCAATGATGGCATCACCATGCGACAAAGCCCCAAGACAATACCACTTTGAAAAGCACTACAATATCACACTTGCAGAAGAGCAGTGTGACTATTCAGGCCCGAAAGAGCTGAGGATATACACAGATGGATCAAAGAATGATTCCGGAACCGGGGCTGGAGTCTTCTCACACGACCTTAACATAAATATATCCAGCCCGCTGGGAATGTACAACACCGTCTACCAGGCGGAATGCATGGGCATTATACAAGCAGCATATGCGATAGAGGCTAGAAGAGTTACGGACACCCATATACGTATACTCTCTGATAGTGCCTCAGTCCTTCAGTCGTTGGAGAAACAATACACCACTTCAAGCTTAATACTAGAATGTCACAATGCACTAGAACGTCTAACGGTATCTAAACGCAACAAAGTGACACTACAATGGATTAAAGGACATAGCGGATCATTGGGCAACGACGCGGCTGATGAGCTAGCTAGGAGAGCATCCAGCGCATCAGTTTGCGGACCTGAACCCATTATACCCATCCCCTTCAACCAGATACGTAGATGGCTGCAGGAGCGCACCCTCACACAAGCAGAGAGATGGTGGACCTCGACACCAGGCTGCAGGCAATCCAAGGAAGCCCTGCCATCCCTAGATGGCAGGCTAACCAGACGTCTTTTACGCCTGGACAGGACCGGCATGCGCCTGCTGACAGGGACCATAACGGGACACTGCTCCCTAAACAAACACTTCCACACAATAGGCATAACGGACAGCCCCCTGTGCAGGGCATGCATGGAGACTGAGGAAACCATCGCGCATGTGCTCTTCGAGTGCACAGGTGTCACACAGATGAGGACAGAAACCCTCGGGACACCCAGGACTTACACAGATGTTCTCCACAGACCAAAGAACCTGATCAACTTCTGGAGGGAGGTGGGCTGGTTGGAATAAGCCACCAAGGCCACTATGGCTCACGCACAATGGTCCACATGAAGGACTAAGTGCGGAAACCAAAACCCCTAACATAGAACATAGAACCATTTCGAAACTAAAAAATATTGTAGCGATATTCGGAGAACTTAAGTTAGCCGGATTAGATAGTAGATTTATTATTGTTATTACTGAAACAGTTATTTATAGTTTATTAATATAACCTACTTAGACATAGTTACATATCTAGTTGTTTACGTGTTTAGTTTAGTTAAGTATATTTAGTTTGTAAGTTAGTAGATAATTATATATTTATTAAGTTAGTTATTTGTTAGTTAGTTTAGTTCTATTTAGTTTGTTAGTCATTTTTTTGACTGGCCTGTTGGTCTAGTGGTTAGTGACCCTGACTGCTATGCCGGAGGTCGTGGGTTCGATTCCCACCCAGGACAAATGTTTGTGTGATGAGCACGACCATTTGTTCTGTGTCTGGGTGTAATTTATCTATAATATGTATGTATTTAGAAATATATAAGTATGTTTATCAGTTGTCTAGTACCCATAACACAAGCTCTGCTTAGCTTGGGACTAGATGGCGTTGTGTGATAGTTGTGGAATATTATCATTTATTATATACTAGCTTCTGCCCGCGACTTCGCACGCGGATCCTGTTGCTTATGCCAGCGACAACGGGGTCGTCAAAATCGAAGATCTGAAAAGTCTGATACCCAATTCCAAGAGCCCGGTTAAAAAAATTAATGGGAGTTTGGCCAGTAGAGTAAAATTTTTACTCATTATGTATTTATCGTCATCGAAAACCAGTCCTGAACTGTTACCGCCTTCACTGCGTGGAGGTACTCCCAGTTTATGTTATTTAATAATTATACAGTGAAATTAGTTATAGCTTTGACTTCCACATCAGGTGTTCCAGATCTTCAATTTTTATACATCAATAGTGATAATGCTCATCAGATTGAACAAATCTTGCTAAGACGTCATTCCGGTTCGCCCTGAGGACACAGTAGACTGAAGACTGCCCCGCTTGGGCAGAGCACCGGCGTGTCCTCACGTTGGCGACAGGCGGAGACCTCTCGCGCCCGGCATTGGTTACGGCCATGCTGCGGGGCGAGACGGAGTGGGAAGCGGTCGCCTCCTTCTGCGAAGCAGTTATGTTCATGAAGGAGGAGGCGGGCCGTGAGAGAAAGAGGACAGCGTCCTCCCTCCGCCCCAACCGCAGTGGTAGACGCCCGCGGCGTCGGACGTCGGCAGACGATCTCCGGCCACCGTAGGCGCGGGCAAGCGGACAGCGAGTAAAGGGCAACTCGTTGTCCGACCATGGACCATGCCTGGGTCTACGGCGCTTCGTGTTCCACGCGCGCCTCAAAGAGCGTCAGCAAAATGACGGGGCCCCCTCTCAGAGGGCCAAAGCCTGCCGGGGTCACGGGACTTTTTTCCTTACCGTGACCCCGGAACATAAAGGGTTAATGAAGGACACCGTGGACTTTAGTCAGTGCAAGTCTGACAGACCTTCCCGCCCTGCCCGGGGTGGGAGGATATATTTGATGATTTTGCAACGCTAAAAAAAAAAAAAGACGTCGTTCCGGTATTTGTTATGGTGTAGCTGGGCTCTTGGAGTCCCACAATAGGTGTTCCAGATATTCAATTTTTATACGTTAACAGAGAGTGCTCATCAAGCTGAGCAACTCTTGCTAAGACGTCATTCCTATATGTATATGTTATAGTTTAGCTGGGCTTTTGGTATTCCACATCAGGTGTTCCAGATCTTTAATTTTTATATGTCAACAGAGAGTGCTCATTAGGCTGAGCAACTCTTGCTAAGACGTCATTCCTATAATTATATGTTATAGTTCAGCTGGGCTCTTGGTGTTCCACATCAGGTGTTCCAGATCTTCAATTTTTATAATTATGTCAACAGAGAGTGATCGTCAGTCTGAACAACTTTGCAAAGACGTCATTCCTGTATATGTTATAGTGTAGCTGGGCTCTTAGTGTTCCACAACAGGTGTTCAAGATCTTCAATTTTTATACGTCAACAGAGACTGCTCATCAGGCTGAGCAACTCTTGCTAAGACTTCACTCCTATATATGTTACAGTTTAGCTGGGCTCTTGGAGTTCCACAACAGGTGTTCCAGATCTTCAATGTTTATACGTCAACAGCGAGTGCTCATTAGGCTGAGCAACTCTTGCTAAGACGTCATTCCTATATATGTTATAGTTCAGCTGGGCTCTTGGTGTTCCACATCAGGTGTTCCAGATCTTCAATTTTTATAATTATGTCAACAGAGAGTGATCGTCAGGTTGAACAACTTTGCAAAGACATCATTCCTGTATATGTTATAGTGTAGCTGGGCTTTTGGTGTTTTGCATCAGGTGTTCCAAATCTTAAATTTTTATACGTCAAACGAGACTGCTCATCAGGCTGAACAATTTTGCTAAGACGTCATTCCATTATATGTTATAGTGTAGCTGGGCTCTTGGAGTTCCACAACAGGTGTTCCAGATCTTCAATTTTTATACGTCAACAGAGAGTGCTCATTGGGCTGAGCAGCTCTTGCTAAGACTTCATTCCTATACATGTTACAGTGTAGCTGGGCTCTTGGTGTTCCACATCAGGTGTTCTAGATCTTCTATTTTTATATGTCAACAGAGAGTGCTCGTCAGGCTGAACAACTTTGCAAAGACGTAATTCCTGTATAAGTTATAGTGTAGCTGGGCTCTTGGAGGATTGGGACGCGTATCACGCAGCCAAATCCAGCTACAAAAAATGCATCAGATACAGACGCTCCCTGGGATGGCGTAAATTCTGCGGTAGCATTGAATCTTGTCAGCAAGCAAACAGGGTAAGGAAAATACTGGCGCAGCAGGACACTCCTGGTACCGTCACTCTACGGAAGCCCGACAACACACTCACTACATCACCAGAAGAAGCGAGGCGCGTCCTTATAGAAACTCACTTCCCGGGATGCGCCTTCGCACAGGCAATCAACTGGAACGATGTCAACCAAACACCATCAGATAATGATTGGCGTTATACCCACAAGGTCATCACGCTGGAGAAAGTTCAGTGGGCGATCCAGAGCTTCCATCCTTTCAAGGCAGCAGGCCCGGACGGTATCTTTCCAGCACTGCTGCAGTGGGGAGGCACTGCTGTCGCACAGAGGCTTGTACCCATTATGAAAGCGTGCCTGGCCTTCAGATATATTCCTAAAGCATGGAGGGAAGTGAAAGTTATATTCATACCCAAACCAGGTAAGAGCGACTACACCAACGCCAAATCCCACCGACCAATCAGCCTAACCTCCTTTCTCCTGAAAACCATGGAGAAGATATGCGAGAGAGAACTGAGGGATGGGGCCTTGAAAACAATACCGCTTCATGCAAACCAGCATGCATACAGCTCGGGTAAGTCGACGGAATCCGCTCTTCACATGGTGGTCGGCCAGATTGAGGGAGCGATACATCAAAAAGCCACTTGCCTGGGCACCTTTATTGATATCGAAGGAGCCTTCGACAAAACAAACTTCTCCAGCATCAGTGCCGCCCTCTGCAGACACGGAGTTGAACAGGTACTGGTGGACTGGATTACTAATATGTTAAGTAAACGAGTGGTTCGCCTTGAAGGAGAACGGCAGGTAGCCTTAATTGCCAGAGGATGCCCCCAAGGGGGGGTACTCTCCCCACTCCTCTGGAACCTGGTGATCAACGACCTCATCACCAGGCTCAATGCATGCCACTTCTACACAATAGGATACGCAGATGACCTCGCCATCCTCATCTCGGGGAAGGTCACGGGGACTATTTGTAACCTAACGCAACAAGCGCTAAGAATAGTAGAACGATGGTGCAGGGACTTCGATCTTTCAGTAAATCCCTCGAAAACAGAATTGGTAATGTTCACCCAAAAAAGATCACTTGGACCGTTTCGTCTACCAAAACTATTTGAAACAGAGCTCCAGCTAGCCAACGAGGTCAAGTATCTAGGAGTCATCCTAGACAGTAAGCTAAACTGGAGTAGCCATCTTGAAAACAAGCTAAACAGGGCCTGCATCACCTTCTGGCAATGCAGGAGAATGATAGGTAAGAGATGGGGCCTATCTCCCAAAATCATACTATGGATCTATCGTACAGTCATTAGACCCATGATAGCCTACGGAGCCGTGGTCTGGTGGCCTCGCACCAGGTTAGTCACCGCCTCAAACAAGTTACAACGAATACAAAGACTGGCCTGCATGGCGACTACAGGCTGTATGAGGACTACGCCCACGGCAGCCCTGGAAGCCATGCTGGATCTTCCTCCGCTGCACCTGTTCATACAGCAAGAAGCGACGCTGGCGGCGGCTCGTCTCGATACAATACAACTCTGGGGTAAGAGGGAATCACAACACACCTCGGTATTACAAGGACTTTATGAGGAATTTCCAATAGCAAAGGCCATTAAAGACCGGGTACCCAAACAATTTATATTTGATAAGAAATACAAAATCCAACTACATGAGGACCACCGCTGCGAGGGGCTGACCCCGGCGGAGCTACGGATCTTCACGGACGGATCTAAAACAGGTAGCGGTACCGGTGCCGGAGTCTTCTCTGAAGACCTCAACATCCGCATAGCCAAATCACTGGGGGTCCACAACACAGTTTTCCAAGCAGAATGTATGGGCATCATTCTGGCAGCGGCAGCGGTCGCAGCCAGAGAGGTAAAGGACCACTCAATTCGCATACTGTCAGACAGCATGGCCGTGCTGCTGGCGCTTGACAGCCACACGGTCAACTCTGGACTAATATACGAGTGCCACCAGAGCCTAAACCAGGTTGGTGAGCATAACAATATAACCATTCAGTGGATCAAAGGACACAGCGACTCTCGAGGCAACGACGCAGCGGATGAACTCGCTCGAAGGGGATCTAGCTTGACGGCGGTGGGACCCGAGCCTATACTGCCACTCCCCTTCGGTTACATACGTACTCTGGTCAGGGAACGCACAGGTAATTTACACCGTTGCCTGTGGCAGGATCAGGATGAGTGCAGACAAGCCAAGGAGGCACTACCTGCCATCAATAGCCGCTTCACCAAACTAGTGCTCAGGTTAACCAAACAGCAACTACGAACAATGACAGCCGCCCTTACGGGACACGGCTCCTTTAATAAACACCTCTTTGTCCTAGGTATCACAGACAGCCCCCTGTGCAGAGCCTGTATGGCGGAGGACGAGACAGCAGCCCATGTGCTCCTAAACTGCCCTGAGATTGCTTCATACAGGGCAAAGTACTTCGGTAACCCAGGTACTCTCCGCGAGATCGTCGGCAACACGAAGGCGCTGCTGGCTTTCCTCGGCGAGCTGGGGTGGATCGAATGATTTCTTTCCCACCCGCACGCAAAATACGCGCATATGACGTGGAGTTGCGGATACCAGCCCGTTATACAATACAATACAATACAATGGGCTCTTGGTGTTCCACACCAGGTGTTCCAGATCTTCAACTTTTTATATATCAACAGAGAGTGCTCGTCAGGCTGAACAACTTTGCAAAGACGTCATTCCTGTATATGTTATAGTTCAGCTGGGCTCTTGGTGTTCCACATCAGGTGTTCCAGATCTTCAATTTTTATAATTATGTCAACAGAGAGTGATCGTCAGGTTGAACAACTTTGCAAAGACATCATTCCTGTATATCAGGGGTCGGCAAGTAGTTTTAGGTAGGCTCCGGATAAACCTTGAAAATTTATACAAGGTCCAGAAAAAAAACAAGTGATAATAATTAAGTGTTAGGCAGCTATTTATTGTAGGATTAAAATTCTGAATTATAAAATTGTGGAATTAATGTGAAAAATTGCATCGACGGTCTTGAGCTAGGTTTTTATAGTTTGGTTCTCGAGAAGAACAGCAAATTCGAAGAGTGTCTTCTAAGTGAGCGTCCGTTAATGTTGAACGATATTTGTTTTTCAAAAAATTCATCTTTGAAAAAGATGTTTCGCATACGTATGTCGAACCAAACATAGTGGCCAAATTGATAGCAAGTTTTTTGCAATTTTCATATTTTACTGGGATATGTTTGACCCAAAATTCTTCAGTTGACACAGTTTTATATATTTTCAAAGACACATCTTGCATATCGATTATTTCCATTTGAAGTGATGGCTTTGACAGATTAAACAACTTGGCAGCCACATCTGTCCATTCTGCTGCTACATCAACTTCAAAGGACAGCTTGCCCATCTCTGCAAAGTCTTGGAATCTTGTGGCAAATTCGTTCCTAAGATCGGCCAAAAATGTTGTAAAGACTGCAATGTCTTCTTCAGAGTTCTCCTTTTTATATTCCAAAATTGTCGGAAAATGAACAAATTCTTGTCTTGCAATATCTTTTTCAAAGATATCCAGCTTACGACGAAAAGCAGACACGCTTTGTATCAGATCACATATTAATTTTCCATTTCCTTGTAACTCTGTGTTGAGCGCATTTAAATATTATAAAATTTATGTATTTATTTATACTTGACATACAATACATTACTATATTTGGCGGTCCGAGGTTCAACCTTTCGCGGTCCGCAAACGGACCGCGGTCCGCAAACGGACCGCGGTCCGCCTGTTGCTGACCGTTGCTGTATATGTTATAGTGTAGCTGGGCTTTTGGTGTTTTGCATCAGGTGTTCCAAATCTTAAATTTTTATACGTCAAACGAGACTGCTCATCAGGCTGAACAATTTTGCTAAGACGTCATTCCATTATATGTTATAGTGTAGCTGGGCTCTTGGAGTTCCACAACAGGTGTTCCAGATCTTCAATTTTTATACGTCAACAGAGAATGCTCATCAGGCTGAGCAGCTTTTGCTAAGACTTCATTCCTATATATGTTACAGTGTAGCTGGGCTCTTGGTGTCCCACATCAGGTGTTCCAGATCTTCAATTTTTATATGTCAACAGAGAGTGCTCATCAGGCTGAACAACTTTGCAAAGACGTAATTCCTGTATATGTTATAGTGTAGCTGGGCTCTTGGTGTTCCACATCAGGTGTTCCAGATCTTCAACTTTTTATATATCAACAGAGAGTGCTCGTCAGGCTGAACAACTTTGCAAAGACGTCATTCCTGTATATGTTATAGTGTAGCTGGGCTCTTGGTGTTCCACATCAGGTGTTCCAGATCTTCAATTTTTTATATATCAACAGAGAGTGCTCGTCAGGCTGAACAACTTTGCAAAGACGTCATTCCTGTATATGTTATAGTGTAGCTGGGCTCTTGGTGTTCCACATCAGGTGTTCCAGATCTTCAATTTGTGTATGTCAACAGAAAGTGCTCATCAGGGTGAACAACTTTGCTAAGACATCATTCCTGTATATGTAATAGTGTAGCTGGGCTCTTGGAGTTCCATATCAGGTGTTCCAGATCTTCAAATTTATTCTCTCATCAGAAAATGCTCATCACGTGGAACAATTTTTGCTATCGCACCATTTTTGTATCTCTTATAGTTTAGCTGGTCCGTTGCGGTTCTGCACCAGGTGTTCAAGTTTCCAAGATAAATTATAGCCTATGTGTTGGCCAGACTTAATACCTATACAACAAAAAAATAATCATTCAAATCCGTCCAGTACTTTTTGAGTTTATCCCGGACATACATACAGACAAACAGACAAACTGACAAAAATTCTAAAAACTATATTTTTGGCTTCTAGTAGGGGCGGCGAGGAAGGGATTTGTGTTGTGACTCGAGCGCGTCAGATTATTATAGGGGAGAATCCTTGCACCCTTTAAATGTACCTGTACCAAATATCAACTCTTAATATTGTGGGGTTTGTTTGGGAGAACCCGTCAGATTAGTAAAAAAAAATCGATCCGCAAAAATACTCGAGCGCGTCAGATTAAGAAAAGGTAGATTAATTACGTTCAGAAGAGTGTATATTTCAATAATCTGACAATTTGAGCATGGCATTTGGAAATGAGCGAGTCCTGAAGTTGTAAAACAAAAACGTAACGCCTGCTCGTTTTTTATAGCAATCAACGTTCCGTCCAATTAATTTTTATTATTTGTAAGGCGTTTTCGTTTTTGGGTCTTCAACCGCTTGTTACGGACAGCCCCCTCGAATTAATCGTCAGATTAATATGTAATGGTAATCAGAAATATAAAGCGCGTTTACACTGTAAATGGCTGACGCGCTCGAGTACTTCTTTACAACTGTTTTTTTTTACAGTTTTAAAAATGTTTACACGCTCTCCCCCTCACTAAAATAGAAAACTTGTCAGAAACTTTTTTCTTTTTAAAACATAATCTTTCAAATCCAATAGATCGCCATGGCGCTCGAGGAACTGCAGATTTAGCATCCTCGGCTCCCCTACTATTCGGTATCGATTGTAGATCACACCCCAAGTATTCTTTTTTAAAAATATTCTATGTACAGTTTTGACTTTTCTACTATTTTATTATATGTAAAGATAGTAGATATATATTTATTAAATTAGTTATTTGTTAGTTAGTTTAGTTCTATTTAGTTTGTTAGTTATTTATTATATATATATAATACGTTTAAGCCCTATTAATATAAAGAAAGAAATACACTTACAAAAAATAAATGAGATCCCACCAAAAACATTAAATGTAAAAAAATGCCAAGTCTCTCGGTTCAGTATTTCCATCGTAAAAAGATTTGAGATCTCATAGAAGCCAAGTCCTATTCAAATTATTTTGTAGTTATAAATCAACATTAAGTAATTGTATCAATAGTTTTCTTTATATTATAATTATAGTGACTTGGCAATGAGCAAAAATTAAAAGCTGCTTGCTGCCTGGAATTATGTGCAAATGTTACTGACGAGACCTGTGATCAGATTATTTGTTATGTGTGAATCATGATGGTCACTACCTTACTCTACGTGGCTCATTACGTAGCTCATTGCCAAGTCACTATAATTATAATATAAAGAAAACTATTGATACAATTACTAAATGTTGATTTATAACTACAAAATAATTTGAATAGGACTTGGCTTCTATGAGATCTCAAATCTTTTTACGATGGAAAGACTGCATCGAGAGACTTGGCATTTTTTTACATTTAATGTTTTTGGTGGGATCAGAATTTTATGAATTCAAAAGGGCCACATCAATAATGTTATGCTAGAGTCAGTGTTGTGGCAGGGTTGATCCTGGTTTATGTTTAGTGGATTTTAAACTTCAGTCTATAGCAGATTGTACTTTAGAGCAACTTTATGTTTTGCCAGGCAATTCTTTCACAGAAGACGTAACTAACCTCTTTATATCAAGATCTCTTACTGACTAAAAGTCCATCTTGTTTCTGTAATTTGTCTCCTCCCCCTGGCCCAGAACCTGGGTAAGCCCTGACGCCCATGATGAGGACTACAAATCAATAATACTAACCAACATCAGCAAAAACAGTAAATCAAAATAAATAATATTAAATACTCACACTAGTAGATGGTGTGTCTTGCTTGTTCTTTAATGCAGCAGCATAATTAAGCTTTTGTTTTGTTGGGTTTGAAGTGATCAAAGGAGGACTTGGGCTGGTGTCTTTGTCTTCATTTTCAATTAACTGCACTGATTCTTCCATATCAACATGATTGTAGTTCATGGGGACATTTTTAACACTCAAAATGTCAACTTTTAAAGGAATTTTTAATGCCTCCAAACAAGCCTTAGCCATCTCAGCTTCCCGATTTATTATCTTTTCTTCAACATACTTGTTGAATGTTGATTGTAAATCAAATGAGTGTTTGTCTGATAATATTGTGGCCATTTGCTTGATTTCTGCTTCTAATTCCCTGATTGAACACTCATTTTTAGCTGCCATTTTAGCTTCTCTGACAAGTCGCACATCCACAGCTTCTTGGATCCGTAAAATTGCATCGCTTGTGTTATTGGTTTGCACATTACTTTCCTTTACAATCTTATTGAATATACAATGTGGTGACAATTTATGAGGTTTCTTGTATCCAGTATATTTTTCACCTAAATTAGCTGTTACATCTTCAATGTATTCATACATATCAAAACAGTTAATTTTGCCAAATCTATACATAAATGAGTGTGTAGATCCAGCCGATGATAATTTGCTTGACAAATTACATGTCACAAAATTTTTCTTTCCATGATACTTTTCAAAGTATTTTTGCAACCCTTTTGTTATTAATTTGTCTCTAAAAGTTGGCTTTATGTTGGTATTCTTTCGATATTTATACCAACCAACAATTTCACTGGCAGTACTTGAAAGTATATCAGAAAGCACATCTTCCTTTATCCGACCAGTAGGAAAATAAAACAGTGATACTGACGGAAGGGGAAGCACAGTTCTGATTTCTATTTGTGTATCTAAGCGAGCATTATCACTCTGTGTATCAGAAATGTGATTAGTTATTTCTGAAGTCACATCGCCGATCAGGAAACCTTCCTAGAAGTAAACACGTGTGAGTTCATGAAAATGGTTAAGTAAAATCAGATTACAAGGCATTGGTAATATAGTAAAATAACGTTATTACCTGACTACTAGCAGAGTTTACGCATTCGTAGAACAGAAATGACAGAGCGGTGCCACTCAATAACACTTTTTCTGTGTACGCCATCGCTACATTTACAGTTTTCACAAAACTCTTTTCAACACTATATTGTGGATTTCATAGAATGATGTTCAATTAATAATATTTTAATTAAATATTATAGTATTTACAAAACTGTTGAAAAGTCGCATTGAGTGAAGACGTGATTTGACGTATGACAGTGACTGACTTTTTTTTGGTATTTGGGTTGCCAACTCAAGCCTCGGTTGGGTGCTAAGCAGAAGCACAGACTAAAGGGCCGATTACACGATACGATTCATCGGGCCGATGAGCAGGCCTCGATAGATTGGGCGTTCTGATCACACTACACGATATCGCCACCCTAACTCACTTTTCAGCCGACCGTCGAGCAGTGAAGGTGGCGCCTACGCTTACAAAGTATCAGAAACTTGGCATCAGGGTTGGAAAAAAAAACTTTTTTTTTCAAGTTTATAAAATAAACAGTTCATAATGTTTTATAAGTGTTTTTTTCAGTTTCTGGCTTTTTTTTATAAGATTTCCACGTTGTTTGTCGTTGTCTTAACGTATCTAATATCTTTAAATGAGCAATTCTTGTATATTTATAAATAATCAGGATCTCGGAAACGGCTCCAAGGATTTTCATGAAAGTTACAGATTAGGGGTTTTTCGGCCCAAGGAATCGATTTATCAAGGTCCCAGGTTCGAGAAAAGCTCGGTTCCCAAGATATAGACATTTTAAAAACCGAGCAAAGCTCGGACAACCAGATATTAAATCAATTATTTTTCATTTCTAGACTGCATCTTTTCAAATTCACCCTTAATAATGTTTTTTTTTACGAATATGATCAATGGAAAAAAAACAAGTGATGTTTTTTTTCTAATATTTTTAAGAATTGCCAATAAAAGTTAAAAATATGGCAAATCAATGGCATAGACGCAAATGGTTTTATGTCAGGCTATATAAACTCCTGAATATTTATTTATTTTCATTTTTTAAGCATTCATCCGCCTTGAAAAGTAGTCGCTCTCGCAGCAACAGTGGGTATAGTAAAAAATAAGAAGAAGAGAAGACGTTAGCTGAAGGAATATTTACGAGTATTCATTTCTCTTTCGCGTTGCGAAGCCATTTTCACTTCACGACATGTCATTTCACGTCGAACGCCGCGCCGCTACTGAGCGCCCTAACCGCGATCACACGACACGATTTATCGGGATTTAGGGACTTAGGGCCGTCGGGTACACTCCATCGCCCGATTTAGGGAAACTAACAGCCTAACAGCGATTACACCACCCAATCCGTTGGAACTTAGGGACTTAGGGCACGCTGAATCGTGTCGTGTAATTGGCCCTTAAGTAGAGAGTCTACAGTCTACACTGTGTGTATGTAACATCTCAAATAGTGCTAAATTGCTAGAAAGTTTCAAAAATAGTGCCAATTATATAATATATGAATTTAATAAAAAAGAACACATAACAGAATATGATTTAATTTTCGAATTATTATTAAGTACATTAATATCTAAAAGTTATATTAAAAAAAAAACAAAGATTTAGTTAAATTGGAAAATGTGACCATTTTTTACAAATTATTTATTAAACATACAAATTGGAAATACTAAATTAAAATACGATGAATGAAAAACTAAAATGAACGAAAAACAAGCAAGGTTAGACAAAGAAGGAGTTATCTTAGAGAAAAAGACAAACATAGCACTGTTCGCCTCGTCTGCCATACACGCCTTTATTTTCGCGTTCACGGGAATCCCTTATCGAAGTGCCGCAGATTACAGACCACACTAGTTTGCGTTTTGTTACTCAACCACAGCTGCATTTTGTGAGCGAAGGCAACATCAAAATGGGGATGGCAACTCAAAGCTTATCGTAGATGGCGCTGCGATAGTTGGTCCCTACGTCAGATTACTGTCTACCTTGTATAAAAAATAAACAAGATTTATTGCTATAAAAATTGAGTATAAATACAAAACAAATATGGAAAATTATTCGTCAATGCAAGTGCTAATACTAAAAGAAGAATTAAGACGCCGCGGTGCATCTACAAGAGGAAAAAAAGTGATTTAATTGAGTGGTAATACATTTGATTTTACCGTAATAAATCCACAATTACTTGTAGTTGAGGTTTCAATTTTTGAGTTTAGGTATGTTTTACCTGTCCTCTCCTATAACAAGAATATAATGCTGCTTCTGACTTTCTATTTTGATAAAATATCATAGTGTTTTAAATGAGAAATTTTACCCCTATTTTCTATTTAGATTCGAGAAATATCACAATACATTTAATTTCTTAACACCACAACTATCACAAAACTCGTTCTAGGTGATAATTCTTCCGCCAGACGAACCATTTCATGATTTATAGAGCGATGCAATACTGGTACTTAACCTCAAATATAAAAGTAGATATTATTTCAAAAGTGTATTCGATTGTTTAGTTATGGTATAATCATAGAATTTCATTAATAAACTCAACTAACGGCCTGTCTCGGCTTCGCAAGGCTGGATATCATGGGCGTAGCCACGGTGGGGCAGGGTGGGGTGCTTGCCCCACCCTGACTCCGACTTGTTAGGTTTCTTTTAACCAAAATTAAATAATGTAGGTACTTACCTAATACAATACCTACTTAATATCCGTAAGAAACCTCACAATCGACAATCGTCAGACGACACAAAAAAAATCTAGAATTTTGCCCCAGCCTGAGCACATAATTATAACTATAATTTTGCCCCACCCTGTGCACATTTCTGGCTACGCCCATGCTGGATATTTGTTTATTATATAGCTTTTCCTTAGTTATAATTCAATTTTTGTTCTCAAGGCAGTCACAGCAGCTACCCATTATTTCTTGATAGTGTGAATTGTCGGAAATTTGTTTGTTCCATCATTTTTACAGCTTATTACACAACATCTAGTCATTTTACATGAATAAATCGTTCTTTTTCAGAAAATTCCTTTAATATGACAGTTCTTTTGGGACCAAACTGTCATTTGTCACTTTGACACTTGCCTTCCCCATTAGTGCTAGATTTAGTGCTGGGTGCTGTTTCTTAAATTTCAGTACTAGCATGGACCTAAAAAAAAAAGGCGGACGGAAATTCACTAAGAAACAATTGAAGCACCCATAGTAAGTCAGTGCGCTAATGTGGACAAGCCAGCACGCACACATTCACACCATAGTAAGTCAGCCGTCGGCCATTACGCTTCGAACGACACTCGCGGTTTTATACGGTGTTATTTTGTCTAATAAAAACCAAAGTATGCCGTCATGTGTTGCAAAAAGTTGTCTAAACCATAGTAGTTCAATTAAAAAAGCCAGGGGATCACTTTTCATAGTTAAGCATGTCAATTTGAAGCTTATTTCTCGATTTTACGTCAGTAAATTTAATAAACATCTCGAAATCAATCAGTGTTGCAACTATTACAAGGTTCAAATTATTTTAAAATTGGGAGATTTATATTTTATGTTACTATTAAAATTTATCGTTATTGTATATATTCTTCTATATTTTTACAGATTTCCCCACGGCAAATGATGCATGGAAAAATGATTGTATAAAAATAATAAGGGAGTGTAGACATGGAATAGGAATGTAGACGTGTAGGAATGGAACATACAATAGCTTTAATTAAATATTTATAGCCGAAAAATACTTAAACATTCGTTTTCACCACTTCAGTAAATTAGAAGGGATTTCTAGATGTGTCGATAGCAAAAGACAAGTCTACAAAAATTTGAATCACCAAAAGGGATTGTAAAACTTTATTAACATTAAACGAGTTGTAAATATTTTAATATCCAATGTGCTTAAATGATTTTACCTTTATTTTAAAAATAGGTATCCGTCACAAAAAAATTGTAATTAAACTTAAGTTCAAGGGAGATCTTAATTAAATATTGTTTAAAAATGGGTAATTTTTTCCTTCATCTGGCATCCCTATACACACTCACACATATTTACGCCGCCGCCATTGTGGTGCTTCAATCGTTTCTTAGTGAATTTCCGTCCGCCTTTTTTTTTAGGTCCATGAGTACTAGGCACATGAAAATAGTGCTAAATCTAGCACTCAAAGTGCTGAGTTGGCAACACTGTTTGGTATGTTTTTGGCATGGCTTCGAGGCGATGCTTCGAGGCCTTTAGGCCAAAACGTATGACAGATTGACAGAAGATGTCTGAATGTCTCTTATGCATTGAGATAAAGTTATATGGGGGCGACACAATGTTCTTTAAATACATTTTGCTTATGGGCATTTTTACTTTAAGGTGATTGCTTCGATGTAGCCCGCGAAATTCAAATTTTTTTACGTTTTTTGCAATTTGCAGGCCAGTGACATGTTGTAACTTTATAAATATTTGTGTTGCGCAAATAACAAGTATAATTTTAAATATAAAAAATATCAAAAAACTCGCTCCATCAGCTCTCACATAGAAAAGGTGCATCGTAGTTAGATTTCGGAGATTTTAACATGATGCACCTTTTCTATGTGAGAGCTGATGGAGCGAGTTTTTTGATATTTTTTATATTTAAAATTATACTTGTTATTTGCGCAACACAAATATTTATAAAGTTACAACATGTCACTGGCCTGCAAATTGCAAAAAACGTAAAAAAAATTGAATTTCGCGGGCTGGTTGGAGCATCCCCCTTAAATGGCGCAGGCTGTTTTCGTGTTGTCCCATGAAAACAAATAATGATAGTTGAAAATATTTTGAAAGCTGCCATAAAAGCTTTATTTTAAACACAAGTAGAACTGTTATTCTATTCAATAAGTTTTTTTACTTATCAATAAATAAGGTATTATAAATTTTATAGTAATTTGAAGTTAAACAAAACCTTGATTTGAAGCTGTCCCAAGACCGGTTTTCCCGCATTAAATAGATATTTCAAAAGATTTTTGTTCCACTATAAGTCTTGCAATTTTTTAATTCAATTGTGTCATAGTTATTCTTACATTTAAACTAAGAATTAACAATAGCTATCATAGTAAAAGAGTAAGAAAATTAATTAAAATTATTGTCCCATACATTTAACATTACAGGACAAGTCTACATAGTAACGTTCTTTTAGCTACTAATTTACCCATTTAGAATTTATTTTTTATTTTAATGGCAACCTCAAGCACAAAATCTACGAAAAAAATGCAGTCATATTGAATTTAGTCGCGACAGGGAGAATTGGTGGACGTTTGTGTGCGCAACGAAAAATTGGTCCAAAAAATTTGTCTCGCTAAGTAACGTGTTTTTACATAAAACCATTTATCTGGTTGTTAATTATTTTGGAGCAGTAACACCTTAAAGTATATAGATGCCTTTTTTGTATGATTTAGAAGCTTTATAGTTATATTTTTTGAGTATTTCACATTTGTTTTGAAACTGAACTACTTGCGTAACGTCCTGTTCGTAACTGTTACTATAGGGCGGACAAAAACGTTACGAAAAATACAAGTAAAGCTTAGTGCACATTGCATTATGAGTACCTAGACGGTATTTAAAATTTGCAGGCCATCTGATTATAAATGATAAATTAGATCCTATTACCAGGTTGCACACACTTTAAATTTTAATGTAGGTTGTGAGCAGTTCTCATTATTGTCTTAGTCCGCATGATTCTCGGTTATATTATAATCAGTGTCATAGTGAGGACTACTCTTAACAATTCCGTATCGTAACATTTAATGTCTCTCTAGTAACGGTCCCAAATATTTTTCCTTGTTTTTCTTTACAGCAGCTGAATTATTAATAATTATTATGTACTATAGTAGGTTTTTAATAAATAAAAACATATTACAAATAATATCTTGTTAAAATTTTATTATTAGGTCATCATTTAAATAGTTAAAACTTAAAATGAAACAAACGTTTGGAAACTTTTGTTACTAAATGGATATTTTTTTTGAATTTTAACAAAATGTGGTTAATTAGTACGTTCTTAAATATATTTCTTTTAATCTATTAAAAACGAGTAATAAATTAGTAGTCTATTTTTTTCAGGTCATCTAGTCAGTGAATTTTTATCAAGTTTTGATTTTTGTGACTATCAGGACAAAATTTTCCTTACTCACCTTGTAAAATAACGATTAATGTATTATATACGCATTTGTAAAAGGAACTTTTAGCTAATTCATATAATTAATAACATTATCTATTAAGAATCATCAATTTCAAACCCGAAAAGAAACCTAAATTTTTAAAAGTGGTTTTTAAAACCTGCGCCGTTTATAGTGAATTTGCCCTTATACAAATATAAGTCAAATACGAAACAGAGAGTGAAATATTCGTTTGTCTCTTTCTTTCTAATGCAGTAATCATATTTGAGAAAAGAGACAACAATATTTCAGTTGTTGCTCAAAATGGGAATATTTTGTTGGCATATTTGGCTACGAAACAGAAACGTGCCAGTTTCGCCATTTAATGTTACAAGCTTTGTGGTGGTTCTGCTGTCAAACAGTTGTTTACTTTTTGTTGAATTTAGATTTTTTAGTAAATTACGGAGTGTTTTCTTATAAAAGTGCGTGTTACAATTAAAAAAACTGTAATTCAATATGCCTGAATGTTCCACTGTGTCTTGTCGTGCCAGAAAAAAGAAAAATCAGCCTAAATAGACTTTGCACAGGTAAGTAACAGTTTTTCATGCAAAACCATGGACCTAAAAAAAAAGGCGGACGGAACTTCACCAAGAAACAATTGAAGCACCCATAGTAAGTCAGTGCGCTAATGTGGACAAGCCAGCACGCACACATTCACACCATAGTAAGTCAGCCGTCGGCCATTACGCTTCGAACGACACTCGCGGTTATAGACGGTGTTATTTTGTCTAATAAAAACCAAAGTATGCCGTCATGTGTTGCAAAAAGTTGTCTAAACCATAGTAGTTCAATTAAAAAAGCCAGGGGATCACTTTTCATAGTTAAGCATGTCAATTTGAAGCATATTTCTCGATTTTACGTCAATAAATTTAATAAACATCTCGAAATCAATCAGTGTTGCAACTATTTCAAGGTTCAAATTAATTTTAAAATTGGGAGATTTATATTTTTTGTTTTACTATTTATCGCTATTGTATTCTTCTATATTTTTGGACCCGGGTACGTCCTTAAACTACGTCCAGCCACCGAAGGACGGGCAGCAGCGTCCTTTGCAAACTTACGGTGACCCTACTGCGATCCCCAAGCCGCCTGCCAACCGTGGGGATTATGGCAACCCCCCCCCCCCCATTATGATTGACAATAATAGCACACGGCCCCCAGTCCCCGGCAGCTCCGCTATTCCTGGTCTGGGTAGCGGATCGGGTAACGGCGGAGCAGGGGGTGCTAAGAATCCCCGGCAGATGCCCCGCTACCACCCCCGACGGACTTTGGCCCTGGCAACACACAACATCCGCACACTGAGGACCGATGAGAAGATTATCGAGCTGGAGGAAGAATTGAGCAAAATGCGATGGGATATCTTGGGATTATCTGAAATCCGAAGAGAGGGTCAGGATACGATAGTTCTAGATTCCGGCAACATGCTCTTCTACCGGGAAGGAGACCGTAAATCCCAGGGTGGTGTTGGATTTCTCGTCCGCAGGTCCCTCATCAACAACGTTGTGAAAGTCGACAGTGTGTCGAGTAGGGTAGCATACCTTATACTCAGAATAACCAACCGGTATTCGTTGAAGGTCATACAGGTATATGCGCCGACCTCGACACATTCTGATGATGAAGTAGAGGCATTGTATGAGGAGATATCCGAGGCCATACATTCCTCCAAAACATACTTCACCGTTGTTATGGGGGACTTCAACGCGAGGGTGGGCGCACGGAATGGCGATGAGTTGAGAGTGGGGCCATTTGGGTATGGGCAGCGAAACCATAGGGGCCAGCGACTGGTCGACTTCATGGAAAAGGAAGAACTTCATTTAATGAACTCCTATTTCCAGAAGCGGCCATCCAGGAAGTGGACGTGGATGAGCCCCGATGGTACTACCAGAAATGAGATCGACTTCATCATGACGACCAAGAAGCGAATATTCAGTGATGTCTCTGTGATCGCTAAGGTAAAAACCGGTAGCGATCACCGAATTGTCAGAGGCACACTGAATATCAATGTCAAACTTGAAAGGTCTCGTCTGGTGAAGTCCACGCTCCGACCTGGTCCTGCCCACATCCGGAACCCCGAAGACTTTCAACTCGAACTGCACAATCGCTTCCAGTGCCTAACCGAATGCGAAACTGTGGACGAAATCAACAATGGGTTGGTGGAAACTGTCCAAGCTGTGGGGTCCAAGTTCTTTAAGATCCCGCGCCGCAATAAGCCTCAAAAGCTCTCGAACGGAACCATCAAGTTGATGCAAGACAGGTCCGAGATGAGGCTGCAATCTTCAGCTGATATGTCGGAATATGGCAAACTCAATAGACGAATCTCTAAATCAATGCGACGTGACCTGCGTTCCTTTAGTGCGGCACGGATCAAAGAGGCAATCGAGCGGAACCAGGGCTCAAAAGTCTTCGCAAAGAATTCGTCTATTGGGCAGAGCCAAATGACTAAGCTGAAGATTAACGACGGCAGCATCATTTCGTCGAAACCGGAGATCCTAAGAGAGCTTGAGAGGTTTTACGGACAGTTATACACATCAACACGACAACCCAGTGTCGGTACAGCTCGAGACGCAAGAGCTAAACTGACTCGACACTACACTGAGGATATCCCGGACATCAGCCTGTACGAGATTAGAATGGCTCTTAAACAGCTCAAGAATAACAAGGCGCCGGGTGAGGACGGAATCACAACAGAACTTCTGAGAGCGGGTGGAAAACCGGTACTTCTGGTCCTCCAGAAGTTATTTAATTCCGTCATACTCGAAGGTTCTACGCCAGAAGCATGGCACAGGAGTGTGGTTGTTCTTTTCTTCAAAAAGGGTGACAACACCTTGTTGAAGAACTACAGGCCAATCTCACTTCTGAGCCATGTGTACAAGCTGTTCTCAAGAGTCATTACGAACCGTCTCGAACGCAGGTTTGATGACTTCCAGCCTCCCGAACAAGCCGGTTTCCGAAAAGGGTTTAGTACTATAGACCACATACACACGCTCCGCCAGATTATACAGAAGACAGAGGAGTATAATCGGCCATTATGTTTAGCGTTTGTGGACTATGAAAAAGCCTTCGATTCAATCGAAACCTGGGCAGTATTGCAGTCCCTCCAACGATGTCATATCGACTATAGGTATATCGAAGTGTTGAAGTGTTTGTATAGGAACGCCACCATGTCCATCCGACTTCAGGAAGAGAGCACGAAACCAATCCAATTGCAGAAAGGCGTGAGACAGGGAGACGTTATTTCTCCGAAACTGTTCACGAACGCGTTGGAGGACGTTTTCAAGCTCTTGGAATGGAACGGACTCGGCATCAACATCAATGGCGAATACATCACTCACCTTCGTTTTGCCGATGATATAGTCATCATGGCAGAATCGTTGGAGCACCTCAATGCTATGCTCAGCGACCTCAGTATCGTTTCCCAACGGGTCGGCCTTAAAATGAACATGGACAAGACGAAAGTCATGTCGAATGTCCATGTGGCACCCGTACCGGTTGTTGTTGGGAACGATACTCTCGAAGTTGTAGACCATTATACTTACCTTGGACAGATTGTTCAGTTAGGTAGGTCCAACTTCGAGAAAGAGGTCGCCCGAAGAATCCAACTCGGATGGGCAGCGTTTGGGAAGCTCCGTGATATCTTCTCATCGAGAATCCCACAGTGTCTCAAGACAAGGGTGTTTAACCAGTGTGTGTTGCCAGTGATGATTTATGGCTCTGAAACGTGGTCTTTGACTGCTGGCCTTTTAGAGAGACTGAAAGTCACTCAACGAGCAATGGAAAGAGCTATGCTCGGAGTTTCTTTGCGGGATTAAATCCGGAACATGGATATTCGGCGAAGAACCAGAGTCACCGACATAGCTCATAAAATTTGCAAGTTGAAGTGGCAATGGGCAGGCCACATCGCTCGTAGAACTGACAACCGATGGGGAAGAAAAGTTCTCGAGTGGCGACCACGGACCGGAAGGCGCAGCGTAGGCAGGCCTCCCACTAGGTGGACCGACGACATCGTGAGGGTCGCGGGCAGCGGATGGATGCAAGTGGCGAATTGTCGTTCGGCGTGGCGGTCTAAGGGGGAGGCCTATGTTCAGCAGTGGACGTCTTCCGGCTGATGATGATGATGATGATGATGATGATATTTTTACAGATTTCCCCACGGCAAATGATGCATGGAAAAATGATTGTATAAAAATAATAAGGGAGTGTAGACATGGAATAGGAATGTAGACGTGTAGGAATGGAACATAAAATAGCTTTAATTAAATATATATAATAGCCGAAAAATACTTAAACATTCGTTTTCACCACTTCAGTAAATTAGAAGGGATTTCTAGATGTGTCGATAGCAAAAGACAAGTCTACAAAAATTTGAATCATCAAAAGGGATTGTAAAACTTTATTAACATTAAACGAGTTGTATATATTTTGATATCCAATGTGCTTAAGGGGGATGCTCCAACCAGCCCGCGAAATTCAAATTTTTTTACGTTTTTTGCAATTTGCAGGCCAGTGACATGTTGTAACTTTATAAATATTTGTGTTGCGCAAATAACAAGTATAATTTTAAATATAAAAAATATCAAAAAACTCGCTCCATCAGCTCTCACATAGAAAAGGTGCATCATGTTAAAATCTCCGAAATCTAACTACGATGCACCTTTTCTATGTGAGAGCTGATGGAGCGAGTTTTTTGATATTTTTTATATTTAAAATTATACCTACGCGCCTCGATGTCGGGGCGCGCTCGGGGCGCAGACAGTCACGTCGTTGCAGTCACGACTGTACCGCAGTGACGAACGGACGGTGTGTTGTTTTCTTAACAATAACCGCGCGATTTTTTCACTACAAATCAGTTGTTAAAAAGATTTTGTTATAATTTTGGCGATTGAAAAAGAGTGCCCATGGAGTTTCTTGCCCGTTCTTCTCCATAGAGATCTACGCTTTGGAATGGGCATCTACAGTACTTTCACAGTTTTTATGTCTTGTGACTGGGACTGTAGCACCGTAACTATTTGTTAAACTATTTTATTTTAATTTTGTCTTTTGACAATTCAAAAGTGCCTGTAACTGGCCTACTTGAAATAAACGATTTGATTTGATTTGATGAGTTCAAGTACATTTATTTCATTTGACGAGTAGTAAATATTGTGCTGTTTTTGGTTGCTTAATTTCTAATTAAGCTTTATATTAGAATGCGGATTTATTATATTTTAAAAGTTAATAATAAAGAATTTCGTACGACTCAGTCGAGGCGCAAATATTTTTCGGTCGCAAAATAAGCCCGAATTGTTTTCAAACAAAAACGTGTTTTTTTTTAAATTAAATCTACCAATCAATAACCCTCCTGGCGCAGTCGGGTAAAAAACAACACGCATTTTTATTGAACACTTCCTATCCAATAAACAAAATATTTTATTTGTTTATATAAAAAAAGTATACCTATTTACCTACAACCAATAACTAAATAGAAACAGAAAGTAGGCAAATGTAATTAAAATGCTGGAGACGGGCAGCCAGCCCTAACGCATGTTTACGTACCGCGCGGCTGTAGGCATTAAAGGCCTATTCAGACCTAAGCGATATTCGCTGCCGCTGTGGGTAGAGGAACATACCGCGCGGGTTTCGCTCCGGTATTTAGTATCAAGTACCGTGGCTAGAGCGACCTGAGCGATATTCGCTGCCGCTGTGGGTAGAGGTAGTACATACCGCGCGTTATTCTACCCACAAGGACTGCGAAATCCGTTTTGGTGTGAACAGTAATATTACCGCATACCCACTGAGTTTTCTCTGCCGCAGACGGTAGCGAATACCGCTTAGGTCTGAATAGGCCTTTATATCTATCATGCGGCCGAGTTCCACTACTGTAAAGATAATTATACTGTGCTAACAATAACTTTCCTGTTATTTATAAACCCACCTGTAAAACTACCCGTATTTGCAATAAATGGATTTGAATTTGAATTTATTTAATTAATTTATATCAGACCAGATAACACTTTATAACGCTTTTTGGTAATTTGTTTAATAAACTATTTAAGGATAGGTTTTTTAGTTTAAAAAGATAAAGAATTTGTTATAATAACCAACATATTTATTAAAATAATAATTATTTTACACACAATCATAAAACCTTAACACATTCCCCTAATTCAGGGTAATTTACCCGTCATAAACTAGCAACACAGACGATTTACTGTTAGAGATGCGCAAAATGTGTCAGTAAAAAGAAATGAATGAAGTATATCTTTTCACTTGATGAAGTAGTTCATTCATTGGGCGTTTTTCCATTAGACGGCACGGCACCGGCACGGCACCGGCCTGGCCGTGCACCGGCACCGGCGCCGGGGCTTCGTTTTTCCACTGCACCGGTTCCTAACCGGCCCGGCAACGGCACGGCGCCGGCATGGCCGCGCATCCAGAATCAACGACTATATATTACTAGACTACGCATTGCACGATCTAAAGAACACAAACTATTCTGCCAAGTTGCTAAGGTACTACGTAAGCGAGAGGGACGGGGTACTGCGTTGTGATTGGCTAACTCAAGGTCTGTGCTGTCTCAACGTATGTTTACGGCTCACAGGATTGGTCGAAATGAGACGAATATATGACTTTTTTGCCTAATGTGTTGGCAGACATCGGTCGCCTGTTATTAGGAGTCTAGTATTATATCGTCGTTGCCATAGAGGTTCGAACACAAGCACGCGTCAGTGAATACCAAAATCGTAAGGTATCGGAGAATTGCGTCGCCTAGTGTACGAAGGGGCTTACTCGAACGCGTGCGCGTTGCGGACTGCGGGAGGGGCGGCTTCTAGCCGCTAGTCTGTATCACGAAGCTACTCAGGCACACAGCGGCGGTAGTTACGAATTTGAATATTGACGATTCTTTAAAGTGATGGGTCTATCAGACCCACCAGGCACCCCAAGGGTTAAAAACAAAGTAACATGACATAAGACTTTCAAAAGTAAAGAGGTCGCACATTGTCAGGCCTGTTGGTCTAGTGGTTAGTGACCTTGTCTGCTATGCTGGAGGTCGTGGGTTCGATTCCCACCCAGGACAAATGTTTGCGTGATGAGCACGATCATTTGTTCTGTGTCTGGGTGTAATTTATCTATAATATGTATGTATGTAGAAATATATAAGTATGTTTATCAGTTGTCTAGTACCCATAACACAAGCTCTGCTTAGCTTGAGACTAGATGGCGTTGTGTGATAGTTGTGGAATATTATATTATATTATATTATATTGCTAAATTAACCTTATTACGAGCCATAAATCGAGTCTCACGCCCTCAGCCCCGCGTCCTCCTACACGCCTGCGCACTCACACATGCACACGGCTACAATTCATACACATGCAATTATATTATGCACATTTGCCGGCCGGCACCGACTGGGAAGCTTGCTACCCCGGCGACGGCGACGGCGCCGGCAGGACTCAACGCCGGGCCGACGCCGGCGCCGGTAAGTGGAAAAGCGAGCCATACATTTTCATATATTCTTGCTTCCCCGGCACCGGCTGCCGGCGCCGGCTAATTGAAAAACGCCAGGCCAGCACCGACTAGGAAGCTTATTACCCCGGCGCCGGCGACGGCGCCGGCAGGACTCATCGCCGGGCCGGCGCCGGGCCGGCGCCGGCGCCGGTAAGTGGAAAAGCGAGCTATACATTTTCATATATTCTTGCTTCCCCGGCACCGGCACGGCGCCGGCGCCGTCGCCGGTGCCGGTGCCGGGCCGGCTAATGGAAAAACGCCCATTCAGTTCAGTACTTCATTTAGTCCAGCAAATCAGAACGAGTTCCTGAATGAGATGATTCACTGAACTAGTTCACTGAATTAGTTCACTAGACTAGTTCACTTAATTAGTTCACTAGACTAGTTCACTGGACTAGTTCCCTGGACTAGTTCAATGAACTAGTGATTTAGTGAAATGAAATCACTAGTTCAGTTTTATACGAATGTCGATTTACCTTCATAATTTAATTAGGTCCGTTTCCTGTAAAGCCTATATTCCTATTACAATAAAGGTTATACTTATTTAGGGTGAATAGAGTAACTCTGATAACATATTTCCGTGGTCACGTGGTGGCGAAGCGCCGTATTCGCTCGTTACTATAACAGCCGACGTTATCCGATCAGCCGACGAAGTAACACGAACATGTACGAGTGAGAGAGTGCCTTGGCTGAATGTGTGTGAGTAGAGCGGGCTTATCGTCAATGGCCCATTGTGTACTCAGCCATCAGCCATGCATGAGCGAAAAGAAACACTGAACTAAATGAACTAAAGACACATTTGAATGGCCAGTGAATGAATGAAAAGTTCATTTTGGGAAATGAACTAGTTCATTTACTTCAATCGTTCGCGAACTACCCATGTCTATCAAGCTGTACTGTACACAGACTCTTTGCACAGACTAAGTAGAGAGTACTGCACTGTACTGTCGCGAGTTTGTATCAACGTTTGATTTTGTATTAACTTTGGTCGACCCACTCGCGTGTTCTGAACGCTCTATCTGCCTATTTTTCCCACGTTTTTATAAACTCACTTTTCTTGTTTGTTTATTTGTTTGTCGTTTCGGTTGGACTTTTGCAACTCAATTTTGAGGCACTTCCCGATAAGCTAGAAGGCTGAAATTTTGCACACGCTCTGAATTTTGATGACAATACATGACGACCTAACAAACGTCATAACAAATCCAATATGGCGGCCTCCCCAAGATGGCGGACTGACTGTTTGAAACCCACCCCCACGATATGGGTATCAAATGAAAGGGTTTGCTGTCAGGAATACGAAAAAAATAGTCACGTGACTTAAATCCAATATGGCGGACGTCCAAGATGGCAGACTGGCTGTTTGAAATCCACCCCCATGATATGGGTATCAAATGAAAGGGTTTGCTGTCAGGAATACGAAAAAATTAGTCATGAGACTTAAATCCAATATGGCGGACGTCCAAGATGGCGGACAGGCTTTGAGGCACTTCCCGATAAGCTAGCAGGCTGAAATTTTCAGGGTAGCTTCAAACCCGATGAACAAAGATAAAATTAATAATATAATTAATAGATTTAAAAAAATCTAAATACCACGTTTTTAAATATCCTAAAAAAATAAGAAAATAACCCTATGGGGTTAAGAGAGGGGCCACTCAAAACGTGGGGGCGTATCTTTGCAAGTTACATAATATCCACGATCTATACACTTCATGTAAATATATCCCATTATAATCCCTTAAATAATATACAGTAAGATTCACGAAAGATGACCACGGCGTAGAAGGCATATTTTAGGTCCCTTTTGAGGTGCGGAGTGAGGCGCGGGCGGAATGCGTCAAGACCGGAGCGACGCCATTGGTGCGCGCGCGTCTCGTGATAGGCCGCTAAGACGCTATTCGTCTATCGTGGCGTTGACGCTCTCACACTGCTGTCGAGTACAGTCGAAAAGAAGTGCTTCTTTGTATTAAATTGTTTTTTATTTGTTAAGTTTCGTTGTTTGTTAGGTTTTTTGTTGAGATTTGTTATTGTAATGAACTTATTTGCTATTTTAAGCCACCACAATACCGCGAGGAAAATGCAATGCTTTGAATAGACATTCGAGAAGTTTGGTGTACAACGTGTTTCAATATATTTCACAAGATTTTAAAATATTTGAAGCTTACAAAAAAAACGGCCGCGGCAACAAAGACGTCCGTATCGACAGTACAAAGAATTATAAAAGAAAGTAAATCAATTCAAGTTCTATTTATTTTATTAAACATTTTAAATTACTTACTTTTGATTTATTTGCATAACCAGCATTTACAACATTACACAAATTACCTATTTAACTAACATTAAAATATTATTTCGTCTTAAGTCTTTTCTTCATGAGTGTACGTGCGCAGACGGCCGCCATTTGTGGTCATCTTTCGTGAATCGTACTGTACGCCCCCACGTTTTGAGTGGTCCCTCTCTTAACCCCATAGGGTTATTTTCTTATTTTTTTAGGATATTTAAAATCGTGGGTTTTAAGATTTTTTTAAATCTATTAATTTTTTGATCTGAGGTATCAACAGTGATCAACTCATCCACAGCTGTCAGTCTGTCAGACTGTCATCATGTAGTCTGTCAAGTCTGTGCTGTCATCCAGCGAATGATAGCGCTACGGCACACGGCATTGCACCAACTTCCAACTTATCACTTCAGTCAGCAATAAATAAAACAGCAGTTCCTAATGTTGTACAAAGTATTTAATTATTAAAGTTCATATCCTAAAAAAAGAAGAATACGGGAAGTTAACCAGTTTTTCTGTTTGTTTTTTTTTACCAATTTCTCTTGTAAAAAAATATTCTGACCAAGTTCAGTGGTGAGTAGTACTAAGAAGTTATTTTTAATGTCTAAGCTAAAATTAGTTAGTGTTTGGCATTTTAAAAGGGTTTAGGAGTAGAGTACCGAAGACCGATTGCCTGCTGTTTTTGTTTTTGAGGTGAACGAAGCACAGTACAAAACAGTTATTTTCACGAGGTGGTTATCTAATATTTTACCTAACTAATCGTTATTTTTATTTCGTTTTGCTATATCTTGAGCAATGAAGCCCGCTTTTCGTGTAATAATTCTAAAGCTAATAATTATGATCCAATAGTCATAGAGCTTACCTGATTCATGAATTCTATTTCGCCCTATTCAAGTTACCTGTTTTTTGTTATTTTATTAGTGAGAGGACCATTATTTAATTGAACTCTCATAAAAAGAGGCCCGGTTAGTAATAGGATAGTTTTAAAGCAAATCTTATGTAAAAATATTTGTTTCAATATCATGAACTATCTCACACATTACTAAATTAATAGTCAGTGGGTCATCTTAGGGGCAAAGTATCAGGTAGTTTCCAAAACGATTGAGTTAATATTATCAATTAAACTTTAAGAATAGGAAGTAAAGGATACCTAATAATTTATTTCAAGGAATTATACAGTTCTTTTTTTGCAGGCAGAATATCATTAGTGTACAACAATCACGGTCTGCATGAACGGACACAAGATACAAAGAATAATTCTAAGGAAACAATCTACCCTAAGATACTTCAGTCTAAGTTTTAATTTATTTGATAAAAAAAACATGAATGTAACAAAAAAGATGGATTTTTGTACCAACAAAGACTCTGATGCTAATCAAGAAAATCAGAAGCTTCCGAAGAAATACTACCGTCGTGCAGAACACAGGTAAGACAAACTATTATAATTTACACATTATTACCATGTTTATTCAGTTTATCATTAAATGAGATAAAAACATTGACTTTATAATATTGGGTCACTTGTGTGATGATATTTTTTTATAGCTTTATAATACTAGCCATTGTAGGAAAACACTGCTTCCTGGTTCTATTTATTGTTTATTTGAAAGGCTTAAGTGATAAGGTCAAGCTATTTTAAATACAGAAACAAAGATCTTAACAGTGTTATAAATATTTACTAGGTATAACAAAACAGATTTTTATCGACATGTCTGTTGAGTTAAAAGAGTTCAACTAAGAGAAGAGAAATTAATACAGAAATAGAGATTTCAAGGAATCTTGTTATGAAAATTTAAAAAGACACAGGCAGGTAGGGTAGTGTGGGTGTCATTTTGAATTCAACATTGTAAAATACTGTACTTTTGAATAAAAGTCATCAAACATTTCAGAAGCCTGCCTTGTCCAAAATCAACTGTTAGAAAAAAAGTAATAAAATAACTAAGTACATTATGCCATGTACAGACATCCAACATATCAACTTACCTGAATTTGTGAAATTTTCCTTATCCAACATGAAACTTCTGTTTTTTTAACCAACTTCAAAAAAAGTAGGTTCTCAGTTCAACCTGTATGTATGTTTGTCTGCGATTATCTCGTGTTTGGCTGAACGGATTTTAATACGGTTTAGGAAAGTGTTCATTACATTCTGGAGAAGGTTTTAGTATATAACACTAATAGATATCCCGTGATGTTGCCCACGTGGATCCGTTTTTAACCGACTTCAAAAAAAGGAGGAGGTTCTCAATTCGGTCGGTATGTTTTTTTTTTTCTTTTTATGTATGTACAATCGACCAAGTAGAATCATGACCCACCATAAGCTTATTTTTTAACAGACATTCAAATATAATTAGGTCCACATTCGCGTAAACATACATATCCATGGTAACGACTTTGATCTTTGTCAATTTGACGGATTCAAATGATTTTTTGTCAAAATGGGTCATGATTCAACTTTGTCGACTGTACATCGATTGCTCCGATGTTTCTAGTCCGATTAGTGTGATTTTTTCTTGTTCGATGCAGTATACTTGCAGTGTGGTCCCATAAAAATTTCATTCCAATTTGGTTCAGTATTTTTTATTTTGTGAGCATTTTTATTGATTTCGGCTACTTGGATGACATTTCTTTTTTCGTGTTTGTTACGCGATTACTCCGCCAATTGTGTCGATTTTCAAAATTCGTTTCGCCGACAGAACGATTAAGTCATGGGTATTGTGTTTCATGAAGTATTGTATTAATGAAGCCATTTCGGGGCTTCTATTTCTGTGTTCAGGGTTTAAAGGAACCTATAAACTAACCGAACCTCGGGGTGCCCCTGATGTCAGATTTAGTTACTAGTATTATATTAATATTTTATAAATATTAAACGCATTAACGCATGCGTAGCGAATTTCAAAGATTTTCTTAGGAAAGAAAAAATCGATCCGCGGGCAGGATTCGAACCTGCGGCCTTCGGATCGACGTCACCATGAGACGTTAGAAATGGAAGGAAGAATTCGCCGTGGCGGGTACGATCCTCGGTAGCTCGGTTGGAAATGAGCGTCGGATGTACTGAATCCGAAGGCCGCAGGTCCGAAACCTGCCCGCGGATCGAATTTTTCTTTCCTAAGAAAATCTTAGTATTATAATATCAAACCATGTCTTTGTCGACGAATCGTTCAGCGGTGAAAGTTTTTGTCGTCGAACCGTCCAGGAATGAATCGTTGTGTCGGCGAATCGTTAAGCGGAGAAACGTTTGTCGGAGTTATGTTTCAGAGTGCTTTAGTATATTAAATCTTTGGACACCTCGTGTAGTTGCCAGGGTTGGAAAAAAAAGTTTTTTTTTTTCAAATTTATAAAACAAATAGTTCAAATTGTTTTAACCCTTTATAGGGCAGAACTTTTTTTTTGTTGATTTTGAATTTTTTGCGTGGGGATTGATTTAGGGGAACATAAGGACTGGAATAAATGTGATTTTGACTAGTTGATTCATTCGGGTTTGTCTGTAGGGGGTGGTTACATATGAAACCAAGACCATTTAGGGAAAAATTTTGGTGGTTTCATTTGAAACTATGACCGTTTAGGGAAAAATTTTATAAATAAAAACTAATTTATTTATTTGAAAAATCAATGTTTTTGTTAAGAAAGAACTTAAGTTATTAATTAAAGTGGCTTAGTGCGTACTAAGTGAGTACTTAAGATACAAAAATGAATACTTTGTGGAAAAAAAATAATTAAAAAAAATTGGAGCTGGAGGTGAGTCAATAGCGTCCCGATGAAATTCTTCTCCTGTTGCCGGTCTCCGCGATGTGACACTGACACTCAAAGGTAGATCATCCTCAGGGTCTGAGTCCCCCCCCCCCCCCCCCCCCCAATGTCTGAATTTTCAGCTTGGTCGTCATCTATGCCCTCGATCAAACTGACGTGCTGATCGTAGGGCACTTTTTCTAAATATAATGCTGGTATAGATATCTAAAACAAAAAGAAAATTCACTACTATAAGCCATTCAGTTAGGTTGTACTTATCGCACAAACCTCAAATTCTTCTCCTGTTGCCGGTCTCCGCGATGTGACACTGACACTCAAAGGTAGATCATCCTCAGGGTCTGAGTCCCCCCCCCCCCCCCCCCCCAATGTCTGAATTTTCAGCTTGGTCGTCATCTATGCCCTCGATCAAACTGACGTGCTGATCGTAGGGCACTTTTTCTAAATATAATGCTGGTATAGATATCTAAAACAAAAAGAAAATTCACTACTATAAGCCATTCAGTTAGGTTGTACTTATCGCACAAACCTCACCGGCCTTCATACCTACACTTTGACACTTAATAACATCTTTGCCCAATAATAATTAAATGAAATAAATGTTTTATGGCATAAAGTGATTATTCTAATTTGCATAAAATAGCTGCAATAGCCCCAAATACGTAAAATAAACAAATGAGAATCTGAAATATGTACTTACTCAAATTCACCCTAAAAATCGTTTTTTGCTACCTGTTGAGTTCAAAACATTATTGTACTTTATAGATACAAGTTGAGATTAAGATCTGTATATCAAATTAAAGGAAAATAACTAAATTATTAATTTACTTACCTTGAATCAACTAAAAATCATATTATACCACTAAATTATTTAATAATTTACGAGACACCTTCACTTTTCCATGTCGTAAAACCTGATGTGACAGAAGGCACAAACGTAACCACCAATATGTTGCACCCTGCGATAGACATGTGACCAACTTCACTTTTGTGGTTTCATTCATTGCTTACGCCCGTTCAGGGACAACTCATTTATGCAATAAGGTCGACTACCAATGTAAGTGTAAGGGAAATATGAGCCTTATTGTCAACCTTGTCGGGTGGTTACAGACGCCATACAAATTTCGCTTCTGCCCTATAAAGGGTTAAACAAGTGTTTTTTTTTGTTTTTTTTTTTAGTTTCTGTTTTTTTTTTTTCTAATTAGTTCCATCTATTTTGTTGATTTCTAAACATATAAATCAATTATGTTTCGTTTCTAGACTACATATTTTCAAATTCGCCCTTTGTAATGAAATTTTTACGAAAAATGATCAAATGAAAAAAACATTTGATGTTTTTTTTTCTAATATTTTTAAGTATTATTTAATTACAATGCCAAAAAAGTAAAAAATATGACATAACAATGGCATAAGACTCAAATGGTTTTATGTCAAACTATTTAGACTCCTGAATATTAATATATTTTCATTTTTTATGCATTCATCCGCCTTGAAAAGTAGTTGAAACGGGTAATAAAAAACACTGTTTAATTTCAAACTGTTTTAAACAGGTGTTTTAAAACAACTTGTTTTAGCATGCCAACCCTGGTAGTTGCCCCCATAGATCCGTTTTTGTTGCTTACTAGGATTATAATTATGAAGATTTTTGTTGAATATCTAAACTAAACAGGGAAAAATAAAAAACAAAAACTTTTTGAAAAAAAAATGGAACCGCCTTCAAAAACCACCACGAAAAAAGGCTAAAATAACCTACAAAACTTTTCTTTCGGAAGTCGGTGGCAAATAAAAAACCTTTTCAAAAAAAAATGAAACCGACTTCAAAACAACCACAAAAAAAGTTCAAAATAACCTACAAAAAAACTTTTCTTTCGAAAGTCGGTGACTTTCTTTTTTATTTCATTGACTTTTTGTCACCGACTTTCGAAAGAAAAGTTTTTTTGTAGGTTATTTTGAACTTTTTTTGTGGTTGTTTTGAAGTCGGTTTCATTTTTTTTTGAAAAAGTTTTTTATTTTATCCTTTTTAGTTTCACTATTCAACCCAAATTATTGTCAAATACATAATTTTCTTACATGTGCACTAAAATTTTGTAATCCGTAGCACCGGAAAATAACAACGCCCATGTATAAAAACTAAAAATAAAAACTACTGCACCAAACTTAATGAAAATTTTGTGGGACCAAATGGCAGATATACTGTATCGAACAAAAAAAGAATCATCGAAATCGGACCAGAAACCTCGGAGTAATCGGCGTAGACAAAGTTGAAAACTTTTTAGGTTTTTGTTGATTTATGTTGATTTTTCAAAAAGTGCTAGTCCGATTTCGATAAAATTTTAATGGGACCATTCCAGAAGTATATCCTATCCAACAAAAAAAGAATTTTTCAAATCGGTTGTTAAACGACGGAGTTATGCCCGAACAAACATAAAAAAAAAAAAAAAAAAAAAAAAAAACAAACATCCGAATTGAGAACCTCCTCCTTTTGGAAGTCGGTTAAAAACAATGAAATTAATGAAAAAACCACCGACTTCCGAAAGGAAAAAGTTTTGTAGGTGAAGAAGGCGGTTACATTTTTTTTCAATTTTTTTTTATTTTACTCTTTTTAGGTCCCTAAGATGACCCACTGACCAAACATTCAACCAAAATTCTTGTCAAATACATTATTTTCTTACATGTGCACTAGAATTTTGTAATCCGCAGCACCGGTAATAACATCGTTAACATCTCTTTAATTCCTTCCCTATCTCAAAAACTACTGAACCGATTTTGATGAAACTTGCGGTATTCCTTAAGTTGAACGATACCTAGTACAACATAAAAAGAATTACTTAAATCAGACTTGTATCAGGTCCATCCTCACGCTATGGATGCATGAGGATGGACAACGCCGCCTCCGCCGAGGTCGGCCCTAAAAGAGGTGTAAGATGATCTGGCGCGTTTTGGTGGCGTCTGAAAAAAGTGTTTGGAGAGATATAATTATGGGAGAGCTCTGACTAGCTGTGGAACATTAACATCTGTTATGCCGGCTCTAGACTATTGCCGTGAACACCCGTGAACAGGCGCGAACAAGAATGTGGATGGTTTTCGCGGGGTTCACGGGCGTTCGCGCCTGTTCCCCGATCAGTGTCGGTATTTTGACCCGCGACAAAGGGTTCGCGCCTCGTTCGCGCGATGTTCACGCGTATCCACATTCACGGGCCCGTGAACTTAATAAATTAATTTCTATTATTATTTTTAATGTATTTCTATATTTTTAATGAAATTTTGCTAACTATTTGTTCATAGAAAGTCTGAAATGGATTTTATATAATTAATAAAGACAGTTTTAATCATATTCCTACAAAGTAAATTCAGCAGACAAAGTGATTGCAGCAGCAGCATATCAACGTCTATTTCACGGCAGGTTTCACGAACGACTGAGAGCATCCCGATAGTGTGGAATTCTCGCCGTGAATTCACGGCAATAGTTTGGAGCCGCCATTAAAAAAAAACTGTTGAAATGCAAGTGTGATTTACACTGCCTATTAAACATCACGTATTATAACCAAGGTCACGGAGTAAAAATACGCAGTCGAAAATAATAAATTAAGCCAGGGAAGTAATTAGTAATTAGGATGCGCGTCGAAAAATCGACCCCCGTAAATCCTCCCTTAAGGCCAGGTTCCAGTACAGTCCGCAGCTATGAGCGCACTACCTCAGCCCCCGCAAAGGGGCGGGGCAAGTCGACAGCGGTGCGGGCGGGAGGGACCGTGTGTGTGTATGCCACAGCGTAGCGTAATGCAGTTAGTCAATTACGTTCGAGTGTGTCCGGATTAGATTTTCGTAAAATGATATTCGAGATAGTTTTGATTTTACAAAGTGCATGCAATGGAGTACTTTATTAGGCAGCAGTATATTTAATATGTGCCGAGTTTGGGCTCGTTTTGTTATGATGACATCTTACCTCCGGACTTGATGGAGTGACCTGAAGGTCTACATCGGTGACTGCCACTGGAACTCGGCGACGGATCGAACTAGATGTGCCGAGTTTGGGCTCGTTTTGTTAGTTATGATGAGATCTTACCTCCGGACTTGATGGAGTGACCTGAAGGTCTAAATCGGTGACTGTCACTGGAACTCGACGACGGATCGAACTAGATGTGCCGAGTGTGGGCTCGTTTTGTAAGTTATGATGAGATCTTACCACCGGACTTGATGGAGTGACCTGAAGGTCTACATCGGTGACTGCCACTGGAACTCGGCGACGGATCGAACTAGATGTGCCGAGTTTGGGCTCGTTTTGTTAGTTATGATGAGATCTTACCTCCGGACTTGATGGAGTGACCTGAAGGTCTACATCGGTGACTGTCACTGGAACTCGGCGACGGATCGAACTAGATGTGCCGAGTGTGGGCTCGTTTTGTAAGTTATGATGAGATCTTACCACCGAACTTGATGGAGTGACCTGAAGGTCTACATTGGTGACTGCCACTGGAACTCGGCGATGGATCGAACTAGATGTGCCGAGTTTGGGCTCATTTTGTTAGTTATGATGAGATCTTACCACCGGACTTGATGGAGTGACCTGAAGGTCTACATCGGTGACTGCCACTGGAACTCGGCGACGGATCGAACTAGATGTGCCGAGTTTGGGCTCGTTTTGTAAGTTATGATGAGATCTTACCACCGGACTTGATGGAGTGACCTGAAGGTCTACATCGGTGACTGCCACTGGAACTCGGCGACGGATCGAACTAGATGTGCCGAGTTTGGGCTCGTTTTGTAAGTTATGATGAGATCTTACCACCGGACTTGATGGAGTGACCTGAAGGTCTACATCGGTGACTGCCACTGGAACTCGGCGACGGATCGAACTAGATGTGCCGAGTTTGGGCTCGTTTTGTAAGTTATGATGAGATCTTACCACCGGACTTGATGGAGTGACCTGAAGGTCTACATCGGTGACTGCCACTGGAACTCGGCGACGGATCGAACTAGATGTGCCGAGTTTGGGCTCGTTTTGTAAGTTATGATGAGATCTTACCACCGGACTTGATGGAGTGACCTGAAGGTCTACATCGGTGACTGCCACTGGAACTCGGCGACGGATCGAACTAGATGTGCCGAGTTTGGGCTCGTTTTGTAAGTTATGATGAGATCTTACCACCGGACTTGATGGAGTGACCTGAAGGTCTACATCGGTGACTGCCACTGGAACTCGGCGACGGATCGAACTAGATGTGCCGAGTTTGGGCTCGTTTTGTAAGTTATGATGAGATCTTACCACCGGACTTGATGGAGTGACCTGAAGGTCTACATCGGTGACTGCCACTGGAACTCGGCGACGGATCGAACTAGATGTGCCGAGTTTGGGCTCGTTTTGTAAGTTATGATGAGATCTTACCACCGGACTTGATGGAGTGACCTGAAGGTCTACATCGGTGACTGCCACTGGAACTCGGCGACGGATCGAACTAGATGTGCCGAGTTTGGGCTCGTTTTGTAAGTTATGATGAGATCTTACCACCGGACTTGATGGAGTGACCTGAAGGTCTACATCGGTGACTGCCACTGGAACTCGGCGACGGATCGAACTAGATGTGCCGAGTTTGGGCTCGTTTTGTAAGTTATGATGAGATCTTACCACCGGACTTGATGGAGTGACCTGAAGGTCTACATCGGTGACTGCCACTGGAACTCGGCGACGGATCGAACTAGATGTGCCGAGTTTGGGCTCGTTTTGTAAGTTATGATGAGATCTTACCACCGGACTTGATGGAGTGACCTGAAGGTCTACATCGGTGACTGCCACTGGAACTCGGCGACGGATCGAACTAGATGTGCCGAGTTTGGGCTCGTTTTGTAAGTTATGATGAGATCTTACCACCGGACTTGATGGAGTGACCTGAAGGTCTACATCGGTGACTGCCACTGGAACTCGGCGACGGATCGAACTAGATGTGCCGAGTTTGGGCTCGTTTTGTAAGTTATGATGAGATCTTACCACCGGACTTGATGGAGTGACCTGAAGGTCTACATCGGTGACTGCCACTGGAACTCGGCGACGGATCGAACTAGATGTGCCGAGTTTGGGCTCGTTTTGTAAGTTATGATGAGATCTTACCACCGGACTTGATGGAGTGACCTGAAGGTCTACATCGGTGACTGCCACTGGAACTCGGCGACGGATCGAACTAGATGTGCCGAGTTTGGGCTCGTTTTGTAAGTTATGATGAGATCTTACCACCGGACTTGATGGAGTGACCTGAAGGTCTACATCGGTGACTGCCACTGGAACTCGGCGACGGATCGAACTAGATGTGCCGAGTTTGGGCTCGTTTTGTAAGTTATGATGAGATCTTACCACCGGACTTGATGGAGTGACCTGAAGGTCTACATCGGTGACTGCCACTGGAACTCGGCGACGGATCGAACTAGATGTGCCGAGTTTGGGCTCGTTTTGTAAGTTATGATGAGATCTTACCACCGGACTTGATGGAGTGACCTGAAGGTCTACATCGGTGACTGCCACTGGAACTCGGCGACGGATCGAACTAGATGTGCCGAGTTTGGGCTCGTTTTGTAAGTTATGATGAGATCTTACCACCGGACTTGATGGAGTGACCTGAAGGTCTACATCGGTGACTGCCACTGGAACTCGGCGACGGATCGAACTAGATGTGCCGAGTTTGGGCTCGTTTTGTAAGTTATGATGAGATCTTACCACCGGACTTGATGGAGTGACCTGAAGGTCTACATCGGTGACTGCCACTGGAACTCGGCGACGGATCGAACTAGATGTGCCGAGTTTGGGCTCGTTTTGTAAGTTATGATGAGATCTTACCACCGGACTTGATGGAGTGACCTGAAGGTCTACATCGGTGACTGCCACTGGAACTCGGCGACGGATCGAACTAGATGTGCCGAGTTTGGGCTCGTTTTGTAAGTTCTGTGGCTCTAGTGAAAAAGGGTCTAAGTCTAAAAATGCAACTTTACAGGAGACGCAAAAAACGCCCCGCGCGCACCAAATTACATGTTTAAGTACGTGTGGCATTTAAACAGCTGTCAAATTAAATATATGTGATATGTTATATAGGTAAAAAATGTATGTTCTTTCTTATTCTAGTATTATTTTTTACATAAACTGAATAGTTTTCAAAATAGCGACTTATACTTAACACAAAATGAACTACACAAGGGTATAAAAGAAGTTAGATCCCTTTTCTCATACACAAAAAGTTAATTCACAAAAGTGAAAAAGGATACGCATTTGGAGTTATTTGTATGATAACTAAGAAATTAAATCAGATAATTAGTGTTGGAATAGCCAAAATAAATGAACTGAATGTGTACTTTTTATCGACATGATAAAATTTTGAAAAATAGCAAAAATAAATAACTTGTATCTTTTTTCACATAGTTATTAGACGTAACATAAGGCGCATGTTGACTTACGTGAACCTTTTGTGTAAGTTATATCTATCTTTAAACCAAAATAAAACCAAAAAATATGTAGTTTTGTGGTGTTTATTTTTTATTAAAGTGAAGAAAAGTATTTTAAGAAGTACCTATGACAGTTATTTTTAAATCATAAAAACAATTAAAAAACAAATGAAAAGTACAAATCGAGTCCCACAGAACCTTGAAAGTGATTCAAATCTTGTTCGATATCAAGAAATGTCTATAGCACAGTTTTTTTATAAGTCAGGACAAATCAACTGCAGTTGAAACCTGGGAAAGTGATCCAGAAAACCTTATTTTAATTTCACTTCTACCGATAATAAACTCCAGTTTTAAAATAAATATGCAGTTAGTAAAAAAGTATTGAAGAAGTTAATTAAGTATTATGACGCAGTTTTTTTAATCAGGAAAACAATTCAAAAATAAAAAAATAATCAAATAAATCAAGTCTAACAGAAACCTTAAAAATGATCCAGAAAACCTTATTCGATGTCGTCGTTGCTGTCGTTTAGAAGAGGATGTTGATCTTTTATATTATCATCGTCAATGAAAAGGTTGTTATAAAAAGATCGAACACTGGGGTTTATTAGCGGAAGAAGAGAAATCAAATCTCTCTTTTTCTCATTTGAATTAGCTAGGCCCATCGTATGACCTAGGAATACATTACCGTTTCAAACAGAGGGAGTGGTGATTTTCCTCTTTCCCTCTGCAAATTAACAATGTTCCATTCTTCCTCATCACACAACTTACAATGAAATTCTCCTTTTTTATATTTCTTTTGTCTTTAACTCGTCTGTCGTAGACTTCTAAGCTCCAGTAATAATTTAAAATAATTCTACAAGGTCCTAGTCTTTTAACTTTAAATTTCTCTTCTTTTTTATAGTTTCTGTATCTCTTCTTTCCTTGTTAATTTTCCTAGGATTACGTTTCCGGTCTTGTTAAGTACCTTTTTATATCCCAAAATGACTTATTATTGCTCGTATCTAAATCTGACTGTGGAATAATGACATCGCCTTTTACGTTTTTGTAAAAGTGAACAATCTGAGTTACTTGTGTCAGATTATTTGGAATGAAATCGTCACTACTTTCTGTGGGATAATGCAAATTGGGTTATGATAGCGTATCAGTGAACATAGAAATAATATCAAGATATAAGACAAAAGTTTCATCAGAATCAGTGAATGTATCGACATCATTATCAGGCTCTGCGAAAAGGTTTTTGAAACTTCCAGGTATTGGAGAAAATATTTAAGAGTTTCCCTGCTTTGGTGAGTTATTTTTTAAACATTCAAGCCTTGGATAATAACTGTTTGAACATCCTGATCTTGGAGAATGATCCCTAGAATGTGTAGCCTTTGGAGAATAGTTTCGGAAGATATAAGCACAGGTATAGATTCGCCATCAATCCAATCTACTTCATCCATCATTGCCATATCTTTGGAAACAAGACCCATCAAACAATTAATGCGACCACGACCAGCCATTCTAAAACAATAGATATATTTGACTGGCCTGTTGGTCTAGTGGTAAGTGACCCCGACTGCTTTGCGGAGGTCGTGAATTGGATACCCACTCAGGACAAATGTTTGTGTGATGAGCACGATCATTTTTTCTGTGTCTGGGTGTAATTTATCCATAATATGTATGTATTTAGAAATATATAAGTATGTTTATCAGTTGTCTAGTACCCATAACACAAGCTCTGCTTAGCTTGGGACTAGATGGCGTTGTGTGATAGTTGTGGAATATTATTATTATGTATTATATTATTTATTAAAACATTACATCAGGGAATCGCGATATGAAAGTTAAGTAGGTAAGTCGAAATAGAAGTATAAAATGTGCTAATTTGACAATTTTACGTATCTATATAATTATACTATAAAGTGTAGTTAAATATATATGTGAGGTTGATATCTGGTGGTTGTTTATTATAACCACTGTTATTGTAGTGTTTTTGTGTGAAGAATTAACTAACATACGTACAAAAACAAAAAAAAAACAATGTCTCCTCTTCATAATAAGTTACGCAATGGAGTTTAAAATAAAAACTCGGTGTAATTGGGTACATTTGGACAAAAATCTAAATAACAATACGTACACTCAAAAATCATTTGCTAAAATATGTGAAAAAGGGTACAACTTACCAGTGCAATTACTGATTTTTTGCAGTGCGTCGACACAAGTTCCCTTCAATAGAGTGCTTGGACCACCGAAAGAGTGCGAGCGCTACGCATTTTCCACCCACCAGCACCATAACCCGTATCGGCCAGTTGTATCTTTTCTCACGAAAAATAGCAGCGAAATATTGGTATTATTTTAGTTATGTCAAATTGCATTTTTAATATAAATATTTCATACGTGAAAACTGATACCAAAAAACTTATTCTGGATTTTTGTCTTTTATTTTGGTGAAAACGGATTTATGTCAAGTGATATCGTTACTCACATAACAATTTTTAAGGAATTAATGTACTTGTGCCGGTATTCACTAAACAAATTGAAGCTCTGACAATACATGTTTATTTAGATCAAAAGACACAAAATAAAAATAAACATAGTTTTGTGTAAAGAAATTAAAGTGCACTTATACCCCGCTTTTGTAATATTTTTAGTGTTAGTTAACCCCCTTTGCACATTGCTAACTTCCTTATTTTTAAAGATAGGCAAGATCTGTTTTCACGAATGGATAGATCATTTTTTTCTGAACATTTTAGTGTACTTAACTCATTTTCGACAAAATCGGACTTAAACCCTTTTTCACTAGAGGCACAGAGTTATGATGAGATCTTACCACCGGACTTGTTGGAGTGACCTGAAGGTCTACATCGGTGACTGCCACTGGAACTCGGCGACGGATCGAACTAGATGTGCCGAGTTTGGGCTCGTTTTGTTAGTTATGATGAAATCTTACCTCCGGACTTGATGGAGTGACCTGAAGGTCTACATCGGTGACTGTCACTGGAACTCGGCGACGGATCGAACTAGATGTGCCGAGTGTGGGCTCGTTTTGTAAGTTATGATGAGATCTTACCACCGGACTTGATGGAGTGACCTGAAGGTTTACATCGGGGAGTCGGAAACTCGGCACATCTAGTTCGATCCGTTGCCGAGTGCCAGTGGCAGTCACCGAGGTAGACCTTCAGGTCACTGCATCAAGTCCGGTGGTAAGATCTCATCATAACTAACAAAACGAGCCCAAACTCGGCACATCTAGTTCGATCAGTCGCCGAGTTCCAGTGGCAGTCACCGATGTAGACCTTCAGGTCACTCCATCAAGTCCGGTGGTAAGATCTCATCATAACTTACAAAACGAGCCCAAACTCGGCACATCTTGCAACGGGGGCCCGCATGTTGGAGCTCCCCGGCGCAGCCAGTGGCCCCACCGCTGACGCTCTGGCCGAACGGCTCAGAGCGTCCTTAAATGCGGAGGAGGCCCGAGTCTCCAGACCCACAAAGCGCGCAGACATGCGCATATTGGGTCTGGATGACTCCGTGACGGCGGAGGACGTGGTGGCCGCCGTTGCCAGGACTGGGGAGTGCTCATCAGACGAGGTGAGGGCGGGCGCCCTGCGTCCTGGCTTTGCGGGGCTGCAAACCATCACGGTTAGCTGCCCCGTCACGGCGGCCAAAAAGATTCAGGAGGGCCGAAGGATCCTGGTGGGATGGGTGTCGGCGCAGGTAAAAATCCTGGAACCCCGACCCCTGAGGTGTTACCGCTGCCAAGTGGGCAACCACGCGGCATGCGTCTGCACCTCGGAGGTGGACCGCAGCGATAGGTGCTTCCGCTGCGGTCAGCCCGGCCACAAGGCCGGCTCGTGCTCCGCCCCGCCTCACTGCTTCGCATGTGAGGCGGCTGGCAAGCCGGCCGATCACCGGGCGGGGGGCAAGTCCTGCGCTCCACCCACCGAAGCCAGGCGCAGAGGTAGGCCCTCTGCCGCCGCCGTCACCGCCGCCGCCGCCACCGCCGCCGCCGCCGCTCCCGCTGCCGCCGCCGCCACCGTGGCTACGCCCTCGCAGGGGGCCCTGGAGGAGGCTGCAATGGATTCAGATTAATGTCTCCATTGCGCTTCCTCCAGGCGAACATCAACCACTGCGCCGCTGCTCAGGATCTTTTGCTCCAGAGCATGGCGCAGTGGTTGATAAATGTCGCCGTGGTCGCCGAGCCGTATTTTGTCCCGCCCAGGAACGACTGGGTAGCGGACCTGGACGGCTCGGTGACCATTATTTCGTCGGCCGCCGCCGGTACCCCGCCCCTCGATCGTGTCGAGAGAGGGCGCGGGATCGTCGCAGCCCGGTTCGGGGAGATCGTCGTGGTAGGCGTGTATTTCTCCCCGAGCCGAACTCTCGCCGAGTTCCAGGACTCCCTTGTGGAGCTGGGAGACGTCGTCGTCGCATTCGGTTCCCTCCCCGTGCTCGTCCTCGGGGACTTCAACGCCAAGAACGTGGCTTGGGGTTCCCGGTACACGGACGTTGCGCGGGGCAGGTTGCTCGAGCACTGGGCCCTGGCGCAGGGCCTGGTCATTGAGAACCGGGGTTCTGTCCCCACGTGCGTGCGGTGGACGGGCGAGTCGGTGGTAGACGTCACGTTTGCCAGCGCCGCCCTGTCGCCGCGCGTCACCGACTGGCGCGTTGTGGAGGAGGCGGAGACTTACTCCGACCACCGGTATATCCGGTTCGACGTCTCCGCCCAGACCCCAGACGCGCCGGTCCGACGGAACCCAAGTGGACCGCGATGGGCGCTGAAACAGCTGGACCGGGAGCTAATCCTGGAAGCCTCGATCGTGCAGGCCTGGGTGTCACCACCGGACAGGCCTGCTGACATAAACGACGAGGCCGAGTGGTTCCGGGAGGCCATGTCGGAGATTTGCGACGTGGCCATGCCCCGGGTCCGGCAAGGACGCGCCCGGCGTCAGCTTTACTGGTGGTCGCGCGAGCTAGCATCGCTGCGCGAGGCGTGCGTTGCCGCGCGACGCCGGTACTCCAGGCTCCGCAGGCGCCGCACCCGACCTCCGGATGCGGCCGCCGTGGAGGCGGAGCTGCACGAGGGCTACAGGGCAGCGAAGGCCGCCCTCCGCGACGCAATCTTGCGGGCCAAGGAACAGGCCCGCAAGGAGTTGCTGGAGACTCTGGACAGGGACCCATGGGGCTGGCCGTACAGGTGGGTGCGCGGAAAGCTCCGCCCCTGGGCCCCCCCGTTGACGCAGAGTCTCCAGCCTCAGTTCGTGGAGGACGTGGTGAGCGCCCTGTTCCCATCGCGAGGGGAGCATGCTCCCCCGCCCATGGCAGCTCCGCCTCGGACGGAGTCTGACAGCGAGGGCGAAGCTGACGCGAACGCGGACCACAGCGACGACGACGTCTACGATGCTCCAGAGGTGACCGAGGTAGACCTGAGAGTGGCGGTACAACGGCTCAAAGCCAAAAATACCGCTCCAGGACCCGACGGCCTGCCAGGAAAAGCCTGGGTCCTGGCCTTCGGGACTCTCGGGCCTCGACTGGGGGGGCTCTTTGGCGCGTGTTTGGCGAGGGGCCAGTTCCCGCTTCGTTGGAAGACGGGGAAACTGGTCCTCATCCAGAAGCCCGGGCGCCCTGCGGACTCTCCGTCCGCATTCCGGCCCATCGTGCTGCTCGACGAGGTGGGCAAGCTCTTTGAGAGAGTAATTGCAGACCGCCTCGTCGGGCACCTAAATCGGGTGGGCCCGAACCTGTCGGAGAGCCAGTTTGGCTTCCGCAGGGGGCGCTCGACGGTGGACGCCATCATGCGCGTTAGAGCCCTCACGACGGGGGATGCAGTGGCCCGGGGCAGGGTCGTCGTGGCGGTGTCCTTGGACATCTCCAACGCCTTCAACACCCTGCCCTGGAGTTGCATCAGGGAGGCACTCCGGTATCACCGGGTGCCGACCTACCTCCGTCGCACGGTCGAGGACTACCTGACGGACAGAGCCGTCATCTACCCCGGTCACCGGGGAGAGTGGAACCGGCGAGAGATGTCGTGCGGTGTCCCACAGGGATCGGTCTTGGGACCGCACCTGTGGGACATCGGTTTCGACTGGGTGCTGCGCGGCGACCTCCCTCTAGACGTCAGCGTAATATGTTACGCTGACGACACGCTCGTCCTGGCGGAGGGAGTGTCGCACCAGGCGGCGGCCGACTTGGCGACGCGGGCGGTTGCGATAGTCGTCGATAGGATCCGGCAGTTGGGACTCGAAGTGGCGCTGCACAAGACAGAGGCCATGTGTTTTCATGGCCATCTGAATGCGCCACTGACAGAGTCCCACATAACGGTGGGGGGGGTTCGCATCGGCGTCGGAGGAACGATGAAGTACCTGGGACTCGTCCTCGACAGCCGATGGAACTTCGGGGAGCATTTCTCGCGTTTGGCCCCAAGGCTGAACCGGGCATCAGCCGCCCTCGGGCGGCTCCTGCCCAATATCGGCGGGCCAAACGCCCCCTGCCGGAGGTTGCACGCCGGCGTCGTGCGGTCCATGGCCCTCTACGGGGCCCCCGTGTGGGCCCTGAGCATTCGGACGCGGCCGGCAAAGCTGGTCGCATGCCAGAGGGTCATGGCAATCCGAATGATCCGAGGATACCGCACGATCGCCGGCGAATCGGCCAACCTTCTTGCCGGATCACTGCCCTGGGATCTGGAGGCGACTGCCCTCCTGCGCGTCTATGAGTGGCGCGTGGAGGCGCAGCGTCGGGGTGTATCCCCGCTGCCTCGAGAAGTCGAGGCGCGGCGGGAAGAGCTCCGGCGCGATCTCAGGGCAGTTTGGAGAGAACGACTATCGCAACCGAGGTACGGGCTAGCCGCAATCGCGGCTGTAAGACCCCTCTTTGAGGAGTGGCTGGATAGGTCCCACGGCGTCCTCACCTACCGCATGACGCAGGTCCTCACCGGACATGGCAGCTTCGGGAGGTACCTGTGCATGATAAAAAAGGAGGAAACGCCCGGGTGTCACCACTGCGAGGATCGCCCGGAGGACACGGTGGAGCATACGGTGCAGGACTGCCCAGCTTGGGCGGAGCACCGCCGTGTCCTCGCTGCGGCGATAGGCGGAGACCTCTCGCGCCCGGCATTGGTTGCGGCCATGCTGCGGGGCGAGACGGAGTGGGAGGCGGTCGCCTCCTTCTGCGAAGCAGTCATGCTCGCGAAGGAGGAGGCGGGCCGCTTGAGGGAGAGGATACCGTCCTCCCTCCGCCCGAGACGCAGTGGTAGACGCCCACGGCGACGGATGTCGCGGGACGATCTCCGGCCACCGTAGGCGCGGGCATGCGGGCGGCGAGTAAAGGGCAACTCGCTGCTCGACCAAGGACCATGCCCGGGTCGACGGCGCGTTGTGTCCCACGCGCGCCTCAAGGAGCGTCAGCATAGTGACGGGGCCCCCCTATAGAGGGCCACAGTCCTGCCGGGGTTGCGGGACATACGTATACCGCGACTCCGGCACACAAAGGGCTACCGAAGGACACCGTGGATTTTAGTCAGTACAAGTCTGACAGTCCCTCCCGCCCTGCCCGGGGTGGGAGGACTCATTTGATGATTTTGCCACGTAAAAAAAAAAAAAAAAAAAAAAAAAAAAAAAACTCGGCACATCTAGTTCGATCCGTCGCCGAGTTCCAGTGACAGCCACCGATGTAGACCTTCAGGTCACTGCATCAAGTCCGGACGTAAGATCTCATCATAACTAACAAAACGAGCCCAAACTCGGCACATCTAGTTCGATCAGTCGCCGAGTTCCAGTGGCAGTCACCGATGTAGACCATCAGGTCACTCCATCAAGTCCGGAGGTAAGATCTCATCATAACTAACAAAACGAGCCCAAACTCGGCACATCTAGTTCGATCCGTCGCCGAGTTCCAGTGGCAGTCACCGATGTAGACCTTCAGGTCACTCCATCAAGTCCGGTGGTAAGATCTCATCATAACTTACAAAACGAGCCCAAACTCGGCACATCTAGTTCGATCCGTCGCCGAGTTCCAGTGAAAGCCACCGACGTAGACCTTCAGGTCACTGCATCAAGTCCGGACGTAAGATCTCATCATAACTAACAAAACGAGCACAAACTCGGCATATCTAGTTCGATCCGTCGCCGAGTTCCAGTGGCAGTCACCGATGTAGACCTTCAGGTCACTCCATCAAGTCCGGTGGTAAGATCTCATCATAACTAACAAAATGAGCCCAAACTCGGCACATCTAGTTCGATCCGTCGCCGAGTTCCAGTGACAGTCACCGATGTAGACCTTCAGGTCACTCCATCAAGTCCGGTGGTTAGATCTCATCATAAGTAACAAAACGAGCCCAAACTCGGCACATCTAGTTCGATCCGTCGCCGAGTTCCAGTGGCGGTCACCGATGTAGACCTTCAGGTCACTCCATCAAGTCCGGTGGTAAGATCTCATCATAACTAACAAAATGAGCCCAAACTCGGCACATCTAGTTCGATCCGTCGCCGAGTTCCAGTGGCAGTCACCGATGTAGACCTTCAGGTCACTCCATCAAGTCCGGTGGTAAGATCTCATCATAACTTACAAAACGAGCCCAAACTCGGTACATCTAGTTCGATTTGTCGCCGAGTTCCAGTGACAGCCACCGATGTAGACCTTCAAGTCACTCCATCAAGTTCGCATCTTAGCTAAAAAATACGTAGTCCATAAAAAAAATTTACATCGTGTCAAAATTAGATCACTTGACTATTTTATTCTATTCCCGCAACTAACACGCAATCGCTTGTGTGTGTGACTTTGTTTCTATGTAGTAGTTCAGTTCTTTGCCTGCTAATACGTAACCGCGGGGGGAATTTTTGCGCAGCAACGACGTACGTCCATCCTCCATCACGTCTCGGCGGGCACTGGCGGGGCGCCCGGCGAGCGAAATAATGCCAATATTTTGGGTTTTTTATTTCTTGGAGAAAAATTATAACGAAATTTTAAAATCTGATTTTACCATTCACTTCTAAATAATGAGCTGTTTTTATTTATATAAGTTTCATATAAATTCATTGTGAAATCTCTAAGCAGTGGACGTTTAAAAATTGTGATTTAGTGTCATGTTTGACATTTTTTTCTATCGAGCCAATTATTCCAATTCGTGTTTCTATCTTTACCATTCACTCGAGGATATGTTCAACTTTAATATTATAATTTTTATTTATTAAAAATATCATAGTTAATGAGACTTTCAGACGTTTGAAAATCATAAAAATTACTGTAAGCTCGCCTTAATGCAATGTTGACTTTGGTATGACAGTGTAAACCGCGCTCTGCTGCTCCACGCACCGTTGTACGGTCGGCAATAAAAGACGAAACTAAAAAAAAATATGTTCAATTACTTACCTGAATGATAATATACACTCTTAGCTGTTACGTGAACTTGTTATATTGAAACGTGAAACGTAATGCAAGTTTTAATTTAATCTGTTTTTGTTGACTCTGACTGTACCATATTCTCATAGCCACCAGTAGGTACCTAGTAAGAACTATAATTTATTTCGTTTTGTCTATTAAACAACAAAGACAAAATATTTGAAAGGCACTAAATAATATTAAAATATCGACATCTTATTATAAAATAAATTTTCAACGTTTTTAACACAAGTTACGAGTCACTGTATGTTTATAATTTTTCTATGGTTGTTTTTCAAGTTTTAACACGAACATACAGCCAATATTCTTCTAGCTTAATATTTACATCACTTGCTGGCCCGGTCAAGAGTTATCATCTCGTGAGGTTATCTTTATCGTCTACTTGTTTTCAGTGTTATTCTGATGACGCCAGTCATAGTTTAGCATCGGAACTAGATTGACTTATCTTCGTGTTCAAATAAAGTAAAATAAATAATAAAATATAAAAAAATGCCAGACGCGTTCGAAAGTGCGTATCCTCTCTCGCCACCATTAAACCCGCAAGATATACGCGCACGCGCAAATTCATCTACAAAGAATAAAAAACCAGTGGTAACTTTTCTTGGCGATGAAGCCGTTGAGATACCCGACAAATCAGAGGCCGGTGTAGACAAGCCTTTGGGTCGAGGGGAGGTTGAACTAGATAGTATCGCAGTATCGTATAATACAATGCATTCGACCTGGCTTGATAAAAGAGTACTTGAGCACAGGTATGTATAATATGGATTTACTTTTAATTACCCTATGTCTAACCAAATTCGTTATGGTGATGGCTCTTTTTCCCAAAGTTCCACCAGCCCTATGAAGAGCTTAAAGCGATACCTAGATTGTTAAACAATCCCTAAAAGAAAGTTAAATTATTTTCGCATGTTCCTAAATGCTGCTGAGCTGCTGTTCGGTTTCTAAAATAATGTTGCTTAAATGTATGTAACTAATTCATTGCGGATCTAAGCCGTCATTCAAGCGAGTATGTGCCGACTTGTAGTTGGTCGAATACACCCAGCAATTTGCGATAAGAAGAAAAAATATGTGTGACTAAAAATCGTAACAACCTAGTATTGTAATTGTAATAAAATATATTGGCATCAGTGAACGAAGAAAACATAGAAGCATTCCTAGAGCCCGATAATGACCCAACGCAGATCGTGCCTCGGTAGGCGGGGCTTATCAATCGTGCCTCGGAGGAGTTTAGTTCGGCTGTGACGGCACATGTCGTTGTTCGTATTTTTATTCAGTTTAAAACTATAAATTATGCCTTCTTGCGCAGTGAAATGGTGTATAAATCGATCTCATCTACATAATAAAAATGCTGGAATTAGTTATCACCTGTAAGTAGCCCTTAGACTACTACATTATTTTTATATTAATTACAAACATGGATCAATTATTTTCTATGGGGATGGTGTTATGCCCGATGGACTAAGTTAATTAATGTTGAATGTTTGAAGTAAAATATGTTTGTGTTTTCTTTTTGCTACATTACAAAACACTCTGCTCCTTTGACAGATTTCCACAAGATCCAAATCTCAAAGAACAATGGACGAGAGCAGTTCGCTTATAGAGACAGGAAAACGACTGGTCCCCAAGCAAAACAACAATAATTTGTTCAGTCCATTTTCAAGATGACGATTTTTATATGACGAAAAAAGGATACCAGAAGCTCAAAACAAACGCTATTCCAATTTGACATTTTGACATTTCCATCATTTTTGACATTTTGGCAAAACAAGTTTAGTTAGCCATTTCTGTTATTCATTTTTAAACAAAAGACAATAAGACTTTCTAGTTATGGCGCATTTACATTAAGTCGGTTAGACCGTATTCGGCTGCAGGCCGTATTCGGTCACCGACTAATATAAACAGGTATTCGTTTGGCCGTATTCGGTTTGGCCGTATTCGGTCGAGCCCGTTGTCGGTGTCGAGTGCGCCGTGCCCCGCCCGTCGCCCGCCGCCCGCAGCCCGCAGCTCAGTTCGCTTGATCGCCGCATCAATCAAGTCGTCGAATTCGGTTAACCGACCAATGTAAACAACTCAATTTAGGTAAGCGTTTCAGTTAAACCGAATGCGGCCGCCGCCTTCGGTGACCGACCTCAAACCGACCTAATGTAAATGAGCCATTAATCTCTAAGGAGTCCGTAGCTCACAGTAGGTGGCATGTGCAGGGTTGGCATGATTAAAACAAGTTGTTTTAAAACACCTGTTTAAAACAGTTTGAAATTAAACAGTGTTTTTTATTACCCGTTTCAACTACTTTTCAAGTCGGATGAATGCATATAAAATGAAAATAAATTAATATTCAGGAGTCTAAATAGCTTGACATAAAACCATTTGAGTCTATGCCATTGCTATGTCATATATTTTAACTTTTATTGGCATGGTTATAAAATAATTCTTAAAAATATGAGAAAAATTATCACATGTTTTTTTTCAGTTGATCATTTTTCGTAAAAAATTCATTACAAGGGGCGAATTTGAAAAGATGTAGTCTAGAAATGAAACATAATTGATTTATACGTTTAGACATCGACAAATAATGTGGCAAAAAAATTGAAAAAAAGCCAGAAACTAAAAAAAAAAACAAAAAAAAACACTTGTTTAAAACATTTTGAACTGTTTGTTTTACAAATTTGAAAAAAAAAACTGTTTTTTTTTCCAACCCTGGGCATGTGCCAAATAAATATGTTTTACATCTTTTTTTTTTTTCTTTCTTCGTATATACATAGTCGTATGAGCCATTTTATGTAAATACAAACGTGAACTTTTTGTTGTTATGTATCTACATCAAATGCAAAAGAAATAAAAATACATAATAAAAAATTTTCGAATCTTTCATTGCTACTTTTTATATAACTCGTCCATTTTGACAATTCTTGCAGCCCGTCAAATTAATGTCATGTGTTCATTTCTAGCGCCAATGATGTCATTGTTACTATGCGTTGCTTAGCCAATTAAAGACGAGCGTTGACAACCTACCCAATCATAACTTTGTGATGTTAATAGAGAACAAACTAGCTGTTCAAAGAAAACAAACGTCGTGGGCCGTCTATCAAAAAGATTTTGTTTGAAGTTACTCTTCCATGTTTTCTTCGTTCACTGATTGGCATGCAATAATCTAATACTTCATCTTCGACAGTTGCCTATCAAATAGTGTTTTTTTTTCTTTTTTTACTTTTATTCATTTCATATTTCATTTGATTGAGTAGGTACAGCTGAATATTCAGCTGCGTCTGGTTCGACTGGAAGCCGACCCCAACATAGATGGGAAAAGACTAGGCCTAAGATGAGTTTATCTTTTCCAAAAGCATCTGATTTGAATTCCGTGTAATCTCTTAGTTCTAAACTTCTAAAAAATGTAATCTCTTAGTTCTAAACCTGTAATTTTGGAGTAGTAAAATTATTGTATGTAATTAGCTATGAAGATTTCATAAGGCGTATGTATTGTCTTTAGGATCCATCAGGCAAGGCTAAATAATCTGGAAACAAATATGTTGCAACTTCAAAATCAAATAAGGAAGGAAATATTTCAATGCTATTAATGTTTATTTTCCTCTCTAATTTTGAATCCTTATTTTTTGAACGTAGTTATACCAGATGAGCTACCAAGCGTTTGGGATATTTACCATGCTTCACATTTTTTATAGGATTAAAATCGTCAAGTGCGTCCTCTAGCTCTGCGTGGAGCGGAAAGGACTATCAGTCATAGTAGGGGAGGCGAGGATGCTAAATTTGCAGTTCCTCGAGCGCCATGGCAATCTATTGGATTTGAAAGATTATGTTTTAAAAAGAAAAAAAGTTTATGACAAGTTTTCTATTTTAGTGGGGGGAGAGCGTGTAAACATTTTCAAAAGTGTAAAAAAAAACAGTTGTAAAGAAGTACTCGAGCGCGTCAGCCATTTACAGTGTAAACGCGCTTATGTATTTCTGATAACCATTACATATTAATCTGACGATTAATTCAAGGGGGCTGTCCGTAACAAACGGTTAAAAACCCAAAAAACGAAAACGCCTTTTAAATAATTAAAATAAATTAGACGGAAAGTTGATTGCTATAAGGAACGAGCAGGCGTTACGTTTTTGTTTTACAACATCAGGACTCCCTCATTTCTTGATGCCACGCTCAAATTGTCAGATTATTGAGAATACACTCTTCTGAACGGAATTAATCTACCTTTTCTTAATCTGACGCGCTCGAAATTTTCTGAGGACGACTTTTTACGACGACTTTTTGGACGACCATATAGAGGGTTCATACTTGGTACAGGTACATTAAAGGGTGCGAGGATTCTCCTTAAGACGAAATGGTATCGTGGTCGCGTAGTTTGGCAGGGGGTGAAGCAGACGCGGCGAGGAAATCGGCGCGCGGGGCGCCCCACCCTGCCGCGCTCGCCGCCGCACCGCGCCCGCCGGCCGGCGCAGAATAAGTAGGCGAATGCAAAATTCTAATACGCTAGTTTGTTGAAGTTGTGTTTGTAGCAAGTGTTTATAGCGATATATTTATTTTTTCACAATTTGTACGAAATAACGGAAATACAAAACAAATAATAAATATGGTAAATGTCCTATTTACCTTAGTAATAGTTTCTATGAAGTACATAATAAATAGTGCAATAAATAAATTAGCCGTACCCGTACCGCGACCCCGGCAGGCTTTGCCGTTTAGAGAGCCAAAGCCAGCCGGGGTCGCGGGATATATCGCATTAACGTGACCCTGGAACGTAAAGGGCTATTGAAGGACACCGTGGATTTTAGTCAGTACGAGTCTGACAGTATTCCGCCCTGCGCTGGGTTGAGGACTCATTTGATGATTTTACCACGATAAAAAAAAGGATCTACTTATTTGTTTGTGTGAATTATTTGTACTTGGTACTTACATTAGGGGCATTCATTAGTGTTTTCATTGTTGTTGTGTCCACCTATTTACCAGATGGCTGTTTGAAAGGGGTGCCTACAAATTATTATGTCGACAAAACCGGTTTTACCAAAAAACCGGTATTTGCAGAAATGACAAACTGGTGTATTAGGTTTTGTAAATATGTATTTATTCAATCAACAATAAAATAAGGCTTATTCAATTTTTTTCAGAACCTCTAAGAGGCATCCCACGATTTCTTCTGGAATCTACTAACTCAGGTAGAATGTGCGAGTTGTAAAAGTTGACGAGTTTCGACTCCATTTTATTTTTCCAGAATTCGTCATCTTTCTGGATGTATAGAATTTCCATTTTTGTTTGTTCTCCTCCCCATATACCAAAAATGCATCGCTGCTTGCCCGTCACCCGAAGCTGTCCTTGCGCCTGATAGTACCAGTTGCTATTTTTATTTATGGTCACCTCGTTACTCTTTTTATTATATTTTAGAATTTGGACCTTATTATTTTTTATAGCATTTTCTATGCCGTTTTTATAAGCAGCTACTGGACATTTGACCTCAATTATGGTATCGTCTCCTACAACACCGTCCGGTGTAGCACCAATATATGGAAATTCTTGGTCCACAAATAGTCCACAGTCCTCGATGAGTAAGTTTTCTTGGCTGCTCAATTGTTGGAGAGCAAACTTTTCATTTTTGAGCCCATGGGCTACCGATGCGACGGATGAAATATTCAATTTATATAATATGTTGTTCACCAGGGCAGAAAAATTTTTTTGCCTCTTTATTATTGCCCCAAAGTTTGATGCTGTTATCATCAACCTTCTTATTTGCAACCATTCAGTGCTTTCGCGTTGCTGTGTGGTTCTTTTTTGTACGCCCTCCCGGTCTTTTACCAGCGTCTCCAAATTTTTCATAAAATCTGTAGACGCTGCGATGTACTCATCGGCAGACAAGTCTGGTGCAGCCACTTGTTTGCCATAATCATTTTGCTTTACAAATAGCTTAGATCTATTTTTTTTTCTTTTCACGGCATTGGCTCGTTTTCTCTGCTGTTCTCTTCTTGTTTCTAGTTTTTTTAAGTTGCCTCTTGGGCTCTTACCCAATATTTTTTTGTGCACGGTGTAAAGAGGTCTTTTTGTATTGTAAGAAACAACAGCAGCCGAGCATCTCGCTTGATAGGAACGACGAGAAGCAAAATTGATTCTTTTGCCTCCAACAAATTTCGCAATTATGCTGTTGAATCTCTCAACTGCATTAGTATCAACGTCTTCAAGAAGACTTCTCGATTTTGCTGCCACCGAATTTAAAATAACTTTTAGCCGGAACCAAAATGTCGAATTTTCAAGCTCTGCCACAGTTGAAGACAAAATTCCTTTATCTTTCGTACAACAATAATCTTTGCAACGTCTGTGGTCCCCGTATGCGTGGTTCAGAGAATTTGTTATGTCTCCATGAATTTGTTTTATGGCAATGTCTCTGGGATTACTTTTATTATGTTTGATTGAAGTCGTGACAACTTTTCTCATGCTCATCACTTTTTCATCGGTCATATATTTTCTGTGAGCTTTTGGATATTTTGTATCTTTGCTTAGTGCACGCAGCTTGTTGCACATATTACGCAGAACGTGGTTTCGGCATTCTATTTTAGATACTACGTAGTCTGAATAGGGATTTGACGACAATATTTTGGAATAGGTTGCAGAATCACCATCAGCCACAATGTTGCCATAAATAAGTCCATACATGTTGATGGATTCCTTGAAACCTTCACATACAATCGTCGCTTCCATTCCGCTGGAGGACCCTTCATAATTTTTATAGCATTTGTGATTTTTGGGGGTTTCCTGACGTTTCTCTGCCCTTGCACATATTAAACAATATTTATTTTTGACACCAATGAAAATAACTTCTCCAAATTTTCGGCCCACAATTGCAGCAACACCAGACATTGCTTTATAGTTGTTCCCATAAGAACGTTTGCACCATGCACCATCCGCAAACACGTCAATGACGGGTATGCCATTAACCACACGCCCTTCTTGGATTGCTGCTTCACGTTCAGTAGCAGCAGCTCTTTCCATAGTCTCCAGTGCTGTAGCCTCCCATTCACTAAACATGCTATCCTGAATTTTCGCGTAATATTTTTCACGAAAAATAGGGATGTCCATGGCACTCATAGTTTCCTCGAATTGAGAGTATCCAATCCCAGACGATACTATACCCGAGACTGCTGCAGTATTTATATCTACTCTATTATCACAGCCCAAATCGTCAGTACACACTTTAAAGTTCTTCATGCATATCCTGCATTTAAAATTAAAATATGAAACCAGACCGACACGCTTTTCTGTTTCTAAAACTAAGCAGCTAAAATCACATTGAAAGAGAGGTTCGTGTTTTTGTTGTTGCAGTTGATTAAAAAAATAAACTATATCAACAATTCTACGACCGGTGATTTCTTTCCTAATCTTTGTCACACGCTCATGTTCCACAAGATAAGGCAGGTCTTCTTGATCGCTGAAACATTGAAAAAAAAAAGCGAGTAAATGTGATGACCTCAACAAAGCTGGAAAACTAGGAAAAACTGGCTTATCAGTGTATGATTATTTATAGTCCATCCATACTTACTCCACCAAATAAAAAATCATTTTGATAAACTCAAAAATATATGCATCTATAAGCTTATGCAAAACTAAAATTTTACTAGAGGATAAACTTACTCAGCTACACCACATGGCGGTGGTGTGATTGGCACTGACGGTAATTCTATATGTGCTCCATGAGATAATTCTGGTAGGTTTTGTGAGACTTCCTCTGTTCCAGTAATACCCAATCGTTTTTCAGGGGTACTGAAAATATGAAATAATTTTAAAAATAATGAATATGTACAGAATGATTTTTTTCAACTGGGCGTCGTTTGCGGATTTCAGAAACATTGAAATAATCCGGTTTAAACTGGTACCGGTAAATAAAATACCGATTTTTGGTAAAAACCGGTATTGACATACCGGTTTTTATCATAAATTAGTACCCTATTCATGACCTCTTACATAAAAAAAATATTTATTTTCAAAGGTTTTACCTGAAATACAGGGTCACGTGAAATTAGATGCCTATCTAACTCACAGAATTATTATGATGTAACACAATGCACATAATATATATATAAATATACAAATGATATACACCCACATCGAAACACTCATCAAGTTTGTGGAGTTTGGTTTGCCGATGTAGTTTGACCCTGTTGATGACATAAGTAGGTATGTAATACCACTGCGAGGATCCCCCGGAGGACACGGTAGAACATACGATGCAGGACTGCCCAGCTTGGGCAGAGCACCGCCGTGTCCTCCCGACGGCGATGGGCGGAGACCTCTCGCGCCCGGCATTGGTCGAGGCCATGCTGCGGGGCGTGACGGAGTGGGAAGCGATCGCCTCCTTCTGCGAAGCAAGAATGCTCGCGAAGGAGGAGGCGGGCCGCGTGAGGGAGAGGACAGTGTCCTCCCTGCACCCCAACCGCAGTGGTAGACGCCCACGGCGACGGACGTCGGCAGACGATCTCCGGCTACCGTAGGCGCGGGCATGCGGGCGGCGAGTAATGGGCGACTCGCTGACCGACCATGGACCATGCCCGGGTCGACGGCGCATTGCGTTCCACGCGCGCCTCAAATAGTGTCAGCATAATGACGGGGCCCCACTCTAGAGGGCCGAAGCCTGCCGGGGTCACGGGACTTACCGAATTACTGTGACCCTGGAACGTAAAGGACTAGTGGATTTTAGTCAGTACGAGTCTGACAGTATGGGTGGGGAGGACTCATTTGATGATTTTACCACGATAAACAAAAAGTTGATATGTAATCGAGCTTACTCAAAAATCTTGGTTGATACTGGTTGAAGTTCTACTAGTGCCCCATCAGATGTTTCTGAAAATTGTGGTGGAGCGTCAGTTTCACTCATTCCTTGTGAATCAGCTGGCAACTCCGCAATGTGAGACTCAGTGTTGGTACGAGTTCTGTAAATGCACAGTAAAATGAATGATGGAAACTCGTGCCGACGACGGCGACGATCAAATTAGCTCGCTAAAAGTTAGTGCACGTACTTAGAATTTTTGAGATAGATAGATTTTAACTTACCTATTCAGGTTCATCAATTTCAATTTCTTGAGCTGAAGTCGTGATATCTTTTTCATTTTATTACGTTTATTCACCATTTTTATGACTTAGGTATCACTTGACACTTCAATATTCTCTTTGGTAGTCGGCGACAGCGAGCGCAATAAAGTTGTACACGAGTGCTCTCTAAGACGCGCTGCGGACGACTGACGAGGTACGGGAGCCGTGATATGACCGGCCCGCGCCGCCCGCGCGCAAATTTATTGCATGCTTTTACAAATCATTTCTTTTTATAAATTCTAATGGTTCTGTTAAATAAAAAAAAAACCAAAAAGCACTAATGTATTTAATAGTGAACATGTAGACGAAATTGTATTAAAATTGGGCTAATTACAATCGAATAAAACTGGTTTTTCTCATCATGGACAAGTATAAAAATGCAAATTTTAGGAAAACTTTGCGAATTTTTTGTATCGAGCCAAATTGTCTCAACCGTGTTTTGACGCTTATAATTCACTAAGGAATATCTTTAATTTTCAATATAACGAAAAAAAAAATTTTTTTAATGTAATTTATGAGGCCAAAAATTGATTTTGCGAGCAGTCGAAATGCATCAAAATGTGTTTTTTGAGACCCATTTCGCCTTAATATATAGTTATCGGACACGCTCGAGTCACATCAAAAATCCCTTCTTCGCCACCCCTACTATCATGTATTTAATAAAAAACCACCCTATTCCTTCAATTTATTTGCCCTTTATGGTCTTGGATCGCGGTAACCAGTGTTTGTTTCTCGTGTTTTTGGGCAGTAATTTCGCAGTATGTATGTAGTTAGTGTTTTCTTCAAACATGTGTAACATGTAATTTAATTATAATGTTGTTTAATTAAACCGTATTTATTTTTAGAAAATCTGTTACCATTTATTTAGATCCAGTTTTTCTAAAGAACCTAATTAAAACTTTGAAAATTAAACGATATACTTATTGCTAAATGCAACTACAAAATCAAACAAAGCACGCATATGACAGAATGATTAGAATATGTTATGTTTTATAAACTACATAACCCAAAAAAAAAATATTTAAACAGTCAGCATTTGTAAAGGTAGAGTAAATTTTGTTTGAGATACGGTCAACTCGTGCTTACCGGCTATGTTGTGAGACTGCTGAGTAACCGAACCGAAGTTGGCGAATCAGCTGTTAGATACAGTCGCGGGGGAAGTGATTGTACCGTGGGGCCTTAAATGTATAGACGAGCGTCGACTCCGGTAGAACGTCAGTGTACGCGGCGCCCTCGCCCATCCATATCGCACGCACATAAACTCTAATTAATTGATAGAATTATTCTGTTATCGCCGCGATTTCTGATACGTGACGTGCATCTGTGTACCGTGTGTTCTCAACGTAAACATTTATAATGTAAAACTTAATGTAGTGGTAGTGTTTTCATTATATTTATTGTTATTGCTAGTGTTTTCCGTTCAATTGACTGCTTTAATAAAATACCATTCACATGAAACACTTATTCTGACAGTAACAAGGTTGTTATTTTAACGCGTAGGCGGCTAGTCACTGTATGCTGCGCAAATAACATTAATTCATAATTTCTATTTCGTTGTGCAAGCGTTTGCATCCAGTTTTACTTGTTTTGTTGACCGTCCTAGATTTTTGGTATGTTAAAAGGGAAAGTATTTATTATCGTTTTTGAAAGTCTGCTTATTATGCAAGGAATCAATAACAAAAACAATTGATACGATAATAATTCGTATATCTATAGTGTTATTTGTAGTCAGTGTTTTTTTTCTCATGTTATGATTATTTAATTGTACTAGGCAGGCGATGCATCAAAAATTATATGCTTATAACATAAAAGCATGCATATAATACTTTTTAACAAGATTAAAACTACTGTACTTATTCTATGTTTGTATGTTACATCAAACATCAGCCAGCATTCTTGTAGTACCTAACCGTACGAAAATAAAATAGTTATTAGTAAAAAGGAAAACAAAAAAATGTCAACGCAGATACTTATTCCTGGACTCATATTGATTGGTTCCCTGGCAGCCCCTCTCCCATGCGCCCTGCACTGCTTCCCATCTCGATCAAAATCTCTATCGCGACCATAATAATATACTTTTTGTAATTTTTATCACTATTTGCATAGTAGTTATGGTTAGCGAGTTAATGATAACGTATCAATGATTAACTGAATAGGAATAATGTCACATTTTTTCTTTTGATCAATATTTATACCTTGTTCTAGTTCTAATCTTACATACGATTAATTTTCGATTTTTTTTAAGTCTGTCCCTGTAGTCGTGTTATGAGACAATAGATGTCGTTCACCTGTTTGCTATTGTTTATAGCTTCTTTTATTAATGTGTCTGTGAATAGGTTCATTGGTTCAAAGCCTTTGAACCGATTGACATGACATCAATGAATAAGTTTTTTATTTAGGTCTGTTTATCATGGAGGACTATTATAATAAAAGGATGGTATGTAGTAGGTCAAAGTTATAGTCATTGCAGTTCAAACCTCTTTAAGAATTCAAACCTACTTATTTATTAACGAATACATAATTTCCTACATAAGATCGACTGTTTAGGAAGTAGGGCACATGCATGCATAGTTGCACACATGCCGTCCAAAATACAGCCATTCCCGACGTAGTCGTGTTATGAATCATCGCACATAACGTGAACTATTGTTTGTGATAAACAAAGACGTCTCACAAACAAAAGATGTGCATTTGAAATGCAAGTAGGCTAACTAACTCACACGCTAGGTCTAACGTTGTCAGCATGTAGACGAGAGGACCGGTCTCTTTAACCTTGTTACTGTCAAGGATATCCACTCAAATGCTTCCTGCGGTTCACTAAAACGATTGCAGTGAATCATGAGAGACGTGTGATGTGACTCGGAGTCATTACACTGAAAAAATTGTTTTTATAGTGAATGATCAAATTCCAAAGAATCTTGGACGTTATCTACAAGTGTTTGATCGTATTGACATTGTTTTTACCGCATTTTGTGTCGTAAATGGTGTAAAAGAACAAGTTTGAGAGTGATTATAAATGAAGAAGCAGGCCATGGCGAACGGATCTTCCTATCGTTTTGACAAGTCCATAGTTATTGGTTCGGCATATGGCACGGGAAACAGAAACACGGCAGCACCAAACGAGTGAGTTCATCTAACCTTGGATTATACCTATTTACCAACTACAGTAAACAATAAGTAAATGTTTTATGGGACTGAAATTCAGTCGTCAGGTTCTAATAATAAAAAATATTCAATGACGATGCGATACTTAAAATTCAGTGGTACCTAAGTATGTTATGTTTAAAAACATGTTCATGAAAGTGTATGAATTTCATTGTGTTGAATTCGCAAGGTGACGTAGCGTCGTTTGCTTCAATGTTTGTATACATTGGACTGTGTTATTGTTTAATGAAAGTTATAAATTCTTTGTTTCTTTTGGCCAGTATTAGCCTATAATTATGTTGTTCATTATTTCTCTAGTAGCAACCTATCCACTATGTTCAGCAAAGCATATCATTGGGGCCTCAGATTTCCAGCCTCATTTAATTCCAATCACATCACAAAGCATGAATGCCATTTGTGGTCCCTATCCACAATTGCATAGGTACATGAATTTCTGGTCCATCTATTCCCTTTTCGGAATTAAACTTGATCGCGAGACAGTGCATGACAAAACCAATCTTATCGTCAGAATGAAATTGAAATTATCGGGTCTAGGCATCAGTGAGAAGTATTGTATCTTTTTCGTTAAAAAATAATGACTATGAAAATCAGCAGACAATGAAATGAAGGCATAAAGTAGTCTATTATAGTCACTCCAAATGTTATAATTGAAAAGATCTAAAGTACACGTCAAGCTGTCCACCTCCAGTCTTGTCGTGTCTAGAATTCACTTTGAAATAGTGTAAATTGTGTAGAAGCTGTAGGCTACAGATTACTACAGTCTCGTCTCGTGTTTTTAGCTCCATCAGGGAAGTCAGTTAAAGGGAAATCTGGGGGCACGGCAGTGCCCCGCCAAGTCTCGAGCAAAAGGGCACGGCCGTACCATCTTTTCTCGAAGCGATTCGCGGCTGTTTCGCCCCCCCTATAACTTCGACGTGGACAAAGCTAGGAGTTTAGGTTTTCGGTGAATAATAGTAGGCATTAGAACAAGCTTAAGTTCGAAATTACATGCCAATTGAATGAATAGTTTAGGAGTTACGGTCGATCAAAGTTACACCATTTTGTCACTCACTCACTCACTCACTGACCGATCATCAAAAATCTAAGGTACTTCTAGCAGACTTAGAAACTTCAAATTTTGCACCAAGATAGGTCATTAGCCACATATAAAGGAAAAATTATAAAAACATTAAAAAATAATATAGGTACCTTAAAAAACAATTTTATATTTGCGGTTTGGCAAGAACATTGTGTATGGATTTTGACTGCATTGTTAACTTTGTTCGTTGTTTAAGTTAGTATTCAATTGGATGAATACATACATAGAATAGAAAGGAATAATATAAATGTAATACATAGACTATAATTAATATAAATTAATACATAAAGTTCATAATTCATTAAATTAATAAAGCTAAAACTCCATTGTTTTGCGATAAATATTGTATGCGCGCTCGATAGATGGCGTTGTACCTGTCTGAATCGCGCTATGGTTTCGTTACAGAGCGCAGTCTAAGTAGTACTTTAAAATAATTCAATAATTTTCATTTGAGAGCGCCATCTAACTATGAACAACCATTTCGAAACTAAAAAAATATTGTAGCGATATTCGGAGTAGATTTATTATTGTTACTGAAACAGTTATTTAGGAAAATAGTTTATTAATATAACATAGACATAGTTACATATCTAGTTGTTTACGTGTTATTTAGTTTAGTTATATTTTTAGTTTGTAAGTTAGCAGATATATATTTATTTAGTTATTTGTTAGTAAGTTTAGTTCTATTTAGTTTGTTAGATAGAGAATGGGTCCTAAGCAAAAAAGTAGCTGAAGTCCAAGAAATTATGAGGACACCTAAAAAAAAGAAAGAAATACACTTACAAAAAATAAATGAGATCCCACCAAAAACATTAAATGTTAAAAATGCCAAGTCTCTCGATGCAGTCTTTCCATCGTAAAAAGTTTTGAGATCTCACAGAAGCCAAGTCCTATTCAAATTATTTTGTAGTTATAAATCAACATTTAGTAATTATATCAATAGTTTTCTTTATATTATAACTATAGTGACTTGGCAATGAGCACAAATTAACTTGCTGCCTGGAATTATGTGCAAATGTTACTGACGAGACCTGTGATCAGATTATTTGTTATGTGTGAATCATGATGGTCACTACCGACTACATGTTCCAATACAATAATTAAGAATACCTTACGGGCCATCGCTTTATGAAAGTAAATGATGAATGTTAAGAGAATATATAAAGTAAAAGAGAATGTTTACGCATGCGGTGTGTGTAACTTTCAACTCCTCCAAATATGCCGTTTTATTTGTTTTTACTTGTGCTCATTGCCAAGTCACTATAGTTATAATATAAAGAACACACACATAACAAATAATCTGATCACAGGTCTCGTCAGTAACATTTGCACATAATTCCAGGCAGCAAGTTAATTTGTGCTCATTGCCAAGTCACTATAGTTATAATATAAAGAAAACTATTGATATAATTACTAAATGTTGATTTATAACTACAAAATAATTTGAATAGGACTTGGCTTCTGTGAGATCTCAAAACTTTTTACGATGGAAAGACTGCATCGAGAGACTTGGCATTTTTTACATTTAATGTTTTCGGTGGGATTCTTTATACAAAACCATCCAGCCAAAATTGAAGACAAGAAACAGTTTCTTTGAAGTTTAATTTTATGCCATTTTGGGAACGAAGTTGCTTATATGTATATTGAAATATTTGGGACTAAGTAACGGCAGGGCATTGACTGGTTGCTGTCATAATTCAATGTTTTTGGGTCAGCTGAAGTTATTAATTGGCGCGATGCTTAGTGCCTCTTTCAGGAGCGTCTAAAATCTTAGCCCCAGCTTGAAAAGTAAAAACTTTTCTAATACCTAATCCTACCTAATCTGTGCTAATACGAAGTATTTCTGCCCTTATTGAATTTTCGTAAATTCTAAGCGTATAATTATTTATTTCCTATGATATTCATTCAATGATATTCATATCATTGTTTATTTCACACAATCCGTGTAGCAATTTTTAGAGCTATCTGGTCTATGGTCATAGTCGCATAATATTTTTAAAATGAAATTATTAATTGGTCCTTATCAAGGACCTCGACTTCTCGAGTGTTATTCTTATGTGGCAATTGTAAAAATCTGTAATACATTTTCTTCTACCAATATTTTTCTATTGACTTCACTTCTAAATAATTTGATTTACTTATCAAAAACCGATCAATTCATTGGCTTATTTTTGTATTATGCCTTGATTTAGTAGCCTTCGAAGAAAGGCGAAACCCGTTGAAACACTAATTGGGTGTATTGGATTTGATAATTACGTTTAGTCACTTGCTATTCTCCATGTCCAAATTGACGGCAGAGTAAAGGGTGATGTGGCGCTGTCTGCGAGAGTCCTATGTAGTACAGCAGTTGACTATGATAGGCTTTTTGCCACCCCGGGCAGGGCGCGAGGGACTTTCAGACTCGTACTGACTAAAATCCACGGTGTCCTTCAATAGCCCTTTATGTTCCGGGGTCACGGTAATGAGGTAAGTCCCGCGACCCCGGCAGGCTTTGGCCCTCTAGAGGGGGGCGCCGTCGGTCTTACTATGATAGGCTTAGTTGAGAAAGTTGACTGCTTGGTTGGCGCAGTGGTTGAGTTATTGGCTAATGTTAATGCTAATGTTCTGCGTGTCGGTGTTCAATTCCCGCACGGAACAAATATTTGTATGATAGCTACATGTATTTGGGTCCGGGTGTTTGTTTGTGTGAGTGAAAAGTGAAAATGTTTCTGAACGCTCCCACGATATTGGAGATATTCCTAGTGTAACAACGGGCGACTTTAAAAAAAAAAAAGGTTGCACTCCAGGAGTGCCGGTAGAAGTGAAAACTTTTTTGTTACTATGTTTTATTTTAAAACTGGAGTAGTACAGATATGAAATTAACTAATTTGAATGACGTCTTACTCATTTTCGATCAGGGTCACGTGACCCTGACGCGAGTTTTAAATTTTTTACCCATTACAGAAAAAGTGTACAACGCCGCTAAAGAAGTTTTCACTTCAAAAAATATCTGTTCGTAAACATCACGAAACTGAGAGTCTTGTTCCATAATTTCTAAACATCGAGACTATTAGGATTGCGTTACTGTAGGAAGTTTTATCATCATTATCAGCCGGAAGACGTCAACTGCTGAACATAGGCCTCCCCCTTAGACCGCCACGCCGAACGACAATTCGCCACTTGCATCCATCCGTTGCCCGCGACCCTCATGATGTCGTCGGTCCACCTAGTGGGAGGCTTGCCTACGCTGCGCCTTCCGGTCCGTGGTCGCCACTCGAGAACTTTTCTTCCCCATCGGTTGTCAGTTCTACGAGGGATGCGATGTGACCTGCCCATTGCCACTTCAACTTGCAAATTTTATGAGCTGAGGAAGTTTTATCAACTTGCATTTAATTGGATACGAAGCTGCAATATGTAGGTAGTTCCAATTCTTTTACTTCGAGAAATGTGACATGATATCATAAGTATTATCTTATATATAAAATTTCCGTGTCACAATGTTAGTTACCGTACTCCTCTGAAACGGCTTGACCTATTTTTATGAAATTTGGTATGCGTATTCAGTAGTGTGACGTATACTAATAAACTAGGTCGTGGCGCACGGTCATTCGTTACTCAGCCGTCGGCCTAGACGGACGTGCGTGCGGCACGACCACCTGGAAATCCAGTGTTTGTTTTACTTACCCCTGTGACGCCGTACTGGGACGTCACAAGTGGCGACGAGTCTACGGGTAAGCACCTGATCTATCATAATAATTATTATGGGAAGGAAAGGATAAGAAATGTGCGTAAACTCGAAGGTACATTGCAAAAAAAAAAAAGACGTACATAAACAAATAATTTAAATGAACTTTGCATATCTAATTAGTTACCTATTTTAGATTAAGATATATACTACATTTTGTTTTGTTTGTCTGTTAGACCGTACGACGATTATGATATACAAATTGTAATGTACCCGGGGCACGAAGATGTTATCAAATCATAATATTATGATACCTACGCATTCCAAAAGAATGATTAATTCCTAATTCCTATTCCATAATAATTCCAGTAGTAGGTTGATCGATAACCGGTACTAAAGAGTTTGTTACTTTTAAGCACTAAAAGCAATAGATAAACCGTAATTTTGTTAAAATGTCATTGACAATAAAAAAAAAAAAAAAAAAAAAAACAAGATACCTACGGGTATTAGTGTTGGGAAAAGGTGTGGGACTGCCTACATTGTTATATCACAATCTAAAAATGAACATAATTTGTTCGCAAGTAAACAAAGTTTATACAGACGTTAAGTCCTACTTATAGTATAATAAATAGAATACCCCCCAAAAAAAAAAAAAAAAATTATGTTGGTTCAACTAACATTTCTAAGATGGAAAAAGGTACCCCCCACCCTAATCATAATATTAGATTTGACTGCCTCGGTCTAGCAGTTGCAAGCGTAACTGTTAAGTTTGGGGTCCCGGGTTCAATTCTCGGGTCGAGCAGTGTTGTTGACTATTCCATTAGGAATTCTCAGTAGCATGGAGTCTGGATTTAAACTGGGTGACGTATATGTTACAGTTGTGACGTATATGTACTTACTTAGTAGTGTCTGCGGGGTGGTATTCTCGAAACTAAAGTATTTATCTTGGGTAGTATCAACCAATTTTGTCGGTGGATACTATCATGATTTTGATTCCAAATTCTTTGGAAATTATATATGAAGCAGTAAACAGATTTGGGTGGTACCTACTTAAGTGAATCAAAGAAATCAAAAGTAACAATGGGGTCTGAAAGTAGTAAACTGACATGATAATGTCAGTTGGTGCTAACGAAATGTGAATCAAAGAATCACAAAAGTAGCAGCGTAGGTAGTGTTACATTTAAATACCTAAGTAGTAAACTGACATAATTTGTCAGTTGGTACTAACAATAAAAAAATGTGAATCAATGGAATCACAAAAGTAACAATGTAGTGTTACATTTAAGTACCCAAGTAGTAAACTGACATAGTGTTCAGTTGGTACTAACAATAAAATTTAATGTGAATCAATGGAATCACAAAAGTAACAATATAGTGTTACATTTAAATACCTAAGTAGTAAACTGACATAATTTGTCAGTTGGTACTAACAATAAAATTTAATGTGAATCAATGGAATCACAAAAAGTAACAACATAATGTTACATTTGGGTACATTAAGTAGAAAACTGACATAATTTGTCAGTTGGTACTAACAATAAAAAAAATGTGAATCAATGGAATCACAAAAGTAACAATGTAATGTTACATTTAGGTACATTAAGTAGTAAACTGACATAATTTGTCAGTTGGTACTAGCAAGGAAAAAAAAAAAAAAAAAAAAAAAAAGTAGTAAACTGATGTGGATCTGTCACCCAAAATGTCACATATTTCACCTTTGAAGGGTTTAAAAGAAAAAAAAAGAGAAAAAAGAGGAACGAAGCAAGACCAAAAAAAAAAAAAACAGTAAAAGTACAGTCTGATACAGGTATTGAATCAGTCACCTAAATCTATAACCAATAAATATAAAAGCTCTAAAAAATCAAATCAAAGAGCATAATTATTCTTAATGAGTTGGTGAACAAAGTGGACTTGCTGACTCTCAACAACACTCGGTGTTGCTGACTCTCGGCAACACTCGATGTTCGGTTCCTATCAGAGGGAACCTAGTGCAGTTTCCTTCAGCTTCAGGCAACGGAGGACCCGTTCCAAGCTGTTAGTGCTCAGGACTGTATCACCAATACCTGACGTTATACGAAAGAATAACATGCGGTAGCAATAGTTTTATTTCTTATAATCATGATGAGTGTTCGTCAGTTATGTTTTCTAACAGTAAACATAGGTAGAGGGCTTGGTGGTTTAATAGGTAATCAAATGAGTTATTGTAAATACTCAAAATTATTGTATGCCCGGTTCAAATTACAAACAGATAACCCAACTAGCAAAACAGTCTCAGAACTCGCACTTTCTAAGAGTAGTACCTAGACTTAATGCGCTCTTATATTTGTTTTGATCATACCATCGATCCTATGTCACTTTTGGACAGGCCGGTATGGGCTCAGGAATGCTCAGTCTCATAACCAAGTCTCATATATGTATATAGGAGCATTTACTAAGACTAGTTGCACTTGAAAAAAAAACTTGCTTTTGTATCGGTATTTTCTGAGCTCGTTTGATTTTATATTAGACTTGCTAAATGCTATTGTAAGATGTCAGACTAATATCAGCATAGCATAAGAGTACTGTGAGTACGTGCATTTCTGATCTTGTCTGGAACTAATATGAGATCAATGCCGCTAGATGAGTGTGATATTGGAGTGATTTTAGTTCAACATATTTTATATTTGCAATACAAAAGGCAAGACCCATATAAGAGCGTTTGATCTTTGATCGATTTTGGGAATAATTAATTTTAATGGTTTTAAGAGTAATTTTGCGGGCCATATTTTATTTTAAGTTTTAAAAATAGTAATAATGGGTTACAAAAACTGGAAAAGATTTATGAAAACTTTAAAGAAACTAAAACTACAGGAGGAAAATTGTAAAGAAGTACAATGAAACCCTAATTTATTCCAATATGGAGTTATCTTTAGTATAAGTACCGAATGCTAAAATTAGAGTAAACAATCTTACATTGGTTTTATAGTGCGCTTGTAAAATGCAGCTATACTAATGGCGACACTATCAATATAAATTGACAAATAAAATAATTAAACGAAAACAGAAAATACCTTATTTAACAAGGCGCATGAATTTTGAAGTATAAATCGAAGTCTAATTAACAGTAAATAATAAATTCCAATACGATTATTTACCTTATAACTACTTTTACTCTTATACTAAAGTTACGGCACTTTTCAAGTTACGGCACTGCCCAAATCCAGGCTTATATCATTAAATAGGAGTGATGTAAGAGCAACAAAACAGTAGTCTTGAGATAGTTGTAAGCCTAGTTTTTGCTGGTTGGGAATGACATCACTCACTAAAAATGTGTGTTGTTCCAATACTACCATTACTGTATTTATTGGAAATAGTTCCAAGATTAGTAAACAAGACATAACTCACTGTACATAGTGTACTTAAATACCAAAGTTGTTGAAATTAGATTATAATAAAATTATTTTGTGTGTTTTTCAATATTTTGAAAAATGTCTGATAAAAAAACAGTTAGACATGCTGAATAAGCATGTACATTTTTTGGCAAGTCATATAGCGACAAACTAAAAAGTCTGACAACCAGGGGTATCGTATTACCCAGTAACTGGGTTGTGGAGGTCCGATAAGCAGTCGTTTCAGCGTCTGGTTGACTGGAAGCCGACCCCAGTATAGTTGGGAAAAGGCTAGACTGGTGAAGATTTACTCGGACATAAGTAAAATGTTTTCATCGTGTTCACATATTTATAGTAGGAGTAATGGTAGTACCTATTAGCTGTAGTATCAGTAGTGCAAAGAAGGATCCATGTGTCGCCATGGAGGATTCTCAATCACAAGGTGAGACTACTGGTAGTAGGTTATTTTGCCTGGTGATGGTATCTATTCTGGCTCACTCCGGATAATAGTCCTTTAAACTAGTCAGTAGGACAACAGAAGATACCAGTCGAAATTTAACATCCACAAGTAACAGTGTATCCTCTAGCAAAAACCTAATTCGTTAAAAAAAGAGCTAGATAAGCATGTGTGTGCTTATAGACCCCCTAACTAGCAAACTTTTTCCTAATTTAAATCAATAATGGAAGATGTTCTGGCTAAGGTTTCAGTAAGCAATAAAACAGCAATTAATTGTGGTGATTTATATGTCAATATTTTGGAAAAAAAAAACTGTAATAGTAGTAGGTTATTAAATCTTTTTAAATAACAAATTTCTTTGCAGAACCTACTAGAGTTACTCAAACATGTGCTACTTGTATTGATAATGTTTTCTGAAATTTTGATTATTTTGATAAAACCATAGTAAGTTGTTTGCCGTCGGATCACAGTGGACAGACGGTAATTTCTAAGTGTAGCAAAATTGAGCAACAAGATCAGATTAAATTTAGACCAATAACGACAAATACTTAAATTAAATAGATTTAATAGTTCCTTAGACAACAAGTTAAGTGTAATAAGTCCTAATATAGACGAAATGAATGACAATCAATAAGAATATTTATTTTCAATAGTTCAGTGAGTTAAAAATGAAAAGAAAACAAAGAATAGTTGCCCGGAATTTATATTTAGTGACTGGACAACTAGAGGTATTAGGAAAAGTAGGGAAAGCCTTTTTTCAACCTTATGGCCTTAAGCCTTCCATTAATACTGAAACTTTTAGCAAGCATGTCGCTACCTATTCCAAAATTTAAGATATTACTTTAGAATATTCCAGACAGAACTCCAGACAGGACCCACGGTGACTTTTGTTGAGAGGATGTTGGAGTTGGCGATGAAAGCGTGTCTACGTGCCAAAGTATGGTGGGCTAAAATTGATGCGACGCCGAAAAATTTGTTAAATGTTGCAAGGGTTGTATTTTGGTAAGCGTCGTAAGTATGTCCTCACAGGCTTGGGTAGATATCGAAATAGATTTTTCACCTCACCCGCTCGGAAAGATTCTATTTCTCATTCAAAATCTGAGCGGAAAACTCCATTTTGTGCTCTAGAGCACAAAGTGTTGTTTAAAATTCGAACACGTCTTGTATTCAATTGTTTTCTTCTTTTCTATACTGGCAGGCGAGCCGCCCCCCTACATTTCCTCGCTGTGTGAGGTGAAAAGTTGTGTGTTGCACTCGGCAGCAAAGTTTTTCTGCGTCTCGTACCTTTGAAAACTTCGCATCGCTCAGGATTCTATATTTGAACCGCTCGTTTCTCTCGCGGTTCAATCTTAGAATCCTTCGCTTGCTCAGTTTTCAATTCAAGTACTCGCGCCAAAAATCAACTTTGCAGCCTTGCATAACAAATAACTATTTCGCCTCACACGCTCGGAGGGATTCTGTCTCTCATTCGGAATCTGGGCGCGGGGCGCCACTTTGCGCGCTGGGGCGCAAATTGTCTTTTAGTGTTCGAACACGCCTTGTGCTAAATTGTTTTCTGCACTGACAGGTGAGCCGCACTGCATTTCCTCGCTTACTGAGGTGGGGATTTGTGTGCTGCGCTCGGCGGCAAGATTTGGTACACCAGTTAGTATCTCAGAGATATAATACCATCCCAGACAAAGATGCTAATCCTTTTATTTCAGAATTTAGGTACAAAGATAAAATAACGAATGAAAAGGGGAAAGAGGACAGAAATAGGAAAGCCGCAAATATGAATATAGAAATTGGTGAAAAAGTATTTGGAAAGAATATGGTGAAGGAATATAATCCACCTCAAATGGGTGGAGGGACAATGGAAAGTGTGCGAAGATACTAAAATTCTGAGTCCGAAAAAACAAGCGAGTTAGGTCAGATAGTGATTAGATTTTAATTTCTATTTAAGGCCTAGATTTGTAATTAAGAAAATTGTAACTTAAATTCAAAATGCTCATATTTGTATAAAATCTGAATTTTGGACATGTTCGTCATTTAATGTCTTCCTGTCATACGTAATGTGTTCTATCACGATAATTTACCTACTTGTACTCTGTAAAAATATGATTTTGTAAACAACTAATACCCATTTCAAAAGAGTAACCATGGAGTTTCTTGCCGGTTCTTCTCCATGGAATCTACTAACGCGAACCGTGCACGACAATACAATAATTGTGATTTTGTTAAGAAAGGAGAGGTGTGACGTATACTAATAAACTAGGTCGTGGCGCACGGTCATTCGTTACTCAGCCGTCGGCCTAGACGGACGTGCGTGCGGCACGACCACCTGGAAATCCAGTGTTTGTTTTACTTACCCCTGTGACGCCGTACTGGGACGTCACAAGTAGGTCTGAGAATCGGCTACTATCTATTTTTTTTGAAGTGAAAACTTCTTTAGCGGCGTTGTACACTTTTTCTGTAATGGGTAAAAAATTTAAAACTCGCGTCAGGGTCACGTGACCCTGATCGAAAATGAGTAAGACGTCATTCAAATTAGTTAATTTCATATCTGTACTACTCCAGTTTTAAAATAAAACATAGTAACAAAAAAGTTTTCACTTCTACCGGCACTCCTGGAGTGCAACCTTTTTTTTTTAATTTATATGGCAAAACAACGTTTGCGGTTTCAGCTAGTTAGCTATAAATCAAGGTTCTGCTAAAATAAACGAATATTGATATCTATAAAATTATCAAACGTTCTAGTCGCAATGTTGGCAAAACGCTGGAATTCCACTCGATGAAGTGCGCTTTTCTCGTAGCCAGTAGGCGTGGAAAGGCACAGATTTAAAACACGTTGCATTAAGATAATGATTAAAATGGACATCAAGCCGGAGCCAACGGCAGCGTTTCGTTCTGGATTATCGCCTGACTTGCATGAAAATTTTCACCTTGTGCGACATGTGTTCCAAAAATAACTAAATACATTGCTGTAGCTGTTAAGATAAGACTGGTGATCGCTCGATTTAGCTAAAAGCGCTAGTTTGTAATCATCCAGTTGTCATAGTAAAAGTGATTTTAAGTTAACAAGGAATGTGTTAAGTCATTTGTAAATAGTGTAGTAAACACTGGACCAAAGTAAATATGTAAAATGATTAAAAAAACATAACGCTCCTTTATTTGGTCTACCGTATGTAATACGTGAATATCTACACACGAGAATATGTGTTAAGTAAATAAGAATGCACAGATTGCTATAAAATCGATACGATGTACTCGTAAATTTTATTCGTAATTTGCAAAGATCTCGATGGGTAGTTAAATTTCACAACCTCATGTAAGGATAAATGACGCAATTTACTGATGGCGTGCCCAATGCCACGCAAACACATAATATTCCATAATATTCCGACGATTGGTTTTTTACACAGAAAACATCACGGTGTTTTCTAGGAACCTAATTAAGACTCCGCTAGACTCGCTAGGCTGTCTCATGAACTGTGATAGTTAAATATTTGAAATTTCCACAGATGATTGTATTTCTTTTGCTGCTATAAAATAAATATTTAAGGGGCACCCATAGTCGCGGGACCCTGGAACGTAAAGGGCTTCTGTACCTCTACCATGAGTTTACACAACCAAAACTCGCTAGCGTCTCCGTAATTTATTTGTATGAAATATTGTACAGCGCCCCTAGCGGTCACAGTGAGAATTAAAATTCGTACCATGAGCACTGTAGATTACGATTGGTTAAAAACCTACCGTAATCTACACGACAGTCACTAACGTTTTTCAGCTGTCACCATACAAAACGGTACCATGAGTCACTAATACTACAGGCGCTAGCGAACGATACGCTTACGATAGTAGTTACGTAGCTCACTAGCATTTTGGCGTGTGAAACATGTATTCACGTTAAAATTATTAACGTTTTTTAGTATAAAAAGTCAAAATAATGCTTACAAGAGCTTTTTAACATGAAATTTGTTAGTGGCCGCTTAATTTGGGAACTACAACATGAATATCAAGCTAAAATATAAGTGAAAAAAAAATATCTTAAAATTTACGGACCCTTTAAAGAAGCGTTGGACGATTTGTTCACATTATTGTTTATTTGTTGCGATTCTCACGTCTTGCTTGGTTACACTTGAACACTGACACTTAAACTTGGTTGTCTTAATAGGTACACTTCCACATTTTCATAATTTTACACATTTAACTGCGTTTAGAGGGAACTATTTTGGAATTTTATCACTTTACGTTTTTTAAATAATTGAATACCAAGTAGAAACATTCCATCTCATGATATCCACCAATAATTGAAACAGTGAGGCAGTTTGTAGTTAATAATCCAAATAATCTATTAATAGAAACTTTCAAACCACACAAAGCAGTGTCAGCAATGAGGTGTCAGTGATACAAGGGCAAGGTCAACGAACAATAGACGACAGTGACGTATTATAAGCCGTTCTCTCCTCTTATTTGTGAGAAAGAAAGAAACAAAACATAAGTAGTGAAGTTAGCAACACGACATCATCTATCGAGCTTACATTATTATATATATATGTTATTCTTTTTGTACTTTTAAAAGTCTTGCTTATGCCATACAAGAAGTTCCGAGTTCGAAACTGACATATTTAACAACAAAATCCAGTACTGCATATTTTATTTAATTTTTTTTTTTTTTTTACTAAATACGCTGTAAAAGCACAATGTCACTAAAACAGACACCTCCTACCTCGCCTGTCATATCTGATTCCTCAAATGCAGAAAGACAATCACCTCTAATCCACCATCGCTCGGATCCAAATATTAGCGTATCCACAGAACCAAATTATGACTCATTGATGAGCATCACTTGCCGGAACAAAAAAAGACGACGGAATTTTGACCACGGAGAGGATTCGAAATCTGTACTGCGCTCTGAAATATTAGAAATTATACGGACGGAAACACGCGCAGCGATCAAAGAAATTCTGAATGACGAATTTTCGTCCATGAGAGAGGAAATCGTCGGATTTGAAAAATCTATCAAATTCATGAACGCTGATTTTGAAGACATGACGGCTCAATTTAAGGCTTGTAATGAGGAGGTAAAATGTCTGCGCAATGAAAATAGTTGCTTGCTTAAGAGAGTTACTGAAATGGAAGTAAGAATTGCACAATTAGAGCAAGATGCTAGACAAAACAATATCGAAATACACTGTTTACCCGAAAACAAGAAAGAGAACCTGGTTAAAACTTTAATACAACTGAGTGAGGTTGTATCTTATCCTCTGGCAGAAAGTGAGATATTGTCTTGCGCGAGGGTACAAAAGCTGAACCCGTCGTCGAACCAACCGAGAGCAGTTATCTGCAAGCTGCCAAGCAAAATTAAGCGTGACAATCTACTTGGCGCAATTTCTCTGTACAACAGGTCAAATTCCAGCAACAAATTGAATACTAAACTACTAGGTTACGGAGATAAACAATCGCCAGTATTCGTAAGTGAACACCTCACTCCATCTAACAAATCTTTACATGCAGCCACCAGAATCGCAGCCAAGGAGAAGAAATACAAATTCGTTTGGGTTAGAAATGGGAAAATTTTTGTCAGGAAAGACGAGGGTTCAGTAACACGGTTAATAACTAGTCAAGAAAGTCTTAAAAAGTTAGAATAGTTTAAGTCAATCACATTCTGTCATTGTTGATATATTTTTAATTCAAAATTCGATAATTTATGTCTTTATTACCAAAATTCTAGAAGTATACGTGGTAAATTAGATACAATTTTTATGAATGTCCTTACTATGAATTTTCATGTGATTGTGCTCACAGAGACCTGGCTGAATGAAAATGTGTTGGATGCAGAAATTTTCGATAATCGATATCAAATTTTTAGAAGGGACAGACAGTCGGGAACTTTTTCTGAGGGCAAAGAGGGAGGTGGCGTGCTAATTGCAGTCCTTAAATCTATAAATGCATATAGAAATGCATCATTCGAGTCTCGTTGCGAGGATTTGTGGGTAACACTAGACTTATCAAGCAACCGCACCCTTAAATCGTCTAAAAAAATTCACATATGCGCCACTTACTTGGCTCCCCCGGTTAACAAAGATCTTATAACTTACTTTACAAATAGAGTTAGCAGTGTTATTCCCGATGAACCTTTAATTATAATAGGCGACTTCAACTTGAGCTGTGTAGAATGGACAAAATCATCGTTACACAAACACGCAGAGCCAAATAATATTACCAACAATGTCAGTAAAACTTTCATAGACTTCTTATCTTCTAACGACCTATACCAGTACAATACAATCAAAAACAAACAGAGTAGGATTCTAGATCTGGTCATATCCAATTTAATTTATCCGATTGAAGTTTCTCGCTCCTGTGATTACATTTCAAAAGTCGACGACTATCACCCACCCTTACAGGTTAACATTCAACTAAAACTTCATAAGACAATCGCAAACAAAATGAACAAAACCTATAACTTCTACAAAGCTGACTATCGTGAAATAAGAAATCGTCTTGAAAATATAGATTGGGACAAAGTTTTGCAATCGGACTCCGTTGATACGTCAGTTGCTGCCTTTTATTCTGTATTGCGAGAGATTATCTCAGAACTAGTCCCCCAAAAAAATGCTGGTAAAAAATCATATCCTGTTTGGTACAATAATAGCTTAGTAAAAATGTTAAAAGAAAAAGAAAAGTGTCGTCAGAGAATGAAGAAATATAAAAACAAACGCGATGAATACGAATATGTAATACTAAAAGACCGCTCTAACCGAAAAATAAAAGAATTATACCAGAAATACCTACAGAATGTTCAAAATAATGTTATTAGAAATCCTAAATATTTTTGGTCGTATATAAAAAATAAACGCAATAATAAAAGCTCTATACCTGGAAACATGAGGCTTAATAACAAAACTGCAACCGAAGGCACGAGTATTGCAAATTTATTCGCGGAGAACTTTGCGTCGGTATACAACCCCACTTCCAGCCATAACCCCATTTCTCCTCATATTTACAATTCCACTAGTAATAACAGCTTACACCAAGTAACAATATCTGAACAAAGCATACAAAACAAACTTAAGACCTTGGATGTCTCTAAAGGACCTGGCTCCGATGGTATACCTCCATTGTTCTTTAGGGAGTGTGCTAAACCTATCTCTAAGGCACTATATATTATCTACAATCGGTCGCTATCTGAAGGAACTTTTCCAGAGTCCTGGAAGGAAGCCATCGTAATACCCATTCCGAAAACAGGAGACAAAGCTGATGTCTGTAATTATAGGCCTATTAGTATATTGCCTACTTTAGCAAAGATATTCGAATCTCTTTTATGTCCCATCATAAACTGGCATATCAAGGGCTCAATTACGGAACACCAGCATGGCTTCTTTAAAAATAGATCAACGACTACAAACTTAGCCAATTTTGTAGAACGAACACTAGCCAACATGAGCATTGGCAATGAGGTTGACGCCATTTATAGTGATTTCAGCAAAGCATTTGACAAAGTCGACCACAGCATCCTGCTACAAAAGCTTGAAATTACATTCGGTTTCCACGGGTCACTTCTAAAATGGTTCCAGTCTTACTTAACTGGCCGAACAGCTAGAGTTGTCGTCAATGGACACTCATCCAATACCTTTGTAGCCACATCTGGTGTACCACAGGGGTCACATCTGGGCCCGATATTTTTCATAATGTTTATTGACGATGTCAAATACTCCATAGAACATTCCTATTTTGAAATGTATGCCGACGATCTGAAACTATATAGGATAGTCATGAATAAGAGCGATGAAATTCTTCTACAAAAGGACATTGACAGGCTCTGCGCGTGGTGTGAGAATAACGGCATGCAGGTTAATATTAGTAAATGTTACCACATTAAATTTTCCCGCAAAAGACATAAATTTAACTCGACCTATACCATGAGGAACCAGATATTAAGTAAAGCGTCTGGAGTTAGGGATCTAGGTATTATCATAGACGAAGAAATGAAATTTCAAAAACAAACTGAAGTCGTCATAAATAAAAGCAACAGAATGTTTGCATTTATGAATCGTAACACAAAACAATTTAGTAATGTAACAGCAATGAAAATCTTGTTTTCGGCTTTAGTACGTAGTCATATAGAATACTGTTCAATTATCTGGTACCCAGTACATAAGAATAGCGATGGGCCGAGTCGACGTTTTGATAACTCGAGTAGCTCGAGTTGACCCGTTAACCAACTCGGGCTGCAACTCGAGTTGACTCAACCCGGCCTGCCCGCCCGCGTCGCTGCGTCGTCCGCCCGAGTCAGTAAACGCTCAACTCGGTGCATCGTTCCGCGGGTTGCTAGTTTGCTACGATCATGGTTCACCGGGTTGGGTCCGACGGGCTGCGTGGCGTCGAGTCAATGATAGTCAAATAAAATTGAGCCCGTTCAAAAATCAGACGTCACAAAACGAACTACTCATGTACTGCAAAATAATGGTAACATTGTTACCTAGTAAATAATAAGAAACTAAAGAACTCCCATGCAACACTTTTTTTACTTCCATTAGCATTTAGCCATTCTTAACTTATTAAAGTTAACAAAACAAACAACACATAAACTAATAAAACTGCAACAAAACAATAAACAACGTAACAATAACAAAAAAGTAAACAAAACAAATAACAAAATAGTAAACTCTCTGATCACAAAGAGATTTAAAGAATTGAAAGAACTGCTCGTGTATATATTTTAATATCTTTGCCGTCTGATAAGGAACAACGAGAACGATCTCTATCACTCGCGGCTGGCACGTTCGGTCGTTCGTGCTGATTCGGGCTCGCTCGTAATCGTTCGGGCCTCGCGACTCTCGGGCTAGGCGGTTAGCCGCGGGTCGCCAACCCACCGCACCGCTTGCCGCGCGCGCTCTTCGGGTCAACTCGGGCTACACTCCGCAAACCCACCGCACAGCTCGCCGCGCGCGCTCTTCGGGTCAACTCGGGCTACAGATATATTGACTCGGGCTGACTCGCTCACGGTCTGACCCGAGTTACTCGAGTTAGATAACTCGAGTTGCCCATCGCTACATAAGAACAACATTCAGCGTATCGAAAAAATACAAGTCAAATTTATAAAAAGACTCTCTTATATGTCTGGAATACGAAGAACAATTAAAAGTTATGAGGATAGACTGAAATATTTTGGGTTAAAATCCTTACACTGGCGTCGAGACTTCGCAGGACTAATTTTCCTATTTAAAATATTAAATAAAGGCGTAGATTGCTCGCAGCTCCTATCATCAATTCCTATAAACGTGCCCAGGTCATCAGCCAGGCTTCATAATTACAAACCTTTTGCTCCCGGTGGCCGCAAAACTAAATACGGGAGTAACGCGCCCCTCTCCTATATTCTCAGAAAATGCAACGAAATTTTCCACGACTGTGATTTGGACATATTTTCAGGCAGCATTACTACATTTAAAAGGGCGGTTCTAAATAATATGTAAACTGAAACATTCTGTAAACTGTAAGCTGAAACATTTTGATTTATTTTTTGTTTAGTTTTTATTTTATTTTATTTCATTATTATTTTTTGTTTTGTTTTAATCTTAATTCATTGTAATTCATTCTGATAATGTAATTAAACTACTATTATAGCTAAGGATGTAAAAATGCATGAACATTAGTTATCTTTATTTGTTTAAAGTTACCATTTCAATGTAATATTATTTATTATTGTATAGTGAGATGTAAACAAAATGCTGTGCTTACCTTTAATTTAGATGCATGCAATGTTATTGGTTTCGCAAAATACCTGTACTGAAATAGTTATTTGTTATGCAAGGCTGCAAAGTTGATTTTTGGCGCGAGTACTTGAATTGAAAACTGAGCTAGCGAAGGATTCTAAGATTGAACCGCGAGAGTAACGAGCGGTTCAAATATAGAATCCTGAGCGATGCGAAGTTTTCAAAGGTACGAGACGCAGAAAAACTTTGCTGCCGAGTGCAACACACAACTTTTCACCTCACACAGCGAGGAAATGCAGCGGGGGCGGCTCACCTGGCAGTGTGGAAAAGTAGAAAACAATTGAATACAAGACGTGTTCGAATTTTAAACAACACTTTGTGCTCTAGAGCACAAAATGGAGTTTTGCGCTCAGATTTTGAATGAGAAATAGAATCTTTCCGAGCGGGTGAGGTGAAAATGTATTAGCGTGTATTTAGTTGGTTTGCCTAATAAATAAATAAAATAAAAAATTATCGCCTGCGTAAGATTCAATTAATCTCATGGTGCCAGCAATATCGAAATCTATTTGATCCAAGTTAGTACGCTAGCGATTTCAACGCTAGCGAGTAAGTTTCCGATGACAACTCATGGTAGAGGTACTGAAGGAATGCCGTGGATTTTAATCATTTGATGATTTTACAACGCAATAATGGGGGCCGTTTTTATATGTAGATAATGGTAGGAACCATTCGTGTGCGAGTCCGACTCGGACTTGACCGGATTTATTATAATATTAGATATCGTTGAAGATTAAATTGACACGCTTTTGGAAGCGCATGTAATCTTTGATGTGATCTCTCATCTTTAGTTTCCTATTGATAATCTATACATAATATAATAAAATTGTAGAAAAGTGGTGTCTGTACAATGGAAATATATAAAAAAAAGTAGCAGGGGTTGTTATTATAACGATGCCGAACCCGAAAATGTCGTTAAATTTTTTTTTGTCTGTTTGTCGGTTTGTCTGTTTGTCTGTGTGTTTGTGCACGCTAATCTTCGGAACTACTGGACGGATTTGAATGATTTTTTTTTGTTGTATAGGTATTAAGTCCGGTTAACTTAAAGGCTATAATTTATCTTGGAAACTTGAACACCTGATGCAGAACCGCAACAGACCTGCTTAACTATAAGAGATACAGAAATGGTGCCATAGCAAAAATTGTTCCACGTGACGAGAATTTTCTGCTGAGAGAATAAATTTGAAGATCCTGGACACCTGATGTGGAACACCAAGAGCCCAGCTACACTATGACATATACAAGATCGACGTCTTAGCAAGAGTTGTTCAGCCTGATAAGCACTCTCTGTTGCTGTATAAAAATTTGAAGATCTGGAACACCTGATGTGGAACTCCAAGAGCCCAGCTACACTATAACATATAAGTGAATGACGTCTTAGCAAGAGTTATTTAGCCTGACGAATACTCTCTGTTAACGTATAAAAATTGAAGATCTGGAACACCTGATGTGGGACTTCAAGAGCCTAGCTACACTATAACATAAACAGTAAAGACGTCTTAGCAAGAGTTGTTGAGCCTGATGAGCAAACTCTGTTGTCGTATAAAAATTGAAGATCTGGTACACCTGATGTGGAACTCCAACAGCCCAACTACTTTATAATATACTAGCTGACCCGTGCCCACTTCGTTGGGCAGTATTTCGGTTAATATGTATGATATCTTTATAATTTATAGCCTATAGCACTCACGGATAATGTAGCTTTCTACCAGTGAAACAATTTTTTAAATCGGTTCATTACTTCCGGAGATTACCCCCTACATACAAACTTACAAACATACAAACTTACAAACAAATGTTAACTCTTTATAATATTAGTATAGAAGTATAGATAAGTATAGGAATGACGTCTTAGCAAGAGTTGTCCAGCCTAATGAGCACTCTCTGTTGACGTATGAAAATTGAGATCTGGAACACCTGATGTGGAACTCCAAGACCCCAGCTACACTATAACATATATAGGAATGACGTCTTAGCAAGAGCAAGAGTTGTTCAGCATGATGAGCACTCTCTATTGACGTATAAAAATTGAAGATCTGGAACACCTGATGTGGAACTCCAAGCGCCCAGCTACACTATACTTAATATACATACATAGGAATGACGTCTTAGCAAGAGTTGACTTACAAAAATGAAAGATCTGGAACGTCTGGAATCGTCTCGCGCATCCCGTTGTTTTCCCGTCCCCAGGCTTTTAGAATTCGACGTTTCAGATCTTCGATTTTGACGACCCGTCGTCGCTGGCATAAGCAATAAAGGATCCGCGTACGAAGTCGCGGGCAGAAGCTAGTAGCATAATATGTTTTATGTCACTCAATTTGAATAGGTGCAGCCGTCACGTTTAGGCATTATTTCAATCCTTATCACGTTCAAACGTCTTTGGAGTGACGTAATCCTTATCAACGCACTCAAGTCACGAAACAACTGAGCGGATGTGCTAGCGTGTTAGCGCTAGTTAGCTGACTAGTTACAATTAAACTGATAACTAGAAAAGGCATTTATTATAATCGATACCCAGAATGTTTTATTGTTTGTCCTCAATGGAATTTAATGGAAATAACCAAAACTTCCGATGACGCGTGACGTGAAAATTATGACTGTTTTTGATTTCAATAAACATGATTCTGTACACCTATGTGTGCCTATACCTACAGCGATTGGACGATCTCGAAGCCGTGTCGTCGAAGAGTACATCGTAGAGTCCAGCGATGATTTCTTATAGATAGCTGTTGCCAAGCCGAGTAGCCATAATTCGTGAAAATGAACATTTATTTTCAGTAGAAGTAGTCGTTCATATTTGGAAGGTGTCATATCGATTTATTCGTTGTCTATGGAGCAATGACTCCGCAAACAATCGTGGAGATGAATGGAGAGACGTGGAAAGAGCATCAAACACAAAGCGAAGTTTCATAATAATGCCTTAATATTCCATTTTTGCGATTGATGGAGTAGGTACCCTTGATTTTTTTTGCTATCTCTCCTAATCTTTCTATGTGTCTAAGCCCCTTCGTACTCAACGCGAAACAAGTCTCCGATACCTTACGACTTTGGTATACAGGTGACTATCGCAATACAATCCATAGAGGTTCGTTCACAGGCGTCAATATAATAGATGTCAAAGCAGTGGCGGCGTAAGGCGTGGGCGACGTGGGCCACCGCCTACGGCCTCGCGGTACAAGGGGCCTCGCGCCTAAAAAATTTTTAAAGCGAGAATAAAAAAAATATATAAATCAATTTTGTTGTGAAACATGTTTTCTTAGACTGGCAATATTTGCCGCCGACCAGAGTGCGGGGAATCCCTGGTTTTATTTGTTTATGTTCTTTACTTGGGAGCCAACCAATCAAATCAACCAAACCAATTTTTCATTAATAATTATGGGTCTAATTTGTATTTTTATGAATAAAAACTTGGCAGTATTAATGGTTTTGTTTGTTTTTATTATTTCATAAAATCCGTCTTCAGGTTGCCATAGAACAGGGCCTCGCGAAATCTGTCTTGCCCACATCAAATTTAGGTCTTGCCCCGCCACTGTGTCAAAGTATAGAAACTATTTTATCTACTCTCATTTCTTTTTATTAATAATTGTCAGTGGAAGAATGTCAAGTTGATTGATACGGCATTGAAATTTGCAAAATTGAGAACGAATGATATCGTGATAATCTCACAATCGTAGTGTCGACTCGTGTCCAGGAACCATTATCGAAGAGTGGAAATTCTTTATTGCTGTAAAATATAAATTGAATAATATCTACTACTCAAAATGTTTAAGTCCAATATGTACATTAGTACTCTTTGCTTACGTTGGCGTAATGTGGATGAGCCATGTCAGTTGTAAGTTTAAAAATCAATGCAGAATTTTTTAACATTGCGAATATACCAAAATTTCCGATGACGATACCAAAATGACCACCTGAAGTCTGCAAATATTGGCTGTGGAGTATTTGTCAGTGTCACCTTCGTCAATACCTATAGAACTAATTATTTTTGATGTACCTAAATTAATAATTATTGGTTCTGAGTATGTTTTGCCATCCGCTGTGTGTACATACTGAGCTTCAAGCCTACTTTATGACATACCTGCATATATGTAAATAATAAATATTATTGTTGCATGTATAGCCATTAGCTACTAATGAAAGTAATCTTCACCATTTGTTTGTTTCAGAATCTTTGTCAACAGATCTCTGCATTTAGAAAATGTTAAATTTTATGGCTTTGATATGGACTACACCTTAGCTGGTACGTTTATGAAGTAACTTTTTTTAAGTATAATAATAAGGTGAATCTTGTTTCACCCACCGCACTTTGGCCCTTGGTCTATGGCAGCTTAGCCCTGTATCTTGACTCCTATAGTGTTATTCTCTATAACTCTCAGCGCCGAGGCAGCGTTGAAGCTGCGGTTTGTCTTTAATGGATTTTAAAATTTCAGACTCTAGCGCAGGGGTCACCAATAAGTTACGTTCGGGGTCCGTTTTAAGACATGAAATGACCATCGCGACCCGCAGAATAATTTGTAGAAAAAAAATATAAAAAAAATGTAATTACGGAATATAAGCAATTAAAACAAAGGTATTTTTCACATTTCTATGAGGAAAGTGTCTGTTTTATTGCGTATTTGATCAAATCAAGAAACTTTCTGGAAATTTATCATAAGATCGTACTCTGTAGTGCAAGTCGCTGTGTTCTCACGGTCCGCATGCGCCGACCCATTTTGTGCTTCATTTGGTGACCCCTGCTCTAGCGCATAAAGTTGAAAATCCACTCCTGCATAGTTGTTTCTTCACAACATTGTAAGACTAATTGTTTCAAGCTGAAATGAAAGATAAGACTTACAACGCGCTCAAAATGTGTGTAAAATATACAGTCGTATCTTCCTCAACAACAGCGACGTCGGCTATCTATCTGTATGATATTGTCGTAGGCTTCAGATCTTGATCTGATAAGGGTGGCTTATGTCTGGGTTACTTAAAGGGGACAGTCATCAAATCAATCAAATCATTTATTTCAACTAGGCCAATTTCAGGCACTTTTAAATTGTCAAAAGACATAACATAATAGGTACTAGTACAAAACAAAAATAGTTATGGTGCAACAGCTCCAGAAATAAAATAAAATCTGTGTACTACACCCAAATGAAATTACTTCCTTACGTTGAACTGTAATTTTAACTATTTTCTAAATAACTACAGTTGATTCTCATAAGTTTTTAATACCTAATGGATAATGCGTAATCCTTTAATTTGGGCTTGATAAATTCGTCACCCCACCGGCTTACTATACCTCGTTTTTTAATCTCGTAGACTGAATTGACAGGTGCAAATGGCGAACTGACACGAATTTCAATAGAATTTATGTCAGTTTTGACATTATCATTTGTCAATTTGGTCTACGAGATTAAAAAACGAGGTTTAGGGTACCGACAGGTTCTCTTTCTGCAAAGAAAATTGGAGGAGGGATAATTATGCCTAAGGAGGAGGTTATTTTATGCCTAAACCGGACAATCCTGTGACGTGCCTTGAATTTAAGGCCTCCAGTCAGGGGACACCTCAGTCTTGATTATCATTTGTATTTCATACTAAGTGACCATCGATCATTAAGTGACTCTTTAATTTACAGAATACAAATCGCCACAATATGAAACTTTAGGATTCAATTTGACGAAAGAGAGATTAGTGCACAAAGGTTACCCAAAGGAAATAATGGAATTTGAATATGATCCTTCATTTCCAGTTAGGTGCGTTTTGAACACATAAATACATATATTTTAAAATAAACAATTTCATACATAACCTTTTGTTGACAAATTAATATCTTCTAAATATTCTATTTTCTTTTCAGAGGGTTATGGTTCGACACACTTTATGGTAATTTACTCAAGGTAGATGCCTATGGTAATATTTTAGTATGCGTACACGGATTTGAATTCTTAAAGCAGTAAGTTTACATTTGAAATTTTAATATGGAATGTGTTGTTTGTCTCAGACGGGCACCATTTTATAGATTTTTAGCACAATAAAATCTAAAAAATTCTGTTTCTATTTGACGAACACTTCACCGTGTTATGTCAATATCAGTGTTATCTATGACGTCAGTTGCTTAATTGTGAATGCGACCTTTTAGTATTGAATTGATAGTCTAAAAGAGATTATAATTTCAAATATGAATCGCACGATATGGTAAAATGTGTAAGAAAATGTGCATTCATTTGATCTTTTTGTCCAAACAATAATAAGAAACTGCATAAATACACAAACCACCTATTAAATAATAAATTTTAAACAGGTACGCAGATAATATTTCAGAACTCGCCAGAGAGTAATGGAGAACATTTTATAATTTATTTGTTTGTTTCAGTTCACAAGTATACGAATTGTACCCGAATAAATTCTTAACATTAGATGAGTCAAGAGTGTATGTCCTGAACACATTATTCAACTTGCCAGAAACTTATCTAATAGCATGTTTGATAGACTTCTTCACTAATTCACCACAATACACAAGGTAAGCTATAGTGACGCTTTTAGGATCACTTGTTAAACTGAATATATCGTACACTCTTAATGGAGTCCATAAATAAAACAGGTGCGAATTGACATAATTAGACCATTATTTACTTCTATTGTTGGTTGATGTATCGCTGAACGAATTCTATTCATTTTATTGAGTTATAATTTAACTAATGCGGCTATAACTCGGTAATAGCACTCCTCCCGTAAGTGGGTGGGCCAATAACGGTCACTCATCAAGCCATCACACGACGGAGCAGTTTTACATTGCGTAATTCGCACTTCAATCGTCGACCTACAAATGCCTAGTGCAGTGCACTTATGGCTGTCCTAGTTTATTTTAGAAAAAAAAAGCTTGTAGCGCTCATACTCGGATATTATTACCAAACTTCTCCAGCCTTCTATAAATAAATATGTTTCGCAGAACGAACTATGGTGTACGATGTGGCGATCTCGCTATGTCATTCAAATCGATCTTCCAAGACGTGAGAAATGCGGTCGACTACATTCATATTCATGGCGACCTAAAGGACAAGACTACGGAGAATATGGAATTATACTTGAAGAAAGACGACAGACTGCCAATGTTCTTGTCGCGGATAAAAGAAAGCGGTGCCAAGATCTTTATACTAACAAATAGTGAATACAATTTCACCGATAGAGTTATGGAGTACCTATTCGATTTTCCGTACGGTGCAAAGGTAAACATAATCTAACCAATCGCTTTTATTTGCATAGCTATGATTACTTTATATCACGTTTGAACAAACAAGTGATCGGGCACATAACGTGAGTCAAAACAGCAGTCACTTAAATTGATATCGTCAGGCGAATAACCGATAATGGACCGTATTTATAATTCGGGTAACAATCTTGTAAATATTGTTCTAAAGATTCATCTTAATAGAGATTTTTCACAGTTTGAAGGTTGTTAGTTCATAACAACTACTTTATTGGTGTAGGAATGTTGTTTACAGGCTGACTTTGAATTTTTATTGCAATCGTTCTTGGGGTGAAAGAACGCATTAAATAAAATCTGCTTTGGGGCGTACTGACATTGAAGAAAAAAAATAATTAGAAGGAACAACTAAAGTTATCGACATACATAGCTCTTAAGAGGAAACACCACGGTCGTTTTTCCATACAAACGTAGTCCCCTGTTTTCTCCCTGGATAATGCCAGTAGAGCAATAATTTTTTTACAAGAAATCTATGACCACTATTGGCATGTCTCTATGTTTTCCTTTTTTCCATAAATTAATTATTAAAAGAGATATGAACATTCAAAATCCTAAAAAAATGGCCAGATTTTCCGCTGTGTTCAAATATCCAGAAAACAAATTTGACGAGATTATATAAAAAAAGGAAAACATAGGAACACGGCCTATGACTTTCTTTATTTTTTAAAGAAAAAAGTAGTGAAATCGGTTAAGTTTTGGAGGAGTAATCAGGGGACTACGAATCGTTGATTTTGTGCCATTTAATAAGGTATTTTCGGTCCAAGCTGCTGTTGTCTCTATCGCGCTGTGTAAGGCCGAGACTCCACCAAAGCTGTGCGAGTCGAGACGTGTTTTGAACAACCAACCCACCAAAAACATTAAATGTAAAAAATGCCAAGTCTCTCGATGCAGTCTTTCCATCGTAAAAAGTTTTGAGATCTCACAGAAGCCAAGTCCTATTCAAATTATTTTGTAGTTATAAATCAACATTTAGTAATTATATCAATAATTTTCTTTATATTATAACTATAGTGACTTGGCAATGAGCACAAGTAAAAACAAATAAAAATTTGGAGAGTTAAGAATACCTTACGGGCCATCGCTTTATGAAAGTAAATGATGAATGTTAAGAGAATATATAAAGTAAAAGAGAATGTTTACGCATGCGGTGTGTGTAACTTTCAACTCCTCCAAATTTTTATTTGTTTTTACTTGTGCTCATTGCCAAGTCACTATAGTTATAATATAAAGAAAATTATTGATATAATTACTATATGTTGATTTATAACTACAAAATAATTTGAATAGGACTTGGCTTCTGTGAGATCTCAAAACTTTTTACGATGGAAAGACTGCATCGAGAGACTTGGCATTTTTTACATTTAATGTTTTTGGTGGGATCTCATTTATTTTTTGTAAGTGTATTTCTTTCTTTTTTTTAGGTGTCCTCATAATTTCTTGGACTTCAGCTACTTTTTTGCTTAGGACCCATTCTCTATCTAACAAACTAAATAGAACTAAACTTACTAACAAATAACTAAATAAATAATATATATCTGCTAACTTACAAACTAAAAATATAACTAAACTAAATAACACGTAAACAACTACATATGTAACTATGTCTATGTTATATTAATAAACTATTCTCCTAAATAACTGTTTCAGTAACAATAATAAATCTACTCCGAATATCGCTACAATATTTTTTTAGTTTCGAAATGGTTGTTCATAGATAGATGGCGCTATCAAATGAAAATTATTGAATTATTTTAAAGTACTACTAAGGGTCAGTTCAGACCGAAACGCGAAGCGACGCGACGATGCGCTGCGCCGCGATGCGCCGCGCTGCGTAGCGATGCGCCGCGCTGCGCCGCGATGCGCCGCGCTGCGCATCCAGACGCCGTGCGGTGCAGCGGAGTGTCTACATTAGCCATGTGCTTCCCGCCCCACCCCCCTTCCTCCCGCAGTCGTCCATTTGGTGTCAGTTACATAGTCCAGGGGCTAGAGGTAGTTGAGTATACAAAATCCGAATGAAGGCAACTATGACCGAATTCTTATACCTGAGACCCTAAATAGTGACAATACATAACCTGCCTGCATTAAGTATGTGTATCTTTTCGCTTGATGAAGTAGTCCACTCATTTAGTTCAGTACTTCATTTAATTCAGCAAATCAGAACAAGTTCCTAACTGATTGGAAAAAATATTGTTATGCAATTAAGTATTATGAGCTTTATCTTTCCCGCAAAAAGCTGTGATCTGATTTTTGTATGAATTATTACGGAAATAATCATTAAAATGATTTTAAATCATGTACTCGATACATTCCGTTTACGAATAAGAGAAGAGGGCGTAAAAAAATGGACCAGACAATTGACCGGCAAGATAAACATTGTTATTCTTTGACCTTTTCGTCACTTAAATCGGTTGGCGAAATTCGACACTCACATTACGCATAATCAGACACCTCTAGCTCCCAGTCTATCATCTTGCATCGTCGAGCGGCCTCAAGCGGCGTAAGCGGCGCCGCGCTGCGCCGCGCGGCCTCGAGATGCGTAGCGACTCACCGCTGCGTTGAGATGCGCCGCGCTGCGCAGCGCGGCGCCGCTTACGCCGCTCAACGTATTCTAAATTGTCACAACGAAATGTGTATCTTTTGGTGTAGAACATAAAGTAGTATTTAGAATGCCTCTTAAAAGACTGCGCGCATCGTCGCGTCGCTTCACGTCGCGGTCGGAACTGACCCTTAGACTGCGCTCTGTAACGAAACCATAGCGCGATTCAGACAGGTACAACGCCATCTATCGAGCATATAATATTTATCGCAAAACAATGGAGTTTTAGCTTTATTAATTTAATGAATTATGAACTTTATGTATTAATTTATATTAATTATAGTCTATGTATTACATTTATATTATTCCTTTCTATTCTATGTATGTATTCATCCAATTGAATACTATCTTAAACAACGAACAAAGTTAACAATGCAGTCAAAATCCATACACAATGTTCTTGCCAAACCGCAAATATAAAATTGTTTTTTAAGGTATATTATTTTTTAATGTTTTTATAATTTTTCCTTTATATGTGGCTAATGACCTATCTTGGTGCAAAATTTGAAGTTTCTAAGTCTGCTAGAAGTACCTTAGATTTTTGATGATCGGTCAGTGAGTCAGTGAGTGAGTGAGTGACAAAATGGTGTAACTTTGATCGACCGTAACTCCTAAACTATTCATTCAATTGGCATGTAATTTCGAACTTAAGCTTGTTCTAATGCCTACTATTATTCACCGAAAACCTAAACTCCTAGCTTTGTCCACGTCGAAGTTATAGGGGGGGCGAAACAGCCGCGAATCGCTTCGAGAAAAGATGGTACGGCCGTGCCCTTTTGCTCGAGACTTGGCGGGGCACTGCCGTGCCCCCAGATAGAATTGCGTTGCGGCACGGGTTGCGGAGTGGAGCTGTGTCAATAACGCAATTCTATTGGTTGTTCAAAACACGTCTCGACTCGCACAGCTTTGGTGGAGTCTCGGCCTAACTCTGTTGTGGGCACTGCGCGAAAGCAATAGATTTTACAAATACCTATTTTTCAATTCTCCAGCCCTTGGTGTTTCCTCTTAAAGACAGTCTGAAGTGACAATGGCCACATCGCTCGTAGAACTTATTACCCATGGGGAATTAAATTCTCTGTTCGGCGATCATAAACCGGGAGACGCAGTAGGCAGGCTTCCCACTAGATGGACCGACGCATAATGATCGATCGCGGGCAACCGTTGACTGCAAGTGGCGGTTTGTTGTACGGCCTTTGTTCAGCAATGGATATCTTCCGGCTTATAATGGTGGTGGTGATTTAGGAACGAGCCCAAATGTTCACATCAGTTTCCAAAGTCTTCCTTTGCTAAAATGACCTTCTTCAGGAACTAATACGTCATGTTATTGTTTGTAGCCTGGTGAGCCTCACAGGAACTGGAAGACTTACTTCGACTGGATCGTAGTGGATGCCAAGAAGCCGTTGTTCTTTGGCGAAGGCACGACCCTACGGCAGGTGGACACTAAGACTGGAGCCCTGAAGATGGGCCACTATGTCGGCTCATTGCATGAGGAACTCGTTTATTCTGGAGGTAAGTGAATGTCGCCTTTGAGAACAGAATAGTATTCCAGAACATTAGGTCATGCCAACTACTAGACATCGACGATCAAGCTCTTAGTCCCGTATTACAGAACGCCACTCAATACTCAAGCATTTATGACGGAGTCCCCCATAAAGGGGCAAAGCCGTCCAGGGTCGCGGGCCTGTCTTATCAGGTAACCGTGGCTCCAGAACATAAAGGGCTATTGAAGGACACCCTGGATTTTAGTCAGTGCAGGTCTGACAATCTCTCCTGTCCTGCCCTGGGCGGGAATACTCATTTGATGCTTTTACCACGTGTTAAAAATACTCAAGCATTTCTTAAAACTAGATTCAAGCCGTTTGATTAGTTAAGACTACGTTTAAGTAACACTTGAGTCTTGAAGGACCTTCTGTAATACGGGCCTTAGCCGATGGAACGGCATTCCGTAGCGCCCGGAGAGAGATCAGGCACAGCACAGGGCCAATGGTTGTTTGTCCTGTGGGCTGTGCCTGTGGTTTCAGCATACATATTTCAAAATCTTAAATTGTAAACAATTCTAGTTCCCTATTTTATCATCAAGATATTTTTTATGTCTGATAAGTGGTGACAATAAAAGCCTACATGGAATAATATAATATATATAATTCTTAGAAGTTATAATGATTTCATCGCAGTTTCTTGATATTACGTATTAGTGATTAATATATACCTTTGTAGTAATAAGTTGATAATATTTTTCCATGTCGTTTCACACAATACAACGTTTTTTTTTTTATTTTGTATTAATTAATGAAACTCTTCAGTCTTCATAGGATTCAATAATAATTATTATTTAAAACACCAATATCTTCAATATCGATTATAATCGATATTGAAGACATTAGTGTTTTAACAAGACGAAATAGGTCGAATATATTACAGATAAGAACGGCGGCTATTAAATGGTACTTATATATTACGCATGCAGATAAGTGGGTATCATTATTATCTAATATCGTTGCAAATAAGCAACTTATATGAACGTATCTTAATCATATAAAGATTATGTAAATGTAACGTTTAAGTATCTGCTGCTGTCTGTCACGCCGCACGCGATCTAAGTTGACACAACTGTGGAGCGTCATTGCTTCTGATCCAGATATTATTAAATTATACAAAAATATATACATAAAATCATGCCCTTTTCTTTACCTAAAACTAGATTCAAGGCATTTGATTGGTTGAAATCTAGATTTAAGTAGAGATCGGTGCTTGAGTTTCGTTCTGTAATACGGGCGTTAGTCACATGAGTGTCATCCCACATCACATGTCAATACCAAGATAGACGATTCCCTTTCCCTCGTCCACGTTGTCTATCTGGTTAAACAAACATGTTGCGAGTACTACACACCCGACCTTTATAAGTATTTACCAGATAATATTATCTTAATTTGAATGCTATATTTAGCATAGCCAGCCACTTACTGATAACTAACTGAAGATTTATTGTCACGTTTATTGTCATAACGTGCTAATGGAAATTTTAGTGGAACAATACTAGGTGATGTAGGGTGACTTGTCAACAACATTATAGCGATTGTTGCGAAAACTGAATTAACACTCGCGCTCTAAGATTCGAGCGCGAATGTTAATTCAGTAGCCAAGCCAGATTAAATAATTAATGTAGACATCGAAAACTATGCCATATGTAGGTACTTGTTCGTGCAAATAATTAATTAAATCAGTTGCATAATTGATTCCATTCATTTGGAAGTTAGGTTCTTAAAATTTAATTATTAGGTAATAATAATCCCAAAACAACAGAGTATGATAAAAGACATGAAATGGTTAGTAACCCCAATCGTTATCGTTTATATTATGTAATGAACGATGATTTCACTGCAAACTATGTTTGCAAATTCTTTGTCAATGCTAATATTTTATTTACTGTATAATTAATAGCCAAAGAATAAATGTCAAAACAATTGAACTAAAAGGAAAATATGCAAATTGAAGGAATCCTTGTAACACTCAAGATCTGAGATGATTACTAGAATGCAATATAAACTAATTATCATATTGTTCTAGGTTCCTGCGATGTGTTTACCGACATGATCGGAGCGAAGGGTAAGGACGTGTTATACGTCGGAGACCACATATTCGGTGACATCCTCAAGTCGAAGAAGATCGGAGGTTGGCGCACCTTCCTTATAGTTCCAGAATTAGTTCAAGAGCTGCATGTGTGGACCGACAAATGCCAGCTGTTTGAACAGCTACAAGACCTTGACGTGGAACTAGGACATATGTACAAGTATGTATACCAATACCAACTAATACTCGCCCACGGTACTAACGTTGTTAATCAACTCTGTCATAAAGTAATGTATTTTACTGACAAGCCATAAAGATCATAATGAATAGAACTTGAAATATAACGATGCTTTGTTTATCGCGTTTCCATGCCGATTGATAAACAGCTCATTTCGTTACGTATAAAATTAACGCAGGGATTTTCCTAGATCAGAAATATCAAAATTATGAATAAATAAAAAATGCGAAAGTAAGTTTGTTTTGTTACCTTTCCACACTCAAACCACTGAACCGATCGTCCTGAAATTGTCCCAAAATAAAGAACTATTCCCGAGAAAAAACAACAAAAACGACATGTAACGTAATTAACGCACACCCTCAGACACCCCAATTAGAATGTTATGTTATAATCATAATACATATATTGAATTTTTAATTTAACATGTAAATGCATTGTTATTAACTAAATTAGTTATTTTGCAGTAAGGTTTATTTCTCTTTATTTTGTATTGAGTCATTCAATACAAAATATAGGATCTAAATTAATATAATATAATCTATCAATCTTAATTTGTTTTGACTGTACAGGGCTAATGTGACTATAATTTCCGTAGTTTTAATTATTTTTGATAAAAAAATTACCTTTAATAAAAATGATAGAAATCGATTCAGTAAACGATTCTGAACGAACTAATTTCAGGATGTGCGTTAATTATGTTACATGTTGTATATGATTGTAATAGAAAGCCACGTGTAGGATCCGAATTCAAAATTAACGCAAGCAAAGCCCAGCGCGGGCAAAAGCTAGTCCTTAAAATTTGGCTATCAAATCCTCCATCGATACTTATTTTAGTAAGTTCCTGTGGGATAAATCCCGACCTTCCAAAAGCTTGTAGAATACATTCGAAATAAGTATAACTGTTTTACAGAGACTTGGATTCGAGCACAAAGGAGAAGCCCGATATATCGAAGCTCCGATCGGCGATCCGCGACGTGACGCACAAAATGGACCTGGCATACGGCATGCTCGGATCTTTATTCCGATCTGGATCTAGGCAGACTTTCTTCTCGTCACAGGTGCGTTATATTTCTAAATTTTCTAAATAAAACTATTTTTAAGCCGTGACTGTCGTGCATGCGTGTCAAGTGCTGGTTGTCCAGGATATGGATTATAATTAAGATTGTCGCAGTTCAGGTAGGCTGTTTTCATGCACCTTAATAAATCTAAAGTTTAATTTTCCATAAACGCAGAGAACATCAAAGGGCCGTTGGCAAATGAAACATTAAAACATGATTGTTTATAGTCCGTTTATACTTTGGGCTTGATATAATTATCTAAAATGATTCAAAAACGTGGGATTGCTATGCGGTGTATTAATATTCACAACATATTAAAACATTCGTTTGGCGACATATTTACATAGTAAACAAAATTCTTTGTAAAAGTCGTTAGCATCACGATAAGTTCAATGTCCAAAGAGCCCGTTGTAGCTATTATGTTATAATAAGAAAAAATATTTTGCTTGTTTATGACTACTGAGTAATTTTATCTAAGCCAGTGTTTTTCAAACTAAGTGTCGCGACCCACCAGAAGGTCGCGAGAGCGAATATTGAGTGGGTCCTAAAATATAGGTGGATATACGTCGACCGAGCATGAAATTAAGTACTGTCTCATTTGTCATTATTAAAAAAGTAATTTCGAAAATTATTTTGGAGAAGAGATGAAAATGTTGGACTCGTTGATGATTGGTTTTGTAACCAATTTCAAGAGAACCTACCAACTGTTTAGTATGTTACAAAAGCAAGCGAAGAAGCTCATTGATTTATCAGAAGATACGCCATTTACGCCAATGAATGAAAAATAATTGAAAATCTTAAACAGTTAACATTAATCTTTTTTTTTAAAAGCCATAAGGTGGGTCTCAGGCAGGACTTTTTTGTTAGATGTGTCGGAGCCCATTCAACTTTGGGAACCACTGATCTAAGTTATGTGCTCACAGTTATCTTTCAAATGCATTCACACGCATGGGACAGGAAGTACCTAGTCCAATAAGGCCATACTTTATAAGGACCTCATTGTAGTTTGTTTGATTACTAACATTGTCGTTTGTATTTCCGACAGTGCTTGGAATGTATAAACAAACATTAATTACTTACCATTCTTGTGTACTGACAAAACATTGTCATATTATTATGCAATGTTTGGCAAGAATTAAAAATAATTAATGATGTTGGGTGACCATCTGTCGTAGCGAGTTTCCTCCGTGCCTCGAAAAGCACCTAAAGCCGTTGGTCCCGGCTGTCATTTGTAGATCTTTGACAGTCGTTACTATTAGTCAGCTCTCTAAAGTCTGACAACCAGTCCTACCATGGGGTATCGTATTGCCCAGTTACTGGGTTGTGGAGGTCTGACAGGCAGTCGCTCCATGTAAAATACTGATATTCAGCTGCATCTGGTTCGACTGGAAGCAGAGTACAATACAGTTGGGAAAAGGCTAGGCAGATGATGTTGTTCTCTGTTATGCAGGTCTTACAAGGTTCTAATATCTCTAACTGTAATTCCAGGTAGTGAGGTACGCAGACCTATACGCGGCGTCGTTCCTGAATCTGATGTACTATCCGTTCTGCTACATGTTCCGCGCGCCGGCCATGCTCATGCCGCACGAGTCCACCGTGGCCCACGAGCAGCGGTTCACCTTCGACCAGCCCACCATTGACAGGTGAATATACACACAACACGGGGCCTAAAAACTCCACTTTAGAAGAATTATGTTGTGAATTTATCACGTGTTATAGCATTATTCTAATATGTCTCTGATTAATTTGCTATTTTAAGTCTCTTTCATTCCCCCAAAGATTATACAGAAAATAATCTAGTAGTATACCCACATTTCGCCAGGTATGTTTTATGTCCCATATAATAGCCGGTGAGCATATACACACTTATCCAGGATTCCGGACTGCTACTGAGGAAAAAAGTGAATACCACTTTCCTCAGGATTAGAATCTAGAACCTCATGCTCATCAGTAGCGTCCAATGACCTTTATAGATACTCTATAATTCCGTTCTTTATGCTAGAACTCGAGGACTTGGTCAATAAGTCGGCACAGACTGAAGTAGCACAACAGCGCATGCGCCGCGGCTTTATATTAAAATGCTTTTATTCAGACTTATTGCTTTATTGGTAAATTTAACTATTCCCTTTCCTTTGACAAAGTAGGTAGGCATCGTAAATACGATGCAACAAAGCGAAACAGTATTTGCGACACATAATATTTCATAAAATGTACATTCTTTCGCTAATGAGATCACTAACTGAGGAGTGACCTCATTACCGACAGAATAGTCGTCAAGTACTCGGCACTTTATATTTAGAAATACTACGCGTGCATGAGCTTAACTCAAGTATACTGATGATCAATGGCCTTGAAAGACAAGTCGTTGGCACTACTCTACATAATTCTTTTGCAATTTTATTTTATTGAAATATATATTTTGCTTTAAATTCAACATTATCATCGCGGATCATACTTTTGTCGATAAGAAAATTAGCAAAGAATTGAATTATAAGAAAATTTGAATTTCGCCTTTCCCTTAGGCTCCTTTCACTTTGGCGAAGCATCGAAGTGAATCACAAAGTGAAACCCAAGAAACATCGCGCGAACGTGCGGTTGCTAGCGAACGGACGCTTTACCGCGCGAACGCGCATGCCTTCCCGCGTCCGGATCATAGTGATGGAAATGGATTGAAATCAGAAATTGACCGTTACACAAGAAAAGTCGTACTGAACAAACAATTTAATGGTCGACATCGATCATAGTATGATTACGTTATATCGTAAACTGAACGGAAATAAAATAACGAGAAGAACAAGAAAACAGCTAGTGATACTCTTAGTGAATTCCTATTGAAATGTAATTCATAAAATAAATTATATATTTTTAATAAGGCTTCCGATTCTTAATTAAACAGGGACTTTGAAATTAAAACAAAGACAAATCATTACACCATGATCATTACACATAGATACTTGAGTATGGCAACCGACTCTTAAAAGGGCTAGTTTTCAGAAACACAAATTCTCTAAAAACTTATTTCTCTGAATGACCAATTCTCTAAAAGCCTATTTCTCTGTATGACCAATTCTCTCAAAGGCTGTTTTCCTGAATGACCATTACTCTAAAAGCCTTGTTCTCTGAATGGCCAATATTCTAAATAGATATTATCAAAAAATCTTATATAATTTGGAGTATTCTTGTAAATAAAAGGGTTTTTTGCCTGACATGGTCCTTCTTCGCCTAAATTATTCAATAATCCATTTAAAGAAGAAAGAATAATATACATTTATTAACGCATAATTATTATCACAAGTACACAACATCAAATTAAATTAAAATATTTATAACGTACGAGTATTTGCAACCTTACATTTTTAGGGTTCCGTAACTCAAAAGAAAAAACGGAACCCCTATAACCACTAGTCCAAACCTGGACTTGCGGTTCATAAAAATATTTATTCCGTGCGAGAATCGAGCCCGAATTGAGACTTCACGCTTGGCGCAGTGGTTGAGCGATTGGACTACTGCGCTGCGTGTCGTGGGTTTGCTTCCTGCAAATATGTATGATCTACAAGTGTTGTTCAGGGGTGCGTTTAAATCAGCCTTATTTCGCCGGATAAAAATTAAACTAGCGAGGGTTCGCTGAACAGGGCTGCGTTTAAATCCTTTATCCAGTTTAAATTTATACTGACTAAATGTCAAACATCCCGTTTAAGTACACCGAGAGGTGAAAAATGATACCAATTAAAATTTAATCTGCCCCGTTTACGGTCGTCCGCTGGTCTATGTTTTTACTGAAAGGAATAAATTTTTGCGACCTTTTTACCACGCAAAATTTTATCCTGCTGTCAGATTGACATTAAGTTTTGTTGTTTTGCTCAATTCTTGCCGTAAAGACGAATATTATTTTAATTTTAGAGAGTGAATATTATTTTTGGATTATGGATTTGTATTACACCGGCAAATTGATTATTTGTTCAATAAACTGAGCTGTCAATTGAATTTGACAGCTAACATTGACAAAAAGATATGACTCCGTTCAGCGAACCCTCGCTAGTTTAATTTTTTTCCGGCGAAACATCGCTGGAAGATTTAAACGCACCCCGGGGTGCGTTTAAATCTTCCAGCGATGTTAATTAAACAAATAATCAATTTGCCGGTGTAATATTAATTAAATCCATAATCCACAAATAATATTCACTCTCCAAAATAAAAGAAAATCTTTTTTACGGCACGAATCGAGCAAAACAACAAAACTTAATGTCAGTCTGACAGCAGGATAAAATTTCGCGAGGTAAAAAGGTCGCAAAAATTTATTCCATTTAGTAAAAACTTATACCAGCGGAAGACCGTAAACGGGGCAGATTAAATTTTAGTTAGCTTCATTTTTCACCTCGCGGTGTACTTAAACGGGGTGTTTGACATTTAGTCAGTATAAATTTAAACAGGATAAAGGATTTAAACGCAGCCCCTGGGGTGCGTTTAAATCTTCCGGCGACATTTCGCCGGAAAAAAATTAAACTAGCGAGGGTTCGCTGAACGGAGTCATAAGTTTCTGTCAATGTTAGTTGTCAAATTCAATTGACAGCTCAGTTTATTGAACAAATAATCAATTTGCCGGTTTAATATAAATCCATAATCCACAAATAATATTTACTCTCTAAAATAAAAATAATATTCGTTTTTACGGCGCGAATCGAGCAAAACAACAAAACTTAATGTCAGTCTGACAGCAGGATAAAATTTTGCGTGGTAAAAAGGTCGCAAAAATTTATTCCATTTAGTAAAAGCTTATACCAGCGGACGACCGTAAACGGGGCAAATTAAATTTTAGTTAGCTTCATTTTCCACCTCGCGGTGTACTTAAACGGGGTGTTTGACATTTAGTCAGTATAAATTTAAACTGGATAAAGGATTTAAACGCAGCCCGGGGGTGCGTTTAAATCTTCCGGCGACATTTCGCCGGAAAAAAATTAAACTAGCGAGAGTTCTCTGAACGGAGTCATACGTTTCTGTCAATGTTAGCTGTCAAATTCAATTGACAGCTCAGTTTATTAAACAAATAAACAATTTTCCGGTGTAATATTAATGAAATCCATAATCTACAAATAATATTCGCTCTCTTAAATAAAAATATTCGTTTTTACGGCGCGAATCGAGCAAAACAACAAAACTTAATGTCAATCTGACAGCAGGATAAAAATTTTGCGAGGTAAAAAGGTCGCAAAAATTTATTCCCTTCAGTAAAAACATAGACCAGCGGACGACCGTAAACGGGGCAGATTAAATTTTAATTGGTATAATTTTTCACCTGTCGGTGTACTTAAACAGGCTGTTTGACATTTAGTCAGTATAAATTTAAACTGGATAAAGGATTTAAACGCAGCCCTGGGGTGCGTTTAAATCTTCCGGCGATATTTCGCCGGTAAAAAATTAAACTAGCGAGGGTTCGCTGAACGGAGTCATAAGTTTCTGTTAATGGTAGTTGTCAAATTCAATTGACAGCTCAGTTTATTGAACAAATAATCAATTTGCCGGTTTAATATAAATCCATAATCCACGAATAATATTTACTCTCTAAAATAAAAATAATATTCGTTTTTACGGCGCGAATCGAGCAAAACAACAAAACTTAATGTCAGTCTGACAACAGGATAAAATTTTGCGAGTTAAAAAGGTCGCAAAAATTTATTCCATTTAGTAAAAACTTATACCAGCGGACGACCGTAAACGGGGCAGATTAAATTTTAGTTAGCTTCATTTTTCACCTCGCGGTGTACTTAAACGGGGTGTTTGACATTTAGTCAGTATAAATTTTAACTGGATAAAGGATTTAAACGCAGCCTAGGGGTGCGTTTAAATCTTCCAGCGATGTTTCGCCGGAAAAAATTAAACTAGCGAGGGTTCGCTGAACGGAGTCATATCTTTTTGTCAATGTTAGCTGTCAAACTCAATTGACAGCTCAGTTTATCGAACAAATAATCAATTTGCCGGTGTATTATAAATCCATAATCCAAAAATAATATTCACTCTCTAAAATAAAAGTAATATTCGTTTTTACAGCAAGAATCGAGCAAAACAACAAAACTTAATGTCAATCTGACAGCAGGATAAAATTTTGCGTGGTAAAAAGGTCGCAAAAATTTATTCCTTTCAGTAAAAACATAGACCAGCGGACGACCGTAAACGGGGCAGATTAAATTTTAATTGGTATCATTTTTCACCTCTCGGTGTACTTAAACGGGATGTTTGACATTTAGTCAGTATAAATTTAAACTGGATAAAGGATTTAAACGCAGCCCTGGGGTGCGTTCTTGCCGTAAAAACGAATATTATTTTTATTTTAGAGAGTGAATATTATTTTTGGATTATGGATTTATAATACACCGGTAAATTGATTATTTGTTCAATAAAATGAGCTGTCAATTGAATTTGACAGCTAACATTGACAAAAAGATATGACTCCGTTCAGCGAACCCTCGCTAGTTTAATTTTTTTCCGGCGAAACATCGCTGGAAGATTTAAACGCACCCCCGGAGTCATAAGTTTCTGTCAATGTTAGTTGTCAAATTCAATTGACAGCTCAGTTTATTGAACAAATAATCAATTTGCCGGTTTAATATAAATCCATAATCCACAAATAATATTTACTCTCTAAAATAAAAATAATATTCGTTTTTACGGCGCGAATCGAGCAAAACAACAAAACTTAATGTCAATCTGACAGCAGGATAAAATCTTGCGTGGTAAAAAGGTCGCAAAAATTTATTCCTTTCAGCAAAAACATAGACCAGCGGACGACCGTAAACGGGGCAGATTAAATTTTAAATGGTATAATTTTTCACCTCTCGGTGTACTTAAAACATCCCGTTGTTTGACATTTAGTCAGTTTAAATTTAAACTGGATAAAGGATTTAAACGCAGCCCTGAGTCATTGTTAGCTGTCAAATTCAATTGACAGCTCAGTTTATTAAACAAATATTAATATTAATTAAATCCATCATTCACTAATAATATTCACTCTCTAAAATAAAAATATTCGTTTTTAGGGCGCGAATCGAGCAAAACAACAAAACTTAATGTCAATCTGACAGCAGGATAAAATTTTGCGAGGTAAAAAGGTCACAAAAAGTTATTCCATCCAGTAGAAACTTATACCAGCGGACGACCGTAAACGGGGCAGATTAAATGTTAGTTAGTTTAATTTTTCACCTCTCGGTGTGCTTGAACGGGGTGTTTGACATTTAGTCAGTATAAATCTAAACTGGATAATTGATTTAAACGCAGCCCAGAGTCTGGGAGGTGTATGTAAGTTTCATGTTTGTGTTTGTTATGTACAAAAAAAAAATAAAGATCCCGTGTATCTCAGGGCAGAAGTCGATCACTCAGCCACTGCGCCCGTGCCTTCCGAATATAGTAAAATAATTATTTTGAAATTGGCTAGATGGCGCTAGTATAACAAAAGCTGGGGACTGGGGTCCATTAAATTATCGTATATTTTTCTATTGTAGAACAATGGAAGATTATTTTGTTACAATTTAAAATTAAGTTTTGACGGGCGGTGAGCATTGCATTATTTACATGCTGATGTCTTAAGTTACTTCCAGTGGCGTAGCTAGGCCAGAAGGGCCCCGTATCAAAACTTTCTAATCTAAGTGTATTGATTTAAATAAATACAATAGCATCCTGACTCGGGTAACTAATGCTATTATTACTGATATCATTCAGAGAATTTGGAAGGGAGCTAGAAAATTGAAAATGCTGATCGACTGATCGTAGCTCACATAAGACAACTACAAATAACCTTTTTGAAAATTGAACTATGTTATGAGTTCAATAATTGGAGCTTTATGACCGCGATAAGTTTTCATTCAAGAGCAACATTTTATGTTTTTATTTTTATTCCAATCGTCGTCGGGGGCCCTTGACACTTGAGGGCCCCGTATAATTGATACGGCGGTAGCTACGCCTCTGGTTATTTCTGTTCATACTGCGCCAAAGCGAACTAAGCCTTTCTATGAACACTACAGTTTCGGTGTCTTTTAGGTAACAAAAACCTTTATAGAAAGCAAATACAATTACACACTCCCAAACAATAACAAAATATTTGTTTATTTCCCTAGTCCCAATTAAAAAAGGAATTCATAGAAACGGATTGTTTACGTGATAGAGCTTTTGTAATCCTGGTTTACATCGACGACATGTAAACGCATTCTATAGTATTATTTTATTATTTTCAGAACCAGAAATTCAAGTGTAATGCATGGCATCGGTATGTCTGATATTAACGATGACATTTCATCAACAACCACTTTAAAGGATAACGACGAAAGGGACAAAAATAAAAAGAAGGAAGGACCAGTAAGTTATGTTATTATTATTTTCCTATTTAGAAAGTGGAGTCCACATACTTACTTACAATTAAACTCTTATATGTTTATAACCATGTATGTAGTTTATTTATGTATGTAGTTTATAAATTTATAATTTTACAACTAAACAGTCATCGGTTTTTGCAAGTCTTTAACTTCTTTTTTATTTCTAAAGATTACAAATCAGTTCTTATGGTATTAAATTCCTTATTTTTATGGTATGTTTTTTCCTTCGTATCTAAAGTTTAAACCATAATATTGTGCACTAAAGGTGCTTAAAGATTACATCACATCATATTCTTTACAAGAAATCCTTAAAACTAACAAAAAGAAGACTTTTTGAGTTCAATAAAAATATAATGATCAGAAGGAAAGTTCAATAATAATCCTTTGTAACTTTCAACATTTATGAGTAAACCTTTGCAGCGGGCTATTGAGACTAACAAGTGGAACTTGGTTTCAGCTCGCGTCAGCGTCAGTGCCGCACATGCGCCCGGAGACGCCGCGTCAGCTGACGCACACTCACGACGAGGACTGTTCTGACGACGAAGATCACTCTGCAGCCACTAAGAATGCGCACACTAAATAATCCGGAAGTCTTCTCGCATCGTCAGATAATTATTATGAGTACACAAAATGGCCGGTGCACGGTCAATGTAACAGTGATCGTTCTCTCTCGTTTATCCTCGTGTATTCTGAACGTGTAAGTTTATTTTTAACTAAATAAACGAGGGTAGTGCCTAAACTATATTGATATGTTTAGCGAAACATGTTTAGTGAATTGGTGTAACAGTTTATGGCATGTTTAAAATAAACTATATTTCAGCGACATACGCATGTCGAGATACAACCCATAGCGTTAAATAATAAATTGAAGTATTAGCATGAGGTGAAATGAAAATATATCTTACAAATGAATATTCAATTAATTAATTCATAAGTAATGTTTACTATAGCACAGTTCCAAGTCATTATTATGATTGAATGAGGCTTTGATTTTATTATTGAGATGAGTTTTATTATACTTGTGTTTTTTTTGAATTATGATTACTTATAGATGTTTTTTTTATTACTTTATAATAAATCTGACTATTATATCTGCAATTATTTAGATTTACTTTTATTTACATCATGTTATTTTAACAAGTTATTGAAAAGAAACGTTTATCGCAGTTATTTTCTAAAACCAGCATCATAGAGGTTGTTTATCAATTATAGATTTTTAAGTATTTTATTAGGACAACAAGCCAAAAACTGTTAGCAGTAAATTCGTGAAAATGATAACTATTTTGAAATACAGTACAGTAGGTACTGTAGAAAAGTCTAAACAAACTGATAAATTCAAACTTTTCTACTTTCAAAGTCAATCACTATGTCCATTCATCGGCTGTGTATGTTTATGATTACAATTAGGTATACGTCGTCTGTTTGTAGTTAAATGTGATACAGTAAGGAACTCCCAACAGCGGGGTTGATATTCGGAGTGCCGCGGTCGGTGTATCATTTCCTTATAATGATATGTGAGTTTCGTAAATGCATACAGATGTAATTTTCGGTATGTTTAGCTCTACGCGCCCGCTTATTTGGAGGTCCTTATTGTCCAAGAACATAATTTTTGTGAATAATTGTTATTCCAATTTTACATATTAAACAATTCTTACTGTAGAAATAAGATTGCAATAAAACGATTTACTAAATTTAAAAAAAGTGTTTACTTGGCTTATTTACAGTAACAAGTCTTCCAAGTATTCCTCAAATTCTTCCTCCCGAGACCTTTCTTCAGCTTCTTGCAATCCTAAATTAAACAACGCTATCATTAAAATCAAATAAGAAAATGCAGTTTATGTTGAAATATATCCATATTTTTGTGTAATGGAATATTTTATACACATTCTTTAATGGAAGCTTTCTACGGATTACTTCCTACAAACAAACTCACAAACATTACCGCTTTTATAAATTAATCGAGCTTTATATAGTATAATTTTTATAAAGCGGGCCACTCGTTAACTTTTGACGAGGTCATGAGTCCGTTTGTTTGAAAGCGATAATCTCTGGAACTTCGAGTCAAATATGAAAATATCTTATTCCACTTGATAGCCGAATAAAGCTGTCAGTCCTCTGAGAAAGATTTTTGTACGACGTTATTAGGCAGGCGCGGATCCACTCCATAAAAAAGTTTGTCACCAAAAGAAGGTGGAAAAATTAGAACTCATCGGTCGTAAAAAGCCTACATTATTTTAAGAGTGAGAGCAGTAAGCTTGAAGAATTGTAACTTTCTGGACCGAGACAAGAGAAATCTTCATTGAAGAGCGAGCGCGGTGGCCTCGAAAATGTAGACTTATCTGTACTACGACAAGATAAGTTTTAATTTAAAAGCGAGCTAAAAAAAAAGGTTCTGGGCTGTGAAATCACTGAAAAATAATTACTAGATTAAAAAAATCTAAAAACCCACGTTTTTAAATTTCCTAAATATAAAAAATAACCCTACGGGGCTGAGAGAGGGGCCACTCAAAACGTGGGGCGTATATTATTTACGGGTTTTTTTTTATGGGATATATTTACATGACGTGTATAGATAGTGGGTGTAACTTGCAAAGATACGCCCCCACGTTTTGAGTGGCCCCTCTCAGCCCCGTAGGGTTATTTTTTTTATTTAAAAAACGTGGGTTTTTAGGTTTTTTAAATCTATTATTTTATTATTTTTTCGTATCCCATTCAGCGAACCCTTTCGTTTAGTACCCATATCATGGGGGTGCATTTCAAATAGCCAATCCGCCATCCTGGACGTCCGCCATGTTGGATTTAAAACACGTGACTATTTTTTTCATATTCCTGACAGCAAACCCTTTCATTTTATACCCATATCATGGGGGTGCATTTCAAATAGCCTGTCCGCCATTTTGGACGTCCGCCATATTGGATTTAAGTCACGTGACTATTTTTTTCGTTTTTCTGACAGCAAACCCTTTCATTTGATACCCATATCATGGGGGTGGATTTCAAACAGCCAGTCCGCCATCTTGGGGAGGCCGCCATATTGGATTTGTTATATATGCAAAATTTCAGCCTGCTAACTTATCGGGAAGTGCCTCAAAATTGAGTTGCAAAAATCCAACCGGAACGACAAATAAACAAACAAGAAAAGTGAGTGTATAAAAACGTGGGAAAAACTGAACATTTCTGCACCACAATTAGACAAGATTTCATTGAGCACTTGTCTTAGCGAATTCAAAAAATTACATCTCTCGGAATTGAACAAATGAAGCCTGCATTAAGCGAGCGGAGCGAGCTCGCATTTTTTTAATTTTCTGGACTGCAGCAGGTCAAGTATTCATTAAAGACGAGTGAATCAATAAACCATGAAAGTGTTCCGTTAAAAGTCTATTACGGTTGGAACACAACGGGTAGATCTGCGCTTGGTAATGGTAATAGGCTTATCGGTGATAGCGCGATCGCCCGTCAATATTTCGTTGAATGTAAATGGACTGCTAAGTACGTACCTCTTCTCCATACTGCCGCTTCATCAGTTTCTGTGTTTCCAGTTTCGGAAGTGGAAGCTTCCACAGGTTCTTCTGGGATGCCGGGAATCAGCAGTTCTACCTCATCTTCACTTTCTTCTTTTTCTGGCTTTTTTACCTTCTTCGATTTCTTTTGACTTTTCTTAAGCCTCTTTACTTCACGTTTCTTTGACCTGTAGTTTAATAGTTCAGAACATCCGGGACATAAACCTAATAAAGAGATGTATGCGTTACTTAGTTTGAAACTTATAGTCACAGTAACCGCAGTCATGGAATACAATTATCAGTTTGGTACACAACTACTTAATAATGGCAATAACAAGAGACCGAAAATGCTGTTAAATACTCGTTTTTAAGAATGATTTTACTAAAAATATGCAACATGTAGACCTAAATTAAGTGTCACAAAAGCACATTACCGGATTTGTTAAATAAGTCCGCTTCAATGTAGTAGCTCTGATAGTTAAAAATCCAACAGTACCTACATTGTTTAGGCACTACCTACCTAATGGTGTTGCGTAGTGTTAATGTTAATGCAAACAACAGGCCTACGTCCATTCCCTCTACAATGGAAATTATCCCTCTCTTCGAGTGGCATATGTACAACGAGATCCAATTGGCGTAATTACTTCACGTCCGCTTCGACGTACTTATGGTCGGTCAAGTACCTACTACCTTCACACAGAGTATCAAGGGTTAGTATGACGGTTAGGTTTAAGAGGTAAGCTGCTAACGAGCTTTAAACATTGCGACATAACTAATGTTGTTGAAACTATTGAGACTGGCACATAGATTATGAAGAACTTGATTAATTTGAAAGTATGTATCTATGTGACCAGCGTATTAAGTTTGTATACCATACTTCGTCAAATTAATGTCGTAGCTCATTACAGCCACCCGTCACCCTACCAGCTATGCTGTTCTCTATAAAGGCGCTCCCTCACCGCGAGCATTCAACTGTAATGTAACATAAAAGTGCGCAATTTGATGCACTATTGCCTTCGAATGTTCGAATCTGTAACGTTACATTACAGGTAAGAAATCGCTGGACTCTACGATGTCCTCCGCGACGACTTTCCGACGAAGACATGGCTCGACGTTACGAGAATGCATCAATGCAGGAATAGCTATTGGTTGATAAAACATTTTTGGAAGAACACTCCCTCTTTCTCTGAAACGAAAGCTCATGGACTTTTATTCTCCCCCTAATCACCAATGGTGCGTATTTGCGCCATGACCATGTTTATGTTACCTTACATGTGTCTCTAAAGTCGGGACTACTTGAAGCCTGCCAATGAGCTATGAAGCGAAGCATACTGGGTGTCAAACTTTTGGACTGCATCAGGAATTCCATACTTCTCTCCAAAATAAATAGCTGATGCTGGCCTTACTATTGCTAGGTTAAAGTCCACTTCAACCTGGTAGGTAACCAAGTCAAGTCAATTCCAACTGAATTGGTCATAATTATCTTCCTAATCTTCCGCATGTCGGAGGAGCAGTGGACTTATATTATATTATCAGTTATCACTCAATGGAGCGAGAAAGAGGGACGGGAGGCCTTTGCCCTTGAGTGGGAAAACAACAAATATGATGAATATTTCCAAATAGGATAGATAATAAAGGCAAGAGGAGGAATAGACGGTCTATAAATATGATGAAACTTTGGACACTATAAAGCAAAATTCAGGCGCAGTTGTCTACTAAACTAAAAATAAATCTATAAGTACCTATGTAGATGTGTTTACATTTGTGCCAGATTAAATCAGACCTACATGTATAAATAATTTCTGCGCACTTTTCAGATTGTGCCTGCTACCTCTTACGACTATCGTGTCGTATGCAAGGTAATATGCAACTTATGCAAGTCGCTATATTTTTTAAAAATTAAAACTTGGGCCGCCCGCATACTTCACTGTCCTTTCACCCCCCCCCCCCGTGCGCACTACGACTCATGTCCGGTGGACTCAAAAAAATCCGAGGCTTTCACGCGACCTGTCCTGGTTTTCAAATTTTAGAGATGGCAACCCTAGCTATATTATATTAAACATAGGTAGGTAGGTACGCGTCTGAGCAGTGACTAGAGAGGTAGGTATTGTTTATTAAGGCTTAATTTACATTGCCACGGAACTACCTTCAGAATTCGCCTCCGAACCGTTCCACGGCAATGTATTAAAGCTAACATAATTTACATAATATATGTACATAATATATCCTACTTACGAAGCTTTACGAGAGTGTTTTTCCTCTCGTTATCTTCCACATAAGCGAAGTTGACCTCCCAGGACCTTAGATCATCGCTTTTGTTGCACACCTTGTTGCCGCATTGAAACTGACCCTTTCCGAGTACTACTTCTTTCTCGATGCGCCATCGCAGTGCTACCTAGTGTTTCATACATAGGTAGGTAGGTAATTCTGTGTAAGTAATTCATTTGAAGAGGTATAAAATGAATTATTTAGCTTTCTGGTAAACAGGTAAAAGTAGCATCAAACGGCTTATCTAGCGAAGTCATGGATCAAGCAACGCTTACCAAAATTATAAAGAAAGACCTAAATAATTATAATAATACTTTATTCAGTGCTTTTTTACGTAAATACCTATGTAAACATAATATGTCCGGTATAATATATATTATTATGTTTCAATTAGGTACCTAACAGTTATAATTTGAAAAATATTCTAATACTGGGCCGTTACGAGCGTGAGAGCAAAGCTTGCCTTTTTGTCATTGATTTTGTGAGACAAATGGGGATCGGCTGCGGCACGAATAGAGATGTGCCGTTGCCGGCAATATTGCCCAAGGTGGGAATATAGGTGGAAATATTGCCGGCAATATTGCCGGGAGTGGAAATATTTGGGAATATTGCTTAATTTTAAGTCAAAGTGAGTGCGAAAACTATGTAACACACTTAAAATTAGCATTTACAGACCATGGTCTACATTATATACAAAAAAAAATTTTTTTTTTGGAAAATTGCCAAAATTGCCGGCAATTTTGGCAATATTCCCGGTATTTTACCGGCAATATTGCCCATTGTTGCCGCACACGACTGTGAATATAAGAAATTAAACATACATTTTAAGATAAGAATTGACGATCATTGTATATTGAATAAAAAGGCATAAATTCGAATAATTTATTTTAATGTTGTAGTTTAATCTAGTCAACGAATGCTCAAAGCATAGAGGGAAATTCTAGAAACACATTCTTTACTACGTAACTTTGTTTGGACTAGTTAGGAGGTGAACATATCAAAACCATGAGCTCTGGGGGGTTGAAGGTATCATTTTTTGGTTTTTCGCTTACATCTCGGAAAACCATGCGTTCTAGCAGCATAGCGTGTGTGAACAAAATAAAAAACTAAATCAATTTTCCGTAAGTTTTACCCAGTAAGCATTTCAAGATCTTGTAAGTTTTCGAGTTTTCATAGTTTTCGAGGTATCCGCTTTTGAAAGTCTGTAATTTAGGGGAAAAAACATTTTTAGTTTCGCGCATTTGGAAAGTTGTATTTGTATAAAAAAAAACTTATATTAAGTTGATTCAGACCCTCCCTTCACCACCTGCGATGAACAGAGCCAGCATGCTGCATCTTGAGATGATATGGGCCTCCAGATAAAGATCTGGAGGCCCACGGACATTGAGAGAGACCCCCTCGGGTCTCTGTCAATGTCCACCAGCTATAAGTAGTTCTTTAATTCGGTGACCACCATCAAGCTTGATATGTCTTGTCTTCCCCCACCGAGGGAGCAGTAAAAATTAGCTTAGAAACTCATTTTAAATTATAATAGGTACTTACAGACTAGGTAGGACTGTACTATGTAGGAAATCCGTACCCATAAGAGATGCGGAAAAACTATCTTTGGAAACTTTAGTTCTTTTTTCTTGTAAACAATTTTCGTATAGGTAGGTATTAATTTTTGGTCAAGTGTGAGTTGCCCACAAAAACCCAAAGGTAGGAGTGGGTGGTACAGGGAGAGCCTGAAAAGACTGCTGCTGCTTTCTGGATTTATGGCAATATTTAATAAGACTTTCCGAATGCAAAAAGGTAAATATGTTTTTTTGAAAACTATACAAGATATCGAAATGGTTACTAAATAAAACTTATAGGAAATTTATTCAGCCTTTGTTTTATTCATACAAACCATGCCGCTAGGAGGCATGGTTTCCGAGTTATAAGTGAAAAATCAATAAATGGAAAACTTTAAACCCCCCTCCCCCACAGCTCAAGGGCTAGTGGCGGGGACTTTAGATAATTATATTCACCTCCTGACTAGTTCAAACAGTAACGTAGTCCAAAATCGTGTTCCAAGAATTTCCCTCTATAACTGTTCGTTGAGTGGGCCACTAGTTTTTCATACAAAATCACATAGCAAAAACAACGAGTATCAGTACCTATACAATATGGAAGTATAAATCTCTGTCAAAACTACAAATAATCAACAAAAATAACATTATTTTAATGCATTTGTTTCGGTAATTTTTACATAATCACCGTTTAGAGTAACAACTTAGTAGTTTTTATAAGGCGGACTTAATGCCGCAACGTATTATCTACAGTAATATAAACTGCACCTGCAGTAATAATAAAATTTACTGGTGTTATTTGACTGGCAACTTTGGCAATATTGCCAAAGTTGCCGGCAATTTTGGTATTTTACCGGCAGTGGCAATATTGGGAATATTGCCGGCAGTGGGAATATTGCCATCAGGCACATCTCTAGGCACGAATGGCCAGATGTGCGTTACTCTGTATCAATGCGGGTGAATGTATAGAGCTATATTTAGCCTACAGAAAGGCAGCACGGCCTTTGTTGCTCTCCCTACTAATACAACACAAAAGAAGGTCTCGCGGGCAAAAAATTGAGTTACATAAGGGAGCGTCCCCATCTCACAGCCATGTTTAAATTAGGGGAGAACCTTTATCAAATATTCCATTGTGACCTTTAGACCCGTTAGAAGGCATTATTTAGTAATGATGTTTGTTAGAAAAGATAAAGAGTAAGAATTGATATTACCTATACAATGGCGATGGTGTATTTGGTTTACCTACCTACCTAATTAAAAAGTTGCGAGTATTGATTTCTATCTGGGTATTTAGGAAATTTCATACGCCTTAATTTTTTTATAAAACTTACTTTGTTTTCTTTATATCTGCTTAAATCACAAATGCAATACTCTTTGAACAGTTTATCGCAATACTTTTTAGCTAACTGCTTCTCCCATGTATCAGCGACATCGTCTTCCTCCCACACAAATTTGTGGTTTGCTCTTATAATATCGAGGTCAGTTCTGTCTCTGGAAGTGTCTCGCTTCAAAGATGCGGCAGAACCCTTCGTATTGAGACAATAAACATTAACTAAGTATTTATGTAATTCATAGGGATTAAGATTACGTAACCTTGCAGACATCGTTAGTGCAACCTAGAACAAAGGGAAAAATATTATTCAATTCTGAAATAAAACATAATTTGCAACAAACAACTCTTTAATAAAATCGCAATTATTATCATTACACATTTCATAAAATATTTTCAAATTATATATCAAACGGATCTTATTCTAATTGTCATGATGAGTTTTTAACAAGGTGCATTTTTGATAAATAGAAAATTGCAATAAACAGTATGAATAAATATTTGTTTTTGTGCACAAGTTAATACCTACTCTGAATATTATCGTCAGTCTTGTAGATTTTGCGTTTTTATTTCTTTTGGCTCAATATCGATTTCTTAACCTACAAACAAGTCATGCAAAGTTAAATAACTAAAATTAAATATTATAATATAATAAATAATTATATTAAAATATGATTATTGTCTATTTTAGATTCAATAAATCTAGACAATATTATAAGGCATTATGTTACAACCAGTTTATGAAATCCAAGTGGCACAAATAAATTAATTTTAGCCTTTGGTTTTATAGCCAATTATAAAATATGACAATACATAAATCTTTGGGATTTTGGTTACTTATTTTGGTCTAAAAGTCTTATAGTACAGGAAGTTATACCCTTGCCTATAGTATAGTATACTAATTTACTAATGTTCCCTAACAGTTACAAATAAATAATTTTATGTGCACTGTTAAAAAAATTGTGATGTTTAATCAAGACTTCATTCCATTTCATTAATCTTAACTAATGTATCAATAATAAAGAATAGTTGTTCAGTGTCTTAACTAACAAATTAGGAGACCATTAAAAATGAAAACTAATGAGTTCCTATAGTTTCATCCACTTCAAGTAACTTTTTAGTTACCATTGATTTTAATTTATTACATCTATTAACACTAATAATTAAATTATTTGGTATATACTTGTATCTATAATAATATTATTATAAAGAATAGGCACATTAAAAATGTTATTGCTTTGGTTACAACACAGTAAAGTAATAAAAATCACTTGAAATACTTATCTAAAATTTGGCAAAAGTTCACTTCAACTGGTAGTTTAGTACCTCATAGTATAGGTTTACAAAAATATATTTTTTGTGACATATTTTGGAAAGAGGCCCCATTTGAAATAACAAACATGTTTTCCTTTATCTAATGTAAACATTACAATAAGGCTATCGGACCTTTGGACATTCCACCTATATATAAACATCCACATATTAAAATATCACTTTATCATATCTAAAAGGCAACATTGGATTGAGATATGTGTGACCTTATTGTAAAGCACCTGCAAAGACATTTTACTAAATCACTAATATTAACCCAAACATACAATTTAAAATAATATAAATAAAAAAATCTTGAAAGCAATTACAGCAGCACACATGAGTGATTAAACACTCGCATAAACACAGAAACACACAATAATGACTAAAATATGAACTAGATCATGATAGGTTTCAATTTAGTATAAACAAAGTTCTATTCTTAACAATATATAACTAACTTTTTGGCAATAAGAGAATCAGAAATCATAGCTTGTTGAAAAGTGTTATACCACAGTGTTTTGGCAACAGAATTGACCAGACATTATTAACTTGACAATTTTGATATTAAAATGCAATTGAATTGCATGTTATATTATGACATTGTTCACAGTTCCATATTCTCATTCAGTTCTGTTATCAAGCTTTTACCCATGAGTTTTCTCATGTTTCTTCATGTTATCAGAGCGAGTGAAAGCTTTGTCACAAACTCCACAGTAGTAGGACTTCTGTTTAGTGTGCACTGTCATGTGGCGGGATAATTCACTTTTGGTTACAAATTTCTTTTCACACACTGTACAAGCATGTTTTCGCACATTGAGATGGAATTTCATATGTATTGAAAGTGAACTTGATTGAGAGAATGCCTTGTGGCAAAGTTCACACACAAATGGTCGCTCACCCGTGTGTTTACGTAAATGATTCATGAATCCTGTTTTTGTATAGTCCTTTTGGCAAAGATGACAAAAGCTTGACTTTGATTCCAACATTCCAGGAAAATGGCTACTTAGGTGTTTTCTTAAGTCCCAGTAGCTTGGAAATTTTTCTGAGCACACATGACAAGGGTACTTTTTTTCTTCGGTGGGCTTAGCACTGCATTTGTGCGAGGCAAGTGAATTCTCATTGGAAAATATTTGGTTACATTGGTTGCAAGTATGACTAGCCTCAGAGTCTGTTGATAAAGTGACTTCCAAATAGTTTTCGATCGACATAACATTACCATTTGAACTATCCGCATCGTCAATGTGGATTTGTGTCATACGTTCCTTTGGGGAAATATCTTTTGTATCCATTTTTTCGACATATTCTCTGTAGTCTAACTCTTTGCCCAAATTATTATTATCAGGCTCTACGAGACGTAAAATAGGCGATTCGCTCTGATCCCTATCTGGCGATGTAGTTTTTTCGTTGTCCGAATGATCGGGCCTGGAGGATACATTATTATCAGACTCCCAATCATTTTCGACTATTTCTACATCCGAATCAGAATCTTCAGCACTAGAAACCGTATTGTTGACTAAGTGGAATCCAATATCGTCAAAACGTAGTACATTTGGTGGAAGTTTAACCCCGACGATAGCCTGAATCGCCTGCCATGAAAGCTCCTGGGGGTTGTTCTGCATATTAGATCGCACTACTCTAACCTACAAACGAGTATACATAAATTACTGATTGATAAACTTACAAGCCACTAACTACAAAATAATAAAAAGTAGTGAGCAATATTTACCTTATAGGTTCACGATCAGTATTATTTTTATATTAATTATTCAGATGACACCTTTGATTTCTACATCTAAAAATATTATGCACTTCTCTCCAGTCTCCTCTCTTTGGTTTGGACCACTTTGAACTTTATGGTTAAAGGGCCGATTACACTATACGATTCATCGTGCCATACAGATTGGCCAGAACGGATTGAAACGGAACTAAATTTTTTATTTCTGACAGCGTTTTAAAATCTTTGATATTTGATGTAAACAAAGACCGCAGGTTTGTTAGATTTATTATTGTGTCATAAAACTAACGTAATAAGTGAAAAAAAAATGAAATAAAATCATTCAAAGTGCTGGTAGCGCGAAGACAGTGGCGACTTCCGGTTTTCTACATTTTTATGTCGAGCTGTAAGTCCCTAATTTCCGATGGATTGGGTGGTGTCTGTTAGCATGGACCTAAAAAAAAGGCGGACGGAACTTCACTAAGAAACGATTGAAGCACCACAATGGCGGCGGCGTAAATATGTGTGCGTGTGTATAGGGATACCAGATGAAGGAAAAAATTACCCATTTTTAAACAATATTTAATTAAGATCTCCCTTGAACTTAAGTTTAATTACATTTTTTTTGTGACGGATACTTATTTTTAAAATAAAGGTAAAATAATTTAAGCACATTGGATATTAAAATATTTACAACTCGTTTAATGTTAATAAAGTTTTACAATCCCTTTTGGTGATTCAAATTTTTGTAGACTTGTCTTTTGCTATCGACAGATCTAGAAATCCCTTCTAATTTACTTAAGTGGTGAAAACGAATGTTTAAGTATTTTTCGGCTATAAATATTTAATTAAAGCTATTTTATGTTCCATTCCTACACGTCTACATTCCTATTCCATGTCTACACTCCCTTATTATTTTTATACAATCATTTTTCCATGCATCATTTGCCGTGGGAAATCTGTAAAAATATAGAAGAATACAATAACGATAAATAGTAACATAAAATATAAATCTCCCAATTTTAAAACAATTTGAACCTTGAAATAGTTGCAACACTGATTGATTTCGAGATGTTTATTAAATTTATTGACGTAAAATCGAGAAATAAGCTTCAAATTGACATGCTTAACTATGAAAAGTGATCCCCTGGCTTTTTTAATTGAACTACTATGGTTTAGACAACTTTTTGCAACACATGACGGCATACTTTGATTTTTATTAGACAAAATAACACCGTATAAAACCGCGAGTGTCGTTCGAAGCACAGACTACTTATAGATACTACGTATGTTCGAAGCGTAATGGCCGACGGCTGACTTACTATGGTGTGAATGTGTGCGTGCTGGCTTGTCCACATTAGCGCACTGACTTACTATGGGTGCTTCAATTGTTTCTTAGTGAAGTTCCGTCCGCCTTTTTTTTTAGGTCCATGCTGTTAGTGTCCTCAGCCTGACAGCGATCACACCACCCAATCCATCGGAAATTAGGGACTTAGGGCACGATGAATCGTATAGTGTAATCGGCCCTTAACTCCTCCTCCTATTTTGTTGAAGTGAAAACTTCTTTAGCGGCGTTGTACACTTTTTCTGTAATGGGTAAAAAATTTAAAACTCGCGTCAGGGTCACGTGACCGTCAGGGTCACGTGACCGTCAGGGTCACGTGACCCTGATCGAAAATGAGTAAGACGTCATTCAAATTAAAAATAAAACATAGTAACAAAAAAGTTTTCACTTCTACCGGCACTCCTGGAGTGCAACCTTTTTTTTTTTGGTCAGGGTTGCTCAATCGGTTTCTGAATATATTTCCCCCTTTTAAACTCACATTATCACATTTGTGTCCCAATTAAATTTTCAAACAGGCATTATTATAGACCTATTGGTAATTATTATAAACTACAATGGGGATGGCAACTCAAAGCTAATCGTAGATGGCGCTGCGATAGTTGGTCCCCACGTCTACCTTGTACAAAAAAACAAACAAGATTATTTGTTATAAAAATTGAGTATAAATACAAAACAAATATGGAAAATTATTCGTCCATGCAAGTACTATATACTAAAAGAAGAATTAAGACGCCGCGGCGCATCTACAAGAGAAAAAAAGTGATTTAATTGAGTGGTTATACATTTGATTTTACCGTAATAAATCCACAATTACTTGTAGTTGAGGTTTCAATTTTTGAGTTTAGGTATGTTTTACCTGTCCTCTCCTTTATCAAGAATATAATGCTGCTTTTGACTTTCTATTTTGATAAAATATCATAATGTTTTAAGTCAGTAATTTTAACCTTTTTTTCTATTTAGATTCGAGAAATATCACAATATATTTAATTTCTTAACACCACAACTATTACAAAACTCGTTCCAGGTGATAATTCTTCGATTTTCGAGCGATGCAATACTGGTACATAACCTCCAAAAGAAAAGTAGATATTATTTTGAAAAGTGTATTCCATCATTTTTACAGCTTATTACACAACATCTAGTCATTTTACATCAATAAATGTTTTTTTTTTCTGAAAATTCCTTTGATTTTACAGTTCTTTGGGGACCAAACTGTCATTTTCACTTTGACACTTGCCTTCCCCATTATATTTAAACAATGGGCCCTTTTATTTCCATGGAATCCAATCCCTTGTCTGCATGGTCTGCAGTATAATGGTGGCTTGAAGGAGATTTTATAACATTTTAAAACCAATTTTTTAGTAAATTTTCTCTTTGTACCGTACCAGGATATCCTAGGTCCCAGTAGTACTAGTACAAAAAAAAAAAACTTTTGTACATACCAGTGGGAAAAATAAATTAAGAACAGCTTGGCCAGAACGTCTTGAAACGGAAGGAACTAATCTTTTTGTTTGCTGACAACGTTTTAAAATCTTTGATATTAATTTGCCAAGCTGTAAATATTATATTGATAATATTTGAGGAGAAGGTGGATCTATAAACGCCTCATGCCGTGGTAAAGTTCAAAACATGTTGTCTTTAATGATCTCACAGACGTGCGTATACGTCTGTGATTGATCTTGATTTTTCTTTTTATTGATTAGTCTGTGATAATGATAGTGGACCAATGACTAAAGATTCTTTAGTCATTGTAGTGCCGCAGTGGTAGGCGCCTGCGGCGTCGGACGTCAGCAGATGATCTCCGGCCACCGTAGGCGCGGGCATGCGGGCAGCGAGTAAAGGGCAACTCGCTGCCCGACCATGGACCATGCCCGGGTCGACGGCGCGTCGTGTCCCACGAGCGCCTCAAAGAGCGTCAGCATAATGACGGGGCCCCCCTCTCAGAGGGCCAAAGCCTGCCGGGGTCGCGGGATTATTTATTTACCGTGACCCCGGAACAGAAAGGGCTATTGAAGGACACCGTGGATTTTAGTCAGTAAAAGTCTGACAGTCCCTCCCGCCCTGCCCAGGGTTGGAGGACTCATTTGATGATTTTACCATGCAAAAAAAAAAAAAAAAAAAGTCATTGTAGTGGACCGACCAAAACAAACAAAGCATATAAGATATCATATTTAATCTGTGAACGATATGATTGGATTTGACAGCATCATGACAGCAGCCTATGGCAGCCAATTTGCCCCTACCCGACAACTCCGCTGAGCTTTGCTTGTGGATTCCCATTGCGTAAACCTGATAAATAAACCTAATTCTAGCAGATCCAATGCACAATCCAATTAAAATTATTAAAAAAAACTTTTGGCCATATGTCAATGAAATAAAAAAAAACAAAGCCACCGACTTCCGAAAGAAAAGTTATTTTATAGTTTTTTTGTGTTTGGTTTTGAAGTCGGTTCCCTTTTTTTCAAAAAGTTTTTTATTTTTCCCATTTTAGTTGAGATAATCAACAAAAATCTTCATAAAATCGGCGTCTTTGAAAATCTACAATCCTATTAAGCAAAACGGATCTATGCGAGCAACTTCACGAGATATCCACTACTATGTTGTTTTATACTAAAACCTTTCTCAGAATGTAACAAACACTTTTCTAAAAACTGCATCAAAATCCGTTCAGCCAAACGCGAGACAATCGCGGACAAACATACATACATACATATACATACATACAAGTCGAACTGGGAACCTACTTTTTTTTTTGAAGTCGGTTAAAAATAACTACAACTTGTACCGCTGCCTGCCGCTGGCTGTAATGCCATGCCAGCATGCCACTGCCGTTTGTTTATTGGTTTTTACGTCTGGTAACTTGATAATCAACGAATGGCGGGATTCGGCGGGAAATCGCGAAACGAAAAAATGTCAATTTGACATATTTGACAATATTTGACATTTGCTCCGTCAAAAAGTGATAAACAGTAAACATTCGAAAAACGTAGCTTTTAAAAATAAAGCAATAATGATAAAATCGCTGGAAGAACTAAAAGAATTCATAAAGTCTAAAGACAATTTTCAAAACTTCGTCAACTGTTCGGATGTTCCAGATGTTTGTAAAACTGAGCCATGCATGCTTGGAGTTGACGAAGCAGGACGAGGGCCTGTTTTAGGTACTTACTGGATTCTTGTGTATTAAATATTTGTGCTTTTCAGAGCTATTATTTATGACTCTTAGTGAGGGCGCTTGTTTTGCACTACTAACATATTTTCAAAATATCAGAAGTCTTAAAATTTCGGTTACTTAACTCGTGGTCGGCGAAATAAGTAAAAATGGTATAATTACATTTTCTGCCGATTCCTTGTATAGATACTAAGAAGACCCACTGATGGATGATGCTTTTTAGCTCATGCTGTTCCTCAGTGAACAGTGTTTTCAGTGAATCATGCGAGCACCTCTGTGTTTTAGGCCCAATGGTGTATGGTGTGGCTTACTGTCCAGTGAATCAAACTAAAGTACTGCAAGATCTTGGATGTGCTGACTCAAAAGCATTAACAGAAGAAAAACGTGATGATATATTTACTAAAATGCTATCCGAGGAGGACCCATTGAAAAATGTTGGATGGGTTGCGGAAGTGATTTCTCCTAATTACATTTCAAACTCAATGTACAAAAGAGCAAAACATTCTCTGAATGAGGTCTGTGTTGGTTTCAGCAATTTTTCAAAGCCAGTAAAATAACTTGAGCACTTTCTAATCTCTAGAAATTATACTAATAAGAATATATACTTTTAGGAAATGTATTTATTGTATTTTGGTATTCATAATACCAAATTTCTTGAAAGTTTCTTCTAAACTGCATCAATAGTGAACCTTCTTTAAATTATTTTGAATCATAGCTTTTACTTATTGCATTTTACATCAGTCCCATTTGTTAATGACATAGCACTCTATATGTAAATGTAGATTTGTGGTGGTAAAATAATTTCAAAAATTCATAAAAATTCCTTTAATATTTGTAAGAGTATTTTCAATATATAAAAGCGACAAAAACAAGTATTTGATTGTATAATTATTACCCTTCTTTATTTACACGTAAATCCAAAATCCAAACATAGGCTAAATTCACTTTTATTGAATGATTTAGAAGAAACCAGTAGTGAGTGTTTGTGTTACAAATTAAGAGAGTCCCTGACTGTTACGTAATATTTTAATTATTTCCATTCCAGGTATCTATGAATTCAGCAATTGCATTAATAAAGAAGGCCGCGGAGAGTGGTGCCAACATTACTGAAGTGTATGTGGACACAGTTGGTCCACCAGAAAAATATCAGGCCAAGTTATCTGCAATATTCCCCAATTACAAAATAACTGTAAGCATTATAAGCATTTTCCATTGGCAGCCATTGTACTGTATCTAATGTGCCGAAAAGATTAGTGACAAATTGACAATACCACAATGTATGGTAATCTAATTTATACAGGACTAGCTGTGCCCTCGGCTTCGTTGGCGTGGATGTCGGAACTCAACAATGTATTTTTGTTAATTAAAAGAATTTTTATAAAATAAAGTAGCCTAAGTTACTCCTTATAACATCAGCTACCTGCCAATAGAAGTACCGTCAAAATCGGCCCACCCATTTCAGAGATTAGCCATTACAAACAGACAGACAGACAAAAATTATAAAAAATGATATTTTGGTGTATGTACCGTACATTTACTCATATGCATGTAGTAAAAAACGGTTATTTCAATATTACAAACAGACACTCCAATTTTATTTATAATATGTATAGATGAATTTTGCAACTGGGCGTAGATAGCTATATCCGAAACTAAGAGTAATATTGAAAAATATTGAAAGGAGTCTCAAGGACAATCAATCAATCAATAATCCTGGCCAGGAATGGAACCCGCGGAATTCTGAAAAAAAAAAAAATCACGGCCTGTATTATTACACCATTAGATAGTGTTGCTAGTAAGGATTAAATTCAGGGAAGATTTTCATAATAATTATAATTATAATAATTAATTGCGGCGCTGTGGTGGCCCAGTGGTATCGGCCCCGACTTACTAGTTATAGGTTGTGGGTTCCAACCCAGCCAGGCACATTACTTTGTGTATATTGTTCCATCATGGCTGCTCACAAAACGGTGAAGGAAAACATCGTTAGGAAACTGGCATGTACAAGAACCAAAAAATTTGAAGATATGTGACATCCACCAACCCACACTGGGCCCGCGTGGTGGATTATGGGCATGGCACACTCTCTCTCACAGAGAGGAGGCCTGTGTCCCAACTGTGGGAACATGTATAGGCTAATGATTTGTTATTTCAACCCGGGCGCAATAACTTGACACCTGGCTCGAAACTCGACTCCCCCTCCCGCTACCCCGAAATGTCTGTAGCGGGAGGGGGATCGAGTTTCGAGTCAGGTGTCAAGTTATTGCGCCCGGGTTGTATCTGTTGTCTCATGAAAATTGATTGTTTTATTTTAAGGTGGCCAAGAAAGCTGATTCAATATACCCTATTGTATCTGCAGCTAGTATAGTAGCAAAGGTTACAAGAGATCATGCTTTAAAAGTATGGCAGTTCCGTGAAGGACTGGAAATGACACATACTGAATTTGGTAGTGGATATCCTGGAGGTAAGTTGAATATTTTATAGTATTTTATAATATTATAGTAAAATATTCTAGAGAGGTAAAGGTTATAAGTTTTTTTTTTATATAAAAAACTTTGCCCCACACTAGGAATTTCTCCTGTATCGTGGGTGCATTTACAAATATAGAAACTTACATACACAAACACCCAGACCCAGAACAACTACTGGCAGGTCATGCAAATATTTGTTCCGTGCTCATCGCTCAGCCACTGCGCCAACCGTGGTGTCTTTTTTTAGTTTGTTCGTTTCATGGGGGCGTAGCTCCGGTGGTGAGGCTCTCGCCCCACCCTGTCTCTGACCTGTGAGATGCCTAATCAAACCCAAAAAGCTAAATTATCTAGTTACTTACTACAATACTTAATATTCGTAAGAAAGTTCACGCTTGACACAAAAAAAATAACATTTTATTTTAGACTGCTGTCCCACCCTAACTAAAAGTGTCCTGGGTTTGGTTTCCAGTTTGGGCAAAATGTTATTGGGATTTTATACTAGGAATTTCTCAGTGCAGCCACGGAGTCTGAATATGTGCCTGATTGGTGGCCATAGGGTCCTATTATAATGCAGCAGGTTGTTTAGGTTAGGCCCTGAAAGTCTATAAAACCTAGAAAACCGATTTTCAAGTTAGAGTCCGCGCCGCCACGCAACACCTTTTGAAGTCAGCGCTTGTGTCTATGTCATTACATCAATTTTTTAAGAAACTCGCTTATAGAAACCCAAAATTTGTTCCGTGCGGGAATCGAACCCGCGACACACTGCGCAGGAGTCAATCGCTCAGCCACTTGCGCGTCGTAACAATCGTGCAGCATAAAAAAAATGTAGTGCCTTGAATTTTTCGCAGGTCTTCAGTGGTGGCGCAGACTAGTTTACAACTCCGACCAGTGAACATTTTTTACAACACCTGACAACAGACAATTTATCTACATTGATAAAACTACTCAGTAAAGAATGTTTCTTTTTTCAGATCCACAGACTAAAAAGTTTATTCGTGAACAAATTGACAATGTGTTTGGATATCCAGTATTGGTCAGGTTTAGTTGGTCAACTGCTGAACATATGCTGCAAGAGAAAGCAGCTACCTGCACTTTTGAGGATGTAGATGACGAAGGAAACACAAAGAAGGCAAAGACGAAATCAATCAGTTCATTTTTTGCTAAACCTGATGAGCAGAAAGCGAGGAAACGACATAAATATTTTGAAGAGAGACTTTTGACTGGTACTAATCCTTTTGAATAACACAGTAGTTTTAGAAGTATGTAGAATAAATGTTCACTATTGTTTATTTGTAGTTCTCATTTTACAAATAGGTAGCCTATATTTGCGAGATTTTTAAATATTACAGTAAGTATATGATCAAAAAAAAAAAAGAATTCCGACTTGAGAACCAGTCAGTCAAGTCGAGAATAGTAATTCGTAGTTATTTTTATGAACCGTTTGTGTTGAAAGACAAACTACTGAATATCGGGCAAGACACTAAAGCATTTTCGCAGACTAAAACTGGCGAAGTGCGTGTTGGACCACGCACAACTACGGGTTCCGTAGTTTTTTTTCGTAACGCCTTAAAATAATAAAAAAAGCTGATTTCTCTTTGTCCTTCAAATTCATTCAATTTCTCCACATTGTTGTGAGCTGTGCGTCAAGTATTATTGTTATTCACAGACTGTGCGCTCTTAGCGGCGCCTGCATTAAATCACGAGTTTAAAGACTTTATAATGCGTGAAGATATTTTTCCTTAGTTACTATACATATAGCTTTTAGCGACATCCTACTTTACAATTTTCATGATAACCCTTAAAAGTAACGCTACAGTTCTGCTCTAGCCACCAGGGTGCTTTAGCAGAATCATGTTAAAAAGTAATAAAATCAATTGCTACAAAATTCGTAAAATGGTCGCTGACACGGTTAAAATTATGAATTATCAATTCATATCAATACCCTATTATGATTTTGATAAAAACTGCATTTATGTATAATTTTACTCAAAATTGTGTGTCCTCAGTGGTTGGTGTGTGCGCAGTGTCTGCTTTCGACCATGTTTTTTAGAAACGGAGAGGTACCTTTTTCTGTCGATAGGTGGTAGGTAGGTATTGAAACAACAACTGTGCATAACTTAGTACCTACACTGAAAAGGTCTTTTAGTTTCGTTTAACTTAGCAAGTGAAAATGACACACCTGTGCATTGCTGATCAGTAGAAATCGGCAACAATTTAAATACTATTATGCTGCTATCGTATGTTTTACCATACAAGCTGTATTTTATCATTTTGGAGCCTGTCCCAATATATTTGGCTGTCGGAAATGTTGGCAAAATTCTTTATTTCGTGTTCAGAAAGCGAAACGGTTTAGTTATACGTAAATAAAATAATAATGTGGAAATCGCCGATATTTAGGGTTCCGTACTTCAAAAGAAAAAACGGAGCCCTTAAAATATTTTTTTTTCCGTCTGTGCTTCGTCTGTCCTGTCCACCAGTAGGTATCAAGCTAAAATTAATATCAAATACTCAAGCACGCATTTGGTGTTTTTTTTTATTCATATCATGCTTTGATTTTTCTTCTTGAGTGATTATGAACAGTACATATTTAGAAACATAAAACACTAAGTTTAGCAAGAGGGTACTTAATTTATTATTTTCTTGCCTTTTTTATAGTTCATTTTACTTTCATCATATCAGCCGTAAGACGTCCACTGCTGAACATAGGCCTCCCCTTTAGACTTCCAATAGGACCGGTTGGAAGCGGCTTGCATCCAGCGTGATCCTGTGGTCTTCATAAGATCGTCTGCCCACCTTTTGGGTGGACGTCCTGCGCTTTTTTTTATATTTCATTTTCAGTCACTCTGGACTAGCTTCGGCGCATTTTTTTTTCTAGGAAAATTAGTTGTAATACAATGTATTATCAAATATCTTCAAATATTCTGGTTCACTTTGCTGTAAGGTGCTGTAAATTCAGAGCCAGTAGTAATGGATATTTAATCAAATACGGGTTCAGCCTTTTAACACCTTGGAATCTTTTACAAATTCATCGAAATCGCTGCAGAATACATAGCACCTAATAAAAGTTGGTGAAGACATTAGCAGTGTTTGTAATGACGTTGTAATGTTAGATTTGCACACTATGTTCATTGCATTGGGTGTTTCATTGCTATTAATCATAGTGCTTAGGAGATTCCTTTTAGATACCGGCTGAAATGTTCCCTAATGTTCATCACACCTGGTTCAGACCGTCATGATTGAGATATTATTGTTTTCTATAGATGGTTTTGAGGCCATGAATGTTTAAGTCGTTTGTAAATCTTCGTCGGGAACTATGAGGAGTCAATTTATAGTAGCCGTAGTCTTTAAGGAGTAAATTTTTTCTTATACGTTTGAATTGTAGTCTGAACTCTAAAAGGTACCAGGAGATATTTATCTGCTGAAAGGTTCTTCGTTCTAATCGAGAATCACTAAATATCGATTACACAATGACTTTCCTCTAAGATGCGTATTTAACCTGGAGCCTCTTGCTTACTTACCTACTTAGTAAATATATTGGACATTAGTAAATCTAATTCCGAAGTGCCACAGAATATCAAGTGTTGTCTTTTCCGCTTTGTTAAGTCTGAAGGTGGTGCAATCTGTTCACTGTTAGGCATCACTTAGGTATTCTTATTATGTTTCATTTCCGCCCAGAACACATAGACCTAAGGCATCATTCACAAGCGAAAGAGTTAAATAACTGATGCGTTTCTTACACATCAACCAAATATGTAATTGTAGAGCCATCATAAAAAAGAAATAAATTTTCCATTCTAGGTAGAGAAAGGATGCACAATAGGCAGGCATATTTCATAAGATGTAATTCATATAAAATTTGTAACATGTCCGATAAAACCGACGATAAAACTTTCACAGTCAAATTGCGGTCTATTAAAGATTTCTTTATGCGATGAAAGGTCCCGATGTTTGGGGAGGCTCATCCAACAAGGCTCGCGGCGGGGCGCGACGGTCTCCAACGTCCATTAGCATGCGAGCCGCGACACGCGCGCGCCTACTTACCATGAGCAATGCGGAACGCGCTGGGCTCACTCAGAGAATTTAATTGTGTTCCATTATCATAATTTAGGTTCTTTTACTGTAAGTCAAAAGTGAAAACTGAATGGGAGTCAACGTCGCTTGTCATTCGTTACTCGCGATCGATGGCGACAACTTCTTTCGGGCGGTAGACCGAGGATTAGCAGCAACATGTCGCTCTTTAAATATTTTGCTGTTATATTAGTGGTTAGCTCTTGCGTTTCTGCAATTGTCGGGCCTACAAATGAAACAAAATTGGCAGCATCGAAGACTGATACCTATTTAGATGCATATTCTAAATCACGCGTTGAAGCTGAGAAGGCTAAAAAAGGTGTTGTGATAGTAACAGCAAAAGATGGAGAAAAGAAGATTTCAAATCGGGATGATAGTTATCAATCCGGCTACGACTACACGCCGTCGTATTCTAGTGACAACAGTTTCAGTTCTTCAGGATCGTCTGGATATTCTGGGCCCTCGGGTTCAAACAGCTACGCACCATCATCACCGTCGTCTAGTTACGGATCTCCTGTGAAGTTTGAACCGGAAATAACGTATAATTCTCCTCCAAACACTTACGGACCACCATCGCCCAATTACGGGCCTCCAGCATACAGTTATGGACCACCGGCGCCATCTTATGGTCCTCCAGCTCCATCTTATGGACCGCCAGCTCCGTCGTATGGACCCCCAGCACAGTCGTACGGACCGCCGATTCACAAACCTTTGCCTCCACCAATATATGGTCCCCCGCTGAAGCCATCTTATGGGGTACCTTACACAGCACCAGCATTAGGATTCTTGGACAAACTGTCTTTGAAACTGGATATTTTGACCATTGCGAAATTGCTGCTGAAACTTCTAATCTTCAAGAAGCTTGTGACTATGCTGGCGGTTGTTTGCATGTTGCTGGTGATACCGAAACTGATCTCATTCAAGAAAGGCAGCAGTGCCGGTAATACTGATGATGGTGAAGATGAGCGGAGATTTGGTGATAAGAACTGTAAGTACCCTGTTTTATTTTTAATTCGTATTTGATTTCTGACCAGCAGTAGGCTATCACGTTATGAGTATAGTAATAACAGTATGGTAGTAGACTATCACGTGCACTTAAATGTAACCAAGAAACAGGAGCTGTTGTAAAGTTTAATTTGATAACTGATTGATGGAATTGATTGATAGATATTGACCATTACGCAGAATCACAAATGTTGAGCCTATATTGCGCAATTGTCTACTTGGAATTTCAATGATTTTATTTTTAAATAGGTATTTATTGTACCTACCTACCAAAAGTTTCACCAAAATTAACACAATTTTCAGCCTGCTGTCCGATTTGTGTGTCCGAAAAGTGGCTTTTCTGATGCATGATGTTTTGATACGCCCTATAAATCAAAATCATAAACCAACAAGATTCAACATCTGGGTTATAAAAATAAGGACGTCACACTCGTTATTTGTGCTCGTAACTCTATAATGGAGCAATTCACTGTCTTTTGTTTATGAAACAATCAAACTAGTGGTTCGTAAAACTATGACTCATGTTAAAGTAGCTGTGATAAATACTCTTCTTAGAGGCTGTCTTCATTACGAAATCATTGATGAATTAAAATTGTTGTGTACAAAACGGCCTATCAGGATGTTAAAAGACATTGAACTGTTGCTGGAAAATACATGTACCGATGCCAGCACATCAATCTATCCCAATCTCTAAAATTTTCCTAATCGAATTCCAACCATCCACTATTGTGATAAAGTTGAAAATCTATTATCGTTTGATAGATTGGGTTAGATTGATGAGCTGGCGACTGTACTTCGTCGTCTGTACATCGAATTATTTTTATTTGTTTCTGTTTTAGGCATTCGAATCTGTGAATATCTGGCTTTATATCCTGTTAATTACCGGTCATATCTATTTTTTTTTTATTTAACAAATATTATCATGGGCCTGTGTTCGGTCCCAATACTGGGCAATCTTTTTAACTTCTGAACGGATTTGGATGCAATTTGGTACACAGATAGTTTTTAATTTGGATTAACACATAGGATAGTTTTTATCCCGATTTTCCCGTGGGATAATTTTCGAGTTGTGAAATCGCTGGCAACATAATAATTATAACTTATACCTTTTCTGGGAATCAAGCGCAATGTTGTTTTATGAATTTAACAAATATTTTTCTCGTGACAGTGGTGGAGTTAACATCAGTTCATCAGCTGCTTGAACGAGCTATCTCCGTCTACGGTCAACAACAGCCAGGCTGTGGCGTCACGTGTCGCGTGCGCAGAGTCATCGACGACATCTACGAATTTCAACCCTATTTCAGGTAAACAAAGCTGTAAATTCAATGTAGAACAGATATTCTTATTTATAGACAAAACAACGTAAATCCAATTAGCGCTAAATTATTTAAGTGTTAATTAGTTATTTGGTTCATTTCGCATGATAAAAGGGTCATATTTTTTACATAATGTTTCTTTAAATAAAATCAAGAAGAAATTCGTATAGATATTAGTACATTCACCTGATTCTGATTAAATCACAAGTGACAACGAACTGAAATAAGTATAAAGGCGAATAATTTATGGTGACCAGTGATCGGATATTCGGATGCATATTTACCTAAAATGTTGGTGTTAGCTATTAAGGAATGCACTTTTGTATCGAAAAAATCTCGGGATTTCGTAAAATCATGTTACATACTAGTTTCGTATTTCCCAAATATACTGGAATCCTGGGATTTATATAAAAAATGTTTTAAGAAGTCGTTTCCATAATTTTCTAGCCAAAAATGAACCTTAGGTAAATCTGCATCAGATTTTCCGATCACTACTGGTGATATTTATTTGTGTCATGATTGTAAAATAATGAAAATTCTAGAAAAGTGCTGTCACAATAATTGAAGGTAATTGTTTTTCTTCCAGGGGAGACTCATCCTGAACGTCGCGCAGTATAAGTGCTGTCAACGGTCATTGTTAATTGGATTGTTATAGCAGGTGCCATTGAAATTAGTCTGAATTGAGTCTAAAGACTTACCTATTTATTTATTTAAATTATTGTAGATAAGTAGTTATTTATTGTGATTATAAGTTAATAAAAACTTTGTTTTAATTGTTGTGTATGCTTTTGTAGACAGATATTTAGTTTTAGAGCGATGTAGTGTAGAATGTAGAATATTTATAGAAATATGTAATATGTGTATTACTTGTAAATATATTTTGTACAGACGTTTCAGAAAACCTTACGTGTTTGTTTAGGTTTCATAATTTTTATTAGATTGGAAACATGATTATTATCCAACCGTTAACTTTTTCTGTTTCAACCGTAGTTTTCCCAGAAACAGTAATAATCATGTTTCTTTTTGATGCTACAGCATAATGATGTTCAAATCGTGTGTACTACATTTATAGCAATTTTCTTCTCGTATTTTGTGACATAATCTGTCACTATAAAAGGAAAAACTCGACGCAAGCTCAAAATTGAATACCCTGAACGCGTACGATTTATTTGGTTAAATTGTGCAATTCACTATTTGGGTGAAATTCTACTTTCTCTGTATCGGGTTTGGGATCAAAGACCGAGACCTCGTATGCCTTGACAATGCTACGCACGGTCCCGTATGCGGACACTGACTGAATAGTAATGCCACCGGCGATGCTTCATTGTTTGTCTCTGGACAATTAAAGAAAATTAGGTGAAGTTAGAAGCGCTATTGGTATGCGCAGGATCCGGTGATCGATTTGCCGAGTAGGGAAAGTAGCGTATGAAAGTGTCCTTGTCCATATTTATGATTTGTTGCAGTGACCCCGTTGAAAAAGTAACAATACTTAAATGACTTATGAATGAACTTTCAAATAACCCCCTATGATGACACATTTAAGGTTGTTGTGCCACAGCTTAATACGCAAATAAATCGGAAAAAAATCAGTCGATTTAAATTTCTTAGTCACAATTTATAGGGAATATACATTCTGCATTTATTGATTCGTAATTATGCCGGGACGCCCAGCATAATCATTCGTCACCTCCTGATAAAAGGACTCTTTCGTAACTTACACAGTTGTACGAGTACTTAGTTTAATTTAATATGTAATATGGACCACAATGTGGTGACGTTCGGATTACTTATTTAATTTGTGGTAAGATTGGCTTAATGCATTTCATTTCGAAAGGGGGTCTCCCGAAAGGATAGGCATTTGAGGATTTTTGGAGGACGCAAATACAAAGGATTAGTCTCGAACCTTTCCTTGTATATTTTCTTTTGATACGAAGTAGTCTAACGGAATTTTCCTGCCATATTTGGATTTTTAAACCAATAAAATACCTAGGTATTGGTATAATTTAGAAATTTCAGAAACTCAAAACAAATAATTTCAAATGGTAAAACCCATTTGAAGTTCTAATGATAGTGTCGATTTTATCTTTTGAACAATATAATCCTGATTCTCACATGATGTGAACTACGAACATGAAATTGAGAGATAATATTATGTTACTGGCTGGACTAATGTAGACTAAAAATTTCCTAGAAAAAAATTACGTTGATTAATACGTTCCTCTGTCTGATTAATTGACCGAGACTTTATCCTTATTTTCTCTGAATCATCTATATTTAGATTTTTGTGTGGCTCTTAATTCGAGCCAATTCAAGCAATTGACTTGTGCTCGAGAGGGCAGTACTCCGGGTGTACGGGTGTAAGAGATTTGGGTGTGGGATTTATGTCGTGTTATTGTATTAACGGCGAGGGACTTATTGTACTATAGAATATAGTTTATATCTTTTTCTAAATAATGTGGGTACAGGCGCCAGCATATCAACCTACCTAAATCTTCTTTATAAGATTTTCAACTTTATCACAAAAGAAGAATGTTCATGTTAAAATTTTACAAATTATTAGTAACTTTGCAATAAGGATTTTAAAAAACATACCTACCACATGGACCTAAAAAAAAAGGCGGACGGAACTTCACTAAGAAACAATTGAAGCACCCATAGTAAGTCAGTGCGCTAATGTGGACAAGCCAGCACGCACACATTCACACCATAGTAAGTCAGCCGTCGGCCATTACGCTTCGAACGACACTCGCGGTTTTATACGGTGTTATTTTGTCTAATAAAAATCAAAGTATGCCGTCATGTGTTGCAAAAAGTTGTCTAAACCATAGTAGTTCAATTAAAAAAGCCAGGGGATCACTTTTCATAGTTAAGCATGTCAATTTGAAGCTTATTTCTCGATTTTACGTCAATAAATTTAATAAACATCTCGAAATCAATCAGTGTTGCAACTATTTCAAGGTTCAAATTATTTTAAAATTGGGAGATTTATATTTTATGTTACTATTTATCGTTATTGTATTCTTCTATATTTTTACAGATTTCCCACGGCAAATGATGCATGGAAAATGATTGTATAAAAATAATAAGGGAGTGTAGACATGGAATAGGAATGTAGACGTGTAGGAATGGAACATAAAATAGCTTTAATTAAATATTTATAGCCGAAAAATACTTAAACATTCGTTTTCACCACTTAAGTAAATTAGAAGGGATTTCTAGATGTGTCGATAGCAAAAGACAAGTCTACAAAAATTTGAATCACCAAAAGGGATTGTAAAACTTTATTAACATTAAACGAGTTGTAAATATTTTAATATCCAATGTGCTTAAATTATTTTACCTTTATTTTAAAAATAGGTATCCGTCACAAAAAAATTGTAATTAAACTTAAGTTCAAGGGAGATTTTAATTAAATATTGTTTAAAAATGGGTAATTTTTTCCTTCATCTGGCATCCCTATACACACGCACACATATTTACGCCGCCGCCATTGTGGTGCTTCAATCGTTTCTTAGTGAAGTTCCGTCCGCCTTTTTTTTTAGGTCCATGACCTACCATAATAAAGGGCAAAAATATGCAAAACACAAATAGTACATAGGTACCCCAAATATGTAGGTACCTACTTAGGTATAGGTACGTTGTACTTACCTACTTAGTTACTTTGCTGATTTTTGACCTAGATTATCTATCATTATAGTATCAGGATCCTGCTTGATGCAATGTTAAGTTGTTAACTATACCTATTGGTAATGGTCGTAAAGATACATAATACATTTTAGACCAATCAAAAGAAAAATACTATGGTAATCAGAACAATGCACAACTTGAACAATAATATTAAAAAATACCGCGACGGCATTTTCATTTTTTCTTGAAGTTTGTGAATCAAGCAAAACTGCAAAAAAGAGCATTATGCAGTTTTAAATATAGATTGTCGTTCTTTATTTTAACTCTTACTCATATACACCGTGACTTTTTAGTCGTCTTACAAAAGTGGTCCACTTAATGTAACCTAAAATACCTCTAGGCAAGTTTTATTTTTTAAATCATTAATAATAATTTTTATTATTAATAAATTATTACATTAGAAATATGAAACACCCTGTTAAAATGTTTACGTATCAAGCTGTAGAGTATAACAGCCAGCGCAATAGTCGAGGCGTCGGGCAGATCATTCCATCTCCATTTTCTATGAGGCAAGGGTGTTTCTTGCGTCATAGTAACGAATAATTTTATTTTATAATTTTTCAAATCTCTTAAATACCTATTTTTTATTATAAACGTGTACAAGTCATTGGATATATGAACTGGGCTGCTGTTGTAAGGCGACCAAAAAGTCACGGTGTATATTCGATACAAATATTAAATCCGCTAGCCATGATTACTGCTGTACATAGGTACCATACTCCACCCCAGTGCTCATCTTCTATGCCTAGCCTACCTTTATAAGTGACGTAGGCTCATCTGGCTATCATTGCCGCTTGTCCAGACCCTCTGTTTTTTTGCCACTGTTTAAATTTTAATATTTTTTCGAGAATAATGCTTAACAAACTTTAATAACACGGTAACCTTGCAATTAATTAAGCGTTGACGTGATACTGGCATCATCAAAATATCCTCATTAAAATTTGACCTATTTAACACTATAGTTACATCTAGAGATATATATATTATTCTGTATGGATAGTGGCCGCTTAGCAAAATTATGAGTTGCAAACATGCTCCCATAGATTTTATAAGGGACGCATCCGCTGTCTGCGTGGAACTAGTTGGACAAGTAATTAGATGTTCCTGCTTGCAAGGATTAACATAAGAAGATAAGAGATGTGTCCGCTAGTCTAACATTACTCTGCCAGGATTATAATAAATGGCGAAAAACATAAGCCCTTTCTCGTTCTCCCTGAACGGAAAGACAGGTTGTTAGAGGCAAAGCTTTTTTAGTCATACCTAACACAAATAATGTTCTAACATTTCTTTTACAATACAATTAACTGCGGATTTGTTGGTTCGTAGTCGAGAGTCTATTAAATAAGGTTGGGGTCACAGAGGGGCACGAATGCGACAGCGACATGCGCCCGCGCCGCTGGTACGACAATGAACTTGGCGGAAGCAGTTGTCACGCCCGCAGCGCCGAACAATGCCCCATGAAAATAGATAATGGCAATTAGCTATTCCATGGTGTTAGAAATTAGAACACAGGTTTTAAACCTAGTACCGTAAGTTTGAGAACGGGTTGCGTAACTCGAGTTCATTGGATGGTAATTAATGATATATCTAAAGTAGCTAAGTAAAACCGTATCAGGTGTGCTCTATTTACTATAAAATACTCCGCAATTAAAAGGGAATACTCGTCGCTTAATCAGTAAGAAAACATGTCAGTAATGTGCACAGTGACGGCGTTTTGTGATGTAATGATAAATGACAATAATGAGAGTATAGTAGTATGGTGGATGCTCTATTTAATCCATTGTTGCGGTGGAGGCAGGATGGGCCGGTCCGTGGTTATTGCTGGCTGAGTCAAGTGCAGGAGCATTCGCCTGGAACGGTTCGCTCACTGTGGAATCTGCACGTGCCGTCGACACACGTGTGCCTTGTGCCTTGACGCACCATAACATCGCCGGGACTGTGTAAACTAAGTCAGTGCACTCGACACTTTCTAGGCGATCCTAATGACTTGTGGAAAAACGCCGATTTTCTGTGATCCGTGCTGTTTTAATTGAAAGTTTAATTAATGACTGTTGATGCTACCTAACCAAGCTTTACTGTGTAAGTTGAGATTTCATTTTCTTTTGTTTTCTTGCGTGCTTTGTCTTATCATAGTAGCTCGATATTTCCCGTGCCTTCATTTACCACCAAAATTCAAAAGAAACACCAAAATCGTAGATCGATATAGAGTCTTATACAAGTGGTAAGCTTACCTCAAATGAAGAATTCCAAAATATCTATGGTGTTTAGACGTAGACTGATTAGAATTTCGAAACGCGTATAGGTAAGACCTACATACTCAGCTGCCGAGAATAAAATTACGTAATGACGGATAACGTTACACAGTCTGCTTTTACACAATACATACTGTTAGATTACGATTGACTGCTATTGTAGTCTTGAAAACAGTTTCAAAATAATGGATCCCTTGAAGCAACCAAAGTTTATGCAGACATCGTAAATAATCGAATTTATCTCTGTTCTCTCGTGTGATCAGTGATAGTTATGTTATCTGTTATCAGACTGCCTTTACATGCATTGTTTGGTAAAAAAAACTGGAGTGTTATTGTCAAACACGTTGTATACGCGACTATAGCTCTCGTAAAATTTAATCAAACGAACTGTATTCATTCAAATGAACCGATAAATTGATCGGTTACAAATACTCCAACTCGATTAGCAGTGACGTGTGTAAACGTTTGTGTGCGTAATGTAAGTACTATTTTTTTTAATTTGTTTTGATAGTAGTCTATATTACTCTCTAAATTTTTGCGCACTGAAATCAGCGAGGTGCCTATGCGTACGCGTTTTAACCAGTTAACATAAATAAAGAATTTCAGTATCGAGATTCCAATGGCCCCGATATAGAAAACCAGTTGAAGACTGCCTTGAAATATTGCCAAACAAATAAGAATGGTTCTTATCAAGATTCGTGCGATAAAGATTCGATAGTTCCGAGTTACCGACACAGTTCCTGTACTTCGTCTAATAGCCAATTGCCGGTGATAGGATGTACCAGAGGTTAAGTACACCGTATCGGAAGGACGTTAGAAATCGCGGTTGGCACTTCCTTTCAATTGGCAGTTAGATATCAAGTCGTTATGTTTGTGTCTCTGTTCACAAGTAAAATTTTTCTAGGCCCCATTTCTTTGTTTTAAGTTTAGCAAATGTGTTTGTAGTGAATTTTTATCTTTAGCCCAGTTTCTTGTCCGTAAAGGTAATTCCTAAATACCTTTCCTTAATATTATGACAAATGATCTGATACGTCTGATAAGGTAGAGACGCCAACATATTGAACCTCAATCTGCACATTTTCTATAATAAATTTTTAACCTTATCAAAATAGTGGAAAGTTAAAGTTTGATTGGTAAAATTTGACAGATTCGGGTAGGTTGACCTTCTACCGTCTGTACATCTTGATAGAGCTATTATATAAATGCTTATATGTAGGTAAATACCATAATACCAATGTAGGTACAGCCGGTATAGCAAACATTGTTAATTGTAGAAGCATTGATTGTGTCATTATGGAATTTGAAGGGCTTCTTCATATCTAATTAGAACGCTGAATAACAAGGGCACTAATTGAAGGAACGTTGAAATGCGAAGACCTTTCGTGGCTGACCCCATTATAATTCAAATATTTCCTTAGATATGCGTTGAAGGGAAGCGATTTGTTTTAACGTTCTATGTTTTGTTGCAGAATTATGCAGTTTTATGAATAGCAATTATAGCTGCGTGATAATCACCAAAGAGATCGCCAAATAAAGTAGTCCTTATTGAAAGAGTAACAGATACTTCTCATAAAATGCCAGAGATAGGGCCGATGATGCGCGCACTCGAGCTGCAGAGGCTGATAGAGGACAAAGTGGCCGAATGGCGCGAAAGGTCAGCGAGGGTCGCCGGAGCAAGTGTAGCTGACTCTTATCAACAGCCACTCAACTTCAAACGACACACACATAGACGTAAGAACAACGCTGAAATAAACAGAATTATCGCAAAGTACTCGAAGCCCACTAAGAGAGCGGACGAACCCTATTCTGTCCGACATTCGCCTGACATATCCCCAAAACGCCCACCGAGAGCTAAGAAATTATCAAACCTTAAAGTGCTGTCTAAAAGTGAGGATAATTTAACGAGTATTGGTGAAATGGAGGTTGAAACAGACCCGAAACAAGGAGCCCAACCGTACTTCACGTTATCCAAGTACAACACTAAAAGCTGCGAGGATGTCACAGCGTTCGTCGATGTCCACCACAACGTGAAAAGTAAAAATTTTGAGCAAAATAGTATATTGAATGCCAAAACAGTCGTCCCAAATAGAAGACCTAAACTTCACAGCATCTGTGAAGGTGTAACGGACACTTCAGAGTTCTCCGACAGTGGCTTAGAATGTGATAGAACCATGGATAGGACATTTGCTACATCAACCCCTTTATCGAAAAGAAAAACGTGTCCTCCTGGTGGATCTGTGATGACATTAAACTTTGAAAAGGTTACCAAGAAACCTAACAGTGTTAGTGATTTAAGGAAAGGTGTTTCAGAACCAAATATCCTTAGTGCGGATGCTAGTGAAAGTGGAAGTTCAAAGACTATTGATTTTAGAAAGCGCTGGAAAATGTTAAAGCCACCGCGACCGTTCAAAAAAGGGGCTTTCGATTGTTTACTGTTATGGCGTGGGAAGAAACAAACTCCTCCAACAGAAGACAACAACCGGAGGTAAGTTTACAGTTTTTTTGAGTTTTTTTTTTGGAGGCAAGTCGACAATGACTTGACGTGATCTTTATTATTTGCGCAGTTTAATATTTGCGGGGACGTGTTGGCCTCTACGCACGCAACGATACTGTATGGAATCTTATTAAGTGTCACAGATTACTTTGTAACCTAAAACGTGTCCAATGTGACTATCATTTGAATTACTGTGTCGAATGATGCCGAGTATCAAATTTTTTATATGAAATTCTTCTTTTCCAATCACAAATCAACTTTAAATACATAATTCTGTTATTGTAATTCATTGGGATAAAGATCCATCAGAACCAGCATAATATTGTTTCTATTTCGTTGTGCATAACTGAGACAGTATGCTTTCATGAGATAATTTATAATGATTTCCTATTAGTGCGATACTGTAACGAATTTCTAGATTACCGGGTCGCCCGATCGCGAAACATGTGCCAACTGTTTATTATTATTGAAACGTGATATATGAAGACTATGAAGTCATAATAGCTTTATGCACATCAAGTAACTTTAAACGACCCTTTGACTTCCGCAAAGTCGAGATTTGTCATTACGATACCCTATTGCTCCCCATGGCCCTCTAATCCACCCAATGCCATAATTATGCGATATGTGGGTTGGTACTAACGACGGCATAACAACCTAATGCAATATTTCATCCCAATCGAATATGTAACCAATGGAACCATAAGAAATAGTATAGAACCATAATGGTAAAACTGAAATGCCACGAATTGTATGTTAGTGTAATTTTATTTTAGAACACTTACAGCTAGGATACGGTGACGTTAGTGAAAGAAAGCAATTACAAGTTTTCACGGACAAAATTAGGATATAATAAGACACAAAGGTAACAAAAACTAAAGGAACTCTTGCCCTCTTATTAATAAACGTGGACTAAAGTTACAACCAGGATAATCTCCGGACTAACCATACATTTTTAAGGTGAATGCTCTAACCAGCCCGCGAAATTCAATTTTTCTTACTTTTTTTGCAATTTGCAGGCCAGTGACATGTTGTAACTTTATCAAAATATGAATTGCGGCAATAACAAGTATAATTTTAAATATGAAAATGATCAAAACATTCGCTCCATTAGCTCTCACATAGAAAAGGTGTAAATTGTTAAAATCTCCGAAATTATAACTTACTTAACTTACCTTTTCTGCTGATGGAGCGAATGTTTTGATCATTCTTGTATTTAAAATTATACTTGTTATTGCCGCAATTCATATTTTGATAAAGTTACAACATTTCACTGGCCTGCAAATTGCAAAAAACCTAAGAAAATTTGAATTTCGCGGGCTGGTTGGAGCATTCACCTTAAGGATTAGCGTAACTTTACTTCTCGTTATATTAATAAGGGGGTTGGAGTTTTACTGGCTAAGCTTTTAAATAATTGAAAGAGAGACAAGGTTTTTTAACCTTGGTTTATAATATGAAAGCTTTCCCGCTACTGTGACTTGTTTAATACAGTTAGTTGGGTTAATTGCTTTTAATTCCCAGCTCTCTACATAATTAGTAATAATAAATTTACCGTTGGGACTGCTATTTTTAAATATTCATGGCTAGTTTCATGAATGTCTTTCTAAAAATAAGGATGATCTAGAGTAGCCAAAAAATGCTATATTAGGATGCTAAAGCCAGTATTAATGTCAATTAGTGGGCGAAATAGGTCCTTGAATGCGAAATTAAAGGATTTTATTACGCAATTAAGTATAGATAATAAATGGCCAGCAATAATCAAATGCTACGTGTATTAAAAAGAATTATTTAAATCTTCAATAACCATTTCAATCAGTAAAAGGATATTGATAGTTAGTGTTGCGGCAAACATCCACTATATTTCATTGTAAAAACTTATATAATTGCAGTAAAATCGTCTATTAGTTGGGTTGTATACTGAAGTCACGGCATTTGTGGAAATTAAATTAACATAAGTTCGCAATTACTAATTAGTACCTACATAATGATTTACTTATTTACATGACATGAAAAGAGAACCAGAAAATTTTCGGAAGGCTAGTAGAATAACTTTTGTTTCGGAAGTACTTATATGTGACTTTGATTCTATGTATTTCCTTGACTTTTTTGCCACTGTCTTATTGGGTACTAGCTGTTGCCCGCGACTTCGTCCGCATTGTATTTGGTTTTATGGAACTTATAATATACCAATATTCTCTTTTTAATTTGTTGAGAAAGTGGGGGTACCTGATGTCCCACTTTAAAGTTTGTTATAGAATCTATAACAAACTTTAAAGCAAATGAAATGAAAACTTCCAGACACATCACTTTATATACGACATTGGTAGTTTTTCCCTCTGGTGCTAAAATAAAAAGGTGGTCAGCATTATTGACAGGCAAGCATGTGATATATAGGCCGTGGGAAAAACAGTTGGACCTTAGGTCGACATCAGCATCCTTCAGGGTCTGTCCTTGGGACTTATTTATAGTCATCGCGAAGTAGTTTGAACTGGAAAGGGAAATTGTTGGAGATGAGTGGTATTCACGGTATCAATGCAGTTTCCCCTGAGCCAATTCCGGTGAGAATTTCAGCTTCGCTTAAATTCCTGTGTAATGCAGTAACTCTTAGTCGCGTTCCATTGCATAATTTTGGTGAAGTTAGATTTCTTAGAAGCATTATACTTTTAGGTTATTTTATGAGCTCGAGGACCACAGGCAGTTAATGAATTTACTCGTAAAATCTCGAGTGGGTAGTTGCTGGCATCATCCTGATTGACGACGTTATTGTATGAATCGGCTAATATGTTTTCATTTATTGCAGCGGTTCGGTAATTTTTTTAGTATCGCACGATCACATAGCCAAGAAACCCATTTCCTGAAGTGTTATACATGACGGGACTCCGAATACGTAACTTTCTCAATTCTTGTAACAACAGGCAGTGTCTGCCGGAATTTTCCAGAGAACAGTACCTACCGTGATATTGTCCATGGGTCTATCATCATGGCGAACGTCTCAATGTGTTCTGTCCACGGCCTCGACGGCTTTTTTTTTCGACATGGTACATTCAGACGATTACATTTTTTTTAGCGTGGTAATACATCACGTGGAACACAACGTGCAATCTTACTCGCCGCCCGCATGGCCGCGCCTACAGTGGCTGGAGATCGTGTAGCGACGTCTGTCGCCATCGGCGTCTACCGCTGCGGCTAGGCTGGAGGTGGACATTGTCCTCTCCCTCATGCGTCCCGCCTCCTCCTTCGCTAGCATGACTGCTTCGCAGAAGGAGGCGACTGCTCCCCGTTCTGTCTCGCCCCGCAGCATGGCCTCGACCAATACTAAGCACGAGAGGTCACTGATTATCGTCGTAATGAGGACACGGCGATGCTCTGCCCAAGCGGGTAGTCCTGCACCGTATACTCCACCGTGTCCTCCAGGCGATCCACGCAGTGGTGACACCCAGGCGATTCTTCCTTCCCTATCCGACACAGGTACCTCCCGAAACTTTCGTATCCGGTGAGGACCTACGTCATGTGGTAGGTCAGGCTGGACGCCGTGACGCCTATCCAGTCACTCCTTAAAGAGGGGTCTTACCGCCGCGGTTGGGGCGTGCTCGGAACTCTGTTGCGACAGTCGCTCTTTCCGGGGATTCATCCTGGCGATTATATTCTATTGTATAGCGGGCTGGTATCCGCAACTCCACGTCATGCGCGAATTTTACGTGCGGATGAGATGATCATTCTCCTTGCGATGCGCCTCGATAGACGCGGTGGAGGGCCGTCGCCTCCAGGGGTAGACGACTACATTACAATCCTGAAACACCATTGCTATGTCACAGTTTCATGACTACGAACACGTTGAGTGTTGCAGTGTTGTCTTAGTCAAATGGGATTTTAAACAACAAAAAACAAAAAAAAAATACGCATCTTACTTTGTTAGTGACGTACAACAGAGACTGCTCATCAGGCTGAACAACTTTGCTAAGACGTCATTTCTTTACATGTTTATAGTGTAGCTGGGCTCTTGGAGTTCCACAACAGATGTTCCAGATCTTCAATTTTTATACGTCATCAGAGACTGCTCATCAGGCCGAACAACTTTGCTAAAACGTCACTCCTTTATATGTTATAGTGTAGCTGGGCTTTTGGTGTTCCACATCAGGTGTGCCAGATCTTCAATTTTTATATGTCAACAGAGAGTGCTCGTCAGGCTGAACAACTTTGCAAAGACGTCATTCCTGTATTTGTTATAGCGTAGCTAGGCTCTTGGTGTTCCACATCAGGTGTTCCAGATCTTCAATTTTTATATGTCAACAGAAAGTGTTCATCACGCGGAACAATTTTTGCTATCGCACCATTTTTGTATCTCTTATAGTTTAGCTGGTCCGTTGCGGTTCTGCACCAGGTGTTCAAGTTTCAAAGATAAATTATAGCCTATGTGTTGGCCAGACTTAATGCCTATACAACAAAAAAAAAATATTCGAATCCGTCTAGTACTTTTTGAGTTTATCCCGGACATACATACTGACAAACAGACAAACAGATAAACAGACAAAAATTCTAAAAACTATGTTTTTGGCTTCGGTATCGATTGTAGATCACACCCCAAGTATTCTTTTAAAAAAATATTCTATGTACAGTTTTGACTTTCCTACTATTTTATTATATGTATAGATATGCTTAATATTATGTTGTTTGATTGCGTAAATAATGCATAGATTGCTAGCAGCAATCGACGATGATTTGATGTCTTTTAATGAAGAGTTTCTTCAATTTCTCTAAGATCATCATCAAATCCTGACCTGATTACCATGTGACCATCTGTCAAGACAAGTGTACCCTTTCAAACCAATGATGAATTTTCCAAATTGAATCCAGTTAGGTATCATCGGGAAATCGGGGGATCTACCTAGGTACATCGAATTGAGAACCTCCTCCCTTTTCGAAGTTTGTTGTACATAAACCTAAATAAAATATAATTCTTCATTAAGAGCTTTACCATGAGCTCAAACTTGTGTCTGCATTGAGATAAGGACTTTGATATCGTGTTCATCCCACATGATGCTGCAGCATTAGAAGTAAGAAGTGAAGATAAGGAATTTAAGTCGCAAATATTACAATTTGAACTGGTCTTATCCAGAAGTTGCTCATATTCGCCTTCAAAAAGCTGTGGATCTTCAAACAGTTGATTATCAAATGTAGAATACTTTCTATCAAACAAAAACAAACTATATTCAAAATGGTGTATCTGATCAATCAAGAGCATCGATACCATTTTTTTTTTTGCGTGGTAAAATCATCAAATGAGTCATCCCACCCAGGGCAGGGCGAAAGGGACTGTCAGACTCGTACTGACTAAAATCCACGGTGTCCTTCAATAGCCCTTTACGTTCCGGGGTCACGGTAATTTGTTAGTCCCGCGACCCCGGCAGGCTTTGGCCCTCTATAGAGAGGCCCCGTCATAATGCTGACACTCTTTGAGGCGCGCGTGGAACACAACGCGCTGTCGACCCGGGCATTGTCCATGGTCGGACAGCGAGTCGCCCATTTCTCGCCGCCCGCATGCCCGCGCCTGCGGTGGCCGGAGATCGTCTGGCAACGTCCGTCGACGTGGGCGTGTACCACTGCGGCTGGGTTGGAGGGAGGACGCTGTCCTCACCCTCACGCGGCGCGCCTCCTCCTTCGCTAGCATGACTGATTCACAGAAGGAGGCGACCGCTTTCCACTCCGTCTCGCCCCGCAGCATGGCCTCGACCAATGCCAGGCGCGAGAGGTCTCCGCCTATCGCCGTCGTGAGGACACGTCGGTGCTCTGCCCAAGCAGGGCAGTCCCTGCACCGTATGCTCCACCGTGTCCTCCGGGCGATCCTCGCAGTGGTGGCACCCAGACGTTTCCTCCTTCCTCATCAGACACAGGCACCTCCCGAAACATCCGTGTCCGGTGAGGACCTGCGTCAGGCGGAAAGTCAGGACGCCGTGACGCCTATCCAGCCACTCTTCAAAGAGGGGTCTTATCGCCGCGATTGTGGCGTGCGTGCCCGAAGAGCATTGATACCATAGACATAAATAATAATTAATACGCAAAATAATTAATCTTGACTGCTGGTCTCGTGATCGCAAGCGTACCTGCTGATAGTGGGGTCCTGAATTCGATTCCGTTCGAACTCGGTCGGGCTAAATTTTTTAGTAGGTCTTAGTACTATGAACTTGCGTACCTTTTTTTTTTTTTTTTTTTTTTTTAAGGTGGTAAAATCATCAAATGAGTCCTCCCGCCCTGGGTGGGGCGGAAGGGACTGTCAGACTCTTACTGACTAAAATCCACCCGTGTTCCTTCGGACGCCATTTACGTTCCGGGGCCACGGTATCCTGAGTTAAGAAAAAACCCGTGACCCCAGCAGGCATTTGGCGCGAAACACGACGCGCCACCGACCCGGGCTTGGTCCTTGGTCGGACGGCGAGCTACCCATTACTCACCGTCCGCAAGCCCGCTCCGCCGCTGTGCCATCTGCTATTCAGAGGGACGCGTTAGAGCGTCCACCTGACAGGCTATTTGCATACGGGCAAAGAGACCCCTTAGGCACACAGTGCCTAAGGAAGAGTTTTTGCCCGCATCCCAGGGTGCACCGGCCCGAAAAACTGGTCTTCCCCCCGGACGTATCCGAGAGGGAACTCCAGTCCACGGGCGCACGTGGAGGTTTCCTGTCTTAGCACCCCAACTTGCGTACCTTGGAAAGCACATTATGTTGTTGGTCCTGCGCATGATCTGTCTCTAGTCGTGTCGGATTGCCGACCCATCGAACTATAAGCGTAATACAACAGAGAGAACACCTGCCTGTGCCCGACGGAAAACAGAATCACGAATCTAATAATATCAGAAATCAAATACATAATGTAATCAATCTTAAAAAAATATTATGAAGTCGTTGGATTAAATGAAAACACAGTGCTACACTAGCGCCTCTATCGGAAAACAAAGTAAAGAAACTCCACTGAAATGCCACAAGTTCGAACAAATTCCCCCAGATGGCGCGTTGAGTCACGAAAACAATGTTCAGCACGTACTTTTAAAAAGAAAAGTAGAAATTTTCCTAGCATTGAAAACGAAAACCTTGAAGGAAAGAGCAAATAATAAGTAAAATATAAAAAAAATTAAAATATATTTATCAATTTATGTTGAAAAAATCTTATCCATTTATGCAATCTAATAGCTCAAACTCACTGTAGGTACTTCAAATTGTATGAATTAAAATAAAATGATTTTGGAAGAGGTTGAATTGCCCGCCTCTTTTTCAAAATTCGGAATAAAAAAAAATACCTATCTCTTTTGCCATCAGATCAACACCTTTAAAAGATTGATCACGTATTTTTAAGTGGAAATTTTAAAACATCATTATCAAAAACATAGCGTGGTGTGGTGAGTAAGCCCGGCCTTGGGTTTGGTCATCCACACAATTGCGTACAGGTACCTACTTCACATACATTACCGCGGCCGCGAGGTTGTGTAACATCAATGTGCGCTCAAGAGCGCGATCTGATCGCATGCGATCTCTGTAACCTATGGATGTCCGTATATGCTTCACAGCCGGCGTCAGATCGCATCGCATTCGGACTTTACAGAGATCGCATGCGTACAGGTTGTATCGTCAGATCGGATCGCAGGAACGGATCGCGTTCTGTCAGTAAAGGCCTTTAATAGGAGACGCGTGACACGCATTAAATGAGGCAGTTTCTTGCCTTGAACTTACGATGATCCGGGTGTAGGGCAAAGGTATTTAAAACTTTCCTCACGACTTAAGTTCCCTTCATTCCTATTTTATGCCCATACCAATGACAATCTATTGCCACACAACTTCTCGTAGATTCGTCTTCCGTTGTCTATCTACCCATCATCCTTGTTCTTTCTAGCTGGCTAGAGGCTGATAAATATTTCCACGCAATTCCACGAGATTTCACGAGTTACGACACAATGAGAAAAATCAAATTTTCTGCCAGATTAGTAAATTTTTTCGGAGACGCTGAAAAGGCCAAAATTCAATTTAAGAAGGATCTGGTTCTCAAAGTAATTACAGAAAGTACAGTTAACAAGTAAATAAAACCCGTCAATAAAAGCAAATAATGGGAGTTTACTTTTAATATTGCATTTTAATTACCACTGAAGTGAGCCGAGGCAGTACATAGTATGTAGTAAGTTTTAAGGGTATAAGTACTACCCTACCTATGTACTTACTATTATAATTTGTACACAATCATAAGGTCATTACACTAAAAGCTACTTACGTATAAAATGTGTGGAAATCTGTTGACATTATACAGTGTGTCCGGGCACGGGTTAGCGATATTTGAAGGGGATATTCTAGGCTCTTTTTCATCGACAAAAATGCTTTAAAAAAAATTCTTACTCCAAAACTTCGCGAATGGCAGCCATTTTAATTTTTTGATCTGTCGAACTGGGGTGTGTACAATAAAATTCAAATATCTTTAAATCCAAGAGACCTACATTCATGCAAATGACTTTATTGCAAAGTTAAACGTTGAGGCTTATCAAAAACTTACGAAAGTTTTCTAAATAATATGTAAAAATAACCAAAAAACATGGGCAAACACGAAATTGTACACATAAATTACTGAATAATTTCACATTTTTAACTCTAGCTCGATAAGTACCCCTGAATTTTGCTATGGTTTATGCATTAAATTAAAAGTGTTTGAGATAGGCTATAAAATGATATCAAAATTATCACTCTACGTTAAGTATTTTAGGAGTTATTCTCACTTGAACATCACCCTTCCTTAGCGCACGTACCCCAATATTACAGGTGTCGCATTCTTTGGGCGAGCTAAATCGTTCCAACGAATATTTATCAGCTGGTATTATTGACCAGCATAATCCATAAACTGAAATGGTAATTTTTTTTTATTATATGAAACCACTTCTAGGAATTATTGCTGCGGGGCGAGACGGAAGGGTGATGTTCAAATGAGAATAACTCCTAAGATACTTAACGTAGAGTGATAATTTTGATATCATTTTATAGCCTGACTCAAACACTTTTAATTTAATGCAAAGACCCTAGCAAAATTCAGGGGTACTTATCGAGCTAGAGTTAAAAATGTGAAATTATTCAGTAATTTTTGTGTACAATTTCGTGTTTGCCCATGTTTTTTGGTTATTTTTACATATTATTGAGAAAACTTTCGTAAGTTTTTGATAAGCCTCAATGTTTAACTTTGCAATAAAGTCATTTGCATGAATGTCGGTCTCTTGGATTTAAAGATATTTGAATTTTATTGTACACACCCCAGTTCGACAGATCAAAAAATTAAAATGGCTGCCATTCGCGAAGTTTTGGAGTAAGAATTTTTTTTAAAGCATTTTTGTCGATGAAAAAGAGCCTAGAATATCCCCTTCAAATATCGCTAACCCGTGCCCGGACACACTGTATAGTAGGGCATGTGATGTGAAAGAATAAAAGGAACACCGAATCATGCCGTGAGGAAAATTTTAAGCAGGCCCTATGAATGTGGGCTGTTATGAGAAAAGAAATATCAAACTAATGAACTAAGAAAATATAGTCAAGAATGTATAGACCAACAGATTACCTTAAATAATGATTACTACTGCTATCATAATGGTTTAAATATTAAAAAAATGTATAAAAAGAGAAAAACACTGTGACAAGAAAAAAATTAGGGGTATAGGAAAAGAGCAATATTGTTTTATAATTAGGTTGTAGGGACGTCTAATCAGGGTACTCCGGCCCTGGAACGCAATGGACATGTGAAGGCATAGGATGGTTTTAACCCTTAATTCGATATTGGGAAGTATACTGGACATGGACTTTGAAAAAATCTGATGCATTTATTTTAAACCATATTAAAGATTTTTTACATCAGATAGGTTGGTTGTATCCTGTATTATTACCCTAAAAATAACTGTCAATGGACACCTGCACCCGGTCAGGCAGTAGTCTCCGCAATGTCAGGCAGGTCGAACGACGTTTACCCGCTCTTGATAATTCTGGAATTACCCGATTTTTTTGTTCTAAAATAGGCAATGATTTTTTATTTATACGTTTCAGATGGTATATACCAACGTATACCCACACTGCAAGCATTGTATATATCATAGATTTTGCAGTATTCTTTCTAAAACTTTCATGTCCAGTATACTTCCCATTGCCAGGTTTGCAATAACTTAGTATGGTTTAGTTATGTCCAGTATACTGGACATTGCCAATGATATGGACATTTTATTTCAATATGATATTATGTAATTACGTCCATGTTATGTGTGTAACTTTTAATTTCTTGATAACTCACATTTAAACTTAAAAGTATTCAAAAAAACTCAACAAGCCTCAAAATAAGTGGCAAATGAGCGCACGTGAACAAGGGATGGCGCTCCTGAAGACAGTCTTATGGCTCCGTAGGTTCTAAAAACTAGTCTTCCCAGCAACAAATGGCTGCATAACTACCATGCCAATTGCAGTAATACTTAAAATACTTCAAATAGTACCTGTTGGCCTATTCTCTTATCAGGAAGCAAAATAAGCTGCTATCATACTTATGCACCTTGACCAATTGGGCAAGACCTACGCCTGTATACTGGATCAGCCGATAGAGATTCCACCACTTATTGGTTGCTTGCTATATACGAATCCTAAAAAGATTGATTTTCAATAAAAAATTACGATATAAAACAGAAGGGGGCAGAAATTGAACCAATAAATAATGAACTTGGTATGCACCTACACAGGACTCTCAAAAACCAATATGATTTAGAGCTGGTGTACATTCTCTTGCCCTCAACAGCATATTTGACATTTCTACTGTTAGGCGCTTATAACTCGACCTTCCAGTGCGAGTGAGTTGCCGTTACAGCAGCCTCAACAGATGTCAGACCAATGTGAATGCAATACTATGGTATGTGATGTCTATTTGAGAGCACAGCCATATCAAAGCTTTAAATAGCAACGAAACTAACAGCAATCTTATCCTAAAACCCTGTCTTCGACGGAACACCTTCCACTGGATCGAAGGGCACAGTGAATCTTAGATAATCGACTTCTCATATGAACTTGCTAAGATATATTCCGAAATTGTGTGAAGCCCAAATTCGCTTCTCATCTTACTACTGTCAGGTTTCTTACATGAATACGCTAGAGATGAACAGAACTCAAAGGCAGATCCATGTTTTCCTGAAATGCGAAACCTTTTTCCCTTCTTTAGCATTCCTAACGAAAACACCCGCTGAAAAAAGGGATCATTCTTCATAGTTGAGCCTTCACGACACTTTTTTACCTAAGGGCGGATTAAGCATGACTTTGTAAGCCAAAACGCATCGAACATTATACATAAAACAGCATATTTATATGATTTTTTTTTTTATAAATTTAAAAAAACATACCCTTAATTCGACAATGGGAACTATACTGGACATCAATATTTTTTGTTACTTTTCAGAAAACCTGGCAATGTCCAGTATACTGGACATGCATTTACTGAAAATCTAGATATACTAGATTTTTTTCATAATTTTTCCTGGTTTTAGGAATATCTAAGGAGGACAAAAATAAATAAAAAAATCAAAATTTCGAGTATTTTTGCTCTTGCCGAATTAAGGGTTAAGACAGTACGAGTCTGATAGTCCCTTCTTCCGCTCCACGCAGGGCGGTAGAAATCATTTGGAAAAAGCTAGCTTCTCAATGTTGTTTCGTTTAAAATTATTTAATTAAATACCAATTAACATGAATAACTGTAGCTGTGAAGTAGCAACAGATGAGTTTAATTAATGTGCGGAGTCTTCGTCACACGCGAACGCGTCCGTACAGACGAGGCACAGCATCTTGATAAACATCTCATCATTCTGTTAAATCAAGAAAGATTCATTGTATGAACAAAATGACTGTGTTCTTTGTCCTTGTCCAATGCAGTATGTATAACTAGTTGTGAACACAAAATAAACAATTCTAAAACCACAATCTGTTTTATGTAAAGATCATTTCATTGTATGGGAAGAGGGCGATGCGCCACGGTGTTCTCACATTTTGCCTGACGCAGGTCCTCACTGGAGACGAGGACCTGCGTCATATTGGGACGTACCTGTGGCGGATTGGGTGGTAGGACACGCCAAAGAGTCACCACTGTGTTGACCGCCCAGAGGCCTTAAAAAGAGTGTCCATGGAGTTTCTTGCCCGTTCTTCATAGAGATCTACTGCTTGGAATGGGCATCGCACGTTACTTTTAAAGTTATTATGTCTTGTGACTGACACTGTAGTACCATAATTTTATAGTGTTTAATTATGTTTATATTTTTTGTCTTTGACAAATCTCTACCTCATGACCCAGCCTTCACGGACGCCCGCGGAATCGGAAATTGTATGGTGGTTAATGGCGCGGGCTTCAGTCTCATAACGTTCAAGTTGCAAAATAACAATTTTCCTGCAAAGGCATTTACTTAAGTACTAGTTAATCAAAAATAAATATTGACTAAATAATAATAACAACATTAAATAACATTTTTGTATTTTACCTACATTTACAAGCTCCAACTAATTGAATTTGATACCAACATGAATGTTTTATTTTACTGCAAACTGACGGAGTCCGATAGGGCAACATTCCGGCCGAAGCCGCGGGTTTTAAAACATTCAAAGGGCAACTGAAGAAACAAGGTTTTCGTCAGTCAAGTCGTACAGTCCTTTCAGCAGCAAAGATAGGCGAAATGAGTTGAACCGCGGCCCAGCTGTGGGATAGTATAGGCCCATATAATAAATATGCAGAAGGTAATGCGTTATTAGCAGATAATGAAATAGATATTTTATTTCAAACAAACGGATGACTTCCTTTAAGAACTGGCTATTCCATTACTTGGAAATTGCGGTAACTGAACTAGTTATACTTGCACTATAAATGTTTGCTTACGGCATGATAACAAGGTGCAAACTGTTATAGGTATTCATCACTTTTTTCTCCCTATTCAGGCACTTCCGTCACTTGCTCTTGTGGTCTTTATACCATCATGTCCTGTTAGATTGATTCTTTAAACCGTGATTAAAAATACCAGGAAAAACAATTTGAAAAAATCAATCAAGCATAGTGTTTGTGTTTAATGAGTTTGATATAGAATTCTACCATAATAATAATTATAATAACCCATAGCAATTTATTTACCGCATAGAATTAAACATTACCAGCTCACGTTTTGAGATCATCAATTCATTTAAGAACTGATTACAAACGCTAATTGTGTACGTAGGCATCTACTTTAGCCTAATATGTTCTGTAACAGTTCCAAGAACACAGCATACGGTCAGCAAGGAAAAACAATGACAGCAATTCTGCCAAATGCAAATTATCTGCCTACACCGAATGCATGTATGTCGCCGACACTGTTTAAATGATCATATACCTTCTCATTGTTAGGCTATTGACATACATTATGTATTATTACTTCTATTCTCTGCTTATTCTAAGAGACAACGTCGGAATACCATCATTATTATGTAGAAACGTTGTTTTCCTCAGGACGTATAACTTCATTTTGAGACTAATTGCAGTAAACAATAGGGTTAAAGGTTGCAGAGTAAATACCTCACTTATGTAATAAAACTAGCACTTTGCCCGCGACTTCGTCTGCGCGTGTTTCTAACTTCAAACTCAGTGAATTTAAATGCCAGGTAACCCTCGTTATAGGATACTTTTGGAAAATTTAAAAATGGTCCAGTCCTAATTTTGCGATGTTCACCCCGTTAGGGATTTTTTAAATATAGATGAATACGCATCCTTTTTTTGATTGAGAGATTATTTAGGCCAAGTTTTGAGTTTACCGAAGCAAGCTTACAATCCTTCCCTTAAAACGTAATCACCCATTTTCACCAATGCAGGGGGTGATTTTCGAAAAACCCAAAAACACGTGTTTGATTATTTTAGATCTAATTTGTATATACTGAGTTTCAAATTCATCGGTTCACACGTTATGATTTTCCTATACAAACTTTAAAATCATCTAGATTACCAATGGAGGGTAGTTTTGAAAAAAGAATAATGTCCATCTTTTTTATTTACATAAACTCATATTCGTACCAAGTTTCAAGTTTATAAACTCAAGGAATAAGATTTTACATAGAAAGGTTTTCACCCCTTTTCACCCCCTTAGAGGTAGATTTTCGCAAAATCCTTTCTTAATGCTCACCTACATTATAAACTGCAACTACCATCCTAAATTCAGGTTTCTGCGTTTAGTGGTTTAATATCCTCCCCTTAAATTTTGAATACCCCTTTTCACCAACTTGAGGGGTGATTTTCGAAAAATCCAAAAACACGTGTTGATTATTTCTGATCTAGTATATAAATACTGATTTTCACATTAATCAACTCACGCGTTATGATTTTCCCATACAAACTTTAACAACCCCTAGATTAGCAATGGAGGGTAGTTTTAAAAAAATAATAGAGCCATTCTTTTTTATTTACTTGTGTTTTTATTTGTGGCAAGTTTCAAATTTATAAACCCAAGGAATAAGATTTTTCATACAAACGTTTTCACCCCCTTAGAGGAGGATTTTCGCAAAATCCCGTCTTATTGCTTCCCTTCATGGTAGACTGCAACTGCTGTCCAAAATTCAAGTTACTGTGCTAAGCGGTTTCGGCTGTAGTCGAGTCTTAATAAAAAACCCTGTTCTTTTTAAATATAGATTGTCAAATCGAACGACGGCATGACAGTACAATTGATCTCAGTTGTCACAACGTTAGCTTATAATATTATAAGAAGAAACTTTAAACTAAACTGGCTTCTATAATTATTTATATTTAGCAGCTAAGCTAATAAAACAATATCAAAGAGGCACTACCTACATGAATTAACATTCTTAATTCGTTACTGAACGTATCTGTCGATGGCCTATTACCTATCAAGTAGGGAATCGAGAACCGGTCCTTGTTGGAAGTCCCGGGATTTTCGGGACAGGCGTCCAAGGAACCGGGAAATCCCGGGATTTTCGGGACTTTCGGGACAAAAATGCATTTTGTCCATTGCATTAGAAAACAATGAAAATAATAAGATAACTTTAGGGTGCAGTATTTATTCTGATTAAAATCATACAACCATTGAGCAGGTTACCAAGAGAATCAGAAGGTTGAGTTGGATCTTCAGGACTCTCAGATACGTCGTTCCTAAGACAGGTAATAAACACACAGGACCTGATAAAGATTATATTAGGATGATCTATATTTCCCTTGTGCAATCAGTCCTTTCCTATTGTTTGCCTATCTGGGGTGGCGCAGCCAAAACAAAGTTCCTAACGGTGGAAAGGTCACAACGCGCTCTTATCAAGTGCATGTATTTTAAAAATAAGAGATACTCTACTGAAGACCTATTTCGCCTTAGTAACTTGCTCTCAGTTAGGAAACTCTACGTTTCACAAATTATATTAAAAAAACATAAATCGCTTTTCTACGATGCTGACATACTGACAAAAAGAAGAAAAGACATTATACTAAGCATCCCTAGGACCAGGACTGTGCTTGCCAGTAGGCAGTTCAGCAAACGATCTGCGGCGCTATATAACAAATTCAATAAAATAATTCTCATTTATCCAAAAAATTATCACGATAGTAAAAAAATTGTAATGGAATGGATTAAATCACTTACCTACAGTGACACCGAAGCACTTTTGAAACCTTGATACACACACACACACACCCTCACACTCGTGTTCTCTCAATCCACATCTACAGCTTAGACTCTCACTCACACTCACTCTCACTCACAAACACTTACTCTCATACTTACACCCACACATACTCACACACACACACGGTTTAATTTAAGTCTTTTTAGTTTAACTTCACATTATTTTTGTGTCTTAGTGTAAATTTATAATCTAGTATAAGATCTACGCGTCCTGTTTTTGTACCACGTTTTTGTTTTGGAAGAGCGGACTCCCCTAACACAGGCACTGTTTGCCTAAAAGGAGGGTCCAATCAGAAAATGTGTTGATGACTGTACAGTTTAAACCAATAAACTATTTATTATTATTATTAACCAACTTATTCGTCGGCCTCATGGATATGGGTTTGCTCTAGCCTCTTTTCTATTCAGAGGTGGCAAATCTATTCACTCTAATTATACTAACTATGGAAACTTGCAGTTCATCTAGATGTCCAATACTGGACATTAGATGTAATGCAAGTAGGCCGGTGGAAAGAGGTTGTAGAATTCATGAGTTCGACCTGTTTTAGGTCTCATCTTAGCCACGAGTGAACCCAATAAAAAAAACGAAAAGAGGGTAAGCTTGCGTCGATGAGATGAGCTAAGCTGTAGAGTAACCATCCACCAGTTTCACGTTGCCAATAAGTCTAAGAAGCTCTGCGTTCCACTGGGTCTAGTGCAGTAAGTTGTATTTATCTGAGCCATCCCAATGATTAAGTTGAGTAAGGTTGCTGCAATACTCCTAAGAAAAAACATAAGAAACTTTGAATTTCGCGGGCTACTACGACGCAATCACCTTATGCAAAAATGGGCTTGCACATAGGCTATCCAGGTGTAAGGTATCGCTTCACTCTATTTAGGATGCCCACGTCAAAGTTGACTCTGGATGTCAGCTCCATGCCCAGAAGCTCAAGGTCATCAGTTACAGAAACAGGAAAAATAGGAGTTGGTCCAAATTACTCTATAAAAGATGTAGTTTTGATTTACTCCTACTTCACTAAGGAAACATACGCCTGTATGTTGGTGGCGTTAAAAGAGAGAAGTTTCTTGTGTGAGCGAACAAGAAACTTCTCTCTTTTATGTGATACTAAGTATCAAATCTGTTCGCTCTACCATGGTCTCTCTGAAGCGGTGAACTTCATCCCCACTGGATTTTGCAGTGGGCAAGTATGTCACTGAAACAGTACTGTTATCTACCTATCCAACAATACCAGGGTGAAATTGGTAAAAAATGTGCAGCAAAATAAGAGTTGCAAAGAAAACAGATAACTGTTGAACTCCAGAGTCAATAACCAAAAGCTCAAAGGATCAGTCACAACTCTGATTGATCGTTCACTAAGAAAGTCTGATATCCAGCTACAAAAATCAACTGGGATACCAAAAGCAAGGAAGCTTTTTTTCTCGAGACCCTGTCAAAGGCTTTCGAGATAAAATATAACCAGTACTACATTATCAACTTTTCTTCTCTGTCAACCACACTGTATCTGAACATGTTATTCCGTATATAACGACGAAGTGAATAAATACCTTACATCCAATTTGATTCTTTTGTTCTATAAAAGAATTAACAAGTTTAAACAAATTATTTATACTGTTTTTCTGAGTCCCGAAAATCCCAATTTTCCCGGTTCTCAGTCGCATGTCCCGGGTTTTAAAATATACTTCAAGAACCGGGAAATCCCGGGATTTTCGGGACCGGGATTTCCCGGTTCGATACCCTACTATCAAGCAAACTAGCGCCACTGGATAACATAAAATATGAAACGGGTAACTACTACCACTCAATCACTTGTCTATTGACAGGGAAGACAGTTTTATATCTTAAAGCCTGAGGGAAAAGCACTTAGGTACGTTTGCCTTTAATGAAAGGACGGGTTCGCTTCAGCTACAATTTTTAACCAAAAAAATTTACAACGATTAGCGGTTTTGGGCTTTTGGCGCTGTTTCATTTATGCGCAGTTTTCAGTAAAATGTAAACTTAACAAACAATAAGCCAAAAAACCTCATACAATAAAAACTACTAAGCCAAACTGAATGAAATTTTTACTGAACCAAATGGCTGCATCGAAAAAAAAGAATCACAGAAATCGGACAAGAAACCTGAGAATATAATCCGTGTTTTATGTGTACAAAAAAAAACACCGAATCGAAAACCTCCTCCTTTTTGAAATCGGTTAAAAATGGATGTCCATTCAAATTGTAAGCTGATCCTTCAAGAAGCCGCCAACTACATAACAGTCTGTAACAAACTAAGTAAAAATTACGCAAAAAAATGCTAATGTGATGATTCGTGTGTTCTCTGTTAAGAAACTGAAACAAACTCGAGAGGTCACTGTCTCTTTTGAAGTGCTTTTCAACTTCGTCAATAAAATTTGAAAAACATTCAACTCTATCAGACTCTATGCAGGGGATTCAACAAAAACGTTCAAATTGACTGACTAAGCGATTGGTAAATACGGATTGGGTTCGATCCCATTCGTTTCTTTGTAAGAATGCAAGGCAAACAAAAATAAACGATACTAATTAAAATACGGAGTATCATGTTCATGGTGAAACATTTTGGCATAATATGCTAATGATAATGCGGGTTTTTTACTTAACATAATATTCCCCAACGCTCTTAATAAAGGCCTGCAAAGTACGTTGTAAAATCCAGGTGTTAAATCACTAAGAACTCCAACTTAATTACTCTATTGTTGCGGGGATTTGCTCTAACGCAATAATTATATAGCAAAAACTGGATTAGGAAAATACTCCTTCAAGTTTCAATCAAGTATGATGGCTTTATAAATGTTTTTCGCACAGTTCCGTACAAGTCCTAAGCAAATCAAACCAATTATTTAATTTTAAAATTTGATAATTAGCTTAGAGTATTGTTTAATTAGAAGTCATAGTAATTAAAATTTTGCGCGCTGAATATTTTCTACCAAAACCGGCTTTTAACAAGTTTTTCTTACAGTTCCCAAAAAACAGCAGTTGACGTGAGAATGGAACGTAAAACGCACTAGCTGTTTAACAATTGGACGTACAAAAAATGGTTTCCCTTTAACAGCCTTCGAACTCTAAAAAACTGGAGTAGGTAGGTAAACCTCCAACAAACAAAGCTTACGGCATTGCATTACAGACAGGCAGTCGCTGACACCTCGCGCTGCCCGCAGCCTGAAAAATAGTTACGCGCGCCTTATTATGAAAAACATATTATTGTTAAAATTATTATATTTTTTTATTTAAAATTTTCTAAATTTAATAGTGCTCATTAATTAAACTAGGTTATAATTCAAAGTGAAAAGACGAAAGCTGTGACTGTTTTCAGTGAAAATGCATTCGAAACATTTTGAAGATCCGTGGACTTTCGTGTACAGGAAGTTACAAGAAAGGGATATAATCAGTAAAACCAAGTGAGATTGAATCAATTAATATTACGTACTCACCTATATTTATATAATAGCATTTATCTTAATATTTATAAATCTCGTGTCACAATGTTTGTCCTCAATGGACTCCTAAACCACTTAACCGATTATAATAAAATTCGCACACCATGTGCAGTTCGATCCAACTTGAGAGATAGGATAGTTTAAATCTTAAATTATAGTCGCAATTTTAATAAAAGATTGCACCCGTGCGGAGCCGGGGCGGGTCGCTAGTAGACTATAATTGTATTAAATTTAAAGTAATTAGTGCTGTTGGTTTTCTAACAATACCGAAAACACATAAAAACAGGATAAATAAGTTCTGTTATCCTGTTTTTGTGTTATTAGTTTTGTTTGAAAATAGATCATGTTCTTTAAATCATGCATCATGGACATAAATAAAAAATAAATTAATAAGGTATGATTTTACTGAACACTTGCTTGACTTTAGCTCTGAGTTTGGAAAATAACCTACAGGATCAGAAGGTTTTCACAATATTATTTTTAAGCGTAGTTATGCGGTATGTTACATACTTATTTCAGCAAAAAATAATGTAACTTCAGTAAAATTGTAAAGGATGGCATCCAAAATAATAAATAATAATCTACAGAGATAGATGACACTTATTTACAGTTAGCACTGCTCAAGAAAGGTCCTTTGTGAAAGGTTGGCAATGTTATAATTACTGTCTAACACTACTGTCTAACTGTAAATGTCTTGCAAAGAATTCTCAAGATACTTGAAAATAAGACTTAGCAAAAAAAAAAAAATTGTAGACAATTTGCATTCATACATCTTCAGCACACGTAGCATTAACGGAACATAATAATTGCATCGTCTTTTGGAATTCCAGCTTGTTACTTTTAAATGGTCTAGATATTTTGTGTACCATGTTTGCTCTGGCCTTAACCTATAAAAGTATAGCTCGCAAAAACATAATGTTATGGTTTTTGGCTCATTGCCTGACTTGTCGCGTCTCCCGATCGATCGTAAGCCCTGCCCATACTACGTCATATTCTCGAAAATGTACAATCTTTTTAATTTCATTATCTACTTTATAAGACACACACATATTATTATCATGAGACACTGATGCGATGACATCCCGTATGAGTAACAATGTTCAAACAAATGGATTTGAAGAGCGTTGAGCTACAAACAAGATGGTGGAAATTGTTTAAATAAGACTTTGTAGGGGCTGACATGTCTTTAATAGAAGCCCCTAAACAAAATCTAGATAAAAAAGACTTAGAGGGTTTATTCGCCAAACCGTTTGTAAAGTTAACCGTGACCCCTAAACGCAAAGGGCGGCTGAAAGAACATAGTGTATTTTTTACCGACTTCAAAAAAAAGGAGGTTATCAATTCGACCCGTATGTACTTACGTAATATTTCCAAAACTGCCCAGTTTTTAGTTGTAAGAGTCTTATAGGGATTCCGTTCCATACAGAGCGGGAGGATTCACTTGATGAGACTATTAACCCTAAAAAATTAAGCGTTTATGACCCGAGGGAGTTAATGTAGAATAATTAATTTAAGCAAATAATTCAAACTTCATCAAAAATTCTAAATATTCTAATCAACGATTGGCTAGGGGAGATCCCAGTCGCGAGCGTGCCTGTTGTTTGGGTCTGGACGCCCCCAGCCTTAGATACTTCTGCAAGTGGGGCACTGCAGAACGTGCACAATCGTGAACAATTTTAAGTTCTTGCTATAAGTGGAAACAAAATGAGACTAGGCAAAAAAAAAAAACAAAGTCCTAATATAAAATAATGATAACCCGACAGCATTGTGGCTGCTTCAAGGCTGCTTCAATTTTCTTCTGAGAAGTGCATTGCCGGAATTGTTTACCAAATCTCGTACCACAGCATGAGCAAGAAAGGGAAATATCGTATCCGAAAGAAAAACGGGGTCGGTAACTGAGAAATTCAATAAATTGTTTGCAATGTTGTGCTTGATGAATGATGAATTAATGAAAACAATATTAAGTACAAGTGTATGTATATTTTCCTTATAGTACCTAACCACTTTGATCAATTTTAGTCACCACTTTGGTTTCTACTTTAGTGTTAAAAAACTTGGACCTATAAGAATTCTTACTTCCCCCAAATTAAATGACATGATTTCTGCTGCAATCCCCGTTAGAATGCGGATTTCCCAACATTTTGCGTTTCAATGGAATTTAATTAGTACTTACTGCAAAGAATCCCCGATTAGTCATATAGTATATTATACACATTTACCTCGGTATCATTTTACAGTGATTCTAAAATTAGCAGAAATATTTGAATCTCCTTCTCATTTGTTGAGTTAATGATGATCTTGAGCTTTGAATAATAACACATTTTAAGTTACATCAATACACCAGCTTCTTTTCCCATGAGGTAGACAGTAAGTAGTTAAGTACCTACATAACACCTTCCCATCTTCACGCCCTTAACTTCATCCACGTGAAACGTATGTTGAAATTGAAATAATTAGCTTTTCGTCTTTTCGTACTGATACTTAGAGCGTTCTAAACAAAGGATAAAAAATCTAAGAAGTAACACGAGTCTTAAGTTCGTGGACCGTAAAGCCTGTGGTAGAGCCTCCATTTGACCTTGAGCTTGAACACGACCTCGCGTTGCCTCCGAATTTGGCCGAACTTTGCGTCATTCTCAGTTTGCCTATACATCACTATCAGACGTTAACTAGAGCGATAATGTTCTTGTCTTTGTTAGTTAGAATAAAGTATGAAATGAATATTGTGAATAAGTGAACCGTTGTGAATGTATCTTGTTTGTCTGTCTGATAGAATGAATTACGCCCACAATGTAACAGATATGGCTAGCCAGCTAGGTAACTAGCATAGCGGTGCATTGGCTGTTTGTTTAATATGTAGGTTGACATGCTTCAGATGCTTGCAGTTCCTTCTGTTTGCGTCCACTATTGGGTTAACTACTTAGAAAAAGGATATCAGCTTCAAATTCAAGCTAGCATTGCAGTTTCATATTACTTACTTACTTATTTCCTTTTAGTTTTGTATGAAGTTTCTTTATGTTGTAACTAGCTTCCGCCCGCGGCTTCGCCCGCGTGGTGTTTTGATAGCCTATGTTCTTTCTCAGGGTCTAAAGATTGTCTGTGCCAAATTTCATCAAAATCGGTTGAGAGGTTTAAGCGGGAAAGCGTAACAGACAGACAAACAGACAGAGTTACTTTCGCATTTATAATATTAGTTTGATATTTTTTTTTTTATTAATGATAGTTTCGCGTTTGACCACTATCTCGCCTAATGGTAAGCGAAGATGTGGTCGACGGTGAAGCACGCTTGCCTAGAAGTAACCTGTTCCCTCTTGACTTGAAGACCCCAATATTTAAGAAAAATTTCTGACAAAACATTATGGGCCAACATTATGTATACTTTGGTTTTATACTTAAACAAGTACATAGATATTATGTATACCTAACTAAAAACAATAGCTTTGATATTATGAAAATACCTACAAGCTCCATTACTAAATATGCTGATCATTCAACTGAACTGACGTCATTCTTTTGCTGGAATCACTTTACCTTGTAACGTACCTAGCTGTAAAAGTCGGTTAAAAAAAAACCATATTGAGTGAAGTTGTTAGGGACCGTGCGGCACGCAAACATTGTTGAACATTAACCGAAGAAAATGTCTACGTAATGATTCATGTTGGATGGTCTTTGTCTACTTGTGATGAGGTGGATTCAGTAATTAGAAACTCTAGGCCACAGTAATCGGTGACAGGGGGTTTTTTAATGAAATCTAGAATCTATAAACAGAAACTTTCCTGTCCTGTCAGTCCTCTGACCGCTATAGGACTTACTTCCACAAATTAGACTTTTTGTAGGTGAAAGAACATCAAGAAATGAATGGTAATATACCTAGGTACCTGCTGTTATCGATCAGACTGAAATCATATCTTCATATTATGCCTTTAATCTTGTTCTTTATGAAATAGTTAATTACTTGTGTGGTTTCAGTCATCTTCTTTTTTTTTCGTGACCATGCTACAAAATAACTTCAGGATGGACAAAATCAGTACTTACCTATCTAAATGTTTAAATAATGATTGTGTGACATTACAAAAGCACGTGTCCTAATGCAGAACATTTAGTTTGCACATTGCCGTGGCAGTGTGGCACGGTGTGCTGTGTGCGCTGAACGCTCGCTTGATCTCAGCCACCTTGAAATGTCTTGAATTACGTCAGCATAACCGGGTCGCCGCTGCCGAAACCAAAACAAACCGAGTCGCGTTTACTCCAAAAAAATCTACTCGCGTGCAATCTAATACAGCCTGGACTACCTTATTAAATCCACGCAAAATTCGAATGTGAAATTTATTAGCGTCTGTGTCACTGAACTCTTCAAGTGTAGATGGAGCCGGTTGCTCTCAAACCGCGGCTGTGAATAACGTTATTTCCGGATCCAATCTAAGTCTGAGTTAACTGGTACTGTTTACGTCATTTTCTTCCAGACCATATGACTCGATTAGTTTTGTGATTCATTGTGTATATCGACGACCGTGGGTATCTACATTTTATTTTAGTCTGAGGTACTGGCCGGTCGCCTTTTGTTTGCACGCAGGTTGTAAAATAGAAAATCGATCGTACTAACGTAAATAAAGTTTTGATCAGTGTTTTGAATTTTTCTTAACATCATGGATGAAGAGTCAATGTGGAAGGGTTTTTACGACAAGTTGCAGCAACAGAAGTCTATTGAAGAACAAGTCCATGACAACAGGTGACTTTAAAAAATATTCCTCCCATTTGTAGATTTGTTTATCTTAGACCTTTAGATATTAAGTACCTAATGCAATTTGAGTTTTCGTGAATTTCATTACCCATCAAGTGTAAGATTACAGAATTTAAGTTTTTGTTAGTTAATTAAACGATTATATAAATAGGATCACATCTAGCGAAAGGTTAGGCTTATCAGTACACCACCAATGACGAAGTCGGTCACAAAGCGAGCCAAGCACGTTCTTAAAAATTATTTGAACTAGTGGGCACCTAGGTTTTTTTCTGACGTTTTTTTAAAACAGGGATCTAGACATTGATCTAGCCCAATATCGAACATGAGGCCTGATGAAGATGAATGGTCTTCGTTTCGTTTTTTGTTTGATAACTTTTGTTAAAATAAGGTAGGTACTTAATAGATTTTCGAGGGTACCTATAGCACAAGTACCTGGAATTCAAATATGTACTAAACCTTTTGAAAACTGGACAAAAATGATATCCAAGTGTTTTGTTACAATCTTAAACTAACGCCATCTAGGGATTACAGAGAGAGTAGTGTTTTCTTCTCATGAAAGTTTACACAATTAATAACATGTCAAAATGTTTTATTTATGTTTCCAATCTAATTATTGATTTGATTTATATAATGACCTAAAATTAAAAATATGGCTACATGTTTTCAGGCGAAAGTTTTTGTGTGAAGGGTGTAGCGAAACGCAATCTGACATGTGACAGTTCAATCTCGTCGTTCCTGTCACTGTCACTGTCAATAACCTTATCAAAGTTATCAAATATCAGCCGTGCTGTCACTGAAATAAATCGATGGTAATGTGAGAAAAAGTATATTACGGACTCTGGCGGTGTAGAGACCGTATCATTATAACAAAGTGCCTAATTTGTCTTCCATTTTAACAACTTAAATATACAATACATAACATTAGAGGTCAGTGATAAAGTGTGGTGTCACTCAAGTCTAATCGTACAGTACTATCTGTACCGATGGAAATTTTGCGTGCCGGTATTCGTAGAAATATAATAGCGTATAGCATTCAGCAAAGAAAAATGCATTTATTAAAAAAACAGGCGTACGTTAATGGCCAATGGGTAGCTGCGGGAAACGGGAAAACGTTCGAAGTGTTCAACCCCGCCGATGACACCGTTATAACAAGCGTACCGGATATGGGGGCTGACGACGCTTTAAAAGCTGTTGATTCAGCTGCTGCAGCTTTAAAGGATTGGAAGAATGTCACAGCCAAAGAGCGCTCAATACTAATAAGAAATTGGTACCAAGTTGCTCAAGCACACACTGAAGATTTAGCAAGAATAATAACGTTAGAGAGTGGCAAACCGTTATCCGAATCCAAAGGTGAATTGGCTTATGGAAACTCATTTCTAGAGTGGTTTGCAGATTGTGCCCGCCATTTGAATGGAGAAGTCATACCAAGTCCATGGCCCAACAAATGTATAATGGTGACACGGCAACCAATTGGTGTAGTGTCTGTTATTACACCATGGAACTTTCCTTATGGTATGATAACAAGGAAAGTAGGGGCTTTGCTGGCTGCTGGGTGCACTTGTGTTATTAAACCATCTGAAGATACACCTCTGACTGCTCTCGCTGCAGTCGCACTGGCAGAACAAGCTGGGATACCTAAGGGAGTGATTAATGTTGTTACTTGTCACAGAAAAAATGCTCCAGATGTTGGAAATGTATTGTGTGAAGATCCTCGTATTGGATGCATTTCCTTTACGGGATCTACTCATGTTGGGAAATTGTTGTATGGTCAAGCAGCAAAAGGTATTAAAAGGGTGGCTCTAGAGCTAGGAGGAAATGCACCATTTATTGTATTTCCAAGTGCTGATATTAATAGAGCCCTAGATCATGCAATGATTGCAAAGTTTAGGAACAATGGCCAGGCATGCATTGGAGCTAACAGGTTCCTGATACATGAAAATGTTTATACTGAGTTTGTCAAGGGTTTCAAAGAGCGAATGAAATCCAAGTGTATTTTAGGACCTGGCACACAGGAAGGAGTTACTTGTGGACCACTTGTTAATGAAATGCAAACAAAGAAGGTGGCCAGATTTGTAGATGATGCTGTACAAAAAGGTGCAAAGGTCATGACTGGAGGCAAAATTGCAAAAAATATAGGCAGCAATTTCTTTGAGCCTACATTATTAGTTGATGTAAAACCTGATATGATGGTATATAATGATGAAGTGTTTGGTCCAGTTGCAACTGTTCTGAAGATTAAAAGTGAACAGGAAGCATTGGAAATTGCTAATAATACTAGGAGCGGTTTAGCTTCATATGTTTTTACAAAAGACCTTGGACAAGCATTTAGAATGTCAAGAGACCTTGAGTTTGGTATGGTTGCCATCAATGATGGTCTCTTATCAGCTTGTGAGCCACCATTTGGAGGCATAAAGGAGTCGGGTATCGGAAGAGAGGGCAGCATGCATGGTGTTGAAGAATACACTGATATCAAATATACCCTGATGTCTGGTCTGGAACAATGAGATTTGAAAACAATCAAATGAAAGAACTGTACCAAATAGGTCATTGTTGGAACTCCCCACAGTAGTAGTAGTAGAGTTTTAATAAGACAAGCACAAGAGATTTAAAACTTACTTGATGTTATTAAATCAGCAGATACCAGTGATTTCACAACACAACTCAAATTGATCTATTATTCTGAATTCTGATATAATTTAAGAATAATAATTAGTTTTAATCAGTAAACCTCAAAAGTATAACATGGAATAAGTTTTTTTTAACACCAAAACGGTATACTTTTTAGGGGTACTTACCTAAAGTTTTGAAAAGAATATGGCACTCTACCTTGTACATAATACACAAGTGTATTGAAATTTTAAAATTGCATACATATCTAGCTTGTCATATTTTATGCCATATTAATATTATTAGTGGCCAATATTGTCTATATTTTCTGTGCAGGAGAAATGCATTTATGTACTAGAAAACCATATGTATATTAATACTGTAATATCTGTTAATTGGTCTTTTGACAGTAAAATAATTATACCAGTAATATTAGGTATCTGTTGATATTTCTTGAAGGAATTTACAATCCTTTTTATAGGTGGTTTTGTAATTGAGCCAGTTTTGTATTTAATTATTACTTTTTTATTGTGATTTATGTTTGATCCAATTTTTTTATCAATGTTTTTGTTGCTAATTTTATATTTTCTTTTTTATATCTTCTTCTTCTTGTGTATTTCTTCTATATATTTTTTAAATATTGTTAATTGATTTGTTGTTTTTTAATGTCCTGTATTCAGTAATAATATAATCAAAGTAGATTTGCCAGCCTATTCGTGTTTAGAATAGACCTTAGCTCTAATCAATCATTCCAGAATGTGCTAAAATGAGACAATAAAGTATGTATATTTATGTATGGTATTTTCATTAAATATTATGTAATGATTACAAATATGTGTGGTTTTTATTTAAGACCTTTTAAACACTTTTAATGCAGGTTGCCTACACTAGTATTATAAAGAGGAAAGATTTGATTGCTTGCATTGAATAGGCTCCGAAACTACTGGGCCGATTTCTTGCTTCTGCTTTGGTCCTGAGTGAAAAAGGAGGGGTTGAGCGGGCGAAGCCGCTGGCAAAAGCTAGTCAGTAATAAATTGGTAACAATTTTAGTAAGTTATATGAAAAATAAGCACACCCCATCAACTACATACATTCGGTTTATTCCCTTTATGTCGAGTCCCGTTATGTCCAACCGAAAACCTTGTGTCGCTTCTATTACCCCTATGTCGAGCTTAGTTTTGATTATTTTAGAACAGCCCAAAGAACTTTTCAATCTTTGATAGCGGGTTCGATTTCCGACTGGTCCTACTTTTAAATCTAATTTTCGCTTTTTCGTGCCCGGTTTTGTATCAGATAGTTGGAAAAATAATTTAGGAAAGGTCGTATGACCTTTCCTAAGAGGATATAAACTGTTTTCACCAAATCATTAGTATTAACGGCAAATAACAGACAACTGTTGGGGTAAACGTCTCCTAGAATAGAGACCGCGACTAGGCAAGCGTAGGGTAGGGCGCTCGCCGGCCAGGAGGCGCGACGTCCTGCGAAAGGCAGACTGGATGAGAATGCAGGCTGGTGATTATAATAACATTGAATTCAGCTATAGGTATTTAAATAAATCTGAGTAATGGCTGCTACACACCTTACGATAAATCGTTACGATTAGTCGGTACAGTTCAAACTGCAACGATAAATCGACAAGTGTGTATGAGAAAAATCGAACAAACTGTACAGTTTTCCTCATACACACTTGTCGATTTATCGTTACAGTTTGAACTGTACCGACTAATCGTAACGATTTATCGTAAGGTGTGTAGCAGCCATTACACCCTCGTTCCAAGATTGCTTGTACAGTGTTCCTACTTATCTCGAGAGGAGTTATGTCGGGACAATATCAATAAATTCACATAGGTACGGGAAACTACGCTGGTAGCTATCTATTGCATTAGCATGTTACTATATTTTGCGTTATTCTTTACAGAATACAAGAAGTAGACGACAGTTTCTTCGAAAAATTTGGTTCCATACTAAAACAAGCTTCACAAAAGGCAGCTTTAGAAGAATCCACACCGTTGGCACCTTTGAAAGAGGCTGAAGAGCAGGATGGAGAACAGAAAATTGAGGGGGATCTACAGGCTGAGAGTAGAAGCATCTTGCGCGACTCCGATAGTGGGAACGAAACTCTACTCGACACAGATTCTGAACCTGACGAGCATGACAAAATAGACCGTTATGCGGAGGCTGTTGGCTGGAACGTGAGTACCCTTAAACAATTTCCAGATTTAATGATTGCACAACACATCTATTTTTGCTTATTCACATAAATAGCGTCTCATTGTTTTTGTTTTGCGATATCATTGAGTAGGTGTAGATACAAGAACAGGCCGAGTTTACTTATCTGCCTACTCACGAAACCAATATTGCATGAATCGGTTATTGCGAAGCACTCGATGATTGTTAAAATATTTTACAAAAGTCATTTTATTTTTATCTGATTGCCCGTAAGGTCAAGACCGTCAAAAGTTAATACAGCACTCAAGAATATTTTTACCACAATGTAACTTGAAAGTATTTTTACCTTTTGTGATTCCTCTAATTTACAGCCAAATTGTTCAAACTCATAAGTCTGCTGTTTTGAAGTGTAGGAAGAACTAGCCGTAATTTATTTACACAATTCGACCCATATCCCTAAATTGGTAGTGATGCAGGGAAGTGCAGACAATAAACATTTCATCGGGGCGGAAATCACTGGTCTCGTAACAGTCGTAACCCACGAGTTAGCTCGTGAGTCGAGTGTCGTTGTGAAATTGTGTATTTTTAGATAGCTGAACTCCAGACTAGCTTAGCTTTTAATTGAACTAGACATTGGGCTATACCTATCCTGGGAAAGTGTGTCACAGTTAATTTTGGTCTCCGTCGAAACGATGCAGTGACATTAACCTGAGGTATTTGCTATCATGGGCAATATTCCAAGGTGGTGTCACGATTGCATCGCTCGCTACTCTTAACCGTGTTATTGTCTTGATTAAACGCGAAATACGTACTGGAGAGACGAATGGAACGCTGGACCTTTATTTATCTCAATCAATTTCAATAAGATTGGACGGGTGGGATATGAAGTACCTACTATGAATTTCAATTAACTATAACTGGGAGCAGGGTGTCCCAGTGGTATCGGTCTCGACTTACGAGTTGTAGGTCGTGGGTTCGAACCCCGCCAGGCGCATTACTTTGTGTAATTTATTTCATTACCACTGCTCTCAAAACGGTGAAGGAAAACATCGTGAGGAAACCGGCATGTCCTAGAACCAAAAATTCGAAGACATGTGACATCTACCAACCCGCACTGGGCCCGCGTGGTGGATTATGGCCCATTCCCTCTCACAGAGAGGAAGCCTGTGTCCCAGCAGTGGGAACATTATAGGCTGATGATGATCTATAACTGTGGCTTACTGACATCATTTAATGTGATCCTCATTTGATAAGTAAGGCTGTAGAGTATAAGGGTGCAAACCTATATAAACTAGTGTTTGTTGTGTAACCTCTTCCTTTTCGCAGTAGTAATTATGCACCCAACGATTGTGTGGTCTCAATCGCACAATGATTGCGATACTCGCTCTTGTTCCTGGCATCCAGCTGTTTTTTACTTTTCTCGTTTTATTTTGTCAACTTCCTCACCAAGGTTGATCTCAATGACCGTCGTCTCGAATGCGTCATTTCCAATGTCATTCCCCTTTTCCCTGCAGTTGGAATTCCCGTTCGGTTTTTCAAATAGGCGTTGACATATACGCCCGAAATTAAGATTCTATTTTTCCTTTGTTGGCTGCTTCGGATTGTATATCTTTATTAATGGCATAAGCAAATTTAGTCGTTGATTGATTGACAGACAAAGATCGGGATCAAAATTCGACCGAGATAGAGTATTCATTTACAGCGAAATCTGCAGATATTCCTGAATGAAATCTATAAACTTAGAAAAAGTCTAATTTTAAGTTTGACCAAGTAGCTCGTGAGGAGCATAGCCCTGGGGTCCTTAATTCACAACATCCGGGAATGTACCAATAGAGTTTAAAAATACAGAAGTGAGTATGTAGATAGAGCTGCTAATCTATGGCCAAATACGATCAACTTCAAAGCCACCACACACGTTCTCTCTCAATGCCTAAAAGTACTTTTGTTTTGCAACATCTAGATTTAGACTATAAACGCTTGATGTATTGCCTGGATATTCTCAAGATGCATTAACGTAATCTCATAGCCGGGGTTGTAGTATCAGCAAAACGTAGGATAGAGTTACACGTAGGTTCAGAACTACAAACGATCATTTTGTTTTAAAATAAAACTGATTCGTATGTAATGTAGACGCCTGAGTAGATTAGGCAGGTGGTACTTGATTATCTAATTTTGCACAAAGTACTTACTTGATTCTACAACCAGCAGTGTGATTCTGTCTGTGTTATACATTCCTGTATAGGTAGAGTCGATTTACCATTCAGGATTCAGTCGATTTCTTGATTTTAATATTTTTATTATTTTTTATGAACGTTGCTCACTGTTATTCAGCTGTCATAGGGCCATTTCACGATTCGGCTGAAAACAGGGTAGCAACCAAAAACTATAAATGTATCTACAGACGCCAGCACATCAACTTATCCGAATAATACCTGTATATTTTCCCCAATCAAATATGAACCTTCTGATTTTGTGAAAAAGTTGAAATACTGCTACAGTTTGACAGGTTTTTGTTGATATCTGTACATATTGTGAGAGAATATTATTTACGTTTCAACGTAGGTATATTTTATTTAGCTGAAGCAGTCTAATCTTGTTGAGAATACACTGAAACAACAACGTACAACATACTAGCGCCTACTGAAGTTCAGTTATTATGTAAATAATTTGGCAATAATGTAATACAGTAGTTTCCGTTCTCGGCGAGCCCAAAGGCACGCGGCTTAATAAAATAAATAAATCGTTCAGCACGCGTGCCTGTTGCCCTGCGAACTGGGAACCTTGGCTTCTGATTGTGTACTGAACAGTTAACACGACTAACATGTATTATAAACATTGGTGAGAAGTTTGCGAAGCTTTGTTTAAAACTTCTTCACCTTCCCTTCAAGGATTCGATAGGTAACTACATAAATTGACTATTTTCCTCACACGCGTTTACGGTTCCAGGGGGTCATTTCAGTTAGAGTGGCTTTCTTAGTTCATTATTCACTGGCTAGGTCATACAAGTAATCCTCTCATTCAATTAAATATTTAAAAAAATGCTTAAGAGGATCGTCTACCCAGCGCTCGTCCGTACTAAAAGAGAAAACGTTTTCCTACCCCTTAATGTTATCCTATCTCGATGATTTTTTAGAATGCTTCTGACACAGTAAAAAACTAGGTTTATAGATTTTCTAATTTTCAAAAGTAACTCTTAGGCGCCTGTAACTTTCAAACTATTATAAATTTAAAAAAAAGAAAACCTATAAACCTAGTTTTTTACTGTGTCAGAAGCATTCTAAAAAATCATTGAGATAGGATAACATTTAGGGGTAGGAAAACGTTTTCTCTTTTAGTATGGACGAGAGCTCGGTAGACGATCCTCTTCAGCTCTGATGCGCTAGGTTTTTGATGAGGAAAAGTCCTTAATAAATGAAAATACCATTAACATCACGTAGGCCTGCAGATCTGTTTTATATTGTAATAAAATTTAAATTTATTAAACACCATAACGGCCTGCTTCGCGATTTATAGTTTTAGAGCAAGAGCCCGTGAACCCCAGACCTACGTTATTTTATAAAGGCTGAAAGTTTGTCAGCGGATGCTCCCAACACTGGTAAGAACGATGACCATTTATGGAGTTTGGGTTATGGTGGCTTTGGCAGGTAAACGGTACTAAAGGTGCGTAAAATATAAGTTTACTTACGTCATAGTATAAAAGCTGATTTTTATATATAATACTCGGGTAATAAGTAGATGACGTTTCCTCATCAGCCAGACACTTATCATGGTGGCAACCCCTTGCCAGACACCCTTAATGTTCACGAAATTGTAAGTTTACTTACGTTATAGTATAAAAGCTGATTTGTTTAAATAAAACTTGGGTAATAATATGGTAGATGATGTTTCCTCATTAGCCAGACACTTTTGATAGTTCCAACCCCTTGCCAGACAAACATTGTAAATAGCCCAGTCAACTGATGTTCAAAACAAGGTATAGAGGGAAAGTCTTGGAACACAATTTTGGACTACGCAACTTTGTTTCGACTAGTTAGGAGGAGAACATATCGAAAGTCCTTTTCCCTAGCCCTTGAGCTAAGGGGGAGGGAAGGGTTCGTAGGTACCACTTTTTGGTTTTTCGCTTATATCTCGGAAAGTCGGAAACCATGGGTCCTAGCGGCATAATGTATAATTATGAAAAAAATAAAAGCTGAATAAATTCCCCATAAGTTTTATTCAATAAATTTTTCCAGGTCTTGATTAGTTTTCGCGCTATCTGCTCTTGAAAGTCTGTAATATTGTGAAAAATCATTTTTATCTTTTTGCATTTGGAAAGTTGTGTCAATTTAAAGGTCCAGAAAGCATGAGCAGTCTTTTCAGACCCTCCCTTTACCACCTACAATGAACTAAGCCAAGTGAAACCTGCATCTTGAGGCGATATGAGCCTCCAGCTAAATGGGTCTCTTACAGTGCTCACAAAGTTATAACAAATTCTTGAATTCGCGGTAGCCACCATCAAGCTTGATATTTTTTGTCTTCCTTCCACCGAGGGAGCAGTAAAAATAGCTCAGAAAGTCATCTATATCTTCTTCTTCTATATCTTCTTCTATCTATACTTATAATAAATCTGTAGAGAGGTCAATTCTGTACATGAAATATATTTCCAAAATAACTATCAGGGGGTGATTAGGGATCGATACTGATGCCAAAAATGCAATTTATAAAATTATTGTCTGTCTGTCTGTCTGTCTGTCTGTCTGTCTGTCTGTATAACCGTTATAGAAACAAAAACTACTCGACGGATTTTGACGAAACTTGGGACAATTATTTTTCATACTCCTGCGCTGGTTATAGTATACTTTTCATCACGCTATAATCAATAGGAGCAGAGCAGTGAAGGGAAATGTTAGGAAAACGGGAGAAGTTACTCCATACACGCTAATCTTCGGAACTACTGGACGGATTTGATTGTTTTTTTTTTTTGTTGTATAGCTATTAAGTCTGGGCAACATATAGGCTATAATTTATCTTGGAAACTTGAACACCTGATGCAGAACTGCAATAGATCAGCTAAACTATAAGAGATACAAAAATAGCGCCATAGCAAAAATTGATCCGCGTGATGAGCATTTTCTGCTGAGAAAATAAATTTGAAGATATAGAACACCTGATGTGGAACTCCAAGAGCCCAGCTACACTATTACATATACAGTAATGACGTCATAGCAAGACTTATTCAGCCTGATGAGCACTGCCTGTTGTCGTATAAAAACTGAAGATCTGGAACACCGGATGTGGAATTCCAAGAGCCCAGCTACACTATAACATATATAGGAATGACGTCTTAGCAAGAGTTGTTTAGTCTGATGGGCATTTCCTGTTGACTTACAAAAATGAAAGATCTGGAACGTCTGGAATCGTCATGCGCGTCCCGTTATTTCCCCGTCCCCAGGCTCTAAGAATTCGACATCAGACGTTTCAGATCTTCGATTTTGACGATCCCATTGTCGCTGGCATAAGCAACAGGATCCGCGTACGAAGTCGCTGGCAGAAGCTAGTTCTAGATTATAATTACATATTAGGTAGGTACATGTACAGGGTTTTGATTCTAAGTTGACCAATAAGGAGAAATCCGCTTCCATAAGAGCTACAGAAAAACGATCTTAGGAATCTTTAGCTTTTTATAATGAAAACAATTTTAGCATATTTAATTTTTGATCAAGTGCGAGGTGTCCATAAAAATTAGTATGTAGACCCCGCCATCCCCTTCGAACCTAACCTGTCCGAGTCTATTCGATGCTATTTGGTTTAGTGTCATGTTAGGATAATTTCATTGTATGAGAAGGATAATATCTGGGCAACAGAATTGGGTCAAATCTTATAAAACGACTCGAATCTAACGAAATACTACTTAAGTTGTAATGTACCTAATATAAATTAAAATGACATTCTGCGCAACTTGGAGGGTCTGAAGCACTGATGCTGTTTTCTGGATCTTTGGCGACATCAAATACAACTTTCCACATGCTAAGAGGTAAACATGATTTTAACCAATATTACAGACTTTCAAGAGCAGATATCTCGAAAACTAAACAAGACCTGGAAATGTGTACTGGATAAAACTTATAGAGAATTTATTCAGCTTTTATTTTGTTCATAAGTATTATGTCGCTAGGACCCATGGTTTCCGACTTTCCGAGATATAAGCGAAAAACCAAAAAGTGGTACCTACGAACCCCTCCCTCCCCCTTAGCTCAAGGGCTAGGGAAGGGGACTTTCGATATGTTCTCCTCCTAACTAGTCCAAACAAAGTTGCGTAGTCAAAAATTGTGTTCCAAGCCTTTCCCTCTATACCTTGTTTTGAACATCAGTTGACTGGGCTATTTACAATGTTTGTCTGGCAAGGGGTTGGAACTATCAAAAGTGTCTGGCTAATGAGGAAACATCATCTACATATTATTACCCAAGTATTATTTAAACAAATCAGCTTTTATACTATAACGTAAGTAAACTTACAATTTCGTGAACATTAAGGGTGTCTGGCAAGGGGTTGCCACCATGATAAGTGTCTGGCTGATGAGGAAACGTCATCTACTTATTACCCGAGTATTATATATAAAAATCAGCTTTTATACTATGACGTAAGTAAACTTATATTTTACGCACCTTTAGTACCGTTTACCTGCCAAAGCCACCATAACCCAAACTCCATAAATGGTCATCGTTCTTACCAGTGTTGGGAGCATCCGCTGACAAACTTTCAGCCTTTATAAAATAACGTAGGTCTGGGGTTCACGGGCTCTTGGGCTATTAGGTTCAAGTGTTATGTACATTTTTCTTCAATAAAACTACATTAAGAATTCCATTAAACTTATGAGAATGTTCGGTTGTATATATGTTCTTCCTCGCTCTGAAGAGGAACAACCTCATATATTACATCTTCTCCATTAGTACAGAGACGAATGTGTAGCTATTAGTGATATACAGTTGGAGCTAGATCAGACTATTGCGTCAATGGATGAATAGCTTGGAAATAATTTCTTAGTGTTTCGAAGAGAATAAGAAAACTAGAAACACTTAAATAAGTTACCTTTATACTTTTTATTTGACCCTTCTTGATCAATAAATGATTGAATATAATAAAATAATGATTTAAAAAGTAATTAGCTTTGCTTGAGCTTAATACAGGAAATTCTGGTCATTCCAGAAAAGAATGTGGAGTGAGACATCACATTGGTTGTATCTTTAAATATTTTGGGTTTTTTTTTTATTATTTAGGTGTGCTCTCGCACACGTCTTCGTTGGCGGCGCTTTGCAAAAATAGATTTTGGCGGCAGTGCGGGTTCAATCCCGAGTCCCAGTCGGCCGGAGCCAGTGCACCGGCAGCTCCCACCACACTCATTTCTCTCCACTTTCCTGGTGTGTTTCGTCCCGAGTATCGACGTATCAATAACCTCGAAGTGAACCGTTTGAACTGTCAATGAAAAGATGATGGATTACCTCAATTTTCTTGTTTTATGACCAAGTGTTTACTAGTTGTGTTTAGTGAATTTAGTGAAATATGTGACAGTCAACAATGACTGACTCATTAGTAAAAATGAATGGCATGGGGACGCTTCGGACCAAGTTCAGAGGCGTGAAGAAGGAGTTGTTAGACAGACAGACCAGTATGCTGATCCAGTCTATGACAGTTTGTACATCCTACACATTTTGTATTAGCTACGCAAATTGTTTTCGTTGATCTACTTATGTAATTTTACCAAAATCTGTAAGCACTTTCGGTTTAGTTTGGCTTTGCAGTAAGTTAGAAAAGTTCTTTAATTAATCTTAATTTGTACCGGCATTGTTATGAGTGAATTGCGATAAACTTGCATTCTTTACTGCGCTTGTTGATAACATTGGCTACGGTACAATTCAATCCAACTCTAGGTAGCTGCCTTATTAATTTTTCTATGGGTACTTTTAATTCAGATTCCTTTGAAAACAATGTGAGGAAAGTAATAAGGATAGGTCTAGGATTAATATTTAAATGTAGTGATAATTTGTTTTAGGTAGATTAATAACAGTTTTAGCAATCGGTTTTAAGAATCATTAAAATCATCAGTTAGTATTGTCTGTTTTCCGTGTACTTTCCTGTGTCACATGGTATATTTAAAAAAATATTTCGTGAGTCATGAGTTCACAGAATAGCGACCTTCTTATACTCTTATATAGTTCACTAGGCAATTAATCTTCTGCTAGGTGGAACAAATACAAGCCCAGTTATTTCGTAACCAACCGACTAACAAATTGTAAACACCACCTTTCTATCAGATCGATAGGCTTCCCACCACGGCGCAGTAACCCAACTAGTTTGAGAGGGTCACTAGAAACTCTGTGAGAACTGCTTCGGTAGCGACATTCGTGTTCGGTCGTGCAGTCGGGTCGTTCCGGTGGTGGTGTCGTTACCAGGACACCCCTTCATTCAAAACTGTCTATGATTCATTCGGTTGTGGTTTTACCAGCAGTGCGGAAGATATTATTGTGCAGCTTTATACGAGTAGTCATCAAATCACGATTCCGTCGACCGGTTTATGAAATTGCGATATTATTATGATTCGTCGGTAAGTGTTACTTCGGTCTGTGCCGATCACCCTAAACCTAAAGCTTCGGAGACTACCTATACGGTGAACAAACCACTCAAAGTATCTTTAAGCATCATTGTTTGTCACGTTTCGAAGTGGCTTCTTACGCAGATTCTAGTAAAGCAAATAGATAAATAATGAGTGGATGTTCGTTCATATCTTAAGTGGGTTGTGATATTTATCATAGAAAAGTAAAGAAGTAGGATTTTAAGTAGTATATTATCAACTCAATATAAATAACTCACGTGTGTTTCGGAAATCGATCACTACTCTTGAGTGAAAGCGGACGGCTGAAATCAATAAGTGCAACATTTGCAGTATATTGTGAAAACTCAGTTACTTAAAATTATCAGCGATGGTCATGTTTATTCAATGTGAAACTGTATTTGATAAAGTGGCTGTGTTTGAGTGGACAAAGGTCTTGAAGCAAAATTTTTACATACTTATATAAAAACCTGATTATATCGATCAGTTTCAGAATATGTGCATATAAGCAATAAAAAGTTTACTACAGTTCCACTGTCAAATCAATATGTAGGCCCGATGAATCTATTATGTGGTTTGAGTATTTATTCAGCGTACAACAACAATTTATAGAACAGGAAATTATCGCTGAGGGGATTAGCGCCACTCTTTTTAATGTGCATGTCGGGTAGTCTATGTTTACATTTATAACATGACAGTATTAGTCTAGGATACATTGAAGAAATATATACCCTCATCTGTTATTTGAAAATGGCATAATAATATAATACACGCTAGATACTCTAAACGACAATATTTTGGTGATAGGTTGTCGGCCTGAATCGCGTACCGTCAATGTTAATTCATAAAAAATGTCTTCAAAAATTTTCGTTCCACTTCTCTCATCTGTTATTTAGAAAAATCAAGCATTAGCTGCAGTTCTGCACCCAGACAGGTCGAAAAGTGTTTGGAAGACTAGTTTCACTTCCTACTAAGGTCGTGGCAATAGTGTGAAGTGTTGTGCGCGAAACTGTACAGACAGGTCGAAAAGTGTTTGGAAGGGACGCGCCAAAGTTCACCTAAAATTTAAACTCAGATAATTGGAAACCCGAAAATGTTCTTCCTAACATTTTTCATCCTAACAATCACATTTCGTAACTACTCTGTCTCTAATGTTCCTATTCCGATGCATTCAACTTCATAATGTCAGTAGCAAAAAACATCTATTATACTTTTATTTGTTTTCCTATATTTTCTGAACATAACCCTATTTTTAAAGTCATATTATTTATCTGTTAGAACTAGGTGCAGCCTCGGGACTTGCTGGTACCTCGATTCGGACAATTTAGATTAGAAGAGAATGGCGGGGTCTTTCAGACCCCGGTATCCTCTTCGTGGTTATTGATTTTTTAAACCAGCTTGAAGTAATAAGGAAACCATCCGGTTTCTTAATGAAATGTAGTCAAATTACTTGCCGATAATAAACGAACATGTATCATTTTTATTAACTAGCGACCCGTCCCGGCTTCGCACGGGTGGACATGATGATTTTCGTCCTCTAAAACCTGGTCCTGATGGTTACAAACACAACAAAAAAAGAATTATCCGAATCAGTCCAGCCGTTTTCAAGTTTTGCGCTTAGCAACACATTTAGCGATCCATTTTTATATTGTAGAAGATCTAGTCTGAATTGAATCCAGTGTTTGGTCAATGGCACGTGCTTACTTAGTCGGAAAATTATTAAAAACGAATTGATTTCATTTTTGTCTGCCGCATACAGTTTTGCGCACAACACTTCACACTATTGCCACGACCTTAGTAGGAAGTGAAACTAGTCTTCCAAACACTTTTCGACCTGTCTGGGTGCAGAACTGCACATCTTGTCTTTTACAAATTTGGGAACAAATTTTACGATTAAAATTTAGACAACCGAAATTCAGCCACAGTTTTACTTCGACAACTAAATACTATTGGATTCAGAATAAAATAATCTATCATTTGATATCTGATTCGATTAAATAACAGATGAGGGTATATTATCTACGGTAACTCACCTGTTTAAACCCGACAACTAATTAGAAGGCCAGGGTTAGACACCGACAACCTATATTTTTTAGATGCCTTGAGGTATATTCTATCAGCTAATACTTGATTTTTCTAAATAACAGATGAGGGTAGTGGAACGAAAATTTTCGAGGACAATTTTTATGAATTAACATTGACGGTACGCGATTCAGGCCGACAACCTATCACCAAAATATTGTCGTTTAGAGTATCTAGCGTGTATCATATGCCATTTTCAAATAACAGATGAGGGTATATATTTCTTCTACCGGATCTCGTACTATATAAAAATAGTATGAAATTATCGGACAATAGGTTGGGAATCCTAAGGATTATAATAATATAACACCTGAGAACAATGAGATATAGCTTGCAAAAACGTTTATAAAAAAATATACCTTCATTAATTTTTTTATAATTGCATAATATGTATTTACAGTTGCTAGCAGTTTTTATGTAAATGGCTCCAATTATTATCATCAGAGCATTTACATAATTATCTAGGTATCTACTATCATGTAGGTCATGATTGTGATTAACAAGGTACGATATTAACGAAAGTAAATTTTCAGGTCGATGAACTTTATCTGGAAATACTTTACGAGATATTACACAATGTCGGGGGATGTGACGTAGGATGCGAGGTAGGGCAGCTAGCAATGCTGTCCTATATACAAGAAGCTTTCAAAATAGCCAATGACAAGCACACACAGCTGCTCACACAAGCTGAAGCAAAGGAACCCCCAGAACTGATGCTCAATGTGGAAGTGGTTGAAGCCAAAGACTTGGTTCCTAAAGACCCTAACGGACTGAGTGATCCCTTCGTCACGATATATTTGATGTCCAACCCGACGCATAGGTACAACACTTCAGTTAAATCGGGGACCCTTAACCCTTCGTGGGAGGAACATTTTTCTCTGTAAGTATTTTTACTTATTACTTTAAAAGACGGACAAAAGTAATTGTTATTTAAGATAAAAAGATACGAAAGTTATAAAGATTAAATCGTCAAATGTACAAAACAGAATTCACCGGATAAGACATCTTACCGTTATCTTATGCTAACAGTTGATGCAGTGTTTTCAGAGAAGCGTAAATAAGTAATGTACACAGATAAAAGCTGGGAGAAACACTGTGACCGTAGATGAAGTCATGTGTGGAACAAATATGCAGATAAATGACTTATAAAATGCATTTTGAGATAACTTAATGCTACAGAACGCGATAAAATTAGATATTTGCATTATGTTTGATTACAATTTCAGGATTATCTGATTACTGTTTAATGTTTTACTGTAATATCTTCATATGACCTAGTAACTGTTCCATACAAACCTAATGACGTAGATAGAGAAATGTTCCACACATCATAGTAAAATGTAGTAGAGTAGAATGTTGCTATAAAAATTTACGACTCCATTAGTGCAACTGCAAACATCCGTGGAGCCTTGTTCCTTGGAACACATTACACAAGAAATAAACGTTCAAACTTATTTATTTATTGCTTGTAAATAAACGAGTAATTAAATTAATGTTTATATTTTCAGACCAATGCCAGGAAGCGTACAAGAAGACTCCCTCGTATTGGAAGTATGGTAAGTTTAAACACCACTTGTTATGGTCCTGTGCCTGTTGAATGAAATTTATTAATTTGCGTGACCAAAACAATCGAGTTACTAGAAAAACCCGAAATTAAACCGAGGTTGGTTGACCCCCCGATTCCGTTTACGGCTGTGATTAGCGATCTCACTGAACCGCGTTACCTGTGTTTTTATTCAGCGGTGTTACTTTGCACGCAACTATGTGAAACTTATTTATATTCTTGGTTTAATTACCCAGGTGACATAAAACACAGTTATTAAACGTTTATGCCCTAGTAACAAATGCCAATGACTTTATGTTTATGTAGTAAGAATTTCTGCAGTGAATGAGAACTTGTGTTTGCCTTTCAGGGACTTCGATCCTGCGGAGACGGTCAAGGAAAAAATGACGAAGATATTTGAAGTGAAAGGGGTGAAAGGACTCCGTAAACTTATGAAGGAGATAGCAATCACTGCTTCTACTGGGAAGCATGATAATGAACTCATTGGCACTTCTAATATACCGCTAAAAGTAAGGATTGACTACTAGTTTTTAATCACTTAAAGCAATCGATTTCTTCAAAAACGTTGCAAATGGAATATGAAGTTGTAGATTCAAGAATTTTAGTTTATCATCATCATCATCAGCCTATAATGTTCCCACTGCTGGGAAACAGGCCTCCTCTCTGTGAGAGGGAGTGGGCCATAATCCACCACGCGGGCCCAGTGCGGGTTGGCAGATGTCACAGTCATGTCTTCGAATTTTTGGTTCTAGGACATGCCGGTTTCCTCACGATGTTTTCCTTCACCGTTTTGAGAGCAGTGGTTTTGAAGCTAGAAATTTTAGAAAGAAGTTAGCCTTTGTAATGTTAATCATTATTGTTTCTTTGTAGTCAATTCCCGCAGGAGGCATGACAATGTGGTTCAGTCTCAGCAAGAAAAGCAAGTTAAAACGTCAAGGCGTTGTCAAAGTGCGTCTCAACTTCTCTTCGGAAAAGAACTCACAAGTAGCTGCTCAGGAACACAGACACCTCCTCAGAATCATTCTCCTACACGAGCTCGAGAACTCAAAGGTTTGTTTACTGCGTAATTGTGTAGCCAGTAATATAGTCGTAGTAGTTTAGTGTTATTCACTCATCCAGCGTATGCGAGGCATGCATACTAAACGTTGACTTCCTATAGGCACTGACCTACGTAGTACCATGTGGCAGCCATTACGATCTGACTCCATAAAAGAATAATTGTTATTCAAATTATTTTTATAACGACAAGATCTATATCGATGCCTCATTGTGGATGATTTCATTATGCAAACTGCATAATCTTCAGACCAGATGTTTCACATTTTATGGTAATATGCATAGGCATAATCATGATCACATGATACAGGTAGACTCATTAATCAAATGTACATAAAATTGAAGGTCTCACAGCTATTTTTACTATTAGATCATTTTATTGACTGACAGTGATACGAGAAACAATCGTAAAATTGCAGCTTTCGTCACTTTACGATCTCCGAGCGAACTTTTGAATTCGATTGAACTAGATCTTACGTCAACTGCTGCGAGATGGAATGTTTCGTTTTATGATCGTATATAGGTCTATCTGTTAGAAGTTTATAGATAAACCACAATATTAACCTTAACTTTTGAGTGTACCATTTATATTTTCCGCTCGTAAAAATGTCCCTGTTTGTGCTTCGGTATAAACAAACTACTGAGGTCATGGTCTGGTTCAGATTCAGAATTTCTGACTAACGTTTGAACTGTTAGATAGTGGATAGATAGATATTGAGATACAACCTTCAATTTAAATACTTATAAATGTGTTAGTGTTTCTCAGAATTGCTAATTATTTGATTAAAAAAAACTTTTCCCCTTTCATGACATTAGTTCGATGATTAGGTACGCTTATTGCGGGTCTGACATCAGATATCGTTTTTCTATATGCTGCAAATGCAATGCAGTATACGTCACTAGCCAAAACTGGACTGATCACTTTTTGTTTAATGACGTGTATGTTGAAAATCGACCTTGAATATCAAAATAGCGACAGTCAATTATTAAGAAATTGAGAAAATCCTGATTTGTTAATTTTTGTCATGGTCGGAAGGTTACAAACTTTTTCATGCCGTTAATTTATAATGTGTTATTCATATTTACGTATTAACGTTCCGTCAATGTTGTCCACATTGACGGAACGTTTTCGGTCAAAAATCCGGCACTGGCCTATAAGTGTCTAAACACACTATGCCGAACGTACGCGACCGAAGTTCCGCGGCTGATTTTACGTTCCAACGTATTCGGCTGATATGACACACCATAAGTGCCGAACTTACGCGGCAGAAATTCAGTTGCGCAATTTTGTGTGTATATTCAGTGTTTCGAGCGCTGTCGTGGCGTCGTGTCGTGTTATCTAAACAGCCGGACAGACAAATGCAAAATAAAGTGATCCTGTTAGGGTTCCGTTATTACTTTTGAGGTGCGAAACCCGAAAAATGGACTATTTTAATCGTAATCGAACCAAACTTCGGTCGCGTATAATGTGTGTTCTACAGAATACGTTGCTGTCGAATTTCCGCTGAACTTACGCCCGACTGAAGTTCGGCTGTACGCTATAACGCAACGTAATTCGGCGTAATGTGTCGCCAGCAATTCAAATAGCATTGCAGGCGTAATCATGCCGAACTTCCGTCGCGTATCCTCGGCATAGTGTGTTTAGACACTTAATCTCGGTGGCGTAGACCGGGATTTCCATATACGTGATAGTTTATTACTATTAACGGAACACTATTACACAAGTAAGAATGAACTTGGTCATTTACCGCGACGAATATCTAATTAGTGCCTACGGTTGTCAAACGGTAGGTATCTTGGTACCTTAGCCAGGTTAGTGTCTTGGCGTCAACGGTGAACCTACCTTGTTACTGTTAAGTGTTACCATTGTTCAGTGTAGTTCCGGGGACTTACAAGAAAATAATTGTTTTGGCAATGGGTAGCTACGTTTGTGTACAGTTTCAACGTGACGCATATAAAACACAGACGCACAAGAAATTATATCTAAATTTGACTAATATTATGAATGCGAAAGTTTATGAGGATGGATGGATGGTTGGATGGATGTTTGTTAGTCTTTCACTCAAAATCTATTGAATGGACACAGCATATTATTTATCCCAATAGTATGTTCCTATGGGATAATTTTTGAGTTGTAGCGAGCGATACTGCCCGCGGCAGCTAGTCATAATACCTATAATATGTATAGCTAAAATTACGTGCCCCTTATGCTACTAATATATGAGATCATAATCTTGCTGTTAAAAAGGAATCAATAATGACAATCTATTTTTCAAGATTTTCAAACAACGACTTGTTTCTCTTGGAGATGGGCGCTAATGGTTGCAACACAGTTTTAATACAAATGTAGTAGTTGGGGAGCCCAGGAAGGGATTTCTGCTGTGACTCCAGCGCGTCAGATTATTATAAGGGAGAATCCTTGCACCCTTTAAAGTACCTGTACCAAGTATCAACCCTTCATCTGGTGGGGTTTGTTTGGGAGAACCCGTCAGATTAGTAAAAAAAAATCGATCCGCAGAAATACTCGAGCGCGTCAGATTAAGAAAAGGTAGATAAATTACGTTCACAAGAGTGTATATTTCAATAATCTGACAATTTGAGCGTGGCATTAGGAAATGAGAGAGTACTGAAGTTGTAAAAAAAAAACGTCATTTTGAAATACTCGAGCGCGTTTTATTTTTTTTTTAAATTGAAGGTAACACTGTAAAAATCATACTCACAAATAATCTGACGTTTTCCATGGGGCGATGTCGGTAAAATCGTGGAGAAAAGGTGAACTACCAGTTAGTTCGCAACTATCGGTCGTGATTTAATGTCCACCATCTTCGATGGCGATCATTGATTGTCAAAATGATCCGCCATTTATTGAATTAATTTGTTACAAAAAATGTGATAAATGAAGAACCGCTCTACTGATTTTGTGCAAACTTCACATAAACCATCTACTAAATAGTTCGAACAAAGCCTAAATATTTGGTTTGGATAGGTGAGCTAGTTCTTCAGTTATACAATTACAACGAAAAGTGGCATTGATTTCGTGTTATGTGAGGATCATTTCATTGTATGGGAAGGAAAATGTCTAGGCAACATAAGTGAGTTAAATCTAATGAAATACTGACTACTAAAAATAAACTTCATGCTGTTAGAAGAAACTTTATTGTACTTTTGACCAACTTCTACTGTCCAGATATTTTCCTTCCCATACAATAAAATGATCCTCACATAACACGAAATCAAATAACATCATAAAAAAATGGAAGTAATTTTGTCATTCATACAGTTTGTATGAAAAAATATTTTGCAAAATTTGACCAACTTCCGCCGTCCCGATTTTTTTCTTCCGATACAATAAAATGATCCTTACATGAAACAGAACCGAACGGCATTAAAAAAAAATGGCCAATTTCACTCATTTCTGTAGACACTTGACGAAAAAATAAAAAATGCTTAAATAGTCAACATCATAAAAGAGCTAAAGTTTCCTAAGAAAGTTTTCCCGTATCTCTTATGGATTCGGATTTCTCCCTTTTAGCCAATTTAAAAGAAACACCCTGTATTATGATAAATAAATTTCAGGACTTGTGGTACTGACCACTGACCTTGGCACCCATTTAGATTTCACTTATTTTGTCCGTGAAGTCAGAACAAGCAACCAAGGCATAAATCACAATTGAACTTGGCTCTCATTTCACATTTGTGTTTTTGATGGGATTTTAATGATGTAGATGGGTTTTTATTCGTAATTAATACATTTAATTTAATTTTATACATTTTTTATACGTGAATGCAGTTATCTTGTCTATAAATTTCCTTTAAGATGCTCAGAATAGCGATATCCCTCCATATAATTGTCAGATTATTATTCAGGAGCACTATGATATCAACTTGAACCTCCCGCATAAAAATCTGACGCGCTCGAGTATCTCGAGATTACGTTTTTTTTTACAGATAGAAATATGAATTATTACTTTGTGCCACATCCAAATCGTCAGACATTTTAATACGACACTTTTTAGGGTGTACTTAACATACACTTTGAATATCTGACGCGCTCGAGTAACTAATTTTTTTTTGGATTTTCAACCGCTTGCCACGGACAGACCCCTCGAGTTAATCGTCAGATTAATATGTATTGGTTATCAGAAATATAAAGCGCGTTTACACTATAAATATCTGACGCGCTCGAGTATTTCTGTACAACTGTTTTTTTTTACAGTTTTAAAACTGTTTAAACGCTTTCCCCCCCACTAAAATAGAAAACTTGTCAGAAAATTTTTTTCTTTTTAGAACATAATCTTTCAAATCCAATAGGTCTCCATGACGCTCGAGTAACTGCAGATTTAGCATCCTCGGCTCCCCTACTATAGCTATTAATAAAAGAAATATAATTTCTAGTTTGAGCACAAGCTAAAGTGTGGCACCAAATATGCGTTAAGTGCGATACATGACTAATATAACACCATCTTTACATTTACGGTTTCAAAATGGATTGGTCTGTCAGGATTTTTTTATTAGAAGTGATGTGTGGAAGTAAGATAAGATAAGATTTATTTTCTCACCACAATACATAGAACATTGCAATATCAGTTTTAGGAAAGTGTACCAATACTGCTTAAACGGGAATCAGAGATGTGATATTATGAATCTCGCCTCATAAAATGGGCCATGTGTGTGTACTATTAGGTAGCTATTCAACTTTTGGGGATTGCATTTTATGTGCTGTTTTCTCAGGTGGCACCATTCTGGTGGTGCGGCAACTTCAGCGCGGCGGCGGAAGCGATCCTGACGCAGCACGCGGCGCAGTCGGGGCTGTCGGCCAACGACAACACGCTCGCGCAGTGGGCCGTGTACTGCGCCGTCACAACAGACCACCCGCTCAGCTTCGCACTCTTCAACACCTTGCTGGATAAGATCACTAAGCCGTTGCAGTCGGGTAAGTTGTACATCCTTACCACAATCTTCATTCAGCCTATAGACGCCCACAACTGGACATAAGCCTGGTCCAAGCATCGATCGATGATCTGCCTGGATTCCCGCTCAGCAATTTCCTGCGATCTTCATCAGGCTTAGGACTTGTTGTGTTTATAACTTGCGCCCTCTTTATTTTTTAAATTATATCTTCTGTACTGTCTAGTATGACTTTTTTACCATTCTTTTTTAATTTCAGGTCTAGTAAATGAAGAGGACGTCAAGCTGTTCTGGGATGGCGCGAGGAAACTGCTCCCAACATGCTACAGTCACATTAGGAAACTAAGGAAGAAGACTGCTGGCGACAAAGCTGTCATGAAGACACTCAGAGAAGTGCTCAAGATTCTTTACAAACTCTCCATTTTGGACTGTCCAGAGAACATAGACTTATTCCCAGTTAATTTGTATGGATGGTTGAGGGATGATATGGGGAAGTTGACCATTCCGGTCGTGTTGGAACAGGCAGTGATTCAAGGAGCTTCAGACTGGTTCGTTCATATACTGGATAACAACGAATGTAAGGATGACACAGAGGACAAAAGACTGCAGCACTTGATCAGAGCCATACAGTTGGTCCGGTCAGATCTCCAACGTGCAGTCGAGTATTACGACAGAGTTTTCGTTGAGTAAGTTTATTCATCATGCAATTTTCAATAATAGAGTTTACTCATGCTGTGCTCATACCTATTTTTAGCATCATTTTCTTTGTTACCATGGTTATTAAGCAAATGATATTCATTGGTTCGCTAATTCCTTGCGGAGTAATGAGCCTCAATGAAAATGGTTTGATTTTCAGGATGAACAAATTATTTATGGATAAAGTTATTTAACTGGCCACATACCAATTTAGGTGATACCTACTCTTATACTTACGAGTATATAATATATACACGGGCGTGATATGTGTGACAATTATATTTATTGGAGTGTCAATTTCTTCCAGAGTCATGAGCTTTCCCTATTCAAAGACATTGTACGGATTATACGAGAGCAAGTTAGCGTCATTGGTGGAGTCCGAGATAGTAGACGTCTGCAAGAGTCTGAAGAGGCTGCGGTACAGTGAGGGGTCCACTACCACGTTGGCGGGAGGTATCAATGGAGAGACGGGACTTGGAGCTTCCTCCGTTAGTTCAGAACCCCTGACCATGGGGACGACGCTGTTTGAACTGTACCTCACGCTGCAAAGGTTTTTAACGTAAGTACTAACTTCTAAATATCATAATTCCATTCCTTCGAAAATGTTTAAGTTTCTGTATGTATTTGTTTATTTATTTTGGATCACCAACAATACACAAATCATCAAATAAAACAAAGGACAAATTAAAGCTCTTTCACTTATATGAGATCACAGTAAAGACCGGATATCATTTACTTAGATATTACTCATGTATGTTATAGATATTTTTAAGCAATGAGCAAGCTCTACATAAGGCTGTACAATGCAATTTTAAACAGTTTGTTCTCTTTGTTGTATGATTCACTTTAAAACAAAAACTCTTTTGTGAGTGAGAGAATGAGACACATAGATATATCTATATCATTTAACAAAGACTTTAATAGTCTTTAAGATAATTTCTATATACAGTTCTTATTATTTAGGTCTCCATATCTTATGCACGAGATAACGTTTAATAGTTTAGCATTAATTTTAATAAAATTAATCATTTAAGTGTTACATGTAGATATCGCAAAATAAACAGTAGAAAGAGAGTTCATAAAACATGACAAAACTTACTCGACGAAACTTGTTTATGGTAAGCGTCCACAGGTCCGCATCGCACGTATCGTACGTAACGGATTTTAGTTTGCCTTGTATTAAAACTCGTACAACTGCGTCCACTGATCCGCATCGTACGGACGGCTCATCGGCAATGCCTACATGCGATGCGTACCGATGACGTCATACGGAATGCCGATCAGTGGACGCGATGAAGGTGGCATCGGCAATCCGATTGCTGATACTCGCGTCGATCGTCAATCCGATCGCTGCCGATACAGAAATCCGTTTGATGCGATGCGTCCGATACGTACGATGCCAACCTGTGGACGCTTACCTTTACATGCAACGTTGTAAAGTCTCTTTGCAAACATAATAACAATCGATTTTCTGTCAGTATTTGTCAGTCTTAAATATTTGTGTTTCAATGTCCACATACAGTAACAAAAAATAAACGAATCATACAATAGATTAAATGGCCATGTGATCTTGTTGATTGTGCAAATCACCTTCAAGTTTACCTTTTTTATTGTTATTTTTTTGGCGTGAAAAATTACCGACGATAAAATGGCAAACGTGTATTATACTCGTATGTTTGCTGCTAGTCTGAGAAAACATGTATTTGTTTTTAAAATGTTTGCGTAACTCTTAAATCTGAAATGTTTTCCATAATTATTATCTCTACTACACTGTTTACAATAACTTTAGACTATCTCACGTTTAAGTATTTATTTAAAAATATTGTTATATTCTTATATTTTTTGCGGGCATGCAGGCAGCGAGTAATGTGCGACTCGCTGTCCGACCATGCACCATGCCCGGGTCGACGTTGCGTTGTGTACCACGCGTGCCTCAAAGAGTATCAGCATATTGACGGGGCCTTACAGGGCCAAAGCTTGCCGGGGTCGCGGGACTTACGAGCTACCCTGACCCTGGAACGTAAAAGGCTATTGAAGGACACCGTGGATTTTAGTCAGTACAAATCTGACAGTCCCTCCTGCCCTTCCCTGGGTGGGAGGACTCATTTGATGATTTTACCACGATATAAAATAAACACATTACCCTCCTTTGCGTCGCGCAGTCGGGTAAAATAAGATTCTTATGTTTAAGTATGTATTATTGTTATTATTTGACACTATCTAAACCTTTCGTCATTCTCATTACAGATTAGGCCAAGGGCTGAACGAAACGGACTGGCAATCATATGCCATATCAAAATTCCACTCATGGTTCTTCGGCGGCGTGGCGCAGTGGTTGGACATTGCCGCATACAAAGCACTCACGCGCATTGAGAAGGCCGTGGACCTCGACAACTTGGTACCGGTCGATACTAACGTCAAGTACAGTAGCTCCGGAGTCGATACCTTGGCGATATTTTACCAGATCAAGATCTTCTGGCAGCAGCTCGCTTGGCCCGATGTCGAGGGGTGCTATACTTTTGTGGCTAAGATTGTTGATGTAAGTATAGAAAAGTAATGATGAAATTTTATTACTACGTTTACTTTAAACTAGTTTAAAGTCTTGTTAATCTGGCGATATTCTAGCAGAAGAAAGTACCTGATACCTGTGTCTCACAATCACCAACTTTTCTTAATTTCCAGGACATCTGTCGCTGTTGCGTGTTCTACTCGGACAAGATGGCGGGTCGCGTGGACAACGTGGGTCACGTCAGCAACGTGTTCGAAGAACGGTTCGAGGTCACCACCGAGTGGTGCGTGGCCATCAACAACATCGACTACGTGCGACAGAGTCTCACGCCCTTCGTCACTGAGCTCGGCATGGACGATATTGTACAGAAGATGTGTGAGGCCAGGTCGCCTATGGAGGCACAGAGGTGGGTGCTATTCTGGCATTCGACTTGGTCTATAACTTTTTATTAATTTTGTGATGGCGGCTCCAAACTATTGCCGTGAATTCGCGCCGCGAATTCTCGCCGTGAATTCTCGGCACAAGTCGTGCCCTCCACACTATCGGGATCCTCTCAGTCGTTCGTGAAACCTGCCGTGAAATAGACGTAGATGCTGCTGCTGCATTAACTTTGTTTGCTGAATTTACTTTGTAGGAATATGATTAAAACTGTCTTTATTAATTACCTATATAAAATCCATTTCAGACTTTCTATGAACAAATAGCAGAATTTCATTAAAAAATATAGAATTACATTAAAAATAGCAATTAATTTATTAAGTTCACGGGCCCGTGAATGTGGATGGGTACATGAACATCGCGCGAACGAGGCGCGAACCCTTTGTCGCGGGACAAAATACCGACACTGATCGGGGAACAGGCGCGAACGCCCGTGAACCCCGCGAAAACCATCCACATTCTTGTTCGCGCCTGTTCACGGGTGTTCACGGCAATAGTCTGGAGCCGGCATGAAAGGTTCACGTTTGACCAATATATCGCCTGATGGTAAGCGAAGATGTGGTCGACGGTGAAGCACGCTTGCCTAGAAGTTAAACGTGTTGTTTTTGGATGTTGGCGTTTTCAAAGTTGCAGTGCAACATTATTCTCAGCCTCCCACAGTTAGTTTGTCTCTGTCACGTTTTAGAGCAGTGGTAGCCCAGTGGTATCGACCCCGATTTACGAGTTATAGGTCGTGGGTTAGAACCTAACCCGTATTAGTTGGTGTAATTTATTTCATCTACTATAATTTATTGTATCACCAATGCTCTCAAAACGGTGAAGGAAAATCATCGTGAGGAAACCGATACATACTAGAACTAAAATTCGAACACATGTGACATCTTCTAACGTGCACTCGGCCCGTGTGGTGGATTATGCCCTTCTCTCTCTCAAAGAGGAGGCCTGTGTCCCAGCTGTGGGAACATTATAGGCTGATGTTGATAAGTCACCTTTGTAAGTCGCGGTACATAATTATAACTGACAGGCGCTATGCTCCCAACCCGCCGTAACTACTTTCCGAGTACCAGTTATTTTGAAGCCCAGATCCATAACTCTCGGTCTAAAAAACACTTCCTCATTAATAAGGCAATAAATGAGTAAAATCAATTGATGTTCTATTTACAGATGTAAGGAAACGCTACAGAACGTCGTCGCCAATGCAATAGATACTGTAAGAAATAAAATTGTAGATCTCCTAGAAGTTATGGTTAAAAAGGTAAGTCTCGTTGATCAGAACTTTACTAATAATTACAAAATGTATATGTCTCATCAAATCTAATAAACAGCATTATAAAAATTTAGAAATGATGAAGGAAAGTTTTTTTTTAAGCTTGGTAACATCATCAAATGAGTCCTCCCATACCAGGACAGGGCAGGAGGGACTGTCAGACTTGTACTGACTAAAATCCACGGTGTCCTTCAATAGCCCTTTACGTTCCGGGATCACGGTGTTCATTAGTCCCGCGACCAATGAAGGAAAATTCATAAATAAATGTCACAATTTCAGATGATGCCGTCCATCACACGTTTCCTGATCGAAGGAGCTGAACTCCTACATCAAGACTGTTCGAGCATGGACCGCGTCATGCGCTACCTAGAAGCCAACTTAGACACCCTATACCAACATTTGAACAACGAAAACTTTTCTAGAACACTCGAAATTGTATGGGAGCAACTTGGAGAAGTGTTGTATGAACTCATACAAGCTAATTTAGAGGTCAGTTCGATTTCTGTATGAAGTTTTAGACTTTTTTAACTTAGCTGCTAACAGCTGTATAATAGCATTTTTTAATACTCTTAACTTTCTAATCAGCTGTAGTTTTCTACATTGTTTGTAGCTAGACATGAGCTATCAAATGTGTTAACAGACTGCCGCCATTCAAAAATGGTTTGGCACGCGCTCAATTGATTCACTCGTTATGCATCTGGCGCAAGTTGTACTACTTTCAGTACAACGTCTACGTACACTACACACAGCTTACGTCTAGTTACGAGGATTGTAACCTATTTTAACTTATTTAATCTATTACTTTACCTTTAACTAATTTCTATTAACAGTTCAATCAATCCTTAACATCTTGTAATAACTTAAGCTGGGTACTGACCAGTGTTAGCGTCCGTAATGTACCGTTCACGGCGAGCAACGAGCCGCTTGTGTCTCTTTGCGAGCGCTTTGTTTCCCATGACGTAACCTACCTACGATAAAGCGTGAGTTGTTCCGCTCAAGGAACGAGATGGCGCTAGACGACTTGTATAGCTCTGTCTTTTTCCCACAGCCTAACTACTCACGCTTTAAGACGACATGGTAGGCCACAGGACGACATGTACATGCACGAACGTTCGTTGTGTAACACGTTACAAAACGAAGGTCAGTACCCGGCTTTACATACACAAAAACACATGCATTTCTCATACATACATAAATCATTGACAAAGGTTTTTTTTTCACAGGATTCACACAAAACAAAGTAACCCTCTTACAATACTAACCCGTTATTAATTTTTCGTTTGTAGAAAGAGAAAATCTCCACCCGTATTCGCTTCTTTAGGCGTAGATATTTTGGAAAAAACAAAGTGTCCCCCAACTATATTATGTTCAGGGTAAATAATGTTGCATTTGTATCGCACGCTACTGCAATTTTTATTTAGAAGCACTACACGATTTTTTTTGTTTGACTGAGTAAACTTTAGAACCAACCAAAATACTTAAAAGAACGTAGTTTTACTGTAGTAAAGTCTGTTTTTTTAAGAAGCAACTATTTCACACTTTATTCAATAGTAGTTAATTTATTTAAAACTTAATCAGTAACTAATGACGTACCAGAAAATGTATCGTCATTCGTTGCTTGTTAATTAATTTTAATTGCGGTGACGTTTGAAGGTCAAACGTCGAGCTAATTACCGCGGAGCTATATAGAGAGGAAAACTATTTAATAATTTGTTTTTAAAACTTTCCTGTACTTGCTGTTTTTAGGGTTCCGTAGTCAACAAGGAACCCTTATAGTTTCGCCATGTCCGTCCGTCCGTCCGTCTGTCCGCAGCTTAGCTCAGAGACGCCCAGTACTAGAAAGCTGTAATTTGGTGTAAATATACGGATTTGTTGTGCCGAAAAAGTGGTAAAATAAAATCTCGTAAAATATTTTTTTTTAGGGTACCTCCTGTACACGTAAAGTGGGGATGTTTTTTTTATTTCTCGCGTATCCCTTAGTGTGGGGTATCATTAAATAGGCCTTTAAAAATATTGACAGTTTCCATTAACAATTTTTTGATAAAAAGATTCGTTTGTGAAATATTAAGCCAACCAACTTATAAAACGTACTTGGACAACATATTTTCCTAAACAAAATGTATCGCAGAACATGTTCTTCAACTGCAAATGTAAGTTTGTCAACATTATTTTTACAGCTATAATAGTATGTGGGTATGTTTTGGCGATAGGCAGGTTTTTATTGTCAACTATTTTTAACTAACTTCGAAAAAAGGAGGAGGTTCTCAATTCGTCCTAATCTTTTTTTTATGTATTTTCCCCGATTTCTCAAAGACGCCTGGACCGATTTTGAAAATTCTTCTTTTTAAAATTAAATTCAGCGAATCAGTTTAATTAGTTTGCTTAAGTATTTTGATAGGCAACTACGGAACCCTACACTGTGCGTGGCCCGACACGCACTTGGCCGGTTTTTTCGGAATTGCTTGACAAGAACGGACTTTAGCGCGCGTAGCATGACCAATTCTCGCTCAATCTCTATTCTACCAAGAATAGACAATGTTATTTCTGTACAAATCGAAATGTTTTTTGCCCGAGTTTGGCACAAACCGTACACGATTGAAGAATAGAAAATTTTCTATTTTCTAACATCGCCATGCTTAAGATGATAGAAATCTTTCTATATTCTATCGTTACGTCGAATGTCCCGTTGACAAAACTTGTTTCTACAGTGTCATACTACGCGTGCGTATGAAGTTTGTCCTGGATATCGCAGCTACTCCAGAAAGTCCATTAAAAGAACCAGAAGATATTTTGCGTTAATTGTTAAATAAAAGAGATTGTATTGTTGTTTTTTAATAGCACCGAAGGGCAAAGATAACTCGCTATATCGACCCACGCCGCTTGAGCAAATCGGCCGCCGCCAGCCTCGACGCGGTAAACCATAGTCCTAGCCAGCACCTTGTATATGTTACTGTCTTATGTTATTTTGTTGCTCATATCCTGCCGAGTTTACACATTGTTTGATATACATTGCGAACTATAAACAATTACATGGCCAAATTGAATTTCCTGGTGAAACTTCGCAGACGTGGATATTTATTGTTAACAAATGTGAAACAAAAATAATAGTTTTTTTGACGATTTGGGTAACAGTTGCGGCGCGAGACTCTCCTAAAGGGCATCGCAAAACAACAACTGAGGGTGGTTTTAAGTCGGTCAAATCTCACAGTCTCTTCAGCTCCACCCAGAGTGGGAGGACTTATTTTATGATTTTCCGCCCCAAAAACGTCTTTTTTATAATAAAATATCATGTTAAAGTATCGCCAGCTAATTTAATTTGAATTCTTATACGGCCCGTGCATAATACGTAAAGTATTTGACATGTGAAACGACTTTTGGACTTGGCTTTAATGTTTCGTGTATGGTGACTAGAATGTTACACTTGTTGATGACTAAGTCATTGAAATATAGATGTTAGAAGTTCTTAGCAAATGTTCTCGTGAATAAACATGTTTGTTTGCTTCAAATACGTGGCTACTGTTTTCCGAAGAATGTGAAAATGTCAAATGTTACTCGGCAGACCCTGTAATTTCCGTCCTGCGTCTTTCCAAATTGTAGCATGTGCAATGTTGTCCAGCTATGTATTCTTCAAAAGTATTCTTGAACTTCAGAATGAGATTAAAATATGAATATTCCAGCTTCAAAAACAGCCTAAATATCTTTGATGCAAATTGAGGTTGTATAATCAATATCATAGGTATTATAATTGCATGATCAGCATGTCATACGAATCATGCGAACTAAAGCCTCATCCTCTACATATGCATGAATGGTGATGGTTTGAAGATATTATGACCGCTTTCTATCGTTTAATATATACTAGCATCGTGGTGATGGGACATGTGTTTAATTTATAGTGTATTTTTCTAATGTGTTCTAATTTGGTAAATAAATAAGGTGTGCTGAAATTGAGAAAGTTATCGTGTATACAATTTCGTTAATTAGGAGCTGACAGTAAATTGCGATTTACAGTCGATTTTTTCATTGATTGATTTAGCCGTGTGACAGGTTATCAGTCGCTAAAATAAGTAGAAAAAATCTTGTCAAATAACAAATCGTTTTGGTAATTTCTATTTATTTTTGGGAAAATTGAATCGGAAAATCCATCCTTGTGTGGTACAACACAATAAACATTTGTTTACCATATTAGAAACAAACTGAAAAATACACTACATTTTAACTAAAACTGGAGCAGTGAATAATAATAATTCAACAAAATCTTACAGAAACGACGTCCACCATCATTCTTCTCGAACCTTCACGAGTGTCTCAAAATTATGATAAGGTCGTTCAGACAAGATAACAAAGACACCTACTCATCAGACACTTTAAAACGTGTGGAGTATTTACTGAAACTCCATGGTATGGAGACCAGAGAGCTCATTCACCAGTTCCATCTGGAAAGGTGGCAGGAACAACAGACCATACAGGAACCTAAGATGGGCATGTTGACTGTTCGAGCGCAGTTCATTGATGATAACTTAAAGATTGAAATTATGAACGCGAGGAATTTGACGCCTGCGGATTCTAATGGTGAGCTTGGATTTTGTTATAAATTGTATATTTCGTGGATGTTTTAGTTTTGTGTGTTATCTATGAAAATAATGACCAGAAAACTTTCGCTCTATTTTTGATGTTCACTATTTACTCCTGATTGAATCCTGTGGCATAGGACTGCAAAACATTTGGAAACTGGTAGTACTTTATGTAGTTCTAAAAGATCTTTACGAAAATAAAACTAGAAGTCACGCATTATTACTGTAATCATGAAAGTGGATTATTCCTAATCAGAAGTTGTATATCGTTTCAGGTCTATGTGATTCTTACGTCCGAGTGGCGCTACTTCCAGAGGATACGTTTGTCAACGTACAGAAGCCAAAGACACAAACACATAACAAGAATCTGTTCCCGCTTTACGATGAAATGTTCCTAATGTAAGTATTCTTATAAAGCCAAAAAAAAGCTGTGGAAAAAAACTACTTAAGAAGAAGTGGTTAAATATTATTATTATTATTTTTTAAATATAATGAACATTTTATAATCTTAAATATTATACAAGTGTTACTAACTAAATATTTACAAGGGATAGGTACTAAACTAAAACTAATATTTAAAAATAAAAAAAGGCATCGAAGTACTCCGCCGCATCGCTGTCGTCTAATTTAGTTTCAATATTCAACACCGTTCAGTTTTGCAAACATTTTAAAAATGGTATTATTAGCTACTAACAGAGGCTCTATGTGAGTTTCTATGTTTGTAAACGCACCTACGATACAGGAGAAATTCCTAGTGTGGGGCAAAGTTTAATTAAAATAAAAAAATTATACTGTACGAAGCCGGGGTGGGTCGCTTTTATAGTCTTAACAGCTATATGACAACCTAGCCTAAAGCAATTCTGTAGGAACACAAAATCATATGATGGAATCATCTTCCGATACTGTATCAAACCGTAGCACTGACATTGACGTAAAAAATACCGATACAGCTAATATTGGAAGAAGTTCACGGATCAAAATAGAGTATAGACACCGTAGGCCAAATAATGCACATTATTTGGCAACGTGCCGCGTTGTTTATTTTCTAAGAACTGTATTTCTTAAAATAAGTCTCAACTCAAATATTTTTGTTATTTCTGTCAATGCTATTTCTTGCAATTTCAGGGTAATGTCCTCTTATTTAAAATTATAAAGCTGCGTTATGAAATTTTTTATAAATATGCTCACTAATTCGTTTGACCCCTCATCAAGGTTCCAAGGCTATTTACAAACATAAAAATGCAATTTGCAGACACAAATCTTACAGTACTTAGACTAGTCTAGACATTTAAATATCTATGTGCCAAATATAAAATGTACCTACCGTACAGAAAACGTTAATCCAACCGTGCCGTTAATTAATGTTTCTAATGCTTATATGATAAGTAATTATTAAGTTCTATATGTACGTCTGTTTTTAATAAGTTCAACTGCCTTTTATCTTTTCACGCTATAATGGGCAAAATCTGGCTGTTAAAGCGCTTTGTGAGATCGCCCAAGACCTTGATTAGAACGCTGAATAGTGAAAACTATGGAGTCTACAATTTTTTCTTAAAATATGGACTTATAAAATTGTAAACTATTCAGAAAATTAGCTTATATATGGCTTATCAAATAAAAAAACATTGTCATATAAAAACCTACTTTATTACCATATAATTAAATAGGATATACTTGTACATAAGTAAAAATAATATGAGTTACAAGAAACGTTACGTGAACGAAGTCGTAGGCAGAAAATATGTACAACAAAATAACCAACCTCAATGTTTATCTTCCAGCCCCCTAACTCCAGAACAGCGTCGCATCCCGGACGGTCTGATCCACCTGGTGATCAAGGACAAGGACATGTTCGCCATGAGCAACACGTTCGTGGGCGAGGCCTACCTGCACTTCAGTGAGGTGCCCGACACGGCCGCGCCCATCTCCAGCCTGCCGCAGCAGCTGCTGCCGCTGTCCAGGCCTGCTAGCATAGGTACTATTTTAGCCTGATAAAATCATCAAATGAGTCCCAGGACAGGGCAGGAGGGAATTTCAGACTTGTATTGACTAACATTCACGGTGTCCTTCAATAGCCCTAGCCTACGTTCCGTGGTCAATGGTATTCGTTAGTCCCGCGACTCCGGCAGGCTTTGGCCTTGAAGCGTGCGTGGAACACAATGCGACCCGGGCATGGTTCATGGTCGGACAGCGAGTCGCCGATTAGCCAGCATAGGTACCTACATCATCATTATCTTTTACCGTACAGTTACTGGGTTGTGGAGGTCGGATAGGCAGTCGGTCCATGTAAAATACTGATATCATGATCAGCTGCATCTGGTTCGACTGGAAGCCGACCCCGATATAATTGGGAAAAAGCTAGGCAGACAATGATCAGTGGCTGTAGTTTCACAAGCCAGATTTCATACGACTTATTACTTTTCATAATTGAACGGTCCTAGGCGGACGGTAAGGTTTAACTCACCTTGCTATAATGTTGAACCCTCGGTCAGGCACTGAGTTTTAGTTTTAGATGAATGTACCCGTGCGGCTGAGAGTATGTCGTGCTCACTCAAATGTCTCCGTGATGGTGGCGCGTGTGTCGGATCATTTAGTTCCCTTCAAAATGGTTGAGCTGAATGGTCTCATTATTTATTATATTTCCGAATTTCATTTTATTTTTGTTATGGACACTTGGATCTTTCTACATCGTTCTCACGTAATGTGCAATCTCAAAATAATAGATGTAACAAACAATTCCTCTCCATAGAGAGAATTACACAGTTATTATGTCTTGTGACTGGGACTGTAGCACCATAATTATTTTTGAACTGTTTTTATTTGGTCTCGATCCTCAGCGTTGAAGTGTAATGACTATGAAGAAGTAATTTCATAATTTACTTGCCCAACCCCTAATTTATATTGGTTCGACAACATGACTTTTTTTTCATTTAATTGTCTCATGTAACAACCACATTAATTAGTATTTACCATAGTATTTTTCTTGACGTCTATCCATAGTTAGCTTTGGTATCCACCATAGGTGTGCATAAAGCATTAGCTTTACCCAGTGATTTGTGGTCTCTGTTACCAGTAAACACCAAATTTAAGAACAGATTCTCGCCAAATACTACATGCATGATCTAGAATTGGATCACATTGCAGTTGGAACAGGTAACGACATCTACATTTTGTCGGTCGCAGTCTATACATAATACTTAAATAGATGTGTAGGTGTCGCTGTTAATTATATGTATTGGGTGAGGCATACTATCATTATTAATTTCTTTTAAATCGCCGAGTTTATAATGTAAAAATGAATGAGTTTACCTTTAGTAGTACATATATTTCGCTAGTTAGTCTCTTGTATTAGGACAAGACTGAACCGATCAATCGGTTATTATGGCCGATTTATGATAGTTCTTTATGATAGATAGGCTGAACTGTGATAGTTCCTGACTCTGGGTTGATAGTGAGACATTATGATCGAAAAACCGTTGCAACACTTTGCTCGATCCGGAAATTCAACTCAATGCTCATACTCAGTGGGTATAACTTGGCACAAAGGCGGCGGTACAATTGATATAATAAAATTATCATTTGTTGCAGACGGTGAGGCTATCAAAGCCCTCGAGACCCGACAAGGCGACAGACAAGCACGAGACTTCATCAAGAAACAGAGAGCTAAGTTCCCTAGCACAAAGCCGTTCTTTTCACTCGGTCGGGAATAATACTACATACTTCCTGATACTGAGGATTAAATTTAATAAAGGATTGAGCTATTTGAGATGTACTGTAGCAAGTATCCTGACTACCAAGTATCTACTGACCTTATACGAACTGGTAACCATTAGTTGAAGGTTAACTTTAAAATAATAAACAAGTAACAAACATGCTTTGTTTATTACGACTTATCTTAATATCATTACATTACCTACTTTATGTAGATTATGATTCAACTCGTACGTACGCATAATTTTGCATATTGTATGCACATTGTAAAATAATATGAAATCATCGATATTTATGCATACTCGTAGCCTCGATATGTCAGTAGTTCAGATTCCTACAATTAACTATGAGAATGATACTTGCTATTTACTACTCGGGTATGATCCTAGACTGTATATAAATTGCTTGCTTTTACAACGCACAATAGAAGCTCTAGGCTGTGGTTTAAAGCTCTTATCCTAAGACCCGGGTTCTGAAAGACTTATCATCTCAAAAATACCTATACGATATCGATTTGATCGAAATGAGAATTGATAGTCAAATCAATAAAAATAACTTTTGACAAAACATTTTACAATCATCTTTCAGTGTAACGGGGTTTATTAGAGCATTAACTTATTTAAGTAATATTTAAAATCTAAATTAGTCTGAAATATTTCCGGTTTTATCCCTAAAACTAAGGAAAATTTGTACTGTGAGATTCCACAGGTTTGTATTTCGAATGTTAGCATATTACTCTTATTTTTGCGGCAAAATAATGATGTCACGTGTGCCTATAACCTGCCATTATATATGATTATAGAACGTATGTACTTGTATGGCTATGTATGTGTGGTAAATAATTTAGTATTAAAGATATATGCAATAATAAGTGACTGTTTAAATACATAAAAGAGTGCTATATGTAAACGTGGGTTGGTGAAAATAAAATCATGTGTTTGAACTAATAAAAAAATTCCAATTATTGAACCATATGGGTAACAATAAAACCACGTCTGAATTATGAGATTTTAATGAGTTCAAGAGTGTTTAAAATAGAGGTAATAGCAATAAATTGATTTAAATTGTGTATATTTGGTGCTAGGTATGATATTACGAAAAATATTGTTTAGTGATCCTGGTTCAAAAATAAAAATACATTGGAATCCAAATTAAAATTAAGTTCTATGAAATTGTGTTATACACAGAATCGTGACACTTTAATAGCTCGTATGTGTAGCCCTTAATGTTCGTGAGTCACGGAATTTGAATCTCGAGGGTCTACGGCACCACGTAGGGACAATAAATTATCATTATCATACATTTTCCTAGTGGTAGGCATTCGTCTACCATTACTTAGATCTCATCTCATCAACATCATAAATGTATCTTAGTTTTTATACGTCAGTAATTTATTGTTTCTACATAGTATGTACAATTATTTCGAATGCATAATTTTATTGTAACTTAGGCCGTAATGTATAATAATTTAATGTTTGGCACTTACATACGATTCTAATTAGTTGCCTAGATAACTATTTAGAATCTCTAAATTAATTCGTTAAATATTTTGTGTACAAAGACCGAAGTTTTCAAACATGTTTGTATGTTTTAAAGTAATAATTATATGTCTAAGGTTATTGTGCATTAAGTACATACGAGTGATTTTCTTTGATTGTTTCTAAAGTAGTATTGAATCAAGTACATCTAAATTGTGTATAGGTACTTTTTATACTGTTGAATAACATTGTATACAAGTATAAAGGTGTGTAGAAAAAATGTAGACGTTGTATTCTGTGATAAAAGAAAAGTGCCTTATTTTTTAATCGAGTCTATATCTGTTCATCATAAATTATACTTATATTTGATCAGTAGCATGTAATGCAACCCATTTTGTTTTAACTGATAGTCTTGAGAAGTTTTTGTTTATTTTTATTATTGCCGGGGTATATTTGAAGCGTAATATAAAGAAAAAAACTATTCCTGTATGTCTGTTTATATTTATTTGCAAATAAAATTATTGTTAAAAAATTATTTACTTAACTTTTTATTTCAAAACCAAATTAATTCACCTAGTCTTACAGATGTTACAGATATTACGTTGGAAGAAACAGTGTTAAATTCAAAGAAGAACAGAGGCCCATTTTCTTCGAAATATCTACTAAAAAGTGTTGTGTGAACGTGAGCGAAGTACTGAAGTCGTAAGTATGATAAAACGAAGGAGGAATGTATAGCTAATGCGAGTTGTTTATGGCAAATTAATTACACAAGACGCCAGTACACGCTGCTCTCAAAGGTACGGTGTTATTGCTTCATGCATATAAAGTAATAACTGCTACAATCTCTGTGTACTATTTTACTGGAGTCCATGGTAACGTACGGCACGGTAATTTATTTTGTTAGTTAGACTTTTTTTTACGAAAGTGTATATTTCGACGACATTTAATTTGTGATGGATCTTATCCCATCCTTTTATGCCGTTTTTATTTTGATGACCGTGATGTAATTTATTTTCTAAATGAATTACACAATTTACTTTGATGTGAATAACGTGGCATTTTATAAGCGAGTTTCAGAATTATTAAGTAGCAATTTAATGCTTGTCAATCTGCCAGACACCACATAAATTTTATGGATTTGTACACGCCTATATGAGATACCAGTCCATTACCACATGAACATCAGAATACTTTACCTTCGTCATTTAAATCTGTAAACGTGTCATTCAAAATCAAAATCAAATGAATTAAAATGTCACATAACAAAGGGCCAATCGGTCGTGACGCGCGGCGGTGGAAACGCGGCCTCGAATGAAACATCTCGGCGGACGGCGGCGGCGCCTTTCATGTTCCTCCCCTCGCTTTGATCGCGCCGCGCCGACAATCCGCTCGACTACTTATCGGTTCAGATTTATTGTGATTCGGAGGCTGTGGGCCGCGGGGAGTCGCGCGCCGCTACTGCTCTACTCGCCCATTCGTACTTCGCTTACAATGCTTATTCATGTGCGTAATATCATAAACAAAAGTGTTGGCTATTGTTTATATTTGGCCCGAAGCACCACATAAATCTGTTGATGTCGATAGCTTGTAATTACTTCCGCATCCATAAGTCTTCAATTTTATTAACGCTCATGAAAATAGTAATTTCAATTACCTCAACCGTTTGGCATTTTCAAAAGGAATTCCTTGAAACACCATGCGGATGTATGTTCATTTAGAACTGAGCTCTTAAATAGGTACAGAAATACAATTACCCGATTGACCTATCCATAAACTTAATGGGAAATTATATAGTGACCATCAATTTGACGGGGCTCTACGTAGGTCCTGATAATTACAGCTAGGAAGATAGTGATGACAGCGTTATCAGCCGTCCAACCCAAGTGACTGTTGTGACCGTTTATGACGTGGTTATGAGTTCAATTGTGTCGAGGGACTTAATGTTGATAGTTCAACTTCTGTCTAAATTATATACTTTACTTACCCTTACCTATATAATTCGTTGACGTCTAATTTGTATCACCAACGTATCTTCCAAAGTTTTCATTGGAGAACTTTCTACAAAAACCTATCTATCCCTTATAAAAAGGTATTGCAAATGTATAGTTTATGTTATTTCAGCTCGGTGTTTTTTAATGCTTTCTTACTATGTATTTAAAAAAAAAATTGAACGTGATACTTTTCCATAACGCGTTGTCGCATTAGGAATACCTAATGCGCTTAATTCCACTAATAAGTGGGATTAAAACCGGTTAATGGCACCTCATTTGTTTACCTTTGTGTTGTAAATTATATATATAATTATCATATCTTAGGCGAACATAAATACATAATTATTATTTGCTATTAAAATAGTTCTGTAAAAACTAATTGTTCGAGGAAAATCATAAAAACAGTCAGATCCTGAACCTAAAATTGCTTACATCACGTTTATTTCATTAAAAAATTTAAATGCGAGAAAAGATCTAATAAAACACAAAAGCAGTTAAAAACCATATTACAGCTATATATCTGTCGCGACTGTCTGTAATCCCGGAAAGAAATTCTCGGAGGCGTGCACTTAGCCGTAACCGTTGACCCTTGACACAGTTCACCTACGCTAGGTAATTTATTTTGTGGTCACTCTAAGTCTCGCCTATTATCCTAACGTGATGGGCGGCAAGTCTTTGACTGAATATAGCTTCAATCCGGCCCGGGGATCAAACTGAAGATTTCGAAGCGATTAAATAAATACATTACAATAATATTGTGCGATGTGATTCTGTCAGGAAGTGTACCGATCTTCGGCGTCACCGAGAATGAGTACCATATTTTTTTTTGCCTCCATCAGTGCAAACCCCGGTAGCGATCGGTGGCTACTGTAAAAAGTCCTCCATTATTATACTACGTTTGCGAGGTGACTAGCGGTTTATTACTTGATGCTACTTGTTCCGATTGTACCTGTGACAGGCGGGCTCCCAACATCTACTTATGTACAACTAGCCAGTGTTTCTTTCAGGTACTACTCCGGGGGGGCAAAGCCCCCCCGGAGTAGCCTTACCGCCCCCCCGGGGCACTTGGAACTGAATAGCATTACGTATGTTCACGATAGAGGCATTCGCCAGCCGGGTTTTTTTGCCGACGGCGAATAAATTAATCACGTAAATTAAATAATTTATTACAACTATACTTTTTCACGTAAATCAAAAATATTGGTACTATGTGAAAGAGAACTTAACAATGTAACTTATAAGTAAGTATTATGCTTAAAGGTTTATAAAATATAAATAAATATGGAATTTATTGAAGTAATTCCCACTTATGTAAAAATGGACGCGATATTTCTTGTCTATTTTTGGTCAGTGAAGTTTTAGTAAAAGAATAATATGTTACTTTGACAATTTTGGTTCAGCTTAGTTGATCTTTTAGTTATTGTGTAGCTTGATAGCATTTTTCATTCATTAAAATATTAATAATGACTGGAATTAATTTTAAATATTACTTTGTTTTAATTATTTAGTCCGCCCCCCAGGTCTCTTAATTGCCCCCCTGGAGAATTTTGCCTGAAAGAAACACTGCAACTAGCCTAGTTTGTGTATTTATCTAAAGTCTGAGTTAGATGTACTAAACTTGGTTATTTATAACTTGGATCGGTTACTTCTAAGAGTTTATATCTGGAACATAAAATGAGCAGAATGTGACTGATGTTGTTGTATTATAAAATTAATGTGGCGCAATTTACCGCCTGTGAGAGCCCGACATTTTGCCAAAACATACTTGAAATATGTTTTCACGATAGAGAAACAATAACAAATTACTGTAACAACCTAAAATACACACTAAAATATTTAGGCAGGCAAATTTATAAACACTCTCAGAGAAATAATAATGCTAAATATAAGGTGTTTAAACCGATAGCAAGTTCTAGCGCACGGTTGGGTATTAGTTGGAAAGGTACATTATTGGAATGAATGATTAATAACTAGTTTTATTTAAGTTTCTAGAGCCACTCTCTCGGATCAGACAGTCGCTCTAATCTAATCTTGGGTAGTGTTGAGGTGTCAGAATCCAACCCGCTTACGTTATAGGTAAGTAAGTAAAGAAGAGCCTTATCCGTTTTCCTAATACTTACGAAAAATTTCTCGTTGGGACTACACTTTCTCCAAATGTTACATAATTATGATCAACCACCTTGTTGACTGGCTAATATTAAGTAATCCATAGTTATTACGAAGATTATTATGGCCAGAAATATCTCTAAATCATTCTTGGTTGGCTAGATAGGTACTTCAGTTTTAAAGTTTTGTGTGAATTATATTTCATAAAGATCCAGACGCAGCTGAAACTTTGAAGTTATTCTTCGTAGTTTTCGGTTAATCGGGAAATGAACCCACTATCGACGTGTAGTTTGATGGAATACAAAGCAGTTAGCTCGTGTCCTCTCACGAAACAAAGTTTTATCATCATCCGCCTCTTCGGAGCGGCAAGATTGAGTAGCAAAGTACACATCGTTGTGGTTAATATATTCTTACTTATCTTTGCTCTTGCTGAAGTTAGTTGAGTGATCTCCACTTAAGAGTATGTCTTTCCACCTACTTATTACATCGTGATAGTTTCTAGTTAATTGAGTTGAAAATGTTTAACACCATCTTATCCATTAATATTCAGTCTGATTGACAAAGCATGTAGCTCTACTGATATTACAGCGTCTCTACTGAGGTCTCTAGGTACTACTCAGTACTACTCGTATTTAACTATGACACAATTCTTTATTAATTGTTTTTCGTCTGAACCAGAAAGGTATCTCTCAAACAAATATTTAGGTACTTAATTGGAAACTCATATTGGTAGGTAATGGAAAGGAAACTGAGAATAAACTTGGGTTTCAACTTCGTACCACAAAATTAAAGCGAGCAGTCACTTTACAAAGTATCTTCATTATTATGGAAAGCTTACTTGCTTTTGTTGCATGACCAGCTGCAGTTTGTTTATTCAAAGTAGATGCAAGTGGCTCGGAAAAACACTAGAATAATATTTTCATTTATCTCTGTACTTTTCCTTTATGATGCAGCCTTAATATGTAGTTGTTTCCTTGTGTTAAAGAGCTGTTGACCGGGCGTTCAACAGCTTCATATTATTGGCATCGTTAAGAGATTTGCATTTCCCGTTCTTAAGATAAAATGTCTGTCTACCTACGCGTGAAAGACTCGGTGTAATATTGCTGATTACGACCTAAATACACACATCAAAAGTGTCTAGGGATCAACATATATTTTTGCAATAACTTTTCTCCTGATTGATATTAATTAAAATGTTCTTTAAGGATTCATCAAATAAAGTGTTATCGTTTGTCACAGTAACGATAAACCAAGTCACCTTTGCATTCATAAAGAAATTTGCCATTTTCCTAATAAAGGGATTTTTGACATTCGAACCACTAACATTAAAGTTCGAAAAAAAGACTGAAATAACAGTTTTCTTTAAAATTTTATTGGGTAACTTAAACAATTAATAATCCGTGTTTCTACCGCGAACACTAACAACACAAGAACATCGGTTTGGCATACTCAAAATGAGTTCATCCAAATCACGCTGTGGAATGGCCGCCCATGTTCGTTGCAACAACAAAAAAAGGTCTTCTTGCGACTGGATACCCTCCATATTCGGCAGAGCTCTTCTCTGTAGCATATCCCATGCATGCTCAATCGGGTTCAAGTCTGGCGACTGAGCAGGCCAGGGCAGGACATTGATGTTAGCTGCGGCGAGAGTCTGTCTTACAACTCTTGCGGTGTGCGGTCGTGCATTATCATGCATTAACTGAAATAAGGGACCGATTTGCACTTGTAGAGGAACGATGACGTCTGATACAATCGTCTCAGCATAAATTTGAGCGTTGAGGTTGCCTCTGATCCAAATCAACTCAGTTCTTCCGCCGATCCAAATACCCGCCCATACCATGATGGTTCCACCACTATAAGGATGGACTTCCTGGCAGGATTTTAATCGCTGTTGGCGTCCAGGGGTTCTCCAGTGTCGTATACGTCTTGTATCCGGTCTCATACCAAAACGAGACTCGTCAGAAAAGCACACGAAACGCCATTGTTCTTCTGCCCAATTTCTGTGTTCAAGAGCCCATTGATATCGAATCCTACGATTGTGCATTGCTATAGGTGGTACCCGTAGCGGTCTTCGGGAATGAAGGTTCACTTCATGCAAGCGGTTTCTGACTGTTTGGTCGCTAATTAAGTTCCCTGAAGAGTGATGAAGCCTCACGGCTAACATCATGGCGGTTATTGTTGGAGCTCTTCGAGTTAAGATTTGAATGTATCGGTCTTGTCTCCGTGTGGTGCAGCGATACCGTCCTCCATGGCGCTCAGCCACGGTACCAGTGCTTCGGTAACGTGTCCAAAGTCGACTGATAACACTCTGACTTGTATTCAGAGCTAAAGCCACAGTACGTTGCCGGGAACCAGCTTCTATCATTCCCACGGCTCTGAGCATTTCTTCCCTGCTTAAATGACGTCGCCGCTCCATAATAACGTTGGTTTTAATCAGTAGTAGGGAAACAGTAGCACTAATAATGTCTTCAATGCGTTGTATGTTTTTATAGGGAAAATATTGACAGCTGATTTTCATCTTTTACTCGAATTTGATTTACAGTTCCTGATTCAAATTATGAAATGCACCAAAAAGGATCCATATAAATTTATAAAATCATAAATTTATTACAAAGCCACATCTCAATCTCAAGAAATCCGCATAAAAATGCTTGATCCCTAGACACTTTTGATGTGTGTAGATGCAATTATAACTCCGAGAGGCATTTCATTTTCCTTTCTTCCTTATTGCTTTAATTAGTCGATTTTTTTTTGTTATTACTTTTTGGTTCGTTTCTAGAAATGTGTCGCTTTATCGTCTTGTCGTTATTGCGTAACGTACGTCTCGTTTGCCTTTGAGTTTTTTTTATAATTAGGGAATCTCTATTCTATAGTTATCTAAGCCTAAGTTCTGATTTTTATTTTCCAACGATGTGGGAGACAAATGTTAAAACTTCGATGCTGTCGATACTGATTTCTGAACACTATATAGTGCTACCAATAAAGAGCAATTATCTAAATTCGGCATTAGTTTTGTCGCTGTCGACCGTTTCTGCAATACAAAGAGTAGATAATTATTTACAGTTTAAAACATTTTTGAAACGTCTTTTATTGCTTACTGCTTATGATTAAATAATAAGCAATATAAAGAGAACACGGAACGAAAAAATATTATGTTCATTGTTATGGAAAATGAGCTGTATAATGGTCTTTTATATTAAAAGCTCTTTTAAAGAGGCCGTCCCACTAAGTCTTTAATGGGATTGAATAATAAGCTATAAAGATTTTGAATGGTCTAACTAAATGGTTTATTCTTTCCGCCCTGTTTGTGAGCGGTAGCGCGTAATTCTTTAGATGCACGATTTACTATCCGGGATAGCTAGATTGTTGTATTGGGAGTCGATAAAATAAGCTTAAATGGGTTCGGCTCGTATATCAGAGTCGGCATCATAAAGGTGGGTACCAACTGTCAAATGGCTCATTGTGGCGGCTTGGCTTTATGATGGCATTTTTACAGGCAGGTACACGCTTTGAACGTCTGCCATGCCGCCCGCCAATTATATTCTACTTAACTCGGTGTCTACGTCCAGTTTTATACACTTCGGACAATTTGCTTTGAAATAACACCTGCGGCCCATACATATGTCAAATCATACGATAAAATCTTTATTGACTTGAAAAGTCGGTTCTTTACGTTAAAAGAAATTATTTTATGACTCCTGGTTAAAAAGTGATCGTAAAATTTTAAGGGATTCTTAAATCATTGTCACTCTACAAAAACTCTTTAAGTTGCATTAAACGAAAGTTAGCTTGAATGTAATAGTTAATAAGGTGGTTTGAATATAATGTTAAATTACAAAATTGGTTACAAGAACTTTACTCATAGATGAAGTAGGTAGGGAATAAATTTTTAGGGTTCCGTAGTCAACAAGGAACCCTTATAGTTTCGCCATGTCCGTCCGTCCGTCCGTCCGTCTGTCCGCAGTTTAGCTCAGAGACGCACAGTCCTAGAGAGTCTTTAAAAAATATTGATAGTTTTCATTAACAATTTTTTGATAAAAAAATTCGTTTGTGAAATATTAAGCTTTAAAGTGCTAAATTTTGCTCGACTCGAGTGTCCCCCCCCTCTACCAGCTAAACGGTTATGTTTGGGGGTGTGAAAAAATTCACAATAGTAGTATATATAACGAAGTTTAAAAGAAAATTATCATGACTAAGTAGGCTTGACAACTTTACGAGTAATAGTCGACCAACTTATAAAATGTACTTGGATAACATATTTTCGTAAACAAAATGTATCGGAGAACATGCTCTTCAACTGCAAATGTAAGTTTGTCAACTTTATTTTTACAGCTATGTTTTTACGGTATGTTTTTTGGGGATAGGTAGGTTTTTATCGTCAACTATTTTTAACTTACTTCAAAAAAAGGGGGAGGTTCTAAATTCGTCGTAATCTTTTTTTTTATGTATTTTCCCCGATTTCTCAAAGACTCCTGGACCGATTTTGAAAATTCTTCTTTTTAAAATTAAATTCAGCGAATCAGTTTAGTTAATTCGCATAAGTATTTTGATGGCCAACTACGGAACCCTACACTGTGCGTGGCCCGACACGCACCTGGCCGGTTTTTTAAAGGATTTGAAAGGTAGCACAAGTTTCAGTCTGGGCAATAGGTCCATACAAATTCAAACATTGCATTCATGTGTTTGTCAGAACCTGACATGTCCAACATGTCTTACAAAAATCCAGAAGATTGATTAATCTAGATGAGAGGATAAACCGACCTATTACATTATTAGACTTTAATGAAAGGGCGTAAAAGCTCCGTCTGATACCTAATCGAATAAGACTGAGCTTTTTATACTCTTGTTTAATCGCTAATAATCATAGCAGAACAACTTTTGTTTGACATCAATGAAGCGTAGCTTTTGTATGGATGTTTGTGTACTTTGATTACCAAACTATGGTCTCTGTTTTGTTTTGTTCGTACTAAATCCGCAGTTTGTCGATGACGGTAGCTCTAATGAGGCGACTTTCCAGTTTTAGCGGTGCTTTGTTTACCAACTTTGAGTTTTGAACAATTCCAACTGAAGTAGGTATTGTGCTTTGTTTTTTTTTTGATAAAGACTGTTTTAATAGCACTTGATTTAGCAATTTTCTTTGAGTCTGTAGTCGATATTCAAATGTATTGCTCAGCTCCAATTGGTGATCAATATTTTCATTATGCAGTTTATTCTCTTTTCTCATATAGCTAAATATTACAGACGCACAGGCCGATCTTCCCGGATAAGCCACATTTGCCGAGGTTGGTCTGTGGCTGGGTGCCCGTCCGACCACCGTCATAGACTCATAGCGAGTTTCCTCTGTACCTCGGAAAGCATGTAAAGCCGAGACCAACGGGTCTCGGCTGCCATATTGTAGACCTTCGACAGTTGTTACTGTTAGTCAGAAACTCGAAAGTCTGTCAACCAGTTTACCAAGGGGTATCTTAAGATTCAGTTACTGGGTAGTGGAGGTCAGATAGACAGTCGCTACATGTTAAATACTGATATTGAACTGCACGCGGTTCGACTGGAAGTCGACTAACAAAAATTCTGAAAACATCACTCAAAACCCTACACGCATTATTTAAAACTACATACTTTCAATCTATCAAATGGATTTGTTCTAGTTGTAAGTAATACTTGAGTATTGAGTGACGTTCTGTTATACGGCCTTAAAAGTATATCGTACAATCTATTCATCGTTTCCCAGGCCATCCTTTATCTAACTGTTTTCTCAAAACTTTTCTTTTGGATCAAATTCCCATATTATTGTCTTTGGGTGACAGGCTCCCAGGTGTCTTTTCTAACAGTCCCATTTAAGTAAGGAGAGAGCTTAGCCTGTCAGATAGTACAATTTCAATCTTTCCGTTTGGCTCCATTGCCGACTTGCCGTTCATTGCTTCGTACTTGTTATTTGAGATAATGAATAGAGAAAAGGGGCCAGTATGAGGAGACATCTTGCGTTATGGACTTATGGCTCTAAGTGTTGAAAGACCAGTAGTCTCAGTTTTTGCTTTCTGTTATGGTTCTGCTTAATTACAGTTTCCAGAATCTATAACCATTCTTTCTATTTGCATTGCGTTTCGGATAAAAGTTGACAAATTGTCGGCGCTGCATGATTGTCTTCTTCTTCCATACTTTATTGCTCTATTTCTGTTAATACCCGTAATGGAGAAGTCAAAATGGTAATTATTGTTGCTGCTTATGCCTACTTCCTGGTATTCTTATTTTTTATTTGATTGTATTTTCCTACTTCCTGCTCGTAATTTGCTAAATTAAATTAAAATTGGCAGGCTATACTTGGGTATTTTTGAGTTTGTTTTGCAAAACTTGTATTTAATAAGGTGAAAAATTATGCCTAAAAGAACATGGCTAATCTGTGCGTGAGGAGGCGGTGTGCGCGGCGCGGGCGCAGGCCGGAGGGCGGTCGTTTTGTTCGGTGTCGATGCCGATGACAGGTGGAGGGTGCGCAGGGCCGGTGGGGGGCGCGGCGCCCGCGCGCTCGCGTGGCCCTCTCGCCTGAGTCACGCGCGCCTCGTAATGCTTGCATAATAATAATGACGGATGCCGATCGCGCGGCGGCTCCTTTGATCTGCGGCGCGTTTGATCTCGCCGCCGGAGCCGGTCCCGCCGCCCCTGCCGCACAAACGAGCCGCCCGCTCGCGTACTCGGTCGGGCGGCGCGCAGCGGCGAGCGCTGGCCCTTCGCCCTCGCTCTAAATAGAGGCTTTATTTTGTAAACAGCGGGAGCGCTACCGTGCGCGCGCGTGGTGCGGCGGCCGGCCCGAGCCCGCAGTGGTGCGCCTGCGCCCGCCAGTATGGGGTGTGCTCCGGCCCGCTGTCTGCGCCCGCGCTGCGACCACCTCCGGGAGCGATGACGCGCCTCAGCGGCTCGCTCCGCCGCTACGACAACTGGATTGTTTGGACACTCTGTGTACGCATTGCTTTATTATTTTGTGACATGTGTTTTTCATGCCGGTCTCAGTTAACAGTGAGAGTAAATAGTGAACATCTCTTTAATGAGGCGGGAGTTTACATGTTCGTGCTCTCTGGCGTTTAAGAATCAATATTGAGATGAGAAATATCGATTTAGGTGAATGTGTTTATCAGTGATTCGTTCCTTTACGTTACTGCTGCAAGAAAATTAGCTGAGATTTTAATCAGTCTTGAAGTAGACAAGAACATGTTTTTTCACTAATGAGAGAGAGTTTATAGGCGACCGTGATCTAGCTGGCCGGCTAGTTCTAGGTTTTCTTTCAACTTTATGTCCTCTTCAGCTGATCATTCTGTGAACTTATTCGGTGTCTAACTTTGTTTAACTACTGCTTCTATGAAATCATTTCAGTTTTCAAGTTTTACGCCGTAAAAATTCATAGAAGCTGTTGGAACAGTAATTCTTCCAAGAAGACGTTATCTTGATTAACATCGGTGTATATAATGACTCATTAGTTGTTTGGTTTGGTTTTGAATATACCTACTCTCGCTAAAGATAGCAAGACAAGAAGTTCAGCGTTGATTGTTTTACAGCTAACTGCCTTCATCAGTCAGCTGTCTAATGAGTATTTTTTATCGGGTTCTGCATCTCTTACGATAAATTTTATTATCAACTCGACATTGTCTAGTTGATCCTGTGCTTTTATTACATAAAGTAAATGTTACTTTATCAATTATTTACATATTAGCTGTTACCAGCGGTTCCACCCGCTACAACTCTGAAATTATCCCACGGGAAGATAAAATCGGGATAAAAACTATCCTAAGTATTTGTTAATCCAGGTTATAAAGTACAAATAATGTATTTTTTTACCACATTGTATCTAAATCCGTTCAGTGGTTTTTGCGTGAAAGAGTAACAAACATCCATCCATCCAAACAAACTTTCACGTTTATAATAATTATGTACGTATTAGTAGGATTTATACATAGGTAATTAGGTACGTTATTAGAATCAATACTGTATAGATTGGAATCTGTTATTGTTGCCTAGAAGCCTTTGTCAAGGAATACTTCTTTGAATCAGTATGCAGATTTATTTTATGTACTGCCTTATTAAATGTGTCTATTTATTACATTATTTTCAATTAAAGCTAGTTTTGTTGGTGTTTTTTTTATTACTTGAGTGCTTACTACTTCACTGCTACTACAACCCATTCTAAAATGGGTATTAAAGTTATTTACGAGTGTCCATAAGTACCTGCAATCCATTTAAATAGGTACATTTAGTAGTCTTGAGTAAAATCATAAGGTTTTAAAACTAGATCTCTTAGAAAGAAATATAGTCCAGTCATTAAAGCCCAAACCCGAAAATAATTAGTAACTTGCTGAAATTTTAGGGGGTTCTTAAGGAAGGTAAAATAACATACCGGGTGATTTTGCAGCGTTCTGGGGTGTACGGAAAGGGTTGAAAAGGGGTGAAAAGGTGTTTTTTGCTAATAACATTGCCAAAAAAATTAGTAACACGCTGCAAATTTGGAATAAGGTTGTTCTTACGGTTTTGTAACGTGTATTAAATTTGCAGCGTTTTGCAACATACGGAACATTGTTTTTTTTTAAAAACAGTGCAATTAGTTAAAAACAGGGGTAAGAAAATTAGTAACACGCTGCAAATTTGGAATTAGGTTGTTCTTACCGGTTTGTAACGTGTATCAAATTTGCAGCGTTTTGCAACATACGGAACATTGTCTATTATTGAAAAAACAATGAAATTATTTAATCACACGGGTGAAAAAAAATTGTAACTCGCTGTAAATTTGTAATTAAGTTGTTTTTACCGTTTCGTAACGTATATCGCACTGTTTTTTTAATAATAAACAATGTTCAATTTGTTGTAAAACGCTGCAAATGTGATATACCTTACGAAACGGTAAAAACAACTTAATTACAAAATTTACAGTGAGTTACAATTTTTTTTTAACCCGTGTGATTAAATAGTTTCATTGTTTTTTTAATAATAGACAATGTTCCGTATGTTGCAAAACGCTGCAAATTTCATACACGTTACAAAACGGTAAAAACAACCTAATTCCAAATTTGCAGCGTGTTACTAATTTTCTAACTCCTGTTTCTAACTAATTGCACTGTTTTGAAAAAAAACAATGTTCCGTATGTTGCAAAACGCTGCAAATTTAATACATGTTACAAAACCGTAAGAACAACCTTATTCCAAATTTGCAGCGTGTTACTAATTTTTTTGGCAATGTTATTAGCAAAAAACCCCTTTTCACCCCTTTTCAACCCTTTCCGTACACCCCAGAACGCTGCAAAATCACCCGGTATCTTATTTTACCTTCCTTAAGAACCCCTTAAAATTTCAGCAAGTTACTAATTATTTTCGGGTTTAGGCTTTAATGACTGGACTAATATGAATATTTCGAATGGGATCTGGCCACTTGCTCCATAATTTATGTACAAATCTGCAATAATCTGTGTTTATTGCAACTAAACTAGTTACCTATAAAGGAAATTGAGTGCCATAAGAAAGATTAAAATGAAGACTTTATGAACTCATCTGCATTTGAAACATACATATTAGTTAATTTATAGATATTAAGCCCCACATAGCAACTAGTCCTAGCTTAGTTTCCTAGAGTTTTCTAAGCGTTTTGTTTCATGTCTTTAGACTTGGTAAAAGCTTATTTGGTAGGTTATGTACTATCTTTATGTTAAAAAACTGGGATTGTTGCCCCAGCGGTATAGTTACCTCGATTGTAATTACTCTAGTTTCGCGGAAAATCACAAATTCTTACGAGTATTTATCTATTAAAAGACTCTAAAACGACCTCTAAGTTGGTCATGTTACAGGTTTCTATGCGATTGCATGTGAAGGCATGAAGGTGCGATCAAAGTTTTTACGGGATTGTGGTGTTTTTCTCGGCGGGCATCTATTGCATGGAATAGGCAACTATCCCGTATATGGGATAGAGCAATGATATTATAAGTAAAAAGGTGGGATAGAGACATTTAGAGGTGTACTAAAATCGCCAGTAGGTACCTACCTACTTTTTTTTTAAATTTTATGCTAAGAATAAAATAAAGAACTCGTACCACCTATCGGTTTTACAAATTAATTAAGTATGTATTTTAATTTTTGTACTTATAAAGTTAGGTTTTGCCCTTGTCTAAATGTATTTATTTTTAGGTCACGGTTGATTGGTTCCATTCCAATATAACAATTTCTTCGTTTCAATACCATGGATTCCTTCAATAATATTTCCGAAAAAATGTTATTGGCGAACTGAGGAATTTTACGTACAAATTGTTGGCCTTATGCTTTCTCGAATTTTGTGATTCGTGAATTTTTTTGTGCGTTGATTAATTTGGCATATAATTAATTAATTATTTATACAGAATTAAATCAACGTTGAACCTTATTGGGTTCATTGAGCTAGATAGAATACATTATTTTATACTAAGTAGGTATGTAAGATCTTTTTAGAAAATCTCAGAAGGTAAGTATAGACATCCAGCATGTCCACTTACCCCAATCTATCGATTCGATTCGATGGATTTTCAACTTTATCACAAAAATAGAAGGTCTGTTGGAGTTGAAGGATTGACTTGGGGTACGTTCTTGTACTGGCATCTACAGAATACGTACATCAGAAGCTCGGAACACCTTGTAAAAGCACTTTACTATGTTACCTGTACGACATTCGTACTCAGTTATGTAAACGTAAATAGGACATAAGGACAATAACAATATCCTAGTTAGAAAGTGGCCTACATGACTTGCTCGGTAACCCGTGTCTTCAATATCTATTTTTTAGACCTTTGTGGACCTAATTTTATTGGATAGGTTTATGGTTTTGCAATTTCGGATACCTATAAGCGTTTTGGAAAACGAATCATAGTTCTTGTCACAAATCTTGTTTATTTGACGCAATACTATTAAATTGGTTTTGATTGGAATAGTACATTTTTCTCCGAGGGGTGAAAGTTACTCATTTAAGTCCCGACATGGGGTTTGGCGTCCGTAACGTACGACGCTTTTAGAATTGGCAATACGTCACAAATTAGTAAATTTTTTATTTGAATGACTGACGTCACTCTCGAGTTTTGTTGAGTATCTAGTCTTAGTAAATATTCATTGTTTTATAGAAAAAAAAAACACGTGTCCGTTATTTTTCAAAACTCAAATATTTATCTATCTAATAATATCTATCTATCAAATACCTATCTTGATACTGTCAAATAGCGGCTACACGATGATTGTAGTGTCCGCTACACGATGAGACGACACGATTCTGTGCAAATTGACTTTATTCATCTAATTAGACTGTCTTGCGGTCATTAGGGAGTATTATTGTCTGGGTCTGGGAAAGGGTATCGGGCAAGGGTCCCTCGTTTTGTGCTTGTTAAATCGCAATAAGATTTCGGCCACCGGGGACCTAACCCTGGTGGCAACCGTTCTCTTTGTGCCTTTGTTTTCAAACGTGTGTGGGCGTATCGTAGATGATAATAATATTTTTATTTCATTTTATGAGTATTTGACAGCCATATTGAACTAGTGGTTACGAACGCTATTGTGCTGATGCACAGACCTGATGGTCTTGTGGGTACGTTTTCTATGTTGGGCAAAATGTTACTGGGTTTGTATCTACCAGAAATATTAACAAAAACACACCCAACATTTCGATGGCAATAATGGCGAGATCTAGCAAGGTCTCACCTCTGGGAAAATTCGTGTTCTTCGTATTATTACGCCCAAAAATTCTGTCTGTACAATTATGTTTCGTAATTTCGCAGCCACCGATTGAACAGTCCAATGGTCAAAGCAGGTTCGAATCGCAGCGATGAACATGCTTTTAATTTTTATTTTTGTCATATTAAAAAGTGGTTCTCTATTTTCTATGGGGGTCTTCTATTTGCAACGAGCAGAACTAGGTCTACCAGGTACTCAAATAATTCATTAACTGGTAAAATGAGGGCGTAGACTTTAGTTTTAGGAAGTACTCGTACAAGAGTGTGTGATGTCTGTTATGCTACTTTCATGTTGCTAATTAGTGTTGTATGTGCTGTGCAGGTGATACTGTGTGGAGCGTGTGAGGGCTCGGCGCCGCCCGACAGCCTGCGCTTGGTGTGGCTCTCCAACACTTCGCTCACCTGCAACGATGGATCTCCTGCCGGGTACGGTATTGCAATGATCACCAGGGCCCCCGCTACCATATGTGCAATGTGTGCAATGCACACGGGCGCCATCCTTTAGGGGCGCCAAAACCAAGGGCCCAGAAAAAAAAAATGAAAAAAAAAAATTGTTAAAAGAAAAGTTGAGAACCTAACTAGGATTACTTTTAAGTAGGTACCTACTAAAGACTTCAAAATTTGTAATATTTGTAATATTGTATCTCACTTTTAGATTAAAACTTGAAGTCCGGAAACGTTAAACTTTTAGAGCTCACTGCGTTCTTCTATGAAGAATTGCCTTGTCCTATTCCAAAAAGCTAAAAAATTTCGCGCTCGCTTCGCTCGCGCTTAAACTAAGGTTGACGTTCGCTTTTCATGACCTCGCTTTTGATAGCTCATTTTTCAAAAGCAAATGCTTATGTTAGTTAATCTTGTATTGGTCTACTAAAAATAAAATTTGTCTTGTCTAAGATGGTATGGAACTCTGGGTGTGAAGTTTGAGTAGCACTTGATGGTTTTTTTTTGTGTTTAAGTTATGAAGCGCAGGGCACTGAATTTTAAAATACGCCACTGACCAACATACAATCAAAAAAAAAAAGATAATTCAAAATGCCTTAAGGGGCGCCAAAATCCTTTTTTGCACACAGGCGCCAGTAGACCTTACGGGGGCCCTGATGATCACTATCATCATGCTTTATCTGAGCGAAATACATCAAGGACCAAACAGCAGTCCTGCAAAGTACCTTTCTCATTATTTGAAAGGCAGAAAGTTGTAGAAGCCTTGAGGACGCTGAAAGTTGAGAATTTTTACTACGATTGACTGAATAAAATATCATAACAGCAATTTTGACGTTGTGTAATGATTTCAGGTACTATTTCCGGCGCGGTACGAACAGTGATCACTGGGTGGTCTACCTGGAAGGTGGCGGCTACTGCTGGGACCCGGCGTCGTGCCGCGCGCGCTGGCGGCGCCGGCCCGCGCTCATGTCATCGTCGCGCTGGCCGCGCGCGCGCCGCGCCCCCGCCCTGCTATCCGCCGACCCCGCTGCCAACCCGCTGTGGCATGCCTCCAACCACGTGCTGCTGCCCTACTGCTCCAGCGATATGTGGGCCGGCACCAGGGACACTCGGCACCAAGGCGCCGGGTTCGTATTCGCCGGCCGGCTCATCGTCCGAGCTGTCCTCTCCGATTTGTTCCGCTACGGCCTCGCTGGTCGCATGCTGCTCGTGGGCTCCAGCGCTGGCGGCGCCGGCGTCATGCTGCACGCGGATGCCGCACGACGCGCGCTGCGCTCGAAAGGCGTGCGTGTTGCTGCCATCGCAGATTCTGGCTGGTTCCTCGACCGCCCTGCCCGCACTCGACGCGCCCCTGCCGCCACAGTTGCCAGACTCGGCCACACTCTCTGGCGCGGCAAGCCACCGACGTCATGTGTCCGCGAGCACATTGCTGAGCCGTGGCTGTGCTACTTTGGCTACCGACTCTACCCGCACATTCGCACGCCGCTGTTCATCTTCCAGTACTTGTTTGATTCAGCTCAGCTGGCTGCAGAGGGTGTGCGTGCTCCTCGAACTAGGTCCCAGTGGGATGCTGTTCACCAGACGGGTGCAGCATTACTGTCAAGTTTGGGTCCAGTTCGAGCTGCCTTCGCCCCCGCATGTCTAGCACACGGAGCGCTCGCACGTCCCGAATGGCAGGCTATAAACGTTTCGGGCATAACATTGCCGCGCGCCATCGCGTGCTGGGAGCAGCGGCTGGGAGGCGGCAGGAGGCACGCGCGCGGCGGGTGCGCGCCGCGGCGGCTGGTGGAGCGCTGCACGTGGCCGCAGTGCAACGGCTCGTGCCCGCGCCTGCGCGACCCGCGCACCGGGGAGGAGGTGGCGCTGGCGTCGCTGCTGCAGAGCTTCGGGCTGGACGTGCGCGGCGCGGCGGCCGCCATGGGCCTGGACGCGCGCGCGCTCACTCGCATGAGTCGCGCCGAGCTGCTGCCACTGTTGGCGCCCCACATGTGACCATTTTTAATGGACTGTTTAAGTGCTTCCTGGCACTGTGAATCTACCTCGTTTTTGTTGTACAAGTACAAGTAATATTACGTATAGTTGTTAGATATTATTTATTGTTCGTCGAACTTAGTGTATTTTTAAGTAAAGGGCTGGAACTCTTTCGTTTTTGTTTTCTTCCTAATTCTCATTTTTCTACAAGTACATTTTGTATCTACCACAGATCAATAATTTACTGTTCCATACATTTATACAGGGTGACTTTTTTACCACCGTCCAAAATTTTTCTATGCATTAGGTATCAATCACTAAACCCATTCTTGAAAAAAAATCGATACGTTAAATTTTCATATTAAATCATTTTCTCATCCGCTCTGTGTGGTCACTAAGCTAAACGTTAATAATATACACTTGCCGACGCATGAAACGAATAGAGCGCACCCCGCTCACCCCCCGCCCCGCCCCGCTACACCTGAGCGACACATCACAGCGCGGTGTCCAGATTCATCAACTTTTTATAGATAACATTGAGACGTAATATCTCGATATTTTTGTATTGATTGATACAAAAAGAAAAAAAACGTATTCAATGATTTTCGCCAAAGATCTATATTAAAATTTAGATGGTGACTTAAAAATCACCCTGTATATTTTAAGAATTAAAAATCAAGAAATCTTTGGCATATCTGTATTTTATATACAATTATTACCGACCCTTTTAAAGGACCGACGGACTAGTTTAGGTCTATCTACAAATAAAATACTTATCTAATAATATCTCACTATTTGTCCCCCGGGCGCAGTCATGGCAGTGATGAGGCGGATATTCATGATCAGCAGGTAACTAGATAAATTGATTGGGCGAGTAGAGCCGGCGCGGCGGGTCCTCCCGGGCTCGCGCGCGCGGCAGCCAGGGCGCGCGCCGGCCCGGAACAAAGGCGCGACCACGACGTCTTGCGACCACGATAAGTCCCCCGCTACGAAAGCGTTTTTGACGATGTCATAATCGAGAGGCGCGCTCTTCACTGATCATTATAGATAAATCGACGACGTCATTTCCTAAGAAGAAGTCCGTGGACACTATATTGGCTCGAGTCCGCCAGCGTGTCGCAAGACGAGCGGTCACGTTGCGGTTGACGTCATCAGCGTTTCCTCGTAAGGAACCGCGCAGGAACAGGATGTCTAGCACGGTGGGTGTGGTCTGCGCCATCGCAGAGAACAGCGGCGAGCGCGCCGTCGGCTGCGGCGACGACGAGATGGCGCCGTCTAAGTACTGTAACAACTCTGTCGGACTGTTCGTGTTAGCCCACAAGTGAGGTAGAATGGGCCACAGCCACGAGTTTTCTGGAAATACAAAAGGTTTTTAAGACATACCAGAAACATTGATTTTATATATCTGATATAGCATATTTATATCGACTATAGAACACTGAAAACGTGAGTAAATTAGTAATGAAGACCCTGGAAACCTGCTTTATCAGAATTTAATTATCTGCCAATTATAATGAGACGTAGGCGATATTTATAGAATGGAAATTAAATTAATATGACAGTAATTATATTTTTTTTTTCTGTTAAATTATAATTTAATGATGATAGATTACAGTTCCGCGAAAATGATAAGAGACTAATGAGAGAAGTACGGGTTAAAACAATAACGACTCTTGAGTGAGTTTATTACTGCACGATTGAGAAACAATCAGATTATTTTATAACCATTTTCTACGGATATCAGCGTTACAGAACTTATCTTCCTCTCATTAGAAATGATGTTGATCAAAATATGCTCAATTTAATATATGTAGGTAGGTACTCACGAGAAACTATAGAGTTATCGACGTAACTGAACAGCAAGCGTTTGTTTGCGTTGATCAGCGTCTGTAGTGTGGGCCCTTTGGACCCCACGCCAGTGCCGAAGTCATCGGCTGCTGCCAAGTGGGGGCCCAGCTCTCTCTGGATTATCTCTAAGAGGCCTGCGTGCACGGCCCTGATTGGGGCCCCATCTGGTTGGTAGAAACCGAGGGGGAAGTGATGCGCATCCAAGAATACCACCTGGAATCATGAGGAAGATTCAATTAACTAAGGATTGCATAAGGATTTAGTTGTCTTCGTAGATGTATTGATTAAACTTAGTGACAAATTAAAACGATGATGTCAGGGACGAACAGTTGACATTAATCACGACAAGAATTTTAATTTTCATGCTCTATTGAGTAACTATTGATTGGGAAACGCCATTTGATTTAAAAACTTGCTGCAAGCATAACATACCTCTTTAGTGGCATCAAGGAACGCTCTTATTTCTCTTAGAAGTGGGATTAATGGACGGACTCGAATTAAGTTATGATTCAGCCAGTATCTGAAAATGTGTAAAAACAAAATTTACTAACCATAGACACGACTGCTTACTTTAATTTATCAGTAAATTAACTTTCTGGAGTATTTGAGCAATAACTTGCTAACCGAAGTAGCCATGCGAGACCATTGATCGACTGACCGAATGATTATTTGATATACAAATTGGTTTATCGCCACATTATCTGCATTAACTTCTGTTACATCACTTCCAAGCAACGGCATACCGCGAACGTGCTCGAATTGGCAAATTAGGACGTGCACAATTTTTATTGACACTCGAGTGACCGCAGTGATCGAACGACTTGCGAAGTGAAGCAACAATTCGATGAGTCGGTCAAGTTGAATGAGTGGCAGTTCTCAACTCATCTAGGCTACTCTAGGCATTCGAGAGCACTTTGGTGGTCTCTGTCGTATCACATAAATACATTCGGTGAATGCGGACAGCACGTGATCCGATTTTTTTTATCGTGGTAAAATCATCAAATGAGTCCTCCAACCCAGCGGGACGGGACGGGGCTGTCAGATTCCAATCCACGGTGTTCGTTCAATAGTCCTTTACGTTCTAGGGTCACGGTTACCTGGAAGTTAGTCCCGCGACCCTGGCAGGCTATACGAAAATATGTGAAGTGAGCTAACTGTAGGATACCCAATGGTACTATTTATTTACTAATTTGGTATGGTAGGCCAGAAAAATGTTACAAACTTACAACATTGAGGGAGATTGCGTTCAGTTTAGTTTTCTTTTATTGTCCCAAATAAAATATAATAGGAGAAAATTAAAGTTTACAAACCTGTTTTCAACATTTGTATAAAAATCGTAGTAAGCGATCCGGAAGTCGAAATATCTGATGCCGTGCACGAGTTGGCCCCAGATGGAGCGATCTTGGCACAGCACGAAGCTGTCTCGAGACACGGAACTGACTTCAGTGTTGAACTTCCACGCACCTGCATTGTGCGTGCCCGCGATCGCTAGATCACCTATACGCAGGTTGTTGATCTTAGACCTGAAGATTTTAAAATATAATAATCAGACAATGTTATCTTATATATAAAATTTCCGTGTCACAATGTTAGTTACGGTACTCCTCCAAAACGGCTCTACCGATTTTTACCAAATTTTATATGCGTATTCAGTAGGTCTGAGAATCGGCTACTATCTATTTTTTTTTATTTATATGGCAAAACAACGTTTGCGGGTTCAGCTAGTAATGTATAAAATAAAAGAGAACAGGCCGGAATCGCGCACAAAGAGTTCCGAACTATTCAATCACCTTTGTTGTATGGGAGCTCCCTTAAATATTGATTTTATTCTGGTTTTTAGTATTGGTTGTTATGGGGGCAACAGAAATACATCATCTGTAAAAATCCCAACAGTCTAGCTGTCAAAGTTCTTGAGATTCCGCCTGGTGACAGACAGACGGACAGACAGATAGACAGACAGAAAGCGGAGTCTTATTAATAGGGTCCCGTTTTACCCTTTGGTTACGGAACCCTAAAAAAAAAGGAAATGAGAGACGTTTTATAAAAACATTTTACTTATAGTGCACTTTGGTCAAAGGAAGCTTTTGCTGTGTAATAGACGATGTTGCAAAGACGACATAATTAACTTGGTTATAGTTGTCGTACCTACGGTATGTATCTCTGTTTATTTCATTTATAATAATAACTAGCGACCCGCCCCGGCTTTACACGGGTAGTAGAAGAACTTCCTATAATTATGTTTCAAAGAGATAGGCTTGGCTTGACTTTAATTATCGTCATAATTTAATTTGCACAAAACTTTCCATATGATCACTCTATTAGTGAAAACTGCATGAAGATCAGCTCAAATAATCCTAGTATTTGAGTTTATCGCAAACTGACAGACCGACAGACGCGGGGAAGACTCGGCGATATTAAACGTTTGCTACGACTTTTAAAGGAGATGGATATCATTCCCATACAAGTCTGGCTTAGGCATGGCCAAAAATTTAACAACATATACCGTAAAGGCTTAAGTTTATTTAATAGCCTAATATATGTTTCATTACTCTAAAACTCGTTGGGTACGAGATAATTAACATAAGACGAAGTGAACATTGTTGGTAGGTACCTATGTCATTTTGACATATTATAAACACAAGATAGACACATGAAAACGAATGCGTATTACGGATCTTCCACAATTTAAACACACATGACGATGCCCGATTCTAGGGCTGGACGACTGGCTTGTACCAGACTGCGATAAAGTCTGCCTAACCAATAAATAACAGGCATCGCACACATGATCAGGTGCAGTGACCTAAAACAATAAGATTAACATTTTTAATAAGGATGAATAAATATTATGGTAAGCAGTCCTCAGAAGACGGTCTAAAAATACTAAGACTAACCAATCTCGGAGAAATCCACCGTCTTAGAACAGATCGAATTTCATCCGAATCTACTAGATGGCTTCTTATTCGAAACGTCCTTATTCCACAATTAATGCAGCGCTGGTTTTCCATTATTGATAACCAAAATAAGTTGTCCAAAGTCTGAGTACTAGGAGATTGGAAGTCCGTGCAAGCAGGGGTCGGGAGAACAGATCAGAGTACGGGTAAGCAGAGGGCAGTTGGAAGAGCAACTAATAAAAGATACAGAGTCATTATAGACACAATAGAAAATGCAAAGTCCAAGAAAATAGGGGTCAGTCGGAAAACAACTAAATAGTAAGAATAAATTCACGATGCGAGCTGTAAAAACATTATGATTGCACAAAGTAATTTTAACATGAATGACTTTAATTGTCATGTCAGTTATGACATGACAGAAATGTCTTTACTGGAAATAAAACCCGTAGCACATGTACTAACATATTATTATATTTAAACTTATTTATGTGAAATTGTGTATATTTCTATATATTATCATGTTTTCACGAGAAAATGACTGAAATGATTTTGGTGACTTTTGGTACAGAGATAGATGATATCCTATTGACGCTAATAGGCTATATGGGTGGGAGGCAAGCGAGGAACAACGGATTGTGATTCATATTTTTTTAAGTATGTATAAACTTACTTATACACACCTCTTTTCCCATGGTGATGGGCTGAAGCTAAAGAATTGTTGTGTTCTCGTTTTTCTTTACATCCAACTTCATACATTCGCATCGCGCGTCGTTTTAATAGCACAAATAAGTATATAATATCGTTGTAGAAACATGCGGTGCCTAAGTATACTGCCGATCTTTGAGCAGTGACTACTAAGACCATTGCTGTATTTGTTAAAAAGTTCCTCTAGTACCTAGAACAGCATGCAATAATAGAATGGGCATGCGGACGGCGAGTATTGAGCGACTCGTTGTCCAACCATGGACCATGCCCGGGCCGGGTTGACGGCGCGTTGTGTTCCACGAGCGCCTCAAAGTGTGGAATGAAATAAATAATTGAGTATTGATTCGAGTATTGTGTCAGCATAAATCAAAAAAAATCAAAATCAAAGTATTTATTTCAAGTAGGCCAGTTACAGGCACTTTTGAATTGTCATAGACAATCAAAGGAATATTATTAAACACTACAAAAGTTATGGTGCTACAGTCCCAGTCACAAGACATAAAAACTGTGAAAGTACCGTAGATGCCCGTTCCAAGAAGTAGATCTCTATGGAGAAGAACGTGCAAGAAACTCCATGGACACTCTTTTTAGATCGCCAAAATAATTACAGAACCTTTGTTACATCATTCATTTGAGGTGGTACATTATGTGAGAACGATGTAGCAAGTTTTTGATTAAAAGTGTCCAGAGTAACAATTAAAGCAAAGACAATTCAAAAACAAAATGATCAATAATTATTAAAATAAACCGTGGCAGCTAAGAGATGACCAGTCTCAACTGACAGCGCCCGTTCACGAACATGACACATGCATCAGCACCATTCAGCTCAACCATTTTGGAGGGAGCTAAATGATCCGACACACGCGCCACCATCAGCGAGACATTTGAGTGAGCATGACACACTCAGCCGCCAGGGTCATTCAAGTCAACAAGAGACGTAGGTACTCAGTGAATGACAGCTCTGAAGTACATAGTACTCACACAATGTCGGCTATGAAACTATATAATACAAGGAAGATTGAATCTATACAATGCAAATACAGTTGTACAGTCTTCAGCAGCTCCAACAATGGTGTTAAGTATACTTCCACTATCAATTTATTTATACATTCACTGTCTCATGGAGCAGGACCAGTATGGAGCCAAGCATTTTCATCAGCGATATAGTCGCTCAGTTTATAATATGCCTGCTTACACAGTGTGCGTTTAATGCATGTTTTGAATTTCGTTTCATTCAGTTCAAGAACGTTTTGTGGTAGCTTATTATAGCATTTTAAACAGTACCCCATGAAAGAAGAGTCTACTTTGGCGAGTCTGAAGCCCGGCTGAACTAATTGGTTCCTACTTCTAGTATGATAATTATGTCTGTCACCTCTTTTAGAGAAAAGATGCAGATTTTTTCTAACGTACATTATATTTTCATAGATATATTGACAAGGTACCGTCAGGATGTTAATTTCCTTAAACAGTTCTCTTAGAGAATCGCGCCTACGGAGATTATATATGGCTCGAATAGCTCTCTTTTGGAGAATAAAGATAGACTCGATGTCAGCCGCCCTTCCCCACAATAAAATGCCATACGACATTATACTGTGGAAGTAACTAAAATAGACAATTCTCGCAGTATCAACGTCTGTGAATTGACGAATCTTCCAAACAGCATATGCTGCTGAACTTAATCGCCCCGCAAGAGTTGTAATATGAGGGCCCCATTGTAGCTTTGAATCAAGTGTTATACCCAGGAAAACTGTTTTATCGACGAATTCTAGTATCTCATCATCCAACACTATGTCATAATTACTATTTTTAACATTTGGTAAGGCAAACCTAATGCATTTAGTCATATTGACGGGGCCTCCCTTTAGAGGGCCAAAGCCGCCGGGGTCGCGGGACTAAGGAATTATCTTGATCCCGGAACTTAAAGGGCTATTGAAGGAAACCCTAGATCAGTCAGTACGAGTCTGAGTCTGACAGTCCCTTCCGCTCTGCCATGGGTGAGAGGACTCAATTGATGATTTTACCATGATAAAAAAAGGAGTCCCTGGAACAGCACGTTAAACCGAATAAACTGGTTTGGCTGACATATTTTAACGAATAATAATAAAGTAACTAAATACACCTACCAAAATATGTATATTTATTTTATAACTTCATGTGTAGTTGTCTTTAAAAAGAAGACAATGTTTCCATTACATAGACAAACCATTTAATCTATTCCTTATTTAATGAAAGACATGCATACATTACGTATAGTTTCCTTATACTTTAGTTTTCACTAAAACTACATTATCATATTTTTTTAAATTGATCTACCATCTTATAAATGGGTAAAAAAAGAATTATGCAATGAAGATTAAAGATTACTTCCTACCATTTTATTTCCAACAATTGCAACACTAGTTATTTCTTGAAAGCTTATACATGGTTGGCATAAAGGCCTCGAGCCATGCCAGAAATATTAAAAAAACATATGACAGCTTATGGACTCTAGCCAAAATAAAATTTTAATAATCTTAACAATACTTCTTATAATTGATTTCTTTCCACATACCGTTGGGGGAAAATGAATATCAGTATAGGATTTCAAATATTTTTAGCTTTTTTTTAAACATTATCGGGTCTCTGGCCGCGCCCAAGCCATGGATTATCCATGTCCTTTAAAAATCTCATATTTTTATAGTAAGTACACTTACCCTATGTCTTCCATCCAAGTGGGCTGTATTTTCAAGCAATTGTAGGCTTGTATTTCCATAACATTGCCGGCTGCCACCCATGGCCACAGACATTGGGGTCCTTTGGAACCAACGCCAGCTTCCCACCCAGCAGGTAGGGTCGCAGTACCAAGGGACACGTTCGTCACCACATGACCTTCAACCGCTGTCAGCGTGAATACTGATAGAGCGTTGTTCCATGACTGTGGTCTCTCATCAAAAAGTCCAATCTGTGAATATAAAAATAGTGATAATTTTGATGGTTTAGAATCTAGGAAATTCCATGCACCGGGTAACAGAAAATAATTACGTAATTATAAACATGTTACCATTCAAACCAATAATTTCGTGACTGCCAATTTTAATATGATTGTAACAATAGGAAATAAATCAAATAATAAACAAGAGTTTTAAAGAAATTATTTGGACGGACCATCCGGCGGTGTCTGGCTAAAACATGATACATGGCTGTATTTTGATGCATTTATATTTCGGCAGAAAATTGTTAACATTTAAAACAGATGTTATCGTTCAGCATAATAATTTCGTGACTGCCAATATGATTGCAACAATAAGAAAATAAATCAAATAATAAACAAAAGTTTATTAAAGAAATATTTGATGGTTCATCGCCGTGTCTGGCTAAAACATGATACATGGCTGTTGATTTCCTCCTGCATTACGTACGCACGTAATTGTATTTCATATGTGGATATGATCACTCATCGGTAAGTGACTTGTAAGCGAATACGCTTCCAGTATTATTTTATTTCGTAACGTAGTGTTTGAAGGAGCAGTGAATGACGCCGTGAATAAAAATTGATAGTCAACGGAAGGAGCGTCACGTCCGTGTCGTTGTCATACTTTGTTACGTAAAATATGATTTGTAGACACAGATTTAGTTTTGATTTCTGTTGTAACTTTACTTTTATGGTTAGCTTTAGCAATAACAAATGACATAGTAATAACCGGTACTTCTATTAAAGGTATGTGCCCAGATATGGACGATTGCGTGGACTAGGATAGGATTCCGTGATCAAATTAGCTGTTCGCAGTAACTGAACTGCAAATAAGGTCATTACACGCATCATTGTATCATCAACAGGACAAAGCGATGGATAATGCAGTGAGTTACTGTTATGACTAACTCCGGCCTACGGCTTTAAGTATTTGTTTCAATTTGCGGAGACAGATTTGTTATTTATTGCGTAATGGAGCAGCTACCAAACAAAGGGTAAGTACAGATTTGTTCAGACTCAGACATTTTAAAACTTGCGACTTTTGAGCCGTCAGTCATAATTTAGAAGTTTAGTTGAATCTTCAGTCAGATGTTTGCGTCGTTTACCTTTCTCTGTTAGCTCTTAGATTTTCTTCTTGTAACAGTTTGTATGAAAGTTGTATTCTCTGAACGGAGATGAGTCTAATCGTTAACAACTTTGTATCCTCACGATGTTTTCCTTCACCGTTTTGACAGCAGTGGTGATGAAATGATTTAATTAGACATGTTTAATATAGTAAAGGTAATAAGTTATCAATGTTATTGTTCAGGGGTTCCCAAACTTTTTCAGCTCGCAGCGCATATACAAGTTTAGAGTTTTTTCGCGACGCCCTGTTAGCTAGTTGATACCGGTGAATAATAAAATAATGATACCTGGTTCCGAACTCCACGAAATCAGAGAACGTGAATCTGGGTTTGTTGCAACAAAAGAGATCAATGAGACTATATCCTCTTCTTCCAAAGAAGAGGATAGTCTTATCCTCTACTTTCTGGTGGATATTAATTTATACATATAGAGTCTTGGTTCCACGCAATATCAATCCGAAGAATGATCGACCCTCGCGTTTAACGACACCCCTCTGTACTCTCTTCGACGCACCGGGGCGCCGCGACGCACAGTTTGGGAAGCCCTGTTATTGTTAATGTATAACTTTGTTTAAAGGCTCATTGCGTTTCACAGTCATTGTGTTCCAATAAAATAAGCATACTATCTACTTTATTTTGGTATGCAAAAAAAATGCTTCGCTCATGTCACGTCACGCTTCGCGGTTTGAAAACTGCTAAATGTGATGAATGTGCCATTTTCATGCTAAAAAAATAGAGGCCATGTTCACTGAGTAAGACAAATGTGACTAGAATTTGTTCCAAAAAGGTTAACAATTTTATTTAATACACGCTAGCCTCACGTTGATCTGCCAGCGTTAAACATGAAGCATTTGACAGCTGTTCATAACAGTAACAATTTGTTGCAATGATTTATGTGTTTATACACACATTAATCTAAAGTTTTAACTTAGTCCTTTACATTACATTCGTTTACGTTACATTAGTAAGCTCAGTATAGTCCAACGAGCTATGGAGAGGGCTGCTCGGAGTCTCTATGCGCGATCGACTCAGAAATGAGGAGATTCGTAGACGAACCAAAGTTACCGACATAGCCCAACGAATTTGCAAGTTGAAATGGCAGTGGACAGGCCATATAGCACGCAGAACTGATGGCCGATGCGGCCGTAAGGTTCTCGAATGGAGACCACGCACCGGCAAGCGCAGCGTAGGACGTCCACCCACTAGGTGGGCAGACGATCTTATGAAGGCCACAGGATCACGCTGGATGCAGGCCGCTTACAACCGGTCCTACTGGAAGTCTAAAGGGGAGGCCTATGTTCAGCAGTGGACGTATTACGGTTGATATGATGATGATGAAACACATTAAACTTTGTGATCACTAGCATAAGCAGATATTTATTGTTTTTATTAAGAAAATAAAAATCAAAAAAGAAGAAGAGATCACAGTATAATGTAACGTAACAAAAGAGTGAGTGAGTTTCCATTTTTCGAAGTTATTGTAGACTTTTTATATCTACTATATTAAAATAAGTCGGTATTTCCTTCCTGACGCTATAACTCCAGAACGTACGAACCGATTTCCACGGTTTTGCGTTCGTTGGAAAGGTCTCGGGCTCCGTGAGGTTTATAGCAAAGAAAATTCAGGAAAAATTTCAACATAAAAGCGGGAAAATCTTTTTTAAAATAAAACGAAGCCATCTGGTGGCGAAACGGAGTTCGCCGGGTTGGCTAGTTGTGTATAAAAACCTACATGGTCCTAAAATGACTTGAACAATGTTGTAATGTCTGGACTTTAAAAGATACTCTGAGTTTTTTTTCGGCTGTTTCTTCTCAGAGTAGTCAGGTACGAAACACCGGCCTTTAAAAAAAAAGTTCTTTTTGATTCTTTGATTCTTTTAAAAAGATCTTTTTTTTATTTTTTATTTAAATATAGGTTTACGTTCGACCACTATCTCGCGTGATGGTAAGCGAAGATGTGGTCGACAATGAAGCACGCTTGTCTAGAACTAACCTGTCATACTCACCTTTCAGACAATAAAGGTAGACTTACTTGTCTTGGCACGTTGAAACACCCATTGAAGTCCCAGTTCAGTTCCACTGCATCCAGTATGACCACGGAGGTTCCCAGCCGGATCTCAGGCGAGTGGACCGTCACCCACACTCTGCCACAATGTGACTTCTCCAGTATCTGGTTTTCTGATGCTGTAATTAAAAGCATTGGAAACTAATGAAGAGCTTGTGACTAATTAATAATAGTCACACAGGTCAATCTTCAAGGTTAAGTCGCTCTTGCCGAGGTTGGTATGTGGATTGGTGATTTGGTGATCATTTTTCATAGCGACTTTCCTACGTGTCTTGAAAATTGCGGAAGCTGCTGCTCCCGACTGTCATATGGACATCTTTGATAGTCGTTCCGTCGAAAAGGCTGATACACCTTTATGCAAGTATAGCGTATTACATTGTAATGTTCAAGTGTTGGGGGTATGCCGGCTCGCAATAGACCATCACTAAATGTCAAATAGACTTAAATGTAATTGTTATAAGGACGAAAGTAGACCGTTAATTTAGTGAATGTAAATTGTCGCTGGAGCCTGTTTACCAATCAACATTACGAGTATTTCTTTATGTCTATCAAGAAGATTTGTACAGCTTGGCCAGAACGGGTTGAAACGGAACAAAAATTTTTATTTCTGACAGTCTTTTAAAATCTTTGATATTTGATGTAAACAAAGACCGCAAGTTTGTTAGATTTATTATTGTGCCATAAAAATAACGAAATAAGTGAAAAAAAATTAAATAAAATCATTCAAAGTGCTGGTAGCGCGAAGACAGTGGCGACTTCCGGTTTTCTACATTTTTATGTCAAGCTGTAAGTCCATAACAGTGTTTATTACTTTTATCATAATAGCGTTTCGCAAAGCGTCGCGTCGTCACAAATAGTATCAACTACCTACAATTGATGGATAAAAGACCTGTTTATAACAAAAATTATCTGTATTTAACCGACGATATTTGTACCTATTGTTTGTTTTTATTTTAGTTTTTTATTCAAAGAGTGTACGTATCCACGAGAACACTGCCGACAAACTGTATTGCAGTTTGGCAGAAAACATGTGTTTTAATATAGATGTTATACTTTTCTGAATAAATAAATAAAAAAAAAAATAAAAAAAAAATATTAAATTTTAATTTAAAGTCGGACAACCAGTTTTACTAGAGGCAGGATAGTCAGTCGCTCCATGTAAACTACTGATATTCAGCTGCATCCGGTTCGACTGGTAACCGATCTCAAAAATGTCGGTGCACCAAAGATGTTAGTTAAACTGCATGCCAATATGCCATTATAAAACACAATCTATTTCTACAATAATCTATTCGTACGTTTATGTAATAAATGCATTACAATGTTGAGCATTTCGGAAACGATAAATCTGTAACCAAATGTGTATTTACAATATGATTTTAGTTTATCTCGACATATCATAATTTGAATTTCTACTAATATTATATAAATGAATGAAAGTATGGATGATACATGTTTGTAAGCATGCCAAATAGTCTGACCGCAGATTTGGCTAGAATTTTGTATCTATGAAATGTTATAATAGTTATTTTGGTTAGGTTCACATACAAAATGAATGGATGGGTTTTTACAGGGGAATAGTCACCGCTTTACTCGTAGTTGTGTTTTCGAGTACCTACTTAGTTTTCTGTCACCATTTAATAAAAAAGTTCTATGTAGTATAAGGTTATTTGGTGAGGAAGGGGTGCTAGACTCTTAAAAGTCTTTCAAGATGTTATCTATGCACGCAATATCGCGTAATGATGTGTCACTACGTCTTGTACACCTTTGTGGTAAACTAGTTGCATTATTTCGCATTACTCCATGCATAGGTAGCGTTTTGAAAGACTTTTAAGACTATCACCGACTTGCCTGGTTCTATCACCGAGTTGTTAGTAATTTATCCTTGTATCCTTCTTAGGCCTTTACAACTTTGGTCTGGGCGGTGAGCGCGGTACGATAGGCAATGCGACAGACATGAATTACCTTGTAAGTACGCCAATTTGCCACTGGTGGCGCCTCGTGGAGTGTTTTAAACATTTGATCTTACCCGCCCCGCGCTATATCACCGCTCACAGCAGCAAGGTTGTGAAGGGATCATTAGTGTAAATGACGACTACGATTTTCACAATTAGTGCCACCATCCACCAGAAGTGCGGTCCGTTAGAACCGAACACTTTACGTACATACACGTTTAAGAGTCCGAATGATCCGGCTCGGTTTTACGACCGGTGGTACCACAACCGGCGACGCCTTTTGTAGCACTAGTGAAACTGAAAACGTTACATGGATATTAAATAGATGCAAGCGAAATATTTTGTATGCTGAGAAGAGAAGTTACGATGTGCCTGAAATTAGGTTAAAGAAAAATGACCCTATATGGTTGACATAATTGAGGTAAAGACATTTTATTGCCTGGATCGACTACCGTCGTTAGATGTCTGTGTGATAATAAAAATGAAAGGATATAAAGGTAAATGATCGGAAATAATTTTGGTTTTACGCGAAGTGATAAATTTGGAATTTAATTAAATGTTCGAGGTATCCTTGAAGGTGACGGGATTTCAAATAAAGGAGCCTGCCTAACAAATGAAAAGCTAACAATTAAATACAGTCAAACTACTTAGACGCCCAAAATTAATAATCAACATCAATCCAACTCCTGTGTTTTTTGTTTTTGACGGCTGCTTCCTGATTCAATGGTCGGCTACAATGTCAGGAGTGAAATGACTGTTAGAAATTCTGCATTAATTGACACTGAAACCAATAGAGCATAAAATCTTGTATCCGATACGGAAAACAATGAAAATTAATCAGAATGTAGGTCCATTGAGTTCCAGCAAACGTTTTGCAATCCGATGCTAATGACATAATTGCACAGGCGATGTGTACCGAGGCATATTTAATTATGTGTTTAGTAAATCTACCGCGTGGACCGCCTTTTACGGATGTTTCATATTATGTAAGACCCTGTTACTGTATGTATATAGTCTTTTGTCGCTGGATCAAGCGCTGTCGTAAGATTTTGCTGCGATTTTGAAGATGATGCAGGCCTGATAAAAATATACTTCTGGTCTTTAAAGAAGAATGTAAGTATTTTTCAGCTTTCATTTTTAGTGAGCTTTGTTAGGTGCGTTTTTGGCTCTTAAGTAAGTGGAGTTCCTTGTTATTAGTCTGAATTATTGCTGTCTATTTAGGTGGGCTAGTAGAAAATAAGGTTATGTTAATGATCTACCGGATTTATGAGATTTGAGCTAAACAAAGATGGTAAAATCATCAAAATATGAGTCCCCACCCAGGGCGGGACAGGAGGAACTATTATCACACTTGTACTGACTAAAATCCACGGTGACTTTTATTTTTTAATATTACATGCCTACTGTTAAAAACTTTAGCCTAAACTATAATTTTTGTATGCCATACCTAAATGGAAAAACATGTATTTTAAGACTTGTATCACTGTAAACTGTATACGCTCACTCATCTTTGGCCTTTAGGTTCCATTGTCATGTTACATAATGAGACAGTTTCGAGACTCAAAGTCAGTGCCTCAACTTGAGTTTGATTTTCCACCTTGACCTTTATATTATGAGGGTTATTACGTTATATTATATAAAACAAATACGAAAGCTATTATAAAACATCTAACCATCTTAGAGTCCGGCCGGAATTGAAGGGCAAAACTAATACCTTTTACTCATGCGTTTCTAACATAAGCTCTACCATAGGGTATACAGCTTGACATAAAAATGTAGAAAACCGGAAGTCGCCACTGTCTTCGCGCTACCAGCACTTTGAATGATTTTATTTTATTTTTTTTCACTTATTACGTTAGTTTCATGGCACAATAATAAATCTAACAAACCTGCGGTCTTTGTTTACATCAAATATCAAAGATTTTAAAACGCTGTCAGAAATAAAAATTTTAGTTCTGTTTCAATCCGTTCTGGCCAAGCTGTAAGTTTACTGCATAAATAAATTGAAGACCTGTTTAGACCGTCAGCATTGAAAAAAATATACACGTATTTTTGTTTTATTTTTTAATCAATGAATATTGACAAAGATAAAACGCTTCGAAATTCGGGAGTGGGGGCTTGTGACGTCTTAGCTCATGTAAATTATACCGATCAAAGTGACGTTTTGTGATTTTTAGGAGCATTTATTTGTATCTTCGACAATTTTGGTTAACATAACAAAAGTAAAAATACGGGTCAAATATTTTTTAGTCTCTTCTTATATCTTTCGGACTAATATTTTTTTGAGTAAAACAGTCTATTATTCGGGATAAATTCTTCTAGTAAGATTCTAATGCTTCAGAGAAATACAGTGGTGCTCAATTCAGACTATATGAATGTGACACAATATTTTCTTGACCTTTATCCTTTGTTACGCTATTTAGAAAATCAATAGGTACGTAGCGTCTGGTGGACCAATTGTTATAAAACTTATACGATCCAAAATCTTCTATTGCTTATGTAAAATAATTAATTAGCCAAAGACAATGATTCAAGAAAAAGAAATACTGACTTCAAAAACAACCACAATAAGTTAAAAATTAATTTTTCTTTCCGAAGTCGGTGACTTTGTTTTTTTTTTAATCCACTGTCTCTTTTCCAGTAACTTCCGAAAGAATTTTATTTTTATTATGTTGTTGTCTTTGAAACCGGTTTTTTTGTTTATTTTACTTTTGTTCAATTAATATTCAACCCAAATATTACTTGTCGTATACACTTACATTACACTCGAATTTCGTAACCCGGCCGTGATAACATTTTCCAAGTACACAATAAGCATAAATGCTTGTAAAATAAAAAGTACTGGGCTCTAAAGAAAAAATTTTAATGAGACCAAATAGCAATTAACTATGCTGCATGAAACAAAAAAAAAAAAGAATCACGTAAACCGGACCCGAAACCTCAGAGTACATACATACATAAAAAAACCGACTTGAGAAGTCCTTCTTTTTGAAGTCGGATAAAAATCAAACGTGTAGCGTTAAATTGATGATAAGTAAGTATTTTTCCGTGTATTTATTTAAATAAAACGATGTAAGAAGCAAATTGAAAAGAACATGTAAATCAAATGATTGCTACTCAATTCGTTGAGTGTTTTTGTATCTACTTATGTTTTATTTATTTAAGGATCCGGGTGCTTGGGGTATGTAGACTCGATCCGTGTAACGTCGAGATTTTCGCATTTTGACTTGGGTCCTTGGGATCAAATCAAGTTATGTTAGAAGGAAAAACAGAATATTTTTCCTTAATTCAATCAGACACTTATGTCTGTGACTTTTGATATAATGATTGACTGATGTTAAAGTGAGACAGACAATAATAATTATGACTGATAAAAAATAATTAATAGATTAAAAAAAACCGGCCAAGTGCGTGTCGGGCCACGCACAGTGTAGGGTTCCGTAGTTGCCCATCAAAATACTTATGCGAACTAATTAAACTGATTCGCTGAATTTAATTTTAAAAAGAAGATTTTTCAAAATCGGTCCCAGGAGTCTGAGAAATCGGGGAAAATACATAAAAAAAAAAGATTACGACGAATTTAGAACCTCCTCCTTTTTTTGAAGTTAGTTAAAAATAGTTGACGATAAAAACCTACCTATCCCTAAAAACATACCTATTAAAGCTGTAAAAATAAAGTTGACAAACTTACATTTGCAGTTGAAGAACATGTTCTCCGATACATTTTGTTTAAGAAAATATGTTATCCAAGTACATTTTATAAGTTGGTCGACTATTACTCGTAAAGTTGTAAAGCCTACTTAGTCATGATAATTTTCTTTTAAACTTCGTTATATATACTACTATTGTGAATTTTTTCACACCCCCAACCATAACCGTTTAGCTGGTAGAGGGGGGGACACTCGAGTCGAGCAAAATTTAGCACTTTAAAGCTTAATATTTCACAAACGAATTTTTTTATCAAAAAATTGTTAATGGAAACTATCAATATTTTTTAAAGACCTATTTAATGATACCCCACACTAAGGGGTACGCGAGAAACCCATCCCCACTTTACGTGTACAGGAGGTACCCTAAAAAAAATATTTTACGAGATTTTATTTTACCACTTTTTCGGCACAACAAATCCTTATATTTACACCAAATTACAGCTCTCTAGTACTGAGCATCTCTGAGCTAAACTGCGGACAGACGGACGGACGGACGGACGGACGGACATGGCGAAACTATAAGGGTTCCTTGTTGACTACGGAACCCTAAAAACTATAACCCACGTTTTTAAATTTCCTAAAAATAAGAAAATAACCCTACGGGGCTGAGAGAGGGGCCACTCAAAACCTGGGGGCGTATATTATTTAAGGGATTATTTATGGGATATATTTACATGACGTGAATAGATCGTGGGTGTAACTTGCAAAGATACGCCCCCACGTTTTGAGTGTCCCCTCTCTCAGCCCCGTAGGGTTATTTTCTTATTTTTAGGACATTTAAAAACGTGGGTTTTTAGTTTTTTTTTAATCTATTAATTTTTTTTTATTATTAGGTATCTTTGTTCATCGGGTTTGAAGCTACCCTGAAAATTTCAGCCTGCCATCTTGGACGTCCGCCATATTGGATTTAAGTTACGTGAATATTTTTTCCGTACTTCTGACAGCAAACCCTTTCATTTGATATCCATATATATCTTAAGGGTGCATTTCAAATAGCCTGTCTGCCATCTTGAACGTCCGCCATATTAGACTTAAGTCACTGTGACAATTTTTTTTCGTATTCCTAACAGCAAACCCTTTCATTTGATACCTATATCATGGGGGTGAACTTCAAACAGCCAGTCCGCTATCTTGGGGAGGCCACCATATTGGATTTGTTATGACGTTTCTTAGCTAGTCATGTATTGTCATCAGAACTCAGAGCGTGTGCAAAATTTCAGCCTGCTAGCTTATCGGGAAGTGCCTAAAAATTGATTTGCAAAAGTCCAACCGGAACGACAAACAAACAAACAAGAAAAGTGAGCGTATAAAAACGTGGGAAAAATCATAATTTTCCTGTTCTTCATCATCATCATCAGCCTATAAATTTTCCCGCTACTGGGAAACTGGCCACCACAGCTCCTATATCACTGGGCCACTACTCCCGATATGACAAAATATGTCCCAAATGATAAGGAGGTATACCTACTCAGAGATCTGATAATCTAATCAATTAATATAAATGCCGGAGAAGCTCATATTGCTTCTTATCATAAGTATGAATAATTGCACGATTTATCCGGATTAATTAACAAACCCACGTCCGTTTGATAGGATTATCTAAGTCTTTCTTAATTTCCATCGACGTCAATAAAATTCCAAGATTTGTTTATGTTTTTTTAATGATAAGATACCTTAATATCCGGCCACTTGGCCGGATTTGCACTTGCAAATCAGGTTCGCTCACAAAGGGTTCCGTACCATTATCTATAAAAATGGGAAAAAACACGTTTGTTGCATTTGATTCTGTTTTGTTAACCGACTTCAAAAAAAGGAGGGGGTTCTCAATTCGGTCGGCACGTTTTTTTTTTATTTATGTAAGTACATCGATTACTCCGAGGTTTCTAGTCCGATTAGTGTGATTCTTTAAAAATTTCATCCAATTTGGTTCAGTACTTTTTATTTTGTGAGCATTTTATTAATTTCGGCTACTTGGATGATCTTTACTTTTTGCGTGTTTGTTACGCGATTACTCCACCAATTCTGGACCGATTTTTAACATTCTTTTTTTGTTGTATTAGGGATCGTTCACCTTAAGGAATACTGCAAGTTTCATCAAAATCTGTTCCGCAGTTTCTGAGATAGGGAATTTTATTAGCTTATTGTGTACATGAGCTATGTTAATACCGGTGCCACGGATTACAAAATTCTAGTGCACATGGAAGAAAATGATGTATTTGACAAGAATTTGGGTTGAATATTTAAACTAAAAAGAGTAAAATAAAAAACTTTTTTCAAAAAAAAATTAACCGCCTTCAAAAACAACCACGAAAAAGGTTAAAATAACCTACAAAATAACTTTTCTTTCCGAAGTCGGTGGCAAAAAAGACACCGAAATAAAAAAACAAAGCCACCGACTTCCGAAAGAAAAGTTATTTTGTAGGTTATTTTTAGTATTTATTTTTAAAGCGGCAATAGAAATACATCCATGAAAATTTCAACTGTCTAGCTATCACGATTCGCGAGATACCTACAACCTGTTGATAGATGGACAGACGAACAGACCGACAAGGGACTTTTTTTCTTAAAAAAAAATTGAACAGGATTTTATGTTCAATTAGAAAAAGCTGATAGCGGGCTTCATTTCGGGCTGCATTTTTTTAAACTCCTTGATAGATACATAATTTTCCCACGGCTGGGACACACGACACACCACACCTCCCACTGACAGTAAGTAGACCGTAATCCACGTAGAGCTCCAGTGCGGGTTATATTATGGCCCATTATTCTATTGTAATAAAATTTATAGCCAAGAAAGCAATAATTATTTATGCTTCATTTTATGTACCCAATCATGTTTTAATACAAATACTAGAAAATACACATACACGGGATCACAGACCTTATCACAATATTTCTGTATTTTATTTTATTAAGAATTTTCCTGTTTTTAAGACGTTAAGTAATCCGGAATTTTACGTCAATTTTGTTGGTATAAGTTAGTTCCTCGATCGTACACTAGATGCGCTTTTTCAATTTTCCATACAATAAACGCAGTAAGTACTTTAAGTACGCTGTAAGTAAAATACAGAAATCTTGTGGTAAGGTCTCGTGTGTGTGAAAAAGACGATTCGCCAAATGTCTTCGTGCGAATGAGCTTATTTTAAGGCACTCCTTACCCACAGAGCGTGACCCGTTCCGGCGATCCGATCTGGCGATGCGATCAGACGATCTCTTTAGGCAGAACGCAATGCGATCTGACGCCGGCGCAGTGAGAAAGCATTATGCATATCCATAGGTTACAGAGATCGCGTGCGATCAGATCGATTCACCAGATCGAATCGCCGGAACGGATCGCGCTCTGCGGGTAAAGGCCTTTAGTAGCATTACAAAGTTATCTGGATTCCCGGACCTAGGTAAATAGCATATTATGTTGTGTAAACTGAGATGCTGTGTTGATATTATTATCTACCTATATAATTACGTAAACAGCCAGTCGGAAATAGATAACTATCACCTTATTCACCTTATGTAATACAGTTTGTACCTAAGTATTTTTTATCTGAAGCGACATGACTGTGTTTTGGTTTTTGAAAAATAGTCATTGACTTGCATTTTGTTATTATTATATATTCTAGCATATATTGAGTTATCCGTGGTGCTAGACATTCTGGATTCGCTCTAGCAATAATTTGTAGTAGTTAATTACTGTATTGGTTGCATGTTGAAATTAATTATTTGACTAAATGAAGAAATACAGTGTGGCTATGGTTTTTTTTATTCCTCTTGATCCAGAGCAACGATTCGGAATTTGTTTCATTGTGAAACGGACCTTACCTTACAACACATTACAGTATTACACATAAAAGATAATAATATCTATCTATATTCTGTGCCTTTATAAATATTTTATTGGTGTGTAGTAAACATTTTGTTTAATGTCTCCGAGATACAGTTCTTTAGAGTTTTACTTGTAGATCTTCGTAGATGCTAACAGTTTATTTCTACACATAGCTTGTTATGAAATCCAAAGATTAAAATGTTAGATTAGGATTGCAAAACAGATAAATATACACTAGTGTGTAGACTTATTGCAAAAAATTAAAAATAAAACATGATGAGCTCCAGTTTTTTCTAATTATTTTGTTATAATGAACTAGATTCTTTAGAATAAAATGATAAGTAAAAACTGGTGCTGTCCTAAGTAATAAATTCATCAATCAATCCTGTTAAAAACGCTATCTATTTCGGCACATCTATAAGTGATCTCACACACGTGAATTCGAACACTAACTTAATTGTTTTGAAAACATAACTCACGTCTGATGCTTGCTCCGAACGCGGTAGCGATAAGCGCGAGCAGGGCGTACCACGACACGGCCATCTCACAGCGGGGCTCTCGCGCCACTGAACAAGTGAACACAGTTCGTTCTGAAGCACAATTGATCGCTGCGCAGGAGACGTGCACTCCGACCAAATCTAATTGCAAAACATATCTTGACCCGTTTGTCCGTAAACAAGCCAGTTTCGCATTCACAAATACATCAGTGGACTCTGCTTCAAACTAGCCAAGTTAATGATAGTGCGGGCTTCCGACTGTTCCCTCGTTTCCGATCGGGAGTCGCGTGCGTCTGCGCACAGACAGCGCCTGGACCACGTGCACCCACCGGATGCCCCTGATCAGCTCAGGACGGCTTAAAAACAGATTTGTTTTATTGATCGAATGCAATTCAGTACCCGCTGTACAGTTTTGACTCATTGAATTGAGTGTTTTGAGCTCCCGTTCTTGAGTTCTATTACATCTGTACCATGTGGGGTTTCAATTGATGTACCTACACTTCTTCTTATCGTGTCGATGACAATCTGTATAGAAACGACCCAGAATTGGGCCACGAGTTTAGCGCTCTCAGAAACGTCCATCAACTCATGCAACGAATAGTCGGCAGCACGCAGGGCATGAAATTAAGTACCTCATCGTATGTGGAGCAGTACCACAATTACACTCCAGAGCAGAGTTATCAGTGAATTTCCACCTGAGCAAATATTCTTTGCTTCAGCCTACCTGGGTACGGAGTTTGTTTATAGATTTCCAGGACAGCCAAGGGCAGCTCATTTCCAGGAGGTAGATCGTCAGCAGACGGCACGAATGGATATCGTAATCTAACAGTCTGTCGCCACAGTTCCAATCGCTCCTTAAACCGATCACCAGTAAGTGGGGAAACACTCTTTAAAAAATTAAACCTACACTATTCAATCAACATTCAACAAGCACACAGGAAACCAACCTTTTGCTAAGGGAATTCGCATTTCTTCATCGTCGTACCAGAAAACGTCGTACATTTTTAAAACACTGTCCAACGATAATTTAATTTAAAGTTAAATCACTTTTGCCCAGCATGTTCTCCAACGAGCGCTGAGCCCGTATCTTGAACATCATTAGAGACTGCAAAAGAAGGTCCAAACAATTTCCTTTCTAAACAAAGTGATGATTAAATTATAAAATATGTGTTCCTTAACTCAGGGAAATGCACAAAATACTCAAACTTTCCTAAGGAAATAAGTTCAGTGCGGAAATTGAAATACGATCTGTTTACATAAGAATAGCGAACAAGAAAGTTGTGATTATCTATATAAAATAGTGTAGTTCGTAGGACTGTTTAAGCAGGCTACCGTGGTTCTAGAACGCAAAGGGTATTTGAAGGAACAAGGTGGATTGACTGGGTTTTAGTCAGTAAGAGTCTGACACTTCGCCCAAGGCGAGAGGATCAATATAATGATTTAACAACCACAAAAAAGATAGTGTAGTTCTATTTAGCTTATAGCCTTATACGTGCCATTTGAATCGGCATCAGTAGTCGATTCGATATCGCACGCGTCGCATCGCGTCTAGGGAATCGAGAACCGGTCCTTGTTGGAAGTCCCGGGATTTTCGGGACAGGCGTCCAAGGAACCGGGAAATCCCGGGATTTTCGGGACTTTCGGGACAAAAATTCATTTTTTCCATCGCATTAGAAAACAATGAAAATAATAACATTAGTTTAGGGCATAGTATTTATTCTGATTAAAATCATACAACCAACTTATTCGTCGGCCTCATGGACATGGGTTTCTTTTCTATTCAGAGGTGGCAAATCTATTCACTCTAACTGTACTAACTATAATAATTTAAATGGATGGAAACTTGCAGTTCATCTAGATGTCCAATACTGGACATTAGATGATTGTAATGTAAGATGGCCGGTGAAAAGAGGTTGTAGAATTCATGAGTTCGACCTATTTTAGGTCTCATCTTAGCCACGAGCAAACCCAATAAAAAAAACGAAAAGAGGGTAAGCTTGCGTCGATGAGATGAGCTAAGCTGTAGAGTAACCATCCACCAGTTTCACGTTGCCAATTAGTCTAAGAAGCTCTGCGTTCCCCTAGGTCTAGTGCAGTAAGTTGTATTTATCTGAGCCATCCCAATGATTAAGTTGAGTAAGGTTGCTGCAATACTCCGTAATGCTACTGCTCCACCTGGGTTAGCGTTAACGTTAATGATAATGGCCAACTACTTGTTAATTAAGGCGTTAAAAATGCGCGTTGGCTACATTTAGGTTACTATGCCGTTAAGAGTTAATTCTTCGAGAAGTCACGCGTCAAAATGGAGGTTAAAGTAGGACACACAATGGAGCTTGAAGCAGTTACACTAGTTGCAACAATGAGCGTCATAAATTATTTTATGCATTTTAGACTGGATAACCACGCATCGGATAGCCACGCATCACTAACTGCCGAGCGATTCTTATTATGTGATTGCAGCTTTGGATTCCAAAGGCACGGCTCTGATTGAAAAAGTTCTAAAAACTCTAAAGCTTTCTCATTCGACCACTCCATTGTCGTTCTCGTAAATGCAGTTCCCGCCTAAAACAAAGTACATTCGTCCTTGCTGTGCGCGCGCGTCCCGCAGAATGAGACGGCGTTAATGTAGCCAACATCGCTTAGCGCGCTGAACTACGCGCTAAAACTCTTTGATGTGTCCAAAAAACCGACACCCGAGCTATCGCTTAACGTTTAATGCCATTAGTAATGCCGTTTGTAATTTAACACATTAAAACGTTGGCCACATTTACGTAACGCCTAAATTAACGTACTAATTTACGCGTTAAGACGCAGGTGGAGCAGTAGCATAAGAAAAAACATAAGAAAATTTGAATTTCGCGGGCTACTACGACGCAATCACCTTATGCAGAAATGGGCTTGCACATAGGCTATCCAGGTGTAAGGTATCGCTTCACTCTATTTAGGATGCCCACGTCAAAGTTGACACTGGATGTCAGCTCCATGCCCAGAAGCTCAAGGTCATCAGTTACAGAAACAGGAAAAATAGGAGTTGGTCCAAATTACTCTATAAAAGATGTAGTTTCGATTTACTCCTACTTCACTAAGGAAATATACGCCTGTATGTTGATGGCGTTAAAAGAGAGAAGTTTCTTGTTTGGTCACTGGGATACTAAGTATCAAATCTGTTCGCTCTACCATGGTCTCTCTGAAGCAATGAACTTCATCTCCACTGGATTTTGCAGTGGACAAGTATGTCACTGAAACAGTACTGTTATCTACCTATCCAACAATACCAGGCTGAAGTGGGTAAGAAATGTGCAGCAAAATAAGAGTTGCAAAGAAAACAGGTAACTGTTGAACTCCAGAGTCAATAACCAGAAGCTCAAAGGATCAGTCATCAACGACTACTCTGATTGATCGTTTACTAAGAAAGTCTGATATCCAGCTACAAAAATCAACTGGGATACCAAAAGCAAGAAAGCTTTTTCTCTCGAGACCCTGTCAAAGGCTTTCGAGATATAACTTCTCTGTCAACCACACCTGTATCTGAACATGTTATCCCGTAAAGACGAAGTAAATAAATACCTTACATCCAATTTGATTCTTTTGTTCTATAAAAGAATTGACAAGTTTAAACAAATTATTTATACTGTTTTTCTGAGTCCCGAAAATCCCGAATTTCCCGGTTCTCAGTTTCACTTCCCGGGACTTAAATTATACTTCAAGAACCGGGAAATCCCGGGATTTTCGGGACCGGGATTTCCCGGTTCTATACCCTAATCGCGTCACAAGCAATCGTCGAATCTTCGTCCTCATCTGTTCAGGAGACTTACCACGAGCTCTTAACGCAATGCAGTTTAGGCTGTGGGAAGGACACAGAGCTATACAAGTCGTCTAGCGCCATCTCTTTCCCACAGCCTAAACTGAATCGCGTTAAGAGTTCATGGTAGGCCACCAGAGAGGATTATTTGGCTTCCGGATTTCAATAACAAATATTACTGGGATTTTAACGATATAATTATCTTGACACCATTACTTCTTACATTTCGATATAATCACTTAGTAGATTGATGTAGCAATTTATAATCTGTTTACGGGAGAACGACCGATACATGGCGACAGGTGTGTTTTTTAGCTCAATCAATATGAATTATTACATTGACGTATTTGTTGATAAGATTAATAAAAAAAAACATTTTAAGTCGGAATACTCAGGTTAAGGTCACTGGTTTTGTATGATAAAAGTTGTTGAGTTACAATGTAATGAATAATATCTGGTTGACCCAGCTTCGCTCGGTTTTTAAATGTCTATATCTTGGGAAACGAGCTTTTCTCGAACCTGGGACCTTGATAAATCGATTCCTTGAGCCGAAAAACCCCTAATCTGTAACTTTCATGAAAATCCTTGGAGCCGTTTCCGAGATCCTGATTATAATATAAATAAATAAAGAAATATACAAGAATTGCTCGTTTAAAGATATTAGATAGATTAGATCTGTCGAGGGTCGGAACGACCAACATAACAAATACAGTTTTTTTTATAAACAGTTCTCTTCAGCCAATTGCCGTCCACTGCTGGACTAAGCATCCCCCAGCCTCCCCCAAAGAACGCAACCATCCCAGTCCTGGACAGTACGCATCCATCCAACCTTCTTCGAATTATAGATACATCGTGCCACAGGGCGTCCCATACTACACTTGCCAATAGGTACGCGGTCTCCACTCTAACACATAATTATCTGCTCCATCAACCGTGCGTCGCGCGTCGCAGACATGGTCGGCCCACTTCCACTTCAGCATGCTAATTTTGTGCGCAAAGGTTTTTTTTTTAAATATCTTAAATCTAGGTATGGACCGGTGGTCAACCTACCCGAATCAATACCAATCAAACATTAACCTTCCACTATTGTGATATGGTTGAAAATCTATTAAAGAAAATTGACAGATTGAGAAAGGTGTTGGCGTCTGTACAAGCTGTTAGCAGCAATACGGAAAGCTGTCATGGCTGTTATTACAATGATTATATTCGAAACCCTCCATTTATGTACAGGTAGTAGACGCTTGTGACAATTTTCTCCGTTTTAGAAAGCAGTAAGAAAATCCGGGGTCGCGGGACTTGTTTATCAGGTAACCATGGCCCTGGAACGTAAAGGGCTATTGAGAGAACATTATAGATTTTAGTCAAAGCTCCGCAAAGGGTAAGATGACTCATTGGATGATTTTAGCATAAATAAAAAAAAATAAGGCGAAACAAAAATTACCTAGACAAAAATCTATTAAAGATGTATTGGCCTTCGAAAGCCGAATTATGTCCTTAAACAATATTGAAATGTTTTCTACGAATTTGGTCGTTCTTTATCATTCATCATAAATAACTAGGTATGGTGCCAGGGATGCGCCCATACAGACGTTCCACAGAGAAGGATTACAGACCGGTCCTTGAAGAGGAAACGGGGCCTCCTTCCATGTGCAGATTGTGTCCACTGGGGTGGTTTTAGTAAAGGAGAAATCCCTCATGTTCTGATTTATTTCCAGAAGATCCTTTCGTATCAAAAATTAATAATAATAATAATATTCCACAGCTATCACACAACGCCATCTAGTCCCAAGCTAAGCAGAGCTTGTGTTATGCGTACTAGACAACTGATAAACATACTTATATATTTCTAAATACATACATATTATTATAGATAAATTACACCCAGACACAGAACAAATAATCATGCTCATCACACAATCATTTGTCCTGGGTGGGAATCGAACCCACGACCCCCGGCATAGCAGTCAGGGTCACTAACCACTAGACCAACAGGCCAGTTAAGTCAAGTCAAAATTAATGGCGCCATACCGAATTATTTCATCATCATCATCATCGACTGGAACTGAGGACTGCTGATTATAGGCCTCCCTTTTAGACCGCCCGCGCCATGCCGAAAGACACTCATTTGCTAAATCAGGAACCACATAATATTCAGGATTGACCGAAGCTAGCTCGAAAGTATAGCATATAGCTCATATCAGTATGCTAGTTCGAATTTTTTTCTGCAATTTTTCATAATTTCTTGAGCTAATGCTACTTTGTCTATATAGGGTGACTGGTAATTAGTGAACGATACTTAAACACGTGATTGTGCTCATGATAACAAACAATTTTTAATATGTTCACTAATTACTAGTCACCCCATATATTGGGATAAAAGATACGACTCTTCCCGTTTTCGTGAAGTAAACTGGAACCTAAAGGTTAATTTGTAGGAAAAATGATTATCTACAGCAGACAGTTTCAGAAAAAAGTCACCCTCTTTAGAAGTGACAGTACTGCAGAGGTTTTACTGTGAGGAATAACCTCAAACAGTTTTTCTAAGCACTGGCTGGATCAAGCCGCTCAAATGATTTAGCGCGTGTCGTTGCATTGAATATTTTTAAATATTAATATTCGTTTTTATTTAAAAGATCCCACGCGATCTGTTTACAGTACTACCAAAGACTAACTTACCATACCTTGTTCGTACAGTAGAGGCGTCTTTTCATTATTCCATACAATAAATAGTTCAAGTACGCTTTATATAGAATACAGAAGTCTGGTGATAAGGCCCCAGATCAATCAAAACATACGTGATAACGAATAAATAATAAAAAAAAAGACGTGTGGCACTCGGGGACTGCCGCGGTAAAGCTATTGCATAGCATTTTGTATCAACTTATGCAATTATAATTTTATTTATTTATTTTATTCATGCAGTATTGCTTTGTCTTTGATATTAATTCAAGTTACACTTTTTGAGCGTGGTGACCGATAAGAAAACAAATTTTACTATTATTAAATAAATAAAAAAAGTTAATAATATATTGTTTAAGAAAACCATGAAAACGACACCCATGATGAAAACTTCGATAATTTATGCAGCGGCCATATTGGATTTAAATTTTGACTGCACCATCGGTTTCAACACCCTCGAAAACCGTGAAAACGACACCCATGACGAAAACCTCGATATTTTTAGCAGCCGCCATCTTGGATTTACATTTTGACTGTACTATCGGTTTCAACACCCTCGAAAACCATGAAAACGACACCCATGACGAAAACCTCGATATTTTTTGCAGCCGCCATCTTGGATTTACATTTTGACTGCAACATCGGTTTCAACACCCTCGAAAACTATGAAAACGACACCCATGACGAAAACCTCGATATTTTTTGCAGCCGCCATCTTGGATTTACATTTTGACTGCAACATCGGTTTCAACACCCTCGAAAACTATGAAAACGACACCCATGACGAAAACTTCGATAAATTATGCTGCCGCCATCTTGGATTTACATTTTGACTGCACCATCGGTTTCAACACCTTCGAAAACCATGAAAACGACACCCATGACGAAAACCTCGATATTTTTTGCAGCCGCCATCTTGGATTTACATTTTGACTGCAATATCGGTTTCAACACCCTCGAAAACCATGAAAACGACACCCATGACGAAAACTTCGATAATTTATGCTGCCGCCATCTTGGATTTTCATTTTGACTCCAACATCGGTTTCAACACCCTCGAAAACCATGAAAACGACACCCATGACGAAAACTTCGATAATTTATGCTGCCGCCATCTTGGATTTACATTTTGACTGCACCATCGGTTTCAACACCTTCGAAAACCATGAAAACGACACCCATGACGAAAACCTCGATATTTTTGCAGCCGCCATCTTGGATTCACATTTTGACTGCAACATCGGTTTCAACACCCTCGAAAACCATGAAAACGACACCCATGACGAAAACTTCGATAATTTATGCTGCCGCCATCTTGGATTTACATTTTGACTCCAACATCGGTTTCAACACCCTCGAAAACCATGAAAACGACACCCATGACGAAAACTTCGATAATTTATGCTGCCGCCATCTTGGATTTACATTTTGACTGCACCATCGGTTTAGACACCCTGGAAAACCATGAAAACGACACCCATAACGAAAACCTCGATATTTTTTCATTAAGAATAGATTTTTATTATTATTTTTTATTATTTATTATTTACAAAAAACCTGTATACACTCAACAAAAATAATCGTCGCGACTCCACTCCACTCAACTCCGCTCCACTCCACTCCGCTCCGCTCAGCTCCACTCCACTCCGCTCCGCTCAGCTCCGCTCCGCTCAGCTCCACTCCGCTCAGCTCCGCTCCGCTCAGCTCCACTCCACTCCGCTCCGCTCAGCTCCGCTCCGCTCAGCTCCGCTCAGAACACCAGAACACCGTGTCGAAGACTGCCGAACTGAAACGACGTTAGACGATGCACGGCCTTCAAGCCACACCTCCTTGCCCGTCGGAGTGGGGAGCGTGAGGTTTTTTCGTTACGGAATTTCTGGATTCGGTCCCCGCGCTCAAGGCCCGCGATAGAAGCTATGCAATAGCATAAAAACTTCACCTTTGCTCACCTCTACACGTGCTCGTATCATTTAACACCAAGTGTCAATTAGTGAGACATATCGATTTCATATTGGAGAGCGGGTGTGAGAAGCAGATACCTATATTATATACTCCTCAAAATAAAATAAGGGCCACTTAATAAAGGAGAATGGGCGAACTTGGGCGTTCGGCGGCCATCAATTAATTTAGTATAAAACGAAAGTACTGCTATTTAGGAATAACTTTTACTATGGGCGTTACTCTGTATTTCATTTAGGAAAAAAAATATTTGAGTGTCCATATAACCTAATTGCACAGAACAATATCGCACAATAATTATGTTCATATGCAATATTGTTGTTTTCGTCTTGCTAATGGCAAGTACTTGCACATACACTATCCACGGTGACCTTCAATAGCCCTTTACGTTCCGGGGCCACAGTTACCCGTAAGTTCGGCGACCCCGGCATGCTTTGGCCTTCTAGAGCCCCGGCCCCGTCATTTTGCTGAGTAACGACTGTTACTGTTAACAGATCTACTAATGCCTCAATCAGTTAGGGTCAGACTGACATACGAAATTATTGAAAAATATTATAATTTTGAAAATTCCGAGCATACCAAAAAGCAATGAATAATAAAACTTTTTCAACTTAAAACAATATCATACAACCAGTAGCCCCGAAACTCCCTTATAATCAATATTCACCCAATAAAAACAAAAATGTTATTTTTTACGTTTTAGAAGTACACCACAGTGATAAAACTTGCCCACAATAATTGTAGGACTAAATTACACCAGTATATAACAAAATCATTATTGGCCGCGGACCGCCCACGCTCCATACAAATTTGCCCATTCTCCTTTCACTTTAAATAAGTATTGCTCTTATTCTGGGTACATAATAAATAGCAAATATCTTGTTATGGATTCTTTCAAGTATTAATATTGTTTCTACTGCATAATTGGAAATTCATAACCTTTTTTTTATTAGATATTTGAGATTACTTAGAATTTACGGTTTGGTGTTTTTAAATTTTCAAACTTCTGACGGAGTTTTCTTCGACTAATACAGCAAGAAGGCTATGATGATCTTTCAATCTCATAATGTCATGTATTCGGAGACATATGGACGCAAAAACAGCCACTTGGGGTGTCACCTTAATCCAGGGGGCCCATACCCAGAAGAGATAGGTTTAATGGTGGAATATTCCCAATGAGTGGTTCAAAACGCTTGAAACTGGTCTCAAAAGACGGGTAATATCACCAGACGCTGTGATCGAAAAAGAAAGTAAGCAAGTAAAGCCCAAAAAGACCATTAAGTTTGTTTAACCGCGCAAATAGAGCAAAAGTCTACTGCCCAGACCATACAAACTCCATTGCATCGACCTACAGGCACCCCTAAATTGACTAGACTATTTTTAATCGACTCCATGAAGACTAGCAATACTCAAGGAGATGCTTATTTCACCTCCAGTTAACTGCAGCATAATAATATGGTGCAAATCGTTAAACATTTGTAAAGGAGAAAATTTATTGAACTGTTTTTACTGGGCTTTAGAGCTTCTTATTGATGACAGCTGGGTTATTTTTTTTATTAAGGACTATTAGAGCCTAGAGAAGATCTAAACAACAGATTTCAGAATCTTGCACTCTTGAAACAGACTATTTCGGTGAGCTCTGAATTATGCTCTGGGGCGGTTTTCTCTATCACGCAAAACTGAGCTCGCTCTTCTTAATGAGGGTGCTGAAACTACTCAAAATTGCATAAAAAATGTGTTGCAACTCCAATTCCATTCCATTTGCACAGCAAGGAGTACCTGAGTTCATCTTGAAGCAGGATAATGGTTGAGAGAACACGACGCGACTGACAGTTCACACATTCGCTGACGCTCGAATTACGATGTTACAGTGGTCACTCATGATTTTTACCTAAATTTTATTGAGCATTTATGAGATGAGTTAAAGATGAGTGCAAAAGAAAGTAAAATTCCCATCAAAACTCAGCCGGATCTCATAAATTGTCTGAAAACTTGTTGGTAGAGGATTCCAAAAGAAAATGTTCGGTAAACACCGAATTAAACACCGTATTAAATAATCCAGACCTTTCCACCTCCATCAAATAACACAGAGTTAAAAACAGAAGCTTTAAAGAACACTTTGGAACATAGAAGCCGTTATTTCCTCGATTTTTTACGTTTTATGTAACTTGATACATTCCTGCAATTCCTCACTTTTCATTCAAATTCGTTTATTTTAACGGTTTATTGGGATACAAACTTAATTTTTGTGTATTTCCATCTAAAATCGTTAATACTAATCAGATAAAATCATTATAACTAATAACATTTAAATATTATCTAATAAATCGATAAAAATCAGGTGGCCCTTATTTTGTTTTGAGTAGTATAATTTAAAAAAAAATTTTCCACACTAGGAATTTCTTCTGTATTTTGGGTGTGTTTACAAACATTATTAAGCTCACATTCACGAACGGGCCCACAGTCACACTCGGAACAATTACACGTAGATCATACAAATATTTGCTCCGTGCGAGAAGTGAATCCGCTACACGTAGTGTAGCAGTCCAATCGCGGGGTGCTAAGACAGGAAACCTCCACGTGCGCCCGTGGACTGGAGTTCCCTCTCGGATACGTCCGGGGGGAAGACCAGTTTTTCGGGCCGGTGCACCCTGGGATGCGGGCAAAAACTCTTCCTTAGGCACTGTGTGCCTATGGGGTCTCTTTGGCCGTATGCAAATAGCCTGTCAGGTGGACGCTCCAACGCGTGTCCCTCTGAATAGCAGAGGGCACAGCGGCGGAGCGGGCTTGCGGACGGTGAGTAATGGGTAGCTCGCCGTCCGACCAAGGACCAAGCCCGGGTCGGTGGCGCGTCGTGTTTCGCGCCAAATGCCTGCTGGGGTCACGGGTTTTTTCTTAACCCAGGATACCGTGGCCCCGGAACGTAAAGGGCGTCCGAAGGAACACGGGTGGATTTTAGTCAGTAAGAGTCTAACAGTCCCTTTCGCCCCACCCAGGGCGGGAGGACTCATTTGATGATTTTACCACCTAAAAAAAAAAAAAAAAGCAGTCCAATCGCTCAGGCACGGTGCACATCGTGTCGTCATCTATATCTATACATATAATAAATTTGTAGAAAAGTGGTGTCTGTACAATGGAAATATACAAAAAAAAAGTAGCAGGGGTTGTTATTTTATCGATGCCGAACCCGAAACTGTAATTAATTTTTTTTTTGTCTGTTTGTCTGTTTGTCTGTGTGTTTGTGCACGCTAATCTTCGGAACTACTGGACCGATTTGAATGATTTTTTTTTGTTGTATAGGTATTAAGTTCGATTAACATATAGGCTATAATTTATCTTGGAAACTTGAACACCTGATGCAGAACTGCAACAGACCTGCTAAACTATAAGAGATACAAAAATGATGCCATAGCAAAAATTGTTCCACGTGATGAGCATTTTCTGCTGAGAGAATAAAATTGAAGATCCTGGACACCTGATGTGGAACTTCAAGAGCCCAGCTACACTATAACATATACAGGAATGACGTCTTAGCAAGAGTTGTTCAGCCTGATGAGCACCTACTGTTGATGTATAAAAATTGAAGATCTGGAACACCTGATGTGGAACTTCAAGAGCCCAGCTACACTATAACATATACAGGAATGACGTCTTAGCAAGAGTTGTTTAGCCTGATGAGCACCTTCTGTTGATGTATAAAAATTGAAGATCTGGAACACCTGAAGTGGAACTCCAAGAGCCCAGCTACACTATAACATATAAGGCAATGACGTCTTAGCAAGAGTTATTCAGCCTGATGAGTACTCTCTGTCAACGTATAAAAATTGAAGATCTGGAACACCTGATGTGGAACTTCAAGAGCCCAGCTACACTATAACATATACAGTAAAGACGTCTTAGCAAGAGTTGTTCAGCCTGATGAGCAACCTCTGTTGTCGAATAAAAATTTAAGATTTGGTACACCTGATGTGGAACTCCAACAGCCCAGCTACTTTATAACATAATATATAGTAATGACGTCTTAGCAAGAGCTGTCCAGCCTAATGAGCACTCTCTGTTGACGTATGAAAATTGAGATCTGGAACACCTGATGTGGAACTCCAAGACCCCAGCTACACTATAACATATAAGGAATGACGTCTTAGCAAGAGTTGTTCAGCCTGATGAGCACTCTCTATTGACGCATAAAAATTGAAGATCTGGAACACCTGATGTGGAACTCCAAGAGCCCAGCTACACTATACTTAATATACATACATAGGAATGACGTCTTAGCAAGAGTTGTTTAGTCTGATGGTCATTTCCTGTTGACTTACAAAAATGAAAGATCTGGAATCGTCTCGCGCATCCCGTTGTTTTCCCGTCCCCAGGCTCTTAGAATTCGAAGTTTCAGATCTTCCATTTTGACGACCCCGTCGCTGGCATAAGCAACAGGATCTGCGTACGTCGCGGGCAGAAGCTAGTATCTAATATCTTTAAACGAGCAATAATTCTTGTATATTTATTTATATGTAATCAGGATCTCGGAAACGGCTCCAAGGATTTTCATGAAAGTTACAGATTAGGGGTTTTTCGGCTCAAGGAATCGATTTATCAAGGTCCCAGTTTCGAGAAAAGCTCGGTTCCCAAGATATAGACATTTTAAAAACCGAGCGAAGCTCGCACAACCAGATATTTATTATGTAGGCTCTGTGTTATAAACTGCTTATTATTAGTCCAGTGGTCTCAATACGTAAAAACGTGGGAAAAATCATTTCATTTCATCCAAAAGCTTTAAATAATTAATAATAATAATATTCCACAACTATCACACAACGCCATCTGGTCCCAAGCTAAGCAGAGCTTGTGTTATGGGTACTAGACAACTGATAAACATACTTATATATTTCTAAATACATACATATTATAGATACATTACACCCAGACACAGAACAAGATCGTGCTCATCACACAAACATTTGTCCTGGGTGGGAATCGAACCCACGACCTCCGGCATAGCAGTCAGGGTCACTAACCATTAGACCAACAGGCCAGTCAAATTGAAGCCAGAGTTAATGTTTGATTTCTATAGTTTTTGACTCTATGGCATGCTAATCTGGGGGTCTACTCTATAAGTCCGTCAACGAGAATACGAACCCTACTCTATTATTTCTTCATTAGTTCTGAATTCAAGGTTTTGACAACACGTCGGGAGTCGGGACAACTGTTCAATTACGTTGTCACCAATTTTTAACCGACTTCAAAAAAAAAAGTAGGTTCTCAGTTCGACCTGTATGTATGTATGTATGTATATATGTATGTATGTTTGTCCGCGATTATCTCGCGTTTGGCTGAACGGATTTTGATGCAGTTTTCAGGAAAGTGTTCATTACATTCTGGAGAAGGTTTTAGTATATAACACTAATAGATATCCCGTGACGTTGCCCGCGTGGATCCGATTTGCTTACTTGGGTCGTACATTTTAAGGGACGATTGCATGTTTGTCTGCAATTATCTCGCGTTTGGCTGAACGGATTTTGATGCAGTTTTCAGGAAAGTGTTCATTACATTCTGGAGAAGGTTTTAGTATATAAAACTAATAGATATCCCGTGACGTTGCCCGCATGGATCCGATTTGCTTACTTGGGTCGTACATTTTAAGGTACGATTGCATGTTTGTCCGCAATTATCTCGAGTTTGGCTAACCGATTGTGATACAGTTTTCAGAAAAGTATTTGTTACATTCTGGGGAAGGTTTTAGTATATAACAATAATGGATATCTCGTGAAGTTGCTCACATAGATCCGTTTTTCTTAATAGGATTGTAGATTTTCAAAGACGCCGATTTAATGAAGATTTTTTTTGATTATCTCAACTAAAAAGGGAAAAATAAAAAACTTTTTAAAAAAAAGGGAACCGACTTCAAAACCAAACACAAAAAACTATAAAATAACTTTTCTTTCGGAAGTCGGTGGCCATATGTCAATGAAATAAAAAAAAACAAAGCCACCGACTTCCGAAAGAAAAGTTATTTTATAGTTTTTTGTTTGTGTTTGGTTTTGGTCGGTTCCCTTTTTTTTAAAAAGTTTTTTTTATTTCGTGCCACTAACTAATCTTTTGTCGGTAAGTGAAAAACAACCAATATGAAACGCCCCCCGTAACTACGGCCGAAGTTACGGTTTCGTTCTTAGGTAGTAGGTAATTGGTTATGATATAAAATAGGATGACTAAGTGACTAAATATTGCTTTCAACTATGACTTATCAAGTTTTATAAAGCAGCCACCTTAAAGTGTTGCACTTTTAAGTGAACACATAAACTTCTCTAGGTAACGGTGTGTGTTACTGTTTATGCGTTGTTTTTTTTAGAATTCCTTGTCCTAAGTGTAAAACGGGACCCTAAGACTCCGCTGTCCGTCGGTCTGTCTGTCTGTCTGACTGTCACCAGGCTGTATCTTATAAACCGTGATAGTTAGACGATTGAAATTTTCACAGATAATGTATTTCTGTTGCCGCTATATAAACTGCGATGTGGGGAAGTGAAGGAGTTAAGCAAACTACATGATGTGTACTACTCCAAGAGTCAACCGCAGAACTGAACTTAACTGAACTCTCTTCTCCCGTAATTGGTGGCATATAAATATACATAGATAGTACGTGACTACGTGCTAATACTAAGACTACGAAAACAGCTTATTTACCTTAACTTAAACTATGTACAATACGTCACATGCTGATGCATAATATACGTGATGACTACACACAACACAACAATTAATACTAAAAAAAAACCGAGGTTTACAAGAGAGCGTTTTTAGGGTTCCGTAGTCAACAAGGAACCCTTATAGTTTCGCCATGTCCGTCCGTCCGTCCGTCTGTCCGCAGCTGAGCTCAGAGACGCCGAAAACTGTAATTTGGTGTAAATATACGGATTTGTTGCGCCGAAAAAGTGGATAAATAAAATCTCGTAAATTATTTTTTTTTAGTTTACCTCCTGTACACGTAAAGTGGGGATGTTTTTTTTTTCTCGCGTACCCTTTAGTGTGGGGTGTCATTAAATAGGCCTTTAGAAAATATTGATAGTTTCCATTAACAATTTTTTGATAAAAAGATTCGTTTGTGAAATATTAAGCTTTAAAGTGCTAATTTTTGCTCGATTCGAGTGTCCCCCCCCTCTACCAGCTAAACGGTTGTATTTGGGGGTGTGAAAAAATTCACAATAGTAGTATATATAACGAAGTTTAAAAGAAAATTATCATGACTAAGTAGGCTTTACAAGTTTACGAGTAATAGTCGACCAACTTATAAAACGTACTTGGATCACATATTTTCCTAAACAAAATGTATCGGAGAACATGTTCTTCAACTGCAAATGTTTTATTTTTACAGCTATAATAATAGGTGGGTATGTTTTGGGGATAGGTAGGTTTTTATTGTCAACAATTTTAACTAACTTCAAAAAAAGGAGGAGTTCTCAATTCGTCGTAATCTTTTTTTTCTGTATTTTCCCCGGCTGACGAATGTTTGATCTCAATCATAAATCCGTAGAAAATAACAAATTCATTTAAGAATTACTAGTGATAACTTTTTAGTTTTTCATGAGAAAAGTCGAAACTGCTGAACGGGAGGCCCTAGCATGAATTTTACGTAATTGGCCGTACACCGGCTTACTTACACTACTGGAGTACTTGAAGTCTTGAAGAAAATTACTCGAAAAATTAAAATGCGCCTCTAAGGTCTAATCTAAATCTTCTTGATTTAAAATTATGTCACAAAAACATGAATTCGTGATGAGGCCTTTTTTAGGTCTTTTTAGGTCGAGGGACTGTCTGAACAGTTAACCGTGGCCCTGGAACGTAACCATGGATTTTAGTTAAGTACAAGTCTAACAGTCCCTTTCGCTCCACCCAGCCCCCCTTGCCAAGTCACAACAAGTCGCAAACAATAATCGTTAACGCTCGATACTCCCCAATAGATTTTCAACTTTATAGCCTAGAGCCTAAAGTTGAAAATCTATTTAAGATTTCCGAGCGTTAGCGACAGGAAAGATCGAAAACGATAAGCAATCTTCACTAGATCTTCAACGTTATACCCAAGCACATAAATTTGAAAACCTTTTAAAGCCTACTCAGCGTTTGCGTTTATCGTTTGTTACATGGCTACAGGGCCAGGGCTGGAGGACCGATTTGATGACTTGATCACGTTAAAAAAACGTCGGATTTTGACGAAAGGTTAAGAGAGATATAGGTTATACCTACTCGTAATCTGGAATAAGACATAGGATACTGTATATCCCGGTATTATTCCCATGGGATGATTTTAGAGATACACACAGGCCAAGCCGCTGGCAACAGCAACATCTAGTACTGGAATAAACATTATATAAAACCCACCACACTATTCCCAACCCACTGCAACTCCTGAAAGCCAGAATCAACAGTGGCAACCACCAGAAAAGCGCCGAGACAATGAAGCTCGACGTTTCCCGGAGAATGAATTTACCTGTCTTGGATCCTGCAACGAAATTAATCAGAGAAGAATAGTGGAGGAGTAGGAAAAAAAATGACTACAAAAAGTTTCAAACAACTTATTCTAGCAATATTGGGGTAGACGGCTAGACGTAACCCTTAGGCCAGGTTAACACGGCGACCATTTGATTCGATTTTTTCACGTATACGGTTTTACCGTATACGATGCAGTCGTTCACACGGCAACCATTCGATTCGATTTTTTCGCGCCACGCATGCGAGTGCGTACGCACTCTCGATTCTCGAATGGGCGAGTCGTGTGAACGAGACAACATGAACATAAGCGCCACTCCGTGTCGTATTCGATAAAATCGTTTCGAGACGCGACGTTCCGGTGACAACTTCGCACGGTATACGGTAAAACATATTTCTCGAACACGGGATATTCTCGTATGAACGCCGTGTAAACAATATTTAAGTTTTCATATAATTATATTCTGTTGTTACTACTCTATTCGATAAAATCGTTTATACGGTATACGGGAAAATAACCGCCGTGTGTACCTGGCCTTATTGTTTGATATTCCAGATTGATATTACAAAACAATAAAGTCCAATAACGGCTCGATATCCCAAAACTGCTATAGATTGCTAGATTTTTTTTTAAATTTTGAGGCGCTACTGTATAGGATTTGATTGCAGTGTTTCTAAATAAATAAATATAAAAAAAAAATAATGACGTTTTATTTTAAAATAATATTGTTAGTAACTAAGCAACAATATTTATAAAACACTCAAGCACGAAAAAATAAGCGACAATTTTATTGAACTTCTTTTTCTAAATCCATGAAGGCTTCGATGGCTTTGGCTTGTCTCTGTAGTCGTTCATCACTGCCTGATGAGGCGATGGATGGAGCCTTGCTGGGGTTTCGGAGCACCGGCTTTCGAAGCTGGAAGAAGTTCAGCGAAGCCTTTAACTCCTTGACGAATACTTCTTTGTAAGTAACCTGTAAAAACCAAGTTACAAATTCATCAGGTCCAGAGATTTTAGTGATACTTCCACAACTACCTAGCAGTGGTTCGAACTCATCAACGAACAGAGCCAAACATCGCTACGAACATTTTCACGATTTTTTTCTAGGGAACGTTCTAGTCGACATGTCGTCAAAAAATTTATCTTCATGAACATGTTAGGTTTGACAATCGGCTCGGCGAAAAGCTCGCCAGAACATTCGTTAGAATGCTCACTAAAACGATCTAGTTTGTTTTTCTGTAATGTAACAGATCATGTTCAAAACGCTACACTGCGCTCCAAAACACAGATCATTGACGTGGCTCAAAAGGCTGCCCAACTTAAGTGGGATTGGGTGGGACATGTCTGTTACATGCCGAACGAGCTGTGGGCCCGCAAAGCTAAGGACTGGTGCCCTGAAACAGCGACCCGGGGTTGAGGCAGACCACGAAGGAGATGGCGGGACGAACTGGATGCCTTTCTTGAGAATTGGAAGGAAATAGCGCACAATCGAGACCGTTGGAAGGAATGGAGGGAAGCCTTTGCCCAGTAGTGGGACAGTACAGGCTAGTAATAATAATAATAACATATGCAAGAAAGCTAATGCTCAACTTTTTCTGCAACTTTGAGTATAAAGGCAGGTGCAACAAAACAAAACGCTACGCACCTGTTCCCGAATTACGATGTTGCGAATCTCGTTCATGAACTCGATGGCAGTCATAAACAAACAGAATCCCAATCCCCCTACTAGGACCACGAATAATCCATTCAGGTTCTCCATCTCGAGATCACCTTCGATGTCATTTACATCTTCTGCTGGCTGAAACATGTAATGAAGTCACATGTAAATAAGTTACAGGATCGCGCTGGATGCAAGCCACTTCCAACCAGTCTTATTGAAAATTTATTGGGCATATGTTCAGCAGTGGACGGCTGATATGCTGATAAAAGTAAATACAATAAAATTGTGTCTCTTCAATAATGTATTTGTATCTGGGAAATATAATGTAGTACTAGGTATTGCCCGCTGCTTCGCTCGCCGCTTCCTCCTATAAAGCCTATGACCATTTCAGTGTCTCAACCGACTCTGTAGCGAAATTCCCCAATTGCCGAGAAAACCGAACAAACATTCATACAAACGAAGTAAAGGATTTATTCTAAGTACTTAATGCTCTCACTATAATCAGCTCAGCTGGTAAACGTGGGGTTTTGGGGTTCAATTTTGTTTGCGTAAAGTATTTTAAAGAGTAGTGGTGGCCCAGTGGTATCGGTCCCGACTTACAAGTTGTAGGTCGTGGGTTCGAACCCCGCTAGGCGCATTACTTTGTGTAATTTATTTCATAACCACTGCTCTCAAAACGGTGAAGGAAAACATCGTGAAGAAACCGGCATGTCCTAGAACCAAAAATTCGAAGACATGTGACATCCACCAATCCGCACTGGGCCCACGTGGTGGATCATGGCCCACTCCCTCATACGGAGAGGAGGCCTGTGTCCCAGCAGTGGGAACATTATAGGCTGATGATGATGATGAAAGTATTTTCGAATCTTCCCATTAGGAATTTCTCAATAGCAGTCTGGAGTTATCGTGTTGGTGTTATGGCTATATAGGTAATGGGAGAGTTCACCTGGACGTACGCTAACGCATGCTATAATATCTCACTATACACATCAGGTTTTAGCATTTGATCAGACGACAGACAAATAGGCTGTAAAAAATAACTCTTTAAACGTTCTTACATCACACTTTTTGGCTCCATATTTTTCAAGCCACCATTTATTTTTGATTTTATCCAAGGTGGTCAGCTCTTTGAGTCTTAGAATCGCTCTGTTTATGTCAGTTCGGAATGGCGAATCTGAAAGCAATAGCACGGAATTGGTAAATACATGCATAAAGATACTAATTGACTTGACACTTCGGTTACGATTATGCAGCTAGCAGACACACCTGTAGAAGGTTTTTGTTTAGTATCACCAGCAAAGTTTGGGAAATGCTAAGATTTACTAATGAATGTTGGTTTAGGAATAAAAAAAACAATGAGTAATTCTTAATCGTCACAGTCTTATTTACTTTTAATTTTTCAATCTATCACTATTGATTTTCTGTACTCATACTTATTTATTTTACCGTCGATCAGGTACTTTAAGGTTATACTCACTAGCCGGCATCGCGATCCCGTAATCCTTACTATCTAATTCACCTCCAACTTTCTTCAAATCACAGTTTCTTTTTAATTTATACTCTATGGTACAAGACTCCATGAAGAAAGCGTATTTGTTTTTACTCTTGAGCACTCTCTTCTCTCCCTCATCATTGTTTTTTACGAAGACAGCAGGGTTCGCCATCATATTTTCGTACATGTGTCTGAATGTTTTGTCTTTTGAGGACTGCAATGTAATAAAATAATGACTCGCCTCATTTAGACGATGCAAGAACTCGCACGCCAGTTACGTTACATTGCGGACTTTATAGGTAAACAGAACAAATTCAGTTGATCTAACAAATACCACAATGTAGTGAAACTCGTATGCGAGTTCTTGCTACGTCTTAATGGGGCTAAAATGTAGATATGGTTCTGGTTCATTTGGGTTGGGACATTAATAACATTTTAGTATTTTTGGTTTCTACGCTAAATACAAGTTCAAATTATGGCGGTAGTGTGAAGAAAACCAGTTTTGTCTGCATAACATAAATAATAATGGAAATTATTAGATAAATCCAATAAAGGCTTATTTACATTGATCCAATTACACTGGATGCCAGCGCCAGATTGGCACTTGATTCATGTAAACATGTTTAAATTCAGTAAATAGGGACTTACTCTTATTCAATCCAGTGCTGGATTGCTGGACGTTGAGTAATCCACATGGACTGGATTAGAGTATGTGCCTATTTTACAATTCGGTGTCACTAGATCTAGCTATTGGATCATTGTAAATCAGGCTTAGGAAGTTTCCCCATAACGCGATGCGATGCAATTTGACCGATTCAAACTTCAAATGAAAATCATCCTTACCATTACGACTTAAGGCCAGGTTCCAGTACAGTCCGCAGCTATGAGCGCACTACCTCAGCCCCCGCAAAGGGGCGGGGCAAGTCGACAGCGGTGCGGGCGGGAGGGACCGTGTGTGTATATGCCACAGCGTAGCGTAATGCAGTAAGTCAATTACGTACGAGTGTGTCTGGATTAGATTTTCGTAAAATGATATTCGAGATAGTTTTGATTTTACAAAGTGCATACAATGGAGTACTTTCTTAGGCAGCACAGTATATTTAATATGTGCCGAGTTTGGGCTCGTTTTGTTATGATGAGATCTTACCACCGAACTTGATGGAGTGACCTGAAGGTCTACATCGGTGACTGTCACTGGAACTCGGCGACTGATCGAACTAGATGTGCCGAGTTTGGGCTCGTTTTGTAAGTTATGATGAGATCTTACCACCGGACTTGATGGAGTGACCTGAAGGTCTACATCGGTGACTGCCACTGGAACTCGGCGACGGATCGAACTAGATGTGCCGAGTTTGGGCTCGTTTTGTAAGTTATGATGAGATCTTACCACCGGACTTGATGGAGTGACCTGAAGGTCTACATCGGTGACTGCCACTGGAACTCGGCGACGGATCGAACTAGATGTGCCGAGTTTGTGCTCGTTTTGTTAGTTATGATGAGATCTTACCTCCGGACTTGATGGAGTGACCTGAAGGTCTACATCGGTGACTGTCACTGGAACTCGGCGACGGATCAAACTAGATGTGCCGAGTTTGGGCTCGTTTTGTAAGTTATGATGAGATCTTACCACCGGACTTGATGGAGTGACCTGAAGGTCTACATCGGTGACTGCCACTGGAACTCGGCGACGGATCGAACTAGATGTGCCGAGTTTGTGCTTGTTTTGTTAGTTATGATGAGATCTTACCTCCGGACTTGATGGAGTGACCTGAAGCTCTACATCGGTGGCTGTCACTGGAACTCGGTGACGGATCGAACTAGATGTGCCAAGTTTGGGCTCGTTTTGTAAGTTATGATGATATCTTACCACCGGACTTGATGGAGTGACCTGAAGGTCTACATCGGTGACTGCCACTGGAACTCGGCGACGGATCGAACTAGATGTGCCGAGTTTGGGCTCATTTTGTTAGTTATGATGAGATCTTACGTACGGACTTGATGGAGTGACCTGAAGGTCTACATCGGTGACTGCCACTGGAACTCGGCGACGGATCGAACTAGATGTGCCGAGTTTGGGCTCGTTTTGTAAGTTATGATGAGATCTTACCACCGAACTTGATGGAGTGACCTGAAGGTCTACATCGGTGACTGTCACTGGAACTCGGCGACTGATCGAACTAGATGTGCCGAGTTTGGGCTCGTTTTGTAAGTTATGATGAGATCTTACCACCGGACTTGATGGAGTGACCTGAAGGTCTACATCGGTGACTGCCACTGGTTACCTATCATAAGATCGAAAAACGGTTGACCGAATTTCATTTGCCCTAAAACTTTTCAACTATTACCTTTTGGTTTTTTTTTACTTCATCGAAGTCACGTTTGCCACTGTTTCAGTTAACCTGTTATCTATTCATCTTTTTTCGTTTCTCCAGCATTTCATTTGGCCGACAAACTTTTTACCGATGTTACACTTACTCGAAGTGACGGTTGTCCGAAGTATTATGTTTCCAAACATTCATTATACCACTGTTTTAATTGCCATATTTTTATTTCACCGAACGCCTAGAAAATTTTGCACACTAATTATTGCTGTTACATTTTTAGCAGGCGCCATTGAAATGTAGGTAGACAACACAAAATAATTGTGCAAATGTCGTATACGATAATATAATTCTAAAGGGTATTGTATTATAATTAATGACCTTTGCTGTTAATACATGCAGCATGCAGCATGCAAGCATGCAGCATGCAGCATGCAAGCAAGCATGCAACATACAGCATGCAAGCAAGCATGCAGCATGCAAGCGAGCATGCAGCGTGCAAGCAAGCACGCAGAATGCAACATGCAGCAAACATGCAGCGTTCCAGCAAGCATGCAACATGCAACAAGCATTGTTTCTGTCATGGCTCCGGCGCTGCAGGGTTTTGGGTGGCCCCACGCGAGCTTATCGTCGCAGATGATTTGAACGCTCACCACCGCAGCTTCGGCTTACTGGCCGGCTTCGCCGGCCAGCCTCAGCCGCGGCGGCGGTCGTTCCAACCTCCTGCTCCTCAGCTCGCGGGCCACCCCACCCCTCCGCGCCTAGGCGATTTTAAATTACACTCTAGGGGTAGGGCAGACAAGACTACGTAAAGTCGGCTTTGCAGCATTTCGTTTCCGCCACAATGTTTTGTAGCAAAATATATTGAATTTTTATGACAGTAATTTAATTTTTCGGTAAAATGTTGTTTCGGTATGGTGAAAATATGGCAAATAAATCAGTTGGCAATTGAAAAAAGTTTAAAAGAGGCTTCGGTCAATAGTAAAACGTTATTTTGTTAATCGGCGGAACATACTTCGGTATAATAATACTTATGGCTAATGATACTTCGATGATCTGAAAATATGGCAAATGATGCATATAGCAAAAGAGATGTCGGTCAATAGTTTTCGGTATAATGAAATTCGAACAAACAAAATTCGGTAAATTGATCGGTTCCCACTGCCACTGGAACTCGGCGACGGATCGAACTAGATGTGCCGAGTTTGGGCTCGTTTTGTAAGTTATGATGAGATCTTACCACCGGACTTGATGGAGTGACCTGAAGGTCTACATCGGTGACTGCCACTGGAACTCGGCGACGGATCGAACTAGATGTGCCGAGTTTGGGCTTGTTTTGTTAGTTATGATGAGATCTTACCTCCGGACTTGATGGAGTGACCTGAAGGTCTACATCGGTGACTGCCACTGGAACTCGGCGACGGATCGAACTAGATGTGCCGAGTTTGGGCTCATTTTGTTAGTTATGATGAGATCTTACGTACGGACTTGATGGAGTGACCTGAAGGTCTACATCGGCGACTGCCACTGGAACTCGGCGACGGATCGAACTAGATGTGCCGAGCTTGGGCTCGTTCTGTTAGTTATGACGAGATCTTACCACCAGACTTGATGGAGTGCCCTGAAGGTCTACATCGGTGACTGCCACTGGAACTCGGCGACGGATCGAACTAGATGTGCCGAGTTTGTGCTCGTTTTGTTAGTTATGATGAGATCTTACCTCCGGACTTGATGGAGTGACCTGAAGGTCTACATCGGTGACTGTCACTGGAACTCGGCGACGGATCGAACTAGATGTGCCGAGTTTGGGCTCGTTTTGTAAGTTATGATGAGATCTTACCACCGGACTTGATGGAGTGACCTGAAGGTCTACATCGGTGACTGCCACTGGAACTCGGCGACGAATCGAACTAGATATGCCGAGTTTGGGCTCGTTTTGTTAGTTATGATGAGATCTTACCTCCGGACTTGATAGAGTGACCTGAAGGTCTACATCGGTGACTGCCACTGGAACTCGGCGGCGGATTGAACTAGATTTGCCGAGTTTGGGCTCGTTTTGTTAGTTGTGATGAGATCTTACCTCCGAATTTGATGGAGTGACCTGAAGGTCTACATCGGGGAGTCGGAAACTCGGCACATCTAGTTCCATCCGTCGCCGAGTTCCAGTGGCAGTCACCGATGTAGACCTTCAGGTCACTCCATCAAGTCTGGTGGTAAGATCTCATCATAACTTACAAAACGAGCCCATACTCGGCACATCTAGTTCGATCCGTCGCCGAGTTCCAGTGACAGCCACCGATGTAGACTTTCAGGTCACTCCATCAAGTCCGGAGGTAAGATCTCATCATAACTTACAAAACGAGCCCAAACTCGGCACATCTAGTTCGATCCGTCGCCGAGTTCCAGTGGCAGTCACCGATGTAGACCTTCAGGTCACTCCATCAAGTCCGGTGGTAAGATATCATCATAACTTACAAAACGAGCCCAAACTCGGCACATCTAGTTCGATCCGTCGCCGAGTTCCAGTGGCAGTCACCGATGTAGACCTTCAGGTCACTCCATCAAGTCCGTACGTAAGATCTCATCATAACCTACAAAACGAGCCCATACTCGGCACATCTAGTTCGATCCGTCGCCGAGTTCCAGTGACAGCCACCGATGTAGACTTTCAGGTCACTCCATCAAGTCCGGAGGTAAGATCTCATCATAACTTACAAAACGAGCCCAAACTCGGCACATCTAGTTCGATCCGTCGCCGAGTTCCAGTGGCAGTCACCGATGTAGACCTTCAGGTCACTCCATCAAGTCCGTACGTAAGATCTCATCATAACTTACAAAACGAGCCCAAACTCGGCACATCTAGTTCAATCCGTCGCCGAGTTCCAGTGGCAGTCAGCAGTCACCGATGTAGACCTTCAGGTCACTCCATCAAGTCTGGTGGTAAGATCTCATCATAACTTACAAAACGAGCCCAAACTCGGCACATCTAGTTCGATCCGTCGCCGAGTTCCAGTGACAGTCACCGATGTAGACTTTCAGGTCACTCCATCAAGTCCGGTGGTAAGATCTCATCATAACTAACAAAACGAGCCCAAACTCGGCATATCTAGTTCGATCCGTCGCCGAGTTCCAGTGGCAGTCACCGATGTAGACCTTCAGGTCACTCCATCAAGTCCGTACGTAAGATCTCATCATAACTTACAAAACGAGCCCAAACTCGGCACATCTAGTTCGATCCGTCGCCGAGTTCCAGTGACAGCCACCGATGTAGACCTTCAGGTCACTCCATCAAGTCTGGTGGTAAGATCTCATCATAACTTACAAAACGAGCCCATACTCGGCACATCTAGTTCGATCCGTCGCCGAGTTCCAGTGACAGCCACCGATGTAGACTTTCAGGTCACTCCATCAAGTCCGTACGTAAGATCTCATCATAACTTACAAAACGAGCCCAAACTCGGCACATCTAGTTCGATCCGTCGCCGAGTTCCAGTGGCAGTCACCGATGTAGACCTTCAGGTCACTCCATCAAGTCTGGTGGTAAGATCTCATCATAACTTACAAAACGAGCCCATACTCGGCACATCTAGTTCGATCCGTCGCCGAGTTCCAGTGACAGCCACCGATGTAGACTTTCAGGTCACTCCATCAAGTCCGTACGTAAGATCTCATCATAACTTACAAAACGAGCCCAAACTCGGCACATCTAGTTCGATCCGTCGCCGAGTTCCAGTGGCAGTCACCGATGTAGACCTTCAGGTCACTCCATCAAGTCCGTACGTAAGATCTCATCATAACTTACAAAACGAGCCCAAACTCGGCACATCTAGTTCAATCCGTCGCCGAGTTCCAGTGGCAGTCAGCAGTCACCGATGTAGACCTTCAGGTCACTCCATCAAGTCTGGTGGTAAGATCTCATCATAACTTACAAAACGAGCCCAAACTCGGCACATCTAGTTCGATCCGTCGCCGAGTTCCAGTGACAGACACCGATGTAGACCTTCAGGTCACTCCATCAAGTCCGATGGTAAGATCTCATCATAACTAACAAAACGAGCCCAAACTCGGCACATCTAGTTCGATCCGTCGCCGAGTTCCAGTGGCAGTGACCGATGTAGACCTTCAGGTCACTCCATCAAGTTCGCATCCTAGCTAAAAAATAAGTGGTCCATAAAAAAAAATTACATCGTTTCAAAATTAGATCACTTGACTATTTTATTCTATTCCCGCAACTAACACGTAATCGCTTGTGTGTGTGACTTTGTTTCCATGTAGAAGTTCAGTTCTATGCCTGCTTACGTAACCGCGCGGGGGGAATTTTTGCGCAGCAACGACGTACGTCCATCCTCTATCACGCCTCGGCGGGTACTGGCGAGCGCCCGGTGAGCGAATTAATGCCAATATTTTGGGTATTTTATTTCTTGGAGAAAAATTATAACGAAATTTTAAAATTTGCTTTTACCATGCACTTCTAAATAATGATCTGTTTTTATTTTTATAAGTTTCATATAAATTCATTGTGAAATCTCTAAGCAGTGGATGTTTGAAAATTGTGATTTAGTGTCATGTTTGAGATTTTTTTCTATCGAGCCAATTATTCCAATTCGTGTTTCTATCTTTACCATTCACTCGAGGATATGTTCAACTTTAATATTATGATTTTTTTTTATTAAAAATATCATTGTTAATGAGACTTTCAGACGTTTGAAAATCTTAAAAATTACTGTAAGCCCGCCTTAAGACATAAAACGTGCGGTTGTCTACGGGTAGGTGAAAAACGAAACACGCTCGCCACGACGACGTCAAGTAAATCGAATTGCATCATTATATCGTAGTAGCAAGGAAATTTTTAATTTTAAATTAGTAGAAATTGCAAATGGCACGAATTCTTTTTTAACTTTTACTTTTTAAGGACTTAGTTTATTTTTACTTTTACCTTAAAAAAGTCAAGTGTTGATCCTGTGGAAATAGCTCCGTATCGAATCTTGGTTTGCTTGGCCAAGTCATCGACACTGTTGATGGGTTCATTCTCCAGGGCATCAGTCATGGACGCCGACAGCTGGGCGATGTACGTCTGACACACGATCACGGCGAAGAACCACCACATGCCACACACCCAGCGGGTGCCCAGAGCTCTGACAATAAAGTTAAGAACACGGTATTAATGGCCCGTTCACGACCTTAGCGCTGTGAGCGGTGACTTGGCGTGTTAAGATCAAATGTACAGAAATGTTTGAAACACGTCACGAGGTGCGTCAGTAGCGAATTCACGCGTGGTTTTCTCCAAACGAATTGCTACAGTGGCGCGGTGTTGGGACAAAAGTACAAAATGGGTACGACGACGCGAGACGCCACGAAATAGAAGCGGTTTGGGCAGCGGTGCGAGAGTGGGGAGTTCGGTAGCTGCCGTTGGGAATCATTACTGTGGATATGTGACTTGCATATGCCCCTTCGTGCACAAGGCGACTCAAGTTTCCGATACCTCACGACTTTGACATCCATTGACGCGTGCCTGTGTACAAAATTACGAACCCCAATGGATTTTTGCGATAGTTTTGTAGTCTAAGTCTACAAAGTCGAAGAAGGGGCCTAAGGCCCGGACTCCACCAAAGCGGAGAGGAGAGGAGATGTGTTTGAATAACCAATCAGATGTCCACTGAAGCTAAGCGGAGAGGAGATGTGGACATCTGATTGGTTATTCAAACACATCTCCTCTCCTCTCCGCTTTGGTGGAATCCAGGCCTAACACTCCAGCACGCCGCCCGCCGCATGCTCACCGCTTAGACCAGAGCCGTGAACGAGCCTTTACACATAATTACTCAAACATTACGTTTGGGAATAGATAATACGTCAGTAAAAGAGTAGTGTCCCGCCCCTATATTGTGCCTCCAAACTATCCTACATTTTAAACTAGACCAAACATATTTAAGCACAAAGTTTGTTTGAAATCAGTTGAGTGGTTTCGAAGACTAACGTGAACGAACTAGATTTTTATGTAGGTATATTAAGATGCAGAAAATGATGTTCTCATTTTATTTATAAATACGTAAAAACTGCAAAATATCTCTGTATAAAGTACAGCAGTAGTACTACAGTATTGTTTCTCTTTCTTTTAAATGCATCCAAAGGTTGCTTGAAAATATCGCTTTTAGCGATAAGGCCGCCCATTGTGTCACCTTATGTAAAAGATATATCTGTACCTATACACCCGTAACTTGTATGGTGTGCATAATAAAGAGTATTCTATCTTTTATCTGTTTTCAATTATTTTTCAGCAAGAAATAATTATTCTGTTAGAAATTATTTTCATAAAACGACCCTAAGGCCCACTTGCAGGAACCCGAGTTATCTTCTAAACTCAGAGTTAGTTGCCAACACGAGGTTAAATTGACAATATTGTATGACAAACTGTCAATTTGACCTTGTGTTAGCAACCAACTCTGAGTTAAAAGATAACCCGAGCTTCTGCAAGCGGACCTAAAAGAATTACTTGGGCAAGATGTCGCATCCTTGCGTCATGATGGAACCCATTGTTAGCCAGGTACAGTTCTTGAACGTCCATATATTCTCCAATTCTTCCGGATCTTTCTCACATGGCTCTGGGTTTTCCCAGTCGGCTGGTGATATTCTGAAAAAGTAGAGGTTATTATGATATCGTGTTTATATGATATCGTGTTTAATACAGCAATTACAATGCTACTTTATTAAACACGTTTTTAAAAGCACGAAAACAAAACATAATCCGTGGTACCACAAAAACTTTTAAACGTCTGTAGAACACTTGTCTAAAAAAATGTCAGATTATGACGTTGAAAGAAGGTTCGTTTTGCAGTCACACTTTTTTTAGACAAGTGTTCAACAGATGTTTAAGATTTTGTAGTTAGACTGTAGATTTCGGAAAATAAATCATAATATTTTATTAAACGTTAGAGAAGTATTTATAGAAGCTGTATTAACAGACTTTGATGTATGCAAAATAACCTACACTTCTTCCAAAAATTAGAATAAGCCTCTTCGTACACGAGACGACGCAAGTCTCCGATACCTTACGACTTTGGTGCCCAGGCCACTATCGTAATACAAATCCATAGAGGTTCGTACACAGGCACGCGTCAAAGGATACCTAAGGCCCTTTGTCCACGTAACCGCACGTCATACGCACGCTTTCGTTAATTGACGATTGCAAGACGAATGCTTGCATCTTGCGTAGAAACAATGAAATCTGTGTCCACGAAGCGGCAACGCCACGTCAGTCGTCTCTTGTTGCGTTCGTCATGCGGTGCGCGCGCGCGGCAACATGTGACCAGCTTTGCCAGGTATCCTTTCTCGATGCTAGTTGAAAGAAAACTGAGACCTTAGCGTGACTGACTATTGCACGAAGCAGCGTGGTCATCAACAAATGTGCAAAATTCGCCTATCTTCATTTGTAGGTTACATGCATCCTACGAAAGATGACGTGTGGACAGTTTAGGCCTTAGTCGTAAGGTATCGGAGACATCTTGTGTCGCGTTATGTACGAAGGGGCGAAGTGTTTGCGGTTTAATTGCATCTGCACTATTTTCATAAATAAGTAGCTGTTCTCCGTGCTTTCAACCCCGCTGCTCAGCTCCTTTTTGTAGCAGCGAGCGTGATATTACATTATAGCCTCGATAAATATACTATCTAAAATTGAAAAAAAAAAAAATCGAACCAGTTGGTCCTGAAATTAGCGCGTTCAACCAAACAAACAAACTCTTCAACTTTATTAAATTGGTATAGATATTAGAAAAATAACTCTAAGAAATACATACCTGGCGCAAATAAAAAGCATTATTGAAACTATACAATATGCTGTCGCAGTATACATCCAGACCTCAAGAGTATACGGATTGAGGAAAGAAAACATTTGAGGCTTCACTTCCTTAGCTTGGGTGTACAGGATACTTATACCTAGAGTCATGAAAGGCACTGAGAAGTCTACCACTTTCTTCCTCTCTTCTGTTATTGTGAAGTCACATACAGCTAAATCAGCTTTCTGTAATGAAAAGTATATTTTGATGAAGTGGTACCTGCATGTGTTTTCGTTTCTCAAACGTAGAAAGTAATAGAAAAGCCAAACGTGCATTTCATTGTATTTGTAGGTGTATTCATGTAGATTATGACGAAGGTAATTCAATCTGTTCTGATAAAATTGTGTACAGATATACTATGAATAGGGGAACAGTGTATAATGGGGACACGCACACTTAATTAGGCTCACACCAATAGGGGGTCTCACTGCCAGTTTTAACCGTCAGTGGCGCTACAAGCGCATAACGTAAACAACGTTCAAGTGTGGCTTCGAGTGTGTAGTCTGTGGTGTAGTGTATGTCAAGTTAATCATACAGTTAATGACATCATGTGCTGGTAGCGCCATCTGAGCCGAGCTTTGCGTGAATCCTCCCATTGCAAGAGGCCATTAACAAATGGCGTACTGTTGGCGCTTGCGCTACGTTGGTCTTGTGTTAAGTTTTCCGTAAGTGTTTGTGTCCCCATTATACCCCGCGTCCACGTCTTATACACTGTTTCCTTAAATATTGTAAGTAACTAAAAAAAACCCTGTTGCTTCGTTTGAAAATGTACTAAGTAGGTATTTTTAAGTATAAAACTGATCACTTACTTTGTCTAACAACACTTTTAGGAGTTCCGGATATCCCAGATCCTCTTCGTGAATGAATTTGTAAGTATAATTAAAATTATCTTCTCTCAGTATTTTGAATATGTGCTTGACCAAGTCCACGGAGAATCCTTCGAATTTTTCATTTGGGTCTTCATCGTTTTCTTTACATTCGTCTGTTTCACATTTTGCTTTGTAATCGAAATAGGGTTGCGCTCTACGGGATACAACCTGTTTCAAGTAATAAAAAATTGTCTATTATGTATTTATATTATACAGGGTGAAATCGAAATCATGGGCAATATTTTAATCTAAGGCTCTACTCACGATACTGATTGCATTACGGCTAATAAATCGCAAATCAAAAATATTATTAATGCAATTATGGGCACCTTTAAAAATGTAATATGTCGCATAGCAAAGGCTTATTATCTATCTATACATATAATAAATTTGTAGAAAAGTGGTGTCTGTACAATGGAAATATACATTATTTATTATTTATTTTATCGATGCCGAACCCGAAACTGTAATTGAATTTTTTTTTGTCTGTTTGTCTGTTTGTCTGTTTGTCTGTTTGTCTGTGTGTTTGTGCACGCTAATCTTCGGAACTACTGGACGGATTTGAATGATTTTTTTTTGTTGTATAGGTAATAAGTTCGATTAACATATAGGCTATAATTTATCTTGGAAACTTGAACACCTGATGCAGAACTGCAACAGACCTGCTAAACTATAAGAGATACAAAAATGGTGCCATAGCAAAAATTGTTCCACGTGATGAGCATTTTTTGCTGAGAGAATAAAATTGAAGATCCTGGACACCTGATGTGGAAGTTCAAGAGCCCAGCTACACTATAACATATACAGGAATGACGTCTTAGCAAGAGTTGTTCAGCCTGATGAGCACCTTCTGTTGATGTATAAAAATTGAAGATCTGGAACACCTGATGTGGAACTTCAAGAGCCCAGCTACACTATAACATATACAGGAATGACGTCTTAGCAAGAGTTGTTCAACCTGATGAGCACCTTCTGTTGATGTATAAAAATTGAAGATCTGGAACACCTGATGTGCAACTCCAAGAGCCTAGCTACACTATAACATATAAGGGAATGACGTCTTAGCAAGAGTTATTCAGCCTGATGAGTACTCTCTGTCATCGTATAAAAATTGAAGATCTGGAACACCTGATGCGGAACTCCGAGAGCCCAGCTACACTATAATATATACAGGAATGACGTCTTAGCAAGAGTTGTTTAGTCTGATGGGCATTTCCTGTTGTCTTACAAAAATGAAAGATCTGGAACGTCTGGAATCGTCTCGCGCATCCCGTTGATTTCCCGTCCCCAGGCTCTTAGAATTCGACATCAGACGTTTCAGATCTTCGATTTTGACGACCCCGACTGCTGGCATAAGCAACAGGATCCGCGTACGAAGTCGCGGGCAGAAGCTAGTTGCAAATAAACACTAAAAGTAAGTAATATAAAATAAATCATAAACCCCAAAAGTCTTAAAGTAGGTATCAAAATTTTAAAGCGCACTAAGGGAACAGTGTATAAGACGGCGACGCGGGGCATGATGGGAATACACACACTTAAGGCAAACTTAACACAAAACTAACGTAGCGCAAGCTGCAATAGGACGCCATTTGGTAATGGCCGCTTGAAAATGACGTTCTGATGGCGCTTGCGCTACGTTAGTGTTGTGTTAAGTACTCCTTAAGTGTGTCCCCGTTATACCTCGCGTCCCGTCTTAGGGTTGAACCACATCTGGCAGCACGGAATCGCCTTTTTCCGTAGCCCTTTCTCTTTCTGTCACTTAGAACTGACATTTGCTAAATCGAGACAGAAAGCATAATGCGATAGCACGCGGCGGAATCCTCGAGGCGGCCGCGTGCTATCGCATTGTCTCGGTCTAGCAGATGGCAGTTCTAAGCGACAGAAAGAGAAAGGGCGACGGAAAAAGGCGATTCCGTGCTGCCAGATGTGGTTCAACCCTTATACACTGTTCCCCTACACCGCGCGCGGAACGAAATGTAAACAAACATTAAATAATATTAAGCGAAAATACTTGCATTAATAATGTTTTTGAGTTCCGTAATACGATTAGTATCGTTATAAGTAATGCCCGAGTTTAAAATAATTATTATTGCTCATTAATAAAATTTCACCCTGTAACTGTATAAATATTATAGCGCGGAGTAGGTAGATAGATTTTATGTAGGAACTTGTATCACGAACTGTTATAGAAATCATAACATGGATAAACCGTATTCCCGGGATTTGAAATGAATTGAGTTAAAACACTGACCACAAAAACTTTTAAACGTCTATTGAACACTTGTCTAAAAAAATTTCAGATTATGACGTTGAAATAAGGTCCGTTTCGCAGTCACACTTTTTTTAGACAAGTGTTCAACAAATGTTTAAGTTTTTGTAGTAAGGCTGTATCTTAATGTATAATATTTAGTAGCGGCACTGAAAAAGAGTGTCTTTTTTAGTTGATGAAACAGGAAAGTGATGAAACGGTTTTATGGTATTTTATGGTGTTATTTGCTGATGATACATCTTTAATTTTTAAAATTGACAGACGTGCACAAAAACTAGATAATGTTAATGACTGTATTCTTAAGGTTCAAAATTGGTTTACTGTTAATAATTTAGTTCTTAATGAAAAGAAAACAAAATGTATTAGATTCACTTTACCAAATGTTAGAAGTAGCGAATGTGACATCTTATTGAACGGAAAAAAATTGGAATTTATTGATCAGACAGTTTTTCTAGGAATCACGTTAGACGACAAATTACAATGGGGCCCCCATATAGCATCTCTAGCAGGGCGACTAAGCTCAGCCGCTTATGCTGTTAGAAAGATAAGGCAGTTAACAGACGTCGAAACTGCGCGTTTGGTTTACTTCAGCTACTTTCACAGCATTATGTCATATTATGGCATCCTATTGTGGGGCCGGGCAGCTGACATTGAATCTATCTTTATTTTGCAAAAAAGAGCTGTCAGAGCAATTTACAATCTACGTCGTCGCGAATCTCTTAGGGAATTATTCAAAAAGATTAATTTATAATGACAGTGCCTTGTCAATTTATTTATGAAAATATAATGCATGTTAGGAAAAATCTTCATCTTTTTAACAAAATAAGCGACAGACATAATTTTAATACGAGAAATAAAGATAAAATTGATCAACCATATTTTAGATTGTCTAAAGTACAAATATCTTTTATGGGGTTCTGTGTTAAATGTTACAATAAAATCCCGAGTGAAATCTTAAATCTAAATGAAAAAAAAATTAAAAGTTACATAAAAAGCACACTTAGTAAACAAGCATATTATAAATTAGAAGATTATATTCAAGATAAAAATGTTTGGAAACATGCTGGTCCTGCTCCATAGTACAATGTAGGGCTTAAACAAAATCAAGCTGGTTGAAATTTGAATGCTCACACACTTATATTATATTTGTAAATTGTGTAATTTCAATATTTTGTTAAAATGGGAACGCCATGTACCTTTTTGCTTTTTTTATTTCTTATATTTTTAGTCTAGATTTTCAAGGTACATTGCTTTGACATTAATATTTCAAACGCTGTTAAAAAATATTGTAAAACATTTTTTTAAAAAGAGTAAGTATGGAGTTTCTTGCCCATTCTTCTCCATACAACCTACCTTTGCGAATGGGTGTAGAATCAATCCCATCCCATCCTATTTCCTTAATTTTAATATTCGACGTTTAAAAGTGCCTCTTTGATATCCTATTTGAAATAAATGATTTGACTTTGACTTTGACTTTGGTTTGTAGCCGAGGGCCACTGACTACTTTTTTTTTTTTTTTAGGTGGTAAAATCATCAAATGAGTCCTCCCGCCCTGGGTGGGGCGGAAGGGACTGTCAGACTCTTACTGACTAAAATCCACCCGTGTTCCTACGGATGCCCTTTACGTTCTGGGGCCACGGTATCCTGGGTTAAGAAAAAACCCGCGACCCCAGCAGGCATTTGGCGCGAAACACGACGCGCCACCGACCCGGGCTTGGTCCTTGGTCGGACGGCGAGCTACCCATTACTCACCGTCCGCAAGCCAGCTCCGCCGCTGTGCCCTCTGCTATTCAGAGGGACACGCGTTGGAGCGTCCACCTGACAGGCTATTCGCATACGGGCAAAGAGACCCCTTAGGCACACAGTGCCTAAGAAAGAGTTTTTGCCCGCATCCCAGGGTGCACCGGCCCGAAAAACTGGTCTTCCCCACGGACGTATCCGAGAGGGAACTCCAGTCCACAGGCGCACGTGGAGGTTTCCTGTCTTAGCACCCCGCCACTGACTACTTATAATAACTTTCAAATGACAACAGAGAGTTTTCGGGAGACGAATGAAACTCGGAATGTACATACACACGGCTACACATCAAGCTATGTTAAAACAATATAAGCCGACCGTTCACTGTTAGAAAGATCATGTAAGGCGAGGCCAAGATAAACTGGTTTAGTACAGCTTGATATTATGTAGGCGTAGTACACAGTGTACTTACAATGAACTCCTTGCTCGAGTGTTGGCTTTTAGTGCTAGAATCAGTAGATTTGGTATTGATGATGTCGGTACCATTGGCCGACTCCCATCTGCCGGTGGTTTGTCTCTGCTTGATGTGAATTTCATTCACATACAAAACGTAGTTAATTCTTCGGCCGTGTTGATCAAATTGTATGTTACCAGTCACACCAAGGCTTTGCGTCTGAAAGTGTTTTACTTTAAATAAGTATGTTTAACTTCTCCACGAAATGCGTATGATATATTTATACAAAAAAAAATCAACATAAATAATAAGTTAAAAATAACTAAAACCCGACCACGACAAAAACGTGCACTGAAAAGTATAAAACAAGATCAATATTAATTTGACCGATATTGTGCTAGCCGCGGTCGTGTGCCACCAACGACTGTGCCACCTACCTAATGAAGATTGTGTGAAACAACCGCAGGTGGCACACGACCACGGCTAGCACAACACCGTGGATTTCAGTCAGTACAAGTCTGACACTTGTACTGACTGAAATCCACCGTGTCCCGACAGTCCCACGACCCCGGCAGGGTTTGGCCCTCTAAGGAGGGACCCGTCATATGTTACTGACGCTCTTTGAGCTGCGCGTGGAACACAACGCGCCGTCGACCCGGGCATGGTATATAATATGGCTTATGTTTAACTTACCACCAGATATAGTAACATACTTATAACAGACAAAAATAGTAAATGATCACCAAAATGAAACCCGCATTTTAATGTAAAATTATAACCAGTTTTAACATTTCGCTATCCTATTTAATCAAAATGACTCCAAATAAATCATTGTCAACCCAAAAGTAGTAAATGATCACCAAAATATGTTCATTAAAATATGTCATAACGAGGTGTAATAAAAAAAAATCTACCTAAGCAGGGTCGACGAAGCCCCACTTCGCGGGGCTTCTATTTCTGTGTACAAGGTTTAAAGGAACCTAAGCAAACCGAACTTCGGGGTGTCCCTGAAATCTTGCTAAAGCGAGTTTTAGATTTGGTGCACATTCAGTATAGATTTGGTGATCATTTACTATATTTGGTGTTCGAATACAATTTGAAGTGTAGTAGCTAAGGGTATCAAAGCATTTTATGGTGGTCATTATATTTAATCCCATATAATATATATAATAATATTCCACAACTATCACACAACACCATCTAGTCCCAAGCTAAGCAGAGCTTGTGTTATGGGTACTAGACAACTGATAAACATACTTATATATTTCTAAATACATACCTACATATTATATAAAACTAAATTACACCCAGACACAGAACAAATGATCGTGCTCATCACACAAACATTTGTCCTGGGTGGGAATCGAACCCACGACCCCCGGCATAGCAGTCAGGGTCACTAACCACTAGACCAACAGGCCAGTCAAAAGTCAAAAGTCTCGCTGTCCATGATAGGACAGCGAGACGCCCATTACTCGCCGTTTGCATGCCCATCGGCTTTCAGACTTAACTGTACAAAAGTATACAAAAGTATACTTGCCTCTGTATAAACTGCCAAGAGTAAATAATGAATATGGTAAAAGGGTTTGGTCGTATGCTCTTCCAGAAATTCTTAATTATTTGCCTAAAGAATTAGCCAAAAAATTAGAAAATAAAAAATCTAAACAGGTGAAAAATATCCTGAAATACTATTATACTATTGAAATGTATAAAAGAGGGGAGGGGCATACGGGTGGGCCCACTACATGACAATGACCTGTGAGCGAGTAACTTAATATTATTCGATAGCGCACATGATCTTGCCTCAATAAGATTGAGCGTTATTGCATAATTATGACAATTGTATGATGCATATTTGAAAATAAACAGTTTGAATTTTTTTTGTTTTTTTTTTTTAAACATAATAATAATGAAACACTTCTGGTACCTCTAATATTTTTTTTTGAAATGCTGCTCCTTGAGGCCAAGGTTCTTCTTCGCCAGTACAACTGAACTCGGGAGGTTGTGCACGATCCTTCAACTCTTCCAAATCCAGCGCCTTCACTAGATGATTAGCAACGTCATCCAATATTAGCGCTTCGAGCTGCGTAACATTAATTAATATTAGACTAGCTTTATATTAAACAGGCGATAAAATAGAATTGTTGACTTCTATGGTAGAACTAATGCTGTAACATACATCAATGTCTTCCATTTACACAAACTTTCACATTTTATTTTATTTTTTTGTTTTAAACAAAACCTTGCCCCACACTGATTTCTTCCTGTATCGTGGTTGTGATTACAAACATAGGAACTCACAAACACCCAGACCTGGAACAACTTCTTGTAAGTCATACAAATATTTGTACCGTAGGGAAATCGACACCGCGACACGCTGTGTAGCAGTCTAATTGCACAGCCACTGCACCTACCGTACCGACAAGAAAAACTTAAATAAAGCGCATTTCACACAGAGAGCGGGCGCGGGTCGGGCGCGTTTCGGTGTACGGGCACGACCCGCCCCGCGCCCGACCCGCGCACGCTTTCAGTGTGAAGTCTTCCATTTAAATACAAAGAACTAGACCCGCCGTACTCCCGCCCCGACCCGCGCCCGCTCTCTGTGTGAAATGCGCTTAAAAATTATCTTTGAAACAATTGAAAATACAAGGTAAGTTTTTTACTTTAATTGGGTTGTACCACAGCTAGATTTTGGTATTCTAAATTTGCCACATAACTTCATGTGACTTTATTTTTACTGAAGACGGCGGCACCAACACCTCAAGAACTTGACCATAATCCTGTTCTCCTAGTACTTTTTGTTCAGATTCCACATTGTGTCTTCGTTTTCTGTAGTTCTGTTTTGTGCTGGATTTTATGATTTAATTGTTCTGCTATCCGTGTAGAAAAAAATAAATGGGGCGAATTTACACTAAAGGAAATTTAAAAAAAAAAGAAACTGTGCCTAATTTACACATACTTTTTTTCGTATGCGAAACTTTGTGAACAAGACAGATCGCGATGGAAGACATCTGTGGACGCCCTCTGTCCCATCTAGGGGACATAGGCAGATGAATGGAAGTTGCAGTTATTGTTGGAATGTTTGATTTTTTGTGAGAAGAATGCATGAAAGTCTGTTAAAAAAATTAAAATGTGTTTATTGTAATATGATTAAATAGTATAATTGGCTTCGGCCGTTCTATTTAATGTAATAAATGAATAAATAGGACCTTAAGTCGAGTCCTTTAATGTTATACTTATAAATACACTTTTTCTCCTTACTTTGAACTCAACAACAGATGGTGACTCCAGCCCGGAACGCCAGTTGCCTACTCTTGGGGCCAGGTGACTGGACATTTTCATCGTGTCGTAATCTGTGATGCTTAGCCAGGTTATGTTACAGCTCATCTTGACCAACTTCTCGGCTACGGTAGACGTGTCCATGGAAACTAAAATGATGTGCTAAAACATTTTGCGTAATATTATACGTCAATATTGAAAAGAAACTACATTTTTTTGGCTTGCGTATCTGGGATCTACTCTGAACTCTACTCTCCCTATTAGTACTGTATTCATAAGTTCTGACTACATATCGTAGTAGATACATATAGTAGTAGGGAGAGCTCCAATCATGTCCTCACCAATTTTGTAATCTTACTCGTATTCCGTAAGACATAAAGAAAAAAAACCGCCCGAAACATCGGAAGAAGCTACGGGTTTCGTGCTTAGAAAGTACTACTCCTGAGTCACGGATCTGCCTGTATAGGTAACCGTGACCCTGGAATGCAAAGGGCTGGCTTCTGAGACCTTGTCCGTCTGTCTGTCTGTCAAGAAACTTTTCTCTGGAACGTGTCGATTTCACCACCCGTTAGAGGAAAAAAAGTTGTAACGTAGAAGCTTGGCTCTACATAGGAACTGATAACTATTTTTCAGTACGAGTCCATATATTATGATATCGTTTCGGCAACATCTTTGTATTGCCCGAAAAATCTGATACTTATTTTAAGGTCATTTAGAAAGCACTGAAAAAAATTGAATTTTGTCTTAAGATCAAGTTTCGTTATAAACTTTGAAATCAAACAACTTTTACCTCATATTCATCTATTAGTTTTGCAGCTTTGGCTTCTTCAAAATATGTTAAAATACGGTCAGCATCACAGTCCAGTACGATGCGGTTAACGCGGTCTTTTTTTAATGTCTTGAATATCTGAAAAATTGTCTTATTAGAACATTTTATTTAGCACACAAACATACGTAACAATCGTCTGCCTCGCCTTTTCCCAACTATATTGGGGTCGGCCTCCAGTCGGACCGGCTGCTGAATATCAGTATTTTACATGGAGCGTCTGCCTATCGGACCTCCACAACCCAGTAACTGGGTAAAACGATACCTCATGGTAAGACTGGTTGTCAGACTTTAGAGCTTCTAACAGTAACGACTGTCAAAGATCTACAAATGACAGCCGGGACCAACGGTTTTACGTGCTGTCCGAGGCACTGAGGAAACTCGCTATGACAGATGGTCATCCATCGACAGACCAACCTCGGCAAGCGCGGCTTAACCCGGAAGATCGGCCTGTGCGGCTGTAATTATTTAGCCACAAGCTGCCCTACACACATACATATCGCTACAAATATACGAAACAAACTGGCTGAATATTCGACCAAGAGCTCTGTCTAGCGGTCTCTTACGAGGCATCTATGGTACAATCGATACAGAGCGAAGCGAGGAACACCGAGACCGAGTCTAAGCGAGGCCTACTATTTACTACCCTGCCCTTTCTCGATATCACTCGGTGAAAGTACAGCCACCATAACTAACAAAACTGAACACAAATATAACAATATTTTTAGTACATTTGAAACCTGAATAGGTATAGTTTTTTCAGAAACAGTAACTATTCGACTCCAATAAATTTTAGAGAATGTTATATTTTTCCCAATAATATTTTAATTAAATTTTACAAAACAATGACTGTATTAGGCACCTTTTGCCAAACTATATTATAATGGAGTATACGACAAACAACAGGCGCGTGTTGCGCGGGCGCACCGCGCCCCGCCGCGAATTGAGCATGTTTTTAAACGAACAATCAGGTAACATGACAAGCGCTATAACTTTGTGATTTTTTTGTACATAGAATCATAAACAAAAATTATAGACTGGTGTATCGGGTTTCGCATATACTAAAAATAATGTTTTATAACAAGAATAAATTATCTAAGAAATAAAAATTTCACCTAACATTATAGAAAGATTTACCTGTCGGTTTTCACCTCCCGGATCCAGTTTATACATGAAGATTTGTGAGTGCAGTGATACTTCAGCTAGAATCTTTTGCACCCTTAATAAACCTAGAACAAAAAAGAAACCTCGTGAAAACTCCTATCCTAGTAGGTTTATATGTAGTTTGCAGTAAATGTGTTTTTTTTATGAAATATTTTCCAGATGCGTAGAAGGATTACGACCGCAATGTTCAACTCTTGTGTGCAATAAAAAAAATAATGAAGATTATTACTCGTTTTTCAAGTGATTTTCTTGACAACATGTTAGACTAGCGATAGTTAGACATTCTTTAGAGGTATAAATCTTTCGGATATTCTAAGACAATTAATTATAATTGCAATCTCAAAGCACTGTTGCCAATCTGAACACAAAAAATGGTCATAACTTTTGACCCGTAAAAATAGCACTGCACAGGTAAAAATATTGGAAATGACCTCTCCCATACTGCTTTTCAATTTGATCCACACAACTTTTTCAGGACACCCTGTATAGCAAAAAACTTATAGGAGTCTATGCGTCATGAGTGGATACAATATGAATTGATTATAAAAAAACCTTAACTACGTACCAAAGTTATCTTCGTAAAGGACTGCGAAAGTTGTCCATTTATAATATTTCACAAGTTTTCCATAAGCTAGTGCAATGTCTTCCGAGTCCGGATAAAAGTTTATTGAAATCTTTTTAAATTCTAATTCTTCTTCTCCTTCTTCTTCCTCGTTTTCCTCTTCATCTGGGCTAGTTTCTTCTTCTTCCTCGTCTAGTTTTAATTCCGGGTCTCGAGGTTGCCATGTGGCTTGAATGTGCGGTATGTTGGCAATAGCGCACTGATCTCGGGTGGCGCCGTCTGATATTGCAGTTTGTGGACCAAATATAGCTACCGGTTGCAATCCACTGCTTGAACACACTGAAATTGTATAAAAAGAACGGTTGTTTGTGTACATAATAAAAAATCAATGGAAAAATGTTTGTGCAATTTTCTTATGAGCTTAGCTGCAGAGTATCTTCACAAACAAGGCTATATTATATTCTTTGTTTCTTTTTCTAGCGATTAAACTGAAAAGATAATAAGCAGTTTTGTTTCTTTTATTTAAAGTTTACAATGAGCCTTGATTCTTATTTTGCTGTTATTAAATCATCAACATAAAAAACGCATGTAAACAGCCGTCATTTTTGTTACCTAGAATCTAGGCCTAGATCATCTTGTTAAAGGATTACTAATCCATCCAACTGAGAACAGATGTTCTCAGTTGGAGATGGTTTTTCACGAAAAAAAAGGAAAACCGTGGTAAGCTCCATACAGGAACCAGAGGCCAGTTACAGCATCAGCAAGGCTTTGAAAGATTCGAGCTAGCAGGACATGGTTGCGGTAAGCCACCGCTAGCTAGTTGGTAAAAGGTCCAGTGTACTGAATCGGAAGGTCACAGGTTAAACTCCTGGTCGCACTCGATTTTTTTTAAAAATTTCCTTTTCGCAAAAATCTTTATGATTCGCGACGGGCATTGATACGTATAAAAATAAAACTAGGTACTTACATTCTCTCCACACTGAATAACTGTCAGATCTGAGCGGCTGCAAGTTGAAAGGTTTTATCCGAACCTCCTGCAGGTGCACATGGTTCAAGCTATCGTTGAATGCTGCCTGCTGGATGATGGCATCCTTCTCGAAGATGCCAACTTAAGTAAACAAACATATCTATATAGTTACATAATATAAATATATCATATTTAGATACGTATAAGTAAATAGCTATGAAATGTAAGTAATGTAAATTGAGCGCTATTACATATGGACTAATTTCTGCATAGGATCAGGGGATATCCAGGAACGTTACATGGGATGTAAGATTCAGGGTGGATTTTTAGTCAGTAAGAATATAACAGTCCCGTCCGCTTAACCCGGGCGAGACTATAAAACAGATTTTACCAATACAAAAAAATATATCTGCATAAAATAGCTGCTATATATCATTCAAATCCATCAGACGAAATTATTTTAGCAAATGTTGGCTGATGCTCAATTCTGGAAATTTTAAACTCCAGAATTGAGCATCAATATATTTGAGTATCATAATTAAAAAAACATGTTTTTATTATTATTATTATCTACGCAGCAGTGGAGTATGAATGTAGCTTCATAGCAGCTTCCTAAATTGACATAATAGAGTTTAGAATTTCGAAAACACTTTACTTAGTTAACTACGAAACTGGGCGTCAGTGTAGATAAACATTCCCTTACCTATTTGGTACGAAACTTCTTGAGTTTCCGTGAAAACAAACTGTCCAGCACATTTTTGAAAACATAGCAATAAAAGTAGTAAATGCCAAGACATGTTGAAAAAACTTTAATGCGTCTGCATAGTTTACTTTATAAAAACTATTTCACTACAATTTGTGGGCGCACCGCTTACCGAATGAACGTCTGGATACCGTTCACTCGAATAAAATTAACTTCTTTCAGAGTTATGAACAAATGGAGGAGGTATATCTAATGCGATATGGAAAACTGTCACGTGTTTTGGACAGAAAACACATTGAAATGATGATTTAGATCTCTAAGTGGATATCTACATCTGTTTTTGAATTGTAAGTGTCGAAGCTGTAATTAGCTACCGATTCAGAGCTTAAGTATTTCCTTATAATTCATATCAATGATATTCCAGACTCCGTTGCGGGACACGCGGCGCTATTGGACGCGACGGCGGCGACGTCGACTCGTGACGTGACGGCGCACGCGACGTGACCTAAAATTGCTTTCCAAAAATACTTCAGACGGCGGAGAAGCGGCCGTCGCGCCGCATGCCCGCCCAAACAACATATTGTATTCATAAACCAACACAACTTGCACAATGATCACCTTCAAAGCTTTGCTCATTGTTACATGTATTGTATTCACACCGAATGCTCACGCCCTCCGCACGGCAGCTTTCCCCATAGGTATGTGAAAATTTAATTACATTACAAACAGCCGTTTTGACAACAAAAACAATTGGCTTGTTTATGTTTTCAGGGGGTCTTTTCAACAGCGAAACGCTGGCAACTTCCCGGCAGGTATTTGAAAACATGATTAAAGCTAACCAAATGATGACGTACCACGGCCGGTCCTTGCATTCGAAGGTAGTCGACAGCTATTCCACTTCATTAGAACGTAAGTCATAAACATCATTATTTTAAACATGCAGTAGTTTGACAATTCTACAATAGATGGCGCTACGTTACCGCGATTCTATTGAGGATATAATGAAGGATTCACCCTTGCCGAGCAGGGCTATGATGGCCCACCCTAGTTGATAAAGCATCTATAGCACTGATCCAGAAATCGCAGGTTCAAGTCCTTCTCGTAGTTAAAAGTTTTAGTTCCTCAAAAAAGCATTATTAACATTCTCGTAGATTTTTTTATTAGTATTTCACAAGAAGAGTGGTAGCATACTGTGTTTGTGAGGCTGAGTAGAATAGAATTTGATAAAATGATGCTTTATCAGCAGATTTTAGTAAAGAAAGTTGTATGAGGCAAATGTGTTTTTGCTAAAGAACTGCTTTGCAGTGAAATGTGATATCATTGATTTCATCGATGAACGATACTAGAATTTCAGCAATTTTTTTTTTCAAAATATTCTTTTACCTATTTCTTTTTTACAATAAATGATCACCAAATCGAAAAGCATCCAGGTTTCTTTAGGTGAACATAACAAAAAACCCTATATAGGTTACTTACTTATCTACTTACTAAACCTTTTGAAATTAAAAAAAAAAGGGTGCTAATTAAGGCAGCTTCTTTAAAATGTCATTCTCGTCTGCAAATATATTTAGTTGTCTAATGAATTAATAGGTCAGCGACAAACTTTTAGCGTCTAATAAATGGTTTATAAGCGACCATATATTGTAAAACAAGCTACTGTTAATATGACGCAACATGGTGATAATTCTTAAGCAACTAAATTTGTGATATGTCTACTCATTGCCAGCTTCTAATAAGTGTATCAACTTCATCTATAAAATAATATCAACGTACTCTAATTTCATAGAGTCACCGTTATTTTTATACTTTAGCATAAGTAATTGATGAGTGAATCTACTATATTTGAACATAAAATTTCCTTAATATTGTCATCAAATAATGGTCAATAAAAGCTATAATTTCATGTATTCGCCTATCTATTTATAATGTTACCATAAGTAATTGACTATGGATGGTATTTAAAAGTACTTCAATTTATTTAAAAGTACTTCAATTTATTCCCATTTCATTTACCTAATTTTGTCTGTGTTCCACCAAATATACTGAATGTGCACCAAAATATGTTCATTAAAATATGTCATAACGAGGTGTAATAAAAAAAATCTACCTAAGCAGGGTCGACGAAGCCCCGCTTCGCGGGGCTTCTATTTCTGTGTACAAGGTTTAAAGGAACCTAACCAAACCGAACTTCGGGGTGTCCCTGAAATCTTGCTAAAGCGAGTTTTAGATTTGGTGCACATTCAGTATATTTGGTGTACAAAAAGAATTATTGATGCGCATTTAAATTTTATCCAGAAGAATACGAGCACTCCTTAATCGTGTCATTAATGTAAACAAATACACGTGAACTCGTTGCTGCACGCACCGAATAGAGCTCGCTCATTGGTGCAAATGGCCGGTCGCGCCCCTCTGATTCCCAACGAGCGTCAGGTACACTCCCGCGCTTGTGTTGCAAACTTTCACGAAAAAAGAATATGATTTATTAATTTAGTTGTTGAATGAAAAACTTTGATTGCTAATTTTGAGGCTGGATTTTGATTTTATTAGCAGACAGATGTTGAATCTCTAAAATATATAAAGTAGCTCACTTACAACATTAGTCGCTGAGTTATCAAATCAGAAGTAAATATATTTATCGGTAGCTCGGAGTCATATTAATTTACGCTCGTAAATTGACGCTGGTTTCTTGATATTTTGTTGGAATAGTAAAGATGATGAATTAATATAATTGAAGCTGTTCTATTAACTCGTCGCTCACATATAAAAAAAGACGCTAGGTTGCAGGTGCTAAAGAAAACTTTTGTTGCCGCACATATAATTTCCCAAAAAAAAAGCTTTAACTTTTCTACCACGGGTATTAGCACTAATACAAGACTGTTGTTTTCCAGTGTGTCCATTTACTTCAGACGATAAGGGGATCGTGGCTTTAATAGACGCTCGTCCGACTTACGGTGTCTGCGACACTACTTGTTTGCTGTGTAATAGATTAAATGTAAGTTCTTTATGAAGTAAAAACTAGTTTTATACTTTAATAATTAGTTAAGTAATATTAACCGAGTGCTCACAGCCTCTTCACAGGGGGCTAACTATGCTAACTCCCGCCTCGGAAGATCTCGGCAACAGACGTCGCGAGACGATTCCGGCCAACGTAAACGCTTTAGATATTCTAGCAATGATATAGTTATTTTGTTTTACCTATGTTAATTTATAATTCAATATTAGTACCTATATATTGTCGATTGTACACAAATATATATATCTGGTTGACCGAGCTTCGCTCGGTTTTTTGTTTTTGGCCTTCATCGGTCATGGCGTTATAGATGGCGCTTCTTAAAACGCGGTTTTTAAAATGTCTTTATAGACATATCCCAAGATATCTTGGGAACCGAGCTTTTCTCGAACCTGGGACTAATTTAAATCGATTCCTTGAGCCGAAAAACTCCTAATCTGTAACTTTCATGAAAATCCTTGGAGCCGTTTCCGAGATCCTGATTATATATAAATATACAAGAATTGCTCGTTTAAAGATAAATATATACATATATTAGATTATGATGTATTCAAAATGACCACTTATGAGCACTTAGTTATTATAGACTTTATTCACGATGACTTAAAATATTTCTTCAATAATTCCAGATAACCCATTTGTCATTGGGATGGGAGCCCACGCAGACTCAAGCCGAGGACTTCTACTCATTTTTCTATCATCCACCACCAGATATAATCTCAAAGGCTTTCGCAACACTCATTAAGCAACTAAAATACGACAAGTTTACAATCTTGTATGAGGATAATAGCAGTGAGTATAATTGTAAAGGTGCTAATTTATGTGAGCATTGACTTGTAACAGAACATCGAGCATTCGTCGTTTTTAATTTAGTCGAAGTGAACAACGAACAAAGCCAAACATCGCTACGAACAAGTGCATGATCATTCTAGCGAACGTTCGAGTCGATGCTCGTCTAAAAAATTCTTTATGAAGATGTCAGATCGGTTCGTTAAGAAGCTCGCCAGGGCGCTCGTTAAAATGCTAGCTAACCATAGATTAAATAAAAGATGTCCTGATTCCGTGTTCGAAACAAAACGAAACGTTTTAAAGCTATTGTCAAACAGACAGGGCGATGTGAATGCGATCCAAATCCTGTCATATAAAAAACCGAAAGCGGTCCGATAGTCTATGTGACAGGCTTTAAACAATTCTATACATTACAAACAAAAACGCTTCGCCACGCTTTTCAGTTTGACAAAGGCATAAGTGAATCTACTCTTTATAAATGTGTGAGTGAGCGCCAAGCACACATTTAAATGTTTTCCTTGGAGGATGTTCACTTGTTTTACGTTGGAATCGACTTACGCGGGAATTTTTTACCTCGTGTTTTTGGCTTGAATTCTCAGTGGCCTACTATCAATCTGGACATTTTTTAATCTAAAGGCGCTCTCTCACCGCGAGCATTCACCTGTAATGTAACGTTAAAGATTCGAACATTCGAAGACAATAGAGTATCAAATTACGCACTTTTATGTTACATTACAGGTGAACGCTCGCGGTGAGCGCCTTAAGGTTAAAAACACTCTCGTAATGTAACATTCGCAAGAATCATTACAAGTGAATGTCCAAGTTTATCAGCAACTTAACGAATTTTATTTTAAACATAAAAAAACGCTCCTGCCCATTGCTGACGCTTTATCAGTATCGCGATCGGACTCCAATATCTTTTACACTACTTGATTGTGAAAATTAATTATTACAAATTGAATACTGTGTCATGTTGTGAACGAAATCCTACACCTCAGCAACCACAGCAGAAATGTAAAACACAGTAATACTGCTTAAATAAGAAGACAGTAAAGGGCTATTAAAGGAACACAGTAGATTTTAGACAATACGAATCTGACAGTCCCTTAACCCAGGGTGGGAGGACTCATTGGATGATATAACCACGTAAAAAAAGGGTCACGATTGCCTTTGTAGACAGTCCCGACCCTCTATGTCCCCGTTAGATTGTTGATAGTTCTTTGAGGCGTGCTTGGTTCATGATCCTACGGCGAGGCACCCATTACTCGCCGTCCATCAACGTAAACCCTGGAAAATAAACTTTAAATTGAATTTTGCAGGTTTTTTACGGCTCCAAGAAGTGATAAACTCGTGGCCCAGTACTGCGGGCGTGGAACCAATTCTATTCAAAAGATTAGACCCCCACGGTGACAACCGAGAAACATTCAAGTATATTTTCAAAGTAGCTCGAATGTCCTATCACGTCATGGACTGCAACGTAACAAACATTCATAAATATATGAGTGAAATCATACAAGTTGAGAACGCGACGGAGTACCAAGTAAGTTTAATGTTGTGTAGGTACCTATTAATTAACTTCACCTACACGTGTAGCCGTGAAAGTGCACTGACTGTTAGACACGTAGAAAGTATTGCCTTTTATATAATATAATATAATATTACAATATGTTAATATGTTTTAACGAGAATAAGATGGAAACACTCTTATAGTGGTCCTGTTCAGACATAAGAAATCTTAAAATTTGGGTTTGCCTCTAAGAGTGCTGAAAAATTTGAGCATTCACTTGTAAAGAGATTCTTAGAGTGTTTTAGCGAGCATTCTAAACAGCTTTTTGCCGAACCGACTGTCGTGTGAAGTGTGACTTCTTTATAAAGAAAAACTTTTGACGACTAACGATTACAGCGTTCTCTAGAAAGATGGTGAAAATGTTCGTGGCTCTGTTCGTTGGTCAGTTCGACAAAGTTAAAAACGTATTTGTTAGATGATCGAATGCTCGATGTTCTGTTACACGTAAATGCTCAAGTCTATCAGAACATTTATAGTTTGCAAGCTGCAAATCTACCATCAATATGTTTGTGCTATTTCATGTAGGTATGATTAATCTATTGTTTCAGAGTTTTGTGTTGACAAACTTAGATGCGTACAGTCTTGACTTCAAAAGTATTCCTGCTCTTATGGCGAACGTGTCCACCCTACACCTGACCACACCGAGTGAGGCATCTTGGAAAGACAAAGGAATGCTCAGAGCCAAAGCACTAGGGGTAATTCCATCAGTATTTTTATTTTATTGTTTTTTTTTTAACCTGTGTTTTCCCACCACTGGGCAAAGGTCTATTTTTTTTTTTTTCTTTATTTTAATTTTTTGACGGTACGGTTAGCGCAGTGGCTGAGCAGTTGGACTGCTCCGCTGCGTGTCGCGGGTTGAATTCTCGCACGGTGCAAATATTTGTATGATCTACAAGTATTTCTTTCGGGTCTGGGCGTTTGTGTATGTGAGTTTCTAGTTTGTAAACGCATCCATGAAGCAGGAGAAATTCTTATTGGAGTTTTTTTTTTTTTTAAAGAAAGAATTTTTTTTACATATGTACCATTAAAATTTGTAAACGTATCGTAAGTTACTTCCTTTTAGATCAATAACTGGTGGCCTACGCCTTAAAGCGAGAGTAATTTTCCAGTGTGGGAGCTAGATGGCGGTAGATGACTTGTATAGCGCTGTCTCCATGTTTGAAATACGCCACGAGGCGTCGCTAGTGGCGATTTCGCATACACAACAGGCCCTATAGACAAACAGTAGACGACAGCAGACGATAATCGTTTTCGCTAGGCAGTCACTAATACATTTTCAACTTTATCCACTAGCGCATAAAGTTGAAAATTTATTAAAAACTGCTGAGCGATAACGAACAAAACAAACGAAAACGATCTGTAAACTCCGATAGATTTTCAACTCTACGCGCTGGGGTATAAAGTTGAAAATGTATTAGTGACTGCTGAGCGATAACGATTGTCGTCTGTTGTCGTCTGCTCTTTGTCTATAGGGCCTGAATTAATGTCTTATACGCGCCGCCTGCCACTCCGCTCACCGCTAAGACCAAAGTCGAGTAATAGTAGTAACAAATGCCTCTAATACTGTATTTAATATTTTTTTAGCTGGAAACAGCTTTAGCAGCTGATTCACTAAGCCATTTAGAAAAAGCGATCAGAAGCATGCAGATTGATGACAATCCTCCTGAACCACCCGCTCTATGTCTCAAAAATAGTAAATCAGAGTACGAGGATAGTGCGTGGCCCAGAGGATATGATTTGCGGGAAGCATTACGTAAGGTAACAATGAATTAAATTGAACGATAGAAGTAGACTTTAAAATCTAAACTACTGGTTGGTTCCCGTAATTTCACACGCTGGTTGGTTCCTTTTGGTCAAACCGTATTGTTTTATAGACTATCCAACTTCTTCCTGCCCCTAACCCATTTTATTTGGGGTGGGCGCAACACGTTTTCCTCTGCCATTCTCCCCTATCATATCACAGTATCACTTAGATACTCCTTTTTAATCGACTTCAAAAAAAGGAGGAGGTTCTCAATTCGGTCGGTATGTTTTTTTTTTTATGCATGTACATCGATTACTCCGAGGTTTCTAGTCCGATTAGTGTGATTCTTTTTTTGTTCGATGCAGTATTCTTGCAGTGTGGTCCCATAAAAATTTCATCCAATTTGGTTTAGTACTTTTTATTTTGTGAGCATTTTTATTGATTTCGGCTACTTGGATGACATAATGATCTTAACTTTTTGCGAGTTTGTTACGCGATTACTCCGCCAATTGTGGACCGATTTTCAAAATTCTTTTTTTTTTGTACTGGGGATCGTTCACCTTAAGGAATACTGCAAGTTTCATCAAAATCTGTTTAGCAGTTTTTGAGATAGGGAATTTTATTAGCATGTGTACATGAGCGATGTTAATACCGGTGCCACGGATTACAAAATTCTAGTGCACATGATTGTAAGAAAACGATGTATTTGACAAGAGTTTGGGTTGAATATTTAAACTAAGGAGAGTAAAATAAAAAACTTTTTTGAAAAAAGTTTTTTTCTTCCATATCATTCTTTAGAGAATCCGTCCATCTTTTATTTGACCCTCAAAGTTAAAGTCAATTCATTTATTTTAATTAGGCCATCAAAGAGGCACTTTTAAACGACTTCACCTTCCTCTCCATCCACCAATATTCATATCCATCACTCTCTTAGTCAAATAAGTGACATCCTCCTCATTACATGTCTATGCCAAAATAGACGGTTCTCTACAACAAACTCTTCCTTCAGCTTTATAATAATAGTATAGATAGAGTCGTATTATTTATTTTATGGTTATGTTGCTATATGAGAAAAGCGTGAATCTAGCTATGGAATATTATAAGTCTCTATTATAGAGAACACGATTTACTCACGCGATCATTGGATCATTTCCAGACAACTTCGAAAGGATTTTCCGGAAACATCGAGTTCGACGATGAAGGGAAAAGAGTTAATTTCGCACTGCACTATTCGAAATTAAACAAGGAAAGTCAGTTTATGTATGCAGGCGAATGGGATTACAAAACAAATGAAATCACAATGGAGGATGTAGATGATCGCTCGCTCGCTCTGCAAGATAAAATGAAAATGAAGGTAAGGTGCAAGCCTCTATTGAATAACATTGATAGAAAAAACAAAAGAAGATTTCAATAAAAAACTAACTCACAGATAATAAAAAGATAAGATTTCATGGCATAATTGGTGCAGTAGGTGAGTGATTGATTACTGAGACGGAGATTAACCCATCAGCACAGTACATGCAGGTGTGTGCGCAGGTTTAAGTACACTCTCTCTTCCTCCACTGTCACAGTCCATTAGAACAGCAATACGACACGCCAAGAGAACCGACACAGGGCCAACAGCTTTACCTGCTTTCTGAAGCTCCAAAATTCCGAAATTTGGTAGTATGTTTCACCTAATTCAGGGCTGCTACTAAGTTCGTAAAGAAATAACCCAATAGCACATTTTTACCGACCAGGCAATCGATCCCAAGAATCCTACATTCAGCAGTTGCACTCGTGGAAATGAGAGTAACGGGGCACTCAAAACGTACAGATGGGCTACCAGAGATAGTTCCACTGTGGGAAAAAGAAAGAGCTATAAAAGTCGTCTAGCGTCATCTCGTTCACACACTTGAACTACTTTCCTTTACTGGAAGACGTCATGGTAGGCCGCTAGATGAACACTGATGATAACATGTAGACAAATTTTCGTTTAGGTGGCGACCAGAGAAGGAGCACCATATTTTTATGTATTGAAGACAGAAAATGGGACGATCTATCGAGGCTACTGTGTGGATCTTATTGACGCCATATTCAAATATATACGCAAACATTACGAGCCTAATCTACAATATGAATTTTATATAGCCCCAGAGAACAATTATGGTAACCAGATCGAAGGCTCAAAGAAGTGGAATGGAATAATTGGAGAATTGTTGGAGCACGTAAGTTCCGTTTACTTTTATTCTGTGAAATGTATCAATTGCCCAACGTTTCAAAAATCATTACTTGAAAACTACTGTACAGATTTGGAGGTTTGAATGAAATATTAAATTATGCTACGAGACAGATTTTTTAAGTAACGATGTGGTACATTATGATGGTATTATGATTTAATCGTAATCCATTGCATTAGTTACGTTTATTTTCATCCATATGAGCCAAATTTCACCATGAGCCGGTCCGAAGTGATTGAGTAACAAACATTAATCCATAAATTCAAACTTTGTCATTTATAATTCAGTTGCATAAATTGATTTCTTAAACATATTTTTTGTTCCAGAAAGCTCATTTAGGTATATGTGACTTGACAATTACTTCGGAGAGGAATTCCGTAGTGGACTTTTCAATTCCGTTCATGAGTTTGGGCATCAGTTTGTTATTTCGAGAAGAAGATCCCGAGGCACCGAACAAATTCTCATTTATTAAACCACTGTCGTTAGATGTTTGGTTATATCTGGCGACTACGTATGTGGTCGTGTCATTTATATTACTTATTTGTGCAAGGTTGGTAGTTTTTTCTGGTTCATTTAAAGCTTATTGTAAAAAAATATAATTTTGGAACTTTACGATGGTTTTCAAACGACATGAAAAATGACCACTGACGAACACGGGTGGTTAAGTGGTATAAAATATTAAGAGAAAAACTTTCTTGCAATTTTCCATACCATGTCATTCCATTTTCTATTCATATTATGTTCCATTCCAACAATCGATCCGTGATGATGGTGATTTTTTTCAGAATGAGCCAAGACGATTGGGTTAATCCTCATCCATGCAATCAAAATCCTGAGAATTTGGAAAATATATGGAGTCTGTATAATTGCTTGTGGCTTACCATGGGCGCTATCATGACTCAAGGTTGCGACATATTACCAAGGTATGGACATTTCTGATTACATCGCACAGTTACACTTGTGATATTAATCTTCTGTTACTTCAACAGGGCAGCAGGTTCACGTTGGATTTCTGGAATGTGGTGGTTCTTCGCACTAATTGTGACTGCCTCATATACTGCCAACTTATCCACATTCCTCAGTAACAGTAGAAGAAGCAATGACATCAAGGATGTTAAGGAACTTTCCGAACAGAATAAAATTTCCTATGGAGCTGTGTACAATGCGTCCACCTATAAGTTTTTTCAAGTACGTTTCTAAAAATTGTTTCGTGTATGATTCGTATCTATGTTTATTAAGTGCTGATAGACTTCAGAATTCACTTGTAATAGGACATCGAACATTCGCCGTTTTTAATTTTGCTAAACTGAACAACGAATAGAGCCGAGCATTATATCCTAACATCGCTACGAACATTTTTTTGCTTGTCAAAATATTTTTGTAGGAAGCCTCGTCTAAAATCTCGCCGAAACGTTCCTTCGTTAGGCGGCCCCTAGACCTACATTAACATTGTACAATACTTTTTATTGTACAATAAGATTGAAAGGCGCTCTGAATCCAAACGAGCAATTGTATTGCACAATAATACGAACTGCACAATGTTTTCGTGTTTAATCGAAGAATAGTATTCATCCCGATTATTCTCAATATTGCGCAATACTGACCCTACACGACGCAATGAAAAAATATTGTGCAATAAAAATTAGACTCGCTCAAACTTTCGGTCAACTTGCGCAATCTTCAATGTTTACTATAAATGGTCAATAATATTGCACAATTCGCAATATTGCGCAATATAATTGACCGTCTAGGGGCCGCCTTAGAATGCTCGCTAAAACGCTCTCGTTTGTTTTTTTCATAATTTAACATTCGCATGCTCATTACAAGTGAATGGTTAAGTTAATCAGCACCTTTACGTTTTGTATTCTTTTATGTTATCTCTTCTTTTATTTGCAGTCTTCAAACGATACGGTGTATTCAAAAATTTGGTCAGTAATGAGTTCTGCAAAGCCTACAGTTTTTACACATGGTAACGAGGAAGGAAGAGAACGTGTGAATAAGAGTAACGGAAAATACGCGTTCTTCATGGAATCAACCTCCATCGAATATTACATTAAGAGAAATTGCAAATTGAAAATGCTTGGTTCTAAATTAGATTCTAAGGAATATGGTATCGCTATGGCTAAAAGTAAGTTATGAAAATTTATGTTTAACTAACAAAACTAATATGCTTTAACAAAAATGTGGTCGCACTGACGGTAAGAACAAGTAAATAATAATAATAATAATAATGGATATATGGATGACCTGAAACTTTTTGCCCCCACCCATTCGCAGCTGATGGAGCTACTGAAGATCACTGAGACCTTCAGTAGCGCCATTATGATGGAATTTGGTGTGGGGAAATGTGCGGTCATGCATGTAAAGCGAGGGGAGATTGTGGAATCTGTGAGCACCCAACTCTCAGATTCCATAAACCTTAGATCCCTTTCAGCAACCGAAACCTATAAGTATTTGGGTATGTCGGAATCATTGGGCATCAATGTTGCTGGCATGAAGCAATTGTTGAGGGAGCGCTTCTTTGGCCGCCTGAACAAAGTTTTAAATAGTCTTTTATCGGGCGGAAATAAGGTGCGCGCCTTCAATAGTTGGGTCATGCCGGTTCTGATATATTCTTTCGGCATACTCAAATGGACTCAGACGGAACTTGACGCCCTGGATAGAAAGGTCCGCACACTGCTGACTGCAAATCGGATGCATCACCCACGGTCATCGGTGATGAGACTGTATATCCCGCGGAAATGTGGAGGCCGTGGCTTCCTTAATGCTAAGACCTTGCACAACCGCGAGGTATGCAGTCTCAGGGAATACTTCCTTGAAACCGATGTGGGGATGCATCGAGATGTAGTCTCAGTGGACAAAGGCCTTACCCCGCTCTCCTTGGCTAACGAGAACTGGCGCAAACCTGTGGTATTGGATACTAATGACCGCAGGGAGGTATGGCAGAACAAGGAGCTACACGGACGGTTTTATCGGGCCCTTCACGGGCCCGATGTAGACTTTTTAGCGTCTGTAGCCTGGCTACGTTTCGGTGACCTCTTCGGGGAAACCGAAGGTTTTGTCTGTGCGATTATGGATGAAGTTATTATGACGAACAACTACCGGAAATATATTGTCAAGGACGGTACGGTTGACATCTGTCGGGCATGCCACCGTCCCGGTGAGTCGATTAGACACATTATTTCCGGTTGCTCTCGTCTTGCTAATTGCGAGTACTTGCACAGACACAATCTAGTAGCTAGGATTATCCACCAGCAACTTGCCCTGCAGTACAACCTTGTGGATTCTGAGGTACCATACTACAGGTATGTGCCCGACCCAGTTCTTGAAAACGGTCATGCCATATTGTATTGGGATCAATCTATCATCACTGACAGGACTATTGTAGCCAATAAGCCTGATATAGTGGTGGTAGATCGCCGAGAGCGCCGTGCAATGATTGTTGATATCACCGTCCCTCATGACGAGAATCTCGTGAAAGCTGAAAATGATAAAAAAATCAAGTATCTGGATTTAGCACGCGAGATTGTCGACATGTGGGACGTGGACTCAGCAGTCATTGTACCGATAGTCGTTACGGTCAATGGACTAATTGCGAAGAGCCTCGACCAACACCTTAAGAGGCTCTCATTGAGCAGCTGGCTCAAGGGCCTGATGCAGAGGGCAGTTCTTTTGGACACGGCGCGCATTGTGAGGAGGTTCCTCTCTCTAGAGCCCTAACCACCGGCACTTTGGACCCTGTTCCCGATGCTGGTGGGCCTACTGTTTTTTATATTTTTAAATGTTTTTAATGTATTTTTTTTAAATAATATTTAAAAATGTAAAACATATGTAAAAATAATGAATAAAGGAAATAATAATAATAATATTCCACAACTATCACACAACGCGATCTAGTCCCAAGCTAAGCAGAGCTTGTGTTATGGGTACTAGACAACTGATAAACATACTTATAAATATATATATTTCTAAATACATACATATTATAGATAAATGTGGGCTTGTCAGTAAGGGATGTCTTACAGAATTTAACATGTCTGACTATTTGTAGATTTTAACATATACAGATTTTAACATATCGGAATGTTTGTAGATTTTAACATATCGGAATGATTGTAGATTTTCCACACAAAGGATGGGTTGATGCAGCAATTTTATCACTGCAAGAGAAAGGTGACCTTGAGAAAATGAAAAAGAAATGGTGGGAAGACGAAGATAACCAGGCACATTGCGAGGTTTGATAATTTTGATTTAAAATACTTTAAAGATTTTTGAAAATGTATAGGACTAGCTTCTGCGCGCGACTTCGTACGCGGATCCTGTTGCTTATGCCAGCGACAACGGGGTCGTCACAATCGAAGATCCGAAACTGGTCTGATGTCCAATACTAAGAGCCTGGGTAAAAAAATAAGTAAATGGGAGTTTTGGCTAGTAGAGTCAGATTTTTAATGATATGCCATCGTCTTCGAAAATCAGTCCTAAAGTCTTACCGCCTTCACCGCGTGGAGGTACTCCCAGCTTATGTTATTTTATAATTATACAGTCGAATTAGCGTCGTTTTTGACAACTTTGCGTGAAAGAGTAACAAACATACCTACATACACATACATACATCCTCAAAAACGTTCGCATTTATAATATTAGTAGGATTAAACGGGATTAATGTGACTCAAACACAACAATATTTACAGCAGTAACATTTTTTTTTTCTTATACACTCTTTGACTTTTCCCTACCATATCAAATGATTATGGCCTGTTCTATAAAAAATGTGTTCGTAGGCAAGAATTCACACAAAAAGTAAAGGGAAATCAATGTTTTTTCCTTGCGGAAACCGCGGACGTATGGTGACATGCCGGTTTCCTCTAACCAAAAAACACACTATTTCTGCATGGTGGATCTTTTACTTTCTTTCATTCATAGAGAGGAGGCTTTGTTTACTAGCCGTGGGAATATTATAGGCTGACTAGCTTCTCCCCGCGACTTCGTACGCGGATCCTGTTGCTTATGCCAGCGACAACGGGGTCGTCAAAATCGAAGATCTGAAACTGGTCTGATGTCCAATACTAAGAGCCTGGGTAAAAAAATAAGTAAATGGGAGTTTTGGCCAGTAGAGTCAGATTTTTAATGATATACCATCGTCATCGAAAATCAGTCCTAAAGTCTTACCGCCTTCACCGCTTGGAGTAACTCCCAGCTTATGTTATTTTATAATTATACAGTCGAATTAGCGATACCTTTGATTTTCCACATCAGATGTTTCTGATCTTCTACTTCTATAAGTCAACAGGAAATGCCCATCAGACCGAGCAATTTTTTCAAGACGTTATTCCTATGTGTTAAGGTGTTACGGGGCTCTTGGAGTTCCACAACAGGTGTTCCAGATCATCAGTTTTTATACATCAACAGAGAGTGCTCATCAGGCTGAACAACTCTTAATAACACGTCATTCCTTTATATGTTATAGTTTAGCTGGACTCTTAGAATTTCACATCAGGTGTTCCAGATATTCAGTTTCTATACGTCAACAGAGTGCTCATCGGGCTGAATAACTCTTGCTAAGACGTCATTTATATAAATGTTATAGTTTACCTGGGCTCTTGGAGTTCTACATCCGGTGTTCCAGATCTTTAATTTATATGACAACAGAGAGTGCTCATCAAGCTAAACAACTTTTGCTAAGACGTCATTCCTATAAATGTTATAGTTAAGCTGGGCTCTTGGAGTTCCACATCCGGTGTTTCAGATTTTCAGTTTTTATACGTCAGCAGAGAGTGCTCATCAGGCTGAATAACTCTTGCTAACACGTCATTCCTTTACATGTTTTAGTGTAGCTGGGCTCTTGGTGTTCCACATCAGGTGTTCCAGATCTTTAATTTTTAAATGACAACAGAGAGTGCTCATCAAGCTGAACAACTTTTGCTAAGACGTTTTTCCTTTATATGTTATAGTTTAGCTAGACTCTTGGAGTCCAATCAGGTGTTCCAGATCTTCAGTTTTATACGTCAACAGAGTGCTCATCGGGCTGAATAACTTTTGCTAAGACGTCATTCCTATAAATGTTATAGTTTAGCTGGGCTCTTGGTGTTCCACATCAAGTGTTGCAGATCTTCAATTTTTATACGTCAATAGAGAGTGCTCATCGGGCTGAACAACTTTGCCAAGACGTCATTCCTTTATATGTTATTCTAGCTGTTGCCAGCGGCTTCACCCGCTACAACTCAAAAATTATCCCACGGAAACTTAAAATCGCGATAAAAACTATCCTATGTGTTAATCCAGGTTATAAACTATCTGTGTACCAAATTTAAGATAAATCCGTTCAGTGGTTTTTGCGTGAAAGAGTAACAAACATACCTACATACACATACATACATCGTCACAAACTTTCGCATTTATAATATTAGTAGTATTAAAGTAAAAATCAAATTTTCTTGTTGGTATTATTATCTTTATGCGGTCCTTTTTACAGCTACTTTGATTATGTTACAGAAAAATGTCAGTGAAGAAGATGATAATGGCTTACAGATGAAAAATATCAGTGGAATCTTTTTAGTGCTTGGTGCGGGCGGCATCCTGGGCCTTATCGTGGCTATAATAGAATTCATGTTCCACGCTCGGCAAATTAGTGTCAAAGAAAGGGTATGAATTTTTGTTTAAATAAGATATAAGTTATGAAAGTGTCCTTTTTTATTGTGAAAAGGAAAGCACGAACACTACTTTTGAGGGATTTGAAAAATAGGTATTTGAAAAGCTATTGTCGTTGTTCTGCACCAGGTGTTGCAAATAAAGTACGAATGGAATACTCGTAACATCACCTCAGGCTGATGTTGTGGCAAAAAGACGTTTCATATTTCCTTTCTTCTCTAAACTACCTTCAAACCGGGTCTTAAACAGCCACTTTGACCAATATTCTTAATGATTCACCCCACAACATCATTGGACATTCTTTTATAATTAATTCGCGATGGGAATCATTAAGAATATTGCTACGTGGCCGTTCTAGACCCGCTGCACTGACATAAAGAATTTGTATATCAAAATATGGAGGAAAAGCTTCTGCACGCTTCTATCATTTTCTATTTTTTAACGCTTTTTAAAGTTTCGCAAGGAACATGGCGGTTAAAATGATTGGCTTTTCTTGAGATTTATGAATGATTGTAAATATTAAAATTTCTTTTAGGTTCACTGTTGAAACAGAGGAAATGTTACGGAGAACATGCATGAGACACCTAGGTTTTTGAAAAAAAAATCATTGTTCTAAACAAATGCGATGTACCTAATGTTTAGTTTTATTCAGGTGACGTTCCTGGAAGCGCTTTCAAGCGAATGGCACGCTTCTTTGAACCCTCGTGAGCTGCACAAGCCAGCAGCCCCGCCCCGCTCTGCGCCCCCCTCTACGGCCAGCCAGTCTCCGCAGCGTGAGAGGTCCCAGTCAAGAGCAGTCTCCGTCCTCAGGGCGGCCTCGTCCTTTATCAACTTTGATGAGATTTATTGAGTTCTTGTGACATAGGACTGTTCCATAACGAAACTAGTTTTAATTTAACCTTACTTCAGTGTGCGAAAGATATAGGGCACTCTTCTAAACCAGTCGATGGCAAATAATCCGTTATGGTTGTCCAAAAACCTAACTAGGATACCTCTCACTAATACAGATATAATTTATTATCAAGTAACACAGTACACGGTGTTAATTGTCAGACGATATAAGATTAGCTTCCACTCTGAAGTAAGATAACACTAATAGTCCGTCTACTTTGTTCTAAGCGGTGAGCGGCGTGACGACGGCTGGTCCGAATAAGACATTAGTTACTTTGTAATGGCTCATTTACATTAGGTCGGTTTGAGGTCGGTCACCGAAGGCGGCGGCCGCATTCGGTTTAACTGAAACGCTTACCTAAATTGAGTTGTTTACATTGGTCGGTTAACCGAATTCGGCGACTTGATTGATGCGGCGATCAAGCGAACTGAGCTGCGGGCTGCGGGCGGCGGGCGACGGGCGGGGCACGGCGCACTCGACACCGACAACGGGCTCGACCGAATACGGCCAAACCGAATACGGCCAAACGAATACCTGTTTATATTAGTCGGTGACCGAATACGGCCTGCAGCCGAATACGGTCTAACCGACTTAATGTAAATGCGCCATAAGTACGCGAATTTCCCGCTGGCCGCGCCTCGTGGCGTGTTTCAAACATTACAACACATTTAATCTTTTTTCCAATCTTTATTTAAAGAGATTTTTCGCCAAAGCGAATATGTATCTAAGCGAATAAGCGAACATGTCTGTATGTCCGCTCAACTCTCCGCTCTGAGTCAACAGGCCGTAACACTGTTACAAAGGGCGTTTTTCCATTAGACGGCACGGCACCGGCGCCGGCGCCGGCGTAGTGCCGGTGCCGTGTCGTCTAATGGAAAAAAGTCACGTAGTATGCGGCTAGTGGGGGCCAATGGTAACGACCCAGACTTATGAGTTGTTGGTCGTGGGTTCGAACCCAGATAGGCGCATGACTTTGGGTAATTAATTTCATCAGCACTGCTTTTAAAACTGTGAAGGAAAACATCGTGATCAAACTGACATAATATATCTTAGAACTAAAAATGTGACATCCACAAAGCAATGCACATATTTCTGCTGTGAAAGGAAATCGCGTTCAGATGCACGTATTCTGTTATAGCCGCGCGAAAATCTTTTATTGTTGAGGATTTTATATTGTTGATGTAATGGTGAATTTGCTATGTTAAGTTTCAAATAGACGATCCGATGCACTTCCACTCTGCGCTAGTATCAATTGACCCTAAAGCCTCATTTAGACGATGCAAGAACTCGCACGCGAGTTGCGTTGCATTGCTGACTTTATAGGTGCAATGAATTCAGTTGATCAAACAAATACCGCAATGTAGTGAAGCTCGCATGCGAGTTCTTGCTTGTTTAAATGAGGTTTAAGTGAAAAAACTTGTTATGTAACGTTTATGTTTCTCGGCTGAATTTATTCGAAAAGTAGCGATACTAGTCAAGCTCATTTTTCTCATAATTATTGGAGTAAAATGTCTTTTTATATGTTCATTTACGTATTTATTTATTCATATAATGTTAGACATTGTATATTGTAAATAATCTCAGTTTTTTACTACCTCAAAAACACTGTTAATTTATGCTTTAAATAAAATTGTTATATGCATAAGTTGTGTTTTATTCTGGTGATGACTTATTAAATACGTTAAGATGGAACAAATCTGCCGCGGACCGAAGCACGGAGGAAGCTCTGGAAGCACCCTGTGAAGATCCAGAAGCGCTGGAAGATGGACGGGAATGCTTCACAGGTTTTTCAGTTTCCCAGAAACTTAGTGCAAACGAGAGCTCAGCCCACAACGCTTCTGACTGAGTCATCTGCAAAAAGAGGTATAGACTATTATAAATGCGGTAAAAAAGGTACTGTTTCTCAATCGCAACAGAATGGCTGAACGTCTGAAATACATTTTATACGGTTATTTGGGGAAAATGTTTGTATTATACGCGAGCAATAGCTAGTCAGAATCTCTTAGCATAATTATTGTTTTTGTATCTACACTTGCCGTCAAAAAAACTACTTTATCTCATCCATTTATAATCTATTGTTATAAGAAATAAATGATGTTTGTTTTGATATGACTAGGGTAGTAATAAAACTGACGAGGTGTCGTGCCGGTTATCAAGCCTTAAAATTGGTAATTTTCTTTTTTCAGTGAATATAGGTGTCTCAGTTTTAAGAATTTATCACGCAAATACGTTTAGCGAATGGAATTGAATGCAGCTTTTACCAATGTATTGCTAGAGAGGTCTAATTTAAAATTAGACTCCGTCGTACGTATGAAGCGAATAATAGTTGGTCAACAATAAAAATGGAAACAAATTATAGATGGATGATCTGTGATTTGATTTTCTACACGGCCAGCGTAGTTCGAAGTAATCTCATTACATGTAATTTCGACCTCAGTCCTATTCAAATTTCAACAAAACACAGCCAGAATAACAATACAAGGATCGTGTGTGTATGCAAAACAGAGAATTTGTGGTATTCAATGTCACTAAGGTCTTTTGCGCATTAGCATATGAATGCTATTTGGCGCTAAGTGAAATTCGTACCTTCTGCTCGACGGCGACTTCTCTAACGTTCCAAAGGAATTCAAATATACCCATTGCGGCGGCCATACCGCATCCCAAACCCAGTACGACGAACACTCCACCCACATTATCTACTCCCAATTCGCCTGCCGCGCCCTCTTCGCTGTCTTCTTTGGGCTAGAATGTAGATTGATATCATTAACATTTTTATTTGATAATTTAAGTCTGAACCTTGGGGCCTACTCTCAGAACACTCACTACTCCGTCAACGAAGATACGGGCCCTACGAAACTAACTCGATACTATTGAATGATACCTATTCACTGTTTAGTTTAGAATTGATATGTTTTGACAACACATCAGTAGTTAATCGTATTGTCACAAATTTTTAATACGTGCCCCGTCCGTAAGTATTATGGTGTAGAAACTGCCCGAAAATAAGACCGAAACTACGGGCTTCGAACTTGGATAGTAATACCCCCCTTGCTCGATACTGGATTTAGTTGGTGTGAAGCTTCAACTTAATAGCTAAACTTAATTTATATCGAAACTTTAATTAGTTAACAGTTTTTTTAGTTCAAGTTTAACACGACTGTTTCATAATTATGGTTTTGCATGGATCTTTTGCTCCTTGAATGGCATTATCAAGGGATGTAAAAAGGCCACTTTAAAAGAATGATAATATGAATTGTGATCGTGAAATGGAAAAGTTATTCTATTGATCAAGTTATAAACCTTAGCAAAAGTGTCTGTGATTTTTTTATTGTAAAAGCGAAATTACGGCTTTAGTTTCTGGATGCTTCACAGAAGTCAGAGAGTGCCCAAAAAATATTAAGAACTCACAACACAAGCTTCTTCCTTTGGCGCTTTCCACCAACGGTTCTTGATTTCCACAAGCTTGCCGCTTTCAGCTAATTTAAGTAAAGCGTTGTCTACTGCCGTTCTGTAGGACGAATCTATCAAAGTTTAAAGGGGAGGTTAAAAACGAAATAGAGCGATAGTGGAAATTATTTGCAGTTAGAGAATTCTCTGTAGCTTGATCTCTTTAAAAATATGACTATTTCAGTGTTTTTAAAGAAAATACCAATTTTTAAATAAATTAAAATTAAAAAAAAAATTAAATAAAAAGGTAGGCAATACTGTCATAATTACTGCAAAAGTGCTTTTATTACGTACGCAATTACGCATACAGATATTACCTATCAACTCTCGCATTGTTTCATTTGATCTACATCTTTTTACCCACAAACTACAAAGTATTGTATGATTTGAGAAAATTGGTATTTGTTAAGTGCTGAAGAACATTAATTCTATTAATTATTCATTATATACCGGGTCGACGGCGCATTGTGTTCTACGCGCGCCTAAAAAAGTGTCAGCAAAAGTCCTCTAGAGGGCCAAAGCTTGCCAGGGTCGCGGGACTAACGAATGACCGTGAACTTGGAACGTAAAGGGCTGAAGGACACCGTAGATTTTAGTCAGTACGAGTCTGACTGTCCCTCCCGCTTTGCTCTGGGTGGGAGAACTCATTTGATGATTTTAACATGAAAAAAAAAGTAGTTATTCATTATTTTCTTACCGAAAGGCATTGCAATTCCATAGCCCTTGGAGTCCAGTAATCCTCCCACTTGCATCAGTTCACAATGTCGTTCCAGCTGGTACTCTATGGCAGTGGATTCCATGAAGTACGCATAATCCCTTTTACCTTTGAGCACTCTGTCCAAACCCTCGTCGTTGTTCTTGACGAAAACCGACGGCCGAGCTGATTCCATAGCACCGTAAATTCTTTGGTACATGGACACATTAGATCTCTGAAAAACAATTTAAAGCTTTCTTAAATATTTAGAGACTTAGTAGACCAACCACTCCAGTAGTATTTTTGTCTCGCCTTTAATCGAATTTACTATAATTGTCGGTGATCTGCGTATCACGTTTCCTTACATGTATATTTGTGTAATGTCAGATGAATTATGATGTAAATGACAAGTTTATTACAAAATTCTGGTAATCGATATTTTATATAAATTATTTATTTAACACATTATTTTGTAACAAAATAGTAGAAATTTGATATTTTTTATTTAAATGACGATGGCCTGATTTATATTTATGTCGGTATTTCTGTACATTTTCAGAATTTTCCATTTTTGCAAATAATTACAAAAAACCTAATACTAATAACTGCCCCAATCGAACAAACCACCCCGGAATGTACATAATATTATATATTCCACGTACTTAAATTAATTTCTATACTGTATATGTGCGTCATAAAGTCTGCCTAACCTTCTCTCAATTATATTGGGTTCGGCTTCCAATGTATCTGGATGCAGCTGACTATCAGTAATTTACATAGAACGAATGTAATAAGCCAACCAACATGCATTAAAATATTACAAACAATCATGTTCGTATTAATTAGTAAAGAATTCTAACGACCAAAAAATAAATTCGTACCTTGAAAAAAGAGTACGTGGAACCGCCTTTCAGTGTTCCATATTTAATTTTAGTCTGCATAGCAAGATCTTCGGCTGATTTGATCGAGTCATCCATTGCAGCATTGGTTAGGAAAGCAGCCAAGTTGGCAGTGTAGGAGGAGCACATGATCAGAGCGAAGAACCACCACATGCCACAGACCCAACGAGTTGAATAACCTCTGCAACAGAAAAACAAAATGTAGTCCACAATTGTTTTTTTGTTTCTCGTGGTTGAATTCCTCATCAGGAATCCTCCGCCCTGGGGATAGCGAAGGCGTATACCTAGTCCTTAATCTGTTTCAAAGTATCTAGAAAATAATTCTGCAGGAAATACTAGACTTACTTAGGTAAAATATCAGAACCCTGTGTCATAATTGAACCCATTGTAAGCCAGCAAGAGTTCTTAATGTGCCAAATATTCTCCAACTCCTCAGGTGATTTGTCACAAGGATGTGGATTCTCCCAGTCATTTGGTGCCAGTCTAAAATAATAAACAAATAAGTACAATCATAAATAAATACGAAATCCAGTTTTATTCCAAGTGTTATTCGGGATTCCATAACTCACCTAGCCAAAATATGAAGCAATAACGACACCATTAAATAAGCTGCCGCCATATAGATCCATACATCAACAGAAAATGGTTTAAGAAATGAAAACAGCTCCGGATCGGGTGGAGTTGCCTTTAAATAAAGTATACTTATACCCAAAGTCATAAAAGGTGTTGTGAAATCCACTGAAGAGCGACGTTCGTAAGTTATGGTCAAATCACAAATGGCTAAATCAGCTTTCTGAAAAATTAATATATAACACAATGTACTCAAGACTTTACTTACTTTATTTAAGATTACTTTTGTAATGCTACTCACGAACCCTTTCTAAAAGATGTCCCACTAGACCATCCCATTTTTTTGTGTCTTTGTTGTACGACCCGTAGCCATTACCAGGCACTATTTCGATTTCATAGTTTAAGTGAAGAATTTCTTTTAATATTTCATGAATTAAATCTTTTGAATATCCTTCGTATCGATCGTTGCCGGTTAGCGTTACTCCATCCTTAGAGGGTACCTCCACTAAGTACGGTGCGCCGATGCGTGACACAACTTTGAACGTTTTGTTTTGCCATTTTTCTGCCAAACGGTTTGACGTTTCATCCGCGGATCGAACATATTCAAAACCAGCTTCTGGATTCCACTTCGCAATACTATTAAATCCACTGTTCGATAATTCCATTATTTCAACATTAAAATTCAATCGTTCGCCAGTTATATTGTCTAATTTGATTTCGTTTGTAATGCCAGGTATTGGATTCTGAAATTAGGAAGGGCACAACTATTTGAATAATTCAGCAATAATATAATATATTGATTGAAATTAATTGGATGTAATTACCGTTAGCAAATGATTGATAAAATCTTCACCGACTTCCCATGTGTCCTCAGAATCACAACTAAGTTCTTGGGCTTCAATTTTAAATTCTTCAGGAGCACTTTCGACGGCATCAGTTATAAGCCTGGCTGCATCACTTGCAAGTGCAGTTTCTACCTAAAATTTTATACATATAAAGAAACACATTTACCTTTACAATTTCTTAGTACCCACATTCATAGACTCACTTACAGTTATTTCATAAGATTGTCCTGGAATTTTCACATCGGCAGATGCTCTGACTTTCCAATCTGCTAAATACGTCCTAGCTCTTGAATCCGAGTGGTCGAAGATCCTTAAGCAAGTAACGTTCGATAATCCATAGCGCAATTCTTCCAGATCTAAAGTGTGGGCATCTAGTGACATCAAAACGTAACTCTGAAAGATGAAAATAGTATCTTACAGTTTTTCTTAGCACATCCAACTGTTGTATACTAACTTGGGTCTTCTCATAATATTGCCCGGGATTACTCTTGTTAGTGTAATTCATTTTGTGGCATATTTTCCTTTATTTGGGACTTTATTCTGCTTATATAAAGCTTGTGTTTATTCTTGGCGACTATAATGATGTACAGTGGCGATCAAAATTCCATGCGTACGCTATCAAAGAAATTGCATAACGTTTAGTGTGACTTATGACCTTCTACTTTCGAGATACACAATAATCCTTCAACTATTAAGTTCATAATTTCAACGTCTTAATATGAGTCCAGTTGGCTCAGTGGTTTTGGCATTTAGGACATAAATGCGTTAGTCGACAGAGGTGCGAGTTCAAATATTACGCAGCAGTTGATAGACTTTTTGTGGGTTTTTACTCGATTGTTAAAAATTATAATTTTTAACACACAAATTTTATTGCGTTTGTTTGGAATTTCCGTGTGTTTTTTCTTGTATTTGTTGGTTAGTGTCGTGTGATTTAATATAATTATAACGGTATTGTTAAATATTCTCAAAATGCAAGCAAAAATTAATATAAACACAAAAATAATACTTAATTCAATAACTAATATATAACTTATTTTAAAATAAATAAGCGTTAAAACAAAATAAAAATAAATAAGTTATTTATTAAAAATATTATCATAAAATCAACTGACATTTCAAAAGTTAAGATTCGAACTCAAACTTCATTGATCGTGAACCCACGCTATCGGCACAATCTTAATGTTAGATCATTACTAATGAAAGTAATGCAATGGTCACCATTTCTGTTTTTGTTAGTCAAATATTTTTACTCGTTTCGTTAGTCTAGTACTACTTATTGTCATTTTATTTCGTTTTAAATTTTTACTAATGATGATAATTTATTACCTACAGGGTTTATAATAAAAAAAACATGTAATAACAATATTAATATATATTTTAGTTGAAATTATTATAATTCTATGTTAAAAGTTATAAAACTGCTAAAATTATGAATATTATTACTCGACCTGGATATAATGTGAAATAGATGTCGAAAATCATAGATGAATTTTTTATTAATTAAACAAAATTTTTTAACAAAGTTATCATTATTAAAGCCGTTTATTTGGAAACAGTACCAAGGCACCGCGGCCATGAAACGCAAAGGGCCAGTTGCCTTTTTGCGTTCCAGTGCCGCAAAACCGAGGAAGGCGAGCTCGCTATTTGGGTCATCTCGACTCGGACATGTTAGGTAGGCCCTGGAACACAAAAGAGCAGTTGCCTTTTGCCTTCCAGGTCTGCAAGAACGAGCGAAGTGAGCTCGTGACTTGGGTTATTCTGACTCAGACAGATTATCTTAGGCCCTGGAATGCAAAGGGCCAATTGACCTTTACGCTCAAGACACATTTCCATAAAATAACTTTTTTTCACTAAATTGAATTTGGTGAAACTGAAGAAACTTGTTATGCTCAATAAAAAAAATCTTTTGACACCGCGGTACTGGAACGCAAAGGGCAACTGGCCCTTTGCGCTCCAGGGCTGCTATGCTAAAAGGCGATTATTTTGTAACAGTAACGGGGCATAGCGGCCCTGGAACGCAAAGGGCCAGTTGCCCTTTGCGTTCCAGTACCGCGGTGTAAGTTTCTTCAGTTTCACCAAATTCGATTTAGTGAAATAAAGTTATATTATGGAAATGTGTTCTACTTCTGAAATAGAACCACGGAAAAAAATATCCAAACTACACACATCAAAAGTGTCTAGGGATCAAGCATTTTTATGCGGATTTCTTGAGATTGAGATGTGGCTTTGTAATAAATTTATGATTTTATAAATTTATATGGATCCTTTTTGGTGCATTTCATAATTTGAATCAGGAACTGTAAATCAAATTCGAGTAAAAGATGAAAATCAGCTGTCAATATTTTCCCTATAAAAACATACAACGCATTGAAGACATTATTAGTGCTACTGTTTCCCTACTACTGATTAAAACCAACGTTATTATGGAGCGGCGACGTCATTTAAGCAGGGAAGAAATGCTCAGAGCCGTGGGAATGATAGAAGCTGGTTCCCGGCAACGTACTGTGGCTTTAGCTCTGAATACAAGTCAGAGTGTTATCAGTCGACTTTGGACACGTTACCGAAGCACTGGTACCGTGGCTGAGCGCCATGGAGGACGGTATCGCTGCACCACACGGAGACAAGACCGACGATACATTCAAATCTTAACTCGAAGAGCTCCAACAATAACCGCCATGATGTTAGCCGTGAGGCTTCATCACTCTTCAGGGAACTTAATTAGCGACCAAACAGTCAGAAACCGCTTGCATGAAGTGAACCTTCATTCCCGAAGACCGCTACGGGTACCACCTATAGCAATGCACAATCGTAGGATTCGATATCAATGGGCTCTTGAACACAGAAATTGGGCAGAAGAACAATGGCGTTTCGTGTGCTTTTCTGATGAGTCTCGTTTTGGTATGAGACCGGATACAAGACGTATACGACACTGGAGAACCCCTGGACGCCAACAGCGATTAAAATCCTGCCAGGAAGTCCATCCTTATAGTGGTGGAACCATCATGGTATGGGCGGGTATTTGGATCGGCGGAAGAACTGAGTTGATTTGGATCAGAGGCAACCTCAACGCTCAAATTTATGCTGAGACGATTGTATCAGACGTCATCGTTCCTCTACAAGTGCAAATCGGTCCCTTATTTCAGTTAATGCATGATAATGCACGACCGCACACCGCAAGAGTTGTAAGACAGGCTCTCGCCGCAGCTAACATCAATGTCCTGCCCTGGCCTGCTCAGTCGCCAGACTTGAACCCGATTGAGCATGCATGGGATATGCTACAGAGAAGAGCTCTGCCGAATATGGAGGGTATCCAGTCGCAAGAAGACCTTTTTTTGTTGTTGCAACGAACATGGGCGGCCATTCCACAGCGTGATTTGGATGAACTCATTTTGAGTATGCCAAACCGATGTTCTTGTGTTGTTAGTGTTCGCGGTAGAAACACGGATTATTAATTGTTTAAGTTACCCAATAAAATTTTAAAGAAAACTGTTATTTCAGTCTTTTTTTCGAACTTTAATGTTAGTGGTTCAAATGTCAAAAATCCCTTTATTAGGAAAATGGCAAATTTCTTTATGAATGCAAAGGTGACTTGGTTTATCGTTACTGTGATAAACGATAACACTTTATTTGATGAATCCTTAAAGAACATTTTAATTAATATCAATCAGGAGAAAAGTTATTGCAAAAATATATGTTGATCCCTAGACACTTTTGATGTGTGTACATAAAAAATACCCTGTTACAAGTTATTGAGGTAAGTTTAAGGATCGTTTTCTTTACGAAAAGATGTTTGAAACCATACCTCAATTCTTAATCCTTGAATAATAAGTTATCAAATGATGTTTACGTTTTCAGTCTATTTACAATAAATAAACAAAATTCATATCAATAAAAGGTCCTCGAGACAATCTTAACGTTTTTTTTTATTCCTTTAAACATAACAGTTTTAAGTTGATAGTCGTTGATGCCTTCAATGTTGAGTACACGATGAACGGTTATTAATTTTGTGTTGAATTAGTTATACGGAAACCATTTTCCTTCGTATTCGTTCACCATTCCCGGACGTCCCTGACGTCCCTGTTTATTCTTAACAACTCATCTCATCATAATGCCATATCTCATCCCACAGACTCATAGTATTTCGTCACTGGAATAAAACATAGAATACTATTAATTATTTATGCAAAAACAGCTGTTGATCTATTTTACTACTAAGAAAAAACTTTAAAACCACATACTAAGTATCAATCACTTTTTTTACTTTTAAACAAATACTTTTGAATAGGGAACCTTATTTATAAAAATATAATTATTAACATGTGGAATGATCAAAATTTAAATGTTAATACTCACACTTAGTCTGGTTTCATTTGATATTAAATTTGTTTTAAGTTTAATCCACATATTTATGCAGGGCTTTAATGTTCGCCCTCAATATTTATATAAATCCAATTGTTAATATTTCACTGCAAAACCACAGGACAGTGTAACACTTATATGCTGTTTACATAGTCACACAAAATAACCAAGAATCCACAACGTTCAATTAGGAGACTCAAAACGAGATAACATAGTTATGCCTACCGCACAAATCGAAATAATTCACTTTTTTTTTTTCTACGATCTACCTACAAAACTTTATTAAACTTAACCATAGATATATGTAGATAGATCTATATCTGTGATTATAACGAACGACCCACAACACTAATGACTTATTATGCCTACCGCACAAATCGAAATAATTCACTTTTTTTTTTCTACGATCTACCTACAAAACTTTATTAAACTTAACCATAGATATAGATAGACCTATATCTGTGATTATAACGAACGACCCACAACACTAATGACTTATATTAGTAGTTACACAAAAATCAATTTTAATTATCAAATTCCTACTAAAAAATTTATTAAAAATAAAAAAAAGAATAAAGTAATTATTAAAAATTAAATTAAATAAAGTATTTGGGAAAAAAAAGTGGGACTCGATCCTCCGCAATCGAACGAACAGAAGTTCTATCCGAGCACGATTACCATTGCGCCAGCATTACTTGTAGATTAATAGTTGAAATTATGAACTATATCAAAAGTTAATTTGATATGTATAGTAATAAAACAACTTATAACAAAAGGTCGTAAGTCAAAGTGAAGCGTCAGTCTATTGCTTTGAGAAGTTTATAATTCATTTTTGAACCTGACTGTACAAACAAATTGCGTTCATTCTATTTAACGCCTAGTTAAATAAAAGCGGTCGCGTGTTTGCGATACAAACGCTTTGGTTGGGACACGGCTTACTGCGAATCGTTTTAAGTCAGCCCTAAATTGACTTAAAAGAAGAAAGTTAAGAGTACTTAAAGTTATCTTACTTTTTATCTCGAAGAAGTGCCATATTAATTCTTTGAAGACTTTAAATTATTCTCATGAATTATTATTATTATTATTCGACTTACCATGTAATCTTCAAAGAACTTGACTTCGTTGGCTTGGCGCAAATATTCAAGTACTCTGTCGGCCGGGCAGTCCAAGATCACTCTTGTTTCTCCGGTACCTTTCAAAGCTTTCAGTAATGGTCGGTTGTCTTCACCAGGCACCAATCTTCGAACCAGCCACTTTACCTCAGGATCACTATGTTTCAAAACCTCTTGGAGCCTAATAAGGCCTGAAATAGAAAGTAAGGTAATTACGTTTAGTGTGTCCTATTTGTATAGCTTGAATAATGGAGAATGGAGCTCGTGGCTAAATAATTTCAACTGCCTAGGCCGATCTTCCGGATTAAGCCGTGCTTGCCGAGGTTGGTCTTTGGATGGGTGACCATTTGTCATAGAGAGTTTCCTCCGTGCCTCAGAAAGCACGTAAAGCTGTTGGTCCCGGCTGTCATTTGTAGATCTTTGACAGTCGTTACTGTTAGTCAGAAGCTGTAAAGTCTGACAACCAGTCTTACCATGGGGTATCGTATTGCCCAGTTACTACTGGGTTGTGGAGGTCCGACAGGCAGTCGCTCCATGTAAAATACTGATATCCAGCTGCATCTGGTTCGATTGGAAGCCGACCCCAATATTGTTGGGAAAAGGCTAGGAAGATGATGAATAGGACCCTATTTATTGCATACTCGTAGTACTGGTCATAACTTGGAATCATACTGAAGAAAATTCTAAAGCCACCAAGTTTTTACGTGATTAGATTTTTAATTGAAAATATTTCAGTTGAATTTTACAAAGGTATTGCTTTGGCTAATATTAAATGCCAAAATAATTGTATTTATTTTGGCATTTATCATGTTCTACGTGGAAAGTAGAAGAATCTTTTAAAAAGTCGGGGCAGTTATACATAACCAAGTAACAAATGGGTAGACCTACCATAATCATCGTCATACAAAAGTGTATAAGATCTCCAGTCACTGTCTGCAATGAATAGTGCCACAGCCTTGGAGAGGGCAACAGCTTCAGGGAACAAGTTGAGACCAGGTGGACTAGGCCGCTCCAGGCCTCGAACTATTGGCGGTCGCCATACTGCCTGCAGATCAAACCTTCAATAAATACCCCAAAAGTATACTAGAAATACAAGTCAAAAGTCTACTACACTCGCGAGCAAAAGTATAGAATCACTTACACCGATTCCACGCGATCTTGAGTATCTACTTAATAACTAGTTAAGAACAAAAAAAAAGATATTTTTTAAAGGTTTTACTGTTGAAAATTGATACCAAATTCGTAACCCGTATCCCGGATTAATTCCAAGTAAGTGCTTCCATACTTTTGCTCGATAGTGTAGTACCGTACTAGAACGTTCTAAAGTTAAATGTAAGTTCTAAAGCATTGGTCTCTGACGCTAGACAGATTGCAATTAGCCGACATAAAACCGTTTACGTCGACTAATTTTACGGAAGCAAAATTATTTTGGGTATTTAACGCAGGAAATCAGAATTATGTCAGACTAATAGCTGTTGCCAGCGGCTTCATCCGCTACAATTCGAAAATTATCCCACGGGGACATAAAATCGGGATGAAAACTATCCTATGTGTTAATCCAGGTTATAAACTATCTGTGTACCAAATTTTAAGCCAAATCCGTTCAGTGGTTTTTGCGTGAAAGAGTAACAAAAATACCTACATACACATACATACATCCTCACAAACTTTCGCATTTATAATGTTAGTAGGATAATTATGCATAATATTCTGCTACGGCAATAACCTTAACTGCTGGCTACAGCAAATAACACAGTGTAGGCAACAAATTTTAGTCTGATTTGAGGTTAATTCGTTCAAAACCACAAGGTTCAGGTCAGCATTTTTAGAGATTTCTCCAAGACGAAGTTATTTATAGGTCGCGGGACTTTTGCAATTAACGTGACCCTGGAACGTAAAGGGCTATTGAAGGACACTGTGGATTTCAGTCAGTACGAGTCTGACAGTCCCTCCCGCCCTGCCCTCATTACATGATAAAGGACTCATTTGATGATTTTACCACGTAAAAAAAAGACAGAATTAAAGAAGAGTTAACCAAAACAAAATTACATAATTATGATTTACAAAGGAGGAACCAAAATGAACTCCAATATCAAATGAAAGAATAAATATATAATTTTATTTTTTTAAACATGGCAAAGCTATAGCTATAGATCAAATTTCAACCATGAATCGCGCCATGAAATAAGATGGAAATATTCCCAAATCGAAGCAACTAGGAACATGCAAATTCTACTAGGATGACTTCTCGAACTATATTATGTGGTTTTTTTCAAAGTACGCTAGTTTTTTTAATAATCTCACTTGTATATGGGGTACACCGGCAGCTCTGCAATGTGCCTCGACTGCCGACGCCGACACCGGGTCGGTGGGCCCAAACACTGCGATCACGCCGCCAGCAAGCAACTCGCACGCTGCGAATACACGGAAAATGTACCTAACTGCACTAATTACCACACGTAATTACAAAAGTACCGAGCTTTTTATTCCTGTAAGTTAAATAGGCTAGTTTCCAACATCAATAAATTGCTACTTAGTCGAGTTTTGAAAAATATTGGACAGAGGCCTTACGTATCATCAGTTTTCAGATTCTGACGTATGTATAAAGTAAACTGGAACGCTGTGTGTGTCATCTCAGTTAGGGCCGGCTAAAGGGGGGATCGTTGAGGAGATTAGTCGTGACTATGAACCAATTCGTTTCACGGCTAAGGAGGTAAGGAGACAAATCCTAAGTATGGTCGGTGGTAAGTCTCCTGGTCACGACGGTCTCAGCATTGAGCACCTCAAATACGCTGGGGTTCATCTGCCTAGAGTGCTGGCGACGTTTTTCTCGCTTTGCGTGAGTCACTCGTACCTACCAAACGATTTGTTGCGCACGGTAGTGGTACCCATAGTTAAAAATAAGACAGGGGATATGACGGATAGGGCGAACTACAGACCAATATCCTTGGCCACTGTTATTGCTAAAGTGTTGGACGGTCTGCTTGATAGACATCTGGATAACTATATCACGTTGCATGACGCTCAGTTCGGGTTTCGGCCTGGACTTTCCACAGAGAGTGCTATTCTATGTCTGAAGCAGACCGTCCAATACTATAAGGATAGAAATACTCCGGTATATGCTTGCTTCCTTGATCTCTCGAAGGCCTTCGACCTGGTGTCGTATGATGTCCTTTGGGAGAAGGTCAGGGAAGCGGGCGTACCACCGGAGTTGACGGGCCTGTTTCAATACTGGTACTCAAACCAATGTAATCAGGTTCGTTGGGGTAGTACTCTCTCTGAACCGTACAGGTTGGAGTGTGGAGTTAGGCGAGGGGGTTTAACCTCACCTAAGCTCTTCAACCTGTACGTGAACGAGTTGATCGTTGAGCTTAGTAGCAAACCAGTCGGCTGCAAGATAGATGGCATTAGTGTTAATATTAGTTACGCTGATGACATGGTGCTGCTGGGCCCAACGGCTGGCTCAATCAGAGAGATGTTACGTGTTTGCGAGAGGTATGCTGCGACTCACGGTTTGCAGTACAATGTGAAAAAGAGTGAGTACTTGATCTTTGAGGTCCCCGGGAAAGGGGTGTGGTATGAGCCCATAATTTGTTTGAATGGGTACCCTCTAAGTAGGGTTACCCAATTTAAATACCTAGGCCATTATTTGACTGTAGACCTCAAAGATCAAGTAGACATTGAACGCAAACGCAGGGCGCTAGCAGTTAGAAGCAACATGTTGGCTCACAGATTTGCTCGCTGTAGTAATGAGGTCAAAATCACTTTGTTCAAAGCTTTTTGTCAATCGTTCTACACGGGCGGTCTGTGGGTTAGCTGTACGCGGAAGGCTCTAGACGCCCTGCGGGTGCAATATAATAATGGTTTTCGGGTGCTGTTAGGGTTACCTAGGTACTGCAGTGCGTCGGGCATGTTCGCTTGGGCGCGGGTTGATGACTTTTATGCCATCATGAGGAAGAAGGCAGCCTCGTTGCTAGGCAGAACTAGGACCAGCGCTAACAGCATCCTACAAACCATGGCCGGCAAGTACGATGCGCCGGTGCTTAGGCACTGGTTAGCATTGCTTGTGCGGCAGAAATGAATAGTTTTTTAAGTGTTACTAACCCTTAGTAGATAAGTTATTACTAACCATTGGACCTTTTTTTGTCATTAAATAAATTATTATTATTATTATTTGACATTTTCGAATTGACTTTTACTTGCTATTGATTGATTTTTACTTGCTACATCGTTCTCACATAATGTACCATCTCAAGTTGAATGATGTAACAAAGGTTTTGTTATAATTTTGGCGATTGAAAAAGAGTGTCCATGGAGTTTCTTGCCCGTTCTTCTCCATAGAGATCTACGCTTTGGAATGGACTTCTACAGTACCTACTTTCACAGTTTTTATGTCTTGTGACTGGGACTGTAGTAACGTAACTTTACTTTTGTCTTTCGACAATTCAAAAGTGCCTGTAACTGGCTTACTTGAAATAAACGATTTGATTTTGATTTTTACAAATTTCAAGGAAAAATTAGTTCCTTCTTCGCACATCAGAGGCGCTGTCCCATTTTCCATACGCATACGGGTAGTACCCTTATCACGAGTTTTCACTATTTTACTTAACAGCGTCTTTCCAGTATTTACAGCGTTTCTTGTATGGAAAAATGGAACAGCGCTTCTGGTGTGCGAAGAAGGACCTAAGTTTTTCCTTGTTTGTCAATTTGAAAATGTCAAAGTTCCAGTTTACTTTATGTGAGAAGAACTGAAAACTCATGATAAGGCCTCTGGTGTTTCTGCTTTTGTTATATCAGTTCATATTCACAAAGATAAAAAACGTATCAAAACTAGTGACGTCAGAACGCAGTAAAAATACAGCGTAACGTATTTTAAAGGCGTCGTGTTTTCGTCAATTTTGGTTTGTATGCCAAAAGAAAAAATACGGGTCAAATAAATATTTGACAACGGACTAATTCGATTTTTTTAGTACACAAGCTTATAATGGGAAAAAGTTAGTTCCAAAACTTCAGAAGCGTTTGAAGATTGTCGTTACGTGTTTGTTAGAAGAAACATTTTCACAGCACTAGGCTGCCAAGAGGTATTTTATTACCCAATGACTGAGCTGTGGAGTTGTGGAGGTCACTCCATGTAAAACATTGCATCCGGTTGGACATGAATAGTCGGGAAAAGACCCTTTTAGGCAAAGTTCCTAAGTTAACGCACATAAGAAGTTAACCGTAATAGTTTTCAGGAAGATCTCGTGTTAAGAGTTACGTGCACACATGAAAAAAAGTTTGCAGTTTGAAAAATCGAAATCTTTTTTGTTATATCTAGTTATAAGAATTCTCCTTCTTCTTAGATTCTTTATTTAAAAATATAGATTTAGAATATCTTCTATACATATAATAAAATGTTTTTTTTTTTTTTTTTTTTTTTTAACCTATATTGTCCCACTGCTGGGCAAAGGTCTCCCCCAAAACCTTCCACTCTTCCCTTTGCGCGGCTTTCTCCGGCCAATCTCTCATAAATGCGTCTAGATCGTCACGCCAGCGTTTTCTAGGCCTCCCTCGGCAACGACGCCCATCCGGCACCCACTGCGTAACGACTCTGGCCCACCGATCCCTATGCATTCTACACACATGGCCCGCCCAATCCCACTTTAACCTGGCTGTCTTACTGCCCACATCAGCAATTCCAGTTTTTGAGCGTATTGTGGTATTTCGAATTCGATCGCTGAGCTTAATGCCCAATACGCTTCGCTCGATCGCTCTTTGGCAAACCTTGAGTTTGGACTTTTGCGACTCGGTCAGGGACCAGGTTTGAGCACCGTAGGTAAGAATGGGAAGAATGCACATGTCGATGAGTTTGCGCTTCAGGGATAGAGGTAGGTCCCCCTTCATTAGCGATTTCATGGACCAGTAGCTCTTCCAGGCGTTGTCGACACGGCGGTCAACTTCTCTGTCTTGCCTGTTTTCGAAGGAAACTATCTGGCCCAAATAAATGTACTCATCGACATAGTGGATTTCTTGCCCATCTACTTCAACCCTACTTTTTGTGCTATTGGTCATAACTTTTGTCTTTGACCGATTCATCATTAGTCCAACCTCAAGGCTTGCTGTGCTTAGGTCTTGGAGCATCAGTTGTAATTCGGCAGCAGTCGGTGCAAATAGGATTATGTCGTCAGCGAAACGGAGGTTGGTAAGTTTTTTGTTTTCGACTGTTATGCCTTTACTGGACCATGGATCTGCCAGGTTTTGGAATACCTCCTCAAGAGTGCTAGTAAACAATTTGGGAGAGAGCGGGTCACCTTGCTTCACGCCTTTGTGTACTCTAAATTATATACTTCAATAAAATGATAGTAAAGTCAAAACTGTACGAGTGCATTGAATATTTGTTTTAAAGAATACTTGGGGTGTGATTTACAAATGATACCGAAGCCAAAAATATAGTTTTTAGAAGTTTTGTCTGTTTGTCTGTATATATGTCCGATTGTCCAGGATACACTCAAAAAGTACTGCATGGATTTACTTTTTTGGCACGAATATTATTAAGAAGTCGGGTCAACATTTATAGGCTACATAATTTCACGGCTATACGAGTATGATAATAATTAAGATTTAATCAAAAAAGAGCGTGACTGCAACGTATGCATCTGTCCTTATGCTTTATTGAATCCTTTGAAACCGTCTATTAATAAAGTGTTGAAAACGTAAATCAGTGTTAGCACACTAATTATAATAATTGAAAAGTGACGGGTGATTATTATTTATTACCTCTAACATTATTGCATTTCCAATAATTTTCATAACACAATAATGCGAAACCAAATTATCGTAAATAGACAATAAGCATGCCCTAAATGTGGTATTAATAATTTTAACGGTTGTGGCAAACGTATTGTGATCGGCAAATATAAAATTGATCAAACATGGTGCTGTGTTGTATTTTCAGTGTTTATTGTACAAAATTAATCTAACATTAATGGCGTCAAATAATATTGTGAAAGCGCATTGTTTGATATGGGAAGCACCACGTAAATTGTTGCTGATAGAATTTATAGAGAGCTTAGTTTAATTATAATGAAGTAAATATTTGATCGAAACTCAATGAAGATTAATTTTAGTGTATTTGAACCGAAAATATTCTATCCGATTTTAACAAAATACCTACATCCTGTTTTCATTACATGCCTATGGTAAATAATTGTTTGAGTTCAATTATTTACCATACATGTATTGTCAGCGAAAGAAAAAACGTAAGATGAAACTTTTCTAATTAAATTGCAAAGAAAGTGAAATAACGATTCTATGCAAATTAAAGAGACAAACAAAAAAGTACAGAGCCTGTAGCCAAACGGCAAGCGACAATCGTTAACGTTCAGCAGTCGCTAATACATTTTCAACTTAATATCCCATTGCATAATGTTGAAAACCTATCAAAGATTACAGATCGTTTTCGTTTGTTTCGTTCGCTATCGCTCAGCAGTCTTTACTAGATTTTCAACTTTATGCGATGGGGTATAAAGTTGAAAATGTATTAGCGACTGCTGAACGTTAACGACTGTCGCTTGCCGTTTGGCTACAGGCTCAGGAGTTCTCTGTTCGTCTTACCTGCCTTGGAAGCTGTGAAGCTGTCACCAAACGGAGAGTATTTGGCTTTCAGTACAAAATGATATTTCTCACTTTCCATTGAGGCTCGCGCCAAAGATGATGCGAAAGCCACCTCCGTCACAGTGTTAGGCGGAAATATTGCACCTAAAAATATTAAAATATTCTTAAAATATTCTGTCTCTCAGAGTTATTTAATTTCTTACATAAAAATATCTTACTTTTCAAAGAGCCGTATCTAAGATTAAGGCTTAGAAAATAAAATAAAGTAGGAACCCATAAGGGGGCTCCCATCCTAGAACAAACAATCATGCGAATCTTGATTTGATAGTAGGTAGTACATTGGATAAAATCGATATTCATGACTATATGCAACGTTATAGAATATTAATCTAATAGTGACAGACGCAATCGTATTTTCTTTTACCATAAGAATCATAATCCAATAAAGAAATTGTTAAGATGATTTGCAACCGTTTTGCTACGAATGGCGTGGTGGCGCTTCTTAGTATTCCAAGATATTATTTGCACAAAGTTGTATCTCAGTCGTAAACCAACTCACCGATGTTAACAGTCGTCTTCAGAGTTTCAAATTTCCGAAATACAGCTCCAACGTCCTCGAGAATTAATATAATTGTTAGCACCGTCACGTACACTCCTGCAAGAGCAATATTGTAGTCAACAACTCTGAAAGGTACTAACTGAAAAACAGATTTAAATGTCACCAAGATAAACACATGATTTGTAGTAAATCTCACTAAAGCAAAACTTGGTACTCGCCCCGTTGTAACATTTCGAGACTGGATTTTCCGGAATAAAAGTAGTGAATTGGAACAATGAGATTCAGCGCGGCACAGCTGTCGCATTACAAGTTTGCCGGTCGTCGGTGGGTGTTTACCCGACACATGGCAAACATTGCCCGGATGCAGTAGTGCAGAGAGCGTGCTGCCCGCGCGGGGTGCAATGCGAAACGTCCCCGCGCTTGCACATTATCACAGTTGTTTTGCCAACTGTAGTCGGACCTATTATTAGATAACGCTAACTAGTCTACTAGTGCAATGTCCCAGTTTCAGGTTAACAGGTGACACTGATCAGCTGCTATTATATCTTATCTCGAGTGTGTCATAGCGTAGAGTATAGCCTACTAAGCTCTGCTCCCAAAAATAAATGAGCTTTCAGTTCCACATTTTCACATGAGTGCTTATTTGCGATTTCTAGACCATTAAATTCAGGGTTCCTGATATAGGCTGTGTTCGTTTGCTTTTAGTTAGTGATATTTTCAATAAGGTATCTTCTTTTTCTATAATAAAGTATCATCTTGTTAATTCTTGTTAAAATAATTAGACCATTGGCAGTTTCTTTCAAAGCATTTCTAAGTTTTTTTCTTAAGCTTATTTTTTAATATATTTTAGATTATATCACTTTGTCCAGATCATGTAGTTTTTTTTTTATTAAAAACCCGCATAATCGGGCTCATATCGAACACACCTCAACGATGTTACAAAAACATTTTCTTTTCAAAATTAAATGTAGGTAAATTATCATTTAATTTCTCATTTATCTAATTTCTTTTAGTTCAGTACATAGCTTCATAATTAACTTTAGACATTATTTTTCAATTACTTTGTAATTAATGTCTATTAATTTGGAGCAAACCAAATGAGTATCGAACATACTAGCACATTACAGTAGGTAGATCGAAGCAGGTGAACTGAATACGCCATGGTCAGACAAGTTGGCGCGGGTCCAGAGTGTCGGCTCTGTCACGATTACTATTATCGTTGGGTCTCGCTGACAGTGTCAGAATTAACTGACCAAATTGTTCCTAGTGTTCAGTATTCTGCTTGCTCGGCGGTATGGAACAGTTTTTGTGTTTGACCTAAAAACCCTGTTTAATGGATTCTTTGGAATAGGCTAGTTTTCAGCATCAATAATTTGCAAATTTATTTAATCCGTCAGTATTTATAGTATTGAAAAAGAATGGTACATGTAATATTTTACGAAACAGTGATGTTTAAGAAAGATAAAAAGTAATTACTTAATACTGGGGAGTGGGAGCTGGAGACCGGTCAGGCTCAGAATGCCCACTTCCCAAAATGTCCCTTGGTTTCAAAACGTCCATTTCCCAAAATGTCTACTTCACATAATGCCAATTTCCCAGAACGTCCCTTTCCCGAAACGTCCATTTCCCAAAAAGTCCACTTCCCGAAACGTCCATTTCCCAAAAAGTCCACTTCCCGAAACGTCCATTTCCCAAAAAGTCCACTTCCCGAAACGTCCATTTCCCAAAATGTCCTTTCCCTACGACAACTACGCCGCTACGCTAACTGGGAATATTTAAATAACATTAGCCAAGTAGTCAATCGTCAGAACGCACTAAAAATTAAACCACGACTGCGGTGTTACTTATTGTTATTTATAAAATTAGAATGATCTAATCATTGTCAGTTTTAAGTTATTTAACAAAAGAAAAATACGGGTCAAATATTTTTTTGGTATAATCCAAATAACGAACTTATTACATTTTTTCAGTATACAAGCCTATTGTATTATTCCTTTGTAAGTATATTTGTATTTGTATGAGTTTGTTCTCTCTGTGTAAAATACTGTTGTTCAGTTGTATCCGGTATGTATGACGGCATTCAAAACATGAATGGAATATGGCTAGGCAGATGATGAAGATGAATGATCCTAGCACTATTCATTCATTTAAAATTTAAATGATGATTTAGCAGAAGTCAATAAAGCGGGAAATAAAAATCATGTCACGATGGTGTAAATGACGATGGATGTTTATGAAAAAAAATTTGAACACGTGCACGAAGGTATCCGTACCATTCTATTTCTAAAATAGGTAAAAAAATCATGTCTCTTGTATGGGTGCCCTGTTTAATAAATATTTTATTCTGTTTATTAGTATTTGCTGCAAAAGCTGCAACAGAAATTCATCATCTGAGAAATTTTCAACTGTCTAAATATCACTGTTCTTGCGACATAGCTATGGTGCCAGACGGACAAACGGACGGATGAGAGCTGAAGAATATTAGTAATAGGGACCCGTTTTACCCTTTGGGTACGGAACCCTAAAAACAAATACTGAAATAACGATGCCGACTACATAATAAAAACTACATACGTATGTGTAAGGTACCTATCTCGTTTTTTCTAGATATGCGAGGAAGTCGTTTTTTTTTTAAAGGAAACTAGATATCCAACTTCTTACTGACTACTCTCTTTCGTAACTGAAACAATAACTGTACCCTTAGCACGAATTTTCACTCTTTTACTTTACAGCGTCTTTCCAGTATTTACAGCGTTTCTTGTATGAAAAATGGAACAGCGCCTCTGGTGTGCGAAGAAGGAACTAATTTTTTCCTTGAAAATTGTCATTTGGAAATTGTCAAAGTTCCAGTTTACTTTACGTCTCAAATACTGAAAACTCGTGCTAAGGGTACTGAATAGGGTTGTGTACAAAAAAATCTAATTACATAGTCTGTCAGTTGGATTGCCAAAAAATATTAGACCCGTAATTTTTCTTGTGACCCGTAATTGACGAAATCGTATCTTCGTGAATTTTTTAAAATTCGCAATACGTCATGCCGTGGTGTTATTTTTAGTGCGTCCTGACGTCACAAGCTGAATTTAAAAGTAATTCGTTTTATGTTTGTGAATATTAGCTCATTTAACAAAAGAAAAATACGAGTTGATACATTATTTTTCAAAACAATAACTAACGTACTAGGTAATTATATAAGCAAATAATTGACGCTGGAAACTAGACTATTGTCGACTATGACTTGAAACAGAACAAAACAAATGCGAAAAAGTAACAATAGTCGAACTCAACTTTAAAAAATAACCAACATTCCTATTAATGAGAAGTGTAACCCTTTGAATAAGAATTTTCATGAATATGTAACTATGTTCTAACATTACATTTTATAACCTCAGGATAGAAGGACCATTAGCTGAGATTTACTATTCAGTGAGGTTGCGGTCGTCTAGTGCCCAATTCTGCCGTCCTATACCTAGAGTGCCGTTAAGTACAAAAAACACATTTTGAGATACGGGGGAAAAACTGTAGAAAAAATTTAAATTGATGCTACTTCCTAACCAGGAGTCATATTCGAAACTTTTAAATACCAAAAAATATATTTTAAAAGGCTCTTTTAGACAGTGCAACTGACAGTCAAAAACGTTTCCGTAAATTAGAGAAAATAAACATTTATCATTTTGTTAAAGTAATCTTTAAAATATTTAGCCCTAGAATCATAACTATAATGCCGTAATGCATACCTTAACGGCATTTTTGCTAATGGTTTTGAACTAATAATTTAGTTATTTACCACACTTAAAAAAGTTATAATAATACTAACTTTAAAAGCCGCTAAATACGCTTAATGTCAATGTAGGTTAGCATTAATTGCCTAAACAAGTAGACTCGTACCATGCTATATTGCCGCTAAGATACCTTAACGGCAATCAAGAGAAGTAAAATTCAATAATTATTTAATCTATTTTTTGCCGTAGATATTTTTTTGTTTATCACATAACTTATGTGTCGCTAAATACAAAACATTTCATGATAACGGCATTTTAGATTTGGATTACGTTTCATAAATTGATAGAGAATCAACAAAATTGAAGTTAAACGGGACGAAAGGGACTGTCAGACTTGTACTGACTGAAATCCACGGTGATTTTTCAATAGCAATTTACGTTCCAAGGTTGCGGTTACCTGGAGAGAGAGCCCTGCGACAGGTGGCAGGCCTTGGCCCTCTAAGGGCCCCGTCAGATTGCTGACAGCTCTTTGAAGCGCCCGTGAAACACGACGTGCCATCAACCCGGACATTGGTCCATAAGACACTCGCCGTCTGCGAGATACCCATTAATTATCGTACGCGTCTGTGGTGGATGGAAATCAGTCACGACGTCAGTTGCCATGGGCGATTCCGCCTTGGTTGGTTCATAAAGTGGAGACGGTTCTCTCCCTCCCGCGTCCCGCCTCTTTCTTCGCTAGCATGACTGCTTCGCAGAAGGCAACTGCTTCCCATTTCATTTCATGAGGTTGACTGATTTACCGGCGATCGTGCGGTATCCCCAGATCGTCCGGGTGGCAATGACCCTCAGACCAGCCGTGCCGGTCGACAGGAGCCCCGTGGAGGGCCATGAACCGCACGATACCGGCGTACAGTCTACGGCAAGAGGCATTTGGCTCACCGAGATTGGGCAGGAGTCACTTGGAGGCGGCTTCAGCCTGATTCCGTTTTGGAGCTAAACGAAATGCTCCTTGAAGTTCCATCGGCTGTCGAGGACGAGTCCTAGGTACTTCATCGTTAATTCAACGCCGATGTCAACCCTTTCTACCGTGTTTGGGACTCCGTAAAGCACCACCAAGACACCGTAAAGTGGCACGTTCAGACGGCCATAAAAGCACACGTTCTCTGTCTTGTGCAGCGCCAGCTCAAGCCCCAACTGTTGGATCCTGCATTGCCAGGTCGTCGGTCACCTGATGTGATTATCCCGGCGCTAGGACAAGCGTCTGGTCAACGTGGCACACGCTGAGGTCACTAGATAGGTCACTTGCAGCACCGAGTCGTACCCGATGTTCCACAAGAGCGGCCCAGGGCCGATCTCTGTTAGACACCACACGATATTTCTCGCCGGTTCCACTCTCCTCGATGACTGGAGTAGCTGACGGCTCTGTCCGTCAGGTAAGCCTTGCCAACGCGATTGAGCTACCTCAATCGCGTTGGCAAGGCATACCTGACGGACCTGGTGGAACTCCATGGCAAGGTGTTGAAGGCGTTGGTGATGTTTAGTGACACCGCCAAGACGACTCTGCTCAGGGATACTGTCCCCGTCGTGAGGGTTCTTACGCGCATGATGGCGTCCACAGTCGAGCGCTCCTGAAATCAAACTGGCTCTCATGCATTAGAACTCAACAAGGCTATCCGCAATCACTCTTTCAAAGAGCTTGGCCACCTATTCGAGCAGCACTATGGGCCGAGATTAAGCAGGGCGCCCGTGCTTTTTGATGAGGACCGGTTTCTCCGTCTTCCAACGACGTGGGAACGGAGTGCAGAGTGCCGCTCGTCAATCCCACACCGGACCCCGGTCCCCGCTCCGCTGCCGTGGGAGCAGAAGCACCCAAACTTTTACTCTCACAAGAACACTTTTTTTAAGCTATTGCATAGCTTCTATCGCGGGCCTTGAGCGCGGGGACCGAATCCAGAAATTCCGTAACGAAAAAACCTCACGCTCATTTAATTTAATTAAATTATTAATTTATTAAATTAATTATTAAAATTAATTAATTATTGATTTAATATAATAATATTTTTTTTTTTTTTTTTAAAGAAATATTTAAAAATGTAACTTGAATTAATATCAAAGAAAAAGCAATACTGCATGAATAAAATAAATAAATAAAATTATAATTGCATAAGTTGATACAAAATGCTATGTAATAGCTTTACCGCGGCAGTCCCCGTTTTTGTTTTGGGGGGAAATCTTCAAAAGGCGCCCGGTTTTTGGGGATAAGACCGGGAAGTGTGGAATTTGTACCTCACTAAAACCCCGGTGATCACCATCAGCACAAGGAGGAAGGAACCTGGACCTCTTAAAAGACCAACTCCAAAACCCTCATGTGCAACGACGCAAGTATACTTAGCGGCATTTTAGATTAGTTATGTTGGATAGCGGCAATTTAGTATTTTACAATAATTCAAATATCTGCTAGATTTTTAAATAACTGCCGCTATTATGAATTCTAACTGTACTATACAATGCTTAAAATGCAGCAAAGGGCTTTTAGCGGCATTTATGAATAGGAATCTTAAATAACGGCAATTTAGCTAGGTAACAAATCTCAAATTTATTGTTAAAGTCTGTAGTTATGAAGCCTTAGCTGCGTTTTAGCTTTGCAATGTCACATAACTACGTTTTAGCGTAGGTTTACTATAAGATTTGTGCATTTAACGGCATTTCTTTTTTTCATATCTCGAAAACTATAAAAGCTATTGAAACCGTAATTAGACAGATCGATAGAGCTTTTTTTTCTGATAAAAATGGCCTCAGAAAGTCAAAAATACCTAAATGTCACATAACGGCATTCTTGTTAAAGGACGGCAGAATTCCTATGTCCTACATCGTCGGTTTGGTTATTCGAAATTACTCAGCAGATAATATATTACCTGTGAATCGCTCTAAGGGTTCTGTTCGCACAGAGACGCGACGCCACGTGTCTTAGCGCGACAGTAAAATAGAAATGTGTCATCTATCATCGGACATCTAGACGCACGGCAAATTACCATCCTCGACTCATTGCTATACCACCAATTCACACTAAGCGTTTCCAAACGTCTTTTATAATGCGGACTGCGAAGGAGTGGAACTCTCTGCCTGCGTCTGTGTTTCCGAACACATACAGCCCTAATCTCTTAAAAGTGAGAGTGAACAGGCTTCTTCTGGGTAAGCTCGCTCCATCGCGTCGTCGACCTTGTCTTAGTCACTCCTGACCTAGGCTGAGGTCAAGAGCAAACCCAGTACACGTTAAAAAAATATGTGTAATTGTGTATCTTTTTGTGTAGTTAATAAAGTTAGATTTTGAGTCGCTCTATTGAAATGACTAAAAAACCGAAACAAAAATTTAAAGCATGTTTAACCGCTTATTGGCGATCGGTCTACGGAGCGATTGAAACTGTGGCAAGACAGTTTCAATCGCTCCTTCTATCTCCCTCCTGGAAATCAGCTGATAACTCTGCTCTACGGCTACTACGATAAGGGTGGTGCTGCTCCACAAAAGATGAGGCACTTAATATCGTACCCCGTGTACACTGCTGATTCTTCGTTACAGGAGTTTCTGGGAGGTTGAGCGATCGACTGCTGTGCAGAGAGTCGCGGGTTTGATCCCCGGACGGTACAAATATTTGTATTATCTGCAAGTAACTGTTCCGGGTCTGGGTGTTTGTGTATGTGAGTTTCTATGTTTGTAAACGCACCCACGATACAGGAAAAAAATCCTGATGTGGGACAATGTTTAAAAAAAGAGACACTTCGTTCTCAAATTCTGGGCCAACTCTAGTATATAATTATGTAGATTGTCATCGACTCGTCAAGAGGAGCGCCTAGCGTCGCGTCTCAGTGTGAATTGACCTTAAACGTTGCCGGAGGATGAAAGGGTCCCGGTATTACTTGAATTGGCGAGGATCTAATCTTAACCAATATTTGGGACCTTACTTGAATAAATAACGGTTCGTCGATGGATACAAGATGTTTGATGTTATGTCGAGAAGCACTTTGATGCCTAGACATCCTATCTTTGCCTTTATTTTTCATTTGGTTGGTTTAATTTATGTAAAGTAGTTTTAATTAATGTTTTTCCACACTATGGATTAATTCTATGTTATGGGTGCGTTTACGAATATGAAAGTATATTATCATGTGTAGTTAGAGTATGTCATGCTCACTTAAATGTTTGACTGATGGTAGCGCGTGTGTCGAATCATTTAGTTCCCTTCGAAGATCAACCAGAGCTAAATGGCACTGAATTACTGATACCATGCGTCATGTTCTTGACCCGGCGCTATCAGTTGGGAATAATTGATATTTAATTTATCCGTGTTGTTTTTTTTATTTTTACTATGGACACTTTAATTTGACACATCGTTCTCACAAATGCAATCTCAATAAAGTTGATGTTATAAAGGTATTGTAATAATTTTCTGATTGGAATAGAATTTCCATGGAGTTTCTTGCCCATTCTTCTCCATAGAGATCTAGGCATTTCACAGTTGTATTGTGACTGGAACTGTAGCCACATAATTTTTGTGGTCTTTTTTTTTGTCTTTTGAAAGTTCAAACGTGCCTGTAATTGGCCTACATGAAATTGATTTCATGTAGGCCGCGCGGCCGGCATCGCGGAGGGGCGGTGGCGGTGAAAGCGCCGCTCCACCGCGCGGCCGGGCGGTGTACGTGTGTTAGGTATCTATGGATTTCTTAGATATGAATGCGACGCGAGATCTGCTTCAGCGCCTACCGTGTCGGTGGGCGGTGCCGTGTGTGAATCGCCTCCTAAGATGTATTTGTTTCATTTGAATTAGAACAAAATTTACAAAATAATATATAAATTTACTGAAGGCACTTTATTTTGATCAAATAAATCAAAATGAAGTGCCTGAAAATCATATCGCAGTCGTTAAGGAATATTAAATTAATTTTATTCCGATCCATCTTTAAACAAATTATTCCGTCAAAATATTAAAATAACAGTTGTTGGCACAGCAAAATCCTTTTCATCCCTTTCATCGTAATTGAACGAGACTGAAAGTGACTCCGTAATGATCGCGGTAGATATCCTACATTTTCGTCAAAAGTTATAACTAACGAATACAGACGCCATTAAAATTAATTGAATTCGTTCTCATTTAACTAAGTTTTTTTTTGTAACAAGCCAAAAATTTAAAAAGTATAGAATAGAAATAACCTTTTAATGTTCTTTATATTCAGTACACTAACAATTACAATACGTAATGCTGATTACAGAGTATATTTTTCAACACGGCGTGGATGGCTATATCCAATGAGGAATATCGAAAAATAGTGAAAGGAGTCTTGAGGCCGACTTTGACGAAAACTTTAACTGCAACATTGAATTTTTGTAAAATGAATATTCCTGGCTAGGAATCGAAATTGACGATTATGAAAAAAAAAACACACGGTATATTATTACATCGCTCGGTAGTGTCGCTTATAAGGATCAAATACTGGGAAGTAATTATATAAGGCACACTTATATCGCCTTCGTGAGAACACGGCGACTCTCTGCCCAAGCGGGGCAGTCCTGCACCGTATACTCCACAGATATACTCCAACCGTGTCCGCCGGGCGATCCTCGCAGTGGTGACAACCAGTTGTTACGCCCTTCCCAATGAGACACAGGAACCTCCCGAAACATACATGTCCTGTGAGGACCTTTGTCAAGCGGAAGGTGAGGACGCCGTGACGCCTCTCCAGCCACTCCTCAAAGACGGGTACCTTACGTCTTACCGCCAATAGATTTTTTTTTACCTCTGGTGCTAGTCAACTGTGTTGTCCTAGTTGTAAATGTCCTTAGGTGACTATTGAAATTGTTTTGCTCTCTCTCCTGTATCCTTTGTACCATTACAGAGGGTCCCGCGAAAAACGAGCTACTGTTATTAATGAGCTACGCGTTATTTATTTTACTCTGATATGAATCAAATTATGTATATATCTGTTATGAATCAAATTTCCCATACTCGAGAAATCAAGCCGTTTATTGGACAGGCGACCGGATTTAAAAAATGTAATAAACGTGCGTCAATCGAGGGTATCGCTCACCGCTCGCAAAAATATTTAAAGCGGGTTTTTTTGTAACACCCGATCGCGCTTCAAAAATCACGGATAAAAATATTTTATGTGGGAACCGATACGAAGAGCTTAAATTATATACGTGGGTAACGTAATATGCTATGTTTAGAAGGCGCTGACAGAAGCAACATCATTTCCTTTGTTTTGAGAACCCGTAATTAAACTTTAACCATACAGCTAATCTCAAGGGATCAGCTTAGCCATAAAAATCGAATAAGAAACATTTAAATTGTCGTCACGTTCACATAAACCTGATCGACTTAACAGTAGCTGAGGACTGAATCATTTCTAATTCTGCGCAATTTCCATTTTAAAGTACCGTGGGATGCTTCCGAATTTCCGTTAACCCCCAAAGTCCTTTGGCGCCAAGAACTTAATTATAACGGGTTGGTTGGGCGGTCTCCTTTATCATAGCACTTAGCTCTTGATGTGATATAAAAGGCGACCACACAACTTCGTTATTGTTCGTACGGCGACGCATCGCGACCCCAAACAAGAGTAGTTTCAGAACTTATATGGAATTTAAAGCTTCAGTAATGAATTGTGTTAATTTCTTCGAGTTTTCGGCGCTTGAAAATGGTTGTTTGATCTCTTTGCGGTGTTCGTGTGGTGGCTAAATTAAGGATGTGCTTTAAACTGTATTAGGATGTCCCTTCCGTTTAAATAATACAGGATTGAAGTTAGTAGGTACCTATCTATACTATATAGTATAATATTATTATGATGCTGAAGACCTTGTTTGGTTGAAAGCGCTTATTTCAGTACCCTTAGCACGAGTTTTCACTCTTTTACTTTACAGCGTCTTTCCAGTATTTACAGCGTTTCTTGTATGAAAAAATGGAACAGCGCCTCTTGTGTGCGAAGAAGGAACTAATTTTTTCCTTGAAAATTGTCAACTTGAAATTGTCAAAGTTCCAGTTTACTTTACGTCTCAAATACTGAAAACTCGTGCTAAGGGTACAGGAACCAATAAAAAAATACTGTTTGAAAGCATAAATTTATAACACCCAAGTTTCATTGAAACATGCTAACTTTAGAATGAGTAATAAATCAGTCGATTTTATAACCTACAGTAGATAAAAATAAAGCAATATAAACCATCTCCTAAGAGAGGTAAAATTGAGTAGGTACCGATCAGTCTGTGTAAAATTGAACAGGAAGAATTGAACTGAATCACCTCTAATGAATCTTGATTCTCTCCACAAATATCTTTATTCAATTTATACAAAAAGGAATTCGATTTTAAACCGTTTGTTTGATTTCATTGATCATGTGGTACATAAGAAAGGAACCTGAATTATTTTCTCTTTGGGAACAGGACATATTAAAAATGAAATAAAGGATAAAATAAAAAAATAAATTACCAGAACCGAGTCGTTTCTTATGCAAGAGAGCCAAGATGTGAATTGACTTTTACCGAGTTACACGTGCCCTCGCAGGAGTATATTTGTTTAGGTTTTATAAAATGTGTTTCGTTAAGCCCTGAAACGTTCCTGAAAGGTCTGAAAAGTCTCTCTCTTTTATAAACATACTCAACAAATGACACAAATTATGTAAATCCATTTTATTTTAGACTGTCTGCGACATTTAGGACAAGTTTTTTGATTTAAAAAATTTAGAGACATTTTTTATGGAAGTTGAAAGTTATTATTAGTTAAAATAAGTTTATTTAGCGTAAACAACTGACCCTTAATCACTCAAAAATATTAGAACGACTTGTTTTTTAATCTGACTATTTAATCCTACTAATATTAGAAACGTGATGTTTTGTGAGGATGGACGGATGTATGTGTATGGATCTTTGTTACTCGTTTAAGCAAAAATAAACCTTTCAATAAGAAAGGGTTTGGATACAAATTGGTACACAGATACATATCCTGAATTAACACGTAAGTTTATCCCGATTTTAAGTCCCCGGGATATAACTTTCGAAGCCGCTGTACATTCATAAAAAAATTGTATTTGAGAAATGTATTCATATAATTATGAAAAGACCTAAATTCTTATATTAAGAGCTGTTAGTTTCAAGCAGAACTATGTAAATAAAATTAAAGCGTAGAAGTCGCCAGCGGTCGTTTTCACATTCGCGGTCCGACACTTACTTGTTTTCAATGCCTAGCCCAGATATAGTGGCATAAAATTTTATAGACTTGTGTAAACTTGGTCTTGTTCGAGTTGGAAAAGTGGTAATGGTACCGCGCGGGTTTCAGTTCAGGGTTCCTCTCGCAGGAATACGAATTGAAAATGGCACAATGTTTACATGCAAATCCGCTTTGTGGTTGAGATTTATTTATCCACTAACAAATACTAATAAAATTTAATTATTGTCATGTACTTTTTTAACTTTTTCCGCATATATAATAAGCGAAGCAAAGCAACAATTTATACTTACTATCTTTATAACTGAACATTTGTACCTACAATCAAACTAAAATGACCTGTAAACCATGTAAAAGCAAATAAAGATTTAGGTTAATTCGTGTTTCTCCTAGTTCGTGGAATTAGCAGCTTAGTTTTTTCAATAAACACGCTGCAAAGTGTTCGCTAACGAAGTTGTGTGCCTCAGTAAGTTGGCCGACAGCGGGCGCAGGCTGGCAGCGCCACGCCTGGACGGAACTTGAGCGTTTCTTAACAGCTTCATTACCAACGGAAAACTTCTAACTCCTGAAAACCTGATGAAAACTAGCCAGCTGAGACTACGTCTAGCTCTCACAGTAATTGAAATTACTCGGAATGACGCCATCTACAATATTACGCGAGTTTTTGCTGAGTCCTTTATAATATTACAATTAATATAACGAATACAATTTTACTTATGTTGCTACCTACGGGAGTTATACGAATACATTGTACAGCTCTTTTATGGAACGAAATATCTAGGGAATCCTAGTTTGTGTGGGAGTAATAAAATGTATTTTTTTGCTCTGAAATAGGAAAGTTTTATATACATTCAAAAAGTCTAATATTTGTAGGAACCATTCGCCGAAAAATCCGTGCTGAAAGTTTCACACATATAGAGAAAAAAAAGGCTTTACGAAACATTGAAATATCTGGTATAGAAAAAGCGCTAACAATAGGTAAAAAAAAACGTTACCAATAATAAAAAGGTATCCTATTATCGGCTTGAACTACGATTGAAAATCATTATAGCTATCAAGTGATCGTTTATAAAACCGTTTGAGCTGTGTACGTATGTATTTGCGGTTACTATAATTCGATATACAATCCTGAGCACATAGCAATGTGCCATTTACATTCAAACTGAAGTGGTTGTTTAGTACAAGGGAATTATTCGGTAACTGGAATATTATTCATTGTTCCCACCTACGTAGGTACTACAATAGATAATGTGAAGGTAATCTATTTCAGTCAGAGCGGCAATGTTTTATCTTAATGAAATACCTTTCGAAGGAAATAGAGAGGAACGTCTGGGGGTTACGCAGGAAGTGTTTCTTATTGGAAGTCGATATTCTTTTGTTTGTTATTTTTGGATGTTTCTATGGCTCTTTGGTCGTTTCATCCTATCTGGGTCATTTGGCTGTTTATTTATAAACAAGATCGATATAAATTAATTATCCATGAGACGTTATAGCCTATTGTGTAGAAACTACCTAGTCCTGTGACTTTTCTCCCGTCAAGTCCGGTAATTGTTCCTTGGGGATCGTACTACAGGGACAAAAAAAGTCCTATAAATAAATTCAGATACATTTTATGCAAACCCGTTCAGTATTTGATGCGTGAAAGAATGACGAACATCTAACCATTTCTTACATTTTATAGTAGTAAACTAAGCTATTTTTATGAACGATTACATAACCAACGTCAAATCCAAAATATTATTCTACCTGATCTTGACATAAACTCCAATTTCATTATACATTCGTGAAGCATGTTTGTAAGAGCGAAGCGTCTCCGTGCTCGTCGCGTCATGCCCGACGCTTGGCATTCAGCCAGTCCACAGTAGGGACATGAGTGCTATCGAAATCTATCTGCGAAGTACACCCTTCAATAATCCCTTACCTGTTGAATAATGGATGCTTTCACGTATTTATTCCTACTCTTAATCACTGAGTAGATGAAGACAGAAGGTTGGATTCGTGTAACGAGTGAAAACCGGTGATACCCGATGCTTACAAGCTGTTTGTCCCCATTGGCATTGGTGGAAAGTGAAATCATTGTATAAATAGTTAATCCAATAATTCTCACATTGTTAGACAATGACACGACTTTTAAAATATATCTAATCGGTTTAGGCCCAACTAGCAGACACTGTATTACGGAGAAACTGTAGGTAAGACACGAAAATGAGGAGAAAGTCGAAATGCCTTACATTTTGATGAGCTTTTCGCCAATTTGAAGCCTTATTAATTAATTTGTTGGAAAAGTTAGTTCTTCATTCGTACACTAGAGGCGCTTTTACAATTTTCCATACAATAAACGCAGTAAGTACTTCAAGTACACTGTAAATGAAATACAGAATCTAATAATAATAAGGCCTTTGGTTGAAAGTCGTTGTAGAAATATGAAACGCTTTTTGTCTACGCCCTTTTGACTGTATGTGAAAGGCGTCTGTACCAAAAATCAGTGGGCGTTATGAATTATAGCTCACTCCTCGCAGAGAGGATAACACGCATCCTTTCGTTGTTGACGCAAAAAGTCACTTTCGCAAAATTTTGCTACAAAAAAGTAAACGGTAATTTGCACTGATAATTATTAGGTTTCATTTTGGGAAAGCAACGGTGCGCGAAAGTGACTTTTTTATCGTGGTAAAATCATCAAAATATGATTCCTCCCACCCAGGGCAGATCAGGAGAGACTGTCAGGCTCGTACTGACTATAATCCACGGTGTCCTTCAATAGCCCTTTTACCTGCCGGGGTCACGGTAATTAGTAAGTCCCGCGTCTCTGGCAGGCTTTGGCCCTCTAAAGGGTTGTCGTTATGCTGACACTCTTTGAGGCGCGCGTGGAACACAACGCGCCGTGCGCGAAAGTGACTTTTTGCGAAAATGTTTTTTTGCGAAAGTGACGGTATGCGAAAGAGACGTTGTGCTAAAATGACTCTGCGATAGTTACCAATATTATTGCAATGACATTTGGGGTATGTGACGTTCCGTGCCAATCGGGTTTTTTTCCCAGCTTTTTAATTACAGAAAGAGTTTTTAATTTTTTTAGCGTTCTTAAATCATCTAATGAGTCCTCTTACCGTGTGTTGAGCGAAAGGGACTGTCAGACTGGTACTGACTAAATTCCACGGTATTCCTTCAATAGCCCTTAACGTTCTGAGTTCACGGATACCAGGTTAGACAGTTTCACGACCGCAGATTCCACAAAGACTGATGATGATACAGAGGTGACCTTCTGTATCCATCTACGTTGTGTCTTAATACTCCCCGGAGTCCAGTTTACCTACTCCTTATTTGAATCGCATTTAATGATGTTTACTACAATGGTCCACCGGTCCAAGACGCTCGTGACTGTCAAATACTGAAATTGATTGGAACAGTTATTTAGAGGGACCTTTCAGTCCGTCTTTTTGTCGTCAATAGTTAGAGCGGAATAGGTTTTAATAATCTATATACAATAATGGTAGGAAAGTCAAAACTATACATTAGGTAAATATTTTTTTTAAAGAATACTTGGGTTTTGATCTACAATCGATGTCGAAACCAAAAATATAGTTTTTAGAATTTTTGTCTGTTTGTCTATTTTTGTTTGTTTGTCTGGGATAAACTCAATTAGTACTGCATGAATTTACTTCTTTGGCAAGAATATTATTTAGAAGTGGGGTCAACATATAGGTAACATATTATCACGCTATCACCTTCGGGGAACGAGCAGTGAACCTTTATTTCTTCAACGCATTCACGCAGACGACGGCAACGTCGCGGGTAGCAGCTAGTCTCTACTAATATTGTAAAGTTGAAGAGTTTGTTTGTTTGGTTGAACGCACTAATATAAGAAACTGCTGGTTCCAATTGAAAAAATCTTGTCGTGTTTGATAGTCCATTTAGCGACGAAAGCTATAAAAGCATCGCGCTACAAGAAATGGGAGCCTTGGCCATGGGGTTCAGCTAGTCATGGATTTAATGTAGGAGCTATTCGGTTGTAAAACTGGAAAAACGTGTCACAATGCTCGTTACTGAAAAAGGTATACGAATAACAAAAAATCTCGATACAAATAAAAAAGATTGAAATGATATGTTTCTGATATCCAATATCTCTGTAATATCACACGAGTGATATACAGAAATATAAAATGAAGTCTCTTTGGTAGATATCTTGTTAGAATCTGTACACCTAGATAATTATTATCCTGAACAGTCGCCTCGTCTCAGTGGGATTAAGGCCCTTCGTACACAAGGCGACTCAAGATTCCGATACCTTACGACTTCGGTATCCAAGCGGCTATCGCAATACAAACCCATAGAGGTTCGAACACAAGCACGCGTCAATGAATACCAAAATCGTAAGGTATCGGAGACTTGCGTCGCCTAGTGTACGAAGGGGCTAACTGTTTTATGTGCGAATGGTCAGACTGATATCACTTAGCTGCGAACTCGATTCGCTTACCTGTAGGTTGCTAATCTTGCAGTTTCCGGGAAATTGCTTTAATCTGTACAAAATACTAGTGATAACAGTTACGGTAGACATTACTGGTTTGAATAGAATAGATTTTATTATACAGGATGAAGTTTTCACGTGGATGTATAATCTAAAGCAATTATAGAATGCGAAATACATTATAGAATGGTGTGGGTACATGAATGAAACTTATCTAATAAGTTTAACATCGACCTATGTTTAGTAGCGATTAAAGAGTGGTTTTGTAGCGAATGTGAGTACTAATACAAATAATATCTGGTTTAATGGTATAAAATATATATAAACTTGCAGGTATTATGATCGTATGAGAAATAAATATAATAAAAAATCAAAGGAGTCAAGGGTTCGATTTTGATGAAAAATAAAACTGTATTATTGGTTTTTCAAAATATAAATATTTCTGGCCTGAAATAGAACCATTTATTCTTAAAAAAACACTGTTTGTTATATTTATTAATACAGTGTGTTTTTTTTAAACTATACCATATTTGGATAGTATGGCTATTAAGGAATTAATTCTGGAGCGTCTACAATTTTCAATACTGACAATGGTTTTCTAATAGCAATTAATTTCACAAGAGTATTTTGAGACACAGCATTAAATTTTCTAGGAAAATGGATCAGATTGATGACAAGGATTATGAACACAGAAGAAAGATATTATAAGATTGGAGAGAATTTAAAAGGAATGAGTTAAATGGAAAACGTTTTATACTCAAAGTTAATAAATTCTCCTAAACTTCGAAATTAAATTGATAAAGTGAATTAGCATTACTTGAAAGTGTTCTCTTTGTGTCTGTCAATTTTCTTTGTTTCATGAATGAGTAACAGAATTAGATTCACGTTGTTGAGCTTTCTAAGAAAATTAGTCTCGCTCCATTCAATACCTAGCTGTTTAAAACATTTCTGTCCGTTTTAACTGTTACCAGGTATTCCCTGAATAAATGTTTTCTTGAATTTTCGATATTCGGCTCAGCGTCGAAAGTTGAAAATCCAATAGCGCGCTTTTGTTGAGGCCTCCATTTAGGCCTAGTGTTATTCAAAAGGTTTTCATGAACTATTCATTTCGCATTTTTCATTCAACAGTAAAACTGAACTAATTTTGTTCTTTCATCTTGTCCTGCGACTGATTGGGGTGGGACATTCGTGGGTTGGGAAAAGTCAACCTTTATTATTGTGGATCTTTTTCTTTTCTGTCCGTTTCAGGAACACATCAACAAAACTCAGACTAATGTTAGTCTGAGTATGACTTATTATTACTTATGACTTTGTATTTTAAAATATAACATTATGTTGTCTTTGCGACTGCTTTCGTTAATTCTGTCTCAAGACTAAAAGTTTCACGGCAAACATGAATATCTCCGGTGTCGTAGACAGCGTGTCGTGTGAGAAATCTGGTGCTCAAGGAATCGTGACAACTCTACAGTATGAATACCTAAGCGTTCATTACACGCATACACATTTGCATGTCAGCCGTACGTAACTCCACTCAACTCAATTTCCCAGCACTCAAACGGTTTCCCGGTCGCGGGCAGGCGGGGACGCGGGGCGGACTGAGGTTCGGGGGCATTACTCATTTCCGTATCATAAAGCACTTGTGCTATGCAAATTTGTTTACGCTTAACTCTACTCCGCATAGGTAATAACACTCATATAATTGCCGTAGTACGTAATTATAAATAAAATTAATTTTCAATTCAGTAACGTGAAAGTGTCGCGACTCGTTCGTAAAACAAGAGGGAAAAGTATGGTTTCGTAATGGAGGGTGCGCGGTGACGGCGGCGGATCCATTTCATAATTTCGAAATGTTTGATAAAATAACACTCGAGTTCAGAGTTATTTATAGACAAAGAATTGAAGGAAGACAAATCTTTTATTCTCCTTTGACTTTTTTGGTAAATTAAATGTTCGGAAAAATTGGTTCAATAAGAAAAGATTTAGCAGACAAAGAAATCATTTAGATGATATACACAAAGAAAATACAAGTGTTTGCGGGTAAAAATAACAAATGAAAACAGTAATTTTACAACTTTGGTTGACGCAAACGGTTGAATTTCAGGTTACCTACCCAGAGAACGTACATAAAATTCTTTAAGAATTTTACGGTACGACGCTTCCCTTGCAATTTATGGAAACGTTACAAAAACGGAGCAAAAAGACTTGTTTAAAGAATTATTATGTGATATAATATTCAAGGAGACTTGCCAAACACGACATAGAATGGTACGGTAACGACTAATTACCTTGATTGTAATAGACTTTGATTTATTACGACCAAATTAAATTGGGCAGAAGATTGTTTAAATTCGGTCGTGTCGTCGAGCCCATCTGTCAAAGCATTTTGTCGGTATAATCGAGAGTATTACAGAGTGATTTAGGAACATCTGTCATTCCAGCACGGTTCAGTATTCCTTTACACTTTTTTCGGGCTTAAATGGTTTTTATTGGTCATCAATCGTTTCAGTCATCGAGGGAAGTGTATTAAGGGTAGATTGAAGTTCACAGCTGGTATTTTTTTCGCGTTTTTTTTTAACGTGGTGAAGTCGTCAACTGTGTCCTCTCACCCAGGGCGCGTTCGGAGGGACTGACAGACTTGTACTGACTAAAATCCACGGTGATCCCTTGATAGCCCTTTACGTTCCAGAGTTACGGTTACTTGGCGAGACAGTCCCGCGACCTCACTACTGGTATTAAGTGCTTTTGAAAAACAGCTGGTTTTAATATTCAGATGGGAGTTTTGAAGTGGTGGTATTAGTAACTACTTGGTCAAATGAATTGGGGTATTGTGACTGGCTGGAGGGTTTTGCAACTCAATGAAGCCACCCGAAACAATCAATTTGCGAGGGGTCAGTCAGTTTGTGGGTTGTCATCCCTTACAAATGGAGTCCGTTTGTACGTTCGCGGTTACAGAGTGGATAAAGCAATTGGTTTGAGTTGTCATACCATATATACTCGTATGTATACATAATATACTAGCTTTTGTTGCCAGGCCACGTGATCTAAAATGACCCACACGATTGTACAAGGGACTTTATTGTATCGTATGACCTATCGCAATTCCCAAATCACGGTGTACCTTTTGAAACCTAAGTATGTTTTGTCACTTAGGGCCAGGTATTTGATCAATGGTTAAACTAACTATTGGTAAAATCCTATACATTTTTTTAACAATTGGTTAAGAAAAATGTGTGGGATTTAACAAATTGTAAGTCTAAATAATGATCAAACAAAGCGGCCTTAAGGTCCGTTTAGACAATGCAAGAACTTGAATGCAAGTTTGACTGTGGTCAAACTTGCATTCAAGTTCTTGCATTGTCTTGCGGTATTTGTTTAACTGAAGTCTTTATCCAAGTCCATCAATAGCCCCGGGGTCGCGGGATTATTTCCTTACCGTGACCCCGGAACAGAAAGGGCTATTGAAGGACACCGTGGATTTTAGTCAGTAAAAGTCTGACAGTCCCTCCCGCCCTGCCCGGGGTTGGAGGACTCAATTGGTGATTTTACCACGCTAAAAAAAAAAAAAAAAAAGTCCATCAACAGCCCCAGTGTAAGTTGCATTCAATATCTTGCAAGTTTGCTTGCTAGACGAGGCTTACACATTAATTAATTATTCTTTTACATCAACGTAAATGAAATGAGTAGGTATGGATTTATAGATATTATTAGTTTTTTTTTGTTGCAAGAAATGGCTTTCTTATGGCCGCGAATCGTCTGACATTATGTTTTGGTAGAGCACGCGTGGGAAGTGAAGTCTAAGCCAGTAACTGGATAAGTCGTGTCCCAGAAGAGTCGTGTCGTGGCTAATTCCTGTGCCAGCAACGATTGATATCGACTAGCTAAGGGTTGTAAGTATAATTGATATCGTCACCTTGTCAAGGGGTAAATGGTGAGCGCTGTCTTAACTTGTTAGTCTTGGAAAATGAATGGGGCGATGGCGCAGTGCTATCTTACGGGTTCCGTTCTGTTGCCGCTAAAACAACTAATAATAAAGAAAGTAAATTTGGAGAGGCCTATGTCCAGGAGTGGACTGCTATACGCAGAGAAATGTCTGGCTACCTATACAAGAACTTCTGGTTGCAACCGTGACAGCAAGACTCACTAGTTGACTTTACAATATTTCTAGTAAAAAATACTAAGTAAGTAGTAGAGATAACAAGGACTTAGTATTTATTACTAGAAATGTTGTAGAGTCAACTAGTGAGTCTTGCTGTCACGGTTGCAACCAGAAGTTCTCGTATACATTTCTCTGCGTGTATGGGCGTTGGGCGATATGATGACGATGATGATGAAATTATACTTTAAAGAATAAATGTTTTTGTTTTGTTACCTCCAATGTTTTAACAATCAAAGACACTTTCTAACATAATAATTATTAAGTGGCTATAACTCTTCTATGTTAATTTGACTGCTTAGCGTGGCAATTCTACGTAACAGTGTAACAGCACCCGTATCAATTCTCAATTCTTGGAAAATTGTACTGGCTATCCCAGAATAAGCCATCCTAGCCAATTCATACCCTTTTAATAGCAAAATTTCGTGGAACTTCGAAATAATCTCCGCTCTCCATCCTTTCGAGTAATACTGACAAGATGTTTCATTACTTACGAGGATAATAAGTTAAAAATCGTTTTGCAATCAAAATTTTTTCCATTGTCTGTTTCTAATACAAAAATCTTGACATTATTTATTTTTTGTATTTAATCTTCTGTTTTCCCTCGAAAATCCGAGGCTTTTCAAACAGAAATGATTTTTCCGATAATATTACGACAAATACGCAGAACTTAATGGTAAATTAGAAATATGTATTACAAAATTCTACCGTTCCCTTTGCCTGAGGAGGTTAAGAGTATCTTACATCGACGTTATTCGTTTTACTAACACCAATCAAATAATAATTAAGTTTTCACACCACTTGCTCGTAAATGTCACATTACATGTCATGCAAACCGGCCGTAAAGCAAGTCATTGTTCCCCACACTCAAACCAGGGAATAATATTGTACTGAATTTCATTATTCCCGTGGGAATAATGTGATTTGAATTTGGAACCTCAAACAAAACAGTATGAAAACTTTGACCGAAGGAATTGAAGCAGCGGCGGCTGCCCCCCGGCAGTCCCCACTGCAACAGCTGATCGCTTGCTGAGGTGGGCACCACAGCATGCTCACGTTCGAAGGTTGTCGTACCACATCAAATTTCAAAATTCGAATTTATTTCCTCGCAGGTGGTGTGAAAAGCAGAGTACTCACCTCAGGAATAAAGCTGCCTTTGTCTTGGGCTAACTTAAATCCCTCGCTACACTAAGGATTCTTATCTTAATTCCCTCGTTTCACTCGGGAATTAACACTTGAACCTCCTCGCTGCGCTCCGGAGGTTCACCCCCAGAATCCTTAGTGTCGCTTCGGGATTCAATACGCCCGTGACGTAAGGCACTGCTTTATTCCCTTGGTGCGTAATCTACTATTAATGTATTATCTGTTAAATGTATTTATAACAGTCTTCAAAAAAGGAGGTTTAAACAACTGATTTTAATCATTGTTTAATTTTTCGGTTATGTGGATGCCGTATATGATTACTTTCCAGAATTTGATCCTTCTCAAAATCAGCGGGTTCGACTCCTTGGCCAGGAGTCGAACCCGCTTATTTATATGTTATTGATTTTACTAAATTCCGATAATGCAGTTTTAGTTTTCGTCAAAATCGGCCTCGAGACTCCTTTCAACGTTTTTCGATATTCCTCATAGTTTCGGAGATAGCCATCCACGCCCAGTTGAAAAAATCAATCTGTATAATAAGCTGGGTACTCACATAACAGTGTTGCATGTAACGTAACAGATACAGTATCAAGTGAGTAGGCCCGTAGGCACGAGCCCGCTGCGAACCGCTCGCTGTAAGCTAGAGTATCACAAAGGCGGCTCACAGTGTGCTCGGACGAGCCGTACCCATTTGAGATTGATACAGTATCTGATACGTTACATGCAACACTACTAAGTGAGTACCCAGCTATATGAGACTCTGCGAGAGACTGGCGTCCGTACAGGATCCCCAGGCTCTCACCTCGAACTTACATGTGGTTAACAATTATAATTCGTGATGTGAAAATGAAAGTACTACAGGAAGAAAAAAGTGTTTGGCAAAGCCTTAAGTTTGTTCCTCAAAATAAAGTAAAATAATAATTAAAACATATACCTTTATGATTCTACGATTATCGTTCTAACTAAGCACTTATTATTGCAACCGAACCATTCCAATTATACATTGTAATGATTCCGCTTAATAACCTCTGTGTTACGTGTGGTCTAGCCAATCCATCAGGCTTATTCCATAATTCATATCTTCTTTTCTTTTTCGTTCTATGCGGGTCATTGCGTAACACGTTACTAATGGAACTAGATTGTGTTCTTATTGTACTTGTTCGACGATTCACGCCTACTCTTTTCTAGATTTTCGTGAATTAGACATTTTTGCTATTTCTGCAACCAGCAAACATTGATTCCACTTTACCAAAAATATAAGAATACAATAAGTATTTCAACAATTCCATCCAATTATTTTTCAGGTACCAGCCACCATCAACTACCCATTTGAGAAGGGGCCTCTGTCACCCCGTTTCAGAGGAGAGCATGCCTTCAGGAGGTACCCTTCAGGAGAGGAGAGGTCTCGTAAGAGGATATTCGAAGTGTTTTTATAGGTGAGAAAAAAGGTGTACCAATAATGACATCAAATCTTTTGTTTGATCCATCATCACCCACTTCTGGAAGTCCTGTCCAATCGCACGCTATTTCACTCGATCACCGGCAACTCTCATCCAGCTGTTATTCACCACCTTGCGAAGTCGTCGCTCCACCTTGCCTGAAGGCGTTCCACCCCAGGTGTCCTCGTCTTACGTCTTTTCTATGTGGCCCGCGAACACGTCTACCCCAGCGATCATCGTTCCTACGACTAATATGGTCGGTCCATTGCCACTTCAGCTTGTTCTGTAGGTTTCAGCATGCTAAAATTCAGGCAGTTTGTCTAACCCTCTGTAGAGGAAAGACCGCTTATCATGCAGGAGATCACAGACCTACTTGAACGGTACTTTTCTTTCTCCGATGTACAATATAAACGAAAAAAGTGATGAAGCCCCAGGCCATCACGACCCATACCTTACCAATAGCACAAGTTTCATATTCCTGCCTCTTTGGTATAATATTAGCAAGAGTCGACTGCTAAGCAATAGGTTTGATATTGTGTTTGGGCAAAGACTAATTCTGAGTTCCACCAGGAGTGTCTCAGTAGATATCGATTTATGTCCGGTTGCTGGCAATAGCCCTCGGTACCTATTACAATAGAATACACAAAACTGACGAAACTTGGGTGTACGTACACCTATCTAACTAATTACACTTATACTTAACACTTCGAGAATTATAGGCGTGATGTTTATTAAAATATGTGAAGGTAAATAGACAGACTGTCCTTGGCATTATTTAGTAGTCAAACAAAGGATCATGAATCAAGTATTTCATGGTTGAGAAAGTGACTTTGACATTGATGGATATATCTTATGTCTCAATATATCTATTCAGAAATTCTCAGTGCCACGCAAAAAGCGAAAAAGGTTCTAATTAACTAAAAAGTTTTTAGATAAAGCTTCTATAAGAGCAGAAAAAGAAACACGGACTGAAAAAATACCCTAGTTCTAGCATTCATCGCAGAAGGATAAAAAGTTAAAATTATCACACTAAGGAAAATGGCGTGCCGACACCGTCCTGGTTGGCACTCGGCGATCTATTATCACTCCCTATACAATAGTTTGTGTAGGCTTCTCTAACTTTACTTCAAGTTTCAATGATGGATTGCTCCCTTTAGTTTATAAATCTGTAGCTTACTCACTCCTTTGATGACCGACGGACTTCCAAGTATTTACGAGATTTCGAGGGAGAGCTATAATTATGAACTCCATTATGATTAAAAGCGAAGTTTCCTGTTTTTATTTCCTCTCGAATACTTGAATTACGTTTATTGTAAAGTGGAGCAAGAGAGCAGGCATAAATTGGTGAAAACAATTCCATTTTACAATCCACACTTCCTAGCGTGTTGTAAGATACACACATCAAAAGTGTCTAGGGATCAAGCATTTTTATGCGGATTTCTTGAGATTGAGATGTGGCTTTGTAATAAATTTATGATTTTATAAATTTATATGGATCCTTTTTGGTGCATTTCATAATTTGAATCAGGAACTGTAAATCAAATTCGAGTAAAAGATGAAAATCAGCTGTCAATATTTTCCCTATAAAAACATACAACGCATTGAAGACATTATTAGTGCTACTGTTTCCCTACTACTGATTAAAACCAACGTTATTATGGAGCGGCGACGTCATTTAAGCAGGGAAGAAATGCTCATAGCCGTGGGAATGATAGAAGCTGGTTCCCGGCAACGTACTGTGGCTTTAGCTCTGAATACAAGTCAGAGTGTTATCAGTCGACTTTGGACACGTTACCGAAGCACTGGTACCGTGGCTGAGCGCCATGGAGGACGGTATCGCTGCACCACACGGAGACAAGACCGATACATTCAAATCTTAACTCGAAGAGCTCCAACAATAACCGCCATGATGTTAGCCGTGAGGCTTCATCACTCTTCAGGGAACTTAATTAGCGACCAAACAGTCAGAAACCGCTTGCATGAAGTGAACCTTCATTCCCGAAGACCGCTACGGGTACCACCTATAGCAATGCACAATCGTAGGATTCGATATCAATGGGCTCTTGAACACAGAAATTGGGCAGAAGAACAATGGCGTTTCGTGTGCTTTTCTGATGAGTCTCGTTTTGGTATGAGACCGGATACAAGACGTATACGACACTGGAGAACCCCTGGACGCCAACAGCGATTAAAATCCTGCCAGGAAGTCCATCCTTATAGTGGTGGAACCATCATGGTATGGGCGGGTATTTGGATCGGCGGAAGAACTGAGTTGATTTGGATCAGAGGCAACCTCAACGCTCAAATTTATGCTGAGACGATTGTATCAGACGTTATCGTTCCTCTACAAGTGCAAATCGGTCCCTTATTTCAGTTAATGCATGAAAATGCACGACCGCACACCGCAAGAGTTGTAAGACAGACTCTCGCCGCAGCTAACATCAATGTCCTGCCCTGGCCTGCTCAGTCGCCAGACTTGAACCCGATTGAGCATGCATGGGATATGCTACAGAGAAGAGCTCTGCCGAATATGGAGGGTATCCAGTCGCAAGAAGACCTTTTTTTGTTGTTGCAACGAACATGGGCGGCCATTCCACAGCGTGATTTGGATGAACTCATTTTGAGTATGCCAAACCGATGTTCTTGTGTTGTTAGTGTTCGCGGTAGAAACACGGATTATTAATTGTTTAAGTTACCCAATCAAATTTTAAAGAAAACTGTTATTTCAGTCTTTTTTTCGAACTTTAATGTTAGTGGTTCAAATGTCAAAAATCCCTTTATTAGGAAAATGGCAAATTTCTTTATGAATGCAAAGGTGACTTGGTTTATCGTTACTGTGACAAACGATAACACTTTATTTGATGAATCCTTAAAGAACATTTTAATTAATATCAATCAGGAGAAAAGTTATTGCAAAAATATATGTTGATCCCTAGACACTTTTGATGTGTGTATATGGCGACATATTGAAGACAAAGCTCTCGCCTAAATATAAGGTCAGTGGGCGAGGACATTAGTCAACAGCCGCCGGTCGATGCTAAACAAATAATATATTGTCCGGGATCGCCATCGCCATTCCCCGAATATGTTTTTATCCTACGTTCACGACGCAGGATAAAAACACCTTTAACGATCTTATCTTGTTTCTTATTTCACCTCGGCTTTTAAACAAGCTGCGCGAAATGTTCCGGAAGCTCATATACGTTGTTTTATAGGTCTAGACGTAGGGGCCGGGGATTTATCGACATGGCTATTTATTACCGTACGGTTATCTTAAGGATGTTTTGACGTGGCACAGTAAGATACGGAACTGTTCACACAAGCAACTATGACCAATAAAACCGTACCGTTCAAGTCAAGTTATAACACCAGACGTTGGTTCGGAAAAGGCGGAGGAATTTTAAAAATAATTAAAAGTTTAGACGAAAGGAGGCACTGGAGAGGGCGAAGCGGAAATAAGAAGAAAAAGTATTAATAGTAGAGTTTGTTAGCTGTGGGCGATGTCGAGGCTCGCCCCGGTCTAAGGCAAGCTTCGACCATTTTGCTGGTTAAAGAGTCCTTCTTGAGGCGAAAACGTTTACCATTCCTTTAAAGCCTTCATTTTGCATGCCTTATTCACCTTTCCAGAAAATTAGAAGCAGGCGAAAGATTTGCCTTTACTGTACCATTTTCTTTAAGTATATGTAAGCATGTAGGTATAATACAAACACATTTGCTGAATAATTTTAATCCAAAAACGAAATAGATGTTATCCTGCTTTCTTAAAATATACAAAAAAAAGAGAATTCACAAATGACTCTTCCGTATCTATTAATTTCAGAGTGCTTCAATCTTTTGATAAGCCTGAAGCTCATTTATCTTTCTGAAATAAAGCTTGCTAGTTCAACAAAAGAACACAAAAAAATGAATCAAGCTACAATATACGAGCACTATACCTACCCAATAATATAAGCTATAATATACCCAATAGTTCTCGCCATTTCTGCAAACTCTACGATTATCTGGAAAAATCCTACGGAGCAACTGTAAGGAAGATAGACGAAGCGACAGACTTAGTAAAGATAGTCATTGTTCGAAATAAAAGTTGCGATAACATGTTGTTGAATGATCTCAGTTCCAATAAGGACTTAGGTACAATGCCAAGAGGAAACAAAGGGAAAACAAAAAAAGAAAGCTTTTCTATTTTGACTTTTCACTTCCGAAGAGAAAAACAATCGCGGGTGGATTGTATAGGTAATTTAATGACTTGTGTAAAAAATAAATGAATCGGAAAAATAAATAAGCTTTTGTGGACCACTGAAAGAGTCTAATTTGTGGAAGTTATTGAAATTAATCAACCGAGTGGACTACGGTGGTTTGGGTTCTATTTAGGTTTCATAAAAACAGTTTTATTTCGTGAAAAATGCCAGCATATTTTTCACGTTATCAACACATTTTTTTGTTAAACGGTTTTAACAGAAGAGAGATTATAATATAATACCTATTTGACTTTTTTAAAAAAAACGTATACTTACTTTGTTTTTTTTTTCTTTATGCTGAATATATAAATAAAAAAAACATAATTTGTCCACAGTATACGAGGCCGCAAAGTTAATAAAGGGTATGTAGTCTTTTTTAGAATTTCAATTACCTTAAAAATATAATGATTATATTTAATTCGACTATGAACGTAAATTAGAACGATTATTACGTCAAAGGGCAGCGAGTTTATAGGCACCATAACGGTGTAACGACTCAACAAGGCACCGTAAAACCGTGACTCCGTGAGGTCGCGAGATTGAATGGGATGATATCACGTAGATGAGACCTTCGCACTATATTCTGCAGGCTTAGCACGCACTACCAACATAATACATGTAACACGGAAATGTCATGGTGTTGTTGAATCCCTAGTGTATTTAACAAAATGTCTCAGATTTTGATAGCGTGACCTGCTACAAGTACCTACGCTCTGGTAAAAGTAGAAGTAATCATTTGTAAAATATAACATTAAGGTGATTGCGTCGATGTAGCCCGCGAAATTCAAAAGAAAAATTATCTAAACATTCGCTCCATCAGCTCTCACATAGAAAAGGTGCATCAAAGTTAGATTTCGGAGATTTTAACAATATGCACCTTTTCTATGTGAGAGCTGATGGAGCGAATGTTTAGATAATTTTTATATTTAAAATTATACTTGTTATTACCGCAATTCATATTTTGATAAAGTTACAACATGTCACTGGCCCGCAAATTCCAAAAAACGTAAGAAAATTTGAATTCCGCGGGCTGGTTGGAGCATTCACCTTAAAGCGTTTGTTTCCTTTAGGGCACAAAGGTCTGATGGAGCCCCCCTAAGAGGGTGAAAGCCTGTCGGGGCAGTGAGACTGTCTTAACAGGTCATCGTGACCCTGGAACGAAAAGGGCTATTGAAGGAACGCCGTGGTGTTTTCCTCATAGGGAGAGGGGACGCGTCCTGCACGCACACATTCTCATTAGCAAGAATGACGCGTAATTTAAAATGCATTCCCGTTTTAGGCGGGCTACCCGTCATAGGCTTACCTCCCCTACGTGTCTGACAGTACCCGCCCCGCTCTGGGTGGGAGGACTTATTTAGTGATTTTATCACGATAAAAAAAAGGCAGCAGGGTTAGACAATACACTCATATTTTAGGAGTTATGTTTAAAGCGTAGCGTCATTACTCATTTAGACGCTGCAACAAATTGTATGAGTGTTGCATGGAAGTTTGATTACATTGAGGTATTTGTAATTGTCCGCTATGTTGTCAAACTTGGGTCACGGGATTGTCTCAGCAGCAACGACGATATAATACTAGACTCCTAATAACAGGCGACCGATGTATGTCAACACATTAGGCAAAAAAGTCTTTTATCCGTCTCATTTCGACCAATCCTGTGAGCCGTAAACATACGTTGAGACAGAACAGACCTTGAGTTAGCCAATCACAACGCAGTACCCCGTCCCCCTCGCTTACGTAGTACCTCAGCGAGTTGGCAGAATAGTTTTGTTCGTTAGATCGTGCAATGCGTAGTCTAGTATTATATCGTCGTTGCTCAGCAGGTAACCGTGACCCTGAAACGTAAAGGGCTATTGAGAAACGTAAAGGGCTATTGAGAATCACTGTGGATTTTAGTCAGTACAAATCTCACAGTTTCTTTTGCCTGCCCTGGGAAAAAGAAAGAAAATATGTTTTGTCACACGCCATATTACAATAACATAAAACATAAACAAATACAACAGAAACATAAAACATGGATGAGAATAAAAAAGGAATAGGTATTGTATATCTGTGTAACTCATGATTGCTCCAAAGTAGTCCCAGTTTAGCAAATTCTACGCACATAGTGCCCGACATTGGGTTCGAATTGGACCTACCACAGTAATGTGACGGACGTAAAATTGATTAATACACGAGTAGCAACAAAGTTGTTGGTTACAAACTTTGGTCCAAATTCGATAAAAAGGTTTTTGAGATTTGACCTGCTACGTTAGCAAAAGTAGTTGTAAAATCCGTCGCAAGAATTGAAACAAACAAAACAATGTAAAACTCAAGAACATCGTGTAAAAGTCTTGGCTCAGCAAATAACTAGAAACTTACAGATTTTGAACAAAAGAAAATTTTATACCGACAAGCGTTTTCAAAACTAGCATCAGAAATATAACACATTTTAGTTTTTCTTTATAACAAACCTATAGAGATCATTGTACTTGTCATAATGAACAATTTTCAGTATGATTTCAACCCAGAAATCACAAATTAGTTCTCAGAGTGTACTCGTATCTAACGAAAACATATTACTAATTAATGGATTTCAGTCATTCAATTTCAGCTGTGTAACACAAAATACATACATTATGCATTTTGGAGTGGAACCACGTTAGGATAGCGGAAACCTACAAGCATTTAGGTGTATTCCCTCCATTAGACTTGTCCGCGTTCATTTGTTATTCTTGCCGAAGATATTACTGCACCCTTGTTGTTACATAACCGCACTCGTTTGTAATTGTTACTGACCGACTGTTTTGCGACGAGCGGTTCTTAAATGTTAAGTTAACTTATTGAGAGAAGAGGAATTACTCAGAAAGGTGCCGATTACGTACAGAAATATACTCGTAATTACCTTATATAAAAAATCAATTGCTGTTCGTAACGCTGCCTTCACATTTGGGCGACAGTCGCGCGACAGACGCTGCTTATGCGCGGCTGTTCATATAAATGTAAAGGAATGTGCTTCCGCCGCGCCGCGCGCCGCGCTGCTGTCGATGTCGCGCTGCTTGCGACTTAATGTGAAGGCGCCCTTAGACTCGCTAAAACTCGAGAACGGCTGGACCGATTTGACTAATTTTAGTTTTGAATTATTTTCGGTCGTCCAGGGAAGTTTTAAAAGGTGATTTTGACGCGGTACGAAGTTTGCCGAGTCAGCTAGTTTGTAATAAAATTAAGGATACTTATTATAAAATCAAATCATATTTCGTGTTAGATACGGAATGGATTTTGATACTATTTTCACGATAATTTCGCAAATTTTATTATTAAAGGCGTAAAAACAACGGGCAAGTTGCTTTTAAAACTGCTTTAAAATGCAATCTTGCTTTTTTCATTTTCCTACGATATGCCCATTATAAAGTATAAATACGGATATGACCCGCCCCAGTTTCCTAGAAAGAGATAATATAATTATCACACGCTAGACACACATTCCTTGTATTCCTTCCCAAAGCTGTTGAATATGTTAGTTATGCAGCTCCTTGATGAGAGAAGGCTAAGTTGTGCTCCTAATGAGTTCTCGAACAATACTTACTTTAAGCATAAACTGCTCTTTTGACGAATTAATTTTGAAGTTTGACTTAATGGTGCTCTAGACAGACTTTTTGCATAAAGCCGCGGCGCATTATTACTTTTAATAATGGCCTCCGAAATACAAAGAAGATAAAAATGTTCGCGCTTTTTAAAACAATCTTTGTTAAAAAAGATTGAATAAATAATTGCACACCGATTATTTTTTACGCCCTGGAATAAAGAACTGAAAATTGTGCTGGATTTAAAGAGTTATTTTTATACTAATGCTCCTGTTCCTGGAGTAAAAGTAATGTCAAGATCTTTCGCGAAACATTTTAATTAAATGTCACTTAAAAAACTTGTAGCAAAAACGGAATAAACAATTTTGCTCTTGACAGGAGTGGTGCCGACCGGTTGGATTGCGGCCAGAGATACGAAATTTTTGCGGCCATTTTTACACTACTTTTGAACAATTCGCGGCGTGTGTAACTCGGGCGTGCCTATATAACTGGAGCACTTTATATCTACGTGCTCAGACCAGTTGTAGGGTTGAAATATGGCTTTTATGAATGGACGAGTTTGTGCGGTTTTTAGGAAGCAACCTTTTGATGTTTGAGTAGCATTCCTGCTTTTAGCTCACTTTGAAAATTGTTTGGTTTCGCTTTGGAAAAACACACCATTGTCAAGTAGCTTACCTGCGCCTGCGTAGATTTGAACTTTCGTTAGTACCGTACCTCAGTAGCATTAAATTTTGCCATTAACCTGAAAGTTTACGACGTTACACATTAATTACACTTGTAGTAATATAATTTAATTTGAGTTTAGTTTAAGTCGTTTGTTGGTCGACGGTCGGCTATTATTTTAGGTAGTTATGTTAAGGGGTGAAATTAATGAAGTACGTACTTACGGAGTGCAAGTTTAATGCACTTCGTTAGCTACGTTCTAAGTTTATTTAAGCTGATTTTAAAGGTTATTATAATTTAGTTGTAAAATAATTTATATTCATAACAAAATAAACTCGAGACAGCGATTTAAACCTAGACTTATAACAATTTTCTTATTAAGCCCACTTCAATCCTATACATAACGAAGTTAGTGAAATTGAAGTCAGTTTCGAAGCTAATAAATTCGACCGCCATTTTTTTTTCACCAAGAATTATTTTATTCTGTATCTATGTGTATCTGTTCTATATTTTCCATGGATGCCCTTGACGACAAACTAAGCTAAAGCCGGAAACACATTATTTAACACGCCACGCGACGCAACGTGTCGACACCCGATGTGCAGTGAGCGCGTGTCGTCGCGTCGGGTGTTCATAGTGTGATTCTGGTCATAGAAAACAATACATTTGATTTGACCCAACACGCATCACGTTTCATCCGGTGGCGTCGGGTGTTAATAATGTGTTTCCGGCTTTAGTCTTGTCTCAAACATACTTGTAGTACAGATCTTTGTTTTACCTGCCTATCAAAATTCTCCAAGAAGCCTTTTCAAGCAAGTCAAGGCAAATCCTGCGGCTTTGTTCGTGTTAATTTATAGTTTGAACATCAATTCAGGGCAGGGTTGGAAAAAAACAGTTTTTTTTTTAATTATATAAAACAAACAGTTCAAAATGTTTTAAACAAGTGTTTTTTTTGTTTTTTTTTTTTAGTTTAGGGCATTATTTCAAATTAATTCGACGATGTTTCTTTTCTAGGCTAGATCTTTATAAACTAGCCCTAATAAATTAAATATTTACAAAAAAACGATCAATAGATAACATTTATTTGTATGTTGCGTAATCAAACGCTTCACATTCACCCGGTAGGTATGTTCTAATGTTGATTTTATATTGGGCGACACGTAGGGACTTTCCTAGCGGGACAGGCGGCGCGCCTCCTATTCGTTCGTAGAATAGTTCATTGTTCATAAGGTAGGTATATCCCCGCGCCACGGTGCAGGGCTTTACTACATATTATTACCGTGGCTTTACCTTATGAACAATGGACTGAGAAACACCGATCTACTTATACCTATGTCTAAAAAATAGGGGAATTACCAAATTTCTTTCGACAGCCGACATTAGGGTCGAAATTTACGTTTTTTATTTATGACTAATGTTGTTTATTAATTAAAATTGTTACAATTTTAATTGTTTTGAAATTATTATGATAATGTTTCAAGAATAGGTGCTATCTTGTCCCATACAAATCCTGGTACTTAGATTTGTTTGATTGAATGAAATACCTACATAACATAAAAATAATGTTGGCGGCATGTTTGAGTTTATATGTTTGTAAACGCATCCACGACACAGTAGAAATTCCTAGTGTGGGGCAACGTTTTATAAAAAAAAAAATTATTAAGTCAATTACAATGCCATTGAAAGTTCAAAAATATAACAGCAATAGAGACTCGATTGGTTTTATGTTGAACTATTCAGACTCAAATACTTATTATTTTATTTACATTTTATATTCAGTTATTGCGACATGAAAAGTAGTTTTAAAACATGTTTTTTTTCGTACTGTTTTATACAATGTTTTAAACTTGTTTTAATCTTTGTTTTTAAACATGTAATAAAAAACACTGTTTAATTTCAAACTGTTTTAAACACTGTTTTAAACATGTGTTTTAAAACAACTTGTTTTAATCATGCCAACCCTGATTCAGGGTGTATTCTGCTTGTTTAATCAATTACGAATCACGATTAGAAAGACACCTGGCGCCATCTATTATCATAAGAATTTGTTTTTCCTCAAGAGCTGATTTTTTTAGATGAATTCGAGACACACTACGTCGGTTTCTGTACACCTGGCAACGTATAAATATGCAAACTTTCAGGATTATCGCTTCAGAACTTGAGGCGTGAAAAAATACGTACCTACATTATTATCCTAGGGGTGAAATTAACTTATTTAGTCAAGAGACGGCGTTTAGCGCTCGAATGTAGAAAGGGTCTTAAATCCGATGAAAAGCAAGCATGTAAGGAACGGATTGCCGATATTCAGCCATTATTTTTAATTTTCATCTTTGTTAAATGTTTTGCCCAAAATAATTGTTATTTAAAAAAAATATGTTGAAACTTAAATTATAGAGTCGTTAAAAATATTTATTTATAAATACTATTTAGTGGCTGTATGGAAAATTAGAACATGGTTCAATAATATGTTATAAAAGATATATATTTTTTTTAACTTGACATTTTTCAGTTGAATTGAAAGCGATTATTCCTAGGGCTGAAAAGTTTGAAACATATTATTTTCACCCTGCTCCTCAGGCATGTTTAGACTTACTTTCCGAGTACCTATAAGAAATGAAAAGGTAACAAACAAACAAATCCGTAAACTTACTTTCGCAATTTATAATAAAAGCTAGGATAGGATAAGAAGAACATAGGAAGATTGGATTAGAATATTAGGAATTAGAATATGAATATAGTAATAATAAATAAGGATTAGAACTAATCCTAATCCGTCATCAGTCTACCCTTTACGCCATAAATTATTCTTACTATCTTTGGATAATTTATGGCGTAGTGGTAGAAAAAGACGTTCTTTGTTACATATTTGTGTCATGACGTGTCGGATGGGCTCGTAGGATTGGCTTTCGTTGCTGAAAGGAATCTGTCAACTAGAATAAATTAGAATTAAGTAAAATAAAGGAAAAAAGTTAGAAATGTGGTAATTTATAGAAAAAAATCATTACTAACTCATAGGTACCTATTTGTAGTTTTTTTAATACAAATTAAGTTTGTAAACTTTTTTTTTTTAAACTACAATATTAATTAATACGTGGCTCAAAAGGCTGCCCAACTTAAATGGGACTGGGCAGGACATGTCTGCCGCATGCCGAGCGAGATGTGGGTACGCAAAGCTCATGATTGGTGCCCTGTAACAGCGACGCGAGGCCGCGGTAGACCGCGAAGGAGATGGCGGGACGAGCTGGATGTCTTCCTTAAGAATTGGAAAGAGGTGGCGCAAAGTCGCGAACTTTGGAAGGAATGGAGGGAGGCCTTTGCCCAGCAGTGGGACAGTTCAGGCTGATAATAATAATAATAATATCTACAATATTGACGACACGTTTGCTGCAGTGGGTGAGCAACGACTGCTGGGTGTCGTGGGGTCGCTCCCCGCACGGTACAAATATTTGTATGACTTGATTGGATAAAACTTTTTTTTAGTTTGATGACAAACATGTTTCTGCTTATTATCAAGCACACATACATTTAAACACATTATTGGTGTTTTAAAAATGTTTTGAAAACCATTCACTGGAAGAACAAACTGTAACGTTCTGTATTTTATTTACAGCGTACTTAAAGTATTTACTGCGTTTCTTGTACATCATTAAAAAATCTCTACTGTACACCAACTGTACCAGGAACTATTTTTTTCGTCAAAGTTCCAGTTTACTTTACGTCACAACAACGTGAAATCATTATCATACTCGTAAATAAATGATCATAAAATATTTATTATTCTCGACCTTTTTCGACATCAAATGAACACTGGTTTCCAAGTAAGTTCAATCTTCAATAGAGAAAGATGTCTGAAGTAAGAAGATTCTGTAGTTATATCACCTCATCAAATTCACTTATTAGGGGGAAACTCGTATCATCATCATCAGCCTATAATGTTCCCACTGCTGGGACACAGGCCTCTTCTCTGAGGGAGTGGGCCATAATCCACCACGCGGGCCCAGCTTTCGTTGGTAGATGTCACATGTCTACGAATTTTTGGTTCTAGGACATGTCAGTTTCCTCACGATGTTTTCCTTGACCTTTTTGAGAGCAGTGGTGATGAAATAAATTACACAAAGTATTGCGCCTTGCTGGGTTTGAACCCACGACCTATAACTCGTAAGATGGGGTCGATACCACTGGGTCACCACTGCTCCAAACCAACGAAATTAGATATCATATCTTAATTGTAGTAAAATGCCCTGCAAGGGCTTCAGATTGGCGATCGCGGATGACTGTTATTACCCCAATAATACCTTATAAACAACAATATTGCTTCTGTTTGTAACATATAAAATGTATCTATATTATCGCCTATCGCCTTTTGCGTTTCAAGAGCGTTTCAGCGTCTCATGGGATAATAACCGTGTTTCCTTATATTCCACAAACTACTTTAGATATACATGTAGCACACAAAGAATATTCTTTGTTCACATGTCAAAGGAAATATATGTGTATGTACATAGATGTAGGTTTCCAACACATTTCTGATGTTTGGAGTGTAGTGTAAGATGGTAAGTTGTTCCTAGAAAGGAATATTGTGTGTGAAGTATTAAATCTATTTATTAATTCCTAGAAATGGGTACTGAATACAATTCCAACGCTATTAATTGGTAATAAATGGTAATAAAAAAATCTTTTTATTTTGAGGGTTACTATGGGCCCTAAACCTTACAAAATTACACATTTAAAGCAGTTGTGTTAGTATTTATATAGAAACTAGCTGTTGCCAGCGGCTTCACCCACTACAACTCGAAAATTATCCCACGGGAACATAACATTGGGATAAAAACTATCCTATGTGTTAATCCCGGTTATAATTATATCTGTGTACCAAATCTGTTCAGTGGTTTTTTGCGTGAAAGAGACACAAACATACCTACATACACATACACATACATACATCCTCACAAACTTTCGTATTTATAATATTATTAGTAGGATTTAAGTCTCAGAAAATTCCATTGTGTCAGCGCACATTTGTCAGTAACCTTAAGATATCTGGTTTTTATTTAATGCACAGTTTTTAAACACCTTCGGGTAAGTGTACAAAGGTTTCTAACGGTTATTGCCTAGAAATTTCCCTGGTTCTCACCTACACTAAGGTTGGGGTGTACTTACTCAAATACACACATCAAAAGTGTCTAGGGATCAACATATATTTTTGCAATAACTTTTCTCCTGATTGATATTAATTAAAATGTTCTTTAAAGATTCATCAAATAAAGTGTTATCGTTTGTCACAGTAACGATAAACCAAGTCACCTTTGCATTCATAAAGAAATTTGCCATTTTCCTAATAAAGGGATTTTTGACATTTGAACCACTAACATTAAAGTTCGAAAAAAAGACTGAAATAACAGTTTTCTTTAAAATTTTATTGGGTAACTTAAACAATTAATAATCCGTGTTTCTACCGCGAACACTAACAACACAAGAACATCGGTTTGGCATACTCAAAATGAGTTCATCCAAATCACGCTGTGGAATGGCCGCCCATGTTCGTTGCAACAACAAAAAAAGGTCTTCTTGTGACTGGATACCCTCCATATTCGGCAGAGCTCTTCTCTGTAGCATATCCCATGCATGCTCAATCGGGTTCAAGTCTGGCGACTGAGCAGGCCAGGGCAGGACATTGATGTTAGCTGCGGCGAGAGTCTGTCTTACAACTCTTGCGGTGTGCGGTCGTGCATTATCATGCATTAACTGAAATAAGAGACCGATTTGCACTTGTAGAGGAACGATGACGTCTGATACAATCGTCTCAGCATAAATTTGAGCGTTGAGGTTGCCTCTGATCCAAATCAACTCAGTTCTTCCGCCGATCCAAATACCCGCCCATACCATGATGGTTCCACCACTATAAGGATGGACTTCCTGGCAGGATTTTAATCGCTGTTGGCGTCCAGGGGTTCTCCAGTGTCGTATACGTCTTGTATCCGGTCTCATACCAAAACGAGACTCATCAGAAAAGCACACGAAACGCCATTGTTCTTCTGCCCAATTTCTGTGTTCAAGAGCCCATTGATATCGAATCCTACGATTGTGCATTGCTATAGGTGGTACCCGTAGCGGTCTTCGGGAATGAAGGTTCACTTCATGCAAGCGGTTTCTGACTGTTTGGTCGCTAATTAAGTTCCCTGAAGAGTGATGAAGCCTCACGGCTAACATCATGGCGGTTATTGTTGGAGCTCTTCGAGTTAAGATTTGAATGTATCGGTCTTGTCTCCGTGTGGTGCAGCGATACCGTCCTCCATGGCGCTCAGCCACGGTACCAGTGCTTCGGTAACGTGTCCAAAGTCGACTGATAACACTCTGACTTGTATTCAGAGCTAAAGCCACAGTACGTTGCCGGGAACCAGCTTCTATCATTCCCACGGCTCTGAGCACTTCTTCCCTGCTTAAATGACGTCGCCGCTCCATAATAACGTTGGTTTTAATCAGTAGGGAAACAGTAGCACTAATAATGTCTTCAATGCGTTGTATGTTTTTATAGGGAAAATATTGACAGCTGATTTTCATCTTTTACTCGAATTTGATTTACAGTTCCTGATTCAAATTATGAAATGCACCAAAAAGGATCCATATAAATTTATAAAATCATAAATTTATTACAAAGCCACATCTCAATCTCAAGAAATCCGCATAAAAATGCTTGATCCCTAGACACTTTTGATGTGTGTAGTTGACCTAGAATTGGAACATTATATCTTGCTTAAATATAACACAAAATATTTGTAAATTTTGGAAAACATTCTCACAAAATTAATTCGAAATACAGACAGTCCCTACTATGTAGTATCACAATTATAACTAAGTGCCTTTAAATGCGTGTATATTCGCGTACTGCGAGAGTATAAACTTTGCATATCAATTAAAATAGAGTAGTTTTCGAGTAGCTTACAACAGTAACTATTATGTATAATCTCACTAAATTCGGGGTTAAGATAAAATATATCTGCGTTCAAATTGATCCTCAGACAGTTCATAAAGGCATAAGCCTACATTTGCTCCTCCATTCATTCTCCCTATAAATGTGATGTTTATTTAAGTGAAATTTGTCTGCCCTGAAAAGCTTCTTGTTAAATGTTGCGAAAAATATTTGTTTCTTATTCAGAGAATTCAAATTGCGATTACACGCGCCATTTATTTTTACATTGATAAATCTGTGATTTATATTGTTACTGTGGTAATTAGCAGATATTTTAATCAGCTATTGCATTTAGCATCTGCCTACTGAAATAAGTGCTTTAACAAAAATGCTGATATTTACAAGATAAGTAAATGTTAGAAAGAAAAGAACTTTCTAATATTGTAAATGGATCGCAGTATATTTTACGAACTTTCAATGTTGTTTGTTATGATGCGGAAGAGTGATACCAGGTAAAGGATTTGGCCAGATTTTTCATCAAGTTTTTGTGACGTTAAGTAAACAGGAACTTTGACATTATTAATGGAAAAAAATATTTCCTCATTCTTACACTTGAGGAGCTTTTTCAATTTTTCAAACAATAGACGCAGTAAATACTTCATACAGAAATCTTGTGTTATGGCCTCTGATCTTTAAGCTATTGTCAAACAGACAGGCGAAGCGAATGCGATCCGAAGCGTTTTGAATGCGATCCAAAGCGAATTGATTGAATCCAGTCACATAGAAAAGCGAAAGCGATTCGATATCGATAGTCTATGTGACTGGCTTCAAACAATTACATACATTACAAACAAAAACGCTTCGCTTCGCGTTCGCCACGCCTGTCTGTCTGTTTTACAATAGAATTAGACTATTTATCTTTTTCTTTGTAATCTTCTCAAAGGATAATTTATGGAATCGAAAGTAAGGGGAAAGAGTGTTCTATTGTTTTGAAATCCTTTTGTCAATAACTCCATCACGACGTCATCATGAGGAAAATTGTCTCATGGCACCATTGTTTTGTCAGGTGTCAATCGAAAGTAATATATTGTCTTGGGGGAGCCAAACCACACAGGAAAATTGTTTATGTGGCAACCAATGAGGGTGAAAACATTTATGTCTCATGCGACACACTTTGTGAGATTAATCTCTGCACAACACAACAATATGTTTAAGAGAAGTTTCGTGGAGGACTTGTTTAGAAATATTGCTTAACTTTTACAGACAAATGTTAGAAACAAGAACACTAGATTACTAAAATTAGTTATTTTTAGTGAATGAAACAGATAAACCTTCAAAGTAGGAGAAAATGCTCTTAACTCTAACAATGATCGACGAACACCATAAAGGGTTACTTATGAGGGTAATCTCCAAAGCCGGAGTGTGATGAATTGATTGATTCTGTCTTCCCCGCCGCCAGATAAACAACCGAACCGACCCACAAATACACTGATTAGTAGGGAACAGTAGGGTACTACCAACTCGATTAACACCAGTTCCGCCTGACCTAAAAAGGTTGTTTGTTTTCTTGGTTCGTGGACCGGTACGAGGGAGCTGAAAGGGTCTATTTCACTGGTCGAACTTACCCACTGATGTTAGGTTTCGTAGTTGCGGTTTTAACGTTTATCCGTTCATTTGTTCTTGTAGGTGTGTTTAGACATGAATTACGTGTGCCTCTTATTCACTAGCACTTTCGCTGAGAGTCATTATTTTCGCATTGAGGCGTATAAATGCCCATTTCAGAGATTTTTACCCTTTTCAAAACACATTCAAAATAAGAATCACTTATCTATCGGGGGCAAAATAATAAAAACAAATACGACATAGATAAAAGAAGTTCCAGAGTAAAAGGTTCGGTATTTGCATTTGAATGTGGCGGAACCCTTCAGTGAAACCAAATATAATTTTATTGTCAATGATTTCGGTCTAAAAGCCTCCACACGACCGCTAATATTCAGCCGCACGATATTAGGCGATGACGCGTGATATCTCGAATGGCTACCCTACCAAACATCTAGCTACCTATATGCTTGATACGAAAAGTTTTAGAAAAAAAATCCGAGTGTCAAAAGGGACCGGGAACGCTGTGGGAAATTAAATTTCCGAGGTCACAGAGTTTGATTGCTTTTCTGCGGAACTGAAAATTAAAATTGTAGATGTAATATTATTTGTATGTTAGGTATTTACTTTCAATTTCCGTGTCGGAAATAGTAGTCGAGGAAATCGGATATAAGCGATATTTAAACGAAGTGCTTTTAATGCAAAACTAGCAAAACTAACGTGTTGGCTCTTTCTGAGGTTTAATTTCATTAGTAAATGTAAGTGTTCTTCCTGCTGCATGTGTGTTGATTCGAGCACTTAGTTCTTATAATTGTAGTTTTTTGTTACATTGTGTAAATTGTTCCACTGCTAGATTAAGAAGTTCTCCAATTCCTTACATGAACTCTTTTCCCACGTAACTCCCTAGTTGTACAAGTGGTCACGCCACCTCTTTGCTTGGATTGCTGACCGCTGGGCGAAAGTATTCATATTCATAAAGCACCGCCGACGCCGGTCGAGAAAGTTTTAGAATTATTCAGCAATTAAACTCTTACTGACTTAAACCCTCTCACAGAGAGGAGGCCTGTGTCCCAGCAGTGGGAACATTATACGCTGATGATGATGATGATGATGATGACTAAAACCAGGCTGTTCCTTCGGTAACTCTTGGCGTTTCGGGTCCGCGACAGTAGTTTAAGAACCTAGTATGAAAATAAATACCTCGCCAATAAAAACATAAAATTCCGACACAACACCCATCGTTACCCATAAAAAAGTTCTAACTACGTCATCACAAGTTTGACACATCATTTGGCCACGGCGATCTCGACTCATGTGCGATGATTCCCGATGGCCACCCCCAGCTTGTCCCCCGCTGGGGGACAGCGCAACTTTTTCTAAAAAATGTTCCCAATGTCCACCCCTTTTATTAGGAACTTTTTTTAGAAAAAGTTGCACTGTCCCCCAGCGGGGGACAGTGATACGATTTTTTAAAAATACTTTCGTTGTCCCCCACGGGTGGACAGCGCTACAATTTTAAAAATGAGAATTCTCAGTGTCCACCGCGAGTGGACGGAGATACTTTTTTTTATTTATTCCCGGTAGCGGGCCCTTTTAACTATTTTAATACTTTGACTGAAAAAAAAACTAGTAATGAAATATAAAGATTGTAAATGTAAGCTTAGTTATGAAAAAATACTATTTTAACAATTTCACATACTTAGATCATTTTGTTTAAAACAATATCTTAGTTTGTACACACATATCTTAGTTTGTTTGGCTACACATCAAACTATGCAAAACCAATATAAACTGACCGTTGAGTGTGCGGAAAGATTTCACAAAGCGAGATCAAGACAAACTGGTATTGTATAGGTTGATGTGTAACCAAACAAACTAACTACTACACAAACAAACAAACGAACTAGCCGTGTGTACTAGTAAAGTTTTAGTTAGCATTCTTCTGGGCTCGTTTTATTATAAGTTTGTTAGATGAAAACTTTTAATAAAGCGAGCCCGTAAAATTGGATTAGAAAAATTGGTATAATGTTACTCTACCTTGTATGAACATTTTAAATGATTAAATACTTTTCAGGTGTATATAATTTTAGAAATAAATGTCATATCCTAGTCAATTTCAAAAGAAAATTTTAAAACAAAATTATTACAATAAATAAACCTACTTTTGAATTTTTAATTATGGTGTTAATTAGAAGATTTTTTTTTAAATAAACGTTGATTTTAAAATACATAATTTGTTTTTATTATTATTTTAATAATCTCATCATCTTCCTTCTAAAGTCTTTAATCTGTAACGAGTCTTCACTCAAAGTTTACAAAAACAATTAAAAGGGAATAAATAAAAAAAAAGTATCTCCGGCGGTGGACACTGAGAATTCTCATTTTTAAAATTGTAGCGCTGTCCACCCGTGGGGGACAACGTAAATATTTTTAAAAAATCGTATCACTGTCCCCCGCTGGGGGACAGCGCAACTTTTTCCAAAAAAAGTTCCTAATGTCCACCCCGGGGTGGACATTGGGAACATTTTTTAGAAAAAGTTGCGCTGTCCCCCAGCGGGGGACAAGCTGGGGGTGGCCATCGGGAATCATCGCTCATGTGTTCGTGAGCTCCGAAAAGCATCCAAATACAAAAACACAGGGATTTTCCCGGCGGCTGGCCACCAAAGCGGGTTGTTGTACATTTGCCACAGGTCTTTAAACCTCATACATTGAAAGTTAATTCGTCTCAGCTTGATTTTGTAATTCTAAATTTGCCACATATCTTCATTTTACATATTTTTTACTGAAGACGGCGGCACCAACACATCCATGATCCTGTTCTCCTAGTACTTTCTGTTCAGATTCTACATTGCGTCCTCGTTTTCTGTAGTTTTTTTGCTGGATTATATTATTTAATTGTCCGTGCGAAAAAAAAGGGCATATTTACACTAAACAAAAAAAAATGGCTACTGTACACATACCTACTTTTTTTCGTGGCGCATTAACTTTGTGGCTTTACAACAATCCATCAAAGCGTAGTTGCACGGGATTGGCCGCTCCATACAGACATCGATTGTCAGAAGCTGGAAATGGATTCCGCTTCAGTTCAGCTTGCTCTGTGAAATCTGGGATATAGAAGCAGAGCAGATTTGTTTCTGTTTATTAAATGGTTGAATGTTTGAAAAGCGTTTGGATTTTCGAATTGGCTTAGTTTTGTAAAGTACCTGTAATTATGAGCCTATAAGGATCCCACTACTGGGAATCAGTTCTTATAATATCTCTGTTGTAGAGAGTTTCCCATCATCCACCAAGGTGCCACATACACACATATATTACTTTCTTTTTCGTTTCAAGTAAAGCCAGGTTTTTTGGGATTTTCTTTGCTTCTTCCCATTCCTAGATTATTTTTGAACATAATAATCACTTTGATCTAATTAGGTAATTTTTATGTATAAAATTAATAAAAAAAAATTATTAATTTTATACATACAAATTACCTATAAAGGTATTTATAAATATAAAATAATTAGGCTGTAATATTCGTTGGTTTTAATTTCATTTGGCAATCAAGTTTTCTAATCTGTTAAGTAAATAAATAGACCAAAAAGAATATTTATTATTAAATATTTGTCTTACTTGTTTTTATTTTAGTTATTCGTCGTGTTTTGGGTCTTGTGGTTTATTCTATCATATTAGAGTTTACACAATTAGCATCGTGTCGAACATGAGCTCAACCCTGAGGCCTCAGACGTAGCAAACATAATTACAATAATAATTTTCATTACATTTAGGATTAATATTATTACATAATGTAAACGCGGTGTCTAGTATCTATAGAATATCTTGGTTATATTTTTGGGTTTTGTTTAACAAATGTTTACAGCCAAGCGAAAACATCCCCATAAAAGTGTTCAAAATATATTTGTGAGTTTTGACGTTCACTGCGTAGATACATAAGCCCCTATGTATTGACGTTGATAGAACTGAGATAGAACACGAACACTCGCGCGTTGATTCAGCAAAAAACTGGTTTTCAGACGTGTCAGCACAAACGAGGTAACGTTAATCTATTACAGATTACAGTAACGTGTTTCAGTATCTGGGTCACATACTACGGTAGGATAGGTCTTTTAAATCATAATGATTGGTGGAGATTGAGGCAAAGGCACGTTAGAAGGGTGCCCCGATTACATAATGTTAGAGATTGGACGGACATCGCGCTCCTGAATTCGAAAGCCGACCTTTATTGGTGGGAGAAAAATGTGTTTAGAATGCCGTAGGTGTAGCGTGGCGTAGCGCCTTGAAGTATGGCGTAGCACGGCGTAGGGTCGCTTTGTACGGCGTAGCACGGCGTAGCGTCGCTTTGGACGGCGTAGCACCGCGTAGCATAGGCACTCACGTAGCACCCGAATGTCTCACGTTCTGTTTTGTTTTTTTATTTTTTATTGGCGTAATAGTTTGCGATCTTGCAGTTACGTTCGTTACTGGGATAGCTAATTGATGAAACCCGCCGAACTACTATAAATAAAAATAATCGTTTTAGTGATTGTTAAAAACTTTTTCTTTTGTTATTATTTAAAAGCGCTTAACTTCATAAATTTTAATATAATTCAAACAATGTCTAAATTTTGTTATTTATGATTAAAATTAAATATTACCTATTTAAACCTCGTTAAAACAGACAGAAAAATAAAATATTTATATTATAAGCCATTATGGTTATGGTAATTGTAATTAACCTTAATTGGATTATTCGGCAATAATTGATTACGTGGAGCATAACAAATAATGTACGAGACAGGTTGAATGCGGTGCGCATTACTTAAATATAATACTCGTATGTATATTTATATCGGTTTAATTTGGTAAAATTTATTTGGGTCCGACTGTTTAAATATCCAGTTTAATTATATTAAGCGTACCATAAAAGATACTTTATAAGCCTCTTTCATAAAACAAGGCTGTACTTCGGAATATGTCCCTATATGCCCGCAGTCTTTGTTTAAAATGTTTGCAACATTTTCCTTATTGGAAGGATGCTCACAGGATTTTTTCCCCACAGTTTTCTCTCGAGATTCTATGACTGCAATATTATAAGCAGGGCCTCTTTTACAAGCTTTTTATGTTTCATTTTTTTTCTATTACGTTTTTAATTCAACTTTTAATTCGAAGACTAGTATCGGAAACAACATCAAAACAACGAATGTGACATAGTGTGACACTTTCATCATGCGTAGCTCACAGCATGAAATACCTACCCTTTTTATCGTGGTTATATTATAAAATGAGTCCTCCTACCCACGGAGGGGCAGGAGTGACCGTCAGACTTATACTTACAAAAATCCACGGCGATCCTTCAAAATAGCACTTTACGTTACAGGGTAACGGTTACTTGACCCCGCCAGATATTAGTCATCTAAGGCCTTAACTGAATAATTCAGCCACCAAAATAAATACCAAATCCAAACATGGATTTGGAATTTAGGAGAAAGAGAAAACACTATTAGAGATGACCGTCTCAAACACTTACGCCTCATAAATCCCTCTCAAACACGTAAGCAACACACATTATGCAACACTTCATGAATACTTAACATGTTAATGAGATACGTCAATATTACCCAGTTACTGGGAGGAGGTGCGCAAATACGTGTAGATACACGGTCTAAATAATTAGTGTGCCAAGCTAATAGGTTGCGGCGCGGTGCTAACGAGCGGCACTGGCCACATTTGCTACTGAAGCGCGGTTCTGCGTCTTGGTTACTGTAAGGGGGAGGCTATGTAGAAAGCGGGGAGGAATTAGATACTAATTATCATTGCTAGAGAAAAAGGGCCTAGGAGTTAAAATTCTATCAACGATGTCACTTTGCCTTTATATTTGACCTTACACTGAAAAACGTGAAGTTATGTTAAGCTTTTACTTGAGGGGTTGCAAGTTGCAAGGGAGATGGTGCGTGGAGAACTGCATGGGTTTCATTGGAACTGTCAGGAAAAAGCGGGGGTTTGCGAGAATTGGAAGTGACGGGAGGTAATGACCTCGGCTAAAGCCCAAGAGTGGAATAGGGCAGGCTAAACCTCGGCTAAAGCTCAGGAGTAGACAGAGCAGGTTAGCAAAACAAAAGCTTATGACAAACTCGTTGACAGATAGGTACTAAACGCTATTACACTAGTATTCAGATACAGGAGCATTACATCATAATGCAGCTGGGGTTCGAGTTAAATTGTGTTAGATTGGAGAATTTTTTATCCAGTTGGACTTCTATAAACTATCATCAAAATAATAATCGTAATCTTCTCAGATCTAAAACACACAGAAAAACAAACCTTTTCAGCAAGTGTTCCATCTCAAACGAATGACACCACACTGTAACAGCTATTGCAAAAAACTGTATACAGCTTCATATTTGCAGTATATCCTGTCAAATCACGCGAGCCTGCCAGCCGCGCACGCCACTCAATCAATATGACGTCACATGTCACTGTCACCGTCCCTCATACTTCCCAAAACTCATGTGACATCTGTCTCTGCTGTCCGCTCCGCTCGATCACCCGCTTGCAGTATAGCCACTACTATAATCAGCAAGACCTTGTGTCCCTCATAGCCAATATCACACCCACGACCTTTCCTTTGATAAATTATGCATATGTCACGCTTGTGTCCTCGCATCATCGATGTTGTGACGGCTAAATAACACTCGCTTTTGCTCTCTGACAGTCACTAAAGGGAAATTTACATGGAAGAGGAAAACAGAATATCTTTACACTCGCATATTGCTTTGAAGACGTTGCCTCTCAACTGTATGAAAGATTCTTGCATGTAAACGTAAGTGTTACCAGTAAATAAAACAGCAAGAGAAGTAGGTAAATATTTTTCTTTTCGATTTTTCTGTATTTGACATGTGTTACTACAATATTAACTTCAGTTGAGTAGGTTTATGGAATCGCTATTATGTTATTCTCATGCTGACTTGAAGTTACATTTTATTGAACGTACCTATTTACACCTGCTCTATTGGGGTCTACTACTGAGTAGACAATAAAATAAGTTTATATTTCATGGTGATGAAACGCATCTTAATAGCTAAACTTTATATTGCTTCGGTCAGGTCAGACTGTATTTTTCGTTGTAAATATAATTAAAATAAATTGTCTGACTTTTAGTATTTTTTAACATTTACCGTCGTTGTGAGTTAACCCTTGGTAAATACTAATATGTCTTTGTCAAAATATATTATGTACTTTGTGTAAAGCGGGTTTACCTTTATCTTGACGACATCTGGACTTATATTGGTAAATTTCATAGTTATAAAGGCCTCTGAGGTTCTCAGGGGCGGCATTATTAAGTCTAATATCCAGAAGCTGGCCTCATCTTCACACAAAAGAGACAGAAGTAATTTGTTTGTCTAACGTTTGTTTGTGACAGTTTGTCGTGGTAAGTTTAGGTAACTATAGCATGTGTGCAGCGATTCAAAAACAAAAATTCAAAAGACAGCGCCAAGCTTGTTTCTTCCAGTAGATATTTTCCATCATCTTACTTGTATTTAGTCGTTACTCACGTTACTTCAAACTGTCTTAAGTTGCCAAAGTTAAGACTAATAATTTATCAGAATTAACAAAGTCAGGAAGAAAACTGTTAAATTTTGATCAACGTTGAATTCCTTAAAAAAGTTTTCGCGACGTTTTCTTAGCAAAAAAATCCGTCATTATTTTAAGCCGAGCTCAATTTAACTCTAAAACAAGTCCTCTGGGCGTATCCAAACAACGATTTGTAAACAGGCGGATCTTTTAACCGGATCACAGCAGCAGCGGCGACGGTGAACATTTTAGCGTAACTTCCTTTTTTTGTTTAAGTATCTTTTAGTTAAATGAAAAACATCGAAGAGCGAGGCTGGACGAGTTCCGTGTTCTGAAAGGCTCTATTATACAGGGTGACTTTTTTACCACCGTCCAAAATTTTTCTATGCATTAGGTATCAATCACTAAACCCATTTTTGAAAAAAAATCGATACGTCAAATTGTCATATTAAATCATTTTCTCATCCGCTCTGTGTGGTCACTAAGCTAAACGTTAATAATATACACTTGCCGACGCATGAAACGGGCAGAGCCCACCCCGCCGACCCCCCGCCCCGCCCCGCTACACCTGAGCGACACATCACAGCGCGGTGTCCAGATTCATCAACTTTTTATAGATAACATTAATAATATAATAATAATAATAATAAGTTTATTTCATATAAATTTGGCTTACATTATACATATCGAGGAGTCTCCATTTAGGCATAGGAATGCCTGTAGTTGAAGACTCCGCTCATTCCCTTACAATGTATTTATACAATATGTAATTAACAAAAGAGGGTGTGTTTGTGTGTGTGTGTGTGTGTGTATATGAGCGTGTGTGTGTGTATGCATGTGTGTGTGTTATAACTCTTAAATGAAAATGTTTTTAGTAAATGTTAAGTAACACGTTGCAAAAGTAACTCTGTATCATCATAAGTTAAACTATGAAGCCATGCTATAAGTTCTTTTTTGCATTCAATTAGGTTTTTATCATAGATATATATATTTTTATTTATTTTATTATATAAAAAGGCTGAGCGTTTTTTATATTGTCTGCTGGCAAATTCTGTTTTAGTCCTGGGAACGTTAGCTATGCAATGTTTCTTTCTCTTCATTCGCATTTTGGGATCATATGGTGTCGCCTTGTGCATTTTGAGGATGATTAGAAGGATGTACAATTTTCTCACTGATAGCAGATTACATAAATTATAAAGCTTTTCAGTGGAGAATATTCTTTTTTTGAAGTACATCACTTTAAGTATCGCTCTTTGAGCGCGTTCTAACTCTAAGAAACTAGATTTCGCTGCTCCACCCCATACAGTTATGCAATATACTAAAACAGACTGGACCAAAGATAAATAAATTTCATTTAACAGATTTCTTTTATTGCTATTATTTTTGTTTATTCTCCTAGGTACAACATATCTTAGCTCTTTGAATATCCAGATGAATTTTCGAAGTCTATTTATGACTTGATCCAGTTGAGGATACCAAGAAAGGCGCTGGTCAATTATCACTCCCAGATATTTAGTTCAACATTGAGACGTGATATCTCGATATTTTTGTATTGATTGATACAAAAAGAAAAAACACGTATTCAATGATTTTCGCCAAAGATTAATATATTAAAATTTGGAATGGTGACTAAAAAATCACCCTGTATAAGTTATCGCCCAGTAACGCGTGTCTCAGCGCCGATATCACATGTCTGAACATTTTTGTGAGTAGAATGCCATCCCCGGGGCGTATTCTGTGCGTCGGTCGTCAATCTCTTAGCTATCCTTGCGACCGTCAAATCGTACATAGTTGTCTGATATTTTCAGTGCTTTACAACATCCCTAGGGATGTGATGTATTGCGTGACGTGCCGTTGTGTCACTATTGTCTTTAAGATGTGCACTAGCGATAAGTCGTGTCCGGGATTTTCTGTTTACTTATGTATGTGTTTGGATCGTAAAATGGATCAAACATTTCGTACACAACTCTCTAGGAGTAGTGTCGACTTATCGAGTCTCTGGAGCTCGATACTACTACCAAAGGAACACAGTGGACATTTGGTTAAGAAGAGTCTGGCCGTTTGTTCCGCTTCACACAGGATGAGAGAATTCATTTGATTATTTTAACAACCATAAAAAAGAAAAAAATAGTACTCGATCGATACTACTACCTAGAGAGTTGGGGCCCCCTATACAATGAAGGTAACAAAAACTTTTATTTAATACTATCATAATGCTATGTAGTGTTTGTGTCACACACACATCAAAAAAGTTAGAGGTCACTAGCATAGCTGATATTTTTTGAGCGATTAGTTGTCGAACTCGAACTTTATGTATTAATAACTTGACTCTGTACTTCACTTTTAATAGTGTCCATTAAAAAAAAGAAAAGGGATCAGAACGGAATGATACTTTACAGTGGATCAGAAAGGAATTAAAAAAAAATTGTCAGTGGATTGGTTTGGGGTATCAGACCGGAATAACTCTTTTTTGTTTTAAATTCTAAATCTTTATTTTTAAATGAAGAATCTATAAAGAAGAAGAAGAAATCATAACGTTAAATTTTTTTCGATTTTTCAAAGTTTTCGCAAACTTTATTAGATGTGTGTCTGTGAACATTTCATTCGCAAGGTACATAAACATCCCAAATTCGCCTTTCCTCGTCACGACCACGAAAATAGTCCCAAACCAGTCCTCAGACATTCAAGACATGTTTGACTCACAATTTCCATATTTAATTGTTGTACACAGTGTCGTTTGCCGAGAACATTTGGCCGATAACGACGTGGTAAGCAATTTGTAGCTCTAGTGTTCGACTTAGGTGCTCTAGCAGCTACGAGGCGGTTGCTAATGGCTCACACGTAGAATAAATTACGGAGGTCTTAGGCCCTTCTCCCATTACGATACTTGTAGGGTACGATACTCGAGTAGAATACTGGTTGGATACTAGTTCGCCACTCGACGCTCGCATATTATGCTACTGAAAAATGACTAAATTTATCATATTTTGTGCTAACTCGATTTTTGTGGACGGACGTTATGTCAAGCGATTCAAGTGACGAAGAAGCACTTGCGGTTTTTCTGTTTTATAGAAACAGAAGACGTCACCGCAAGAGTAGAAAATTCTAGATTCATCCATATATTGAAAGAAACATAAATTGTAGACTTTTTGTAGCAGCACAAGAACTACAACATGATGATAATAAATTTTTATCTTTCTACCGAATGTCTAAAGAGTCCTATCTGCATCTTGTTACATTATTAAAGCCTGCTATACATCAATAAAATACAATATTTAGAGAATAGTGCCATCTTGTCGAGACTCGTAAAAGACGCGACGCCCAAGCGACCGACACGGCGAGTTGCGCGATACTAGTCGCGGACGCGTAGGATACCAGTAGCGTAGTGTGCGAGACTGCATTCAAATGTATGTGAGATACCTGGTGGCGACTAGTCTCCGATACTTGAGTCGCCTGTGCGTATCCTAATGGGAGAAGGGCTTTAGGGTTGTTTACGATTTTCATTTGTTCTATGTTAGCAGGAGGGTCTAGACAAAATGACATGCTTTTACGGTCCGGTCACGAGTTTGGTCTAAGCGGTGCGAGTTATTTTATAAGTACGCGAATTTGTGTGTTTCAAACATTTTTATAGATTTGATTTTACTGCTCGCCGAGACGCGCTAGGTTACCGCTGTCAGAGGCAAAGTGGTGGAAGGGCCGTTATTACTGCATTTCTACGACGACTTACAAGGTTTCACAGGTATAATGGGGTGAGTACTGACGCAGGGGTGAATTGAAACAAATAAATTAAGATAATTAGCCTGCATCGCACGAGCGCTTTTTTTCTTGGCGTTTAAAAAGCGAAAATATAACAAAATAATGCAATCCCATGTTCACACGTCAGCGGTTTTAAAGCGCGGCGCCTTTTTTCGAGCCGTATTTGAGTTTAAGTGCGGTGACATTTAAGTTTCATTTAAATTCTTTTTGTTCAAACGCAGCGGGATTTTTATCAAGTTAGATGACAATCAAACTACGTAATGTTGCCAGTGTTCTAGGCACTTTTCCCGTGGGAAGAACTTTTTGACGACCTCTAACTATTTTATTTTCCCTTTATATTTCATGCTTTTTTATAGTTAAATTATGAATTTTAGTATACATAGTTTAATAAAATAAATTCGTTTAAGACTGACTTTACGCGCATAACTTGCGAACGACTGCACGAAATTGGATTATTAGTTTTGTTGTGTTCTTTATGATGAGGACAAGGTTTCGAAGTATGGAAGTTTCTGGAAAATCCACCGGGTAGGTAGAAAATTTGAACCCAGGCGAAGCTGAGGCGAGCCGCTAGTTAATGAATTTATCATTAACTAGCGGCTCGCCTCAGCTAGCAAGATGTAGAATTGTAAAGTATATTAATTTAAGCTGATGGAATTATAAATTAATTTCAAATCATGAAAATCGTATAATGATGAGACGGGGATTTTAACTACAGATGTGACGACTAGGCGGCTTGGGAAATAGAAAATAATTTTGTTTGTTGTTCATATTTAATTTTGTTTAATTAGCCTTTCTGTTTGTGATGGAATCCGTGAATCGACCTTTTTCTGTATTACTAAATAACCCATTTTAGATGAAGTTAATTTAGCAAAATATGTTTTTGATATTTTGTGACAACACTGTAATTTATAATTGGATTAGGCGCACAATGCCACATTCGCAAAATGACATATTGACGCAAAACGACACATTCGCAAAATGTCATTTCTCAATATGCCACATTAGCAAAATGCCACATTAGCAAAATGACACATTCGCAAAATGTCATTTCTCAAAATGACACATTCTCAAAATGACACATATTTAAAAGTGGCCGATGATTTATGAATAAAAATAAAACTAATTTAATTACGTATTTAATCTCATTATTTATTCATTTTCATTTATTTTAACATAAAATAAATTAAAAATGTAAACTGAAATACTATTTAGCTATGTCGATAATAGGATAACAAAAATAGTCTTAATGTCATTACACTAATTTTATTTTCCTTCGCTCATTCTTAATTTTTCTTTAACAATTTAAACATTAATAATGATTAGATGCAACTGTAATACAATGATATACATATCATACATACAGGGTGGTCCAGGTCAAATGGATATAATTTTTTTTAAGGGAATTTCTTTAGGGACATACCTATTTAATTTTGTACACCGCCAGGAAAATTAAAAAAAAAGTGTTATTTTTAAATTTTTTATTTTATTTAAGTAGTTGGAGTTTACGAAAAATCTGTCGATTTCAAGGAAAGTAATTATTCTTGCATTTATATGAAATTAAATGCACTTCAAAGAAGACGGATCACAATCCATAGAAAATTACCCCACGTCCTATAACAAAGTGAAATATCTCAAAAGAAAGATAAAAACATATAAAAAAATATGGGATACTCCCTAACTTTATTTTTTTACACCTTCATATGGAAAAATTGCTTTAAAAATAGTTCAGGCGCTGATAAGAAAAATACGTTCGTATGCGTATTTATAGACCGATTTAAAAAATTCTTTATTTGTTTGAAAGGGTTCCCCCATGGTAGTTCCACAGCCATAAAGTCAGGTCTTCAGTCTCCAGGACCCCGGATAAATGAAAGAAAAATCTTAAAAATAAGCTCATTTTTGTACCATACATTATTAGTTATTCACTCTCTTGTTGTTTCTTTTGAGCCGCACGTTTAGCGCGGTGGCTGAGCGGTTGGACTGCTGCGCTGCGTGTCGCGGGTTCGATTCCCGCACGGGGCAAAGATTTGTACGATCTACAAGTATTTGTTTCGGGTCTGGGCGTTTGTGTATGTGAGTTTATATGTTTGTAAACGCACCCATGATACAGGAGGAATTCCTGGTGTGAGGCAAAGTTAAAAAAAAAGTAACTGTGACGCATCATGATGAGACAGAATCAGTGGCATGGTCGACAGAGGTTATTTCACTTAAAATGAGATCTAAGACGAATAACGTTTGCATGGGAAAATCATAACACACGAGGTAATGAATTCGAAAGTCAGTATTTATATAGGTATACTACATCAGAAATAATCATACACGTGTTTTTGGATTTTTCGAAAATCATTCCCAAAGTTAGTGAAAAGGGGTATTCAAGTTTATAGGGAAGGATCTGAAACAGCTAAACGTATAACCTGAATTTTGGACGGTAGTTGCAATTTATTACGTAGGTCAGCACTAAGAAAGGATTTTGTGTGGATTACATGTAAGGGGGTGAAAAGGGGTGAAAACCTTTGTAAAATCTTATTCCTTGGGTTTATAAACTTAAAAGCTTTGTACGAATATGAGTATTAGTAAATATGGGCACTATTAGTTATTAGAAGTTTTTTTTTTATTACCCTCCATTGGTAATCTAGACGATGTTAAAGTTTGTATAAGAAAATCATAACGTGCGACTCTATGAATTTGAAACTCAGTATATAGAAATTAGATAAGAAATAAACAAACACGAGTTTTTGGGTTTTTCGAAAATCACCCCCAACATAGGTGCTTCGATAAACTCAAAACTAGGCCTAAATAATCTATCAAACGAATAAAGGATGCGTATCCTATATTTAAGAAATCAACCCCTAGCGGGGTGAACATTGGAAAATCAGTTTGTCCACATTAATATTTTAAAGAGGAATGATTTGATTGTTTGTTTGTATTGACTATTCATGTGAGCCTATTCTCCGAAACTACTGGAGTATTTTTAGATTTTCCAAAAGTATCCTATAAGGAGGGTGACCGGGCATTTAAATTCACTGAGTTCGAAGTTAGAAACACGAGCAGACGAAGTCGCGGGCGAAGTGCTACTTCATCATCATCAGCCTATTAATGTTCCCACTGCTGGGACACAGGCCTCCTCTCTGTGAGAGGGAGTGGGCCATAATCCACCACGCGGGCCCAGTGCGGATTGGTGGATGTCACATGTTTTCGATTTTTTGTTTCTAGGATATGCCGGTTTCCTCACGATGTTTTACCTCACCGTATTGAGAGCAGTGGTGATGAAATAAATTACACAAAGTAATGCGCCTGCCTGGTTTCGAACCCACGACCTACAACTCGTAAGTCGGGGCCGATACCACTAGGCCACCACTGCTTTTTAGACATGAAGAAACAATTTCAGTATTATCATTACATATAGTATTCAAAGTAATATTTGAATTGAAATGTTATTTATTAATATAGTATAGTAGGTATTCAAAAATTCAAGCTGAAGCTTTTATGCTCACGTTTCATAAACAGATGAATAAAGAGATAATCGTCAGTTGATCGTTAACTGAACAAAATAAATGTAATATAATTTAAAAGCTATCTTAATTGAAAAAAATGAGGTTATTTTTGAGATTTTACTTTTATTACTCCAGGATCCTGAAACCAGGAGACCTGACTTTACGGCGGTGGAAATATCTTGGGGGTACCCTTTCAAACAAAAAAAGAATTTTTGAAATCGGTCCATAAATACTCATACGAACGAATTTTTCATAACAGCGCCTGAACTATTTTCATATCAATTTTTTCATAAGAAGGTGTAAAAAAATGAACTTAGGAATTACGCCATATTTTTTTTTTTTTTAATCTTTTTTTTACGTATGTCTCTTTGTTATAGGACGTGGGGCAATTTTGATCCATCTTCTTTGCAGATCAGTCTGATTTTTTTTCTTTCTGAGAGAGCGCAATGTCTAAGCACCTAAAATAAAAATACTATATGATTTTTCACTTATAAAGTAAATAAAAATCATGAAAACATTAAAAGTGTTGAGATTTCTAATATTACAAAAAAATCATATATTGTATAACGGGTGACAAGCGACTTTTTTTCCAGGCGGGGTACAAACAGGTCCCTAGGCCGACTATCTAAAAAAAAATTATATCCATCTGGCCTGGATCAGCCTGTATAATTAATGTCAGAAGAACAATTAGAATCATGACTCAATCAAAGTATTTTTCCGCATGCACCATGGTACCTTTGGGGTAAATTAATTTGCAACATTGATTATATAGGATTTGCTTAATCAAGTCTAAAATCTAAGATCAGACAAATCTCGGAGTGGAATATCTAAATGTCTAATGTTTGATTATTTGACATTGTGCGAAAATAGAATTTTGCGTGGCATTTTGCGAATATGACATTTTACGAAAATGGCATTTTGCTAATGTGACGTTTTGCGATGTGGCGTTTTCGGAATATGACAATTTGAGAATGTGGCATTTTGCGAAATTTTAAAATGTCATTTTGCGAATGTGGCATTGTGCGCCTAATCCTTATAATTTATTCAATGTGACAATTCAAATTCAATTCGAACTTCACTGACATTACCGTGGTGGCCTTAACACTCAATTGACAAAAATTACTTATGCCGTCTAAGATTACTTCCCAGAATTTGATCCTTAATACTCGTAGCAACACTATGGAATGGTGTAATAATAGAGGATATGTTTTTTTCCATAACAGCGGGTTCGATTCCTGGCTAAGATTATTGATTTTTATAACATCCAATGATGCAGTTTTAGTTTTCGCCAAAATCGGTCTCGAGATTCCTTTCAACGCTTTTCGATATTCCTCATAGTTTTGGAGATAAATTCACCCTGTATCAGTGGCTCTCGCGCATCCGTAGCGTGCGCACGCGCGTACCTTACCGTTGGTGTCAGATTACGTCACGCGTGTAATTCTGCTATTAGAGAATCACATTCTAGTGTAATTACATAGATCATGGAAAGTGGAGAAGATGGAGAATCAGGTGAAGAAGAGATATTACCTAACTGTCAGCAAAGTGAAAAACCTTTGGCATCACCGGTTTTAAATAGTGGACTGAATGGAAGTGAGAAGAGATTACTTGGAAAAAGAAGAAAAGAGCATGATGATGAGAGTTACGAGGACGATGACTTTATTACTGTTAATAGAAGGAGGCCTAAGCGTCTTATTCTAAGCAATTCTTTGGAGAAACAAAATACGAGGGTAGAAGTGGAAAAAAATGATGACTGCAATAATAAACATGAAGTATGCATAACATCGATGGAGAATATTCCCAAACAAATGGCACTTGCCAAACTACTAAGGTCTGAGAATATTAAAAACATTATAAGAATTAAATATAAAAGTCTTAACAAGGTACTTATCCAATTTCAAGAAAAAGGAGATGCTCATAAATTGTTAGATTGTATAAAATTTAAAGAAATGGGATTCAGATGTCAATTAATAAATGAGTTGTCAATATCTTATGGTGTGGTGAAGGGAATTGACCTGGATTTAAGCGAAGAAGATGTAAAAGGTTGTTTTGAATCTAATGTAGAAATTGTATCTATAAAAAGATTAAAAAGAGTAAATACAGATGGTAAGTGGGTCGAAAGCGAGTCTGTGAGAGTTGGTTTTAAAGGTAAAGAAATACCTCAATATATATATGCATATGACTGCCGCTTGAGAGTTGAGTCATACGTATTCCCTGTGACTCAGTGCTCGGGTTGCTGGCAGTTTGGTCATATATTGAAGTTTTGTCCTACAAAAAAGAAATTGTGTCCAAAATGTGGCGGAGCTCATGAGAACTGTGACCTTAGTCATATAGTCTGTCTCAATTGTAAGGGTGAGCACTTAGTCATAGACAAAAAATGCCCCTTATTTTTGAAAGAAAAAGAAATAAGGAATATTATGAGTAGAGAGCAAATACCATATAGATTAGCACTTCAAAAAGTTATTGAAAAACGCCAAAGGAACGATAACCCAGCAACTGTTACCCTTCAGAATTATATACAACCTTTAAATTCAACAATTGAAATTGAAACATACAGTAATGTAGTCTCAGGAAACAAAACAAGACCAACAGACAATCATGAATCATCCTCTGATGACGAATCGGCTCAGCAGGTTCAAATGGAGATATCACAAGACAATCTGAGAAGAACACCTCAGAGGAAGCAAAATAAAAAGAAAAATACGATTAACACAGGTGCGATAGTACATCAGAAAGAAAAAATACATCAAAATGAGAAGGAATTTAGTGAAAGAGACGAGCAATTACAATATAAGTTTGACTTAAAAAAAGTTATTCATAAGGTTAAAAAAGTGTTCAGGTCGGAAGGTACTTTGGAGCATAAAGGTATATTACTTATTAAAATAATTTATGAAGAAATCAAGGAACTATTTCTAAGCTGTGTTTTAAAAGCTGGGTTGCTTGGAAAATTGATAAATTTTATAAATGGATAGTATGAGCAATAACATAAAAATAAACTTATTTCAATGGAATTCACAAAGTATCCGTCCTAAATTAACTTCATTTTCTGAACTCTTAATTCGAGAAAATATCCACATAGCAATTTTAAGTGAGACATGGTTAGATAGTAATAATGACATTCATATTAGTGGCTACAATATTTACAGATCGGATAGATATGATTCATATGGCGGTGTTTCAATTATAGTACATAAATCAATACGGTCTCATCTCAATTCAATACAAGTTTTAAATACTGGTATAGAAATAGTTAGTGTAAAATTGATCAATTGTAAGGATATACAAAATGTCGTAGCTATTTACTGCCCTTCTTCTGTTCATACACAGTATTCGGATTGGGAACATATATTTTCGGTTTTCTCAGAAAAGACCCTTATTGCTGGCGACTTCAACGGCCACCACACTAATTGGTCTATTAAAACGGATTCTAGGGGTACTCAAATAATGGACGCAGCTCTTGAAAGCTCATTTGTTTCGCTTAATAACTGCGCGGCTACACGGATTAAATTGGTAAACGGTGTATTACAAGAAACCTCACCGGATATTTCATTTGCATCTTCGGACATTGCAATTAAATTCAATTGGCAAGTATTCAATGAAAATCTAGGTAGCGACCATATGATTATCAAAATGTCAATTAACATACCCGATGAATTCACCTGCTCCAAAAAAAGAAATTTAAAAAAAGCCAAATGGAAAGAGTATAGGAATTACTTTACACAAAACTTCAATCCGCCTAAAAATAATAATATTCAAGAAAACTATGACTATTTGATACTTCAAATTAATAATGCCGCAGACAGATTTATTCCGTATATTAAAAGTAGTTGTAAACCCTGCAGTAAATTTAGACCAAAAAATTATTGGAATCCAGAGTTATCTAAAATAGTAGCTCAGCGTAGATTATACTTATCAAATTTTCGACGCAACCCAACCCCTCACAATTTGACTAAATTAGAAGAAAAAACTAAAGAGTCTCAGGTATTAATACGCAAGGCAAAGTCTGAAAGTTGGCAGACATTTTGTAACTCTTTTGATGAGGCAACATCGGTTACTGAAATGTGTAGACGTTTGCGCTGGATAAAGGGATATAAGAACGTAAGAACTTATCCCCCTATCGAGAAACAAAAAGAATTGCTACGTACATTAACCCCTGATTATGTTCCGAATCAAACACCTACATTTATCTCTGCCAATGAAGTTTTGGAGAGCGACTTTAATATATGGGAACTTCAAAGTTGTATAAAAACGAAAGACACAGCGCCTGGCGATGATGGTATATCATATTCAATGATCTTCAATTTACCAACATCTGTTAAATCCTATTTGCTCAATTTGTACAACAATATTTTCAAATTTAGTATTGTACCTCAACAGTGGCGACATATACAAATAATTCCAATTCCTAAAGCTAATAACACAATTAATAATAATCAAAAACTAAGGCCCATTTCTTTAATGTCATGTCTGTGTAAAATTTTTCATACAATGTTAGTTAAACGTTTAGAATGGTATACCGAAAAAGAAAAAATATTATCACCATACACAGTTGGTTTCAGAAAATGTTACTCTTGCCTCGATGCTATAACTCGTTTAGTGACCTACATACAGAGTGGTTTTTCTAACAATATCCCTACATTAGCTTGCTTCCTAGACATTGAAAACGCCTACAATAACGTGTCTATTGATATAGCAATTGATATTCTAGATAAGCTTAAAATAGGATCAAAGCTGTGTTCTTACATATGGTCGTTCCTTAATAAAAGATACTTAAAGATCAAATCTGATGGTGGTGATGTATTAGCAGCTAGATGGACTAATAAGGGCTTAGCTCAAGGTGATCCGCTTTCTCCATTACTTTTTAATTTAATAACCTTTAAACTATGCCAGCTTCAACTCACGCATAATGTTGTAGTGTCGCAATATGCAGACGATTTTGTTATCTACGTGAAAGATAAAGACATCAAAAAATGTGAAGTAAAAATGCAAAATACTTTAGATTCCATTGTGATATTACTGAAAGAGCTTGGTATGCAATTATCTTCAAGTAAATCTACCTATTGCGTTTATAGCAGAGGCAGCCGTAGAGTACTTCCTAATCTAAAGGTTAACTCACAAACTTTGGTTTTCTCCGAGTGTACTAAATACCTAGGGATATGGTTAGATAGAAATTTGCGTTGGGGTAAACATATTAACGAAACAGTCAGTAAGTGTTTGAAATTTCTAAATCTATTAAAAATTCTAGCGGGGTCCTCATGGGGAGTTCATACGAAACATATACGTAGACTTTATATTTCATTAATTCGAAGTCGGATTGACTATGGATGCTTTATTTATGATAATAGTGCAAAATCACATGTCTCAAAACTGGATAAGTTGCAGAACCAGGCTCTTAGAATTGTAGGTGGCTATATTAAGAGTTCTCCAATCCATGTGATGGAATCTGATTTATGTATCCCTCCCCTATTCTTAAGAAGAGAGTATTTAGGATATAAATACGTCTCAAAAATAATGTCATGGTCAAATAATAGTACAGTCGACTTAATAGCGAATCTGAGCACTATTGAAAACATTAGATACTGGGAAAAGAAAAAAATACCATTATCAGTTAAAATATTTAGCGATATAAAACACATAGAAATATTTACAATGGAAACTCTTAAGATGTATAGTTTAGAAACTTGGACAACAGCAATTGAAATGAAAAATGTAATTAATATTGACCTGGAATGTATAAAGCTCCCAAAATCTAATTATAATCCAAATTTATTAGTGTTTGATGTTTTAGAGGAATTAAACTCCATGTATTGTAATTGGCATAAAATTTATACAGATGGCTCAAAAAGCCCCCACGGTCTAGGGGCAGGATTATTTGACCAAAGTTTAGGAAACACTCTAGCTTTTAAAATAAATTGTACTGTATCAATAATGACCCTGGAACTCATTGCAATTTATCAAGCAATTATTTACTGTCTTAATCGAAATTTAAAAACGGTTGTAATTTTTTCATACAGTAAAAGTGCACTGCAGCATATCGCTCGATGCGTCTCTGGTTGCAGAGGTGCATCGATAGCGTATGACATCCTTAATTATATTATTTTCTTTATTAAGAATAATATAGAATTTAAGTTGCAATGGGTTCCAGCTCACATTGGTTTGAGAGGTAATGAGGAGGCTGACCGTGTATCAAAAATAGCAGCTGTGGAAGGTACGACTATTGAATATTTACCGGATTATTGGGAATATATACCGAAATTTAAAATTAAATGTTATGAAAATTGGAAAAAACACTATGCTACTATAAGTCAACAGAAGGGCATCTGGTATAGAACGATACAGGGCGAGCCTCCTCAAAAACCATGGTTCGATGATAAAATAAGCCGGAATTACATTAAACTAGCTTTAAGACTTCGCTCTGGACATTATCCATCAGCAAAATTTGCGTTTCTGATGAAAAAAGCTGATTCGCCGAACTGCAGTGAGTGCAATCAGATCGAGGATGTGCAACATTTGCTGATGGAGTGTGTTCGGAACAGGAATGAGAGGGAGTCATTGCTGAAAGATTTAAAGCTCAATAAGCTGGATGTGGGCTTAATACAATCGATTTTATCTCGACCAGCTTCAGAGGAAGCTAGAAAATTATGTCGATTAATAGCAGTTCTGCAACAGTGACTCTTTTTCCTTTATGTATAGTATATTATTAGAATACTTATTATCGTTAACGTGTCGTTAACCTTATAACTTAATACTCTAGAATTCTTAAAGGTACGATGGGGTTGCCATATCGGTATCGATAAAAACCCCTAAACAAATAAAGAGAAAAAAAAAAAAAAAAAATTCACCCTGTATAGTAGTTTTATCAATATAATTCGTTTCATGACTTCCCATTTCGACAACTAAACAAAAGACATGCGAAACAAATGCCTTTTCGCCACTATTTTATCTTCATACTTGCAGTCCCGTTTCGACACCTATATATTCATATCAACTGTTTTTTCTCCGTCTTTGTTTTGTCTCGATTCAACCCTGTCCGTTTCTATTTAACCTGTTTTACGGCAACTCATAACAATATACTATTTATGAATTTTCATCATCGTTACCGTTGTTATAAGGTCACTTTGCATAACTAGACAAAGAGACTTTAGGGCCTCCTAAAGTTCCTTTTTAGTGTCCGCAGTAACTTGTCATACGCCAACAATATTTTTATAACATGAGGCCTTTTTTTTTTAGCAGAGCGGGGGGGACTGTCAGACTCATACTGACTAATATCCACGTTGTACCTACTTCAATAGCCCTTTGCATTCCGGGGTCACGGTAAATCGGAAGACAACATTATAATATGAGGTCTTAGATAAACAACGTAAAAAATCTATTCTTAACCTTAATTCGCTTCCCTGTTCAAGCACAAAGTGCTTTAAGTGCCTTTTATAAAAGAAAATAATACCCATTTAGGTACTTATAAAGGGAAACACTAAGAACATTCTTATTCAATTATTTATTGTTTACTGTTCTGTAACAGATTTCTTAGACATGGATCTTTTGAAATGTCGTAAAGGGATCTTGAATGGATATACCCTTGTCTATGTATGCCTCCTTTGATCATAAAATATCTAGGTTCCAAAGAAATGGGTTATAAAGATGACAATACTGCTAGTGGTAATATTTTCATCCATTTTCTGTGCTCGTATGAATGTATTCTCGATGATGAGATGTTTACGGCCCCGGAAGAAATCTCGGTAACAATATGAAAGGATTTTTTTTTCATATATATCTTTGCCATTTATCTAACAGCTTGTTAGGCAGATAACAGGTATCTTTTCTCGGACCAATATAGCAAGTAATAAATTGACTGTAAGTTTTAGATCTGATTTTTCCGAAATCCTTGATTCTAATTCGATGCTAAGATTTGGTCCTATCCAAATTATAAACCCAGAAGGCAATGAAAAGTTTTATAAAAATAATGTCTTTCATTTCATTGTTAAGCCAACACATTTCCGTCAATTATTCCTAATCAACTAACTTTTTTCTCGGAAGCTTACATGAGCGTGAAAATTATGACAAAAGAAATATTATTCATTACCTCATTTTTCTAATAATAACTTTAAAAGCTACGGGCAAAAGAGATTCGCGTTGAAGTTAAACACTTCCCGCTGGGAACGTATTATAATAAAAGTATGTACAGTCCTAACCTAGAACATGGCCGTCGTATGTTTTGAGAGACAGAATATAAAACTAGTTTTTTATAGATATAAGGTTGACAATACAGGACAAAATCCTAGCGCGGGTGTGCTTACAAAGATTTAAAATCACATATACCTACAAATGGAACAACTATAAGCAGGCCACACCAAATATTTGTTACGTGTGGGAATCGAACCCGCGACACCACATAGCACACCAGCCAATCCAAACTTTGAAACTATCGCCCCAATACTACTTTATATTCCATAATTTATTTTATGATTGATGATGACTGAGATATAGTTTCTATGACTATCGTGTGTACAAAACTTTTTCAGGAGTGTAGTTTCCTGGTTTCAAATGGAAATATTGTAATTCATGAAATTCATGTGGATGGAACTTTAGTGATTTGCCGGCAAACCCTTAAGGTGTTGATAAACTTCAGCATTCAGTTGTAATGATTCTTGTAACATTACAGAAAAACTTATGAGAGTTTACTAACGAACATTCTAACGAGCATTTTGCAGAGCCAATTATCAAGTCTGACAACTTCACGAAGAAAAATTTTTTGACGACCATCGACTAAAGCGTTTGATAGAAAGATCCTGAAAATGTTCTTAGATAATGTTTGGCTCGTACTTGGCTCGAATCGTTGTTCAGTTCGACAAAATAAAATTTAAAACGGCGAATTTTAGATGTTCTGTTACAAGTGAATGCTCAAGTCTATCAGCACCTTTATGATCCCTTAAATACATATTCAACTATGTTTGAATATATTCTCGTCACGGTTGCGTTGCTAATCATATGTTATTATTTATCTCATCCCCTAAATGTGGTGCGGCGTGACACAGGTTTATCAAAGGTTGGAGCACCATGTATATGTAGAATTTATATGTAAATTAAACTGGGATCGCCAATTTGTTTGTCGTAGCCGAGTGGAATAGGACATCTAGATGAATTTGTAGAGGCACTGGTGTCTAATACATTATATTTAACTCATAATATTCTTCATAATTTTGTTATTCGTCGTCGCGTGTCATTTTTTTTTCTTCACTATCAGAGTCAAATTAGATTTTATCTAACCTACATCAACGACCGTTAATATAACAAATTGTATTTCTTTATTCGGAGATTAGAAAAAGTAGCTTTTTTTCGGTAAAATCAAGAAAGGTGCTGACATTTTCCGTTCCGGATTTTCCCAAAGTGAGAAATAAAATCAAAACCCAACCCAAGAAATCCTGCTGTTCTAAAATCATTTTGTAATATATGAATTGATATATTTGTTTACATATAAGCGGGGTGCAGCTTTGCTCGGGTGGAACTTCGCAGTGATTTGCATTTAAAGTACCTTTCAGGGATGGCCGTTTGTGGGCAGCATATACCTACCTATACATTAAGGGGGATTTAGATTGCATTGGTACATAGATAGCTGTGGATATGTATAGGTAGTAAGCAATAACATTGTAAACAGTCCGTGATACTAAATAAAACAGTTGTGTCCACCAATATATTACAATGTAGCCAGAGCTAAAATAGTAACTCGATTTTATGAACTCCTGTCACTCGCTATATTTTATTTTATACCGAAGTTTCGTTTCCGAAAAACGTTATTTTTTTTTATTGTTAGAAATTATTGTCTCAAATAAATTCAATGTAAAGTTTTTATAACTAAAGTACCTAATTAAATCTCCATAAATAAAATCAACCCCTTTAAATTAAACCTTTATAAATATAAGCAAGATGAAAAACCGTTAGCAATATAACCCACAGATTAGAAGCAGCAATAAAAATTCTTGAAATCTCCGTGGCATCATTAAAATGGTTTGTTTCAGTAGACATTCATCAGGCGGTAGTTTAATTAAAACGAAAGTCTTGTGGCAACACTTTTTGCTGTTGACTGACCCAACAGGGTAATGTGATTACAGGATGACGAGGAATATTTTAAATGGAGTGTTCATATTATATTTTGTTTGAACTAGGGAAATGAGATGGAAGATATCGTCCCTTAGCTTACAACACCGCATAAGTCATTTTTATCAACTTTACAGGAGACGAAAAAAACTGTCTATTTAAAAAAATTGGTGGATTTTTTCTGTTATTACTTAATAAATACCCTAGTTAGCGGTTCAGAAATAATTATTTATACTTATTTTGACGATTTACTTTATTTTAACTTTTATTTTATGACTTGAGCTGTGTTGACTGACTATTTTATTGGATTAAGGCGGTGTTGTTTGCGGAAATGTTAGGGAATAAGGCATTAATAGATGTTTTTTAAAGAATTGTTTATTAAGAAATATTTCAAGAATAATTAAAAAACGTGAAAACATAGGTTATTATATTACGTTTCCTAAAAGAAATGAAATACATTTTGAAACACCGCATAAGTTAAAAAAGATAGTTAGTAAACACCGCTTAAGTAAGTGAAGATATTTTTTAGGCATCATTTCTTTCTATATTAATAAGCGTAAATCGATTCATATTACTTTATTATATAGCTTACCTATCAGTCTTATATTAAAACTTCTTGCATAGAACTTTCAGCGATAAAACTCACATAAAAATTAAAAAATCACGGAGCACGAGGTACTTGTACGAGAAAAGTATGACAAATTAACGACTTGTGCGGTGTTGCGAGGCCAACCGACTTGCGCGCTGTTCTACTTTTCGATTTACGGGTTCTGATTGGCTGAAATCTATATCATGTGACCAATGGTTAGACGCGCAATGAGCAGCTCTATCTAAAGGCATTCAAATGTAAAAATCGCCAACTTTCGACTTGAGCGGTGTTGTAAGCTAAGGGACGTCAGTAGGAACTTTCTTTTTTGTTTTAGGAATTTGTAGGTAATAAGTGTCACCATTTATTTGTGAAGGTATCCATCAAACCGCACTAGAAATTCTGCTTGGTGCATTATACCACACAATACACAGTGAGAAGGTCTGTGTTCAAAAAGTGGAACATCCCATGAGTCCGTCAGTCCGTCCGTCGTTATTATCAAAAATAATTCGCTACCCCCACCGAATAATATCGTAATCGATAAATTCAAATTTTACAGGAAAAATAAAACAGTGTTTTTTTATGATTATTGTAAAAATTATCCAACCTAAGAGAATGATTTATATATCAAATGAAAGTTAATTTTTTATAGAATCATTCTAAATAAACATATTAAGTTTTTATTTTATTAGGACCGAGTTATTAAAGAAAATATATTTTACTGGATACGTTAGAAAAACATTATTTCGCAACAAAACATAACGATATTATTCGCGTAAAAACAAAAAGACAGCGTGCACAATAATAGTATACTACAATGTTATTCGTTAAACAATGACATCCAAACATAAACGGTAATTGACTGTTACTGGGATTTTCGCCTATAAAATATACATTTTAATTTTTATTATTGTTTGAATACTATTTTATTCTTAAATTGCCTGTTAAGTAATACCCATTATTAGAAATATAACTTTCAATAAAACTATGGGTTTCTGATAAAATAACACTCATCATCATCATCGTCAGCCGGAAGACGTCCACTGTTGAACATAGGCCTCCCCTTAGACCGCCCCGCCAAACGACAATTCGCTACTTGCATCCATCGGTTGCCCGCAACCCTCACGATATCGTCGGTCCACCTAGTGGGAGGCCTACGCTGCGTCTTCCGGTCCGTGGTCGCCACTCGAAAACTTTTTTTCCCCATCAGTCGTCAGTTCAACGAGCGATGTGGCCTGCCCATTGTGTCACTTCAACTTGTAAATTGTATTAGCTACGTGGGTGACTCTGGTTCTTCGCCGAATATCCATGTTCCGGATTTTTATCCCGCAAAGAAACTCCGAGTGTCTAAAAGGCCAGCAGTGAAAGACCACGTTTCGGAGCCCTACGTAATCACTGGCAACACACGCTGGTTAAACACCCTTGTCTTGAGACAGTGTGGGATTCTGACGAGAAGATATCACGTAGCTTCCCAAACGCTGCCCATCCGAGTTGGATTCTTTGGGTGACCTCATTGCAGTATAACTGAACAATATGTCCAAGGTAAGTATAATGGTCTACAACTTCGAGAGTATCATTCGTAACAACAACCGATACGGGTGCCACATGGACGTTCGAAATGATTTTCGTCTTGCCCATGTTCATTTTAAGGCCGAACCGTTGGAAAACGATACTGAGGTCGCTGAGCATAGCATCGAGGTGCCCCAACGATTCTGCCATGATGACTGTAATCATCGGTAAAACGAAGGTGACTGATATATTCACCATTGATGTTGATGCCGAGTCAGTTCCATTCCAAGAGCTTGAAAACGACCTACAACGCGGTCGTGAACAGTTTTGGAGAAGTAACGTCTCCCTGTCTCACGATTTACTGCAATTGCTCTCTTCTTGAAGTCGGATGGACATGGTGGCGTTTCTATACAAACACTTCAACACTTCGATATACCTATAGTCGATATGTCGTCGTTGGAGGAACTGCAATACTGCCCAGGTTTCAAATGAATCGAAGGCTTTTTCATAGTCCACAAACGCTAAACATTATGGCCGATTATACTCCTCTGTCTTCTCTATAATCTGGCGGATCGTGTGTATGTGGTCTATAGTACTAAAATCTTTTCGGAAACCGGCTTGTTCGGGAGGCTGGAAGTCATCAAACTTGCGTTCGAGACGGTTCATAATGACTTTTGAGAACAGCTTGTATACATGGCTCAGAAGTGAGATTGGCCTGTAGTTCTTCAACAAGGCGTTGTCACCCTTTTTGAAAACAACCTGTGTAGTACCTTCAAATATGACGGAATTAAATAACTTCTAGAGGACTAAAAGTACCGGTTTTCCATCCGCTCTCAGAAGTTCAGTTGTGATTCCGTCCTCACCCGGCGGCGCCTTGTTATTCTAGAGCTGATTAAGAGCCATTCTAATCTCATACAGGCTGATGTCCGGGATAGCCTCAGTGCAGTGTCGAGGCAGTTTAGCTTTTGCGTCTCGAGCTGTACCGACACTGGGTGTTGATGTGTATAAGTGTCCGTAAAACCTCTCAAGCTCTCTCAGAATCTCCGGTTTCGTCGAAATGATGCTGCCGTCATTAATCTTCAGCTTCGTCATTAAAATTTGGCTTTGCCCAATAGACGAATTCTTTGCGAAGACTTTTGAGCCCTGGTTCCGCTCGATTGCCTCTTTGATCCGTGCCGCACTAAAGGCACGCAGGCCACGTCGCATTGATTTAGAGATTCGTCTATTGAATTTGCCATATTCCAACATATCAGCTGAAGATTGCAGCCTCATCTCGGTCCGGTCTTGCATCAACTTGATGGTTCCGTTCGAGAGCTTTAGAGGTTTATTGCGGCGCGGGGTCTTAAAGAACTTGGACCCCACAGCTTGGAAAGTTTCCACCAACCCATTGTTAATATCGTCCACAGTTTCGCATTCGGTTAGGCACTGGAAGCGATTGTGCAGTTCGAGTTGAAAGTCTTCGGGTTTCTGGATGTGGGCAGGACCAGGTCGGAGCGTGGACTTCACCAGACGAGACCTTTCAAGTTTCACATTAATATTCAATATGCATCTGACCATTCGGTGATCGCTAGCGGTTTTTACCTTGGGGATCACAGAGACATCACTGAATATTCGCTTCTTGGTTTTCATGATGAAGTACCATCGGGCTCATCCACATCTACCTTCTGGATGGCCGCTTCTGGAAGTAGGAGTTCATTAAATGAAGTTCTTCCTTTTCCATGAAGTCGACCAGTCGCTGGCCCCTATGGTTTCGCTGCCCATACCCAAATGGCCCCACTCTCAACTCATCGTCATTCCGTGCGCCCTTCACGTTGAAGTCCCCATAACAACGGTGAAGTATGTTTCGGAGGTATGTATGGCCTCGGATATCTCCTGATACAATGCACTTACTTCATCATCAAAATGTGTCGAGGTCGGCGCATAATAATATACCTGTATGACCTTTAACGAATACCGGTTGATTATTGTAAGTATAAGGTGTTTGTTACCCTACTCGACAAACTGTCGACTTTCATAACGTTGTTGATGAGGGACCTGCGGACGAGAAATCCAACACCAACCTGGGATTAACGGTCTCCTTCCCGGTAGAAGAGCATGTTGCCGGAATCTAGAACTATCGTATCCTGACCCTCTCTTCGGATTTCATTGCATTTTGCTCAATTCTTCCTCCAGCTCGATAATCTTCTCATCGGTCGTCAGTGTGCGGATTTTGTGTGTTACCAGGACCAATGTCCGTTGAGGGGTGGTATGCCACATACTCGATATTATTCTATCTCTTTGTTTATCATTAGGAAAAAAGAAAGCGATGCGTAATGCATAATAGATAATACAGCAATCGTAGATTGAGTGTAGATATCACCTCGGTAAACTATTGCAAAAGTAATTGCTATTTTAAAAAAAATACGTTATTAAATAGTAACCAGCATTACCGTACCTTTGAAATAAAATCTCGACAGGAATAGTATTGTTAAAAAATATTACTATAGAACGAGTTTGCTGTTCATACTCGATAATATCGTTATCGTAACATATTGAAATTCTTATTAGCAGTGCTATCCGTAATCACCAGAAGCGATGTTATTCAAGTAAATAAGTACAATAAATCTGTAACGGAATATTAGGGCTATGGTTATTAAAAAAATACTAATTTGTAAAGTACTCGTAGGAAAAATGTGAAAAAAATTGACAAGGTGTAAGAGAGTACCTACATGATGAATATGCAATAAAACGCAAAGTATCGTTATATCACATTACGATATTATTCGGTGGGGGTAGCGAATTGACCCGTACTTATTTTTTTTACGTAAATCAAAAATTACGAACATAGGTCGCTTTTGAATTTTGGTGTATTTTATCTTCGCAAATATTCACTGAAAAATACACATTAGAAACCTATAAATATATGTGCCTTCTACCTGTGTAGTGGTTTGCGGCGACGATGGTATGCCTCTGTCGCCGCATTGCTTACTCAAAATTAAACGTAGGACTCCAGTTCTTAATCCTCTACGTCCGGTGCCCATTAATTTATGCTAAATGCTGGCGGTATTACCCGCCGCTCGTGTAAACATAATGCCGTCCGATGCATTGAGGATAGAATTTAAATGTAAATTTGTACTTTTTGCCCATTCACGCCGCTTTTTTGTAACGCTGCCATTTTGATGATTCAAGGTTGAATTTGTATGGAATACTTTGAAGAGGGTTTTTATGTTACCCGGATGATTTGTATACGTGAACGAGAGTCGTTTGCTGATTCAGCGACGCCTTTATTTACCGAAATTATATTATTTATATTGCTATCTTTAATTTATGTAAGTTACCCAGACACCAATTTTCGATTCAATCTGCTTTTCTTGGCTCTGTCTCCAAAATACAGCTCAAACCATGCAAACACTACAAACAATGTATTATTTTGTTCATTTTGAACGTATTCAATAAGGTATAGTTTTCTGCTACAATATGAGATAGAACAGAGCGCAGTTTTATACTCCTCCCGAGGCGATAAAATGTATCAATGGCGACAATTCTTCGGCAAACAACGATAAATTCGTTTCGATGTGTATCCTATCTAGGCTACTACTATTGCCACCATTTGTGGCAATATCTTCTTTATATTTTCTATTTACACCGATAAGTCATCCATTTACAACATCATTTTGTGTTGGGTATGTGTACCTATCTTTTCAAATTGTCTCTTTCAACAGAGGAAAGTTTTACTACCTGGACCCTAGGTTGCCGTAAATAACGTACTTGTAGGCTATGTAGTAGCTACGTCTTCTCAACTATCCTGAATAATTAGTTTTAAAAATAGTTTAACACATTCGTTTGCATCAAACGAATCATTCTTTTTATTCGTATTGTGTGTATAACCATTTCCACAGCTATTAACTTGTACTTCACTCTGCTCTTGATTTGTGTATTTTCTAACAATAATGTTCTGCCTATATGCGGTTTTCGTGCTATCCGATGAGCCCAAATGACCTCAGTCCGAAAATGTACGAGTACATAGAGCGAGCGTTGCGTGCGTGAGTTAGATTTACGATGGTTCGACGAGATCGAAAGATTTGGCGATGTCGGAGTAATCCTGGCTCGTGCGTTGGGCACGTTTGCATCGTCAAATAAGTTTGCTTTGTCCTCTTGGTACGAGGGCCCTCCGGCGACGGCCCACAGCTTCGCACTTCCCTACGTGATCATTACGCGTATGGTGCTTCCATTCATTTTGCTCAGCTAACGAGACAACGTATTCTATTCGAGACTGATTGTTTATAGCGCACAAATTGTGCGATATGCATCAAGCAATAACTGTACAAATAAATAATAATTTCGAGCGTTATGTAAAGGTTCTTCTTTTACGAGCGCAGAATTATAACTCGTAGGTTTTATTGCACAATCAAATTGTAAATACGTTTCAAGAGGGGCCTTTCATAGTATGAGAGCAATATTGGAGATAATAAAAACATAACGTATAAAAATATAAATTGCGTAGCACTCGTACCAGGTGCCTCGATGCGTGAACACTGGGGTTATTATCAGCGCGGGTTCCGTCCCAAAAACCCTTTTCCCCTTAGCCTTCTAACCGGAAACCGGAAAACCCGTATTCAATGGGTTATCGCTGGAAATTGTGATTTCGAAAGCGTGTGAGTTTTACACCTCGTATTTTACAATTCATCGCCCTAGTGCTTTTGAGATAAAAAAGCACTTCGAGATGAATTGCTCTGGATTTCCCTTGCACACAGACCATCTGTGACAGGATTTCCTTTTGTAGACATTTTACTGAAAGGTAAAGGCATCAGAAATATTTGTAAAAAAATCTGCTTTGTTAATCCGTTACTTTTTTCATTTGACTTTCATGAATAGCCCACACAATATATCATGACGCAATATGTAAAACATTTTGTTACAAATTAGGGATAAAGCAGAAAAAAAAACATGTCCACATTCAGCCTGGGGCATGAATACGAAATGTTAATATTACAGGCATTCTGTTAACACGGAGTAGCGTGGCCGTCCGTTACAAAGAGTAAACAACGTAAACAGACAAGTTATCCGCGGCGTGCACGCTTCGCTCTCGTCTCGCGCACGCTCCGCTCCCGTCTCGCGCTCACATCGCTCCCGTCTCGAACGCGCCACGTCGCACCATTTTGTTTCAGCTAATTAACGTAGGATTGTCACAGTCCCCCGGGGACCTTGTTAATGTACCTATGTGTTGTACAAAATGTCTAGCTAGGGGTTAAATTAATATTGTTGGCAGAATTTTTGGGGTATATTTTTTGGGAATTTGCGGCAGGGCGATAGTGGAAAATTATTATGGTTGTGTTTACTGTGACCTCAATAAGGTTGTTAAATTAATCCTGAGAAAATAAGTTACAGACGGACTGCATTATAAATGTGTAGGTTTTTAGAAATGGTTTATTTCAAAGTTTCATGTAGCACTCATGTTTATAAGCGTCAAGTATTTTTTGTCACATGACAACTTTTAGTACTAAAGTATGTTGTTTAGCAGTGCATACCATTTTACAAACCTCAGCAAGATTTACGCTATAACAAATTTAAGTGGGAGTGTAAAACATTTTTTTCCCTTTTAGCACAAAACGTGATCACAGTAATATAACTTTTATTCTTGGTATAAAAATTCTCAGCTTGATATATGACGCTGTAAATCATTCCTTTTACAGTAATAATTCTTTTAAGACAGACACACTACTTTGATGCAGTGGTTACAAGAGCGACAGGCGACCGCGAGGTCCTGCGTGAGATTCTCAGTTCCCTAGAGGGTTGAAGTAGATATTGTCAGATTTTTTTCGGAGTTTTAGGAAACTGTTACATGAAATATAAACGTATACATAACATCACACCCTAATATCAAAAAGGTTCAGTAGAGGTTTTTTTTATCTCACATGGGGCATCGGAATACAGACCATACATACGCATGAGCATACAACTTTTTTTTTAGCATGGCAAAATCGTCCAACGAGTCCTCCCACCCAAGGCAGGGCGGGAGGGACTGTCAGACTTGTACTGACTAAAATCCACGGTGTCCTTCAATAGCCCTTTACGTCCCGGGGTCACGCTAGCTTGTTGGTCCCGCGACCAAAAGCATTAATTTACCTACCATTTTTTCTGCGCCCTTAGTGGAGCGGAAAGGACTGTCAAACTTTTACTGACTAAAAATCCGCCCTGTTAACGTTGCAGGGTCACGGTTACGGTTCCGCAAATTTTATCTACCCTACCCCTTAACTCGACGTCATATATTAACTTTGTAAAGTGCCGCCAACTTCTGCCAGCAATATAAATAACACTTAACGCACTGAACGTCGAGGGGCATGGGGTCACACAGGCAGTTACACAATTTCTTCATTGCCCCTTTGGGGGTAGAAATGACCGCATTACCTATAAGTATTTATGTAATAGAGCAGCCGTCACATGGATAAAAAATTGCGAACATTTTACCGTAAGCCGAAATAAATGGCCTATTATGTAACAAAAAAGTGTTTGTGAGAAATTCGTAGAAAAAAAAACTGTTTTGAATGTTACTTTTTTATATCTTCCATTTACATAAAGTTTTCCAGCTCTCTTTTCTTTGGAAGTATCGAACGAATCAAGAAAACTAGGGCTCTTTCAACAGAAATTGCGATTCCTAATTAGTTGCAAATTGGTCTCACAGATATTGAATGTCGAACAAAGTTTCAATTTTATCATACTGCGAAAAGTTTACTTACACTCTTTCTTTTCTCCCTCGACTACAGTTAGGTATATCTCACTATCTGTCTACTTTATGCTTCACTTTTTTCGTAAGAATTACGTGAAAAAGACCTCATTTGGATCCACACGTGTCACAAGTAAGTAAAAGTTAATTTTATGATACAAATGATTAGTACCTAACAAAATAAAAGAGAAAGATCAAAAGTCTATAAAATAAAGGCAACTTTACGACAACCTTAGCAAATATACTTAGTAAATACTGCAATAGGAAATACAATCATATATTTTGTGTGTAATAAAAAAAGTAAAAAGAAACACTTTACGTCGGTGACAAAACAATATTTTGATAGGTGTTCTGGTTTATTGCCGACGCGTCGTATAACCGAGGCGGAACGTTACCCAGCGGTAGATCGTATAAAAGTTGTAAAACGGTCGTGAACTAACTCTAACTTATTTACCTGCCTCCTATTTACTTATTTTATTTCTAGTTTTACGCTCCGCACCCGAATCACTCATTATCCTGTTTTGATAATAAAGAAATAATATGAAGACGATATATAGGTAAGTTCTCTTTTATGTATTGGCACTTGAAGGTATTATATTCATCGAAGTGGATATTTGTCTGGGCTTTACTTAAGAATTTCGTGGAAAATTTTAACAGCCATCTCAATATTCTCTCCTTTGTTAATATCGAGTTGCCGGGTGCCAGCCGCTCCATTACCGCGACAGTGTACACAAACAAGACATTTAATAACACGGATATTAAATAACAAGTCACGGATGTTAATAAAACAATTTATTTATTTAATCTCGGCAATGTAAACTTACAAAATATATTACAGACAGTGAACAGGATATTTTGGCACGTGTTGCGAGCTCTCAAACGTTTCTGATAGATACCAATTACCTACAAGTTTAAGGCGTCATCTCCACGAGCGAGGGAAACACTGCGTGTCCGTCCATTTATCGTCGGAGAATCTCCACGACGACCGTTTATTCCGCCAGCGTATCGTCACGGAAACGCCGCGCGGGCCGCGCGTGAGCGAAGACTCGCAACGGAATCGCTGCGCGCCACCGACGAGTCGTTGTGTTATAGTTTTGTTTTGTTTTGTTTTTACTACAGACTGGTAACGCGCTCGTCGCGGGCGCGCGGCAATTCCGTTGCGAGTCGTCGCGCGCCCGCCGCGCGCTCGCTGCGAGAGCGCTACGAGCTCGCGGCGATACGACTAATGTCACACATTGCCACTCGTCGCATCGCCGCGATAATATCACCGTGTGGAGACGCGTTCATGGAGCGTGTATGGAAATACGTGACACAACGATAATATCGCCGCGATTCTCTCGCTCGTGGAGATGGCACCTAATACGTAGAATATCATGTCACAAATGATAATGCTCTCATGTCATGATCGGTTCGTTAAACTTCGTCTTCCAATTAACACTAAGTTTACACCCAATTAACTATAACGTAAATGTCTTTAATTATTATTAAAATTTTCCACAAGTCAATTTACTTTGATCCATCTTCATTATAGTGAAAATCAAATTATGTTAAACTTATTTTTTATCCGTTGTAAATTTTCCTAATTATTAAATCTACTCTGGCAGTACCACTGTATCGATTTATTTACAGATTAATTTAACTGGAAATATTAACAATCTCTTATTCTATTTTTAATGAAATGTCAATTTATTCTAATCGATTCATAGATATAAAATATCGATATATCTACTAATTTTGTAACTCATTTTTTCAAATCGATATTATAAAGGTATACAAGACTTAAAAATCATGGATTAGAAAATTATTTCAGATGCGCCAAGTGTGTAGTTTACACGTTCGTTTGTCTTATACTAAATCGTAAAATTTGGCACACGTCAAAGGACGCTACAAATCATGATTCAGTACCAAAAGACTTCGTTGGAAACAATATCAAATGTTTGTAACATCGGTTCGCTTACATTACAACAGCACTTAGCCTATACAAATTAGATATGAATTTATTTACAATAATATATCGTAAACATCTACTCTACTCGAGTCGACAAACGAACCTTCAGCTAGTTTGAACATTCACAGCAGGTTGCGGGGCCACTGGTGTCGCGACTTGCGCCAGTCGTTGGCTTCGGGGAGGCAGGAGCGTCCGCCGCGCTCGCCTACACGTCGCTGGGGGGCGAGGCGGCGGGCTCCGGCCGCTAGTGCAGCTGACTCTTGGTGCTGAATCCGTAGTGAAGGTAGGGGGAGCCGGCACCGTCGCGAGTGCCCCCGGGGCCCCCAGGCCCGCCGCCCGCTCCCCCGCCCGGACACTTCAGCGCTGACCGCAGCTCTGACGCCATCTCTGAACACAGCGACGCCTGCGCATGAAACTAGGCCTTAAAAGATACCCCAAACTAGCTTATAGTAATGCTCTGTTGGATATTGGCCTTTCCAATTGGACATCCTTTTACTGGATCCTCAACTATTCTCACCCACCACCAGACTCGCTAAAAATATCTTAGCTGGCATAAAGTCTAAGTTTGCCTCACTTATAGTATGCCAATTCATAGTTTTCACTGAAGACTACATACCCCAAAAAGTCATTGAAATCATCGAATATGATCACCCCATAATAATTACATGTACTGAATGAATAACATACCTCCTCTTTCTGTGATCCAGGCAGCATTAAAAACACAAAACCATAGTGAGTTACAATCGAGCGAGTTACTGTAGTAACAAATAAGAAGGCAGAGCACATTCCGAGAATCAATTAATAACTTTGAAACTCAATGAAAAATAACCGTCAAGTTAGTTCTTAATTAGCTTCAATACCCAACTAAAAGTTCCCGAGCCAAGAAAACAAACACAAAGAAATCAACACACTTTTGTTCACTAATTACTGTCTCACTAGCTTCTACCAAACAAATGTAATAAGGTACATTGCAAAAATATTACCTAAATTATTTTAAAAATAAACCTAGAACAAAAACAAAAACACAGTTAATATTTTAAAATAAACGAAGCGAAAAAATAATAAACATGCAACTGTCCGAGAATTTGCACATTTATCCGAAATCGTAGATAAATTAATGGCGAATATAATGTTAATTAATGTTGCCCGTCGAAGTTCGTTGCTGACCGGAAAAATATGAGCTTCCGGCAATTTTCCGGTGAAGAATATTATTTGCGTGGACGCGTTGGACATCCAGTCTCCACAAAGGACAACATCATATTATATACAAAAAAGGTCGGTCGGCTACAAATATTTGTAAGGGCTACATTGCATACACTGTCGGGGCTACATCAGGAAATCAGAAAGATCTGAAGGTTTTTCTGATGAAACGATTACCTACGACAGCTGGGATGATAAAAATCAGAAAAAATAGTCTCCTAATAAGTAAATGCACAGTAATATTATGCCGAACCCAATCTCAAAAAAAACTAACTTTGAAGGTAAACACTGTTAGAAACTTTCTAGTTAATACTTCCTGGTTTGGGGGGTCCGAGCGTTTCCGTTCGGATAAGATTGAATCAGACGGATTTGACGGAGATTTATCTCAAAGAGATCGTATACCCACTTAATGTATATAAAATAAGACTCACCCGTTCATCCACGGCGACTTTACGCGATTTCCAGACGAACTCGCAGACTGCTATGACGCACGCGACGCCCATACCTCCCATTAGTACCACGAACACTCCGCCAACGTTCGCTAGTCCTAGCTCGTTAGCTGTCGATGACGATTTTGATGTTTCGTCCTGTGTGATTAAAGTTCATTAGGATATGAAACATATTGGTTGAAAGTCAGGTTTTAGTTCATTTACATAGCCAGAAAACGTTGGCCTCTTATTGGAACTAGCTCAATAAAGTGTCCTTTATGTGGCTTTGTAAATTACGTGTTATTTCTTGAAGACACATAAAATACATTTAAATTCAATAAAATTCCGAGACTAAAATAACAACAAAAATGGATTTAGATGTTCCTCCATTGAAAATTATTGGAAACAGCTAATATTAGGACAACATTACTTTTAATAGACTCGACACGTTTCTCAAACATTGTTGTTATTTCAATCGCAAAGTTAGTTTTGATCTACAGCGCCAGTAGCGGCCCTTATTTTATTTTATTTGGTCATGATTGAAACATAGTTGAATATACGTGACACATCCTTGCCCTTTTATATCCTTTATAATGCCCATAAACGTTTACTGACGGCTCCTGACGTTTCCCGAACAAAAATGCGAGAAACAAGGAAAATTATTCGAGTTCTTTCGATGCTGTTAAGGAAGAACGATGGGTTTTAATGAAAATTCTTCCTTTGAGGCTGCTTTCAGCATTTTCAATACGCCAAGTTGAATGAAGCTAGACTAAAGAAAGCTCCTATTAGTTAAATAAGCTTGTTGTTAAATGAACTTGCGCCGATTTCTTTTATCATAGCTTATTTTCTTATATTTCTAAGATTCTTTTACCTTAAAAGAGTCACATTTTGTAAATAGGCTTTGAATATTAAGTAAAACCCCAAAAAAAAAACGATAACTCGGAATGGTCTAACCGTTAAACTCCGTAGAGCAAAACTACGGTAACTACGAGTGGCTAACGACGTCGTTCTCCCTTTACTTACCCTACAAGACCCTCCGCCACGTTTCTCTTTCCACCATTTCGTTTTCAGAATGTGCAATTTTCCTTCCTCCTGCAGTTTGAGAACGGCCCCGCTTATGGCCGTACGGTACGGCGAGTCTAAAAACAATTTGAACGAACGTTAAAAGTAATAAAGACGTGGAGGTATGTAACTGGCTGTAAATAAAAGTTTAACAGTTTGACTTTATAGAGCGATGTCTAATTGTCTATGGTCTTCATATGATTGTGAAAGGTTATAATAGGCTATTAATATTTTTTTTCGCTACCTAATAATCTGACTAACCTGATCCAATTTTCTACAAAATTACGTGAGATTGCTATCTCCCATTCTATGAGGTTTTTGTAAAATAAATATTTAACAGTCAGTCAAAATTCAGGTTAGGCATTCATAAACTAACTGTTGCACTATTGTGTTTGACTATGATCCATAAATATATATATCCCTCAAATGTCCGATCCAATATTAAATACTTCTGCACACGAATGTCGACCAACCTCCCTCACAAAAGTAGATATTGGTACAAAACTACGTTTTTGCCGATACAGTTACAAAACTTTTCTCATTATTCCGAGCATAATAAGTATGAATTGTTTGAACTGTAGTTTTGACCGTTTATAGTAGTTTTGCACAAATGAATGGAATTATAACTTTTCCATTTATATTTTGTGGAAATAATTAAGATTGTTTTTATGGCAACAGACACGGCGCTTACGTAATGAGAAGCTGCCCCGTTGGAGAAGAATAAAATTATATGTAAATTACTTACTGGGAGGCATAGCAATCCCGTATCCTTTAGAATCCAACATTCCTCCTACTTGTGTAAGGTCACAATTTCTCTCCACCACGTATTCGATGGTGGTAGACTCCATCAGGTAGGCATACGCGCCCTTCCCTCTAACCACCCTCTCTTCGCCCTCTTTGTTACTCGTCGCAAAAACTGACGGTCTGGCAGACTCCATGAATGACCACATGCGTTGGTATGTCGAGAAGTTTGAGTCCTGGTCAACAGAAAACATTCCACTAGGATGCAAAACAAAACTTACAAGGACTTTTTCGCTTGACCGACATTATTTGCATGAGGAAAACGAAAAAGGAAAGCAAGAAAAGGGATGCTTTGTTATCGTAAGAATGTTTCATTACTACTCACTGAAAACATAACATTACATTAACATTGATAAGTATTTCCTATTTATACATACGTAGACCTATCAATAACCAATCTCTTATGAAAACTCGAATAGACATTTTTAGCGTAGACCTTGTAGGCTCAATATGTCAAGTTTGTATTATAAAACACGGTACACGATAACACTCCATAAATCCTTGACATCATGCTTAACAACAGACTACAGGAACGTTTCATATTTATGAGGTGCTTGAGCCCCGCCTAAATTTATAAGGTAACACTCTAATACTAAACATTTATTCGAATAGGCCAAACTATATCAAAACCGTCATTTATTTAAAGACAAGTGTTAAATTTGAAAGCCAGTTTAAGTTTAAATTAAAAGGTTGAAACATCTTTCAGTGACTTTGAGGTTTGCAAATCTACCGAAGGAAAATTACGGGAATTAGAATTCGTTTCGTTAAGCTGTCACCACAGTCTGATAGAAATCGAGGAGAGTAATGGAGTGGATTACTTTTGGTGAAACGAATTGCCTGAAGATGTAATTTATTTTGTAATCGCCTTAAACATTTCGTTTCGTAAATATTTCTGAGTAAGAAGACAAATAAATAAACAGAATTGTTTGTGCCAACAAGCTACTATGCATCTCTTACAAATTATTCCGACAATTTGGCACCTACTAGAATGTACTCACCCTGAAAAACGCAGCAGTGGAACCACCCTTCAGTGCTCCATACTTTATCTTGGTCTGTTTGGCGAGATCTTCAGCGCTCTCAATGGGCGAGTCCATTCTCTCCACGGTCAGGAAAGCGGCCAGGTTAGCCGTGTACGAGGATATCATGATCAGGGTGAAGAACCACCACATCCCCGCCACCATGCGGGTGGATACCGCTCTGGTGCAAACAACAGTGTATTAAAAACAACAACTCCAACACAAGAGGTTACACTAACGAGCATTGTTAAAATAACTATGTTGACGTAGGACCTGCACTGAAAAGTCTGTGGCATTTCAAGTGTGTAAAAAATTGTGACATGAATATGGTTTCAGTGCAGTTCCAATTTCTATGAAATTGTGTATTTTAAGGTGTAAAATGCAGTAAATAAACGTGTATTTTCTAAATTAAACTAGACGTTCATTCCACATTGAAACTTGTGCAGAACCAGTAAATCACAATATCAATGTGCAATCAATATCTCAGTGTCGTAAGTATCTAACAAACTTTGATGCAGCAAGCTGTGGATACTGCACAAGCAAGTCTCGGGTGCGATCTCAGTACGTTGTCGAAACTAGTTGTTTATTTAGCTACTAAATCAACTGTATTTAGCTAAGTACTGTGAAATGGAAACCAAGGCTAGTCGAAGTAGCCGACACGTCTCTATTCAAATTGGGCGCTCTAGGCGACTACCGATGCTTGAAATTCACAAAGGGCTGTGGTCGCTTTGTAACTAATTAGTAAAAGGGAGTTCTTCATCCAAGCTCTGCAACTGAAGGCTACATTTCCGTTTTGTAATTACCGCCAGATTACTCTTCCACTAAATTTTACCCATTCTTATTATTTCTGATTACGTTAACAAACGACGACTTTGGTCCAATTTTGTTTTTGAGCAACGTGATTTGATTGTACTGTATCGGAAGTGTAGCCATCAGAGGCATAAGGGACTTACTTCGGCGCGATATCCGAACCTTGCTGCATCAAGGAGCCGATAGTGAACCACAGCGAGTTCAAGAGAGTGAACTGATTCTCCAGCACCGGCGGCTCGTCTAGGCAGTTCCTGGGGGCGTCCCACTCGTACGGGCTGAACCTGCGCCCAAATACTGCCCGTCATTCATTTACAATGTATCTCATGTGAACGCGCCAACTTACTACCGGAGGAATTTCAACACTGATTTTAGCAAATGCAGCGCCGCACAAACAAGTTCAGTTTGGCAAAAATATTGTCATAAAGAGAACTTAAATGGCTCACGCATATTTTAAAAATATTAGTACAGTAAATGTAATGCAACCCCATAGTGATAACCACTCAATTCTATTGAATAATATTTTTAATACTTGGAACACAAACATCAAGAACAGTGTGTACGCAATTAAATTCTAAGAAAGAGAAAAGTTATTTCTACATTTCAATAAAACGCTTCCAGAATTGAAATTCACTTGAGAGTAAGTTGGCGAATGATTGAACAACCCCTCTTTTATGTTCATCTTGTGGACTTCGCTGAGTTCACTATTTTATCACCAGAAATGAAATGCGTGTTTAGAATGCGAACCAAGTTTTATTAGTTTCCTCTCTTTTACAACGTTTAAAGCGAAAACATGCTTAATTTCATTTCCGGCAAAGAACTGCTTATTGGCAGTCTGGTACTAATAAAAGTTAATGTTAGGGGTCTTTCTAAATTATCTTACTTGGGCAAAAAATCACAGCTTTGCTGCATAAGAGATCCGATAGCAAACCACAAACAGTTTGCCAGAGAGAAAATATTTTCCATTTTCTCACCATCAGGAGTGTGCGTCGGATGCCATTCGTATGGAGTGAACCTATCGGACAAATACATTTAGCAACCTAATTACAGTCGGCACTCTTCCAAGCAGAGCAAGACGATGTTTCAACTCAAATATTCTCTTAGTTTTGTTGGCGCCATCTTCGAATTCAATCCATACACCGTAAAGTACGGTATGTTATACGCTGACTGTTGTGCATACATTGCCAATCAGAGTAATTTTTTATTCAAAGTGCAAATATTAATAAAGAGAAGAAATTGAAATCAATTTTCAGTGTATCTATTTCCATGGTCAGTATGTGATATACCCAGTGTGTCTACGAGTACGTACCTTGCCAGAATGAACAGCAGTACAGACACGCCGAGGTACGCGGTGGCCATATAAATCCAGACGTCGAGCGAGAGCGGCGATAGGAAGGAGAACAAGTTCGGTGGTTGCTTAATGGGCTTGCGGTAAAGCACGGAAATGCCGAGATTCATGAACGGCATTGTGAAGTCAACCACTTGCTCTCTGCACAAACGAAAATAACACAATGAATAGGGTAAATACAATGCGCTTCAACGCTCCACAAAAGGTTGCCGGTCCAATGGTAAGCGAGATGCAAACAATACTTCAGTGCATTTGTTTTTCTCTTCCAAAAATGCCCAAAATATTTTCTCAAATGGAAAAATAAGTGAGCTTATTATTAAATATTTTCATGAATACCTGTCGTATGTAATGGTGAGATCAGCGATGGCGAGGTCGGCTCGTTGTTCCAACAATTCCCTTATCATGCCGTCCCACTCTTTGGTCTCCCGGTTGTAGGACCCGTATCGACCGTCAGGCGCCAGCTTGAATGTATAATTGAAGCCCAGAATTTTAGATATCTCGTGAATGAGATCAATGGCGTAACCCTCGAACTGTGCGTTCCCCGTGAGCTTCTCGCTGGCCTCTCTCCTCATACAGTACGGTGAGCTCTAGGGATTAACAGAACAGATTACGTATGTAAATGTGTTAAAAAAGAATTACTACATCAGTAAACAGAGTTTACATACTTGGGGAATACACGTGAAATGAATTCGTAAACAGCGAGCCTGGAGAAACGCTCGAGTGATTTTTTTTATTTAAATACAGGTTTGTCTGTCTTCTGTGTTTCTGTTTAGGGCTTTGTATGTATCAAGTCATGAATACGGATATGTCTCGCATGAATGTTTTCTCTCAGGGAATATATTTTTACTGTGTGCCAGTCTACATAAATCCCCTTTTCGCTTCTCGAGAGAACATTCATATATATGTGCGATACGCTAATTTTGCCTTTGTGGGCCACGAGAGACCAGTAAAATGTTTCCGCTAGATTAATGCCTATATCTTGAATGTTATTTATAGCTTACCAAAATGGTTGTTACGATGAGCGTCTTATTTTGTAGTATTTCCACTATCTGCTTTTGGTTCTCGCCGTAAGACCGGGTGTAATTAACACCTTCTGAAGAGTTCCAAATTCCAGCTTTTTGCAGTCCGTCTCTTGTTAATTCAATTATATCCAGAGTGAAGTCGCTTCTGAATCCTTGATGGTCAAACTTTATGACTCCGGTTAAGCCTTTCATTTCGACCTGTTCATTGAATTAACGAGTTGAGTATTGTGGAAGTTATTTTGGTTATCAAGTTTACGGATCTATAATAATTAAGTTATATGTGAAAACTTTTGGGTCAAACGTACGATACAGTTTTAGTTGAGTCGCTGTCTTCGTTCAAAACAACTTATTGATTATTGTTAATTGAATATTTATTCAATTTCACCCATGAAACCATATTTCTATTCTGATTTGGTCCTCTCCACCGCCGCCACCGTTCATGAGGTTGATTTCAATGACGGGGGTTAAGTTTAATTACCGCTATTGAATTGCCAATATTGTCCCTATCAATTTAGTCTTCCATTACTACGCACGACGGCGTAGAACAGCTTGCGTACACTGAGAAAAACGGGCTACTTAAAATTGGCAAATTTGTAATGTACTGGCAGCCAGATACGTATAATGTGCTTTTCACATGAAAATTATAAGAGCCATACTTATAATGAAACGACACCATGTTAAGTAAGTATGCGGCATAATGCTCTGTAAAGACAATGTAAACAAGTTAATGAGGCCGCATCATGAAATTACTGTGCCCGCATTATTAACGTTTACGTATGCGGTTTAATGATGCCGCATATATATTAACAGAGCAGCACACGTAATTTATTTAACCCGGAACCAGGAAAAATGTATACGCTATACGAACGAAGTTATACAGCCGCATTATTTCAGTATCTAGGCTCTTTACAACAGTAACTGGTTTCCAAATCATTGCACTGACTCCGACTCATTAAGTAATGGTCCCGGTTACGTACATAATGTACGAGCATGGGTCGGGGATATGCCGATACGTTTTACGCACACTAGATAATTAATAATGTCTCCGCCTACATAATCATTTACGTATCCTGGCTCATTTTACGAACTCCGTTTACCTCCTGACTGTGTTCGGTGCGTATAATCTTTACGACGTCAGCCGCATCATGAAATTACTGTGGCGCACTCTTAACATTTACGTATGCGGTTTATTGATTCCGCACAGAGTAGCATAGCGTAATTTACTTAACCCGTAACAGTGGTAACGTATTGCTCAAAGTCATGATCCATATTTGAATATTTAAAAATGGGTCGCTAGATGGCGCTGTGCCGATGACGCGTCTTTCTGAATTGCGGTGTTAAGATTCTCCGCGCGTGAATGACACCCCTCGGTTTCGGGTTTCGAATCAAGACCTTACTTCATAGGATCATTTCTATAGTAAGCTCTTCTAGAGACTTTCTCACTATGTGAGTCCTCACAGGTCACGTTGATGATGGACTCGCCTCACGCTCAGGGCACCGTGCCATGTCTCCATGGCGCGGTGCCCTGAGCGTGAGGCGAGTAGGGATGAAACGCCACAGTATCGTACGTATGTCGCCGCGGAGCACGCATATGGCTCATCATTATTTACTATGCCCGCTACAGTTTCGTACAGCCGCTGTGGTACACTCGTACGGCTCATCGTGATTTACTGTGTCCGCCACAGTATCATACGTATGCCGCCGTGGTACATACGTACGGCTCACCGTGTTTTACTGTGTCCGCCACAGTATCGTACATATGCCGCCGCGGTGCACACATATGGCTCATCATTATTTACTATGCCCGCTACAGTATCGTACGTAAGCCGCCATGGTACACACGTAAGGTTCACCGTGTTCTACTGTGCCCGCAACAATAGTATACGGGTGTTGCAGTCGTAGTCAGAGGAGTATTCAGTGCGACTTGCGTATTATGTAGCCGGATGTCAGGCTACGTACGTACGTACAAAAATCGACCACGAGTAAATTACGTAACCCGCTCCATGATGAGCGTCAGTATGCCGACTACGTATGACTGACTACTTACGCGTAATGGAGCGGGTTACACACGTCATTGTGGTCGATTTTTGTCCTTATTTTACGTAGCGCGGCAGAGGAAATTTTTCTCAGTGTATAATTTAACACACATCTGCGTACTGTTTACTTTCAAAAAGTGCCTTCCCTGGCTAATTACAAAACAAAGCGCTCGTATAAGTACCCGTAAGTTAGCGGTTAGTAAAACAACTGCCACATAGATTGACATAAAAAGCGAAATCCCGGGTGCTTAAGCTGAACATTGCTGGAGCAGTTAATCCGTCAAGTCTCACGTTCCAGCACTTAATCCCAGTATGTTGGTCGCAGCTTTGTTCAATGACCACTAAAGTTCTCTTTTTATTGCGAGATTCAGTACGCTCTGAACGAAAATCGGAGAACGTTTGTAGATAGATTTTAAATGAACTGTTATTGTTCTGACATTAACTGAATGAGTGTTATAAAACTGGTAACTGTTACGCCACACTATGGCAACATGGCCAAGTCATCAATCCTCCGTTTAATCCAGAAGATCGATCTAAACAACAGGCCATTTTTATGAATTAAACATGTATGCAGATTGAACTTACGATTTTCATGTAATTGATGAGGCTGTACCCGTGGGGCCACGTGTCTTCAGCCTCGCACGAGAGGGGTCTCACGTCTATCTGTTGTGACGTATCGAGATCATGTAACGCCTTAGCGAACAGATGTACTGCATCATACATTAGGGCCGTTTCAGTCTGTATAACAACAAAAGATTCTTCTCAGAGCAAATAAAATAAAAAGTTAAAAGTAACGAGGGTCAAGGAAAATGTTTAATACGAATGAAATCTAATTCTGTAAGGAGTCTAATGAAAAGGAATTGACTAAAAGAGCAGAAATTTTATGGAAGGCTACAACATTTAGGAATGAATGGAATACTTTTGATCTGTTACGTATGTTAAGTAGGTAATTAAATTGTCCTCACCTTAATAAAGGTCATGTTCTCCTGTAAACAAACATTAATTTTAATACAACCCTGTTTATGTTTACTCGGATAAATAACTTTATCATTGTCCTACATAGAAACGGGTGATTACCTTAGCCGTAGTGTGTCCCAGTTGGAGTTTGCGTCCTTTTCGGGCTTCGTCGTAAACCCAATCCCTTACGACTCTTTGGACATCAGCACGTTCGGGGTCGAGTAATCTTAAAGCTGTAATATTTGTGCCGCCATATTTGAATTCTTCTAAATCTACACTGTGAAGGTCCTGTTAACAATTAAAATTTTTGAGAACTGGAATATTTCGGCACTCCATTGATTTTTATTTTCCAACAACTTACCAAAGATGTGATTAGGTAACTATGGTAATCAGACATCATCCCTATCTGCTGTGCCTGTTGAAGTACGTCTCTTATCCTTTCTGTAGCACAATCCAATACAATATGCGACTCTGCTGAATTCTTTATTTGTTTCAAGAGAGGCCTGCAAACAACTTAAAGCTTTAGTACAGACACTTAAGTATTAAAGTAGTTTGTGGATCAAGACGTACCTGTAATCATGAGAATCTGGCAGTTGTCTCACAGCAACAGGCAGTTCGGACGGCCCGTGGGCTTTGAGCAACTCTTGTAGACGGACTAAGCCGTCACTATTCTCGTACACTATCGTGAACGATCTCCAACCCCAAGCTCTCACTAAGTCCACATAAGCCTAAAACAAATTAATATCGTCATTTTAGGATTGTATTTGTGAAATATCCAGTTACAATATTCAATTAAAACAAATAGCTTTGCTGTGAATTCATTACTGTATTACCAATTACTATTATCACCGATATATGATTAGTTATTAAATTGAATTTAATGTTTAATATTGTACTAATTCTGAATACGTTACCATTTTAGTAAAAAGGTATAATTAAATTATTTTTTAATCACAATGAAATCGGTTATTAGAAAATTGCCGTTTGGTTTGTGATGTTTCTTGGTGGCAACGTTTGAATGGCTTTGTATTGTGTGTCCGTGCTATACAAATGAACGATCGACTTAATTGCGGATGTCCAATCTTCCGGGTGGGTGGACAATTTCATTTTTACCAACGACGGAGCCGCAACCACATGTGCGTTTAATGGCCGTATCGTTTTAGTATTCATTTGTATGTGCTATATATTCGTTTTAGAAAGATAGCGCTTGTTGATACGAATGTGGCACACTGACTGAAAATAGGATGGTAAAAGTTAGAGTGGACAGAAAATCGGTTCAAGGAAATTGCAAAGACCTTGTAACTAAATTAATAAGTACAAGTTTCCCTTTGTCCTCGCGAAAGTCCGTGGTCACCTTTTGTTTATTTCAATCGTCCCAACAAAACACAGAATTAATTAAAAACATTGGAATGCGTAACAAATTAATTTATAAGAAAGAGTCAACTTTAATAATGGACAATGTTTTGTAAAACAATGAGTTGTTCTAAGCCTTTAAGATCTTAAGTGCTCGGATTTAATTAATTTTTAATCTTCATTTGAAGAGTTCTGAAGTGAGAAGTTGTGAAGTGTTTAAAACTGAAAGTGGAAAATGTAAGTTTAACAGTTCCTGGCCATTTATTAATAAAGGTTTACTTGTACAAAATTTTATTTCACAAGGGAGACATTTTTTTTTAGTTTTTCGTGATATTTACAATTAGAAAGACTTTTATGGGTTGCACAGGGCGTTAGAATGGGCTGTCTTGTTAAAATAAATGTTATTAACTCAACATTTGAAAGACTTATGCTGTCTCTAAGTATGTAAGTAGTATGCAGATCTGAGTGCCTGACAGCAGGATTATGGGATTTTTCGATACACATGTATAGTAGCGTTCAAAAGTGGCTTAGCAACCAGTATGTTCATAGTGTACTGTTTCTCGATATCGCCACAAACACGAACGGGGCCATCCCTTCGGGATGTATTGTCGTCTCCACAAGGAAAACATTTTCAATGTATACGCCATTCCCGCGATAGGGTCGACTAAGTCCCGCATACCGACGCCACTTCCAGCAATTAAGATAATTAATTAACAAAGTTTTCTGTGACAGTTTCTGAGGCCTGCAATGTAGGCTTTCATTACTGGGGCGGCTGATGGTCAGTGTTTACCACAGAACTGTTTTATAGAGCTCCTGACTTCTATTCGATTACATTCCTGCGGTTTTCAGAGAGCCTCTTCTAGGTCTAAAATTAGATTTGGACACGCCGAGTAGTTAATTTGTGAGACTTATCAACTTTTCTGAACAAAAGGAAATATTACTAATCATTAAAGTTGTTTTTTATTGTTTTATATCCCAGAAACGATTTCGATCTTATTGTAATACCTATACTGGTTTTATGGCAAACTATAATACAACTTAGTTTTGTTTACCAAAAACTTTTTCTAACTTTTACTATAAGACCGAAAGAAAAATCTCAGAAATAAATCAGGCAGTTGTGTTCCTGTTAATCGTGAAAATGTAGTAAACAGCTGTCTTTTTTGTAGTTTAAGGTAAATATCTTTTAATGTATCTGTGTTTGAGGATCGGTGTCATAATTTGATGAGTTCAATGACTCCTTTGAGAGGTACAAAATATAAATACATATCTCCTATTCAAGTCATGAATTTAATTTCATTCTGCATGCATGCAATGCATAACACAGGAAACATAGGTTAGGCCAGAGTCCACATAGATACTATATATATAGGTAAAACATAATTATGTACATTCAATGAATAGTTCCAGCGATGCCAAATTAGCTCCCAACACACGATTGGAATCTAGGTAACATTCGGGTAAACAATCCGATAATTAGCTAGCTAATATCCGAATGAAACCCGTTTCTGCACATTAGTTCTAATATGTGTATTATTAATTTGTATTTAGTATTGTGATTACAGACCAGCTATAGACATAAGTACAGTCGTGAACTGATTAACAAAGGGTCTGGTTTACGTCTGTACAAATTTAAAGGGGAGGTAGCCTTTATTTCAACATAATGCATTATTTAAGCATTAATTTCTCACTGAAATGTGAACATATGAAACAAAATTCACAAAGACGATGGATGAATTTGTCGTTGAGTATCATTTCAATTGGAAGAATCGCAAATTGATATCAATTACACTACTCGTACATATTTTATGTACTGAGACAAGACAAGAGAGCACTTTACTGCCTCGTTTCATTATATACCTCTTGAGAGACTTCCTCATATATTGCGTAAGTGCCTATCGCCCCTTTGACAAGGTGTCAGGTTATCGAAACGATAACGGCAAGGAGTTGTATTAGGACATGGGATGTTCACTCATGTTTACTTTATATCTTAAGACATAAAGACTACTTTTCTATGGATAACATTACGAAACCTTAATTAAAGTAATTACCACGGTTTTTATTAGAACACTCAAAAATAATTTGAAACATTTCCAGCAAGAATTATTCAACAAAAAAAATAATACTGTTTTGATTAACACGCCAGCCAGGCTTAATAAAGCTTACCGACTGATAGCTAAAATCCCTTTTCGAACAGTAATTAAAAACAATTGGCCAATAATAAAATGGGGCACTTACCCGGCTCAACGCGGCTGGGTGCGGATAAAGGTTGACAAGGCAGGATTCTCTTCTCGTCCGGTAGTCCCACCTGGTCTCTAAATGTGGCAGTTCCATCGTGTCACATATTGACTGGACATGGGCGGCAGCTGGGGCGGATTGGGGACCGAAGATGGCTGCCACACCGCTTCGAAGGAGGTGACATACTGCGCGGAGAAAAATAACGTTATAAATAAGGAAATTCTGGAACATAAAGTTGTGTTCCCATATAGGCACGTGCACGTACAGTGCGGTTTGAAACATGGTATGGACAATTGGACACCTTTGGGTTTGTTCGGGAGCGGTTTTAAGTATGACCCTGACCTCTGACGAACACGAACAGTGCCTTTGCAAATGTTCGCGAGGATCACGAGCGATAACATAATACTTAAAAAACCTCAAACGCAATTTACTCGTGAAATACTGATTTCCACTTTGAAATAAGACCTATTTCGGAATAGTATGGCTTCCAAAATAGAAGTTTAATGGAAAGGCAAAAGTTTAATCAATATAGTAGCAGAACATCGCTTTTGAATACTGCTTAGTTTATATACCTACACGGTATGTATAATAATTATGTATATATATTACACATTCCGTGCAGGTAGAATGTTACGCATCCATAGCGAAAAGCCATACGAGTCGCTTGACGTGCATGTTTCGTGTATGCACCACCGTGAGCAGGTGTGGGCGCACCTTTAGAAACTTTAAAAATACTCCTAAGTTCTAATAATTTTGCAGGTATCTTGTTTAAAGCCACAACACAAACAGTACGCAAGTAACAACTCGAAAAATAAAAGCGACTGAATAAATAAAAATCTCATTAAAATCTAAACAAAGGTCTTGGCTTGAACCACGAACCACGAATTAACAATAAAACAATGTCTTAAAAAAATACACGAGTAAAAGAAAGGAAAGCTTCACGGCCGTACCGGTCACGTTGTCACAGTACTGAGTCGTACGTGATCGCAGGGGGAAAACTATTACGTCACACATCCCGCTCCCAACCGATTGTATCCGCACGGAATCAGACGACTGGACCCCGGACCCGCACGGTTACATAAAACGGGTACAACTACGGACCTTATTATAACGAAGGACATTAGTTCACACCCAGCTTTGCACTGAATAAAAGGTACCTACATTTTTTGTGATTTTTTCAAAGATTGATTGAGATTGGTTTATTTGACAGCCTCAGCCTTTTTTCGAAAAGGTGAATGTTTAACAGAATCAGCGAATGGACAACTTATTTTGTACTTATTGTTCTCATTCGATCAAAATGAAATTCGTATTTTTTAGATTTGTTTCTTTGTGGTACATTAACATCTGTCAACACAATTGAACACTTTTATCTTTATGTTGTCTTTGTTTCTCGATTGATAGTTTTTATTGCCATTTAGTTATTAGAATTTTCACTGAGTATTTTTGTTACTATACATAATGCTAACCCCTGAAAAATCTTTCATTAAGCTTTTCTCACAGTCTTGCCTTTAATTGTTCTTATTTTCTTCGCAAGACCAGTTTAGCACATCTTAGTCAATCTTACAAACAAAACAGAAATAATATCTTAGTTCTTCAGAACCGTTCTAGAAAGCAGAGCACAACAATCAAACACACGTCAAGCCATTAGCACTAGTCACAGCAGTGTGTGGTCAGTGTTCCCTCGTCATTCAAGTGCTATAAACGAACATCCATCTATCTTCATTAAATAAAGGGTAAAAGGGACTTATAGAAACGTCGGGTGATATATTATGGCGGAAAGATTATAGCTTTGAAGTGACGCCGAGACGGTGACGGGGCGATAACGTCCTCGCGTTAGCGGTACCCTACTTTGAAATTTGCCTTTCCTACTGTAACAACTGCGTACCAAGATTGGCAGGGAAACTTGTAGGTATAAATTTGAACTATGTCGCTTAGAAGTTATTGTGCCAATTTTAGTGAAATGGGATCAAATAAGTGAATTGTATTACGGTCTTGAAACCTTCAAACCTTCTTACGTTGTGTTACGGGTTACGGTAAAATTCATTGTTAAGGTATCCTTATGACGGACCCCCTTTAGAGGCCCAAAGCCTGCCAAGATTGCGATACTAACGAATTACCGTGACCCCGGAACATAAAGGGCTGTTGAAGGACACCATGGATTTTAGTCAGTACAAGTTTGGCAGTCCTTCCCGCTCTGCCCTGGGTTCGGACTCATTTGATGGTTTTATCACGTTAAAAAAAAGGTATGTTACCTTGTTATTTAGTCTCCTTTTTCTAGGCAAACAAACCCGTTAGTATACCTCTGTGTCGACATGTCTGTGGACAAAAATAGTCCCGAACGTGACACAGGTGTCGCCTGTACCTGTATTTTTCGCCCAAGTCAATAAGAGGCTTTAGTTTTTTGTGCTTTTATTTACACCATTACCCTTTTCGTGGCTATTTCGCCGCCAGGCCTGGATTCCAGCCTTTTTTATTATTGTTTCTATATTGTACTGGGCGAAATCCTCTTTACCCTATCTTCTTTTGTTTTAAGTTACCGAAGCAGAATTTTTAGGAAAATTTTGTCTAGAAAAGTGGCAATCACTTACAAAAAACATTTTGATTTTTGTGTAGACTTTCAATAGTGTCTACTAAAATAAAGAGTTTTTTTTATCTATATGATAACCTATCTAATTTTGTCTTTATTGTAAATATTTTGTTTGCAATATTTGAAGATTTTTAGTTTTATTTCGTTAACCAATAGTTGCATTGGGTAATTAAATAATACATACTCGTATATCTATACATATAAGGTACTCGTAAGTCATGTTGATAAGAAATATTCCCAAATTTTTCTCCTGAAAACTAACAACGGACTATGGCTGATGTTGTGACAAAGAGTATTCCAAAGGCATACAGCCTCCTTCTTTTGGTGAAAACAAGAGTCGCAGGTCTGTCTTATCAGGTTACCATGATCCTGGAGCGTAAAGGGCTATTGAAGGATTACCCTGGATTTTAGTAAGTACGAGTCCGGCAGTCCTTTCCGCCCTACATAGGGTGGGAGGACTCATCGGATGATTTTATTAGGTAAAAAAACAAAGCTCGCAAAAATGTTATTCTAACTTAAAAGTTCACTGCAGCATATAAGCACAATGCACATACATAATTCTTCTGCCTATATCCTCGAAAAAAAAAAGAAACGTAACGAAATACAAACCTCGTTTAGACGCATGAAAGCTGTCTTGCGGCGAGATAGTCTCCACTTGCGCCAGTAACTTGGCTCTTGGCAGCACTGCCCTGTCTGCGTTCACTCGTTCCACCGCGTAGCGAAATGCTACCTCTTGCTTGTCATCCTCTGGGTGGAATAGTCCACCTGTGGGGAAATATGATGTTAGAATGTCAAAAAAAATTATTTTGGGTACGTTGTCACTTTTTCTTATAAAAAAATATCATCATCATCATCAGCCTATAATGTTCCCACTGCTGGGACACAGGCCTCCTCTCTGTAAGAGGGAGTGGGCCATAATCCACCACGCGGGCCCAGTGCGGATTGGTAGATGTCACATGTCTTCGAATTTTTGGTTCTAGGACATGCCGGTTTCCTCACGATGTTTTCCGTCACCGTTTTGAGAGCAGTGGTGATGAAATAAATTACACAAAGTAATGCGCCTAGCGGGGTTTGAACCCACGACCTACAACTCGTAAGTCGGGACCGATACCACTGGGCCACCACTGCTCATAAAAAATATAATAAAAATAAAAAAACAAATACGAGATAAAATACGCGACCGATGTCAGCGTAACAGTAATTCAAGCCTAATGCCAAGAATTAAATTTTATTAAAATAAATTGATTACCTATGAACTAAATAGTTATACTGGAATCTTATCTTACTGCACATGCCCATCATCCCATATAATACCATCAAAATCGTTTTATAAGTAACGTAGGTGTTATTCAGTATTTCTGTGAACGTAGGTCCGAGAACACCGAAATGACGTAACTTTTAATATTTATATTCTTAAGAGGTAGACGTAAAAGTAATTAAAGATTGGCCATCAGAGACTTCCCTCGTTCAGTCAGCACGCTACACAGAAAGTTTTCTACTGATAGCCATTCCCTTCCCTATTTACTAATCTATTTAAACAAAGGCGGAGAAGAGTTGGCCTATTTACACCCTGTTACAAGCCGTTAGCAAGAAAGTTCCCCATTCTATATAAAGGTATTTCGTATCTTCTATGAATAAACAGATAGACGCTTTAGGAATTTTCCTTTAATAACAATTTTAAGCGTGTTCGAATTAACGTTTGTATTAACTTAAATAATATTGGCGGGATGTTAAACAGTTAGATGAGCCGTTTTCTACACATGCCCAAGGCTAGAACAACAGTAACTTCGAACTCACTTGTAAGTACCTACCTACAAATATGTATACAGTTGTATTACTTAGTTACGCAAATATTGATACGCAAAACTTACACACGGTTGTTTAATAAGTAACAAACAACAAATTTTCAATTACAATAACCGTTTACTTCAAAACATAATATTCGAATAAGCCTAAAATTAAACAGTAAATTAAGCACGTTTAGTATACAATATAACCAAAAATTTATTCGTTAAATTAAAATTAAATCTCAATAAAGCTCTATTCGTAAGACCCAATTATATTCAGATCATTGCTTTAATATAGATTTCGAAATAACACCCACGATTCAACATAAATCAACGTTAAATTCAGATTTCGTTGTAATTAATTCATTATTATTTAAGTCAGTAATGTAATCCTTACCTATTCGGATGGTGTCGGGCAGGGCGGAGAGATGGCCGAAGAATAAAATAAGGAATATTGCGTTCGCCCCTCTCATCCTGAAACAAAGAGAAATGACGTCATTTTATGAACTAGAGATGGATTGCAGAATGACCAATCATGTTTTATATAATCAAGTTGTCATCTTGAAACATTGGCTGTTTTCCTTTTTATCCAAATGTTTGCGGAATATTTACTTTTGTGGAGTATCGCCTTTTCTTTTTATAAACATTCATCTTCCCTTGATTTATCGTGTTAGAATCATGAAGTTTTTGCACATCAGTTCCATAAATGTATATAAAGAAATAGAAACACTAAAGACGAATTTTCAAACATGCAGTCTGTAAATACGTCTCCTTTATTTTTCTATGAGAAACCCCAACCCCGTACCTATACATGTTTCTCAATTATGAAAGTGTGTACTTATTAAAACTTTGTATTTAAATTATGAAGTCGAATTTTGTAATGTACTCATTAAAAACGTAATAGTCTTTATTTTTAATTGATAGGTATACTAGTTGGAGATATACTAATGTATACGTGTAGCCAAATAAAGACATGTTGTTTCCCATAATCAACAGAAAAGAAAAGTTTAAGCTTACACAATATCTGTGTTTAATCTCCACTATCTTACATTGTTACTTCACGTTTTCCTTATATGTATATCTCAAAATATTAATTTTTTTTTGTGTTTCACGTTCTACCAACAACGAAGCCTATCGAAGGTTTATTCCAGAATTTAAGACGTGTGTCTGAAGAAATCAAAGACGCGTGTATGTCAACGATACTATATTGGTAACCGGATCAATAGGGATTTTTTCCTTAAAGGTAAATGTCAAGTGAAAACATGTGTGATTTTTAATGTAACACGCACTGGGCACGTGTGGTGGATTACACTGCGGTGGGCCCACTTCCACACAGAGATGAGGTCTGCGTCCCAGCTGTGGGAAGACTAATTATTTTTTAATTTTGAGTGAAATTTCGTAACTTATTATTAACATGTGATTTGTAATTTCAGTTGAAGAAGAAGCTATTTAGTAAGTACTTACCTACATAAGGGCGAATATTTTATTCAGAAATGTACCTCAGTACTTTTTCAATATAGTTAAACTTCTATTATGAACTTCCTTCACAGATACAGGTGACAAGATCAGAAACCTGTGGAAGTTCCTCTGAAAAGTGTAGTTATTACGTTCGCAAAATGTAGTCAGAACTCAGAACAATTCATTTCACTTACACCAAAATAGCTAAATGTCTCCTGATTAATTCGACTCTTTTCCCTGTTTTCATCAACCCCACACGCAGACTGTCTAGCTAGTACTTATACGAGTACTCCTGGTTGCAACCGTGACAGCAAGACTCACTAGTTGAGTTTATAACGTTTCTAGTAATAAATACTAAATAAGTAGTAGACATAACAAGGACTTAGTATTTATTACTTAGTAAGTAGTAAATATAACAAGGACTTAGTATTTATTACTTAGTAAGTAGGAGATATAACAAGGACTTAGTATTTATTACTAGAATTGTTGTAAAGTCAACTAGTGAGTCTTGCCGTCACGGTTGCAACCAGAAGTTCTCGTATACATTATTTTCTCTGCGTGCACGTGAAAATTGATAAATGTCTAAATATAACATTGATCGAATCCTCCCAATTGATCGCTTTTACTTTATAGGCGGAAAAAGACGGCCAGTTTTTCTAAGTACCTACTGTTTTAGTATTTGTATACCGTAACTGAATAAATAATTAAATAACCATTATCCTAAAAAGATATAAAAAAAAACTTTTTCAAAAAGAATGTAAGTTTAAATATTCAACCACAATTCTTATCAAATACGAGTACATCATTTTCTTACATAAGCACTAGAATTTTGTAATCCATAACACCGGTAATAACATCATTAAAATCTCTTACATTCATTCCCTATCTCGAAAACTATTGAACCGATTTTGATGAAACTTACAGTATTCCCTAAGTTGAGCGATACCTAGTATAACAAAATAAGAATTACTTAAATCGGACTTGTAGTTCCGGAGATATGCGAACACAAACATAATTTACCAAATCAGTCGATGCGTCCTTACTAGAGGAGTTGTACCTTCCATCATCAGCTCATCTACATGAGATGATGATTACCATACGCAAATACTTAAATTACTTCATACAATTTGTGAAAAACGATGTGTAGGCCTATAAAATTTGAGGGTTACCCTCGATTTCTCCAGGATCCAAGCATCAGATCCTTACATGGTGACAATGGGACCACTCCTGAAGTATCTCCTTTCGAAAAATCGGTCCACAATTGGCGGAGTAATCGCGTTACAAACACACAAAAACAAAACATACCGTCGAATTGATAACCTCCTTCTTTTGAAGTCAGTTAAAAAGGTAGAAATTGTGGCAAACAGTAAACATTGTTTTATGAAAATAATACATTATGGCAGCGTAATGTTGCTTTGTTTTCTCCCATTGATCCCGCTATTTGAACAGGAAACATAATCAAATTATTTTCTTTTGTTTCCAAATCATTTTTATTTTGTTAAATAATAACATGGAGGAAATGGGAGAGTTTAGGGAAGGGTTTAATTGTTCGATGGTTCTAAGGGTTAAAAAAGTAAGTAAATAACAAAGCAATGTTGTGTGCAAGTTAAGATACGACCATAAAAGGGGATGGAAACGTAAGAAGAAGAAAAAACTTCCAAAGCTTTAGGGTGCTTTTAAAAAGGAGCAGGTTGTCGGTACAGAAGGAATCGGAACGGATCGGTCTTGCAGATAAAATAGACTAATTTTATCATATCCAGTCGTACATAATACCTATGTATGCACAGATTGAGATTTAGTACATTTGCTGATTTTCTCATGCAAGTTTTTTCTGTACCAATCCGTAACCTGCTTCTAGGTTTAGGCCAACAGGGTTCAAGTTACTGGCAATCGAGTACGTGATACCGGTGGCTTTTTTTTTAAATTAGATAATTTTGTAAGAAATATTTAAAGAGGCTGTCGCTTCGTGTTGGTGCGACTGGAAGCCGACACCAAAATATTTGAGAATACGCTAAACTAGATGAAATCATGAAAAAAAATGTGACTGTAATAAATGTGTGAATTAATTGAATAAAACAGAGCATAAGAGCAGCGGGTGTGTCGGTGGTTGAAAATAATAACTCAAATAAAATAAGGTAAACCACGACCTCCTAGGGTAAATTCGTTAGAGTTGGCCGTACGGGAGAGATTGCCGATCGAAATACACACATCAAAAGTGTCTAGGGATCAACATATATTTTTGCAATAACTTTTCTCCTGATTGATATTAATTAAAATGTTCTTTAAGGATTCATCAAATAAAGTGTTATCGTTTGTCACAGTAACGATAAACCAAGTCACCTTTGCATTCATAAAGAAATTTGCCATTTTCCTAATAAAGGGATTTTTGACATTTGAACCACTAACATTAAAGTTCGAAAAAAAGACTGAAATAACAGTTTTCTTTAAAATTTTATTGGGTAACTTAAACAATTAATAATCCGTGTTTCTACCGCGAACACTAACAACACAAGAACATCGGTTTGGCATACTCAAAATGAGTTCATCCAAATCACGCTGTGGAATGGCCGCCCATGTTTGTTGCAACAACAAAAAAAGGTCTTCTTGCGACTGGATACCCTCCATATTCGGCAGAGCTCTTCTCTGTAGCATATCCCATGCATGCTCAATCGGGTTCAAGTCTGGCGACTGAGCAGGCCAGGGCAGGACATTGATGTTAGCTGCGGCGAGAGTCTGTCTTACAACTCTTGCGGTGTGCGGTCGTGCATTATCATGCATTAACTGAAATAAGGGACCGATTTGCACTTGTAGAGGAACGATGACGTCTGATACAATCGTCTCAGCATAAATTTGAGCGTTGAGGTTGCCTCTGATCCAAATCAACTCAGTTCTTCCGCCGATCCAAATACCCGCCCATACCATGATGGTTCCACCACTATAAGGATGGACTTCCTGGCAGGATTTTAATCGCTGTTGGCGTCCAGGGGTTCTCCAGTGTCGTATACGTCTTGTATCCGGTCTCATACCAAAACGAGACTCATCAGAAAAGCACATCACGAAACGCCATTGTTCTTCTGCCCAATTTCTGTGTTCAAGAGCCCATTGATATCGAATCCTACGATTGTGCATTGCTATAGGTGGTACCCGTAGCGGTCTTCGGGAATGAAGGTTCACTTCATGCAAGCGGTTTCTGACTGTTTGGTCGCTAATTAAGTTCCCTGAAGAGTGATGAAACCTCACGGCTAACATCATGGCGGTTATTGTTGGAGCTCTTCGAGTTAAGATTTGAATGTATCGGTCTTGTCTCCGTGTGGTACAGCGATACCGTCCTCCATGGCGCTCAGCCACGGTACCAGTGCTTCGGTAACGTGTCCAAAGTCGACTGATAACACTCTGACTTGTATTCAGAGCTAAAGCCACAGTACGTTGCCGGGAACCAGCTTCTATCATTCCCACGGCTCTGAGCATTTCTTCCCTGCTTAAATGACGTCGCCGCTCCATAATAACGTTGGTTTTAATCAGTAGTAGGGAAACAGTAGCACTAATAATGTCTTCAATGCGTTGTATGTTTTTATAGGGAAAATATTGACAGCTGATTTTCATCTTTTACTCGAATTTGATTTACAGTTCCTGATTCAAATTATGAAATGCACCAAAAAGGATCCATATAAATTTATAAAATCATAAATTTATTACAAAGCCACATCTCAATCTCAAGAAATCCGCATAAAAATGCTTGATCCCTAGACACTTTTGATGTGTGTATTTCGGCAACAACTCGCTGGATATCGCTGTAAATGCCAGGGCCGCTTCACATCGTGCACAAGTACAAGTGTAAGTTAAAAGTATTGAGAAAAAAAGATAAAAGAGAGTAAAATCCAACATAATGTTTTCAAACTACCGTAATATTTCTTTATGCGTGCATATTTTACAAAATTACGATGTAATTTTATAATAGTAAGGATTTCTTTTACATTTTCTAATAACTTCATGAGCGCAGCTACATTATAACCTCCAATTTCTTGCCGTATTACATACACTTACTTTCTTAATGGGTGTGGCCTTCTTTCCCATAAGATAACATGCAAAGTTGGGGAAACATGCCAATGACCAATAGTAACAATATCACGATTTTTTGATCTAGACAAGCCGATTTAGGGAAATTGTTGCACGATTTTTCGAAATTTGATAAAAAACCTTCTACATACTTAACGTTTTTCACCGAAGATTGGATTCAATGTATCTTGTCCAATCTTTGGGTTCATGATAATTGTACAATGTGTGACGATAAGTGCATGCTGAGTACGTATCGCCATAGGTACAATCATAAAAAACATGTGGTTCAAAAAAATAAAGCGTATTAGTAACATGGTATGTAAACATAGTACTGGTCATCTGCACTACCTAACGATAAGTATGCCAATAATGTATAAAATTAATGTTACAATTATGAAAATATGCCAAAACTAACAAGGTAAAGTATTTATTCTTATTTCAGCACACCTTTTAAAAAACTATGGCCAACTCTAACGAGTTTACCCTTAGAGTTGGCCATAGTTTTTTAAAAGGTGTGCTTAAACCTTAACCCTTAAACCTTAGAGTTTATATACTTTCACATTTTCATTTAAGTGGATGTAGCCAACAAAATTTATAACTTAGCGGCTCTTTTGTTCCAAGGTTCATCAACAAAGTGTTGTTCACTTTTCAATTAGCAATTATTTTGGTCACTATCAGCTCTAAACAAAGGCCATATTGATAGTTAATTTACACTTCATTCAGTCCCTAAACAAATAAACTGTCGCAAAGGTCGACGTTGTCGCATAAAGTGAGCAAAAAAGGTACCAAAGATAACCTTTATAAATGTACCCAAATTATTGCTCCATCCATATTCAACGCCCACGAGTGTTCAAGAAGAGACGTAAAATATACAATAGATATGACACATACAGAGGTCGAAAATAAAGCTATTAAGAAGAGGGCATGCCTATCTGTTCTTAAGATGCGATTCCACCGAGATTTGCGGCACAGCGCTCACGCTGTTTTTTTGTGCCTCAGCACAAAATATTCGCTCTGGTGGTCTCACTCATGCAATCACGAACAGATTGATTGATCGCAAACATTCTAAAAGTGTTCATGCGCACCTTTGTGTGTGTATGTACCCACATTTGAGCAGTAGACTAGGTAGCCTAAGTCCAGTGAAAATGTTCACGCACAAATGTGCTGCACTGTGCGCCAACAAAAGCTACGCACAACCTCGCCGGTGGAGGCTAAACGGGTTACCAGCTTAGTACGCGCAATGCTGAAGTGCGCGAACAAACACGCCGCACACTATTTTGGTGGAATCGCACCATTACGTGCCAACCTTAACACATAGATACAACGTTACCGTACAAAGGTCATGGCAGTATTGGCAGTTTACAAAGTTAGTAATAGAAGTAAGTGGAGTCACGTCCTAATGGAATGTAGCGAAATTGTTGTTGTAGCTAACTTCATACACGCTGCAGCTGAACAAACTGTTAACTACGTTACAGGTATTTTAGCTTAGCGTTATTTTAATTATTCTTGCTGAAGAGAATATAGATAGCTTTGTTCTAGCGGTGTGTAATTGTTTTATGTTTTTAAATTCAATACCTACTCAATACTATAATGCATTCTATAATGTTAAATAGAACAGTTGTTATGATAAGACATAGAATCAATTATGGACAATAATAAATACAATAATACATACATTAAATATTTGCATGGACTGTTTTAATGAAGGCGAAATCAGCAGTTGATTAGAACGTTCACCTAATTATCATAGGCATCGGTACTTATCCACTCCATTGACTTTTATCCCATAAGTAACCCCAAATTCAGGAAGGAAAGGAATGGAGATGACTCTCTTTTTCCAATTGCTGTTTCCGTCACGCCTTGACATTATGATACCTACATAGACAGTTACTCAAACAATGACAGGAAATTATCAAATTGGTTCATAAATTATCATGTTTTTCAATTGCTGCTCGAGCAGTTAGCATGCTTTGAAATTGAGCGGCCGTAAGATGGAATTACCTCATTACTGAACGTTAGAATGTGGTTAAGTTGTAGGTCAATGTTAAAGTGAAAAGAGTTAACTAAACATACTGGGTGTAAGAGACAGTCCTCCACAAACTTTCAGGGCTTGCTCAGTAGACGAAACTGAACAATCTTTCACAAATATGTTTTCAGGAAATAAAAAAAAATCAGCCTCTCCATACAAACTGTCCAATCAACTTTATAATTTTCTATGGTAAGGCTAATTTTTTTTTTATCTGAAAAAAAATCTTGTGGAAGATTGTTCAGTTTCGTCTACAGAGCAAGCACTGAAAGTTTGTGGTTTGCTGTCCCTTACAACCAGTATAATATGAACTCAAGAAATCAGACTCAGAGATTTTGTGAAGATTTGAACCAACACGGCATCTATGTCTTGCTTTGTTACCTGATGACTACAAAGTAGGTATCATGTCATCCGATGGTAAGACTGGATCAGACTTTTTGAGTTCCTGACTAATTGTAACGACTGTCATTAAAATTATCCTGCCTTTATTTAGGGTCGGCGCACCATGACATGTCCATTAACGATACTCCAACATCTACAAATGATTGTGGCTTAACCTTTGAACAACCCGAGCGATTGTTTTTACATGGCCACAGGCAACGGCAACTACAGTAATTAAAACCAATGGCCAGTCTGAAACACAGTAGCAATTGTTTCTAGTTTAGTTCCAGGCTCGAGTGACACCTAACAAACTTCTGTTTGTAATCCGAGAGACAAAAGTTACATTGACATCAAACGGACCGGGAACTCCGACAACGTTGATCAACTCAATGTTTAATAATCCGCGATTATCGCCCAAAGCTCTTCTCAAGTAGGCCCTTAATATCGGAAACTGGTTTTTAGTTGAATCGATATAAATGTCAAATTCTCTGTCTGTACTGTTACAGTTTTATAACTTAAGCATGCCCAGCACGCGTAGCATGGCACAGTAGAAACGGATTATGTCGACGGAAGAAAAGACAACATGACAGAATGTAGAACGATTTTTCCGTTTTTTTGCATGGTGATGTTTAAAAAATTCAGAAAAAAAATGTTTCAATTTTAGAATCGTGTCATACCTACTTGTTAAAAACATGCAGTCGAATTGTATAGAAACAACTATGAAATAACTTTATCTACTCTTGGTAGAATAGACATAGAATAGTTCATGTTGGTGGGGACAAAGGATGATATTTTTTTTACTCGAATACTGCATCTACGCAGGCGAAACCACGGACAAGCATAATACAGGGTGCAATCTTAGTCGTGGGCAATACTTTAATCTAAGACTAGTCACGATACTGATTGCATTAGGGCTAATAATTCGCAAATCAAAAATATTTTTAATGCAAGTTTGGAAAACCTTAAAAATGTTTTCAGTCACATTGCAAAGGCATAATGTTGCAAATAAACACTAAAAGTAATAAAAAAAATCTTAATCCCCAATAAGTCTTGAAGTATCCAAATTTTAAAGCGCAGTTTATCGCGACTACGCGCCGCGTTGATACTTTGAGACACTTATGAATTTTTTTAAGGTTTTACATACCTACTTGCATTAATAATGCTTTTGAGTTGCGTTATACATTCAGTATCGTTAGTAGAGCATTAGATTAAAATATTGCCCACGACTAAGATTGCACCCTGTATATCGAATGAAAATGTAGCCAAGCTATTTGCATGTCGCATTTGAAGTGAAGGAGCTCTACCAACTACTGCTACTGTAAGACAGTTGTCAGATTTGGGACGTCTCGCTTTGCCGGCTGCCACAGATATTCGCAATACAGCTGGGACCATTTTGTGTAGTTTCCTATTTGCTACATCTCTCTCGGTTTCGATTTAGCTTTGCACTGTTTTAGCACTTCTGTATATTTTAGAAATAGTAACCATACTCTCATTTAATATCGAGGGCCATTTTCACGAGATATTTCCTTACAAAATAGTGGTGAAAATTGGGCTTCCTCAAAATCAGACACAGTGAGCGTTTAACGAGAAAATTGCTTTAATTATAATCAATCTTAGTTGTCGTGTTTATGATGGTTAATTTCCCTGTAACGGCGCCCCTCTATTGAAGCTAATACAGCTACGGAATGAACGTGTATAGCTTTGCTTTGTATTTAAATGAAAGTGGGATCATTCATTGCGACTCACGGCCATGTTATGTGCCAAACGAAAACATACAGTCAGTTAAGGCCAGGTAATCAGGAATCGACCTATTTTTGATTCAACAATAAACAATCAAATATTCTTTTTTTCGATCCGAAAAAAATATATGTTGTAGTTCAATAAACTATCTAAATTAATCTCAGGTTGAAAACGCGATATTTATAACTTGACTTGATCAAAAAAAATCGCGAAAATAGAGATTTTTTTTAACGTTTTTTCAGTGTTACTTGAAGTAGACCATGCTTTTGGTCCTAAAAAACATATCAATAGATAGGTAATGATGTTTGTCAGAACAATTTCTGGTTACTTTTTTTCTAAACATTTCTGTTTTTTTTTACCCTTTACTATATAACGACGTGCCCTACACGCATTGCTTCAGTCGCCCGCGAGGCGTGTCCGAGGTAGGACTTGTGTCGCTTTTGCTGGCTCGCGCCATTCCCCCCGCTAGTGATCGATATAATATACGTAATATCATTTATTTCTGAGTTTTAACTATTTAGTGTAATTTTGTAGCCACGTTAACAGGAAAGCATAAAACGCAACGGTTAGATTACAGACACAGTGCAGGCGGCATCGAAGTATATTTCTGTCACTGTCGTGTGACAGAGACACCATGATATCTTCGATGTTTCTCTCATAGGGTGGTATCTTTTTCTCTATCTAATCTGCCACATAAAATAAACAACACTGCTCTAACAAGTCATACACGAAGTTTTTGGTACTACGCGATCATAGATATGAAAGAGTTTCTTTGACATTAGCGTAAGTAAACAAACATTTATTTTCACAAAGTTCCTTCATTCATTTTTTATGGGCATTTTTTGACGATCTTACCAGGCAAACATATTACGAAAGATATCATCACGGCGGGCGGTGTTTCAAACTATTTTAGACTTTCAAAACATAAGGGGCAATTTACACTGTCCTAAATTCAGGCTCCGATATTCAGGACGTCCATAATTCAGGAAAGTGTAATTGCATTTAGGACGAGTAGCATCCTAATTAGGACACGATTTAGTACATGCTTTGGCGACTAAGTTTCTTACTCTAAATCATATTCTGAATATCGGATCCTGAATTCAGGACAAGTTATGGCCCCTTATAAATTGTCACGGCCGGCGCGCATCGCTTCACTTCAGTCAGTAAGGCTGCGTTTCCACCAGAGATGTGCGATGGAAATGTGTCGTGCGAGGATGTTTAGCTGTGCTGTAAAAGGTGTGGTTGTTTCCACCAAAGCTGTGCATGAAAATGTGCCTATGAGGATGTGTAGCGTAGCTGTGAAATGTGGCGACGAGGGTGCGGTGTAGTGGGAGTGAAGACACAACACATCACTCGCAGCATATCCCACTTACACATCCCTCGCAACACATCCCTCGTACATATCTCTCGTACACATCCTTCGCAACACATCCCTCTCACACATCCCTCGAACAAATCCCTCGCTTGTTTTGTATGCGCAAAAATCTAGCTCCGCTCAGCCGTTTTCACCAGAGCTGTGCTGACCGAAGCGAGGTAAATGAAGCGATTCTATTGGTTCTTTACAAACACATCCCTAGCTACGCATCCTCGCACATTTCTGGTGGAAACGCAGCCTTAGGCGACGATTACACGTAAGGTATTTACTGTGATCCATCAGTAAATAATGACGTATCGTGGTATTTAATTAACGTGTAACCTAATGTATTGATGTATGTCATTATTTATTCATGGATTTCTAGATTTCTTGATTCTGTATTGATGATCCGTCGGATTATGATAAATATTGATCGTGTAGCCTCGCGTCAATATTTATCACGTCAGTACGCGTTACGCTAGCAATGGAGGAGGACGACTTTTTGGATCTTGTGGCGGCGACGGACGCACCGTCGTTGTCGCCGCCCCGCACCCTCTCGAAACTTACTAAAGATCAGGAAGTTTTAAAAGAATTTATCCTAAATTTAGAAGTATTGCCAGAGATTTGGGATAGTTCTTCAAAAGATTACAAAAATTTAATAAAAAAAGGAGAAGCAGGGTTCAGGCATTCGAAAATAATTCCCGTAATCATCCATTTCACCATGTAATTTAATTTCTGCCATTAAATTCAAACGTGTGTACCTTTCCCTTTCTTGTAACCAATTCTTTGCCCATCGCTTTCGCTTGACCTTTTTATTTAAACTAAGTGCTAAAATAATGTACTTGCTTCGGCAGTACATATACTAAAATTGGAACGATACAGAGAAGATTAGCATGGCCCCTGCGCAAGGATGACACGCAAAATCGTGAAGCGTTCCACATTTTTTTCCGGGGGGAAGACCAGTTTTTCGGGCCGGTGCACCCTGGGATGCGGGCAAAAACTCTTCCTTAGGCACTGTGTGCCTAAGGGGTCTCTTTGCCCGTATGCGAATAGCCTGTCGTGTGGTCGCTCCAACGCGTGTCCCTCTGATCAGCAGAGGGCACAGCGGCGGAGCGGGCTTGCGGACGGTGAGTAATGGGTAGCTCGCCGTCCGACCAAGGAACAAGCCCGGGTCGGAGGCGCGTCGTGTTTCGCGCCAAATGCCTGCTGGGGTTGCGGGTTTTTTCTTAACCCAGGATACCGTGGCCCCGGAACGTAAAGGGCATCCGAAGGAACACGGGTGGATTTTAGTCAGTAAGAGTCTGACAGTCCCTTCCGCCCCACTCAGGGCGGGAGGACTCATTTGATGATTTTACCACCAAAAAAAAAAAAAAAGTGCTAAAATAATAGCCACGCAACCTTTAATTTTCAGCTCTGTCGCCATTTTAGACGTTTAAACAGCAGGAGACCGAACAAAATACTGACGTAATAAATTTTGAACGTGTAGGCTGGTGTATTAATCCATCAGTAAAAACTGAAATCCATCAATAAATACTATACTGACGTATCACAGTAAATACCTTACGTGTAACTGTCGCCTTATAGTTTGATAGGAGAGTCGTAAAATTTGCATGCATTTGTCCCGATAGTACCAGGATTACATAAAATGTGAAAGATAAAGCTTCGTCCTCTGCTGTATTTTATAAGAACCAATGAAAAATCATGACATAGTTTATGAACAGCTATTTTAAATGTCTACTTAGCGGACCGCGTAGTCGAACGGAAGAACGCTGGGACTGGTAAGCTACGAGGTTCGGGTTCGATCCTTACTTGATATGATATTCTTTTTGCATTACATAAAGATTTGTTATTTGTTTTTTATTTTTTTTTTCTAATAATATGTTACTTTTACTTTTAGTGCACAAGTAACTTGTGCTTTAACTTGGATACACTATTTTTATTAAATAAATTGAAGAGAGATGAATTTTAAACATGTTTCAAAGAATTTCTCGAAATAAAAATGCATGAAGGTATGCAATAATACGCCCGTGTCGATATCTCCTTGAGACGCTTTGTATTGCGCATTTTTCAAAAGTAAAAAGTTTTTAAATTCCAGCTATGCTTAAAAACTGATAGAATGTCACTAACCAGCAAAAGTACTAGGCTAGTATAAGATCAAGGTGGTATGTCTTGCACTCTGACGCCACGTGACACGCAGCGCGGGGATAAGGTAACTCTAAATGGCCTGCCAAAGTACTAGGCTAGAATAAGCTCAAGGTGGTACGTTTTCCAACGGGGTCAGCGAAGTTCATTTGAATAGCGCTGTGATGCCACGTGACAGGAGGGGGGGAAATCACTCTAAATGCCTGCTGCGCTCTAAGATATGGGCCCCTTAATATCTCTAGTATCAATTAATGAAAAACATCATTGATGTTAATAACATCCACATCCTTTGTGTGAATGTTCATAATCATTTTTTTGTCTTGCTGAAATGGAAATAATATCTTCTCTCTAGCCTAAACAAAGTCTGTGTGGTGGACAAACATATTTTTCTTATTAGTCTCAGAATTTCAGGTTGCTTCTAATATGTTGAAATGTTTTCTTGTAAAGCCTCATTTAGACAGAGCAAGAACTCGTACGCGAGTTTCACTACATTGCGGTATTTGTTTGATCAACTGAATTCGTTGAATATTTTTAGCTTATTATAGTATACACAATGTAACGCAACTCACATGCGAGTTGTTGTATCGTCTAAATGAGGCTTTATTGTTCTTGTGATCCTCGACGGCAGCTGCTAGAGGCGGTGTACAAATAATTCAAACGTTTGACTGTTTACTTACCCTGTAACTATATAAAGTATTCACATATTAAAAGTGATGGCTTTGAAGGCGGTTTGAGACAGAAGAAATTTTGAACACATGAATCTGTCATAGCTGAGCCACACTAACGACATTTCTCGTTGATTTTCGCGACAATAGTCTATAAATGTTCATATAAATGTCCATTAACGGCAATTCCCGTTAGTGAAGGACTACTGAAATATGCTGCCGATGACGGCGCGGTGATATCCTGCCCCAGAACGCTATGACATGTTGTCTATTGTCGCCTGTTGTCAAGACTTACGAGTCCCTAATTTTACTGTGTTTATAAAGAGCAACCAAATTACGGTAAAAGCCTCACCCTGGCCCTTAACCCTTAGTGTTCATAATATTCACCCTTCAGAGCTTATTACACGAGACATGTTATACGCCAACACGAGACGCGATATTATAACAACGGAGGAATTATCCTTTTTGTTACGTGAATTAACACTTGACTAACAGCTCTTAGCTGTCTAAAAGACTCTTGAACTAACTATTTAATCATTTTATGCTATCAGAGGCCTTACCACAAGCTCTTAACGCGATCCAGTTTAGGCTGTGGGAAAGAGACAGAGCTATACAATACAAGTCGTCTAGCGCCGTCTCTTTCCCACAGCCTAAACAGGTTCGCGTTAAGAGCCTGCTCGTGGTAAGGCCTCAGCTTGTATCTTGCTTTTGTTTTAAATGCTAAAATGTTCAGTAATGAGCGCAGGGTTTAGGAGTATCATATTGCTATAATCACCAAGCTTGGATGGGTGCTTGTCAAAACATTGTGATTTTCATGTGAAGGGATTTGTGATCATTTTGGACAACCTCATTTTGAAAGGATCTCGTTTGAGGGTTATAAAACCCCATCCTATCTAAAGCTGAAATGTTGATAATCGCGACCATTCTTTACGGTATACGGCATCAAAAGAGGTTAGTAAAAGAGCCTGCCGGGGTCGCGGGATTGTCTTATCAGGTAACAATGACTCTGGAACGTAAAGGGCTATTGAAAGAACACCGTGAATTTTAGATAGTAGGTACGAATCTGACAGTCCCTCCCGTCCCGCCCAGACAGGAGGATTCATTTCAAAAATCACAAGAAAATACGGCACCCTTCTTCAATCACCATGCTTCGGAGTTGGTTTGTTGATCGTAACTTTAATTCTTAGTAGAATTCAGATCTGCAAGACGCAATACGCCCTGTAGTCACAGCTTTAGAATTGGCGGATGACTTCCATAATCACCAAGTTTATATTCCTGACGATATTGAACGAATGTCCCATCCAGTTACGGGCTGAAAGAATAAATGGCTTCGTCAAAGTGGAGAGCCGCTCAGCCGCTATTATCAAAACCTTTGACAGGAATAATGTTGCAACTGTAACTACAAAGAGCATCAGCATCCTGCCGACGGGCGAAAGGTGGTAAAATCATTATTAATTTACGAACACCAGGAAATATACTGAGGCTTTTCTTTTCTTCCTCCCTTAATTCCTTTAATTTTGGCTGAATAAAAATAATCATGACAAAAATCACCTTTCCTGCTACTAATCTATCCTCTTACACAACATTAAACTGACCTCATAATGAAATTATCCTGCAGGGGAGCGGTAATATTTAATTTCCAATTACACCACAAGGAAAAATCTTTATGAAACGAGCTGGGGTGAAATAATAACAGTATAAAATTAGAATCTAATAAAACATGTAAATGAAGATAGCATCTACGTTCCACGAAGGTCTTATGAATGAAAAGGTTTCATGAAACAATGTATTACATAAAGAAAATTCAGAAACAAAGGAACGTCTGTATATTGTGTGTTCAATTTCTTCTTACGGTATGATTTGCTAATGCTCGACGTCAGACATGTGACATCTTAACACGAAAACAGGCTTTATCAGGTTTCAGTCTACTTTGGGTACATTAAATATTATTTTTGTAATGTATCTGACATCATAATAATGTACATGTGTCAGTTTCAAAAGAGAAATAACATTGTAATGATGAGAAACAAAGAATGGTTTGATTCCACATTTAGTAAAAATGCAAAAGAAAGGAATCTGAATTTCCTGGATTCGTTATGAATAAAGGAGAATCGCTTCTATTTTTAGACTTTCTGTTGTTGTCCATTGAGTTAGAAAAAGGTTCTAAGTATTTTGCCATAGAACCACAGAAATAATATATAAGATTTCTTCAGAGCCCACTTAGTAACATTGCTCAATGAAATACGTTGGAAAATGACGTTTCCTATTAGCAATTCAGATCCATTGTTTTTCATTTTTTATTTTGTTTATGTTATTAATAATAATACTACAGTACATACCTGTAAAACTACTTAGTGTCACTTACACACGAAACACCTGTGTTATGTACACATCGTCACCAATTAATTTACTACAACACGAATACACGCCACCATTCACTAACACCAATCACAGATAACATTTCTACATTGTAATTAGCGCTGTAGTAAGTTTTATGTGGTCGAAAACTGTCAATTGTTGCGTTTTGAGCATAGGCTTCGTTTGGCACGTTAGAGTTTTGATTAATCGGATACGTATCGATTTGTATTCGAGAGAGAATCGAGTCATGTGTGTGAGCCCGGTGAGCGTGCGGCGTCCGCCCGCGCCCGTGGCGTCGTGGAGCTGCCGTCCGCGGGGCGCAGCCCTCAGCGCGCCTGCGTGCCGACACCCTGCTGACGGTCGCCCATCCACTCAGATTGTATACTAAATCCAAATCATTTTATATGCATGACTTGTGAATGGTCAATGATGTTAGTGAGGATATGCGTCGTAATTATATTTGGAGGATAAAGGTAAAAAAAGTTTGTGCCAATGCACGCAGAGAAAATGCAAATTACTTAATTCGTTTTTAAATGTTTTAGGCGCATTTTGCAACTTTACAAAATAATAGAGAAACAAAGAATAATAATATGAATTTTCTTATTTAAGATTCTAAAGAATCAAGAATTAAATAAAACAAACACTAGATGGAAGTTCTAGTCGGCCCAGTCCATCTGCCTCGCACGCATTCCGCCACCGTCCGTTGAACTTGCGTGGAGGATTCGCATCGTCAACGCAAATTGTCTTTTCATTATTCACACCGCGATTATTTCTCCCTTTGACAGTAGACAATAAAAGTTTGTGCACAAGAATAAAAGCGGTTCTATCGTGGAGACCTCAAAAATCCCTCTGCATAGAGTCGAGTGAGATAGAAAATTAAGATTTGTTCGTTTCATTTCATTTACCGTTTCATATTAATTGAATACGACGGAAATGAAGAGCTCCTTTCAGCCTATTTACTAATCAATAAAACTTAATACGAATTCTGAGAAGTTTTATGATTAATACATGAACTGGTAACTCTTTACTTAATTATTTTCCAGCCGAGGCTTTTCTATATACTTATAATAAATCTGTAGAGAGGTCAATTCTATACATGAAATATATTTCCAAAATAACTATCAGGGGGTGATTAGGGATCGATACTGATGCCAAAAATGCAATTAATAAAATTATTGTCTGTCTGTCTGTCTGTCTGTCTGTCTGTCTGTCTGTCTGTATAACCGTTATAGAAACAAAAATTACTTGACGGATTTTGACGAAACTTGGTACAATTATTTTTTATACTCCTGCGCTGGTTATAGTATACTTTTCATCACGCTACAATCAATAGGAGCAGAGCAGTGAAGGGAAATGTTAGGAAAACGGGAGAAGTTACTCCATACACGCTAATCTTCGGAACTACTGGACGGAATTGATTGTTTTTTTTGTTGTTGTATAGCTATTAAGTCTGGGCAACATATAGGCTATAATTTATCTTGGAAACTTGAACACCTGATACAGAACTGCAAAAGATCAGCTAAACTATAAGAGATACAAAAATAGCGCCATAGCAAAAATTGTTCCGCGTGATGAGCTTTTTCTGCTGAGAAAATAAATTTGAAGATATGGAACACCTGATGTGGAACTCCAAGAGCCCAGCTACACTATTACATATACAGTAATGACGTCTTAGCAAGAGTTGTTCAGCCTGATGAGCACTCCCTGTTGTCGTATAAAAACTGAAGATCTGGAACACCTGATGTGGAACTCCAAGAGCCCAGCTACACTATAACAAAATTATATGTATAGGAATGACGTCTTAGCAAGAGTTGTTTAACCTAATGAGCACTCTCTGTTGACGTATGAAAATTGAGATCTGGAACAACTGATGTGGAATTCCAAGAGCCCAGGTACACTATAACATATATATGAATAACATCTTAGCAAGAGTTGTTTAGTCTGATGGGCATTTCCTGTTGACTTACAAAAATGAAAGATCGGGAACGTCTGGAATCGTCATGCGCGTCCCGTTGTTTTCCCGTCCCCAGGCTCTAAGAATTCGACATGAGACGTTTCAGATCTTCGATTTTGACGACCCCATTGTCGCTGGCATAAGCAACAGGATCCGCGTACGAAGTCGCTGGCAGAAGCTAGTATCAAAATATAATTGTATTACATACTGAAGAATGAAATCTGTAGCTCTCACTCGAAATTAATACTCGTAAACTGACGTCGTAGGTAGGTATCATACATGAAGAAAAGAGATTATGTGTACTGAATTTTCTTTTTCGAGTTAATTTCAGTGAGAAAATTCAATTAGATTGCTCGATTATATTAATTTTCATTTCAATAAGGTTTTGCCCCCTTTCGCCTGTCAATAAGTAATACTGAACTGGAGGAGATTGTACCCAACTAGCAAAATAATCCTGGCATGCGATTAAAGAATGCTACCTAGACTTATAAAGCTCCTGAGAAGGTTTTGGTAGTTGCTACTACGCTTTTAACAGCATAAATACGTGCTGTTTTTACTCAAGTACGTTTTATCCGATAATTTGTACTTATATCCGTATATAAAACCATATTTCCTGACATATTTAGGATCAGGACTCCTATAAAAGCATGAAATAAGAGTAGTTACACTCAAGAGTAATTACTCCGGTAAGTTAGACTTATATGCGCCTATAAGATAACGTCTGCGGGCTATTTAAATTCTCATACTCTTGCAGAAGCATGTACCAGGAAGATATGGACTGAGGAGCAATTGCTCTTGTTATTTTTGCTTTTAGCCTCATATAAGCTAATATTTTGTGGCCAATATAAGTAAATTAAAGTTAAATCACTATAAGTCATTTATGTATCTGGTATGGTTCAACATAAGCTTAGAAGTAACTGTTAAATGAATTTCATATCCACGTTTTATGAATAATAAAACACCAAGATTATAACAGCACTTGGTATGACAAAATATTTTCTGTATTATATATTTTTTTAGTTTTGTCTTATGCCGTTTTAAACCTAGACATATTTATATTGGCATTCCACAGTAGTGTTATAGTCTAAGTAATCTCAAACAATCCTGGTTAAAACTCTTATGAAGCCACTTTTGCTTGTAACGACCAGTACAGGCGAAAACACACTTTATATAGTTTTGAGAAATTCTATTGTAGGACTTGACATCAGCCATTTTGATTACAACAGTGTGACGACCGTTTTGCGAATTTTAGCGAGGGTTCCGGACATGGCACATTTAGAAAAAGTTAGAACTACGAAAGTACCAAGTCTATGAGCGATATTGAAAGTGAGGAAGAACTTTCAGATTATAACAAAAATTTAGAACTGTGTCATTCTATTAAAAACTGGGTTTACACTTCAATATTTCTTATTCTGCATTAAACTCTTTACTTAAAATTTTAAATATGAGATTAAACAATGTTTTGCCTAAAGATGCACGAACATTACTGGATACCAAGAAAGAAATTCTAAACATTAGTGTTTCAGCCCCAGTGCACTATTGGCACATCGGTTTGGTCAAATGTTTGAAAAAAAAAATGACAATGTTTCTTATTTACCAAATGAAATTTTTCTAAACATAAATGTTGATGGATTACCAGTTTTCAACAGTTCGAGATACCAGTTTTGGCTTTGACAACCGGGACATATCTCAGATAACAAGAAATGTGTAACATTCCAAGGCCATTTTAAGTTCTTTAAAGATCTGAAATCTTTTTTGGTTAAAAATCGATCGATATCCAGGAACATCGGCATAGTCTTGTTTAAATCGTCAGTAACCTATTGTATAATTAAGTTAAACAATGCTTAACCTAGCACGTAGGACAAACCTGTTTAAAAATATGTTTTTAACTTATCAATATAATATCAATCGATTTCATCTGGGCACATTGCGGAACCCTAATCGGTAACAATGGCGAATATGCTTCGGTTTTGAGATATTCCAATATAGAACCAACATACTTATATTGGTCCTATATTACACTTGGACATGCTAAAAATACTTATTTTAGCACTATGTTACACTTGGAAATGCTTACTAAGAAAATGTCGGCTGCCTTCATAATATTAATTTAATATTAATTAATACTAAAATGTAAATAAGCAAATTTCAAGAGGCGCTTTAAAATTGTAACCCAAACCACCACAGATTTCACAGAAAATTCATATTCCCCTATGAATAAGCTACTATAAGACTAACAATAACTTTTTCTATTGTGGTTGACATTAATAAATTCTGATTCATATAAATACTTAAACATAAGAAGTTAAAAATATTTTCACAGCGCACAACAACTTCCGATAGTCTCTTCGACTGTTCTAATTATGAGCTTACAGCAGCATTTCTAGGAGCGTATTAATCAAATTTACTACTATAACTTACTTATATTGAGATTAACAGGAGTAATTGTATTGACGTAATTCTATTTAAGGAGCAATATGGGCGTAGATGGCATTTCAGCGGACTAATATAAATACGTTATAAGTAAAAGTAGACTTATAAAGTGGGCCCTTTTCGCGACTTATATGTGGATATAAGTCTCATATAGTCCTCAATAAATGTGGTTCTAGGATAGCATTAAAACCACTTTTTGCTAGTTGGGTAAGTGTTGTTAACAGTTGATGTATCAGCTACTCGAGCTCCGCTTGTTGAGATCTTACTTACGACCAATTTCCTAGAACAAACTTTGATAAAGTGCTGAGATTGAACTAGTTGTTTGTTAGGAGTCAATCTAGCTCTCTACGTCAGCGAGAAAATTAATAGGATTTTTCCTCTTAATCATTGGACTTTTAGGATAGATTTATGTCGAAGACAAAAACTCTAGGTTTTATAAAATGCGACGGACACAGGTCGTGTCGCTGTCATTTCCATGTTGGAGTCCTGCCAATGTCGATACCATTTTCTAGCGACAGTTTGCACTATAATCATTTTATAAAAAATCCAAAAGTGGACGACGCTTTCAAAGTTCAGATATTATTGGGAGTCAAAATTAGATTACACCGGTACGACGTGACGAATTTATAAAGGTTTTATTATTAGATTTCGTGATAAAGCCGAAAACTTGACTGTTGGGTGTGGACTGTATTATTGTTTATTCCCTGCTTCGATAGCTCAGTTTTGGCTTTACTTTACAAGGGACTCATTCGGAATTAAACTCTTCGACGATTTTAACACTTTTATTACACTGACTAAATTAACTTTCACATAAACTGACTCTACACAATATACACACAATAATAATCAACTTAGGGCACGTGGGACTCACAGTAAATACTTAACTAAACACTATAAACAAGACATAAGAAGAATATAACAAAACATCAAAACAAAACATAAAACGTAAAACATAAAAACATAGAAAACATGAAAAACTTGCTGAAGCTCAATTTGCTCCCATACTTATGTGAAAACACCACATCGCAAACCGTGGAGGGACCTGTTTGTAGAAATGGCCCTCTGGCCAATCATAGGCCTGCATTTTACTTTGCTTCGACTTGTGTCAGGCGGACAGGTTTCGACCTGTCGGAGGCTCCGCCCACAACGAGCGATGAGGCGCTTTCGTGACCTTATTTGGTCATGACCTTGCTACAACGTGAAGACGACATTTTCGCTTCCATATAAGGTAATGAATTGGTATTACATTAATGTTTACCTATTTTTCCCGCCTTGTGCGGGCCTAACACCTTTTTATTGATTGATATGCATGTTTTTAGTGATAATTAACAATAATTACACATGATACTGTTCTAATTCTATCTTAGTGTCTCTATGGGTTCGTCGTCTGCAACATCTCTCCCCCCGGCGTAGCCTGCGCAGCCTCCTCTTCACGATGCAGCACGACGAGCTTACTGACGGGACGCTTGAAGATGCCGGTCCTCGTTCGCACGTCGACCACCCTGATGCCGCCGTCAGGTCCCGGGTAGGTCTTCTCGATGACTCCTAGCGGCCACACGTTCCGTGGCAGCGTGCTGTCGACGACGATTACGACGTCGCCGATCCTCGGCGGGCGTCGACTGCTCTGCGGCTCGCCGCGGGGTACCAGGGTAGGGAGGTACTCCCGCAGCCAGCGTCGCCAGAAGTGGTCGGCGAGGGCCTGGCTGGCCCGCCAAGCACGTCGGTCGGCCTCGTCACAAGGCCCGGTTGAGGGTAGGCCCGTGGAGGACCCCAACAAGAAGTGGTTGGGGGTGAGGGCCTCTGGATCTGTTGGACTCACGCTGACGTGAGTTAGGGGGCGCGCGTTGATCGCGAACTCCGCCTCAGCGAGCAGAGTCCGCAGCACCTCTTCTGCAGGTGCCCGAGTCGCAGCGAGGGCAGCTTTCACGGAGCGCACCAGCCGCTCCCACGCGCCGCCTTGGTTGGGCGCGCCAGGTGGGATGAAGCGCCACTCCATGCGGTGCAGTAGCCCCTCTTCTCGGAGCGTCGGCGCCCATTCTTCATACGCCGCTCGCAGCTCTTGGTCGGCTCCCCTGAAGTTGGTCCCGTTGTCTGAATACATGAGCCGCGGCCAGCCGCGGCGCGCAGCCATTCTTCTCAGCGCCATGATTGCTGAGTCTGTAGACAGTGATGCGACGAGTTCGAGATGCACGGCGCGGGAGGTGAGGCACGTGAATAGTGCGCCCCACCGCTTTTCTCGGCGCCGGCCCACCTTCACCATCATGGGCCCGAAGTAGTCCACGCCACAGTTGGTGAACGGGCGGTGGAAGGGGTCCAGGCGGGCGCGCGGCAGGTCTCCCGTAGCCGGCGGCTGTGGTGTCGCTCGCAGCTTGCGGCAGTACGCGCAGGCCTTCTCGATGGCCCGCACCGTGGGCCGCAGGTGGATGATCCAGTAGCGCTGCCGTAGGTCGTTCGTCACTCGTTCCCTGTTGGCATGACCAGCGGCGCAATGTTCGCGCATTACTATTAATCTACTTACGTGATGTCGACCATCCAGGATGATAGGTCGCTTGGCCTCCACTGGCGCGCTTGAGGCTTCAATCCGTCCTCGCACGCGCAACAGGCCGTCTTCTAGTATTGGGTCCAGTCTGTACAGGCGACTCCCCCGGCTGATGGGGCGAGCAGACCGGATCTTGTCTATCTCTTCGGTGAAGCTGTCCCGCTGGGCTTTCAGCAGGAGCTCCTTCTCGGCGCGTTCGATGTGCCGATGTTCGAGTCGAGTCGAGACGCGGCGGCACGCATCTATGAAGGCCAATACGCGCGCAGCTGCGCGCACCAGCGTCTCGTACTTCGAGAAGCGGGCAGGATCGGGTAGCCAGCTGTCTCGTTCGGGGCCCGGCGTGATGTGCAGGACCTCTTCTTGTGTGTCTTCTGCCGCCGGTTTTCCGGGCCAGTCTTCCTCCGGTAGGTGTAGGAAGTTCGGCCCACGGAACCAGCGGTCGGTCGCGCTGATCGGCGCGTCGGTGAGTCGGGTGGCGTCATCCGCCACGTTGTGCTCCGTAGGCAGCCAGCGCCATTCTTCCTTGCTGGTGAGCTCGGCGATCTCTCCCAGGCGATGCGCGACGAACGGTGTGTACCTCTTCATATCGTGGTGGATCCAGTGGACCACCGTCGAGGAGTCTGTCCAGTAGACTGTCCTGTCGATCTCGAGGCGGTGCTCCTTTTTGATGGTGTCGGCGAGTCGGGCCCCTATCACCGCTGCCTGCAGCTCCAAACGCGGTATCGTTTGGGCTCGCCGCGGTGCCACCTTTGCTTTGGCCGCGACCAGCACGACGTCGACGCTGTCATCTTCTTTCACCGCCCTCCAGTAGGCCACCGTTGCGTACGCCTGTTCGCTGGCGTCGCACAGCACGTGCAGTTCTATGCGCTTCGTCTTCCCTCTGAGGTAGCACCTGGGCAGCCGTAGTCTGTCCACCTCCTGTAGTTGACCCAGCCAGGCCGCGAAGAGCTCGTTCTCCTCCTCTGGGATGGGCGCGTCCCATGTCGTTTGTAGGCGCCACAGGCTTTGGAGTATTATCTTCGCTCGCACTGTAAAATTGCTCAAAAGACCCAGCGGATCATAAATTGACATCACGGCGCTCAGTGCCTCCCTCTTTGTGGGCGCACGGATCCTTTCTCTCACCTCATATGGTACCCGGTTCATGGACGTGTTGAATCCGAGTTCGTCTTGTTCTGCGTTCCAATACAGCCCGAGGATCTTGCTCTCAGGCTGCTCCCCTCCCAGCTGCGTCGGGGCGGTGGCGTGGAGTGTCTGGGGAACGTCGCGCAGGACCGTCGTGTCGCTGGAGCTCCAGCCCCGCAGCGTGAAGCCGGCGGCCGCGTGCACCTTCCTTGTTTCCTCTATTGCCTTCCACGCCTCCTCTGGATCGCTGTAACTCACCACCAGATCGTCCATATAATGACACTTGGTTATGGCCTCCAGGGCCCTGGGATACTTACTGCCGTGTAATTCCGCATTGTAGTTCCGGACGTAGTGAGCCATGTACGGGGAACTCGCTGCTCCGAAAATCATACTTGTCATCTTGTAGTGGTGCGGGGGCGACGTCCTGTCTTGTCCTCTCCACAGGAACTGCTGAGCCGGTTGGTCTTCTCGTCGTATCTTCACCCGCAGGAACATTTCTTGTATGTCTGCGGTGACAGCCACTGCCCGCTCTCTGAAACGAAAGACTATCCCTGGCAAGGACAGCAGCAGGTCCGGACCCTCCAGCAGTTCGTCGTTCAGGCACCTTCCGTGACTTGATGCCGCTGCGTCGAAGACCAGTCGCTGTTTCCCCGGCTTGTTCGGATTCTGCACGGCGAAATGAGGTAAGTACCAGCAGACGTTACTTTCTGATTCTGTCCCGTCGCATGGCACGGCGTATCCCTTTTCCAGTAGATTGTTCACCTGCGTGGCGTACTGCACGGCAAAGTCTGGTGATGCGTCCATCTTCTGTTCGATTTTCTTGAGCCTCCTGAGCGCTGCTCCATAACTAGGTGGCATGACCACGTTGTCTGTGCGCCACGGTAGTCCCACTTCGTAGCCTTCTTCCGTTTTCTTTATTGTGCTTTTCACAATATTTTCCGCCCTTTGGTCTGCCTCATTTACTCGGGGTTTCCTGGCGACTCCCAAGGCTTCTATCCTGAAGTGCGCTTCGACTAGGTCGTGTAGTTGCTCGTTTCCTTTTCTGGACTCGATGACGTGCAGCACGTTCTCTTCGTCAGCAACGATAGCTCGTGGCGCCGTTCCGTGCACCACCCATCCCAACGTCGTCTTTGAGGCAGCTGGCTGATTGGGGCCGCCGACTCGGAGTTCCCTGGTCACTATACACTCCCAGTGGTCTGTCCCCACCAGGAGTCCGGGGCGGGCCTGCCCGTAACAAACCTCCTCTCTTGGCAGGTCTCGCAGGTGTTTGTGATCCAGCAGGGTCTCTGGGATGGACTGCTGATGGAGCTTCAAGTTTTTGATGGTCCTCGCTCGAAGCTCGTGCGACTGGCCGTCTTTCCGGATGCCCCTGACTTGCACCCGTACCGCTTTGCTGTCCTGCTCTTCTGAGGTCATGTTCACGCCGCGTATGCGCAGCGGGTGTGACGTACCCTCCGCTCCGATGCTGGTCGCCAGGTCTTCATCGATGAGGGTGACGGTTGCTCCTTCATCGAACAACGCGTACGTCCTTACCTCCCCCCGTGACCCGGTGACTATGATGGGGCACATCTTCAACAGTACTTCCTGCGGGCCGGCGGCGGACTTGGTTGCCACCGACAGTACTGCCTCCTCCTTGCTGGACTCTGCGGTAGATTTCGCGGTCGTCGTCTCTTCCTTGCTTGCCGCCCTCTCCTGGTGGAGGGAGGCGTGATGGGGTCGGCGGCATTGGTTTACGCCGCACAACCTGGCCTTACAGTTCAATCGCCTGTGTTTCCTCTCAGCGCACCGGAAGCATATGCCGTTGGTCTTTAAGTACTCCCACCGCTGGTCGACACTCATATCCTTGTACTTGGGACACTTTGGTAACACATGATCTAAGTTACAGTTGAGGCACTGACCTTTTTCTTCCTTGCTCTCGACGGCTGTGTAGACGGGGCTGGCCTTCTTCTTTGTAGTCACTGGCTGCCTGGTCTCCTTCTTCTGGCTGGCGGGCGCGGCGCTGGTGGGCGGGGCGTACGTGTATCGCAACGCCCGGTCCGCTTCCCGCATTAGAAAGCGAGACAGCATGACTATTTCCGGCTCCGTTGTGTCGTCGTTGTCGTAGGCAAAGTCGCACCATCTTGCCCGTATGTGCGGACTCAATTTCTCAAGTACCTCGCGTGTCAGCAGCGGGTTGTATAAGTACCCTCTTCGGTCGACTGTCTGGATTACGCTCACCGTGTTCTGCACCTTGATCGCGAAAGTGTTCAAGTCCGCGGCTGATGCGGTGGGCTTCGCCATCTTCTTCAGCTCGTCGATGGCGCGGTCGATGAGTACCTCTGGTCGGCCGAAACACTGTTCGAGTGTCTTCATGATGACCTCCGGATCGGTAGCGGTGTGTAGTAGAGCTGACACCGCCTCTCTTGCCTCTCCCTTGAGGCAGCTCCTCAGTCGCTGTATGTTCTCAGCAGGCGAAATGTTGTACATGTTCGTGGTGTCCCGTACGGCCGCTTTAAATGGTAGCCACTCGTTGACACCACCGGAGAACACCGGTAGATCCGTATGCCGTAGTCGGGGTCTTGCCATCCTTTCTAAGGTCGCTGCTAAGTTGTCGATGCTGTTCCTGTGCTTCGTCGGTGTCGGCGACCTTCCCCGTGGCATGTCGAATTTAATGTGTCTTGGGTCCTCCTGGGGGGCTCCCGTGCCCCCCTCCCCCCGTGCTCTGAGGGGATTCGTTTGAAGCCATTCGTCCACTCTGCTGTGGTGGCCTTCCTCCTGGGGAGCGAGAGGCTCGTCCCGCAGGCTCTCCTGTTCGTCCTGTATGACGGACACTTCGGCGGCTAGCCTCTTCTTGACTAGGTCTGCTTCTAGATCAAGAGACTTTTTCTGTAAGGCTGCTAGCTTTTCTGCAGCCTCCAACTCTGCTAGCCTTATGCGCGTTACCATACTATTCGTTGACCTTTGTGACCTCTGTGACCTCTCTGACCTTGCGGGTGACCTCCTCCTTTGTCCATGGTCCTCACTCAGTAGAAGACCCGATGATGGTCCCGCCGTGGCCGTGTCCACCGTCGTAAGAGGCGCGGTATTTAGTCGTGAATTAATAGTACTTTGGTCACCTGTGATCGCTGGTGACGCTGGCGGGTCTAGTGAAATCCTCCGTAGTCTCTCTCTTCGAATCCGTTCCGCTTCCTGGCGAACTGCCTCCCTTTGCTCTTCTGCCCTCCTCTGTAGGGCCCGCCTCTGGTCCTCTGCTTCGGCAGCATCACCTTGGCTACGGGTGATGACCATCTTCCTGACTGATGGCAAAACTTTAAGCGGGGAGCACGACACACAACACACGACAGTTCGTACCCGGTTTGGACTTGTCCAGATCCGTACACTACGACGTTACACTTTACGCGCACTTCGACACTTTACTATAATCACGACTAGCCCTATTTACCGCGACGGCACTATATACTTTCGACGGACGACGCGGCGCGCACTATATTGCAGCGCGCGCTTATGTACGACGTATTTACTTATTTATTTTACGCGACGGTCACTTCGTTTACGCGAACTCACTATATTTCGCTACGCGGTCACTCCCGACGTTGGTACAACGATATGTACATAGTACATAATTATTAACGCGCACAGAGTCTTATTTACACTTTATTTTACTGTGAGCCCCACGGTTCTGCCGGTCACTTCAACGCGCACTATGATCGCGATATTCGACACAGAGAACACCACTTTGCCCTAATATCGACACTTTATTCACTTATGTACACGACACAGTTATACATACACCAGTTCAGTTATTATTGTTCAGTACTTACAGTTTTATGTATCCGTTCACAACACTTATTTACGCGTTTATGTATTATACCGGCACTTTTCACTTTATACTGGTCGAGAAGCACCAACTTTTTTGGTACTTCTCCCTTTATCCGGCTCCGATGGACCAGAACTGTTGGGTGTGGACTGTATTATTGTTTATTCCCTGCTTCGATAGCTCAGTTTTGGCTTTACTTTACAAGGGACTCATTCGGAATTAAACTCTTCGACGATTTTAACACTTTTATTACACTGACTAAATTAACTTTCACATAAACTGACTCTACACAATATACACACAATAATAATCAACTTAGGGCACGTGGGACTCACAGTAAATACTTAACTAAACACTATAAACAAGACATAAGAAGAATATAACAAAACATCAAAACAAAACATAAAACGTAAAACATAAAAACATAGAAAACATGAAAAACTTGCTGAAGCTCAATTTGCTCCCATACTTATGTGAAAACACCACATCGCAAACCGTGGAGGGACCTGTTTGTAGAAATGGCCCTCTGGCCAATCATAGGCCTGCATTTTACTTTGCTTCGACTTGTGTCAGGCGGACAGGTTTCGACCTGTCGGAGGCTCCGCCCACAACGAGCGATGAGGCGCTTTCGTGACCTTATTTGGTCATGACCTTGCTACAACGTGAAGACGACATTTTCGCTTCCATATAAGGTAATGAATTGGTATTACATTAATGTTTACCTATTTTTCCCGCCTTGTGCGGGCCTAACACCTTTTTATTGATTGATATGCATGTTTTTAGTGATAATTAACAATAATTACACATGATACTGTTCTAATTCTATCTTAGTGTCTCTATGGGTTCGTCGTCTGCAACATTGACGGTGCTCTCGTGTTGGATTTTTTTTAAGAAAAGGGCGATAACTTGTGAGGGCAGAAAATAATCGAGTAAAAGCGTTGCTCTTAACGGTTATGATAATAATCGCTTTTCTTAATTTCTATTTTCCGAAATCAAAATGTTAACAGCAGATATTTACCCAAGATAAATCTACAACATAATACAGCACCCACTCACAAGGGAATCCCCTTAGGGAGGTTTGGAATTTTTAAGTATCGCAGCAATGTTTCAAACATTTTTTGCATACTCATATTGACTTGGTCTAATATGGATATCTATTTGGTAAGGAGCCGTAAAAGTATGCTTTTAGTGGGACTTTTCAATAGCACCGCGGGGGTAGGTACTTAACTTGCCCGACAACTTGAGTACCAATCCGACTCTGGCTCTTGTCCAAGAGATAAAAGTCAAGTCAACCGCGGCAAACGTACATAGCATACCGTTTTATCAATTTCCTACCCACGTTTGATATTAATCATCCGTGCGGGATTGCCTACTCTGTGGCTGGACAAAATTCGTTTGATTCCATTTCTTTTTTCTAAATTATTAAGCCGAGCTTTTCCGGAATGTAGATACGGATTGCAGCTTTTGAACTGAATGACCCTAAGGCAAGGTTAACATAAAAAAAAACAAATAAAATAATATTTGCTTCGAGTTGGCACGATCCCGTTCCCAAAGGTAGATTTACTTCATAAATAACAATTCAAATCGTTCTGCAACTTTGTCCTGCGCTGAGGAAGTTCCAGATTTGTTTATTTTTCTTTCATATAACTGAAGTTTGAATAGGTAGCAAAAGTTTCGAGCCTTTAAACAGTACAAAGGGAGCACGAAAGTGTAGAAGTTATATTTCGAGAGGCACACTAACAAGCAGGGTCTGTATTTCAAAGGGAACGGTCGTGAAAGATACGTGAATGTTGCGTTTTCTGCTTTTATGTTACCATTCAGAAAATAGCTAGTTTCTTAGCATTATGCGATGTTTACTACCATATACAGGGTGATTTTTTAGTCACCATCCAAATTTTAATATATTAATCTTTGGCGAAAATCATTGAATACGTGTTTTTTCTTTTTGTATCAATCAATACATAAATATCGAGATATCACGTCTCAATGTTATCTATAAAAAGTTGATGAATCTGGACACCGCGCTGTGATGTGTCGCTCAGGTGTAGCGGGGCGGGGCGGGGGGTCAGCGGGGTGCGCTCTGCCCGTTTCATGCGTCGGCAAGTGTATATTATTAACGTTTAGCTTAGTGACCACACAGAGCGGATGAGAAAATGATTTAATATGACAATTTGACGTATCGATTTTTTTTCAAAAATGGGTTTAGTGATTGATACCTAATGCATAGAAAAATTTTGGACGGTGGTAAAAAAGTCATCCTGTATAAGGGTCTATTGATATATTTACTTTGTAATCTGGCAAGATCTCGAAGTTTTTTATAAGATATCCTTTTCTCAATTGTTGTTCACATGTCAATTTATCTTTTGATAAAGAAGCCTGTGAGGATGTCTATTTTAAAGGGATATCAATGAGCCGTCACATAAAAAGTTAATGCCCCTTGTGGGGAGCTTTTTGTCGGGGTGAAATAGACTTATAAACTACGTTAACAATAGGCTACTAACGTCTATGGCACATTACATAAAGTTAATACGTGGGGGTTCAGATGTATTGAACACGATTAGTATAACTAATGTGTAGAAAAACTAGAGATACCAGACTATTTTTAGCGTATCGACGTACATATACTCGTATATTTATCCGCCAAGTTTATAATAAAACTAACCGAGGTTCCGTTTTTAAGACAGTTTCCGAACTCGCCGGGGACATTTTCTGCAAACACTTTTAAAAACTTTCGTATCATGTGTAACTACTTATGCAGGCGAGTTACATCCCGCTAAAGTTATAATTGCATGCACTTGGCTTTAAATTAATTTGATATTGTATGCGAATGTGTGGAGAACAGCACATATAGTTAATTTTCCGAGATTATCTCAGTGGAGCATATCTAATAACGTGCTAACTCGTATACAGGAACACTGCACTGTGGTCTGCATTGTCTTCGTGGCCAAAGTTACGATCGCGCAATGCGCCTCCCTTTGTTCCCAGCTTGCTTTTATTTTTACCTCATGGTGGGTAAGATTAGTGGCCCTATACAATACTTAATCTAGGTTGAACCCGGCTCACGGATAGTTTATTTATGGCCGTACACATTGCGGTGCCCGAGTTATCCTTCCGGCAGGAATTTGATGCTTTCCGGCTTCTCTGTTTTAGGGCAATATTCTATGTCTAAGCTTTATTAGTGTAAATATTAATTTCATTAGGTCAGCTTACTTTACATAGTTAATTGTTAGGTACTAGCTACCTGTCCCAGCTTTACAGGGGTTGAGAAGTAAATTTATCTATGTAATAATTACTCGGACTTGTACCTTTTCTTGACAAACGCAATCAGAATAAGCTGTTCTTGAGTTTTCTGCTTAGCAAAACAATTAATTAGGGTGCTTGTGCACGGCGCATGTAACCCGCGCATGTAAAGGTGCGGTTTACCCGCGCGAGTAACATGCGCAAGCTACTTGATCAAGTTACCCGCGAGGTGCTTGTACACGGCGCATGTAGCTTGAGCATGTTGAGGCACTTGCGCGGGTTAGATGCGCCGTGTACAAGTTACCCTTAGTTATAATAAAAGATAAAATAAAGTACATACAATTGAAAAATTATAAACACAGATACTGTAAATCTCAGACACAAAAGTCTTTTTTGCGTAATGAGCTAAAGTTCGATAATTTGTTTAGCGGGAAACAAAAATAAAATACATTATTTTTGCAGTCTTCAACATAGTATAGTGTTTATAAAGATTGAACTACGCTAGTTCCACGGATGTGTTAAGCGCCGTAGCCCGTAGCGCTGGGAGGCATTCGTGAGAACTGTTATTGGCATCTAAAATTGAAATGAACCATTAGGGATGCTGCTTCTCGGTCAGGAATTCAATTACGTAATGGTTATGTGAATAAATCTCCATGATATCGACATTATTGGAGATAGCTTCAATAATAGGTAAGTTCTGTCTCGTTGGTGTAGTGGTTGCAAGTACGATTGCTAAGCTGAAGGTCCCGGGTTCGATTTCTAGGTCGGTTAAAGTGTTATTGGGTTTTTCTGTCAGTAGCAGCCGGAGTTTTTAGATATACATGGGTCTTACTCATAACTAGCGAGGTGTGGGGTTATTTAATGGGTACACCTTTGCCTTAACTCTTTGGGAATTACGGGCGCGGTATTAGGTGCTGATAAATTTGAACATTCACGCATGCGTTTATTGGCACTAAAACTTAAAACAATACAAATAAAGTAATAAAGAAAGTAGGTAGTAAAAATAGAGGAAATAAAACTTTATAAAAATTAATGCCAAAGGGCCTCAGCTCAGCATAATGTCAGGTGGCAACACAAAGTTTGCCACCTGACGCTGATTTTCAGCTTCAGCCAACGAGTGCCATGTAATGTACTTGTAGGGAATGTTACATTACAGAAAAGCAAACGAGAGCATTTTAACGAGCATTTTAGCGAACGTTCTGGCGAGCTTTTTGCCAAGCCGACAGTCAAGTCTAACGTCTTCATGAAGAAAAACATTTTGACGACCTTCGGCTAGAGCGTTCGCTGGAAAAATCGTGAAAATGTTCGTAGCGATGTTTGGTTCTATGCTCGACTCTGTTCGTTGTTTAGATTAGCAAAATTAAAAACGGCGAATGTTCGAAGTTCCTTTACAAGTGAATGCTTAAGAGGATGGTCTACCGAGCGCTCGTCCATACTAAAAGAGAAAACGTTTTCCTACCCCTAAATGTTAACCTATCTCAATGATTTCTTAGAATGCTTCTGACACAGTAAAAAACTAGGTTTAAAGGTTTTCTCTTAGGCGCCTGTAACTTTCAAACTATTATAAATTTTGAAAAAAAGAAAACTTTTAAACCTAGTTTTGACTGTGTCAGAAGCATTCTAAAAATCATTAAGAAGGATAACATTTAGGGGTAGGAAAACGTTTTCTCTTTTAGGCCTTTGTCAAACAGACAGGCGATAGCGAACCGAACCGAATCATGTCATATAAAAATGCGAAAGCGATCCGATACTCTATGTGACAGGCTTCAAACAGTTCCATACATTACAAACAAAAACGCTACGCCACGCATTCGGTTCGTCTGTCAGTTTGACAAAGGCATTAATGTGGACGAGCGCTCGGTAGACGATCCTCTTAAGTCTATCATCACGTAAGTAAAGCTTATATTCTATGCTATCGTCAGCCGTAGCTAACATTAGCACTTCAAACTACTGAACATAGGTCTCATAAAGAGCTCTGCAATAATCGTCATTTTGACTATGGAGAGGCTTCAGTCCAATGGTAGCGTTAGTATTGCCATGGGATCAATTCCCTGGTCATCTTACTTTTTATAGGGTTTCTCTATGAGAAGCTAGCAGTTCTCTATGGAAGCTCGTGGCTAATTACAGCCGCACAGGCCGATCTTCCGGGTTGAGCCGCGTTTGCCGAAATTATCATAGCGAGTTTCCTCAGTGCCTCGGAAAGCACGTAAAGTCGTTTGACCCGGCTGTCATTTGTGGGTCGTTGACAGTCGTTACTGTTAGTCAGAAGCTCATAAGTCTGACAACCAGTCTCATGGGTTATCGTATTGCCCAGTTAATGGGTTATGGAGGTCCGATAGGCAGTCACTCCATGTAAAATACTTATATATTTAACTGCATCGGGTGTGACTGGAAGCCGGCTCCAATATAGTTGGGAAAAGGCTAGGCACATGATGATGTCGGAGTGTGGTGTTGTGTAATGATGATAACAACAGGCCCAACTAATGTTTCTTGGGACTCGTTAAGCCCAACGCCAAGGTCGCAGGGCAGAACTGTCTAAGCATGTTACGGTGACAGCGAGTAAAGGGCAACTCGCTGTCCGACCATGGACCATGCCCGGGTCGACGGCGCGTCGGGTTCCACGCGCGCCTCAAAGAGTGTCAGCAAAATGACGGGGCCCCCTCTCAGAGGGCCAAAGCCTGCCGGGGTCGCGGGACTTATTTCCTTACCGTTACCCCGGAACATAAAGGGCTACTGAAGAACACCGTGGATTTTAGTCAGTACAAGTCTGACAGTCCCTCCCGCCCTGCCCGGACTCATTTGACGATTTTAACACGCTAAAAAAAAAAGCATGTTACGGTGACCCTGGAACCTAAAGGGCATTTGAAGGAACGCGGTGGATTTTAGTCAGTACGAGTCTGACAGTTCCTTAAGTACGAAATCGACGTATGAAAATCGAAGTAGGGGTTGAGACGTCTGCCTCAACCCCAGATGTGAATGTGTTATATATTTTTAAGACATAGTTTTATTGAGTGTCGATTTCATACGTATTTATTACATTACCAACAAACAGAACGACTATATTTTTTTAAGGAATTCTGCAGTGCTGCTCAAGGATACAGAATTGTGCGCAGCGCTACTATAGTTCAAAACTACAGTTTGGTAATCACTTAGGCGGTGTCCTGCGTGAGCGACGAATACGACGCGACGCAATTCGACCTATTTCAACTACTATTATAGTATTTTCTTTGTGTTGCGTCGCGTCGCGTCACGTCGCGTTGGTCACTGACAATTTATTACGAGTTGCGAGTTGTTCGCGACACTAGAGTCCATACGAATTTTTCGCAGTTCGACTGCGGAAAATTCGTGGTTCTACATTTTCTAATGCAATTTGATGTAATGGCATACAGTAGCGCCGCGTCAAAAGGACTTCACTCGAGGCGCGGACTCTATCTCAAGGTTCTATCTTGAGAAGAAACTCGTCGTACTATAACTGTTTTTTTTTCTTTTAGTGTGGCGTAATCATCAAATGAATCCTCCCACCCAAGGCAGCCCGGGAGGTACTGCCAGACTTGCGCTGACTAAAATCCACGGTGTCCTTCAATAGTCCTTTACGTAATTTTCTTCTAGAATATAGCACAGCTGTTTCAATTGAAGATAGTAATGACATGATAAAAATACAGTTCATTATTTTCTCATCAAACCATCTCCGTTTTCCTTTTTAAAATCTTTTCATCTTTAATGTATAGAACTTTCTAATTAGCATTTTTTCCATACAAAAACATCTTTGAATCTTTTTTTGTAAATGTACATATCAAATGGTGAAGAATCACTAATGAGTTCAGTTTTTTTATATTTAAAGGAAGAATGAAAACGAAATTATGAAGAATAAATAAAGAAAAAGAAAATACTATCTATTGAAATAAACACTTCGAAATTATGAAGAATAAATAAAAAAAAGACAATATCTATTGAAATAAACACTTTCAAAAGAGATTCGTTACTAATTAAGATAGATTATACTGTTAATGTTAAAAATAAGACATTTAAAAGGAGTTTCTTGGGATAGTAGAGAACACTTTTAATAATTAAGTTAAAATAACATTACATGAACATACATTTCTATTATTTTTATTCCGGAAGTTATGGCTGTTATGGGTGCAGACGTGCGCTTTAGTTAGTATGTAGAAAATTAAGGAGCAATTTCGTGATAAAAACTGGTTTTATTGTATTGGATTACTGAAATACATTTGCAGCTTTATTTAGTTTTGATTTAGATTTTTTTTAAAGTCGAGGAAAATTACGTCACTTTAAATAAATACTTTACATTAGAGTTAACGCAATTTTAAAACTGTAAGACAAAATATGGAAGAAGTCACTGGCTCCTGAAACACAGGTACTATAACCTAGCTCTGGAGCCAGGGTCTCAATTATTTATTGTAAAATTTTGTGTGGCAATAAAGAATTTATTTATTATTATTTATTTAATTTGACCTTCGACTTCTGGTCCCGAAAATATTCCCGTCGAGACGTAACAAAATATGAGACCTCTTACAGTACTCGGGGGAAGAAATTGCTGATGAATTCCACACCAACTGCAAGGCTAAGAGGTGCCCAATGTAGCAGGGTTCATGAATATGGTGATTTTGACCCCTCAGCCCTCACAGATGTGGGGGACGATTGCTGTGGTCGCATGTTGCAATGCTGCATACGTATGGAGAAAAGTGTTGTGCATAGTGAGTCTAAAAAGGCAAGCAGTATTTTTATATACCAAACTAGCTGTGCCCACGACTTCGTTCGCGTGGATGTCGGAACTCAACAATGTGTGTTTTTATTATAGAAGGTTTTTTTCTAATATAAATATAGGCTAAGTTATATTATATCAGCTACCTGCCAATTAAAGGCTCGTCAAGATCAGCCCAGCCATTTCAGAGATTAGCCATTACAAACAGACAGACAGACAGACAGAAAGACAGACAGACGTAAATTGTAAAAAAAATATGAAAAACGTTTAGTAAGTGTATTCATTTAATAAAATTGTACTCTTCCTCTCTCCTAATTTTGCGTGCCATACAAATATTCCATTTCACTTATTCAATTGAAATTCATGTCATTAAAATTTGATTTTCCTTATTCTGTGTAGTTTTCTTTGAGACAAAAATATCATAACGCCTCATTGATCTTGTAGCGGTAAGCTTCCTACTAGCATGAGGTTATACGAGTACGTTGAGTTCCGGGACAATCAGTGTTATTAAATTTTAATTTATTATAGTTAATTTTGAAGCAACACTAATTAGATTTGTGACCAGTTGTGGCCATAGGCTATAATATAACCCTACTGTTGAAACGTGGGCGTATGTAGTGTACTGTGTCTGATACATATTTAATAACTTTGCATGTTCTTTCAGGGTAAATTCGACGTGATGATGTTATGTTAATACTATATTATTCCTTGCCAGTTTCACTATTTTAAAATCATGTTTTTAAAAATCTTTGCCTCCAAAACTGTAGGTGAGTGGTTTCATCAATCTCCTTATTCAATAATCATCTAAATTGGAAAGCCTATCAGTAAGGAGTGTCTACTCAGCTGTTAGTACAAGCTTTTAAGTGCTTTCAATAATTCCCACAATTTCTAGCGCCATTAACTGATAGCTCAATATTTAATCAGAAAGCTCTCGGGTCCGCCCCGAGTACGTACGTATCTATTGTAATTGCATTTGATCTCCGTGTCGTCCGTTTGATTATTTGAAAAGTAAATGAATCTGTCTTGAAATAATTATTTGAATTTTTTGAAACAAACACCAAATAATGATTGTGGTACACGTAAATGATAGCAAACTTAAGATGTAATCCCATAAAATGTCACAAAGCGTTTCTACTTTGACTAAAATATAAAAGAATCATAACAGCGAAATAAATTCAAAGCATAAAAGAAGCCTGTTTCAAAAATAAGGAGGAATGTCAGTGAAATAATGACCTAATTTATTTTGCCAAGCAGTTGCAGGGGGAACTGAATATAAAACAGGTACATCCCGGCGATGCGCATTTAAGACCGTGGCTTTCACATTTAAAAGATTTCAGCATCATACATCATATACAAAACCGGCATGACGTGAACTACATAAATAAATTTGCCCCAATAATTGGCAACTTTGTAAAATATCGCTTGGCTAACTTTAGGGTCACGATATGAATAAAATTGGCCCGGGAATATATAAACCGCTTACCATGAAGACATCAACGGGCAGAAGGTCTGATCTAAGGCGGCCTAGAACCCTGCAATCCTACTTTGAAGGCACGTTGGGGTTATTAAGTGCGGCAACAAGATCAATAATGTATAATGTTCGATGGCGGCGAGCGTAGTGTTGACCTTTTGAAAGTTCCGGTGAGGTCGCCCCGGTGGTTTGCAAGATGAGGGTATTAGGCATCCGCCCTTCTGTTTAATTAATGGAGGCTTGACCCCCGTCTAACTTTCTCTGCCTGTATTTAAGAGACCGTTATGTTCGTAGGGATGAAATAGTTTCATTGTGCTTTTATGTCAGATTGTAGTAACTTGGTTCTTTGGCTATTTTAAGCTCAACGTATGAGGCGCTTTTCTCTCTCTCTCTCTCTCTCTCTTTAATCAATGTCTAAAGATCACAATAAATTATTCTGATTGAGAGAGGATGCGAACCCATCCTTTGTGTTAAGAACATTGTGCTTACACATAAGAAGAATGTAAGCCTTGATTAGAAATAGAATCAGTACCTAGTAATCCCATAATCTCGCATGCTTCAATTCATTACAAAGTTCAGTAGGTATATTTACGAGACTGAAAATCACAAATAACCCGATTATGAATATTTATGTAAAAGCATACGAACTGATGAGCTACGCTCAGTAACTGTAAACAAAGTTTATGCATACGAAACGTCGTAAAGTCGTACGTCAAGACAGCGCCGCGACAATTTACCGCGCTACATAAATTCGTCGAGTCTCTGAAAGTAGACAAGTTAATATGAGATTTCATATCGTACGGCGGAAACAACGCCGCGTCGAGCTCTGCGCTAATGAATAAATAACACGCTTGTATGTCTACACGAGCTCGATCTCCCACGAGCCTGCATAAATAGCCTTTTATTCTTTCAATTCTGCAAATGTAAATTAAGTACACATTACGTAAAACACACAGCCATGTTTTGCGCCAATTAAAAATTACATAGGTATTAGCGTGAAAAGGCTACGATACACAACGCGATTTTGTTTTATTTAAATTGACATCAAGTACCAAGCTCCGTACAATTCCCCGTTCGGTAATGCTATTATTGGGTCGTGTATAAAAGTGGGAAAAGGGAAGTGGTGACAGAGTAAAAGGATAATTAAATTTGTGGGCGGTTAAGCGGTGTATCACGTATCGAGCTGTTTCAATAGGTGTGACAGTGGATGGCGGTGCTCGCGTCAATTTGCCCGGGGCGCCGGCGGCCGCGGCCGTCACCGCCGAGAGCCATTCACGTCACGTTCACGGCTCCCAGCTATTTTTTAATTTTACGAATAAGGACTGCATTATGTTTATGACAATGACTGTGGCAAATGATGGGGTTTAGAAACCACCTCCTTTACTGTCGCGGAATTTAGATTTCTTTTCTACTTTTATGATGTCTAGCGTTTGAAAAATTTGTGTTTAGGAAACAAGCATTGGTTTGACTTTTGTAAAGATACTCGTACGTTTTTCGAGGTTTCAATAAAACAGTAATGAAAACTGTAAAAGTTTTGTAGATGGTTGTTATGGAAAACCTGGCCTCGCCTAAAACTAACTAAAATATGTACGTAAAACAACATTATAAACTTACGTATGCCTTTCCCCAACTATGTCGGGGCGGCTTCCGGTCTAACCGGACCAACAAACACAAACAACAAAATGTACGTTAGCACTGTGAAATAAAGGATAAAAACTAAGGCTTTAACGAGTTCCAGCTAAACTCTGTTTGGATCCACAGGTCCTCGCCGGAATAAAACCAAATCACTTAAGCACCATTTAGTCGATTGGCAACGTTAATTTGAAAGCCAAAGCCTTTTAATTTACCGTGGCCAGCTCCGCACGCCAAGAATTACTTCCATCCAATGGTAAGCTGGTACATAGTGTCTTAATTGTATTTAAAAGATAAAAAGAACTTTGCCTTTTAACAATCCATCATCGCGCACAAAGTAAGATAAAACGGACGTTTTATGACTCGCCATTTTAATGGCCTTTCAATGTTTTAAAGCTGCGAGATAGGTATTTAGCTACAGGAATTACTTTGTAACGTGTTTCAACCTGATCAATAATGGCAAAGTTTTCTCGTTACTCCTTTACTGATTTTCTGAACTCATTCTTACTTGTCTGACGAAAAGCTATCAGTGAATCCGACCTTCTTCATTCAGTAGATAAAAGTTTGTGTCCGAAACAATTTATTTTAAGCTGAATGGAAAATTAACCGTTGATGCTAACATTAACTTTTATTGAATACATTGAAGAAATTCTTCGATTGATTCAGCTGGATTGTTGTATTGATTTTGCATAAAAACTTTGTACGAATAAATGAATGAACTTTAAGGAGAGCCACAATTAGAAGCTCTGTTAGCGTTAAGTAAACGGTTATCTAAATGGTCCGTTTTATTTCTTGGAAGCAAGATACAAGTTCAGTTAGCGGTGGGTGCGCTACAACCCGCAAGTCACGTCGCTTCTCTGCAAGCAGCGGAACTTGCAATTGTAGTTGTAGAGCCCCGGAGCAGCTGCCTCCCGGATGTTTGTGCAATGGCTCCCCCAGGAACTACCCAGGAAATTTAAATACTTTTAACTAGAATAACTGGTAGAATTCTTAACACAAATGGAAACAAAAGACTTTAAATTTATATTGCTTGTTGGAAATGCTTAATTTGAGTCTTGAGTTATGCTTGGAATTGGATAAGAAATACAACTACGGCAACTTGTGTGTTTAAAACGTGTCCATTCCTGAGTAGGCGTCTACATTTCAATGTGAAAGGCTAAAATAATTACAAACAATAACAATAAACAAAAGAGCATATATACATTTATAGAATGCACAAATATTGTTTTCCTATAATCATAAAATTTAATTTCGTAGCATGTCTTTGAACTTTGTTACTTTAAGTTTCGCAGCACACAAAGAAATAAGTATAAAGGAAGATAATTACTTCGTTTTCGTTGCGAGAGTTTCGCGAAGGAAGGTACCTTAATTTAGCTGCATCTGGTTATTTTACCACATACCTATTACTTTGAATTTTATTCAAGCAAAGAGAACCTTTGTTTTTTCTTAGAAACTCTAGGTATCAAAAATTCATAGCAAAAGGCTATGAATTTTTGATACCTAGAGTTTTAATGAGAAAACTATCAAATATAAGAAAATTGATGGCCAAGTAAGATAAGAAACCCATCCATTGCACAAAATCATTAAAAAATAAGGAACAGCTTTATTATTACAAAAATAGGAAGACCTACACTGACCTTATTGGTGAAGTACTTTAGATAGGCCGGGTGCGTAGTACTCGCAATCAGCGTGCTTGTAATGACCAGATGTATGAATGTGAAGCGAAAGGAGTATGTCAGGATCGTAGAAGGTAGCGCTCTTTAGTTTCTGCCATGGGAGGAAAGCGTGAGTTTATGTATGTTTTGAAGAGATTTATTCTCTCAAGAGATCAGCTCCACAGCTACTCGGTGCAGTGGCATTTAGGGCACACCTGAGCCTTGCTATGTTCGGTAGCACGTGACCTCTGTGCCACTACCTCTCCACTGGGATCAGTAAGTAGTCAGACAGACCTCACTCTGAATACCCGTGACCCCAAAGGCCCATCTGCGTTTTAAATGATGATGCAGGCGAGTTTCGGTATTTTAAACAACACGGTTACCACCAAGACACCTCTTTCGAGAAAAGAGAGCCGTATGTGTCCAGTGTAGAACTACAACCAATACGACTTGGGTTTTTTTATCGTGGTAAAGTCATCAAATGTGTCTTCCACCCAGAGTGGGGCGGGAGGAACTTTCACACTTATACTGACTAAAATTCAGGGTAATCCTTCAATAGCCCTTTACGTTCCAGGGTCAGACTGCTGAGCTACGGGCCCCGTCAGATTGCTGACAGTTTTTGGAAGCGCACGTGGAACACAACGCGCCGTCAACCCGCGGGCATGGTCCATGATCGGAAGGCGAGTCACCCATTACTCGTTTGCATGCCCGCGCCTAAGGTGGCCGGAAAACACCTGGCGATGTCCGTTGCCGTTGGCGTCTCCCAAGACATAAAGACTATGGTAGATTATTTTTTCCATATTTCTTTCAAAGAAAATTACTAAAGTATTGTATGAAAGTGTAAGAAATAAAAGCAAAACCTGAGGGATCCGTTATTTCAACATTAATGTCGGATGAAGTTAGTTTAATTGTGAACCAGACCGCACTAGACTACGTTGAAGAAGAAAATTAAAAACAAGTAATTGTTCTAAAATAGTTAGCGAACTCATCAGACTGAAAAGAAAACTATCTTGATAATAATTAAATTTTCACCTCACCCGCTCGGAAAGATTCTATTTCTCATTCAAAATCTGAGCGCAAAACTCCATGTTGTTCAAAATTCGAACACGTCTTGTATTCAATTGTTTTCTACACTGGCAGGCTAGCCGCCCCCCTACATTTCCTCGCTGTGTGAGGTGAAAAGTTGTGTGTTGCACTCGGCAGCAAAGTTTTTCTGCGTCTCGTACCTTTGAAAACTTCGCATCGCTCAGGATTCTATATTTGAACCGCTCGTTTCTCTCGCGGTTCAATCTTAGAATCCTTCGCTCGCTCAGTTTTCAATCCAAGTACTCGCGCCAAAAATCAACTTTGCAGCCTTGCATAACAATAGTTATTTTCACCTCACCCGCTCGGAAAGATTCTATTTCTAATTCAAAATCTGAGCGCAAAACTCCATTTTGTGCTCTAGAGCACAAAGTGTTGTTTAAAATTCGAACACGTCTTGTATTCAATTGTTTTCTACTTTTCTACACTGGCAGGCGAGCCGCCCCCACTACATTTCCTCGCTGTGTGAGGTGAAAAGTTGTGTGTTGCACTCGGCAGCAAAGTTTTTCTGCGTCTCGTACCTTTGAAAACTTCGCATCGCTCAGGATTCTATATTTGAACCGCTCGTTTCTCTCGCGGTTCAATCTTAGAATCCTTCGCTCGCTCAGTTTTCAATTCAAGTACTCGCGCCAAAAATCAACTTTGCAGCCTTGCATAACAAATAACTATTGTTATGCAAGGCTGCAAAGTTGACAAATATGTTGTTAAATAGAACTTTAAAACGATGTTAGTAGCACTTGCAATACGTAGGTTCAACATTTTAATGTCATATTATTTTATACTCACTGACTGGACAGGTCCACTCAAATCTGTGTGGTTCTTTCCTCAAAAGACCATCTCAGACACCCACATGGTTTTCGTATGACCTGAGCAATACAATGTCTGGACTTTAAAAGAGACTGTGACCTCTGAGTTTGTTTCGGCTGTTTCTTCTCAGAGTAGTCAGGTACGAAACACCGGCCTCATCTAGCATTAGAAATATTGGTTGTGACGTGTAAGTCTTTTTTTATAACCAACTTAGAAAATAAATATCATTTATCATATTATACTATTAACATGCGATTGAATATACTATAGTGGCACAGTCAGACCGTTTGTAAATAATGACGAAAGTACCATATTTTTTTTAAATAACCGAATCGTTATAAAATTCCCCAAAATTTCATGTTAACAAGCATTTCGCTTAAATAACTCTAAGTATAAATTACAATAACAACAGTAAGCTGTGTTCTGGTGCATTGTACATTCGAACAAGTTATATAGGTATAACTGAGACACGTATTCGAATAATTCATTTTAATGGCCACCTCGAGGATAGTGGAAGAGATATACGTCGTCTTAGTATTAAATATTTTATCCTTTATGTATTCAAATACTTTTGTTTCGCCATAAGAACAATATGGTGGAATAATTTTGGGAATAATGTAATAAATAGAAGTACCAATAAACACAATAATAACATTTTCGACTGAAACTGAAACGGCTGGAAAGACTTTATTAAGAACGAAGTTTTCAAAGATTAGATATTAGAAAAGTTTTCACGAGTGAGGATTCTGAAATGCCTGACGTACTCTTTTTTCCCAACGTGCTTGCGTAACAACCCTTTTTGATTCATCCCCATTAATATTTAAAACAATGAGATCGTATCCTACTGTTCCCGTTTCGTGTTTCCCGATTCTCAAAACGCGATCTAACAGTTTTGACATTGTTTTCGACTAGTTGTACAAGTATCTGAACAGTAAATCAAAGCTCTAATCGTGTACACGGTGTTCTGAGTAATCTGCTTGTTGATCGGGAGTTACGAGGGCGAGAACAGTGTCGTGGTCACAATATGTTGACCAGCTGCTTTACGGCCACCAATACAGCCTCGTTGATTGGAATATCGATTAAGGGGGGTATGCCAGAGTGGTTCTGCGTAGATGCCTTGTTTGCTATCTATTGGAGGGATATCGACTGTGTTGTTTGTAATTAAATGGTTCAAGTTTAATAACTCTGAGGGTAAAACATAGTAAAGGGTGTTTTTTTATAGATTTGATTTGAAAACTGGCATCATTATTAACATATTACACAACATATTATACAACATTACAACATATTAGAATGTCAGTCTGGTATGACAGTTGATTTATAGTCAGTACTTTGCTAGTTAAAGAGCAATGGTTGCCCAGTGGCATTAGTCCCGACGTGGTCCCGGGCGCATAACTTTGTGTAATTTACTTAAAGAAAAGCATCGTGAGAAAACCGGCATGTCCTAGAACCAAAAAATCTAAAAAAACATGTAGCATCTACCAACCCGCACTGGAACCGTGTAGTGAATTATGGCCCATTCCCTTTTACATAGAGGAGGCCTGTGTCCAAGCCAGTGGGAACATTAAATTTATAGGCTGATGATGATGATAATGATGACTTTGCCAATTCCGATATTGCCATAGTACACGGACAGCAATTCAGAACAATGCTTGATAGTTTCTTTGTACCCCACTTTAGTTTGGTTTTGTTACGACATTGTTTTGGTTTCAAGAAGAAAGCGCAACATGCCATAAGGCAAAGGACACCAATTATAATTTATTGAGGGGAATATTTGGTTAGCAAATAATTTCACACCGTTACATTTTTTATACTATGTGAAGTCACTAGCATATACTGATGTACAACAGGTTGGATCATTTTGAAGTCAAACTTCACATGTATGGCTGATACAATTGTAGGTACGGTGATTGTAATTAAGTTGTCGAAAATTGATTGACTTCACGATTATGCTTCATTTCAGCTAGCAATAACACTCATGTGCCTGAAGTGATATTTAAACCCAAATGCCGTACAATTATGTATGAAATGAGGTACATTAGATATTTTCAATTTGAACCTGTATACAATTAAAAATTTATCCCTAACTTAGTCATCAAGATGAAAGGAAAAAAATAACAAAAGAAAACAACGCGTGTTCTAAAACTGCTCTATGTGAAGTATACCGATGCGCAAACTGTTGCCACCAATTTACCTCTTAGTTCTTAGACCAAGGTACAGAAATGTTTCATTAAAATGTAAGTAACATCTGTTTTGTATTAAAACGTTGAACATTTTTCCAATACCCTGTGTCCTCTTTTCCAAAAATAGAATGATTCTTCTTAATATATCGTATTACTATTGATAGAAACACAATCACGATAATTGTGAAAAATACCAAAATCTAGGTAATACCCAAGTTGGCACGTCATGAGGCAGCAATATTTCTGAAGCTGAAAGAATGTATTGCCAAACGAAGCGCTGTATTGAGTCTAGTTGGTTCTGTGTCTACAAGATAAATGTAGGCTCGAAAATAAATGTGGGAACTTATTGTACACTATTTCGTGAGTGTACAACCTAAATGGATATTGCTAACAGTTACACCAGGCTGAAATGGAAACACTTGACATGTGGCTGGTTCGCATCTGTTCAAGCCTCTTGTTTTTATTTCCATCACAATTTATGCTAAACAGCTGATATATCTGGGTTCAAACGATCCGCCCAGAGGCATTTGTATGTAAACCAGGACAACATCTGTCGTGACTTTCAGTTGACCTTGCTTACCCTTTTGATTTATAGATAAATGTTTTGTATTAGTTTCATAGTTTCATTGGGAAAAGGCGAAAACTTTACTCGAACCTACTACCTACGTAGGTTTCCTGAAAATTCTCCCTAGACTTTCACAAATATTTGTTCGTTTTCCAAACGTTCAATAATTTCTCGAAGTCAAATCTCTAGAGCTCTTAAATGATCATTTGTTGGAAAATCTTTCTTTGATCACTAGGTACGTGTGAAAATTTAAACACATGTGCTTCGTTCACCTCAATATTTCATGTAAGTATTTCACGCCGTTTCCTTGATCCTACTTTATAAGGAGCAATATTGTTACACTTTGGGCGTTCTCGAGCTACGCAAAATTAATTTTGAACTATATGTTGGGTCTTAAAATAACTTTAGGAGTAAGTTGCACCCCAACTTTGTAATATCAAAGCTTTGCTAAGTAATTTGCAGTTAACCAATACTTTTATTATACATCATTACAGTTTAAAAGGTTTGTAAAAATACAAAAGGTAGATATCTATTTTAGATTTGAAAATGTTAAGAAGCTAGAGCTACCCTAGACAGATTTATTAGAAAACCGTATTTAATTAATGCCTGTGATAACCTTTAGAACATTTCTATTAAGTATAAACGAAGTTTTAGTTAAGCAACGAAAGTGCTCTTTATAATAAACCAATGTGTATTCAAAGTAGGCACGAACTTACACAAACTTCATTCTGTTATTTATTTGGAAAGTGTCTAGAGATTGAAACGAGATAGAATCCTCCGAAATCGGCCAATCGTGTTATACGGTCAGTGGACACTATCGGGATTGTGGACGACGTACACCTAACCTGAAATTCCATGTTGAACCTAAATATCGCACATACCTTATTATTGAATTGCCGTAAAGGCTTGTAAATGTTATACATTTGTAACAGAGTGGGTATTCAACCTCCTCTGTCGACCTAACCTCTTTCCTTTTGGATCTATGTATTTTGATTTTTAATTTTTTGAATATTCATATTTCGAATTTCATTCTGTCATTGCACCATCTTCAACTATTCTGCACCGCATGCTGATTATTTGCTGCATATTCATTTTTTAAAGTAGGTAGGTAAATTCAGTTTTGTGTTAGTGCTTCCTACAACTGGAATGAACTTTTTACAAACACTATTGTTATACATTCAAGCTTTTCGGGCAATTTCCAAACGTTCTTGTTGACTATGGCAAGTTTTATTCTGTCAATGTAGTGACATAATTGTTACTGCCATTATAAAGTACTACATACCTACAGCAAATCTTTAAAACTTATTGCTTCAAACCACATCGTTATTAATTCAGTCAAAAAACAATCACAGTTGGAACTACTTCTATTCTAGTCAGACCACCCATTTGCCGCAACAACGAGTTACAAAAATAAACATTTTGCTTAAAATATACATGACCATAATGAACCGAAACTTCTAATCCAAATGGACCAAAAAGCCAGAAGCGAAAAGTTTGTAATTTGTTAAACAGATAGGTATCTATAATCCAGGATTATTCAACATTTATTAGAACCCAAGTACCTTTTGTCACGAGTCACGAGCTGGATAGGGGATAAATTAATCAATACCAATTAAAACCAAATAATCTTTAATCACACACATTATTCACCACTAAAACACACACTTGAACACATTTTTAAAAGTCGCTTGTAGCTTTTTATACCTTCTGGAACATTTCAGAACCATCTGGAAACATCTAGTTCAGGATAGAATTTTCTAGAAACTTCCAGACCAATCTGCAGTAGAATAGTAAAGAATCCTTGTGGAACCTTCGAGAAGCTTAGCTTAAACGCAACACTATTCTACAGTCAGACGATAGGCGGCGGTGAACTTTTGCGCTCAGCATCCTATGCATGGGTATATTGGGTAGCAGTCAACTCCTTCTGCCAAGCAGTCATGCTAGCGAAGGAGGAAGAAACACGGTGTATTCTTATCAGGTCGAGTCAGACAGTCTCTTCCGCTCCACCCAGGGCAGGAGGATTTGATGATTTTACCATTGATGATTTTACTATCCCAAAAAAGATACATATTCAAGTCTTTACGTTACACAAACAAGTAATTTGTAAACGTAATACCCAAAAAAAAAAAAACTAATTTAAAATTCTCTCCGTTCTCTCACAATTTCAAGTTTAGTCAGAGTTCAAAATAATCCTTAATCCAGGTTTAGGAGGGATTATGTTTATTTCTTAAATTGCAGGTAAATTATAAAACTCGAGGGATTGAAGGATGTACTTTTAATGGCATACAGATGGAACATGTTCAACATGTTCCTGCAATAGTATCACAGAGAGAAGCTTTCGGGGCAAATGGAAGCTTTATGCTGTTGTTGCCTTGTATACAGCCTGTATCAAATTTGGATTAGAAAGAAAAATCGGGCTTAGAAAATAACTTTTTTGTAACCTGTTTGCTAAGGCTGAACGGTAATCTAGAATTCTGGGTTACACTAGTCGTATCTAAAAGAAATAATTTATACTATAGTTATAATGAAGAAAAATGTTGTTAATTTAGGTTTTGCTCTCCTGAAAAGTTAGCATTTTGCACATCCGACTTAATGCTTCTCAGGTCCAATAGTAAATTTCACGTTGCGTTGGCATTGGTGTCTATGACATTTACATTAAATTGCATTAAAAAAAAAACGTACTCCGCGAATTTTCCGCAGGACTTCAGTCGTGACGCGGATTCTACGTTTGTGCTTTTCAAATGTTTGTTGCTAAAGTCAAATGACAATCGTTTTCTTAAATAGTAGCCATACACCATACTGCCTATCGTACGATCGATTTGACGCTTGCAATTGTTAGTAGATAATGCAACAGTGGCTCATTCTACATATAAATAAGTGGCATTCTGAAGAAATAGCTCAGTTTTGGGTAAAAAAAAAATGAAATTATACACGAACAAAACTTCAATTTTATCGTTTATAACAGAATTAACTTTGTGTTCTTTTAAAATACATTTTTCATTCATCATCATCATCATCATCAGCCTATAATGTTCCCCTGCTGGGACACAGGCCTCCTCTCTTGTGAGAGGGAGTGGGCCATAATCCACCACGCGGGCCCAGTGCGGGTTGGCAGATGTCACATGTCTTCGAATTTTAGGTTCTAGGACATGCCGGTTTCCTCACGATGTTTTCCTTCACCGTTTTGAGAGCAGTGGTGATGAAAGAAATTACACAAAGTAATGCGCCTGGCGGGGTTCGAACCCACGACCTACAACTCGTAAGTCGGGACGGATACCACTGGGCCACCACTGCTCTCATTTTTCATTAGTGATATTTAATTAAAAACAAAATTAGTGCTGTTTCGTTTGTTTTTAGAAAACTCTGAATAATCAAGAGTTAATTCTAGTTTACTTCTAGGCTTCACCGTCGTAATCTTCGCTTACCATCAAGTGAGATAGTGGTCAAATGAAAAATGGTCCTCAAAAAGATCTACCTGGAAATTGAATCACCCCGTATTTGTCAATTTTAGGCTTAGCGCGGAAGCGGTTAGGCGGTTAGCGACAAACCCCGGCCAATCTCCAAGTTTACGATGCGATCCCAATCCGCCAGAGCCTGAACAGCTTTTGGGTCTCCTGAAATACTGTGACACTTTCCTAATTATTGGGTGGCAATATATGTATGTACGTCTTTGGGCAAATGTTGCGTTGCGATGTAGGTATGGATTCAATAAATGTTAAATAATTGTTATTGATATTGTATTATATTGATAGATAAACATTTATAGGTAGAATATGTGTAACATGCGTATTGTTAAGTTAGTTAAGCATATAGTTAAATACCTATATCTTTTAAAATAAATGTAATCGTATACTTAACAATTTCTTATAATTATATCTATCTTATAATATATATTTTATAGTTAGTTAAGCGTATAGTTAAATATATCTTTTAAAATAAATATAATTGTATAATTAACAATTTCTTATAATTATATCTATCTTATTATACCTATATATTTTATAATATCTGTCTTATTTTATTTTTCATTGATCAATAAAAATTTAAGACATATCACAGTATTTCAATAAAAATGTTTTGTATATCAATGTAACTTTATGGAATGTTCGATAGTACGCAAGTAATATAAGCCAGAGCTATGCTTATTGATGCAAAAGCACCATTACACCTATGGGCAGAAGCTATTAACACAGCAAATTATTTGTCCAATAGATCGGTAAACAGTTCTATTGATAATAAAGCACCATTCGAGAAATGGGTCCTAAGAAAGCCCTGCGTTAATCACCTCCATCCTTTTGGATCTTTTGTATTGAAGAAGGGACCAAGAGGTCATAAGTTTGCATCCAAGGCAATACCAGGAATGTTTGTTGGATACTCAGACACCAGCAAAGCATACAGGATTTATGTTCCGTCCAAACGCAAAACTCTTTTTTCCAAAGTTGTAAAGGCAAATTACTATTCAAACAGTTAACGCTAACAACTTTACATACAATAAAAACCATATTGGTTTTTCGGTTCCAGAAACAAATAAAACGCTGGTAGATATTGATAACTATGTGAATGCAGACACTACTCAGTACGGTGATGATGATCAAGAATCGGATACTTATAGTGAACAGTACCATAACATTCCTGATCATGGGAAACTGAGTAGAAAAATTGTTCTGACAAGAATTTAAAAATTCTTAGGCCCGACGCTGCGTTAAGCGGATGCCCGCGCGGTTCTATACAAAAGTGCTCCGTCGCGGGGACCCGTGCGGGGACCCGCGCGGGCGTCCGTCGCGGGTTGGTGCACCCCGCACCCACGCAACGGGGCCCGCGCGGAGCCAAGCGCGGGGCCACGCGCGGAGCCACGCGCGGGTCTACGCGCGGTGCCTGCCAGCGCAGCGGTAACACGCACGGGCTTGTTCAGTCAATAAGGGTGCTTATACACGGTGCATGTAACTGGAGCAAACAGAGAGCAATTTTTTTTTGTATGAAGACTTTCGAAAAATTCCTCCGGTGCTGAAATTTGGAATATGGTGAGAGTAGGGGATACAGATTATAGATGCACAATAATCCAACATTTTTTTAGCCGAGAAGTTCTGTTTTTTTACCAAAACATGAAAATTGCTTATAACTCTCTGCGAAAAATTAATTAGCAAAGAGATTTAAATATAGTTTAATGTCTTTGTTAATTAGTCTCAAATTCTTTTTATAGGTATTTGTTTAAATTAAATAATAGGAAAAAAAAAGTATTAGTTAGAATAGGAAAGTATAAACATCCAACAAATGTTCGATTTCAGTGTCACTCCAAATCAACTTTTTACATATCGCGCTCTAACTTGAAATTGAAATAAAAATCTTCAAATTGAATTAGCGACACTGCGTAAATCGGTCTCCGCGACGGGGACCGTCGCATACCCACGGAAACCAGCCGCGTATCCACGCGCGTGTCCCCGCGCGGTACCACGTACGGGGCCACGCGCGGGGCCACGCACGGGGCCACGCGCGGGACCACGGACGTGGACCCGCGACGGTTGCCCGTCGCGGGCGCCCGTTTAACGTAGCGTATAAACTTATAAAATTATAAAACCTATAAACTTCCTCAACTCATTTACCAACAGTCGAACAGGAAACCGTTACAAGCGCCATCTTGAAGTGGAAAAGTCAAAAGTTTTCATTGGTAAACCAGATAAAACTTTATTCTTAACCACGAAAAGTTGCAATTAAAAAAAGCTTCTCATTTTAAAAGCTCTGAATCAGCGCCATCTATGCTTACGCGCAGTAACAATGTAGCATTCTGTGTAAAGGAGTGGCTCCAGAAATATTTCAACGCCCCTGAACAAATCCCGAAACAAACAGTGAGGGCATACTAGAGAGTGTTTGAAACTGAGGAAAGAGGTCACCATCGAAAGATAATAAATATTTTCACGCGATGGTTCATTGTGCTATTCTGTAACATTCGCATAATCAGACTGCTCGAATTTTAAACGTGATGTTTAGAGAATTTATTGCCTCGTTCAAAACTGAGATGATTATCTTAAAAAAAAAGAATAAAAGTTTTCGTTCATTTGCTTGAAATTAACTTCAAAACGATACATAACGCTACAGATAAACATGGAACTGTAATCCGTGTCTTCGGATAATCCAGTTAAAGCGTAGTTATTAATCGTCGCTATGCCAAAATTTTTACGAATTTGCATGGCATTAAATGTTGATGGTAATAACCACCATATATTTAACTTTCTATTCATGAACTTTGAATCAACTTGTAGTGTTATAAAGAAACGTAACAAATATAGAATAACCAATGATGCTATCTCCTATACTAATGTAGCTCGGAGATCATAAAGTGTTACACCTACAAATCGAGAGCAGCTCTAATTTTAGCGTTGCAGTTAGGTCTTGCAGCTAGTAGAATAGCATTCGAAACAATATAGTTAGGACATTCGTTCCCGCATAGACATTTGGGTCAAGTGACTTTGCTTGTGAACATTAACTAGATCTTTCCGCGAATTTTGATCAGGTCGATATCAAGAATTTTGTATACGTGTTGTGCTGTTTTGTGATTAATCATGCAAATGTCAACTTTATGGCTGCGATGGCTTACAGCAACATTTTTTTTTCTTCACGCTTTTGGAGATAAAACTTTTGGTAAGTATATTAGAAGATTATTGAATTTTGACGATTTGTTTTCGTTAGTAACGGTTGAAAACCAGGTTCGATGTTTTTTGTTGTACGATCTAAGATTAAATTGATTTTTCCTCTTTTAAAAATATTTATACTAGCCCGTGTCTTCTCTTGCGTTAATTTAGATTTTTTCAATCAATTTGGATCATCTCTTATCATTTGAAAATTATTGTTATCCCCGGAAACAGTACTTTTTCCAGTCACAAGATGGAAATACCCTATGCCCGTCTATGTATACTGACAATGTTTATGCTAAATATCAGCATGATCTGTTCAGTAGTTTAGGCGTAAAAATGTAACAAAGAAACAATTACTTTCGCATGTTTAATAATAAATTGTAATATTTAGTTCGTTTTTGGTTAAGGATTTATTAATCCCTATCTTTTGTTTACCGCAGTTTAATTTACTGACGAATCACATATCGACACCGGAAGTATCAATTAACGTAAGGGACATTTTGGCGAAAATGAGTTATATATATCATTGGATTCAGAATTTCGCGCTCTATCGATTGGTATTATTAAAAAAATTCTATCTTTAAAAAAATGTCCCTTACAGTACAAAAATTTTGACCGCGAAAAACGATTTCTGAAAAAAAATGTGATGTAACAGTCATTAATATTTTTTCTTCTCAATAAATTGAAGTAAGTCACCGTACTAAATAATTTACACCCTTACCTTAATCAAAAATAAGTCGATTTAAATGACAATGTCCCTTACTTTAAATAAAATGCCCCTAACTTTAAAAACCATGTCCCTTACTGTAAATAAAATGTCTCTCACTGTAAACAACATGTCCCTTGCTTTAAAAAAATGTTTGACGAAATCTGAAGTTTATATAAAATGTTAGAAATCGGTGACACTTACGACATAAAAAATCCGAAGAATTACCTCGAAACAATTTAAATGCAACAGAAAAGGGTAAATGGATTTGGAAAATTACGGCTGTTAGACATAAAAATACATCAACTATAGACAACACAAATCAATCTGCAGGTTAAATTCATGATCATTATCATTTCTAAATATTAAAGACCACTTTTGGACATAGGCTTCACCCAAGGAGCACCACAGCGCACGATCTCCATTCTAAGTCGAAATGAGCTGAAATTACTGCAGATGAAATACGTCAAACAGATATTTATTGCTTCCTCTTGCACACAACCCATGCACCTTTTATTCTATCTTTTCCCCTTACGTCCTCTCTACTCCTCACTTCTACGAGTACTTTGATTGTCATCATACTAATATCATGTTTCGCACAATTCCTATGCCTTAATTCATCAACCTTTCGTTTCCATTACATTCATTCAATATCGGCTCTGAAGAAGATAGGTATCCTCTTCAGAGCCGCTACCTACACATCATCACTTCTTGCCAGGTGGAGAAAAAGTGGTAGGTAGCAATAAATTCTAAGAAAACTTAAATTGATTAATATAATAAAATTATAAAACCAATTAAAGCCGCGTTGATGCGGTCAGTGTGCTCGGACCGAGTGGGCTCAAACGAGTAAGTTGCATACAAAGTGTACTCGGATAGTGGTTAATACTGTTAAATATTTTATAGTCAACAAAGAAAAAAAAAGATTTTGTTTAAATAGTATCTGAATTGTCAGAGACATGTTAATCGAAGAGTTAAGACGTGAAAAACATAAGTCTTTTATAGCAAAAGGATAGTAATCTGTGAAAAGGAGAAGAATTTGGACTATTCCTTTGATTCAACGATCACGAAGAACATCGCACATCTAGCAATCTTCTCTGAGAACGAAAGTGAACAGGTAAATCTTGCTTTAAAAACATCTAAAACTATGTAGAACTACTCTGAGCCTAGTAACCAAGCTAGCTCGGAGCAGTAAGACGCGGTCTGACTCAAATCAGACTTAAATCTGCGATAGCTAGCAGTAAAACCTGAAACTGAACTCATTTACGCTTTAATCTCATTTCCATAGTGCTAAAATAGTTTAAACTTTAGTAGATAATCTATTGTTACATTAAATTGCAACACTGATAAAGTCCTTTACAATAAAATTTTGTATAATTTTCCATTTCTCTTGCTGCTTACACTATGCTCGACGGATTATCTATAAAATTTCAGTAACGTAACGGTCATCTAAACATTTTTTTTTAATGTAAAGGACATGCTATTTTTGAAACTACTGGGTATTCCTAAATCTTTCGTATAAAACAAGAAAGAAGGGGAAATTCTAAGAAACTTTGCTCTGAACACCATCAAAATTGGACCAGACAGTAAAAAGTTATAGACAAAATAAAAAAATAAAAATCGTTTTTTGGCTCTCCTGAAAAGTCGTATTTTGTCCCTTACGTTAATTGATACTTCCGGTGTCGATATTTCATCTTTTTCTCTCACTTACTAACTAAAATTTTTTTCCCCAATTCAGGCGCCATTTTCGATGATGGCACATTTTTATTAGAAGCCGCGTTCAACATTGCCGTGCAAGAAAATGAAATTGAAGGAAGTGTCATAAAAACATCTCCTGGAGACATCGTTGAGGCAGAAACAGCCATGTGCACGCTTTTAGAGGTAACGTTCATAATTATGGAAAATAATTGTATAGATTAAGAAAGTTTTATTTTAAAAGATTTTTAGTAACTCTTTGGTCTCAAGCGCGAATGACCATGAGATCCTGATTAAATGCCAGGTCAGGAAAAATTGTCGATGGGTTTTCTCATCAGGAATTCTTAGTAGCAGCCTCATGTTTTTTTTTTACCTGGTAACATTGTGTTTCTGTCTATTGTATGAGACTATATTACAATTAGAGATATGTGGTGTACTATTAGGTAAACATTTACCTAACTCTGCGGTGAATACTAGTGCATGTTAAAAAGCGTTTGATTTTAATTATTAAATTGACGACACGGTTGGCGCAGTGGTTGAGCGATTGACTGCTGCACAGTGAGTCGCTGGTTCAATCCCCTCTCAGTACAAATATTTGTATGACTTACAAGTACTTGTTCCGGGTCTGGGTGTTTGTGTATGTGTGTTTCCATGTTTGTAAACACACCCACGACACAGGAGAAATTGCTAGTTTACTTTTTTAAAAACGTGCTCTGGATAAGGAGTTGCAGATACAATACGACTGTCGTTTTACAATAAAACCTTTTATTTTCAGAGCAACGTATTCGGAGTATTTGGCCCGACTAAGAAAGGCTCTCTTCAGCATATTCAGTCAATAGCAGACTTTCTTGAGATTCCTCACATTATTATTGATCCGATTGAAACACAAACTCGTAACTGGTCTGTAGTTAATCTGTATCCACATCATTTGGCTTATTCACAGGTAAGGTTTTGTTTTATTTTTTAAGGAGATTATTCTGCAGTTTTCAGTTATACCTAGTAATCTTTTATATTTATAATTAATAATCTTTTTCGTTCAAAAGAAAGACAAGAATTTATTAAACTAACACAGGACACTACAATTAACATAAAATAATAAATTATATATAACAAACAAAAAACATAAAAATAAAAACAATGAATGAAAAATGAAAAACAGCAGTACCTAATAAAAAAGAGTTTAGTCCTGTACTAGGCCAAAAGGTCCACAGCTCAGCATGGTTCTGTAACTTTTTTTTTACCTAAAAGATTCAGTGCTGGTATTCGGATAGGACCTCAATTATATCACGGGTTGATCCTCTTAATTAATAACTTTAATTGAATTATTTTTATTCACACTTTCATCCACCATTGTGTTCTACTTTACAGATGTTTGCCGACCTCATAGAAATGAAAGGATGGACGGATTTTACTATAATCTATGAAGGAGCTGAACTCTTACCATTTTTCGACAATATCTTATCGATGCAGGACTTAGATTCTGGTCAGAAGATTCTCATCAACATTGTTCAATTGCCTGAGGGTGATGATTACAGGCATGTTTAACATCCAATTAATTTGATTTCAGTATTCGCTAGTAACGCAATAATAGCGCAATCTAGTCATCATCTGCCTAGTCTTTTTCCCAATTATATTGGGGTCGGCTTCCAATCGAACTAGATGCATGCAGCTGGATATCAGTATTTTACATGAAGCGACTGCCTATCGAACTTCCACAACCCAGTAAGTGGGTACCCCATGGTAAGACTGGGTGTCAGACCGTCACCGTCGCCAGTAACGACTGTCAAAGATCTACAAACGACAGCCGGGACCAATGGCTTTACCTGCTTTCCGAGGCACGGAGGAAACGACGAGACGATGACCTCTGAGTTTGTTTCGGATGTTTCTTCTCAGAGTAGTCAGTTACGAAACACCGGCCTCATCTAGCTATAAAAAAAAAGTGTTTTGACTTGTAAAAGTGTTTGTGAAAACCTATTTGCAAAATAAATATCATTTATCATTTAGATGGTCACCCATCCACAGACCAACCTCGGCGAGCACGGCTTAACCCAGAAGATCAGTCTGTGCGGCTGTAATTATTTAGCCACGAGCTCCTCAATAGCGCCATCTAGTGTCCACATTATTTCGGTACTTATAAAATCTGTCAATTCTTAGCCAGTCGCCAAGAGATCATATAATTATATTTGATAAAAATTGTCGGCTCTTTTTCTTTATAATATAATGAAACCTGGAAAAGTGTGGGGTGATTGCTTTGCATTTTTTTTTTAATTCAAAGCGATTGTTATTTACTGGGAGGCTTAGTTTTTGTATTTTATTCTTTGGTTTTTTAAATTTTTAGTTAGTAGTCTTTTTTATTTTTTTTTCTAGTTTTGTAAAATCTTTTTTTTGTTTGTCTTTTCTGTTTTCAATGTTTCACGTATTTATCTGTGGAAACTTGTAAATGGCCTTCAAGTATTTATTAATTAAGAAAATTGTGTAAACCAGCTGCAAGTTTCCCGATGAGTATAAAATAAAGAACTTAATAAGCTGTGGTGCATATTCAAATTGACTCACATAGCTCCCGAGAGTCCCGAGTTATTTCAAATGTCTGCCACATCGAGCGCTGCGATTGATTTATCAGCCCCACCACCGAGGCGCGGGCCACATGGAAAAGACGTAAGACGCAGACGGGGCGGAGACATATGTCTCTTCGGCGTCTCTTTCATACAAAATGTATAGAAGCGTCGCGACGTAGAACACACAGAACAGACGGGGCGCGGACGCGACTCTCATACATTACGCCCGTCCGCGACGCGTCCTCGTCTTACGTCATTTCTATGTGGCTCGCGCCTGAGTACGCAAATAGCGAATATTAAGTTATTTTATTTAATTAATGATTTCTTCTGTTTCATTTTATAGGTCTCAACTAAAGTTTATTAAAAACTCGGGCTCATTGAACTACATAATTAACTGTGGCAGAGAAACGTTGCCAAAAGTACTGGAACAAGCACAACAAGTTGGCATAATGTCTGATGACCATAGCTACTTAATTATGAACCCAGATTTTCAAACTCTAGACATAGACCCTTATAAACATGGTGGCTCAAGTATTACAGGTAAAAATTAAATTAAGAGATGCAATAAAGAATTGAGTATTAAAAAGTAATCAAGTACCATCCTATTTGTCATACCACGATTTCGTGAAACGTAAACATGTTGACTTGTTACAATAATGCCATTGTTTTTCACGTTCAGGAATTCGCATGTTCGACCCAACCTTAGAACCCATTCAAAAGTTCATCACATCTTTAAATGTGAAAGTAGCTGAATTATCAGACAACAAAATAGAAAATGCAATAGCAGAGAATGGTCTCACTCTAGATTTAGCTTTGGTATACGATGCTGTTACTTTATTTGTCTCAACTTTAAATACTATGGAACTAGAAGAGGGTTCTAATGTAACTTGTGATGACGAAGAAAGCTGGACTTTAGGTTCCAGTATTGTGAATTACGCTAGAACAGTGAGTAATTTGAGACTAAATTGAAATTGTTTTTGAGTTTCTTCTACTGCAAGTTTGAATTTAATTTCAGATGGAAGTTGATGGCTTGACAGGAATGATAAAATTCGACGAAGATGGTTTCCGTTCGGAACTTGAAATAGACGTTCTTGAAGTCATGACCTACGGCTTGGATAAGGTATAAAATGGGATAATCATCAAGTTTCAACTGTAGTACGGTGCAATAAAATATTTTTTTATTTGTTTGTAAATTAGGTGGGAACATGGACATTGGAAGATGGTTTTGTTGAAACTAAGGACAAAGTTTCACCAGCCGAACAAGAAGGATCAGAATCAATGAAAGGCAAACATTTCATTGTTCTAACGGCTTTGGTAATAATTTGATACCGTAGAGCAAACAAATAAATATTTTGATGATTGTAACAAACTGAAGTTTTGTTTATTTTTTTAGAGTGCTCCATATGGTATGCTCAAAGAATCCTCAAAAAAACTTGAAGGCAACGATCGATACGAAGGCTTTGGCATTGAATTGATTGAGGAATTAGCAAAAATAAATGAGTTTAATTACACTTTCGATATACAAGATGATGGTGTATATGGCTCATACAATAAACACACAAAAAAATGGAGTGGCATGATGGAAAAAATTATTGACGGTGTAACTATCATTTGCCTTATTATGGACCAATTTCACGAATTATTTGACTTTTTATATGGTATTTAGTAGTTTGGGCTTATGAAAAATTAAGTATTTTTGAAATGTATTATTCAATTATGTCGTCAAAATGTTTCTATGTTGCAGAGAGCAGATTTCGCCATCACGGACTTAACTATAACAGCAGCTCGACAAAAAGCAGTTGACTTTACCAGCCCTTTCATGAACTTAGGCATAACTATATTGTATAAGAAACCGACTAAGGAACCACCAAACCTTTTCTCGTTCATATCACCATTCTCGATGGGAGTAAGTATTTCATTTAATATCTTTTTTTTTATTTTTTTTATTTTTTTTTTTTTTAGCGTGGTAAAATCATCAAAGGAGTCCTCCAACCCCGGGCAGGGCGGGAGGGACTGTCAGACTTCTACTGACTAAAATCCACGGTGTCCTTCAATAGCCCTTTCTGTTCCGGGGTCACGGTAAGGAAATAATCCCGCGACCCCGGCAAGCTTTGGCCCTCTGAGAGGGGGGCCCCGTCATTATGCTGACGCTCTTTGAGGCGCGCGTGGGACACAACGCGCCGTCGACCCGGGCATGGTCCTTGGTCGGGCAGCGAGTTGCCCTTTACTCGCTGCCCGCATGCCCGCGCCTACGGTGGCCGGAGATCATCAAGCGACGTCCGTTTCCGTGGGCGTCTACCACCGCGGGTGGGGCGGAGGGAGGACTCTGTCCTCTCTCGCTCGCGGCCCCTCCTCCTCCTTCGCGAGCATTACTGCTTCGCAGAAGGAGGCGACCGCTTCCCACTCCGTCTCGCCCCGCAGCATGGCCGCGACCAATGCTGGGCGCGAGAGGTCTCCGCCTATCGCAGCCGTGAGGACACGTCGGTGCTCTGCCCAAGCTGGGCAGTCTTGCAGCGTATGCTCTACCGTGTCCTCCGGGCGTTCATTTAATATCTTAGCAAAACATCATAGCTTAAGTGCTTGAGGCATGTCGAAAACTTGTCCAATACTTCGTCAATTATCCCTTGATACAAAACAGCAGACCTGGCTGAGAAGAAATGGCAGTGAACTAAGCTAGACGTATCAATACTCAATTGTAATAATTATGGAATATCCTATGGGCGGGGGACGTAGCTACGAATATACTCAAATTTTACCAATTAAGTTCCTTATAATAGGGATCCGGTCTTTGGCCATTAACCGAACCCATGACTGTCTACTCCATGACTGCTACTGAGAAACAAAATTATAAAAAAAAATAGTTAGCGTTTGAGATCTACAACAAGGCTCAAGGCAGACACTGATAGTGAACATCTTGTTTCTGAATATTGACTTTTTACCATTACAGGTCTGGGGATGGTTGGCAGGCGCGTTTGTTGGAGTATCTGGTCTCCTATTCATATTAGGACGACTAGCCCCTGAAGAATGGCAAAATCCCTACCCGTGTATTGAAGAACCTGAAACTTTGGATAATCAATTTACTTTAGCCAATTCGTTTTGGTTTACTTTGGGAAGTGTGCTCACTCAAGGATCGGAAATTGCTCCCATGTCAGTTTTTACTTTGTTTTCTTAAAATATAGTTTCACTAGCTTATGTTCGCGGGTTTGCTCGCCACCTCGATCATATCGCTTCCACCAATATTGATCTATGTCCTCAAAAAAGTTCAGCAAAATCTGTTCAGCGTGTAAACATGAAACTATACCTTTTATTTGAATCTTTAAGGTACTAACGGTATTTGTATTTTGTTTCAGAGCCGTTTCAACTCGAATGGCTGGAAGTATGTGGTGGTTCTTCACCCTTATCATGGTTTCATCTTACACTGCCAACTTAGCTGCCTTCCTCACAGTGGAGTCCAAGTTTTATGCTATTAAAAGTGTAAATGATCTTGCAAATAACCCGTACGGAATGACTTACGGAGCTAAAAACGCAGGTGCTACCTTCAGTTTTTTTAAGGTAATGCTCTATGAATAATAAATTGAGTATCGAAGGCGATATCCTTCAGTGATAGAAATTTCCACTTAAAAAATCAAATTTACTGTTTATGTTTGTGTTTAGGAGTCAGATAATTTACTTTATCAGAAAATGTACCATTATATGGAGGACCATCCTGAGCTTCAAACAGCTTCCAATGATGAAGGATTAGAAAGGTAGGTTTATATATTTTTTTTTATACCGTAAAAGAGACAAGCAAGCATACGGTTCGCCTGATGGTGCGCGGTCACCGTAGCTTGCACAGACGACAGCACATAAACCTACCTCAATCTTTAAATTTTCGTTAATAGATTTTCAACCTTATTACTATAGTGGAAGGTCAATGATCGATTGGTAAAATTTGATTTCGGATTCGGGTAGGTTGACCTGCTGGCGACTTTACCTACGCCTGCAACATTAGAGGTATCGATTACGCGTTACCTACATTTTTCACGCCCGCTGTCAGCAATCGCCTTCCGGCGCGGAACTGACCAAACGGGTAACCGTTATCATACATCGTAAAGGGCAATTTAAAGAACACGGTAGATTTTAGTCAGTACGAGTCTTTCAGTCTTCTGGGACGCATTTCACGATTCTACCACCGAAAAAAAGGTCTTCCAGCTGTTGGCACATTAAGCCCGAGTTAGGTCTCCATTGACGCGTGCCTGTGTACGAACATCTATGGATTTGTATTACGATAGTCACTTTTATACCAGTCGTAAGGTATCGGACACTTAAGTCGTGTTGTGTACGAAGGAACTAAACCTACATGAAAAGAAAACTTAGACCACTTTAAACTTTATGTTATTTTTTTCATTTTAATTTATTGGGTACAAACACTTCGGTTTTTTTATATAGTTACTAATTACTCAGCTAACATATATTATCATCTATCTAAAGATCTATTTGTCATGTTATGCTTTACGAAAGGAAATTCTTCACTTTCCTTCAGAGTGAAATCTGACGACGAAAACTATGCATTTCTAATGGAATCCACGTCAATTGAGTACATGGTTGAAAGAAACTGTGATGTGGCGCAGGTCGGCGGGTTATTGGATAGTAAGGGATATGGAATCGCTATGAAGAAAAGTAAGACATTCTGTTTTCATTAGAATAGATAGTCTATCAATTTCAAATGTAGTGGCTGAGCTGTCGACTACTTTACAGCGTGTCGCGGGTTCAATTCCTGCACGGAACAAATGTTTGTATGACCTCCAAGTAGGTTTCCCGGGTCTGTGTGTTTGTGTATGTGAGTTTCTATGCTTTGTAAATACAGCTATGATATAGGAGAAATTTGTAGTTATTTGCTAAACGGCTGAACGAATTTTTAGGAAATTATGCGCAGAGGTAGATATTAGTCTGGATTATAATCCCCCGTTTAACGATTTGGGTTAGGAAACTTTAACTCTTTATTGATGTTTTTCGCTCTTTTTTGAATTTTGGCATATTTGTTTTTTTTTGGTCAAGTGTTTGTTGTCCACAAAAATGAGTGGAATAAATCAATTTTTTTAGTGCCAGTCGAATCTTTTTTCGTGTACAGATCAATTAGTATTGAAAAAAAAAATCGGGACTTAAAAGAATGACTCTGTATAGTATGGTTCCTTATCACCAAGAACTCCTAACCCAATATCTCAAAACTTTTCAGTAGGCACAAAAAACCTTGTAGTTTTGACATTAGGACAAATATGAATAAAGCAAAAATATAGTTGGTTTTAAATATGATTATTTACTGTTTTATGATAAATTTATTGTTTTACTTTTTTTTAATAAATGGGTAGGTAAGATAGCAGATATTTTAGTTTTTTTTTATGGATGAATGAATGTAGATAGGAGATTTTGGGATTTCATGTGAGAGAAATTCCGAGCATTGCTCTCTTCATTACACCCTGAGCAACCTTAAATTTGTGGACCAGGCCTATGGTAAGTGTCCACGTTTCTTCTTCGAAGTCATTACGGGCAGGACACAATGGTTATAAACCCTGGTTTAGATAAATATGACGCAGCTTCCCGAATGCCCAAGCGTATCCTTCTGGTTGCTTCTTTCTCAGTTTGGTGTCCTCGATTCACCTCGGAAAAATAGGTACCACCTGGGTGATATCACCCAGGTGAGTCGAGGACACCAAAGTTGTTATTCTTGCACAACCTCGAGGGCAGCACCATTTACGATTACAGATCTTGGGATGACAGGACCATTGAGCATGAGTTTGGTTTTGCCTAAATTCATTTCGAGACCCACACTCGCTTAACCGCCAATCGCTTAGGCTTCTCAGCATTACTTCCAGGTCCTGCAAAAACTCTGCCATGATGACAATGTCATCCGCCAATCGGTGGTGCGGGTTGTAATCAAACGTCCTGAAAACGTTTTCCAATGCGTTTGTAAACAGTTTCGGAGGGATGACGTCTCCCTGTCTTACCCCTCGACGCAGTTGTATCGTTTTTGTGCTCTGTTCTTGTACTTGCACGGTCATTGTTGCGGCCTTATACAGACATCTCATCATCTCAACGTAACGGTAGTCGGTGAGGCATCTCTGCATGGACTCCAGCACAGCCCAGGTCTCAACAATATCGAAGGCTTTCTCGTAGTCCACATACGCTAGGCACAGAGGGAGGCTGATTATATTCCTCGGTCTTTTGGATTATTTGCCTGAGGGTACGTATAGGGTCCACGGTGCTGTAGCCTTTTCGAAATCCGGCCTGCTGTGGCGGCTGGAAGTCATCGAACTTTTGGGCAAGACTTCGAGATAACTCTCGAAAACAACTTGTAGACATGGGCCAGAAGTCAGACGGGGCGGTTGTTCTTAAGAAGCGTGTTATCGCCCTTTTTGAAAAATAATACGTCGAGCTTTACAAGCTCTATCAAGACAGGTGTTCCTCTGCCTTGAGCAGCTCTGTGGATGATGGCCTTTGGCATTGTTTTGGGTCTGCATCTTGTTTTTCAGACTCTAAATAATGTTTGACCAAGTTTCTTGATCAAAGAGAACTCATCCTGAAATAGAAACAACACATTTCTTAAAACAAATCTAAATTAATTACTTAAACATTTGAGTATAAAAACTCCTAAATACTGCTACCTACACCGTAATATCCTGAACAGATACGAAAAAATGTTACTACTAATACCGTCTATCTACGTATTTCGTATTTATGGCTGATTTATAAGTAAGAACAAACTACTACCGCAGAAATAACGTTTGAATTAAACTAGCATGTAAGTCTAATAAAGAAAAATTAACTAATTTAAACAAAAAATACAATAAAACTTACTTTTAAGGCCGAGAGCGCGCGAACATGCGACGAATTCGTACAAATTGTAAATTTGTAAGGCACACGCTGAAGTTAGCAGCAAATGCCACCAAAGTTCGCGCTCGTAATGTTAGTAGATAATTCCATGATTGTAAAAATACTCGAAATATTACGAATTATAAATAGAAGATTTTTCTATTAGGTGAGATACAATATGTATGAAGAGAATCCGCGAAAAAACCAATTTGTCAAAATATGTCAGTTAGGAGGTCTTGGTGGTTAACCGTCGTTATGTCATAATACAGATTATGTTTTCCTATTTTATTCAGATTCACCATATCGTCAACCAATGAGCGAGTCCATATTACAGCTGCAAGAGGAAGGGAAACTAACGAGGATGAAAGATAAATGGTGGAAGGAAAAAAGAGGAGGCGGCGCTTGTGCGGTACGCTCCAGCTTTTATTATTTTATTCGAATATGATTCATTTTACTGAGAAGTTACAAGCTGTGCTTAAAACTCCACTGACGTGATATCTTTTTAATGATGGGTAGGATTTTACCTAGTTTTTCGTGTTTCAAAATATTCGTGCTATGTAGCGTATTTTTTTTTTTATATTACTCTACCTTGCGACTAGATTTTAACTGGTTTACTGAAGGCTATAGTCATCACCAGCAGTCGGTAATCTATTGACAGACAAGGGTCACAAGTAGCGGCCGGCCGCAATTATTATATTATAAACGGAAATATTTTTTTTAGCAATATAATATTTTCTTCCTACTTATATGTAAAAGGAAATCTTCAGTTTACAAAACAGTCACGGGCCGCAAAGCAATAATTCGCAGGCCGCGTGTTGTCGACTGTCGGTCTACACAATAACGTTGCATTATATGAATTAGTATCTATGCTTATATTCTTATAACAATAAACACGTCAAATCCTTCAACGTGAAAGACGTTATCTTTGGCAAACCCTTGAACTATAACAAAGCCGTATTGATCAGGATGACGACGCGGGCGGCGGTGAGGCCCAGCCTTTAGTCCTCGCGAACGTGGGTGGCGTATTCATTGTGCTCGCTGCCGGATCAGGCATGGCCGTCGTCTGTGCCTTCTTTGAAATGGTGTTCGACGTATGGATGATATCCCGCAAGATGAAGGTACTACAGGCCATTAATATTCATTACTTTGTGACTCTTTAATGGTTTTACGTCAACGACGATATAATACTAGACTCCTAATAACAGGCGACCGATGTCTGCCAACACATTAGGCAAAAAAGTCTTATATCCGTCTCATTTCGACCAATCCTGTGAGCCGTAAACATACGTTGAGACAGAACAGACCTTGAGTTAGCCAATCACAACGCAGTACCCCGTCCCCCTCGCTTACGTAGTACCTCAGCGAGTTGGCAGAATAGTTTTGTTCGTTATATCGTGCAATGCGTAGTCTAGTATTATATAGTCGTTGTTTTACGTGGTTCAGCTTGCTCTTTACATGTCAGTGAGATAGATGAGCCTTTTGTGGGGGGTTTATCGATAGTGCATGCCATTTCCCTTGGAATATTAGATACTTATTAGATCAGATTTACATTCATGAAGAAAATGATCAACGTCTGCAAACGGCTTTGTGCCTTTTGTACAATGTGCCATACGTCATTTGAATTTTTTGACACTCACGTCTGAAACATTCATAGATCGATAGATCATATCGATACAAACATAAAATGTAAGAGGCAAAACCTCGTAAAACGTCACGTTTCCGAATTTATTATGAGCTGTGAAATATGTATCAAGTAGCTATTTGTTCATGTTTGACGGCTCATAACTCGGAAACGTGACGTTGTACGAGGTTTTGCCTCTTATATTTTATGTTTATATTGATATGATCTATCGATCTATGAATGTTTCAGACGTGACTGCCAAAAAATCAAAAACCTGGTACACTCCCCATACAAAAATGTTCAAACCCCTTTGGTTTATGCCCTTCGTTTCATTCCAGTTCCAATTCCAGTTTGTCTACCTTTGTTTGTAATTAAGGAGTTCATTGAAAAACCGATATCGTCACTTTGTAAATATGGTGTCCCTTCCGTTTTTTTATTTTTACATAATGTTTCTTTCGTTTTACCAGAATTGCATGTTCCAGTGTGACCCTTCACCAAAATATAGTCGCTTCGAGTCATTCTCCGTAGTTGTTATTGTTAAAATTGGTAAGTTTTACCTTTTATCCTGCAGACCTAACTTACAACCATGCTTTTAGTCGTTTACCATATCAAATTTTATTCAAAAATCAACTCTCGTCTCCTACACATAAGTGTTTTAAATGGTTTTTTTACTAACCTGTCCTAACTAAGTATCTTGAATTGTAACTCACTGAAATAATTACAGGTGTCATTCAGAGAAGAACTAATAGCTGAATTGAAATTCATACTAAGCTTCAGTGGTGATACCAAACCGGTTCGTCACAGAGAACCTACTGACACTGAATCAAGCGGATCGAAGAAAAGTAACGAGAAGAACGAAGGAGATCCGGAACGTCATGATGATGACGAGCGCCCTGACCCATCACCAACCCCACGCTCCGAAAGATCTAACCATTCTCGTCATACTTTGCAGTTGAGCAGGAGACAAAGCAATGCGGTGCAGATGGCTAAAATGAGGAAGTACAGCGTGAAAAGCGCTTTACAGTAAGGATTAATTGACACCGTGACACGACGCTGCGCGCACATTTAAATGGAGTGAGACACAGAATGAAACTTTGTTTACTACACGAGATACACATTTCACCGATAACGCGACGCCTCATGCACTTTTTAATAGCGATTCAAAATCTAACTTTATTTTTTTCAAGAAAAGACACAAATTTCCTGTATCGTCGCGTTATGACGCGTCTTTTTGTGAATTGACCTTATACAGTGCTTTACTATTTTGAGTCAGGATACCTTCTACACACAAACGTAGGTAGTTATATAAGTACAGAGGTGATAACACGAGTGTAAATACATCAATTTTGAAATTTAAAATACCAGGGATACAAATTGTAAAACTTTGCCAAAAATTAATGCAAACAAAATGTAAGTAAGGGAACAGTGTATAAGACGGGGACGCGGGGTATGTTGGGAAATCACACACTTACGGCAAACTTAACACAATACGAACGTAGCGCAAGCGCCAACAGGACGCCATTTGTTAATGGCCGCATGCAAATGATGTCCTGATGGCGCTTGCGCTACGTTAGTGTTGTGTTAAGTATGACTAAAGAGTGTATGTCCCTGTTATACCTCACGTCCCCGTCTTATACACTGTTCCCCTAGGTAATTTCGATTTAAAAAAATCAACGTATTTATGTTTATACGTCTCTCATTCTCACTCGTGCTCGCTTCTCTGTTCGTCTTCAAACAAAATATCTATGTTTATTTTATTTATTTTTCTTGGTACTGTGTGGTGAAAACTCTTTCAGAGAATTCAATAAATCCATGATTAGCTTTCCAAGTTTATTCCTTGTGTACTTTTAGCTATGGTTAATAAATAAACCGCAATCTCATTATCATGTGTCAAACTACAATGTTAATTAATACGGTCAAGCCCGAATAGATAATTATTTGGTACTAGTAATTATTTATGTATTTATTCAGTGTTGCTTCCATTGTTTAATTTCACACGTAAATAAATGCGACGTAACAAAAGTAAAGTTTTTGTACGTAGCTTCTAGAAAACTATACCATTTTTTACTTGGTAGAAATATGATGTGACTCTGGGTGGAGCGTAAGGGACAGTTAGATTCATACAAGTTACTAAAAATCGACTCAAATCCTTCAGTAGTCCTTTACGTTCCAGGGCCATGGTTACTTTTATAAACTGTCCCGCAACCCACACTACGAGTATGTACCTACTTTATAATTATTTTACGATTTCCGTTACTTTTAATGTGCGACGCGTGTCCCTCTGATCAGCAGAGGGCACAGCGGCGGAGCGGGCTTGCGGACGGTGAGTGATGGGTAGCTCGCTGTCCGACCAGGGACCAAGCCCGGGTCGGTGGCGCGTCGTGTTTCGCGCCAAATGCCTGCTGGGGTCGCGGGTTTTTTTTCTTAACCCAGGATACCGTGGCCCTGGAACGTAAAGGGCATCCGAAGGAACACCTTCCGCCCCACCCAGGGCGGGAGGACTCATTTGATGATTTTACCACTTTAAAAAAAAAAAAAGAGTATCTATAATTAGAATTGTTTAGAAGCACATCTCTATACTTTTCTCAACTATTCTCACCAATTGAAAGTGGCAGAGACTGAAAACTTTAATTAACATTAAGATTACCCAGCCTAATTTTCTTTCCTTTTTTGTCTCCAAAATATCTCAAATTCTTCGTCCACAAACTAGTTGATAGTACGTCAAGATGTTAATTAGTACATGGCTTGAGAAATGCGGGACTGTCCGTCCTTGTAATGTGTCGTGCGTGAGGAGGGTACGGTAATGAAAGACCTTGATTGAGGACCAGCCACTCCTTGGGGTCACTCCTTATATTTCAGGGCCGTTGACAACTAGTCGTACTGAAAGAAGGCGAAGATTAATTACGTATTTTTATGTGAAACATCTAAGGCGGCGCGACAGCCCAACAAGACTAGTTTGTCGACACAGCGCCACGACAAGCGTTGCCTGTGGCCACGCTAAATAATATCCGGGCCACACTAACTTTTTGCGATAATAGTCTTTAAATGTTCGTGTAAACGTCGATCAACGCGATAATTAACTGGATTTCCCGTTAGTATGGCCCTGGTGTAATAATATAAAACACTTTACGAAGTGGTGACCAATTTAAAACTTGAATAAATTAATTAAGTTGTCTCAATTTATATTTTTTACTTGTAAAAAATCTGAACAAAATTATACATTGGTTATGCCATAATAACATATTAGAATATGTTCGCATTTGACGTTCAGAACTCCTCATTTTATTTTGGACTTTTTAAACCGCAATACAACTATACTTTGTTCACACCATTTTTTAAAGCAGTAGGTACTTTTTTTCATATTATTATGATTTAGAAGCCATTCACACGAGAGCTTTTTTTTAGCGGGTTAAAAACGCATAGTTCTAACAAAAAGGTAAATTGAACTTACCTGTCACCGACCAGCATTTAAAATCTAATGCAGTTAATAAAAACGCCGCGTTTTAAAAGCGCTGTCGTGTGTGTGTGAACAGATACATGGGAATCGTTTTATATTTCCGGCGCTTGTCTAACGTCCAGAAAAAAACGCTCGTGCGAATGGGCACTTATTGTTTTTTTTATTTGATTCGGGATTTAAACGTGGAATGACTGCAACTTTAAATTATACGGGAATAACTAAGTTTAAAGTAATAAGACATTTCGAGTAAGTTGGATGACAAAATATCAGTTTAAACCTGTCATTGGGTACTATATATAACGACTGTTGGCTACTCAACTGCAAACTATACTCGAAGTTAATTTATAAAGATCCACTAGGCATACAAATTGTTAATAATAATTTTCCCATAGTAATTTATTAACTTAGACCGCAGTAACTTTGTGTAAACTTGTATGTTGGTGTCAGCCAATTTGTTAGGCTAATGGTACCGCAGTGAAAGATTGTGGTCACAGAGGTCGGTCTCCGTTTCGCACTGGACACTGAAGTTATAGCCTTATGTATCAAAACTATGTACTTAGAAACTGAGCTGCTGTTTCAAAGAAAATAAATTTTAAAGTTCTTGTCAAATAAACCAACACTTTTCTAATTACAGAACTGTGTACGGCCACTGTGAGGTCTTTTATAGAAATTTTCAAGTCTTTATTTTCCTAAATGTGTGAACAGATTTTATAGAAATTTTACACACATATGCATAATAAATCGGTCTAAAAAGTTTGTATAAAACATTCGAACTGTTTTATTAAAGTAAAAGATGTTTTGAAACTAAAAAAAATTATAAATTTATAAAAAAATCTGTTTGTATGGAAAGTTTAAAATGTTTCAATCTACTGCGCCCCATTTTGTTTTTCACCGACTTTTTAGATCAATATTTTTAAAATATGTAATGTTTCATGAAAATCAGTTGAGTTTTTTCGAAAAATAAGGACTTGAGGGTTTGTATCAAATACCATTCAGAATATACGCTTTTAAGATTTTGAGAACAAGACTTTGCCAAAAGATTACTTGATGGTTGGCCGATGAAGACTTTTAATAGCCCAATTCTCTTATCTCGTGCCATAAAGACTATTAATCGATCATTTTATAAGAGGAAAACGATGCTGTAGTGTTGGCACACTATAACTATGCAATGGTTGTCTCTTGCAGTTTCGTCTTTCACAACAATACAGAAATAAAAAATCTGGTGTTTCATACAAAATGGAATACTTTTCTGTTGACAATGTTGACACCAGATTTTTTTTTAATCTTTCAGGGTTGGTTTTATAGTAAAAGTTGTTTATAAGCATAAGTACTTTCAGCCCATGAAAGGTTGTTAATGTTTCAAAGATTATCCTGTATACGGAATTGATATATAAGGGGGTCCAAATAAATTAATAAGGGATTCTTACACGACATCCTCCATTCACGAAATTAGTGTACGTGTGTTTGGCATCAGTAGATTCCCCAGATTCGAATCTTACGTCATATTGGACGTGAGATTCGCTTCATGACAGTTGTAGACACACGATGTAGTATGAGAATTGTTATATTCAAAGGAATGATAAAGAAAGGAAACGTCTAAAATGTAACGAATATAAGAAATGCCAATATCAGTCTATCGCCGGATTTGAAACCAATAACATTATTTTTTATATCTCACGGAAAACGCTCACAGCGCAGCCCTTCACCCAAATCTCTTTGCTGAGTTATTTTGGGAACAGACTTATCGTTAATACTTGATTGAACAAGTTTCCTTTTGTTTTCATGATTTGTGTCTCTTTAAAACTGCCTATAGACGATTAGAAATAAATGCCTGAAAGTTTTAGATAACAATCGATTATAAAAAACTTTGAGATTATGATTATAAAAATAAATGTGCCCAAACCAAATGTTTCAAGAAGTTTGACCTACAAACTTTAGGTTTCATGAACAAATTGCGGCGCTGAACGACGGTCTTCGCAACTTGCATCCAATTAACGGTTGCCCTTAATCTCACGATGTCGTCGGTCCACCTAGTGGGAGCTCTGCCTACGCTGCGTCTTCTGGTTCGTGGTCGCTACCCCAGACTTTTTCTTCTCGCATCGGTTATCAGTTCTACAAGCAATGTGGCATACAAGTATGCGACTTAAACTATTAAGAGCTACATATTATGTCCGTAACTCTGGTTCTTTAGCAAGTATCCAAGTTTCGGATTTAATTAATCGCGCAATACTACAAGCATAATTCCATTGCTCTCGTATTATTATTCGCTTTCACTGTTAGCTGATAAAAATAAAACCAATAAAGGGATCAAGGTATCATTTGGTTACAAAACTGCGTCTACTAAGACAGTAAAAATGAAGGTCATTAAGTTCATTCATAGAGTTGTCATCAGGTCAAGGTTACTGAGTGTTGGCAGATATAATGGACACATTACGCGAAATCTCTTTTTTATTCCACTTGACAATAATCATAAATCCATAAGACGGTGACATATGCGGGGAAAACAAGTCGTTAAGTAGCTGCCGTAAGAGATTCCGTTTTATATAAACCGCTTTTAGAAATGCCAAAAGAAAGCAAAACTTCTTCTATAATCACACTTCGAAATGTGTATGGGGAAAGGGATGTCTAGGAGGTACTGAAATAAGATAACATAAAATATTATGATCAAAGTAACATATATTTTGAAGCATTTAATTTCAACAACTAATAAATGTAAATTACGTTGTTAGCAACAAGATAATACATTATTTTAAGTATTTGCCATAAAAAAACAAAGATATAATCTACATTGTGTTAAAAATTTGACTAGACTATAAGTACTTGAGACAATTTTATTGGTCACACGACGAGCTCTTTATCGGTCCTTCCTTTCAAATTTAAAAGTTCGAACTATCTAACTGCTCAATTACTATACGTTTTACATTGTCGATTCAGAACGTGAACTTTTCTTCACCTTAGGTTTTCATTCAAAGTTATATTGTAGGTTGAATTCGTTGAAATGTTTTCATTTGATGAAACTAATGTCTAAAATACAGATATTTTAGTAATCAACTACTGGAAGCATGTGAAAGTTTAGCGATTTTTATTTAAATGCAAATGCAACTCATCTCCTCGCTCATGTAGGAAGAAGTGCAGAGCCCTGACATCAAAAAATTCCTAAATTAGTATCAGTTTAGCTATACGATCGTCGTTTAGCAAACGCCACACTAAGACTGCGAGACGAGTGTCGGGAGCTATGCGAGTGATGAGTCCGATGTGTTTCAGTAGATCGGATAGATTTCAGGGATCGTATGTCATCTTTCCCTTCGGCCTTCGCTAGCGCTTCAATGCTTCCTTCCTCAGATGTCTTCTGTGGTCGCCGAACAGGTTTTATATTCCCACTAAACTTTAAAGCGAACTTTAGCTCCTCCACTAATTCGTATCTGAAGGTTGTCTGTAAGAAATGAAAGCAAGAAATTAGTTTGGAGTTTAACCGTTGTTGGCGATAACAGTCCACTTTTTACCGTAGCGAGAATGACGGCTATGTTTTGCTGAACGTCCAATAAATTCATTTACCCAATCCAAAACACACATGATACTTATTGCCTTATTTATATATAATTCTTGTAATAAATCTTCCTTAGTGGATGCCAAATTTCAAGTCTCTAGGTCTAGCGGTTGGGGCTATACGTTGATACATCAGTCAGGACTTAGAATTGAATGAAAAGAATGATTCGTAATTTTATTGGGTGCATTAGTACATTATACTGTATGCGTTCATTGGTTTATACAACATAAATAATTATACCATAAATCTAGGGCCTAAACTATAATACGACAGTTTTGATATGCTCGGAAATCACCGTTAATGCTTTGGAGATTTTTAGACACAGTTCTTCAGTTCAGTTATGAAGATCTAGATTTATGATATATATTTTCATCTTAGATGCTGTTGCGTACAAGTTATGCTGCTGATACAACACTAGTCAATTTGACAATTTGCGAGAATACAACAATTAACGCAGTGTGTCAAGGGTACTCCCGTTCTGTCGGAGTTTTCATCAAGTGCTATTTCAAACATTTGTGAAGTGTAAACTAATATTGTGTTGTCACTGCGCATAATTAGGTATAACGTTTGCAGTGAATTGATTTATTTGTGAACTTGACAGTCCTTTTTTCTTCTCTGCTAACTATTGTCATTTTCAGCGCTATGGACTCTTTTTGGGATTTGATTTAATGAAACCCGAATTTCATAAATAATATTATTTCTGGAAGTTCAAGATTTTGGAGACATGGGGTAGCAAAATCGACTTATTGTGCTTTCAGTACATAGCTAGGTGCGTCCACACGGAGTGAGCAGCCTCGCGAGGCATTTATCGCGCGAGGAATCTGCCTCGCGAGGCTGCTTGCTCTGTGTTGACGCGCCTATTGTTTCTCGACCGAGGCATGAAACAATATACACGAGCAAAACAAAACGATTACACCGAGCACTCTTGTAATCACTACGTTGTGGTGGGTGCTCACCTTATATTTGACGGATCTCTTGAACACACCCCACATCATGTCTACAATTGACATGAACAGTCCTATGAGTAGTCCAACGCCAAGTACCACAAACGCTCCCAGCATGTTCTTCATACCCAATTGTTTTGGGTCTTCGTCGCGCTTCTCCTGTAATAAGAGTTTGTACGTTAAAATTAACATTAAAAAAAATTTTTGGTTGGTATTGAGTGTCCAATATATTTAATGTTCGTCAAATTAACTATTCGATGTTCGATCAATTGAAATTCCATTGGGTTTATTAAACCCGCTCGTAAATTCAGGTGGGGGTCAAAATAATGGTGAGTTATTTAATTTAACCATCAAAACTGGGTGTCATTTTGGTTCTATACCAAATATTATGTGACTGAATCCTTTAAAAAAATCCCAATAAGTATGTCGGATCCGGTCAATAGTACGGACAGCAAACGAATCGTAAGCGCGCCATTTTGAGTATCACGTGGTCTGCGTGCGCTTATACAGAGTCGTGATGTTTCATCGGGGCTGGGAGGAGCGCATTCAGTGCCCGACCGCAGCAGTGTGAAGACATCCCGAAACTGTACTCGATTCGTTGTGCCCATTATAAGTGTAGTGAGTGATTAAATTAAATTGTGTTTGATTCAATTTGTGATTTAAAATTAAAATAACCAAGTGAACCGCACCCAGTGTATTTTCATTGCACGAGACCCAAACTCTGCCCACATGATGCCTGAATCTGACGGAATAATACTGGTGGCTCCGACATCAGAAGTGGGATCAAATCGTGCTAATGAAATTACACGCGGGAACAGTGACAATAACATTCAGTGCAAATGCAAACTTTGAAAACTCAGCCAGTGAATAACAAGTTTTTATTGCCGGAATTCGACCCCGACAAACCGGATTCCGATGCGCGGTCGTGGTGCGCCACCACCAACTTGTGTTTTAACGGGAGTGAAGTGGAGGGATGCCAGCTTATTTTGACGCTGAGCAAGGCGCTAAAGGTGAAGCGTCAACCTGGCTATCTCAAATAGCCTACAAAGGAATTTAAGGTACTTACAACAAGATTTATTTCGCAAAAGCGGGTACCTACCCTCATTAAAAAAAAAAAATGAGTGGTAAAAAAAAAAAAAAAGAGTGGTGAAAAACCAAGTGATAAAGAAACATTACCCACGTTCGCCAGTCGTTTCATATCTGATGCGAAAAATGAACACTATCTGTGAATCATCGAAAACAAGTGACACCAAGCGAGGAAAAATAACGTCAATTAGGTGTTATAACTGTGCTAAAACGCCCATAAGCGTATTGAGTGCAGAAGTAAGGCGATGGATACGAAGGGAAGACCTACAGCATCAAGTCATGTGACGCAGCAGCCGGCATCGAAGACCTTGGTGTGCATCAAATGTGGCAAGCCAGGTCACATAGCCGTGCGCTGTACGAGCAGTAGTGGCGGCAGTGGCAACGGACCAGTCCAAGGCGCGGCGCGACGCGTCGATGTCTGCATCGTGCAACCACCATCAGACACGTTACAACACAGGTGAATCGTTTCATTTTTACTTACGCCTCTGGTGCCTTGTGTTCTTTATGTTGACTATCGCTGGTTAAGCGTTAGTGAGTTAATATCGCTGGTTAAGTTTTTTTTTATTATTACTGTCTAAGTGATAGGATTTGTAACGCTGGTTAAGCGCTACAATGTTAAGAACTGGTTAAGTACTTCAGTGATTTACACTACTTCGTAAGTAGTGATGCATAGTGCTGGTTAAGTGCTGTGGATTTGGGGGGGAATGCCTGAGGTTCAAGTACCATTTTGAAGTAGAGATGTTAAGTTGGATGATAGTGTGGAATCTTAGGTCGGCTGGTCGGACTGTACCAGTAGCTATTTCGTAGCCGTAATCCGTATCTTATTGACATCCCGGTGTCCATGGAAGCGCGGTGTGCGGATGGCACTGGCGGAGGTCGTGTATTGTGCGTTCATGGTGAACGGTATGAAACAAACAGAGGTTTGTTAGTGGGGCTAGTGTTAGCCACAGGCCACGAATTTGATTCCTGCTGTTTTGATTGTAATATTGCTGCATTGTGATAATACAATTGCAAAGGTACTTGAATGCTCTGGGATTTCCGATCAGTCTTAGTTAGATCCAAAGTTTAAGGGTCTGTTTAGAGTGATAAAGATTTTGAGATGGTGACCGTTACACATTGAAACCCTTGAATTCTAAATGTACCTACAAACATGCCAACGGGTCATGTACCAGTCGAAGTTACCATAAATTCTGATTAAGTTGTGGTGAGAGATCGAGTAAAACGGTCTATTTGCCGTATTGTTTTCGACCGTACCAGTAGCTGTTTCGTAGCCGTAGTCCGTATCTTATTGACATCCTGGTGTCCGTGGATGCGCGGTGCGCGAGTGGCTCTGGCGGAGGTTGGGGTCTTGAGAGACCATAGTGTGTAGTCAGCGGGTGATGCACACGGGCGATCCACGTGGTGGATGCGCACAGAAGTTTTGATCCATGCGTTGGATGTGTGAAAGCAATGTGATTGCTGGTCGGCTAGAGAGCCGTGGCGTAAGAAGTTTTACTCGAAAGTCGAAGGTCACTGGAAAATCTGTAGTTTTTGCAATAGAGTTGTGAAAGCAGATTCGAACGACTGTGGTACATGGCCCGGGGAAGTTGTTGGTGGCCCAGAGTAGTTGTTAGTGGCCTAGGGCAGTGATTGATGTATTTTCAATTGGCTATTCCCAATGTTTGATTTTGTTAAAGAGTATTGGTTTTAATGGTACAGTAGAGTTCTGAAATTTCCTTATTTTCACCAAAGAACTGAATATAGTTTGGTCAGGAATGACCGAGTGGAACAGTATTCTGTCGTGGACTATTTTGTGTTTCAGAGTAATTATTACACGAGGACGAGTGAAAAAAAGTTGAAGGAGGCCTACATCAAGATGGTAGAAAGAGACTGAAGAAGAAGAAGATCACACGAGGACGTGTTAATCGCAGGATGGCCGTGTCGGATCCGGTCAATAGTACGGACAGCAAACGAATCGTAAGCGCGCCATTTTGAGTATCACGTGGTCTGCGTGCGCTTATACAGAGTCGTGATGTTTCATCGGGGCTGGGAGGAGCGCATTCAGTGCCCGACCGCAGCAGTGTGAAGACATCCCGAAACTGTACTCGATTCGTTGTGCCCATTATAAGTGTAGTGAGTGATTAAATTAAATTGTGTTTGATTCAATTTGTGATTTAAAATTAAAATAACCAAGTGAACCGCACCCAGTGTATTTTCATTGCACGAGACCCAAACTCTGCCCACATGATGCCTGAATCTGACGGAATAATACTGGTGGCTCCGACAAGTATATATTCAAAAGAAAGTTTGTTAAGGTACTTTAATGGCAATTTTTATTTAGCAGGCTCATCGTTGCCATTTCATAACGTTTTTCTTAAGATTTTTTTAGATTATAAAGCCAATTAATTTGTTAGAAAATAGTTTTTAACTTATTTTAGTTTGGATTAAACACTAAGCTCCTAATATAATGGTTTAATTAAATGCCTCTCTGTTGTTTCGACACTAAAAACGTTATATATTTACATATAATTATTATATTTATCACAATTACCCCGCACTTGCCACCACCTCGTTCCTCCTTCCACCATCTATCCTTCATTTTATCAATTTCACCATTTTCCTTCATGTGCAGTAATGCGTCATCTATGTATTTCTTGTACGGTGATTCTAAAAAATATATAAAAATAAATTAATTAATGTTGTTGTTTTAATGAAGTAATCTTTATACGCATGCTATCGTCGGCGTCGTCTGTACTTTTCTGTTTAGAAAGAGTAGCTATGCTATTATCAATAAGAAATCACATCACTGGACTCTACGATGTTTCTCTTCGAAGTGACTGACGGATTTGAGATCGTCCAATCGCAAAGCGCGAGCGCTCACCGTTCGCGCCCCACGTTTGGTTAGTGTCAGTAACTTAAATTAAAGTATAGCAAACTTTATGTGCCTAACACACGCACAAGCTTCACCACAGGTTTGCCTGCGCAAACTTCTCGTTTCTTTACAGTTTTACCAACCGCACGCACGGTGTTCCGTGTACAAACCGGCTTGCGCAGGCAAACCTGTGGTAAAGCTTGTGAGTGTGGTAGACCCAGATATTGACCATAGTCTTGAATAACACATGGGTTTCATAAATATACTGCTTATCCCGATATTTTTCCATGGGATAAATTTCGAATTTTACAGGAGATTAAGCCGCTGGCAACAGTTAGTAGATTATAAAATAAGTAATATTTAATATTCTTACGCTTTTTCATTCCAATGCCATAACTTTTGGAGTCGAGCAATCCTCCAACTTGCAGTAGGTCGCAATGTCTTTCCTTATAATATTCCAAGGAGCTTGATTCCATGAAAAATGCATACGGTTCTTTTTCAGCCCTGAAAATAATTGCTATGTTTAGTGAATTTTCGAATTAGTTAGAGTAACGGGGATCCCTTCTATTCGCATAATGTTCTTTGTCCTAATATACTTCGGCATAACGATTTTGGCACAATTTGTTTAGGCATAATAATACTTCGGCATAATTTTTTTAGGCATACATCTTACATTCGCATAATCATCTTAAAGACTAATTTGTTTCGGCATAAATTTGTTTCCCATAACGTTAGTAGGCCTAATGACTATTAGCATAACGTTAGTAGGCCTAATGACTGTTAGCATAACGTTAATAGGCCTAATGACTATTAGCATAACGTTAGTACGCCTAATGACTATTAGCATAATAATATTTAGGCATACAATTAATACTTTCTAAATTAATACGTTTCTGTAACAATTAAATAATATGTTAATTAAAAATTGAATATGATGTGCAACAAAAGTTAGTGACAGAACCGAATTGCTGCAAAACCGACTCCACGTAGTCTTGTTTGTCCTACCCCTAGAGTGTAATTTAAAATCACGTAGGCGCGTGGGGCCGCCGGAGGCCCGCAGCGCCGGAGCCGTGACAGAAAACCTTGCCTGCTGCATGTTGCATGCTCGCTTGAATGCTGCATGCTGCATGCTTGCTTGTTTGCTGCATGCTTGCTTGCATGCTTGCATGCTTGCTTGTTTGCATGCTTGCTTGCTTGCATGCTGTATGCCTTTATAAGTAATGTTTTAATATCATTATGCGTAAATAAATTTATGCTTTAGGATATTATGCTTAAAAAAGTTATGCTTTAGAACTTTATGCTTAGTAAATTTATGCTTTAAGATATTATGCTTAAAAAAGTTATGCTTTAGAACTTTATGCTTAATAAAGGACCACGGGCAACAATGTATGGAGGCTGCACCATCGCTCAACAGCGATGACACCTATGCCAAATGAAAGCTTTGAGGATGTTATGCATTTCTTTTTATGGCAGCTAAGTCAAATTCGAGCGCCAACAAGGTGATTTCGAGCATCGAAAAAACTTTCCCTTACCTAACCTAACCTGGTACAATATCAATTAAAAGATTCGAAACAGGTGTCATTCGAAGCGTGTGGTAGATCCGATATATTTTTACTATGTTGTCATTCTTCAAATGTGTAAGGTTTACCTGGAAAATCTGAAAATGTCAACCTAACCTAACCTGTGGCAATATTCTCCAACGGATTTGAAACAGGTGTCATTCGAAGCGTGTGGTAGCCACGATATGCTTTTCCTATGGCGACATTCTTCAAATGTGTAAGGTTTACCTGGAATATCTGAAAATGTCAACCTAACCTAACCTGTGGCAATATTCTCCAACGGATTTGAAACAGGTGTCATTCGAAGCGTGTGGTAGACACGATATACTTTTACTATGGCGACATTCTTCAAATGTGTAAGGTTTACCTGGAATATCTGAAAATGTCAACCTAACCTAACCTGTGGCAATTATTCTCCAACGGATTTGAAACAGGTGTCATTCGAAGCGTGTGGTAGATCCGATATATTTTTACTATGTTGTCATTCTTCAAATGTGTAAGGTTTACCTGGAAAATCTGAAAATGTCAACCTAACCTAACCTGTGGCAATATTCTCCAACGGATTTGAAACAGGTGTCATTCGAAGCGTGTGGTAGCCACGATATACTTTTCCTATGGCGACATTCTTCAAATGTGTAAGGTTTACCTGGAATATCTGAAAATGTCAACCTAACCTAACCTGTGGCAATATTCTCCAACGGATTTGAAACAGGTGTCATTCGAAGCGTGTGGTAGACACGATATACTTTTACTATGGCGACATTCTTCAAATGTGTAAGGTTTACCTGGAATATCTGAAAATGTCAACCTAACCTAACCTGTGGCAATTATTCTCCAACGGATTTGAAACAGGTGTCATTCGAAGTGTGGTAGCCACGATATACTTTTACTATGGCGACATTCTTCAAATGTGTAAGGTGTACCTGAAATATCTGAAAATGTCAACCTAACCTAACCTGTGGCAATATTCTCCAACGGATTTGAAACAGATGTCATTCTAAGCGTGTGGTAGACACGATATGCTTTTAATATGGCGACATTCTTCAGACCTGTGGGGTTTACCTGGAATTCCTAGACTTTTCTTACACGAACCTAACCCACCTTTTTATAAGTGTGGAAGCCCTCGTGGACTTTGTTAGCCTGGAGAAGACGGAAGGGCATGTCAGACTCGACTGACTAATACCACACGGTGTCTTACACTGCCTTAAGCCAGGGGTGCGAATCCGCTTGCGCAATCACCGCACGCGCGGGCGGCTCGCGAGTAATGGACGACTCGCTCCCCGACTACGGACCATGCCCGGGTCGACGGCGCGTTGTATTCCACGCGTGCCTCAAAAGCGTCAGCATGATGACGGGGCCCCCTCTAGAGGGCGAAAGCCTGCTGGGGTCGCGGGACTTATCCAATTACCGTGACCCCAGAACTTAAAGGGCTATTGAAGGATACCGTGGATTTTAGTCAGTACAAGTCTGACAGTCCCTCCCGCCCTGCACTGGGTGGGAGGCCTCTTTTGATGATTTTACCACGATAAAAAAAGGTTAGATTATATTGACATATTCAGGTATTCCGGATGAACCTCACACATTTGAAGGATGTCGCCATAGTAAAAGTATATCGTGGCTACCACACGCTTCGAATGACACCTGTTTCAAATCCGTTGGAGAATATTGCCACAGGTTAGGTTAGGTTGACATTTTCAGATATTCCAGGTAAACCTTACACATTTGAAGAATGTCGCCATAGTAAAAGTATATCGTGTCTACCACACGCTTCGAATGACACCTGTTTCAAATCCGTTGGAGAATGTTGCCACAGGTTAGGTTAGGTTGACATTTTCAGATATTCCAGGTAAACCTTACACATTTGAAGAATGTCGCCATTGTAAAATTATATCGTGTCTACCACACGCTTCGAATGACACCTGTTTCAAATCCGTTGGAGAATATTGCCACAGGTTAGGTTAGGTTGACATTTTCAGATTTTCCAGGTAAACCTTACACATTTGAAGAATGTCGCCAGACTAAAAGTATATTGTGTCTACCACACGCTTCGAATGACACATGTTTCAAATCCGTTGGAGAATATTGCCACAGGTTAGGTTAGGTTGACATTTTCAGATATTCCAGGTAAACCTTACACATTCGAATAATTTCGCCATAGTAAAAGTATATCGTGTCTACCACACACTTCGAATGACACCTGTTTCAAATCCGTTGGAGAACATTGCCACAGGTTAGGTTAGGTTCACATTTTCAGATATTCCAGGTGAACCTTACACATTTGAAGAATGTCGCCATAGTTAAAGTATATCGTGTCTACCACACGCTTCGAATGACACGTGTTTCAAATCCGTTGGAGAATATTGCCACAGGTTAGGTGATGTTGACATTTTCAGATATTCCAGGTAAACCTTACACATTTGAAGAATGTCGCCATAGTAAAAGTATATCGTGGCTACCACACGCTTCGAATGACACCTGTTTCAAATCCGTTGGAGAATATTGCCACAGGTTAAGTTAGGTTGACATTTTCAGATATTCCAGGTAAACCTTACACATTTGAAGAATGACGCCATAGTAAAAATATATCGTATCTACCACACGCTTCGAATGACACCTATTTCGAATCTTTTAATTGATATTGTACCAGGTTAGGTTAGGTAAGGGAAAGTTTTTTCGATGCTCGAAATCACCTTGTTGGCGCTCGAATTCAACTTAGCTGCCATAATAAGAAATGCATAACATCCTCAAAGCTTTAATTTGGCATAGGTGTCATCGCTGTTGAGCGATGGGCCAAGATGACGCAAGGTAAAATATTATGCTTAATCATTATTATGCTTAGAGAAATTATGCTTAAAAAATTATGCGTAAGCTATTATGCGTAATTATATAATGCGAAAATATAATTATGCAAAACAAAATTATGCTAAGTTATATTAGGTCTTAAAATTTTATGCAAATGGGTAGGGAACCATAGTAACGATATCGCTGGATTCAGTATGGAATAAATTGCATCTTTTACTCTTGATTCAAAAATAGACGTTTAACGTAAAATGTGTTAGTTGGTCCACATTTGACATTATTCTAGGTAACCAGTATATAATTTGGTGTAAGCGTCACGTCGCTTCGATCTTAACATTAATAACGGTTTGCGACGCTTCGAGACTTCGGGAGCCCGCTAGGTTTGTAATTAGGAACAGCGAATGCGCAACGAGAGAGCAAAAGTGAATTGGAAAGTTCTAAGGTTGTTAAGTAACAATGATGAAAATACTTTTTTCCATGACCAACCAAAACTATTTTTAGTTGTCGATACAACTAAAAATAGTAACAGTAAAAAGATCCAGTAACAGTAAAAATAAACCAATCGTGGTTTATTTTTAATGTTATCTTTGGATCTATATATGTATTAATATTATTATAAAATCATGCCATACTAACTTCTCAACTCCGAGGTCGTTCTTCTCGACGAGCCATTTGTGTTTCAGCATATTCTGGTACATGGCATGATACGTTGGATTGGTAGAATCCTACGAAAATGGTAAAATTCTGATTTTGATATTAATTTCTTTTTCATTCATCTGATAGAGAGAATAAAACACAAAAGTAAACCTCAAAAAACTGTCTGGTGGATCCTTCTGTCTTGGCTCCGTAGTCAATGCTGCCTGTTAGTTTGTAGAGCTCTTCGACCGTTGTAAAGGGTAAGACGTTTTTCTCAACCGTGAGGAAAGCGACCAATGTACCGACATACGAGGCTACCATCACCATTGTGAAGAACCACCACACACTAGTGATCATACGTGGGGCTAATGCACTGCAAATAATAATATTCAATAAGGTGCTGATAAACAAGAGCATTCTTGAGAATGTTACATTACATAAAAACAAACGAGAGCGTTTTAGCGAGCATTTTAACGAACGTTCTGACGAACGTTTTGCTGAGCGGACCGTCAAGTCTGACATCTTCAAGAAGAAAAAAATTTAGACGACTATCGAGTAGAGCGTTCGAAAGATCGTGAAAATGTTCGTAGCGATGTTTGGCTCTTTGTTCGGCTCTATTCGTTTTAAACTGCGAATGCTCGATGTTCTGTTACAAGTGAACGTTCAAGTCTATCGGCACCTTTACGGATAATTATACCTAAACCTTTAACAATGTGAACCCTCAGAAAAAACTTAAATTTAGTAATTCTGTACAAAATATTTATATTTACGATGAGGATAAATACTATTGTATAGACGTCAGCACATCAACATACTTGAATCTGTAAAATTTTGCCAATCAAACGTGAACATTCTTGTTTTGTAATAAAGTTGAAAATCTATTACAGGTCAGATTATGGTAGCTTGATAATTATGCTGGCGTCTTTACATATTTATTTCTTTGGAAAAAAAAACAAGTCGGTAAAGTATTATCAAAATTATACTAGGTATCTACTATCCATAACACTAACACCAATACTTACATCGGAGCAATTTCAGAACCTTGCTGCATAACAGAACCAATAATCAGCCACACTGAGTTGGCAAAGCTGAACTGATTGTTAAGTTCTTCAGGAGACTCTATGCAAGGCACTGGGTTCTGCCATTCCTTGTTGGAGATACGACCAACAAAGATCATCGTCACACCCAGAGCCACTTGGATCAGCATCATGTAATACCACACCTGGTTATATTAAAAGAAGTTATTGCAAGGCCCTAGAATAGGCACAAAGTGAGGGTGCTTTTATTAAGAAGCGGGCTATAAGTGATTAAGTGCTGACAGGTCAGTACGGATATGTATATTATCAGCCTATTGCCGTCCACTGCTGAACGTAAGCCTCCCACAAAGAGCAACCATCCCGGTCCTGGGCAGCCCGCATCCATACACCCGCCTGCCACCTTCCTTAAATCATCGACCCATCTTGCAGCAGGGAGTCCTACACTACGTTTGCCCATTCGCGGTCTTCACTCTAGCACATGTTTGCTCCATCTACCGTCTGTTCGTCTAAAGACGTGGCCAGATACGTATACGGGTAAAATAAACCCATGTCATAAATTATGCGTTGGCATATAAAATACAGGTCGGGAGTACCAGATGATAATGTAAATTGGTAACGACTTATGAAAAGTAAGGATGTGCCGACCAGCTGACTTTTTTTGTGGGTCTATTTCAGTAGTAATAGAATACATTTCAAAAGGCATGATGATACTCGTAGCATCAATAAATCTTATATCTTTAAACGAGCAATTCTTAATAATCAGGATCTCGGAAACGGCTCCAAGGATTTTCATGAAAGTTACAGATTAGGGGTTTTTCGGCTCAAGGAATCGATTTATCAAGGTCCCAGGTTCGAGAAAAGCTCGGTTTCCAAGATATAGACATTTTAAAAACCGAGCGAAGCTCGGTCAACCAGATATTCTTATTAGTCCGTCAAGGTTTTGAAAAGTAATGGACAGCTTGTTTACTTATATTAACGCGTTCTCGTCCTCGTGACGTCATAACAAGAAAGAACTTTACTTAGGTGTGAAAAGTAAAATTTATACTTACGTAACAAAAGAACAAAATAAGACTCAAATATTTTTTCGATAATCTCACACAGACTAATAAGCTTTTTTTTGTTTCTTAAAACATACCTCTTTGGAGAAGACAGCCATGAAGGAGAACATTTCAGGTGGTTGCTTACTGGGCTGCTTGTAGAGGATACCGATACCAAGCGTCATAAACGGCGTGGAGAAATCGATACCACGTTGACGCGACGCAGTTATCGTGAAGTCGCATATCGCTAAATCGGCTTTCTACAACATATTTAACAATTTTATTATTATTATTTATTTACTTTTAAATCTCTGCCCCACTCTATGAATTTCTCCTGTATCGTGGGTGCGTTTACTACTACTTACTTGCAGATCATAGGTACAAATATTTGTTACGTGCGGGGATTGAAACCGCGACACACGGCGGAGCAGTCCAATTGCTCAGCCACTGCGCCAAACGTGCCGTCAGATCTGATTTTGGATCTGATTTTGGATTTTCTTAGATCAGTACCCTTTTTTTTATTTTTAGCGTGGTAAAATCATCAAATGAGTCCTCCCACCCCGGGCAGGGCGGGAGGGACTGTCAGACTTCTACTGACTAAAATCCACGGTGCCCTTCCCGCGACCCCGGCAGGCTTTGGCCCTCTGAGAGGGGAGCCCCGTCATTATGCTGACGCTCTTTGAGGACACAACGCGCCGTCGACCCGGGCATGGTCCATGGTCGGGCAGCGAGTTGCCCTTTACTCGCGGCCCGCATGCCCGCGCCTACGGTGGCCGGAGATCGTCTTGCGACGTCCATCGCCGTGGGCGTCCACCACCGCGGGTGGGACCGAGGTAGGTCACTGTCCTCTCTCGCACGCGGCCCGCCTCCTCCATCGCAAGCATTACTGCTTCGCAGAAGGAGGCGACCGCTTCCCACTCCGTCTCGCCCCGCAGCATGGCCGTGACCAATGCTGGGCGCGAGAGGTCTCCGCCTATCGCAGCCGTGAGGATACGTCAGTCAGTAGGGGCAGTCTTACACCGTATGCTCCACCGTGTCCTCCGGGCGATCTTCGCAGTGGCGACACTCAGGCGTTTCCTCCTTTCGCATCAGACACAGGTACCTCCCGAAACTTCCGTGTCCGGTGAGGACCTGCGTCAAGTGGTAGGTCAGGACGCCATGACGTCTCTCCAGCCACTCCTCAAAGAGGGGTCTTACCGCCGCAATTGTGGCGTGCCCGAGATCAGTACCCTTAGCACCAGTTTTCACTCTTTTACTTTACAGCGTCTTTCCAGTGTTTACAGCGTTTATGCATGAAAAATGAAACAGCGCCTCTGGTGTGCGAAGAAGGAACTAATTTTTTCCTTGAAAATTGACAATTTGAAATTTTCAGAGTTCCAGTTTACTTTACGTCTCAAATACTGAAAACTCGTGCTAAGGGTACAGTACCCTTAGCACGAATTTTCACTCTTTTACTTTACAGTATTTACAGCGTTTCTTGTATGAAAAAATGGAACAGCGCCTCTGGTGTGCGAAGAACGAACTAATTTTTTCCTTGAAAATTGTCAATTTGAAATTGTCAAAGTTCCAGTTTACTTTACGTCTCAAATACTGAAAACTCGTGCTAAGGGTACTGGTCTGATTTTCTTTTTAATATAATTATGTGTAATTATAATTATAGATTTTCAACTTTGGCGTGAAATGACGTATGTTCGATTGAATAAAAACAAATAGGTTGGCGCACTGGCGTGTCCACATTTTTAATTTAATGACTCACCTCTTCTCTCAGTTGTGCGACCATTCCACTCGCCACCCCATCTTTATAATCACCGTAAGCGTCCTCGACGTCGAACTCGTAACTGAATCCTAAGATTTCACTCAGTCTAACAATTATATCTACAGTAAATCCTTCATATCTGTCGTTACCTTCTAGTTTTTGATTAGATAGTTTTAGGTAACCATATGGTGGAGCTTTCTGTAAAATCAATCAAGTTGTTGTGTCACTAAGGCATGTTCAAGTTAATAAGAACGCTAAACAAGTCAAAGGGCATACACACAAGCTTACGCAGTATGAAAAAAAAAATACACATTCGGCAACACTGAACGCCCAACCACACACACAGGCAAGTACGGCCCTTCGTACACAAGGCGACTCAAGTTTCCGATACCTTACGACTTCGGTAACCAAGCGGCTATCGCAATACAAACCCATAGAGGTTCGAACACAAGCACGCGTCAATGAATACCAAAATCGTAAGGTATCGGAGACTTGCGTCGCCTAGTGTACGAAGGGGCTATGTGCAGGCCGGGCTTACGCAGGCAAAACTGTGGTGAAGCTTGTGCGTGTGTGCTTATGCGCGCAAGTTGAATGCATTAGGCCGAAAACACACTGCGATTTTAATCGCGCGTTTTGTTTTGAACGAATTATGTGTCACAAGGAATTGTAGTAGCTGTACACCAACGACGATATAATACTAGACTCCTAATAACAGGCGACCGATGTCTGTCAACACATTAGGCAAAAAAGTCTTATATTCGTCTCATTTCGACCAATCCTGTGAGCCGTAAACATACGTTGAGACAGAACAGACCTTGAGTCCCCCTCGCTTACGTAGTACCTCAGCGAGTTGACAGAATATTTTTTGTTCCTTAGATCGTGCATGCGGAGTCTAGTATTATATCGTCGTTGCTGTACACACTGCGAATAGAAATGCGCCACAGAAAAATTTAAATTGGGTGTATTGAGAACGTGCACGACATCAGCGCCACCTAGCGTTCGCAACTTTAAGGGCTTTGACCGTTCTAATTGAAATCAGATTCTTTAACAAATTTACAAATCACTTGGTTTTGGATTCCAAGGCGATTCATTGGCACTGAACAAAATTAAATAAGCATAGGCAAACTGTATTGTATAAGAAAAATATCAATTAAAGGATTAAAATTAGGGTTATGATGTTATTCACTTTTTCTCTTCACGGCAGCTAACTGTTATGTACTAAGATAAACTCTTTTATTAATTAAATATGAATTTATTTACTCACATGAAAAGTATGACACTTTTATAACATGGAGGCTTGATGCGAGAGAGCGAGACAGCAGAAAACGGTGAGCAGCTAAGCCAATGCCCACAACGTTCCGATATACGTTCCACCCAAGATATTTCCGATATCACACTCTCCGCCACCATAGCTAAGACAATTTTAAACTATATTACTTCTATTAAACTACACAATTATAAAATAACAATTTCACCACTAACTTTTATACAATTTATATAATAAGTCACCCAACTAACTCATCCACTGATTGATCACAAGTACGAATTTGATTTAGGTGTCTTTTCCATTTTAAACCCCCCACATCTATGTAATAGGTTACCCCCGGACAGGATTCATCAATTATAGTTCCTAAAATCCAAGGTTTATGCCCCTTTCTGTAGTCCCTAACCATTACTTTCTGCCCTACTTCTAACGTTGGTGGATTTCTGGTCCCTTTATAATAAAATTTAGATTTTTCTTGCATTTCATATGATTTCTCAGTTACTGGTGGTGGCCTCAGCAACGTAAAACGATTTCTAAGCTCTCTACCCAGCATTAATCTGGCTGGTGTGACACCAGTAGTACTGTGAGGTAAATTTCTGTAATCAAACAAAAATAGATTTACAGCTGAACTGAGTGTGTTACCACTTTCTTTAATTTTAGTCACATGGGTTTTAAAAGTCTCTACAAATCTCTCAGCTGCCCCATTTGTTGCTGGATGATAGGGGGGTGAAAATGTATGTTTAATATTGACAAGTTGACAAAAATTTTTAAATTCTGTACTAGTGAAAGTTGGACCGTTATCTGTTACTAAGTGAACTGGAAAACCAAAGGTAGAAAATAACTTTTTAAATATAACAATTGTACTTGTTGCGCTAATATTAGTCATTTCAAAAGCCTCAGGCCATTTTGAATAGCTGTCCACAATCACTAAAAACATTTTATTATGATAGGGACCTAAGAAATCTGCGTGGAGGCGGTACCAAGCAGATGGCGGTACAGGCCATGGTTTAAGTTGAGATTTTGGTGGATTTTTATTATTATTAAGACAAATTACACACTTTTTTGTAAGATTCTCTATTTCAGAGTCTAAACCCGGCCACCAAAAATATGAACGTGCTACTTGCTTCATACGAACAATGCCAAAGTGGCTTTTGTGTAGCTCTGCAAGAATTGGTTCTCTTAATGCTATAGGAATTACTATTCTATAACCCCAAAATAAACAATCTCTGTCAGTGCTAATTTCATCCTTTCTGTTATAATATACTAGAAGTTCCATATCAATTAATTTTTTATCTGGCCAACCATCTAAAACATACCGAATAGTTCTTGACAACATCAGATCTTTCTTTGTTTCAGTCTGAATAGTTTTCCAGTCTAATTTATCAATTCTTGAATCATTTACATGGTAAATATAACTTACATCAGCATTCAAACAAATGGGATGTACTTCGACATTATCCGTACTTACATTTATTAATGCACGTGATAAGAAATCAGCTGGGTTTGCTGTGGTGCTGATGTGCCTAATCTTATAATTAAATGCTGACAAAAAAATCCCATAATGTTGTAGTCTTTTAGCTGCCATCTTAGGAATACCTTTAGTGGGTCCAAATATTCTAACCAACGCGGCATTATCTGTTTCTAATTCAAAATAACGACCATAAGTATAATTATAAAATTTGGTCACACCAAAAATAATTGCCATTGCTTCTTTATCAATTGTAGAATATTTTACTTCTACAGAGTTTAATTTCTTGCTTGCATATGCAATTGGTCTAACTGTACCATCATAACCTCTGTTTGACAATACAACACCCAAAGATATTTCTGATGCATCACATGACAAAATTAATGGTAAATTTGGATCAAAATGTCTTAAATTGTTTACAGAAGACAATTTTTGTTTTATTAACTCAAATGCTTTATTACAATCTGGGGTCCATTCAAATTTATTTTTCTTAACAATATCATATAATGGTGCTACAGTACTAGCCATGTCTTTTAGAAATCTATTGTAATAATTAATTTTCCCCAAAAATGATCTCAATAATGTCATATTAGTGGGAGCTTTTAATCTCAACAATGGTTCAATATTTGATTTAATTATACTTATGTCATTTTTAGTAACACCAAACACATCAATACTTTTTTTGAAGAATTTACACTTTTCGAGTTTTAATTTAAACTGACATTCTTGTAGTTTAGATAAGACTTTACACAATGTATTTAGCATATCATTTACATCACCCCCTGCTATATATATATTGTCTATAAACACAATGGTATTTGGTATGTTAGCAAGTTTTTTACACATTAGCCGCTGGAAGGAACCTGGTCCTGTACTAACACCATAAGGTAAATATTGGTACTTATATGTACCTTCCTCAGTTACAATGGTAGTAAGCTCTTGAGACTCGGGGCTTAGAGGTGCCTGCAAGTATGCCTCTTTCAGATCAAGCTCGCAGAAGTATTCTCCAGATTTAAGTTTGTTGAAAATTTCATCGATATGAGGTAAAGGAAAATGGTCAACTTCTAAGTGAGGATTCAAGGTAACCTTGTAATCCCCACACAGCCTTACTGATCCATCTGGTTTCATTACAGGGACCACTGGAGTACCCCACTGACAGTATTCCACAGGAGTTATTCTACCATTTTTTAGTAAACGAGTAATTTCAAGTTTTACCTTGTCCTTCAATGCAAATGGTACCCTTCGTGGTGTTAGGCACTTTGGTTTTGCATCCGGTTTTAACTGCAATGTGATGGCATCACCTTTGAAATTACCCCACCCTGGGCTGAATACTTCTGCGAACTTTTCTTTGATTATGCTTTCGGCTTCTGAAACAGTTTTATTTGTACATGAATAAGTGTCTAAATGCTTATTTGTTGCTAACAAAGTTGGAGGCCATAAATCCAATTCTTTCAGCCAGTCACGACCTATTATTCGTGGAACATTATCATGAGCTACAAAAACATTCAAATTTCTTATAATTTTGTTATATTTTTTGATGGTCTTATGGTTTTGATATGGTTTGATCAAAATTTCTAAATCTTACATTGGTATCCTCAATTTCTAACTGGTTGAACAGATTGACTTTGTCTTTCAATGGAATTACTGTTACCTCAGAACCAGTGTCCAACAAAAAATCCAAATATACTCCTGCAACATTTATAGTGATATAATGTGGAGGTACTTTACTTACATTAACAGAGTAGATTTCACCCTTGAATAATTGTTCAACAGAAGCTTCGTCGTCTACCTCTGTATCCATCTTTTCCTGCTCACTACTCACAAGTGAAAATACTCTTCGAGGATTCTTCGAACAGACTTTAAAAAGATGTCCTTGCTGTCCGCACTCTGAGCAAAACTTTTTTATCAATCTGCATTCGGATTTAATATGGCCATTGTTGCCACAACAAAAACATCTAACCTCCGTCACTTGTTGATTTTTCTTAGATTTAAATTTATTCTGCTTTGATTTTAAATTTTTTTCATGAATAAACATTTCTGATACTTCTGTTTCCTTTTTATTTGTGGTTTGAACTAAGGCTGTTTCCACCGTTCGTGCCAACATGACTATTTGTTCTAAATTCATATCAGAATTACTTTTTAACAATTCAAATTTTATGAGCCTTGAGTGAACACCATCAATAAATTTTTCTTTGATCTGGTCATTCACATCTTTGAAGTTGCATACTCCAGCTAGTTTTTTTAATGCCAATAGATATTCTTCGACACTTTCTGTTGGTAATTGGTTTCGACTACGAAATGCGGCTCTGTCCAAAACTGAAGATTGTTTCTTCGTAAATTTTTTTTGTAATATAGTGCACAGTTCTCCAAATGTTAAATTAATTGGTTTTGAAGGCGCACACAAACAAGACAATGTCTCAAAAACTTCTGGTGTAATCTTCGTCAGCAACAATGGCACTTTCTTCGATTCTGGAACCTCGTTTAATGTAATTATACACTGTAGTTGTTGTTCAAAAGATTCCCAACACACACCACTAAATGGTTTCAGATCATAGTTCGACATGATTGCCTTTGTTTGTGGAGAGGCACTGGCGTCCTTTATTTTCAATAATTGTTCCTTCCAGTAGTTGCTTAGTACTTTCCGTAGTTCATCAACTGTTTGATTTTTGGTATCAATTCCGTACTCGGATAATTGTTCTTCCAGTTGGGACTTATTTAATTTATAAATCCAAGTAGTCATTTAGGTTAATCATAAACTTCGATAATTCGATTCTGAAGCACCAAGATGGTGGGCTCTGGAATTTTCTGCTCGCAACAGTCGCAACTCTTGTCAACTGTAGCCAACTTCACAGCAAAGCGTGCTATACTGATTTATTAGAATTGAAATTTATATTTTACGTTAATTTGAGTAAAGTAATTATTTCTTGAACCTGGGTTCTTTATAGCTCGTCGCCAAACTGTTATGTACTAAGATAAACTCTTTTATTAATTAAATATGAATTTATTTACTCACATGAAAAGTATGACACTTTTATAACATGGAGGCTTGATGCGAGAGAGCGAGACAGCAGAAAACGGTGAGCAGCTAAGCCAATGCCCACAACGTTCCGATATACGTTCCACCCAAGATATTTCCGATATCACACTAACCATCTCCTGCATTGTTCATCTTTCCAAGAACCGCTTGGGAATCAATAAAACTTAAATTTACTATTTCTGCTAGTATTCTTGCAGTTTACAACACAACAGCTTTTTTTTTTTCCAGCGGAATAATGCGATTATAAAAAATTACGTACAGACGACAGAGCTGAATGTTCTCTGAGACAGAGCCGTCTTATTCCGACTGCGCCCCAACACCTACCGTTGAAGAAACTACGACATCTCGTCAGATATTCATTGAAATCAAATGACGTCAAGGACAATTTTGTTCAAAATTAAATACTTGTAATGATTAACGCATCTGTTTGGATATGGATTAATATTATGTTCATTATAACATTGTCGCAAGAAATGTTTTAATTAAAAACTATTTGATTTCCATAAAAAAGGTTATGATGAGTTGACCTTAAAAGATAGACATATGCTGTCCCAGACTTTATTTTAGAATGTTTCATGAGGAACAATTCCGTCATACATCATTTTTGCGTAATATAAACCGTTTACGCAAGGGAAGCTCTCAAGAAGAATTTCCCGATTTGACAACATTTTTCATTGCTGTTCTGCTCCTGTTGGTCATAGCGTGATGCTAAATAGGCTATAGCCTTCCTCGATAAATGGACTATCTAACACAAAAAGAATTATTCAATTCGAACCAGAAGTTCCTGAGATTAGCGCGTTTTTAGCAGTTGGCAAAACTGAATGTCCTCTGAGATAATCCCACATTAGTTCTACTATTCGCCACCATGAGCGCTGCAATCGAATAGTACTACTCCCACCGCCGCCGTCGTGCACGTTCCCCATAGGTCGTGAGCACCCCCTACAACGTCCGCGCGCGCTTCTCATCGTAGTGCTCTCCTTACATTTATGGCACACTAGCTGACCCGTGCCCACTTCGTTGGGCAGTATTTCGGCTAATATGTATGATATCTTTATAATTTATAGCCTATAGCACTCACGGATAATGTAGCTTTCTACCAGTGAAATAATTTTTTAAATCGGTTCATTACTTCCGGAGATTACCCCTTACATACAAACTTACAAACTTACAAACAAATGTTACCTCTTTATAATATTAGTATAGATTAGTGTACTTCAAAGCTCTGCCACTAAGATTTTTTCCTTAATAAAAAGTTTAGAAACCGTTTTTGATATCTTGATACCTAAGTACCTAATCTAGTCTGAAAAATTGCCAAATTGCGATAAACAATTACTCAGAAACTGGATAATTATTGTTCTAGAAAGAAGTAAAAGCCGAAGAAAATATAACATAATAATATGTTTATACGTAATGTTTTTTTAACTTACCGTCGTAATGAGTACCCTCAATGTTTTGTTCCTCAGTACCGGTTCTTCTGTTATATCTGCATCAGTTACTATCGATCTTGTATTTGTTATTTTATTGTCTTTCCATTTACCTATCTGAATGCAAACAATTGTATTTTAGGTATCCATATTTTTTTACCAGAAACCTTTTTTTTTAATATGTAAGTGCTGAACAAAAACGATTGGAAAAACTTGGGGGAAGCAGAAAGCCGGCTTCCAGCAGTGGGACGGGCTTCACAAAAAAAAAAGTGAAGATTTGCCGCGCTTTGGCGGAGCACTGCAAGGTTTTCACGGTGGAGGAAAAAGGCCCACATCTCGCGACCAGCAGTCGCAACTAAAATAGCTCGAACCATTTTTAACCCCCGACGGAAAAAGAGGGGTGTTATAAGTTTGACGTGTCTGTCTGTTTGTCTGTCTGTCTGTCTGTGGCACAATAGAGCCCGAACGAATGAAGTGATTTCAATTTAGTTTTTTTTTGTATTAAAGGTGACTTACGGGCGAGTGTTCTTAGACATGTTTGATGAAAATCGGTTGAGCCGTTTAAAAGTTGTGGGGGTAAAAGTGGGGAAGGGTAACCGAGGTTTGCAAATGAACTCGAGTGGGGTCTTAAATGAAAGCGCACTGAAAGGGAATATTGATGACTTAATCGAGAGTGTTCTTAAAATGATAATATAATAAGTGTGTACCTATAAAAAGTATCAAATAAAAATTTAAAAAACCCCCGACACAAAAACCAAGATTCCTTTAAAAAGAAATAAATAATAAAAACAACTCAATCTCAAAGTATCTAATTATGTACTAATAATTTATTATAAAAAAACACGTCACGTTGGGGGACCGAAAAAAATCGTATATTATAATAAATAATTTGGAGCGGTCCCCCAACGTGTCGTATTTTTTTTTATAATTATTAATATCTACATTATTAGGTACTTTAAGATTGAGTTGTTTTTATTATTTATTACTTTTTAAAGGAATCTTGGTTTTTGTGTCGGGGGTTTTTTAAATTTTTAATTTAATTTTTTTTATATCTTATAGATGGTCATTAAATTCCCCTTTTTGCGATTTTAGCGTTGGTCACATACAGTACAGGGTCAAAGTTTTTTTGGTAAAGAGGTTGTGTTTATGATTAATAGTTAGATTATGAGCGCTTTCACTTAAGACGAACACGGTAACGACACGACACTGGCAAAACGTCCGCTCTTGCTCATTTTCTCTAGAAATGTATGAAACTACCGTTCCCGCCGATATCGTGTCGATGTCGCGTCTAATAGTAGCCATACACAATACTGCATATCGTACGATCGATTTCACGCTTGCAGTTGTTTCAAATTGGCAGTTCGTCCATATACACCATACACCATACTGCCTATCGTACGATCGATTTGACACAACTTCAAATATGCAGCAGTGATGCCAACTCAGCAACTTTATAGCTAGATCTGGCTATTATTCGGTGACGACGGCTACAATTTTATTAAATTTGTACTTTTTCTAGTACCTTTTCATTTCATCATGAGACTTTCGAAATAAGTCAAGTAGTGTCCCGAGTGGAAAGACAAGATAATGCAACAGTGGCTCATTCTACATATAAATAAGTGGCATTCTGAAGAAATAGTTCAGTTTTGGTTTAAAATAAAAAAAGTGTAATTCTTCCGGTGACAAAATATATTATTTAAATATACAAGGTGTTAAAAAATTAACTGCAGGAATTTCGTGTGCGTACTCGGTATCAAAAACGACGACGATATTTTTTTTCAAGCATTTTTTTATTTTAATGAATTTGATTGCTCTTTGAGGTCGTTCATCATCGTTTGTAGCGTTCTCAGATATACAGGGTGATTTTTTAGTCACCATCCAAATTTTAATATATTAATCTTTGGCGAAAATAATTGAATACGTGTTTTTTCTTTTTGTATCACTCAATACAAAAATATCGAGAAATCACGTCTCAATGTTATCTATAAAAAGTTGATGAACCTGGACACCGCGCTGTGATGTGTCGCTCAGGTGTAGCGGGGCGGGGCGGGGGGTCGGCGGGGTGCGCTCTGCCCGTTTCATGCGTCGGCAAGTGTATATTATTACGTTTAGCTTAGTGACCACGCAGAGCGGATGAGAAAATGATTTAATATGACCATTTGACGTATCGATTTTTTTTCAAAAATGGGCTTAATGATTGATACCTAACGCCTAGAAAAATTTTGGACGGTGCTAAAAAAGTCACCCTGTATTTTGTGACCGGAAGAATTTCATTTTTTAGTTAAACCCAAAACTGAACTATTTCTTCAGAATGCTACTTATTTATATGCAGAATGAGCCACTGTTGCATTATCTTGTCTTTCCACTCGGGACACTAACACTTGACTAATTTTGAAAGTCTCATGATGAAATGAAAAAGTGCTAGAAAAGTAGCTAAAAAGTTAAGCACAAGTTACACTTTTTAGGTACTTTTCTAGCACCTTTATAAATTGTAGCTATCGGTCACCGAATAATAGCTAGATCTAGCTATAAAGTTGCTAAGTTGGCATCACTGCTGCCGATTTGAAGTTGTGTCAAATCGATCGGATCACCTATCAAATTGGCATGTCATGCCAATTTGATGGATTCCACGCCCACACACGGTCAATTCTAACTGATCAAATTGGCAGTATCATGCCGATTTGACAAATAGGCAGTATGGTGTATGGCTACCATAAGGTGAAAGCGCCCATTATCGCGTCCATTGTGTGACCAAATACCAGTAGTTGCAGCCAGTGTACTTACTGATTGATTGCCAGCAGGTGTTAATTCTATTATATCGAAGTGGACATCCGTTCTATGTCCCAGTCCATCAAATATCAATGATCTTGTAATTCCAGTAACCTTATTCTGTAACATATCATAAAAACCTGATAAAAATACAAATTGTCACTCAGCATTGTTATTATAACATCGTAAGAAAGATCTTTGTGGTATAATGACTAAGTATGACTAAGCTAAGCATGATCTAAGTTTAAGTTGAATGTAAAGGTCAATCTTAGTGAAGCCTAACAGCCAAAGGAACGTGTCTTTGGCTTTTAGGCCTCCTTTGATTCACGGAAATAATTTACGATTTTACTTTTTTATTATTGAACAGGAACTCTGATAGATATAAGACCAATATTTTGAACACAACGCCAAGCAAGTCTCCGATACCTTACGACTTTGGTATTCATTGACGCGTGCCTGTGTACGAACCTCTCTATGGATTTGTATTGCTATAGTCACGTGGATACCAAAGTCGTAAGATATCGGGAGACTAGCAAGGAGCTTACAGGTAATATAACGAAACATAACAGATACCTACATACCATCATCTGCCTACCTTTTCCCAACTATGTTGGGGTCGGCTTCCAGTCAAATCGGATGCAGCTGAATATCAATATTATACATGGAGCGACTGCCTATCGGACCTCCACAACCCAGTAACTGGGTAATACGATACCCCATGGTAAGACTGGTTGTCAGACTTTAGAGCTTCTGACTAACAGTAACGACTGTCAAAGATCTACAAATGACAGCCGGGACCAACAGTTTTACGTGCTTTCCGAGGCACGGAGGAAACTTGCTATGACAGATGGTCACCCATCCACAGACCAACCTCGGCAAGCGCGGCTTAACCCGGTAGATCGGCCTGTTCGGCTTTAGCCACGAGCTCCTCGGTAATAGATACATACCGTCTTCATAAAATTTAGAAGAGTTGACCCGTATTCCCAGGCTTTATAATATTCGCAGCTCAGTGGTTCGGCTTCCACATTTACTTTTCTGATAGCTTCCGCAAATACTTGCACCGCATCATGTATAAGAAGTAGTTGCATTTTAAGCTGCTCTGGTTCTAACGTTTTACCCGTTTCTTCGTTGTATAAAGTCGTAAAGGTCCATAGTTTATCATTATCTTTGTTTTCTAGTTCTACTATACGGAACCCTAAAAATAAACGGCTATGTTAGTATATAATATGCGTATCTATTGGGTGTGTTATTTGGGATTATAAAAATCATGTAACCAGCACCATGCCGTAAAACTCGTTCACGACCTCAAGCAATACGATTTGAGCAAAATACGCGCGTATCGTCTTTCCTCCTTTTGAGTAATGTCATAAAATAGCCATTACAACTACTTTCAAATTATTTTACGCTGTCGCAAAACAGGTAAATCTCGTGGCTAAACGGTGAAGAAAGTTTAAGCTTGATCATTAACATCTTAATTTCAATTTCCCGTGACCTTATAGGGCCTTAACCTTGGCCAGAGGCAAGAAGCATTGCAATTGAGCGAGACAACGCCGTCAGTCTCTTCAACACATTACCAGCTGACTGTTCTGACGGGACCCCCCTAGGCCCGTATTACAGAACGTCACTCAAAACTCAAGCATTACTTAAAACTAGATTCAAGGCATTTGATTAGTTGAAACTAGTTTTAAGTAACACTTGAGTTTTGAGGTGCGTGCGTTCTGTAATACGGGCCTTGGAGGACCAAAGTCCTGTCGGTGTCGCGGGACTCCTGCACGGGAGTTCCTTCCGTCCTGCCCTGGGTGGGAGGACTCATTGGATAATATAACCAAGTATAAAAAATACCAGCTGACAGCGTTGAAGAGTTTTTCGATGCCTGGTATTAGTTTAGTTCAGTCAATTTTTTTTTCTTTTAAAAACGTTGCTACATTAGGAATTTCTCCTGTGTCGTGGGTTTACAAACATAGAAACACACATACACAAACATCCAGACCCGGAACATTTACTTGAAGATCATACAAATATTTGTTCCGTGCAGGAATCGAACTCGCGACACGCTACACATCAGTCGATCGCTCAGCCACTACGCCAACCGTGTCGTCAAAATGTTTTTTTTTTATATATTTTAGTAATTAGACTCACCGGTCATATTGACCCCGCCGTATCGGTACCGAGTCATGTCCAGTGTGAATAGATCGGGAGACACGAATATATACGAGTGTTCTTCCGCCATCATACCCACATGTTGTGCATGCAGCAGAACCTGTTCCAGGTTACGAGATGGACAGTCCACCACGAAGTTTGTGTAGCCGTTGTGTTTGGCATCTATTAGGATATCCCTGAAAGGTAGAATTTATTCACCTACTGACATTTATACAACCGAATAGTTAAGAACTGCTGTGAATGAAAACAACTAAGTACACTACCACCATGCTTTCCTCTGCAAAATATCATCTGGAGGTGACGACCCACTTCAATTTTATAGGTATGTAATACTGTGCTTTTTGTTAAAAAAATTAGACCAAAATGCTAAAAGTTGCACCGCAAAAGAAGCTTTCGATTTAAAAAAATCCTTATTAGACTGTGAGCATGGCTCCGCATCTCGCAACTCCACAACAAAAAGATTTAAGGCCTATCCGCACACAACAGTGCCGATACGTTCCGTACCGTACCGTACCGTTCCGTGACGTGCTATTCATATTATACGAGTGAACGATTATCACTGAACGGCACTGTCACTGATCAGTACGGATAGCGTCATATAAAATGTATGGTACAATATCATATTTCACTGACACTGATCGATACGGTACTGATCGGCACGTGTCGGCACCTGCCGGCACTGTTGTGTGCGGTTCGTGATGCAGGCGTTTATGCGTATATTTAAAGTCTCTAAGTCCCGTATTACAGAACATCACTAAATAATCAAGAATAACTTAAAATTAGATTCCAGCTATTTGATTGGTTGAAACTAGGTTTTAAGCCCGCTAGAGCATTGAGAGACGGTCTAATTCTCTATACAGTTTACAAGAGGGAGTACAAACCAGGGCGCCCACTTAAAAAAAATAAACACTGAAGTCTAAGCACAAGACGGGTAGCCCGCAAAAAAACGGGTATGCATGTTAAATTACGCGTCGTTCTTTCTAATGAGAATGTGTGCGTACAGGACGTGGCTCGTCATAGGGAGGGGTAATGCAACATGCATACCCGTTTTAGGTGGGCTACCCGTCTTGGGCTTACCTCCCCTAAATGTAACACACCGCACATTGCAAACTGGCGCCCACACTTGACGAATACAAAGAGAGAGAGAGAATATTTTATGTTTTTCAAATCAAACGAGAAATACTGTCTAGCCAAGTCTGTATTCCCACGTAAAATATACACGTTCGTCCACCCACACGTCTATAAATGTTATTATTCAGGTATGTGAATTGGAAGTTGCAATATCGAAAGAAAGAAAAAAGTGTCCGACTTCCAAAACAACCTCAAAAAAAGTGTTTACTAACTTTTCTTTCGGAAGTCGCTGACTTTGTTTTTTATTTCGAAGACTTTTGTCAACAATTTCTGAAAGAAAAATTATTTTAGATTTTTTTTTTGTGTTTGGTTTTGAAGCCGGGTATTTTTATTATATATAGATAAAATGTTTCGTTGGCGTGAATATCGCATCGGCCACCCGACCCAAACCTCTGGTGTTAGTTGCATGATGCATCTCATGGCTTCCTTGTTTTTTCAAGCTCTACACAAACTCTCAATGGTTACCTTATAAAAGCACAGTTTGATTCTCAACGCTCGACTCAGCACAGACAGTTGAAATTCAAATAGCAAAAAGGTGCATGCGTCAAATGCACTAATGTTAGTCACATAGCAGGCCTATTGTTTGATGAGTAGACAAACTAACAAATTAATGTAAATCCTACATTTGTTTTAACAAATTGTTAAATATAAATGGGATTTGAATAAATACTTTGCTTAACTAGTAACTACTGATAAAAAATTCGTCCCTTAATAATAATATTCACCTGTAATCATCTCCGCTAAGTTCCCTTACAGTGACGACATATGGATTAGAGTAGTTGCCCAGGTGCAGCAACTCACTCACGCGCAGCATAGATTGCCCTTTAACGTACAGTACCGTGAAGTTCTGCCATTCCTTCATAAATATCAGATTTTTTAATACCTGAAAAATAAGCAGAACAATTAATATTTCTTGTGTGTCTTACATAATATTAAAGTCCTGGATTCGCACAGCAGTGACACTATTCTTTATTAGACTCAGCACTGCGGCAGCATTGAAGCTACAGTTTGTCTTTAATATATTTTCAACTTTACAGTCTAAGGCATAAATTTGAATGTAGCTTCAGCGCGAATAGCACTACAGGAACAGTCGTCGCACTCATAAGTGCTAATAATTAATGAGTATTACAACAGAGAGTATTTTGTAATAACATACACTATTTCGATCGTTAGTGTTTCAGTTCTTAAGTTTATTTTTACGAAACTTTCTTCCAATCGCAAAATTATTCCTGTTTCCCTGAAAATGAGACAAGGAAATGCACAATTTGTTTTTATTTACTTTGAAACTTTTATAGTAGAACAACAGCATACAGGTTGTTTTTAAGAAGACGCTCGTCTCTAATTCTACGAAATTTTGTCGAAGCTCCTATAGTTCTGAACTAGCTATTCTACTTAGATGTAACGTATACATTACATAAACTTTACTTACATTGTGTAAAAGGCCGATACACAAAGCCCGCAAACTAACATTCTTTTTCATTTAGGTAACTGGAATCTCAACCCTACGCATCGTGATACATCCCTAACAGAGCGAGCAGAGACAAGCCAGGGTAACATATGTTCGCGGGCACATGGGCGGCGACTCGCTGTCCGACCATGGACCATGCACGGGTCGACGGCGCGTTGTGTTCCACGCGCGCCTCAAAAGACTCAGCATATTGACGGGGAGGGCCAAAGCCTGCTGGGGTCGCAGGACTTATCGAATTACCGTGACCCTGGAACGTAAAGGGCTATTGAAGGACACCGTGGATTTTAGTCAGTACGAGTCCCTCCCGCTCTGCCATGGGTGGGGGAGGACTACCTAATTTGATGATTTTACCAAAAAAAAAAGAGTGACGTATGTCTGCCCGGTGTGATTTGACATGAACGGCAAATTCAGGTTACTAGATGATTATTATATTATTTTATTGAATAAATTTTAGATTCAGTAATGATTCAGTTTTCCATTTAACACTGCAGACGCACAGCCGATATCAACCTACCAGTCCGTCAAATTCATATTCGTTTGGGACTTATAGTTTTGGATAGGTTGACGTGCGTCTCTACACTGCGCGAAAATTATTGTGAAAAGACTTCTTTGTTATCAGTATAACGTTGAATATTGTAACGCATTTAAATATTATTCTTGTGGATGCTTTGAAATAGTACAATTTCCGTAAAGTATGTAGTAGAAGAAGTAAGAAGTTGCTACGGCAAAAAAAAATACTGGACAAACGAACCTTTTTACATCTTTCAGTTATATCGATGTTATAAAAATGTGCTACATAAATACATATAATTTTTTAGTTCACTGAAAGGCTTCTATAATAATAAAAATAAATATAAAATAAAAGTATGATCTAAAATATAGGCTAAGCATAAAAATTCTCTCTGGAGTTATCACCAGCTCACCAATATCTAGTGAAATGAATAAGGGAATGTTTTTACAACTTGGTTTTGCCAGGAAGCGGATATTGGCAACATCTATAAATGTGTACCTAGATAGGTACATATTAACATGTCTATAATTTTGTACAAAGATCCAAAAAATTATCACAATTTTTAAAATTTATTAAATGCTGATTAAGCGGGAGATCGCGTTATATTTTAAAAAAGCTGCTATTTGAAAAGTTTTTTGACACCATGGCATGTAGGGATATTTAAGCGTGAAGTAAGACTTATCGGGACAGCTTTACAAAAAAAAAAATACCCCAATACTAGTAATAGTAACAGACAGTAGCAAATAATTAATTAATTATCTCATCTCTTCGAACCCTGGTATAACGACGTTGAATCCATTATAGATCCTGTCGGGCATTTTTTTTTTAACGTGTTAAAATCATCAAATGAGTCCTCCCACCCCGGGCAGGGCGGGAGGGACTGTTAGACTTGTACTGACTAAAATCCACGGTGTCCTTCAATAGCCCTTTATGTTCCGGGGTCACGGTAATGAGATAAGTCCCGCGACCCCGGCAGGCTTTGGCCCTCTAAAGGGGGGCCCCGTCATCATGCTGACGGTCTTTGAGCCGCGCGTGGAACACAACGCGCCGTCGACCCGGGCATGGTCCATGGTCGGACAGCGAGTTGCCCTTTACTCGCCGCCCGCATGCCCGCGCCTACTATCGTCCTACATAAATATACTACTTATCGTCTTGCGACGTCCGTCGCATGCGGGCGGGCGGCCACCACCGCGGGTTATCCTGTCGGGCATAGCGCAGTTAATTGATAAATTATGTGAGAGACTAAATTCAAATTATATTCAAAATTTATTTACCTGGTAAAAGACACAACACAATAAAATATCTTCTTTTCACTTTATGTAGATTGGTTCTTTTTTTTTTGTAAATTGGTATGTGTGTATCGATGTACGCTCGACGCGCTGGCGACCGCTCCTGTGGCGCTGCGCGCGCGACCTCAACGTGCCCTTGACTGGGCCGCTGCTTCAGTTCTTCGCCGCACATGAAGGACAATAGACGCACGTCCTTCAGCTTCATAATTATTCGCGAATCATCTCTTGATTATAACGTGTGCGCACCCAATAAGAATAAGAGACAGACCTCGTACGAACATTAAGTGTTTGTGTGATTTGGTGATACCTGGACCACGGAAAATTGTGACCCGCCTTCCCGAGGTCGCACCAGCTTGTGGGAGCCGCTGAAGGCGTTACGTTGGTATGTACAGCCATTTGCATGAAACTGAATTATTCCTCCTGGCTTCCTACTTTGTCAACCCTTCGCTCTCAGCAGAAATTTTGAGAATCTATCAGATCCAGTATCCGCGTGGTGAAAAATAATTTAGTTAGATTTTCTTTTGAATTTTTTTCATAGAATTATTTCCACCATTTAATGGTCCTTCGAGCCGGATTTTGATAATTTTCATAATTTCATCTTTTCTTATCATTTATTTTACCAGTCCGCATCAAAATCCGCATTTTTTACTACGAAGGTAGGCAGCCACTTTGTGTGTGTCGCGCGTTGTATTTCTCATTTTCATACCAAAGATATTAAGAGGAACTCCTTTGGTTACCGCTTTAAAAACATTTACATTTCATCACATATTTTATAGTATTCGCATCGCATTTCGCTATCTCTAAACTACCTAGGTACCTACATTCTTTGTTAACTATCCACCCGCTAACAATTAATAATGTCGTCTAATGAACAGAAGTTAAAAATACTAGAATGCCAACGACAGGTATTTTTCGAACGTATGCAAAATGCATACGATCTTTCGCGTAATTTGAACGATCCTAGTACATTAGACAGTTTTCTTTGTTCAATTGTGACCCTAGATGAGGTTCGCAGTAATTTTCAACAATGCTTATCTGACATTAATACGCTTTCGTTGAAAATGGATAAAGAATCCGAACCTGACTTCAATAAATGGCTTGCGTTTGAGGATTTATATTGCCGCGTCAAACGCAAACATTCTCAATTAGAACCCAAGTCGAGCTCGAGTATGACTAAACCTAATGTAAACAACGATAGCTCGGCACCTAACGTAAGGTTAGCTCGCATCGAAATTCCTGAGTTTGATGGTAGTTCGAAAGATTGGCCGCTTTTTTATGCTACGTTTCAAAGCGCTGTACATTTAAACACGTCGCTTAATGATACAGAACGCATGTTTTATCTGGCCAGTAAACTTACTGGTAAAGCGAAATCTGTTTACGCGGGATTTATTCCATCTGCGGAAAACTACCGTACGATCTATTCCGCACTAATAGACAGGTATCAAGATAAGAGAAACTTAGCTGTCACTTATCTAGATCAGATGTTTTTATTAAAACCCGTTCTTTCCGCTACAGCTGATAATTTAGAGACTTTAATCGATCAATTTTCGAACTCGTATCTCGCACTGAATAATTTAAAATTACCGAACTTGTGTGACTTCATAATATTACACGCATTGTCTCAACGCTTAGACAAAGAAACCACACAGCTGTTTGAGATGGAGAACAGAGGTAAAGATATACCTACACTCGATAGCTTAATTTCTTTTGTCCGTGACCGCATAAAAGTTTTAAATCGGACAGGTGATAACAACACCAATGCAAATACCTCGTCTGCAAAAGGTAATAAAAACGCGTCAAGTAGCTCGTCGAATAAAGGCACCGCCCGCTCTTTTGTGGTAAACAATAACAAAGCTACTTGTCCATTGTGTGAGAAGTCGGATCATGATCGACTTTATTCATGTTCGAAATTTAAATCGCTCGCTCCTCGCGAACGTTTTAATTACATTAAAAAACTTCGCGCATGTGTAAATTGCTTGAGTTTACAACATCACACCCATTCTTGTGGGTCGAAGTCGACATGTAAACAGTGCGGTTCGAAATTCCACCACTCTTTATTGCACTTCCCGGAGTCGAATGAGTCATTGACCTCAGGCGATAAGGCATCGAGTAGTGCAGGATCTACGGATCCGATACATAACGCGTCTTCCAGCTCGTCTTCGAACTCGGTTTCTAATAAACAAGTAGACAACACGGTAGCCCTTTGCAGCATGAGTGCCAGTAATAAAAACCCGCGAAATACAAATAACGTTTTGTTAGGTACCGCCCTCGCTGACGTCAAGTGCAGGGACGGATCGATTGCTCAACTTAGAATTTTGATTGATAATGGTTCCCAAAACCATTTTATAACCCGCCGCGCTTGTAAACGAGTAGGTATTCGCATCTTTAATGATTGTTCTGACAGGTCAGTGAACGGATTAGGCAACTGCACTCAGGCTATTTCCGGCATCGCTAACATTACTTTATATTCAAAATATGATGAAACCTTTAGCTTGCCGATACAACCGCTAGTTCTTAAGACGATTTCAAGTGACTTACCGAGCTGTCAGTTTGACATTTCGTCTTTGACCTACTTAGACAAGCTACCGCTTGCCGATCCTAACTTCCAGACTCCTGCCGACGTAGATCTTTTGTTAGGCGCTGATACTTTCATGGAGATCTTGCGACCTGGAAGATTATTAGGACCGCCTGGAAAACCAGATGTACTGGAATCCGCCTTCGGTTATTTAGTTTTCGGGTCAATCGCCTCACTACCTTGTCACTATAATAGCCCACCGATTAGCCAGACATTTTTTTCATCTAGTGAGGAATCTATCGAAACTTTACTTGCAAACTTTTTGCAACTCGAGTCAATACCTAGCAAAACTCACATTTCTAAACCCGATCAAGAATGTGAGGAATTTTATGTGTCGAACACACACCGCGACAATGAATCCGGACGTTACGTCACCGCTTTGCCCTTTTCGCAACCAACTTCGTTGCTGGGCGATTCTATAACTATAGCTTCCCGCCGCTTTAATAGTCTACAACGTCGGTTTCAGACTAATACCACTTTAAAAACGGAATATGATAACGTGATGAGAGACTATCTCGAACGTAACATCATTTCGCTCGCTCCCGCGTCGTCAACTGATAAGGAATATTACGTCATACCGCATCATGCTGTTACACGACCGGACAAACCGGTGCGAATTGTTTTGAACGCGTCTCAAAGGTGCATCGATTCTGATATATCGTTAAACGATTGTTTACATTCTGGCGCAAATTTACAAGCTAATTTAACCGCGATTATTTTAAAGTTTCGACTATTTCCTGTTGCTCTGACCGCCGACATTAAACAAATGTTTTTAGCCATCGGAATTCGCGAAGAAGACCGCCGTTTTTTGAACATTCTTTATAAATTTGACGAAGACGCAAACGCACAATTGTATCATTTTAACCGCGTTTGCTTTGGTTTACGTTGTTCGCCTTACCTTGCCATGAGAACAGTAAAGCAATTAGCTCAAGATGAAACTGATTTACCACTCGCTTCGGAAATCGCTAGTAATAATTTGTACATGGATGATTTGGGGGTGTCCGTGGCCTCCGCCGAAGAGGGGACTCAGCTCGCCCTAGACTTGATTGAGCTATTCAAACGTGGCAACTTCGACTTAGTCAAATTCGTGAGTAACTCGTCGGAGGTGTTGAAATCGATTCCAATAAACAACCGCTTATCTTCAAATATTGAATTTGATAAAGAGGACAACCTGAAGTTGTTAGGCCTAATTTGGTCCCCGACTGAAGATGAGTTTTCGATCGCTATTAAATTTAACCCGCAGTCTAAATGTACCAAGCGACTTATGCTTTCCACGATCGCTAGGTTATGGGATATTAATGGGTTTTGTGCTCCCGTTATTTTACATGCAAAACTTTTGATAAAAGCCCTTTGGGCCGCGATACCGAAAATCGATTGGGATGATACACCACCACGTGACATCTGCATGGCGTGGAATCGTTTCCTCACTGAGCTTCCCGCTTTACAAAGCTTTAAAATACCGCGCTTTCTCGGTGTTGTGCCCGAATCCCGCGTTATTCTGATTGGGTTCGCAGACGCATCCGAGAAAGCGATGGGCGCTGCCGTGTACCTCTGTATACATCCCGCTTCTGGACCAAACGAGGTCAACTTGATTGGTGCCAAAAGCAAGGTAGCTCCCCTGCGTAATATAACTTTAGCTCGCCTGGAGCTTTCCGCACTTTTATTGTTATCGAAACTGTTTCGATTTGTAATCGATATTATTTCTTCCCGCTGTCACATAGACGAAATATTCGCTTTTACTGATTCGACCGTGGCCCTCCATTGGGTTCACTCGTCTCCGCATCGCTTCGATACTTTCGTTGCGAACCGCATCGCTCAAATTCAAGAAAATCTTAATTCTAAACACTTTTATCATTGTGAAAGCGCTCAGAACCCCAGCGACTGCATAAGTCGTGGGCTCACTCCCGCTCAATTGATAGACCATCCACTATGGCTCCACGGCCCCACGTGGGCTCGTGACCCAGTGCACACTTGGCCAATCAGCCGATTCACCTTTGACCCCGCGCAGGACGAAAAGCTTTTAGAGCTCAAAAAACAATCAAATGTTTTTATCACTACTGATGTGCCGGAACCTTTCCTCTGCACAATATCTAAACGCGTATCTTCTTGGTCTAAATTTCTTCGCATTATAGTATATATCTACCGTTTTTTGGGAAAGCTCCCGCGTTCCGATAGAATGATGCTTTCACATCTAGATTTTGCGGAGACTGCCGTTATAAAGGCACTCCAACAACAATATTTCGCAAGCGACATCAACGCGCTTTATAAAGGCCACAAGGTATCTAAGTCGCTTCTCCCGCTATCTCCTTTCCTGGAAAATGACATTCTTCGCGTTGGTGGCCGGTTAGAAAAATCTTCGCTAGAGTTCAATAGCAAGCACCCAATTTTGCTTCCCAAAAGGGACCATATTGTGAACTTGATAATTGATTACTACCATCGAAAATACCTACACGCCGGTCCACAATTATTACTTTCGCTGTTACGTCAAAAGTTTTGGATTATCTCTGGACGCAGCACGGTGAAACAACGCTTCCGCTTATGTAACCGCTGCTTCAAGACTAATCCTCGCACAGAAACGCCCTATATGGCAGCTCTTCCCGAACCCCGTGTCAATGAAGCTAAGCCTTTTTTCTATTGCGGAGTGGATTATGCGGGTCCAATTAATTGTCTACTAAGTAGGTATCGTGGTGCTCGTAAGGAAAAGGCATACATATGTCTTTTTACCTGCCTTGTTACTCGAGCTTGTCATATCGAGGTTGCAGTTGGGTTGGATTCGATGTCCTTTATTCGCGCCTTAAGACGCTTCATATCCCGTCGTGGCAAAATTGTTTCCTTATTTTCCGATAATGGAACTAATTTTATTGGAGCGAAAGCTCAGCTCGATGAGTTAAATGGATTTCTTAAAGCTAGAGCCTTCCGTGATTCCTTTGAACAGGAAACATTGTATCAAGGTATAAGCTGGCACCTGAACCCGCCTACCGCTAGCCACTTCGGTGGTTGCTGGGAAAGTCAAATCCGCGTCGTAAAAAATCATCTCCGCCGCACTATAGGCGACGTTCTACTCACCTACGAGGAGCTACTTACTGTCCTCACACAGGTTGAGGCCATGATCAATTCTAGACCGCTAACCGTGCTTAGTTCGGACCCCGCAGAGCCCGAAGCTCTAACCCCCGCGCATTTTTTGACCTTTGGTCCGCTAGACTCCTTTCATTCCGACCCGCGCTTAGATTCGGTAGACTTGATCCGCAACAAACGTTTACTCGATGCCATAGTTCAGAGATATTGGAATAGGTGGAGGCGTGAGTATCTAAACACTTTACAATCTCGTGTTAAGTGGAACACCAAATCTAATCCGGTAACCAAAGGTACTATAGTTCTTATAAAAACCGAAAACTCGCCGCCTTTACAATGGCCCATAGGTGTTATCGATGACGTCAAACCTTCCTCAGATGGAGTAGTCAGAGTAGCTACTGTACGCACACGAAATGGCACCTATCTTCGACCTGTGGTAAAACTCTGCGTTTTACCCTCTCAATAATAGTTTAATAAATAGTTATTACATAAGCCATTTAGGCTCCCCTTAGATATATGCCTTAGTTTAATCATTATTTTTTACCGTTTTCTTATAAGGGTCATCCATTTAAGCTAACTGGATGTACTTTCCACTTTATCCCGCTCTCGCTTCGCTATAACTCTCCCTGACTCTTTGGTTCAGGACTTCTTCAAACTCCTGAAGGCCGGGGGGATGGTTCTTTTTTTTTTGTAAATTGGTATGTGTGTATCGATGTACGCTCGACGCGCTGGCGACCGCTCCTGTGGCGCTGCGCGCGCGACCTCAACGTGCCCTTGACTGGGCCGCTGCTTCAGTTCTTCGCCGCACATGAAGGACAATAGACGCACGTCCTTCAGCTTCATAATTATTCGCGAATCATCTCTTGATTATAACGTGTGCGCACCCAATAAGAATAAGAGACAGACCTCGTACGAACATTAAGTGTTTGTGTGATTTGGTGATACCTGGACCACGGAAAATTGTGACCCGCCTTCCCGAGGTCGCACCAGCTTGTGGGAGCCGCTGAAGGCGTTACGTTGGTATGTACAGCCATTTGCATGAAACTGAATTATTCCTCCTGGCTTCCTACTTTGTCAACCCTTCGCTCTCAGCAGAAATTTTGAGAATCTATCAGATCCAGTATCCGCGTGGTGAAAAATAATTTAGTTAGATTTTCTTTTGAATTTTTTATATCTACAAAATAAAAATTCAAAATATCAAAGCGCTGTCCCGTATTTTACTTTGATTGTACTTTTATGTCACGTAGGCTTTAGAATATTCCATTTTAATGACGACATTTCTGTTTTCAAAATTAATTCGAAATGTTTATGATCCAAAGCTATTTTGGGTTAGGTATAATAATATAATATTATTGTATGAAGGTTGTTTAATACTAAACGCTTTTACTATATCATCGAAGAATACCTCCATTAAAAAGAAATTATCTAGGTAATGGATTTTCATAATAATTTAGACGCTAATGGCCAATTTTCATACGTATTTCTTCAATAACACACGTTATTAAAAAAGGTTACATTATAATTTTGTAATCAACACATAGGCAACTTTGTCAACAAAAATTAAAATGAAAGCCATAAGTTTAGAAGAAAAAACAAAAATAAAAAAAAATGTTTAGTATGGCATCTCATATTTTTTATGCGGGAAACGGCCAGTAATTCGGTACAAAGGTCAGGAAGGAGGTCGAATTAAAATGATTATAAATAAATAGAAACTTTTGTAACAACTTTGAAAATTGTTTTAGATTTTATGAAATTAAAGTAGGTATTAAATTACAGGACCCCCTTTTTAATAATATGTTTTTTTTTTGGATACTGTTTACCTTGTCCTGGAGTCAGTAGACATGGCTATTGGCTAAACATTTTTCTATTAATTTTATTCAACACACAGGCAACTTTGTCACCAAAAACCAAAATAAAAGCCGTTTAAGTTTAGAAAAAAAAAATTAAAAATATATATTTTTATGGCATCTCTTATTATTTATAGCGAAACGGCCAGTAATTTGGTACCAAGGACAGGAAGAAGGTTGAATTATAACGATTATAAATGAAAACAAAGTTTTGTATCAACTTGAAAATTGTTTCAGATTATAAAAATGAAAACTTTAATATACAGAACCGCCTTTTTTTAAGATTTTCTTTTGCGGTACTGATAGGTTCCTAACTTTTTTTTTAATTTATTTTTAAAGTAAATAAATTAAGTCAAGTTAAATCTCACCATATTATAAGCGGAAGGACTTGGGTACATGTTGAGTACCGACCAATCGTCATTACAAAGGTCGTTGTGTTCTATACTGACATGGGGCAGTTCTAGCATGTCACATAACGCCTGGATGTTCTCACTGGCTCGCCCACCTGTACCATCTATGATGCCGATCACACCTTCCTGGAATTTAGATAAGGTTGATTCAATTTTTAGAAGAATTTGGAAGAAAGTCTGGAAATTATAGAAGGGACCTGAGAAAAAACAACCTTATAGTAAATCATATAAAGGCGAGGAAAAATAAAATTCTACGTAGGTGTTACAACAAAATACAGCCCAAAAGTTGGATAGGCCACACGTAGATTGTCGCAAAACCAATTTAATCTGATCTGTTATTCGATGGAAACTTCGTACAACGCGAGACCAGCGTAATTCAGACGACGTGCTACTATAATATCACGGTTAGTAGACATAATATTATCTACGAAATAAGCCAATAATACAAAGAAAACGGCAAGGAACTTTTTTCTTTCCACTTTTTTCGCTTCTACAGCTGATATTATCATGGCCCAAGGGTACCGCTGTAATTTTATTTTTTTAGGTCACGTTTACAATATGTAGGGAAGAACTACTTATTAATTTTAGTACGGGGATTGTTTTTTGTTGGTAGATAATAATTATGTTTTTTATACATTTAAAAAGCACCAACGGGTGCTCTCACAAACATTTAAACTCACATACACAAACAGCCAGACTCCAAACAACAATCTACGGTCACACAATTATTTATTCCGTGCGGGATTTGAACCTGCGAAACGCAGCATGGCAGTCAATCACTTAACCACTACGCCACCCCCAAAAAGGAAATCAAAATTATGGATGTATGTCTTTCATTAAGATTTGAGGTTTTATCATCAATTCATAATGTATTTACATAGACATAAGATAATGTTTAATATTGCCCATACCGAGTTCTATACTCAATATACTCAATAATTTTAAATAAGACAAAAGCCTTTCCAAAGAAACTTTAAGTGATCATAAAAAGTAACATTCATTTTTCACTAAAAGACGAAATTCAATTTGAATCTAAGATGAACACAAAGAAAGTTTGCTGTTCTGAACACGAATTATCCCAAACCATGTAAAATAGGTGAGCAATGAAAAAGAAAAGAAAAATTGGAGAAAGTCGTAAAAAAGTTGCGTTTCACAGTCAGATCAAAGAATAAAACTGAAAAGATAGAAAATTTAAAAAAGGAATCCATATCCATCGCAGGATTACATTATTCTTCCAAGCGAGTAAATTCAAATTGAATGCGCAGATGAAATCATTTGATTTTGAATTCAATAGCAATTAATTTCACTTGATTTTAGAATCGTTTCAGTTTGACGCTCTACTTTTTTAATATGCTGACATTAAAAATAAATTTTATAAATTAGTTATTTTGTATTTTGACCGATTTTTCACTGATAAATTTTCACAGATCTGTAGTATACCGAAATATGGCATTTATAAAATAAATGATGCCATCTATCAACTTTATTCCTCATATCACCGTATATTCTTGTTAGCATCGGACAATGTCAAGTTGTCATATTAAATCCCCAGATAGATATATCTACCGATCAAATAATGTTCTGGCTATCATAAGTTAGTTTATTAGTTCTACCATGGAAACTACGTGCGGACTACATTGTCGTCTGTATATTTATATTCGTGTACATACCTCGGCTAGTTCGCATACATATTTGCTTATTTCCAGAACTTCTCCCCTTGCGGATACTTCCTTAACGGAAGTCCTGAAATTAAAAGTTTTCGCGCTCACATCCAGCGCTACTTTCAAGTCTTCGGAGTCTTTGTAAAATATTCCTCCTGAAACAGATACGAGTATTACGTACATTTCAATTATTACTTTGACTAGATTTTACTCACGACTTTCTCCCCTACTCATCATTTCTACGGTATATTTTTTTTTGGAAAATAATCTTTATGACCGGTTTTCAGAGTTCCATCTCCCCTGTACCATTGATCAAAATCGTTTCAGAGATATAAGTTAGAATTAGTAAACTATACAGTAATGGACTTTCATAAATACCAATGTTTTTTCGTTCACTGTGTAAGTACCGTAAATGTAATATTTAACTATAACACTATGTATATTAATAATGTGTAGCCTAGTACATTATTTCTGAGTTTATGGTTGGGGTAATGTACAATAACAAAAAGGATACACATGAAAGCTTTTAAAGTAACATAAAACGAGTTTTGGGTTAGACTCAAATTAGGAAAATGACTAAATTTTGAAAGAGACTAGTGAAAATAAAGGTTTGAAACACTTTAAAGCTTTTAAAGTTTTACAAGTTTAGTTAAACTAGTCCAATAGGTTATGTCGAGAAGTTTTTAAGACCTATTCAATAGAACAATAAGTTTGAAACTAACCAATTACAGGTCCATTTTCCTCTTCCTGTGCCAAGATACATTTTGAAAGCAACAACAAGACAAACGGGACCAGCACACACATATTTAAAAAAAAATGTCACAAGTCACATCCACATCTCAAACCAAACACAATCACAAAAGATCACAACACAAAACTGCCCTCCGTTTTACATTTCCCCGTTTACAATCTATAAAAGTAAATTAGTTTACAATTTACGCCTTGACGGTATAATTATTGCGTTTAAAGTTTACAGTTAATCAGTGTTTTAAGAGATTGTCGTAATAAACGTTGAAAGTTTGTGCGGTGTGTTGGTAAATGTGTTTAGACTGGTATTGGACGGGCGCACGGCGCGCGCGACAAGACGCTTCAGAAATAATCCCGCGCCTATTTTTAGGATGGGTTTTCCACAAAACGACATACTTTATCTCGATGCCGCCGTCTGTCTCGATCTGGAACGATGTCGCGAAAACCGATTACAGAACAAAAAGGTGCGGTATTTACTAGGGTTAACTTTCAGCTATTTATTACGAAATTTTCTGTTTTTTGCAGAAGTTTAGTAAAAAGATTAGAAGTGAAACAAAATTAATTATAACAGGTGTGTCCAGCGGGTGTAAGGTTTGTGGGATTTTTCCATGTTTTTTGGTTAACTCATGGATAAGACAGATTATTTCCAGATGTAACACAGATTTTTATATTTAAAATAATTAATCAGTGCACCACAGAGTTCCTCCATAATTTATTATTCAAATTGATTGGATTATTAATATCATATATGTCCATCGACCAATCAATTTATTATTCAAATTGATTGGATTATTAATATCATATATGTCCATCGACTGACATCACGATGCACGTAATTTCATGTGAGGAACACATTCACCTGACTGCATCATCATGAAATGATGTCCGTCATAATGAAAATGACCAATCAGCTTGATAGCTCTCATCGTTTGTACAAAGTTCGTCCACAAAAGTGGACAAAGGGAATTTATAAACAATATTGGCTTAGCATCGCCCAATCGCCTATTATTAGAAGGATTAATAGGGCATTCATTTTATAGCTAAATTGACTTAGCGATAACAGTTTTCGTTACAACGAAGTACGGAGATCTTTTGTAAAGAAATTCTATTTTTCCAAGATCATCCTACTTTGTTATTCTTGTGATTGCCGATAGTCTTGAGAAAATAGGTGCAGATTGCCATTAACAAAATTATCGTGAACGTTTCTTTAGGTAGGTACTTCTAAGCAGGGTTTCAAAGAATTAAAAAAATCACTTTAAAACATTGTTTGGCATTTTTGTAAGTTTCAAATGTTTGAATAGTAACAATTAAAACTTATGTGGCGGAAGTTAACGTTTTTGGACACGAAAAGAGGCAATCTTGTTTGGATATTTTATGTGACAACGTTTCGTGACTTTTTGGTATTATCAATTAAATTAACTCTTCTAACCCTGCTTCTAAAGTAGCAGATGAACGCGAGCCTATCAAAATGTAATACAATAATTGTACCATCAAAACAGCGAAGATATCTTTAGCCGCTATAAGCTTTTCATCGAACTTTCTCACAGATAAACTTTACGTGTAAAAGGTGCGCACTTAGTGGGAACTAGGTCGCCACAACACGATCATAAGGAAAAACGCACAGCGGTCCCCGTTAAATGAACCCCAAATACAATTATTGTTCTACATTTAGTGCAGATCAGTTGGTATGCAAGAGAGTGCCGACCACTGACTCGCAGACGTGCTTTAGATGGCTTTAGACGAAAACAAGCTTGGGTAAGTGAGCAGGAAAAATCGCAATTTCGTTTGTCAAAGTCAAAGTCAAATCATTTATTCCAATTAGGCCATCAAAGAGGCACTTTTGAACGTCGATATTTAAATTTAAAGGGAATAGGAAGGGAAGGGATTGATTCTACACCCATTCGCTAAGGTAGGTTGTATGGAGAAGAATGGGCAAGAAACTCCATACTTACTCTTTTAAAAAAAAATGTTTTACAATATTTTTTAACAGCGTTTGAAATAATTAATGTCAAAGCAATGCACCTTGAAAATCTAGACTAAAATTAAAAAAATAATAAGAGCAAAAAGGTACATGGCGTTCACATTTTAACAAAATATTGAAATTACACAATTTACAAATATAATTTATGTGTGTGAGCATACAAATTTCAACCAGCTTGACTTTGTTTAAGCCCTACATTGTACTATGGAGCAGGACCAGCATGTTTCCAAACATTTTTATCTTGAATATAATCTTCTAATTTATAATATGCTTGTTTACTAAGTGTGCTTTTTATGTAACTTTTAAATTTTTTTTCATTTAGATTTAAGATTTCACTCGGGATTTTATTGTAACATTTAACACAGAACCCCATAAAAGATTTTTGTACTTTAGACAATCTAAAATATGGTTGATCAATTTTATCTTTATTTCTCGTATTAAAGTTATGTCTGTCGCTTATTTTGTTAAAAAGATGAAGATTTTTCCTAACATGCATTATATTTTCATAAATAAATTGACAAGGCACTGTCATTATATTAATCTTTTTGAATAATTCCCTAAGAGATTCGCGACGACGTAGATTGTAAATTGCTCTGACAGCTCTTTTTTGCAAAATAAAGATAGATTCAATGTCAGCTGCCCGGCCCCACAATAGGATGCCATATGACATAATGCTGTGAAAGTAGCTGAAGTAAACCAAACGCGCAGTTTCGACGTCTGTTAACTGCCTTATCTTTCTAACAGCATAAGCGGCTGAGCTTAGTCGCCCTGCTAGAGATGCTATATGGGGGCCCCATTGTAATTTGTCGTCTAACGTGATTCCTAGAAAAACTGTCTGATCAATAAATTCCAATTTTTTTCCGTTCAATAAGATGTCACATTCGCTACTTCTAACATTTGGTAAAGTGAATCTAATACATTTTGTTTTCTTTTCATTAAGAACTAAATTATTAACAGTAAACCAATTTTGAACCTTAAGAATACAGTCATTAACAGTGTCTAGATTTTGTGCACGTCTGTCAATTTTAAAAATTAAAGATGTATCATCAGCAAATAACACCATCTGTGGTTGATTTTTTAGTAAATGAGGTAAATCATTAATATAGACTAAGAAGAGAAATGGACCCAAAATAGAACCTTGAGGCACTCCCATAGTCATTTCAGCCCCCAATGAGTTTGTACCGTTTATCTGAACTTTAACCTGTCTATCTTTTAAGTATGAATTTAGTAAATCAAGGGCTTTATTTTTAATACCATAATGTTCTAACTTCAGCAAAAGCGTTTCGTGGTTAACGCAATCGAATGCTTTTGAGAGGTCGCAAAAGATTCCTATGGCATCCTGTGCTTCCTCCCAGGAGTTAAAAATGTTCTTCAATAGGGTAACACCGGCGTCAGTTGTACAACGACCTTTGGTGAAACCGAACTGTTGATCATGAAAGATGGAGTTTCTATTGAAGTGACATAGCAGTTGTGCAAGCATTAACTTTTCAAACACTTTACTGAAGACTGGCAAAATTGACACAGGCCTATAATTGTTCGGTTCTTTACAATCACCCGATTTGAAAAGTGGAGCAACCTTACTATGCTTCATGAGATCCGGAAACACTCCTTGGTCTATACTGCTATTAAATATAAAAGCTAAATAAGGTGCCACGGTGTCTATTATAGATTTACAGGCCTTTACAGACATTCCCCAGAGATCTTCTGTTGACTTAATTTTAAGATCCTTGAATGCTTTAATCACAGCTTGGGGGTTCGTGTGCTGAAACCTAAACTCGTTCGGGCAGGCCTTTACATTATTTCTAAGTAAGGCAGCAGAGAGTGCGGGTGACGAATTTAAAGACGCAGTCGTCTTAAGAGGTATATTCGAAAAAAACTTTTCAAATTCCTGAGCTACTTCTACGTCTGTGCTTATAGGGCCATGTGCAGTTTCTAAATTAAATTCGTTATTGCGCTGTTTATTCCTACCTGTCTCATTATTTATAATTTTCCAAGTTGTTTTAATTTTATCATCGGCTGATTTAATTTTATTACTAATATGAATAGCTTTAGCTGTTTTGCATACATTTTTAAAAGTTTTAGAATATTTAGCAACATACTGATGAAAGGTATCATTCACAATGTGTTTCTTTAGACCATAAAGTTCAAAAAGCCTTTCTCTGCTCTTACGAATTCCAGGTGTCGCCCAATCACTAAATAAGAATTTTGTGACGATAGTTTTAGTTTTAACTGGAAACGTGTGAGTAAATTGTGTATTTAAAATTGCAAAAAACTCGGCGTAAAACTCATTTGGGTCATTTATATTATTAAAGATATTTTGATCACATAATTTACTCGCTAGTGTATCATTAAATTTTTCTAAATTTTTACATGTAATTGGCCTATACCTTATTTGGGTTTTTTGCGTAGGTGTGTAGGCGCAAAACGTTATTGTTTGGCCACTGTGATCAGATGGCAATTTATTTATAATTTCCTTATGCAAATAATCACAATTAGAAAAAACATTGTCTATACAAGTGGCAGAAGAAGCTGTCACTCTGGTAGGTTCCATAAAAATATGTGACAAGTTAAATGATTTAAAAAGACTCAACAATTTGATACTATTGGAGTTATTTTCTAATATATTAATATTGAAATCACCACAGATGATGATAGATTTACTACTACTACATACTTTATTTAACACATCTTCCATTATTGAATCGAATATAGGAAGAGTCTGGTAATTTGGGGGTCTGTATACACACACTATAACATGCCTATCAAGCTCAACACAGGACAATTCAATTATGTGTTCAACTGACAGTTCCACAATGTCATTTCGAGTTTTAGATTTAATTGATTTTTTAATTAATATTAAAGATCCGCCATGTAACATACGTTTGCGGCTGAAATGACTAACTACACAATAATTATCATAACAAATTGACAAAACTTGATGATCTTTTAACCAATGTTCGGTAAGGCAAACAATATCAAACTTGGTTGATTCCAAAAACATTTCTATTTCCAGTAGTTTAGAAGAGCACCCTTGAATATTTTGATTAAACAATTTTAAAGTGTGTTGCTCTCCACTTGTTATTTTATACTTAACTAATTTGCTAGAAGAAACCTGTTTATTGTTCACTGATAATGAGTTACTAATTGCAGAGGTTTCTTCTGTTGTCTTACAATCTAGTTTAAAGTAATATCCGGAGTGATCTCCACGACGGGACCGTCTAGTGTACCAGCAGGAAGGGAATGCCCAATCTGAGTAGTAGTGGTCTCCAAGGCCGGTGGTATATTAGGTAGACCCTCCTTCGTACAGCATGCAAGTACAGAACACTGCATCACTATGTTTTTAGGACAACCTAACAACACAGACTCGTCACTTAAACTACTACTTAACCTACTTAACCTAGAATCTAATACATCAGCAACAACATGGTTAATATTATATGCTATCAACATAGCAATCAAATGTCGACATTTCAAAGACAGAGATAAATGTCTCCGATGCAAAACAAAACTACTAACAAAATTGTTAGAATCAAAAAACAACAATTTGTCACTATGACAACATGTCAACATGTGAATGCAACAGTTTAACTTATAAATATGGTTATTTTCACATTCACTTAAACTATCCGAGTAAGGAAAAGCGCACAACATCAGCTTTCCTATGTTTAACTTCAATAAGGAGTCCACACCATCCACTATGTCCTTTTTAGTTACATTAAAGCTATTTCCTAAAAGTAGAACTAAAGAAGAACAGTCCTCCAGATTTGTTTCAGTTATTCTATTTATCATTTGTTTAAAACTTATGTTATGATAACAGTGGTTAGTAAAACTATGGCTTAGGTAGTTATATAATATTTTTCCAAAGCCAGACCCTAACTCATCACTAAAAAGTATAGTTTTACTTGTTTGATTGTGATTATATGTCTTTGCTGGAGAAGCTGATAAGTTAAGTTGGGGCTGAGGGGGAGGTGGTTTATTGGCACAGCTGCAAGGGAGATTATTTGTCAGTGACTCATATCTCTCTGCATTGTACTTCACCAAATCCAACAATTCCCCGGCTTCAAACAGACGGTCACTCAACTGTTCCTGTGATTTTTCATATTTTTCAAAAATGTCCTTCAGCAAGCACTCTTTGTATAATAAATCATTTTGGAGTAGCTGAGTATCAGTATCATATTTTTCCCTACATTGATCTAACTCGCTACAGCATATATTAAGACGGTTTGTAAGGATCACACGTTCCTTTCTAAGGGAAATATTTAATTTTAAGAGGTTTTGTTTTTTAATTGATCTTTGTGACCGTTTTATAAATTTCTTAATTTTAATATATTTCTTTAGTTTTTTGTGACTCATAATAATAGGACACAATGGTATGGTGTCATCACCAGTTAAATCTATGGTTACAGATGGCTCACACACTAAATTGGACTGACTACCAACCAACTCTTGGAAAAGGCTATTGGTGTTAGAAACCTGATCGCTAATCTTAGCAGATTCTGAGAGCGAAAGGGCCTTATGGGCATCACATAGCTCCTGTTCCAGTTCTGATATACGGTGCATGGCCAGATCATAAGTTTCACTGCACTGTTGGAAAGTCAATACTTGATGTTTAAGTTGACTGTGCTGATCGGCTAAGTCCATGTGTTCAATATGAAGTTCAGCCAGTTGGTTCTTGAGGAAGGTGTTCTTTTCAACAACCTTCTGCACCTCCACTTCGCTGTCATCCATCTCCTGGAGAAGTTTCTTGCATTCTGCTTTAGAACGGTCAAGTTCCTTCAATGTAGCTCTCAGCTTTGCTTCCTTTGTCTTCGACGAAAAAATCTAGGAGGCATTAAACATTGCGAACCCGCTGAAATGGCACCTGAGGTATTCCACGTATTTTATGGCACATATAAATATTTTAGCAGGTGCAGTAATGCCTTTGTCAAACTGACAGACGAACCGAATGTGTGGCGTAGCGTTTTTGTTTGTAATATATGGAATTGTTTGAAGTCTGTCACATAGAGTATCGGATCGCTTTCGCATTTTAATATGACATGATTCGGTTCGGTCTGCTATCGCCTGTCTGTTTGACAAAAGCCTGTGATGGATAAAATAAAATTGTTTGTTTATTGGGAAATCATCAAATAAGTACTCAAGCCCCCATTGTCAGACTGGTACTGACTAAAATCTACCGCAATTCTTCAATAGCCCTTTACGATGCAGGATCACGGTTACCAGATGAGAGGGTCCCGCGACGGACTCATAATAAGGTATGGTTGGAATGACAAATTAAAAAAAAGAAACAGGTTTACATACATAGTTATACGAGGCGTTCTTAATTAAAAATGCATTGATTGTAAGAAGAAGCATAAAGTTGTGTACACGCAAATCCATCAATTAAATGCAGCCATAGATATGCATTATCACGGCTGTAAAAACCTAAATAAACACCGGTTTATTCACTTTGTTAGCTATTTTCGTCGCACGCTACAAGAAGTCGCTCGCGTGGATCGAACCTAAATAAACACCAAATGGAAATTTACAATAGCTGGATCGATGAAGTCCAATAAAATGTTTACGAGCATGATTTCCAAACTTGTGTTTGTGAGTGAACCTATTGCTAAATACACTCTAGATATTGCATAAACAATTGTAAATTCCAACTAATTTTGGACGAGGACTGAAAACTGGAAACATTTGTAGCTCTTTAAACTCCTAAAATCCTGATTAATGTCCTCACTTCGTCGTCTATGTATTGCAGTTCACATCATTTTAGGATGTTGGTTTTAACTTCAACACACCTTTTAAACTTGTTTATTTTGTATTAAATATCGCCATATTGCCGCAAAAGAAATCAGAAAATGATATTTGGGTACAGTCGCTCAATTTGATGTGTAAACAAGATAGTCAAACCGAAAGCATTTGGGCGTTCGCCTCTTAACTTACATTTTGTTATTATTTTTAGGCACTGCCTTGTATTTTTTGGATAAAATCAATTTACTGATACAAAAGCGTGAAAGAAATTGTTTATTTTCACCTGAATTGCTTCTGTGTGTAAAGAAAACAGTCCTTAATCTTCGATTGAGATAAAATGTTTGGCAAATAACAGATTTATGGCAGCAACTCGAGTCGTTTAGCCCAAATTCATTTGAACAATGGCAATTCAGTAGCAAGGAGATATGATTGCAAATGGAATCAGGGAAAATGGATACGAAGGGCCAAAATGAGCAATCGAAAGGCCCATACAATTGGAAAAATGCTTCACAGATAGACACATAAGGAGGAAACCCTTATTAATAAACGCGAACTAAAGTTACGCCAAAAGTTATTCCTTAGAAAATGTATAGTTAATCTAAACATTATCCTGGTTGTAACTTTAGTTCACGTTTATTATAGGGGTTTATGGGATTTGCATACTATGGTCTCTGTGTTTTGTTCAGCATGAAGTGGGTAAGAAAAATATTGCTTATTGGTTTACATTCAAGTAATAGTGATGCTGCGCAGTGATACGATAAAACATACCTAATTAGGAGGTATAATTATGTAATCTTTCATATTTTTAATTAATAGTATTTTTTTAACAAAACTTTAGTGAAATTAAACCAGGTATTGTAAATATTGTATCCTTTTCCCAACTATATTGGGGTCGACTTCTAGTCGAACCAGAAGCACCTGAATATTTTACATGAAGCGACTGCCTATCGGACCTCCACAACCCAATAACTGGGCAACACGATACTCCATGGTAAGACTGGTTGTCAGACTTATGAGCGTCTGACTAACAGTAACGACTGTCAAAGATCTACAAATGACGGCCGGGACCAACGGCTTTAGCTTTACGTGCTTTCCGAGACACGGAGGAAACTCGCTATGACAGATGGCCTCCAATCCACAGACCAACCTCGGCCTGTGCGGCTGTTATTATTTAGCCTCCAGCTCCTCATCAAGATATCGAAGTAGTCAAAATAGTCAGTTGACGGCACTTCAAAATTTTTTCGGGGAAACAGGCTTGCCACGTAATAAAGAAATCACACTACTAAGTACAATTAATACGAATTTTCCTTTCAACATAAACATTTTAAAATTTCAGAAGCTATACGATAACATGAAATGACAAAAGTTTCGTCGTTCGGTTTGCACATTAGTGTATTAAGGTCAAGATATCTAGGACTGCGAGGAGCACATCTTGACTGCAACCATTCAATTTAATTTCTCCAAAGCACTCCCACTTAAGAGGGCTTTCACACGTTTCGTTGTTTTTGTGCGACTTTTGGAACCTGATTCTGGGTATGACATTGCCAGAAATAAAAAAAAGATATATACTCGAGAAAGTTTGATTATTTCTGTGTGGAGTGCTTTAAACAAATTTTTAGATTTGTTTACATACATGAGTAAAAACCTTGTCTCTGCAAAGGATGTTTCATAAAATTCTACTTTTTGTCATACTTTGGTACCGAATTACATAGAAGGTATAATAGTATAATAATATTTGAAAATGTCCATGGTACATCTGAAAGATTATATTTGGACTGCATTAATCACTTTTTTATTTTCCATTCAGAAATACACCAAAAATTATTTTTCAAAACAGGAAGAATTTGACATTTTTTCGTCCGAAATTATATTTTTTATCTATCAATATTTACTGAATATTCAATCAAAAAGTATTGAATAACTAAGGTTACTATGTTAGCTTGCATTAAAAAAATAATTAGCTCATTTAAAAGTAAAATAATAGTATTAAACAATATAATAAGCAATGACAAAATTCAACTTAAAACCAAGAACGGTTTGATCTTTGATTTAGACGGCGCGGGGCGCCTTTTGAGGGAGGACGTATCGCTCGCAACCATTTTGACATTAGTCACGTAATTATTAAAATTTAAAATACACGCCACCATTCATGACCTTTATACGCGGCGCTAGTGTCTTTGTCATGACATCAAATTCCATGTGAAAAATGTAGTACCTCGAATTTTCCGCAGGTCATGAGTGGTGGCCAGTAATTTTCCCAATCGCCGAGAATACAGCATAACCTACCTTTCTTGATACAAGCTAATATTTTGAATTGATTTAATTTTGATCTGTTTGCAATGTAAATGTATAAATGTGTTGTTTGTATTTTCCTACTATATTCGAATGTGGATGTAATTGTAGATAATAAAATAATGTAAATAATTCTGATAGCTTTTTTTCTGAATTGGTAATTAAATGTAATTTCAGACTTTCTAACTTCCCAAACATTCCAGTTCGTTTGGATAATATAGCTCGCTGCGGGACCCACCATACCACCGGCCATGCCCCTGGTGGTATGGCTTTTTATTACGTGGTAAAATCATCAGATCAGCCCTTCCACCCAGGGAAGGACAGGACTACAGGAAGGACATACAAACTTGTACTGACACTACTGACTAAAATCTACGGTGTCCTTCAATAACCCATTGCGATCCGGGGCCATGGATACCTGATAAGACAGTCCTACGACGCCCCGGCAGGATTTGGCTCTGTAACGTGCGCCCCGAAAATCCGTGAAAAATTGATCTGATCGTTTGGAGGTAGCGGTTAACCCAGAGAATAGTAACTTAAAAAAAAAAAACTTTTTGAAAAAAGTACCGACTTCAAAAACGAATATAAAGAAGTTTAAAATAACTTTTCTTTTGGAAGTCGGTGGCAATAGTCAATGAAATAAATAACAAAGCCACCGACTTCCAAAAGAAAATTTATTTTATCTTTTTTGTTTAAAATAACTTTTCTGAAGACAAAAAAGTTTAAAATAACTTTTCTTTTGGAAGTCGATGGCAATAGTCAATGAAATAAATAACAAAGCCACCGACTTCCAAAAGAAAATTTATTTTAAACTTTTTTGTATTCGTTTTTGAAGTCGGTACTTTTTTCAAAAAGTTTGTTTTTTATCAGTCGATTTCTTGTTATTAGGTTTGATCGAAGAGAGTTGAAGTCTTGTATCAGGTTCGGCATCCAGTCAATTGCGGTATTCCGTTTTGGCAGCTGCATTGGCACATACACATTTTTTTTTTTTTGGTAAAATCATCAAATGTGTCCTCCCGAGCGGGACTGGATTTATTACCAGACTCGTACTGACTAATATCCATGGTGATCCTTCAGTAGCCCTTTACGTTCCAGGGTACCCGTTACCTGATAAGACAGTCCAGTGACCAAGACAAGCTCCGGCCCTCCAAGGCGTACCTCTCTGGGGTGCTATGACAGGAAACCTCCACGTGCGCCCGTGGACTGGAGTTCCCTCTCGGATACGTCCGGGGGGAAGACCAGTTTTTCGGGCCGGTGCACCCTGGGATGCGGGCAAAAACTCTTCCTTAGGCACTGTGTGCCTAAGGGGTCTCTTTGCCCGTATGCGAATAGCCTGTCGTGTGGACGCTCCTACGCGTGTCCCTCTGATTAGCAGAGGGCACAGCGGTGGAGCGGGCTTGCGGACGGTGAGTTATGGGTAGCTCGCCGTCCGACCAAGGACCAAGCCCGGGTCGGTGGCGCGTCGTGTTTCGCGCCAAATGCCTGCTGGGGTCGCGGGTTTTTTCTTAACCCAGGTTACCGTGGCCCCGGAACGTAAAGGGTATAGGAAGGAACACGGGTGGATTTTAGTCAGTAAGAGTCTGACAGTCCCTTCCGCCCCACCCAGGACGGGAGAACTCATTTGATGATTTTACCACCTAAAAAAAAAAAAAAAAAAAAAGGCGTACCTCTCTGATTGGAAATCGCTTCTCGGCGTCGTAGGTCACGCGGCTGTCCTCTCCCTCACGTGTTCCACCTCCTACTTCGCTAGCATGACTTCCGTCTCGCCCCGCAGATCGTGGCCTCGATCAATGCCGGGCGCTATTAAATTGACTCAATTGCATCGAGTTGGGATTTGGCAAACCTGTACCACTCCATGTACCTAACTTTTTTGCAGCCAACTCAATAAGTGGACTAATATTGTGGGTAAACGGCACCCCAAAAAGGTCAAGATGGCCTGTCATTTTTACGGTTACACCTCAGAAAGATCCGGGAAGAACCGGGTCGCATTGGCTCCCGGAAAAATTCACGTCTTAGCAGCATTGAAGTTCAAGCACTCAACCGGCCATGGCTCTTTCGCCTGATATTATTTTGTGAATTTTATTCATGAATACTCAGAACAAAACATACAAAAATAAGATAGCATTCCAATAAATCGTAAAAATAAGCGAAATTGAATGAAATGTGAGAAATTACAGGAATGTGTCAAGTGAAATCGAAAAAATAATGTTTTCAATGTTCCAAATAGTTCTTTAAAATTTCTCTTAAACCCTGTGTTATTTTACTGAAGGTGAAATGTTCTGTATTAAATTACGAACATTTTCTATACCATTTCAATAGAAATCAGGTAAAAAGCCTGAGTGACCAATTGTAGCATCGTAATTCGAGCATAAACGAATCTATGCACTGTTAGTCGCGATTGATCGAAGATGAAATCAGGTACTACTTGCTGTGCAAATGAAATAATGTGGAGTTGAACCACATTTTCTACGCAATTTTGAGCAGTTACGTACCTTCGTTAGGAAGTGAAAGCTCAGTTTTGCGAGATAGAGATTATAATTTAAAGCTCACCAAAACATTCTGTTTCAAGGGTGAAATGATCTGAAACCTGTTGAACTCTGATAGATCTGTCTTTATTAAAAATATAATCCAGCTGTAACCCAGTATATGAAACACTGAAGCCCAGTCAAAACAGTTCAATAAATTTTCTCCTTTGCAAATGTTTAACGATTTGCACCATCCGCTCACAGTTAACTGCAGGCGAACCAAGAATCTTCTTGAATATTAATTTTTAATCTTCATGGTGTCAATTCGAAATTGTCTTGTCAATTTTAGGGGAGCTTGTGGCTGGTCGCAATGGAGTTTGTATGATCCGCGCAGTAGATTATCGCTCTCTTTGCGCGGTTTAACAAACTTGATGGTCTTCTTGGGCCTTACTCACTTTCTTCCCGGATCACGGCGTTTGGTGATATTACCCGTCTCTTTTGACACTGGTTTCAAATATTTTGTACCACTGGTTGGAAATATTCGAGCATTAAACCGACCACTTCTGGCTATATCTCCTTATCTATGTCACCGTAATCACCCCAAGTGGCTGGTTTTGCGTCCATAATTATGTCTCTGAATAGATGGCATAAATGACTGTTTGATGTATAAGTCAAAGAAAAAGTTTGAAAAATTTTAAACACCAAATCGTAAATTCTAAATAATTTCAAAAATCTAATTAAATAAGTTATGAATTCAAATTAGCCACTAGAAACAAAATTAACACTTGAAAGATATTATAACAAGAAAATTTACTCGTATTATAGAATGGAATTGAATAATCTTTATAATGCACACTTTGTAAATTACAAATATATCCAATTCGCAGTGTGACACAATGTGCGCTTTAAAGTGTAATATAATGAGTGGCCCTTATTTTATTTTGATAGGTATACATTTATCATAGTATCCATTCGTTTAAGAATATAAGTAGTATCTAGAAGCACGGGATCTTACTTTGTTTATTCGAAAGAAAAGTGGCAAAAGCTCATGTTGTTTTCTTCCTGGTATACGAGGCATAGCTGTTTCGTTAGTGTTTTGTTTTTATGCGGGGGGCATCACGATGTCAAATTGACAGAAACTGTGTTCTTTCAGTATGTAAAAGCGCTCTTAATAGCGTGGAGGTTTTAATATCTTTTAACAACGTTAATTTCTATCTGAGTAAATATTATCTCCTTTATATTCTGCTTTTTAATTAGAGAAGGAATTAGCTAGTAATTAAACACAGGGTTACATAAAATTCGAAAAATGAAAATTAATTTACAGTTAATTAAAATAATAATATTTTGAATTAATTCCAGAACGTAAGGATTGCTGCAATTATTTTTAAGATATAGATCATTATTGTAACGTTAATAATCCTATTTCTCCTAGTTCCCTTTTCAAGTAATTTAACTTAATTATTTCAGCCAAAAGACGTCCATTGCTACACATCAAAAAAGTATGTGATCACCTGATATTTAAAACAAATAAATATGGAAATATGTAGTTATTTGTTATGCAAGGCTGCAAAGTTGATTTTTGGCGCGAGTACTTGAATTGAAAACTGAGCGAGCGAAGGATTCTAAGATTGAACCGCGAGAGAAACGAGCGGTTCAAATATAGAATCCTGAGCGATGCGAAGTTTTCAAAGGTACGAGACGCAGAAAAACTTTGCTGCCGAGTGCAACACACAACTTTTCACCTCACACAGCGAGGAAATGCAGTGGGGGCGGCTCGCCTGCCAGTGTAGAAAAGTAGAAAACAATTGAATACAAGACGTGTTCGAATTTTAAACAACACTTTGTGCTCTAGAGCACAAAATGGAGTTTTGCGCTCAGATTTTGAATGAGAAATAGAATCTTTCCGAGCGGGTGAGGTGAAAAACAATTGAACTGTTTTATTGTTTTATGGGCTTTGTTTTTATATAGATCGTGACTTTCGTTATCTAAGTATATAAATCTGTGGTTGCCGACCGTGTATTGTTTTTTCATGCGAGAAGTTTGCGCAGGCAAAACTGTGGTGAAACTTGTGCGTGTGGTAGGCCCATTATATTCTAAAACTATATTTATAAATAAAGAATCTAAAAAGAAGAAGTAATCATAATAAAATCTACCGTAACAAAAAATATTTCGATTTTTCAAAGTCATCGCAAACTTTTTTTGATGTCTGTAGGCTTTGGAACTCGTAAGTGGTACACATAAGCAATTCTCAGCAGCAGTCGAAACAATGAAAACAGAGCTATATATAGGCATGTGTTAGTAGCGTAGATGGCTATAATACGCTTTATTGACTACAGAAATAATTACCATTAATCAAATAAAAAAAAAAACAATATATTAAGAACATAAGACACCTGCCCGGTAATAGTTATTTGTTATGCAAGGCTGCAAAGTTGATTTTTGTGCGCGAGTACTTGAATTGAAAACTGAGGGAGCGAAGGATTCTAAGAATGAACCGCGAGAGAAACGAGCGGTTCAAATATAGAATCCTGAGCGATGCGAAGTTTTCAAAAGTACGAGACGCAGAAAAACTTTGCTGCCGAGTGCAACACACAACTTTTCACCTCACACAGCGAGGAAATGGTAGGAGTAAGAGAAACAGCTTAAACAATTTACTATATAAGTATTTATTTATTCATTTTAGAAATTAAAAGTAAAATTACTACAATTGTTAATATTGAAAGTTAAATGTTTTTTTTGGAACATTAATACTTGTGTTTGACACTTGTGTGTTATTATTACGTAAATTTGCGGAAAATTGCTCAAATTCATTGGATTCCATTGTGAATGTTGGAGACAGAGACAGATATAAGGCGGTTCGAGACGATTTTCTCGAATTTTAAAAACTCAAACTTACCTACGACATCTACTACTTAACACTTATGTTCAGAAAAAAAAAATAGGTTGGTGCCATAGATATTTCTGTGGTTGATGCACTGACATGCAGTGGGGGCGGCTCACCTGCCAGTGTAGAAAATAATTGAATACAAGACGTGTTCGATTTTTAAACAACACTTTGTGCTCTAGAGCACAAAATAGAGTTTTGCGCTCAGATTTTGAATGAGAAATAGAATCTTTCCGAGCGGGTGAGGTGAAAAAGAAATTACTTTGTATCCATTAAAGCTTTTCAATTTTCTTTTCTTCCGGCTAAATGGCCACGTTATTATTTTTTGGGATAGGCATGCCTATAAATATTAATTATAATTCTACTGCTCTGCTCTACAGTCTATTCATTTATGTTAAGGTCACAAAAAATGGACCTATTGAAAATTCAATTTAACTTAACTGGAATAAGGTTAGTCGGGCTGTCGGGAGGAGGTACTCTCGTTGTGTTTGCAATAATATCTAAAGCACGTGTTTTGGTCGCGGGATTGTCTTATCAAGTAACCTTTAAAGGCTTTAAGGAACACCGTGGATTTTAGTCAGTGCGAGGAGGTATTCTCCACCTGCGAAAATTTTTGACAGGAGCCTTAATAGTTGAGGTGCCATTGGCTTAGGTGCCATTTCAGGGGTTGCCCAATGTGTAATACCTCAGTGCGAGTCTGACAGACCCGTCCGCTCTACCTTAGGCGAAAAAATTCATTTGTTTTACCTTGATAAATAAAAAAGCACGCGAGTTTAAACTTCTGTATACCTTCCTTAAAGCATACCAATTATGGCATCCAAAATCAGAGAGATGGCCAGTATCTACCAAAAACTCATAATATTTTTACACCTGTTCACATAATATCTCAAAAAATAGAAACGTCAGATAAACTAAGAGTAACAAACGACCACTTACCACTAATCGGTTCAAGTGCCTACGTGGCTGAGTAGCGCAATAATTCAATACTCTTTGGCACTATTATTACAACCATTAGTCGGATAGCACTAGACACCGGGACTACAGGGTTTAGTACGAACTTTAGCACCTTTTAGGCACTTTACTAGGACTGAAATACTGTAGGTACAATCAACAAAGTTGAATCAAGACCCTTTCGACAATAAATCTTTTGAATCGTCAAAATAACATAAATCAAGGTTACGCGAATGTGAACCTAATTGTATTTGAAAGTCTGTACTTATGGCATGTAAGCTTATGGTGAGTCATAAGTTCAACTTTTTTGATTGTACAAACGACAAAATTGAATCATGACCCATTTTGACAATAAATCGTTTGAATCCGTCAAATTGACAAAGATTAAAGTCGTTACCATGGATATGAATATTTACGCGAATGTAGACCTTATTTTATTTTATTATTTTTAAGCATATAAGCTTATGGTGAGTCATAGTTAATTTTTTTGATTGTACAATCGAGAAAGTTGAATCATGACCCACCATAAGCTTATTTTCTTACAGACTTTCAAATACAATTAGGTCCACATTCGCGTAAACATACGTATATCCATGGTAACGACTTTGATCGTTGTCAATTTGACGGATTCAAACGATTTATTGTCAAAATGGGTCATGATTCAACTTTGTCGATAGATAGTACATACGGCTAAATAGTAGATTATTAACCAAGGGGATAAAGCAGTGTCTTCTGTCGCGGGTGACGATTTAAATCGCGAGCTTAACGAAGGACTCGAGGTTTACTCCCGAGCGAAGCGAGGGTGTTTAAAACTTAAATCACGAGCGAAGCGAGGGATTTAAGACGAGTCCTGAGTGTAGCGAGGGATTTAAGTTCACCCAAGACTCAGACAGCTTTATCACCGAGGAAAATACTCTACTTTTCGTACCATTTGCGAAAAAAATAACACAATAATAATATGAGATAAGCATTTTTTAAACATTAACATTTAACATTAACTAATTTATAAAAATAAATTAAAATAAACTTAACGTTTATTTATTTGAAGAAAACAAAAATGCGGCAAATTCCTCGACTAATATTTTTTTGTCGGAAAAGCAAAGGCATCAAGCTCATACGGCCTCTTCGGTTTTCGTAATTTTATTGAATAATCATAACTGCATAATAATATTAGTATTCCTTTTTCAAAAAGTTGTATAATGCTTTATATACAAACTCAATGTTGTAAAGACAGACAGATGTAGTTCAGTATCGGTAAGTATTCCAAATATAAATCACATTCTCTCCCTAGAGGATGAATGAAATTCAGTACAACTTTCTTTCCCTGTTTTTAACAGATTAAAAATGACTATTGTTATGTACGCTTTTTGTGGCATAGAATGTCACTTTTTTGAGCAAGTGGTACGAAAACAGTTTATCTTGGCCTCGTTTTGTATCATCTTTCCGTACAACGGACAGTCAGCTTAAACTGGTTTTAAATAGCTTGATGTGTAGGCGTGTGTACCTAGGTACTGTGGTCCTTGAATGCACTAATGGATTTCTGACGTAAATCTTTCTGCAGTAAAAATTCATTTTAAAAAATGACATTTTATAACGTCTATAATATGACGTTCGGTGAAATGCTCACGGTAAAGTTTTTAGTTATTTTACCTGAATCTGCAAGTTGCACTTGAAAGATAAAAACTGCAAGTCGAAACTCGAAGTCTGAATTTTCTATAAACATAGTACCTATTTGGCAATCTCTGAATTAAGCCGGCCAGGTTATGAATTGGCTTTTAGTAAGCGTCTTACCACCTTTTACGTCCTTCATCGTTCGTCGATCTCGGCGAAAACCGTCGTAACACTGAAGTCTATCCCCCAAGGCGAAGTGACAGTTTTTGCTTTAGACATGAGCATAACTATCTAATAACCGCTCAAACTAGTAACAACACTTTACGCCCTAGAGCATAAAGTTGGAAATCTATTAAGGAATGTTTTCGTTAATCATTTGCCATTGTCTAAGTTCTCTGTCCTATTTTCTATTAGCGGATAAACTAACCGTTTAAACTAAGTATTTTCAACACAGTAAAAAGTATTAAAATGTAAGAGGGCAACAGTTTCGAAAAGTGTCAATAAGGCGACACCGGGTCCCCACGACAGCACGTTACCAACAAGCGGGTCATCTGTTCGTACCTTTATAATTAAGCCGTTTCTGCAACAGATAACAATGTGGGACTTACGGATTATTAGATTAGCAAGCCGAATGTAAAACAAAGCTGCTGGTGGAGCTACGGACGAGTGATTGACTGCTGAGCTCCTTGTCATGGGTTCAGTTCCCATTCGAAACAAGTATTTGTACGATCTACAAGTCGTTGTTCCGGGTCTGGGCCGTTGTGTATGGGAGTTTAGATATTTGTAAACGCATCTAAAATCCAGAAGAAATTAGTAGTGTGCGGTAAGGTTTTTTTTAGTTATAAGGACACCCTGAAAAATAACAAAACACCTAATCTTACCCCTCAGACATTTCGAATGATGTTATGTTGAGTAGATATAAAATATTGCTAAAAATACAAAATAAGCCACAAACAGATGCGGACAAAATGACTCATGAAAATTCTAATGAATTTGCACAGGAAACGTGATTAATCATTTCACGAAATCATCATGCAAATTAATTATGTAGGTATTTGTTTGACATCATTAATCAAAAATGATAATGACACGATTGTGGTTCGGAGACTAGGTACTATTCGTTTACATATTCTAATGGAATTAGCACGCAGGAAGACGGCTGTCCAATTAAGTCCAGATCTATTGCAAATTTGAATTCTTGCTTAAGCATCTGCAAATAGTAAGGCATTGTGTAGAATAACTCATTCAAGAATAATAAAAAAATACAATATCAGACAACGTACAGCCTAAACTTAAACTGGCTCATAATTTATAAGCATAGAATTTTACAAAAGTTATTTAAACTTGTCAGCTGTCAAATCTGACAGAACAGCACATCATTTTTGACGTTTTTGGTTTGGGGGCAAAAGCCCCCTTTGGCGTTTTTATGTAACCAAATGATATCATTCGGAAAATTCAGTCCCCATACGTATTATAATTATGTAGTTAAAACTAAATTTTCACCAATTTGTAAATCCATATTGACTTGAATATGTCGACCATTTCTGCGGACAGTGTGACCGCTTGCAATTAGTGACAGTGTGGATTTAATATGGCGGACACGGCTTGCGTGCCCCACTCACTCCCAACACTGCAGTCTACTCCACGACACTTTATTTCAAACTGCAGTAGTATTAATTAAACTAAACTTAACAATTGTCCCGTCAAGTGTACAAGAAAACAGTTTAATTCCAAAAGAAAAACATTGGTGTACGAAGAAATGTCCAGCAATATTGGAATAAAGTATGGATTAGAATAGAATTTTATACCGTTCTCTCAGGGTTTCAAATGATCTAATCCATAGTGGGCCGCAATCCTACACGTGGGCCCCTGCACTGGGCCTTGCTTGGATGGAAGATCAAAATAGTTTTAAGATTCCCAAAGCACGTATAAAGTAACATGACAATACGTGTCCAAGAGACGGCCATTTAGGGTCGAACAGTAAATAGATTTACCGTCTAAGTCGTAACCTTCAGACAAAATAGTTTATCACCTACACTTTAATTTTATTATCCCAGACTTACGCAGCCTCGAAGCTCTGAAAGTTTAGGAATAAAACCATTTTTAATATCACAGCTGTTGTTTTATTGCTTTATGCATGGAGTACTGCTCTCACCTCTGGGATGGATCTGCCAAATACCAACTAGCTGCACTCTGAGTCAATAGATAAACGGGCCAAGAGGCTTTCGGAACGATGCTCTGGTCGATTCTAAGCTCCAGAGCCTTGAACATCGACGTTGTGTTGCCAGCCTGTCGATTTTTATCGATTACATTTCGGAGAGTGTGCGATGGAACTGCACAACTTGATTCCGCCTGGCCCTTTCCATCATCAGACTACAAGACGTACGGCAATATGCCATCGATATAATGGTGAACATCCCTCCGGTACGTACAGAACGTTTTGCCAATACTTTTATTGTACGCACAGCTAAGGATTGGAATTCCCTGCCGGCTTCTGTATTTCCCGTCAGTTATAACCTTGGGGTCTTCAAGTCAAGAGCGAACAGCTGTTACTTCTAGGCAATCGTGCTTCACCGTCGACCACATCTTCGCTTACCATCAGGCGAAATAGTGGTAAAACGCAAACCTCATCATCATCATCAGCCGGAAGACGTCCACTGCTGAACATAGGCCTCCCCCTTAGACCGCCACGCCGAACGACAATTCGCCACTTGCATCCATCGATTGCCCGCGACCCTCACGATGCCGTCGGTCCACCTAGTGGGAGGCCTTTTACGCTGCGTCTTCCGGTCCGTGGTCGCCACTCGAGAACTTTTCTTCCCCATCGGTTATCAGTTCTACGAGCGATGTGGCCTGCCCATTGCCACTTCAACTTGCAAATTTTTTGAGCTATGTCGACTCTGGTTCTTCGCCGAATATCCATGTTCCGGATTTTATCCCGAAAAAAAACTCCGAGCATAGCTCTTTCCATTGCTCGTTGAGTGACTCTTAGTCTCTCTAAAAGGCCAGCAGTCAAACGCAAACCTATCATTAAATAAAATATTATTGTTACCCTGCAGTTGGTACTTTGTATACCCGATATGAATATGAAGATGTGTGCGAGACGTGATTTTCGATGGAGGCATAAACTTTACGAGGAGCTTGCAAATATCAATAGTGCATCATGAGGGATAATCCATTTTACTATACGATCATGCAAATCCTAGTCTACGATAGATAGAAATAAATTGATCATAAATAAAGTCCTTTGACCTTCGACTGAGGTCTCCATCAACAAATAAATCACCTAGCAGTTTATGTAAAATTTATAGATGTTTCAAAAAATGGTATTTGTATTTAGGATTTTTAAATATGATTCAAATATTTGTAATACTATATTATTTTACCTGTTATGGAATCAAAACAAAAACTTAATGAGCACATCATTTTTGAACACAGAATGGAAAACTTGTTGCGTGACACGAACGATAACATAACTTTAGAAAAAGAGGTCAAATATGAGTGCAGAACTAATTAAACGCATTGCCTTTGTTCGTATGAATGGATTGAACAATAAGCTATATAACTTTAATGAAAATAAAACATTGCTAACTGAAGACGAGGAGGTTGGATCTGCAAAGGTGTTTAACAAATTAATGAGTTACCTAGAAATCTCAAGCTTGCTTTAGAAAACGAGGTTGTACTCAAAGTAATTAAGGTTTTGCGGTCTCGCCTTGGAATTAAGTACTCACTTCTTCTAAATGATTGTTTATTCATCCGTTGCAGGCTTAAAAAGTATTGGTTACTGCTGAATTCAATAGATCGTTTAGCTTGATATTGTCAAGTAAGGTCCACAATTTGACAGTAGACAGTAACTGTCATAGTTAGAAGACTGTTTTAATATAACTTCAAAAGTTTTGTTGTAAATTTACAGATTTTATTTACTAGTGTCATAGCAATTTTTACGTGGGATGTCAGGTGGAGTAAAAGTTGTAGTAAAAACGGTTATCTATACGTCATGCACGTCGTCATACGTGAAATGTTCTTCTGAATGCTCTTGATGTTTTTGTCTAGACGACGCAGCGAATCTTCAAAACAAACTTGTGTCTTAATACTCGTACTACAACTGTAAAACGAAATTCGTTTAGTGACGTAATTGCGAGATTTGATCCCTTCGCTAAACTTTAGATAAGTTGAAGTGACGCTGTCGATCTAGAACAAATATTGTCTAATACTTATTATTGTTGAATTACTTTTTCTGAGTAAACAGTTTTAAAAGCGAGAATGCATACTCAAAGGTGCTGATAAACTTGTGCATACACTTGTAATGAGTACCTATTCTTGCGAATGTTACATTACAGAACAACTAACAAAAGCGTTTTAACAAGCATTCTAAAGCCGGAAACACATTATTTAACACGCCACGCGACGCTACGTGTCGACATGCGACACCCGATGTGCACCGTGCGCATGTCGTCGCGTCGGGTGTTCATAGTGTGATTCTGGTCATAGAAAACAATACATTTGATTTGACTCAACACGCATCACGTTTCGTCGGGTGGCGTCGGGTGTTAATAATGTGTTTCCGGCTTAATGAGCGTTTTGGCAAGTTTTTGCCAAGTCAACTGTCAAGTCTGACATCTACATGCGATAAAATGTTTGTCGATCATCGACTAGTGCGTTTGCTAGAGATCGATAAAGATCGTGAAAATGTTCGTAGCGATGTTAGGCTCTATGATTGGCGCTACAACAGTCACACACGACTTTAGTTCGACAAAATTCAAAAGGGCGAATGCTCGATGTTCTGTTACAGGTGAATACTCAAGTCTAACAGGACCTGAAGTGATAACTTATAAGACAAGACGTGCATCAGTTGGATTTTGTTTTGAAACTTCAAAGAGTGTAATGCATGCTTTAATATTTTGATAGAACGGTTCACCTATTCGTTCATATCTTTCTGAAGACCCTTTAAAATCTATAGCTCAGTTTATGATTTCAGTTTGTGAGACGACAAACGTCTTCGAACGCTATTAAAGGAGAAACCCAAACTCCATAGAACCTTGGGCCTGGCGTTACAGAGCTGGAAATTTGCCATAAAATAGAGCACTTAGGAAGATTTCACGAGCCCAATTTTCACGTCTCTCAGCAATGGCCAAATTGGTAAAATCAGTAAATGTTTAAATGTTAGGTTATTTTTTAACTGCCCTACACTAGGAATTTCTCCTGTATCGTGGGTGTGTTTACAAACATTTAAACTCACATATACAAACTCCCAGACCCGGAAAAATTACATGTAGTTACCTAATACAAATATTTGTTCCGTGCGGGAATCGAACCCGCTACATGCTGCACACCAATCGCACAGCCACCACGATATTTAAATTAAAAATATGTTTTTTGAGGCTGTTTTCTACGTAAATATGGAATGCGCCTAGCTATAGTGCTTGCAACCTATCATGATGAGGTTTAGGTACCTACTTAGGTACATAAAAAGCGGTGAATTCAGATTAATATTCCTGAAAACTTCAGCAGTTGCAGCGGTCCGTTGCTATTCCACAATTAATGCACAAGCTCATGATACCGTATTAACCAATCGTCAGAAGAGCAATAGGTATCCAGATCCGGTTTTCTAGCAAAGGTCAGCAGAAGTGGCAGGCTACGGTGTCCAATATGCAAGCGAGGGTCAGTCAGAAGGCAATCAGTTTCGGAGTCCAGTATTCGAGCAGAGGTTTAATATTGTAATAAATCTAGAGAATTCGAAAAACACATTCACTTGCGCAAAGGATACGAAAAGCGAATGACACACTAAATAAAACGATGACAATTGACAGACGTTGACATTGACATTTGCCGTTTACTAGTGCAGTCCATGTGCAATACGCGTTGCAATCGATTTTTTCGATTATTTATTTACTTTAGTGATTTTTTCCGTGCTTACGTTGAAAAATAATTAGATTCCAGAATTTTTTATTTTACAATGGCTTCAATATCTAAAAAGCAATTATACTAAAATAATGGAGTATTATTCAATTATAATTTATAATTGTTGATATCCGCTAAATCGATTACATTCTTAGGGTACGCTCTGTTGTTTAATGCCAGTGTTTGCAAAGTAAGTGACGTATAATGAAAAAAGTGCTGTAACGGTTTACAAAGGATGTTTAAAACAAAAAAATATAAATGTACTTTTTTTTAGACTTGGCCATTGTAATTGAGGCTAAGATTTGAATAGGTTAATCAAGCAAAATAGTAGATTTTTTAGGTACATATTTCATTCGTGTAACGGCTAGGCCCAGAAATGGGTTTCTCCTTTGCGAGCATTGTGAAAACATATCTAGTCCTTTATTCTGCAGTATATTACTTTATCTGAAGCGCTATCATGACGTTCCACATTTTAACGTAAACTTAAACTTCCCTAATCTCTTCAAAGTTAGAATGAACAGGCTTCTTCTGGGTAAGCTCGCTCCATTCATCCATCCTTTTGTCTCTGGCACCTGCCCTAGACTAAGGCCAAGAGCAAACCCTTATTACATAAAAAAAGCATCGTTCATTTGCTAAAAAATTAGGTTTTCGTTCGTACATTCGAGCCGCTTTTTCAATTTTCCATACAATAAACGCAGTAAATACTTCAATTACCTTGTAAATAAAATACAGAAAATCATGTGAAAAGGCCTTTGGAGTAAAGTTAGACATAATACTATCTTTTAAGTTAATTTTAAACTTACTTGTTTTGAAATTATAATTATTATTAATCTCTTAAAAATACAGAATTGAATAACAGTGTGTCGTTTTATAAATTTTCTTCCTCTGTAATAAGACGTCCGCTTTCAGAAGCTTATAATTAAAATTCTCATTGCATTGTTAGTAACCCACTGTATGAAGCATCTCGGCCTGAATTCCCAGTATATCTTTGTCTCTGCAAACTGAACATTCCTTAAGGATGACCCGATTTTAATTTGGTTGTGTAAGGGTTATAGTTTGATTGGTGTTTTTCTTACTAACTGTAAATAACAGCTTAGTTTTAAGTTAGGATACACATAGAAAATAAGTCTTTTACATATATAAATTTGTTTACTTTGTACCTTTTTTATGTAGTTATTTAAGTTTTTATTCTTTACCCATTGTACTTACCTTTTTTAAGCCTTTTATTGTGTATATAATGTGTATTAGATATAAGAAACCATGTACTTTATAAATAAAGCAACTGCATGAGGTACACAATACAAATAACACACACACACGCCCAGGCGTGCACAAGCCTTCTGATTGGCTAAGAGATTTAAGGCCTTCCGCCGCCCACGATTGCCGGCGCCACTGTCGCCGGCTATAAATATTGCACAACTTTACGCATAAAGGACCAGGTCGACACTCTGCGTCTGACCGCCACCGCGTGCGGACGTGTCCTCGTGTGCGCTCCGTGCCTGTGTCGCTCATCCGTGCGATTTTGTCGTGTCTTCACGACAGCTCTCGGTAGTCTTTGACTACCACAACCAACTGTCCTTTTCAGGACACATCACAAACGTTCCGTGTTTCGCGAATTTGCCCCTTCAGGGAAAATCCACAGTTTCGTGGTTCTTGGTGGAAACCTTACGGTGTTAACGAAACCAAGAGGGTGGTGCCCCAATCCATCCCGCCAAACCCCTTCAGGGCGAGGTTAATTTATTGGAGTCGGGAGCTAGGACTACGGCCTTGGGGGGACTCCTAGTCGTACCTAGTCTCTGGTTTCGTTCACAGCTACACACCTGGTGTCGGTTGGGTGTGTCTACCCCTTCGCACCAGACCCACATAGGGCCCTGTTGCACATTAAGATTGGCAACAGGTTCACAAGCTTAGGGCACACCTTAGGTACTCACCCCCCTGCCATACACAATCCCTCGGCAGGGGAGGCTACTCATCCCCGGGCACACCCACCCGGGGAATTAGGCTTGATAGAGTTAGGCTTTTTCCCTGAGAGCTTCACTCTCATGTCATCATGTCGACTCTCGAAATTCTCCAAGAGGAGGTTAAACTCCTCTGGAGCCTAGTCCACCGTATGGTCAACGATGACCGATTCGACGGCGACTACAAAGCGGAATATACCGCTTTGAAGAAAGTCCGTGAAAGTAGGCGCGAAACCCCCGCTTCCCCTTCTAAACCGGCTCCTTTGTCTGCAAAGACAAAGGATTCCGCCGTCCGCGCTCCCAAAGCCGCTTCCGCTAAAGCGGCTATTGTCCCCAATGTCCCCATTTCTCAAGAACCCATTGTTCCTCAAACAATGGCCCCCTCGCAGGTGCGCTCCACACCTGAGCCCGTCCAAATGGACACTTCGGTCCCCATTTCCGACTCAGAGCACGCTAGTGACTCTGCTTGCTCCTCAGACGAGGATTTCACAGTCGTGCTAGGTAAGCGCAAGGGGAAACATTCCCAAGCTCAAGCCTCCAAGGCTAAGAAACCCCTCGCGGCCCCCCCCACCCCCTCTCCCCCGATCTCTCGCGGTAGCTCCCCCACCCCACCGCCGGCCCCCACTAGCCGCCCCTCCAGCCCTATGGCTATCCCGACTCCGCCTTCAACTTCTGCCAAGAAGAAGAAGGAAAAACCCCCCCCAATTGTCATCCATGACCCGTCCAAATGGACTGAAGCGTCAAGATTGTGCTTGGCCCAAAAAATTAATTACATAAAGGCCACCAGCACTACAAAGGGTATCAGTGTCCTGACCCCCACCTCCTCGGACTATAGAGCCCTTGTCCGCCTCCTTATGTCCCATAAGATATGGCACCACGCCTATGGTCTCCCTGAGGAGAAGTCCACCCGTGTGGTGATTAGGCGAATCCCCAAAGAGATCCCCACTCAGGAAGTCCTTGACGACCTGACCGCCCAAAACATCCCAGTTTCCGCCGTCCACCGCCTTCACAAGGCGAGAGGCGGAAACCCATACGACATGGTCCTCGTTGTATGCGACCCTGTCGAGTCAGGCCCCCATCCCATTTTTAAGGTCACCACTGTGTGCTCCCTGTCGGGTATCTCTATCGAGAAACCCTACAAAGCTCATACCGTAGGACAGTGTCACAACTGTCAGAACTACGGACACAGTCAGGCCCACTGCTTCGCTCCGGCCAGATGCGTGAAATGCCTAGGCGATCACGGCACTGCCAACTGCCCCCGACCCAAAGACAGGGCTCTCTGTACCGAACCCCCGAGCTGCGTTCTTTGCAGCCAGGTAGGACACACCGCGAACTATCGCGGCTGCCCCAAAGCCCCCAAATCCACTTCTCCCAAACTGGCGAAGCGCGCAGCCGCCCGCCAGCAGAGGGAATCCCCATCTGTGAAGATTCCCTCCTCACAGATGCCCACCAGATTAGGTCCCCAACGCCCCTCCCCTTGGAACGCGCTGAATCACCAAAAGGCTTTCCCAGCCCTTGGCCCAGCGCCTCCCAAGCCCATTCCCGGTCTCCTAGACACCCCCATCTCCCAACCCGTGGCTCCCGTGACCGCTCCCGCGGCCATCACCTCCACCCCCGCGTCCTCTGGTTCCGTGGCAGACGTAGACGATGAAGACTTAAATGTCATCATCAATGCGTACAAAGCGGTCCAGAGCTATAAGAACATTTTGAAGTCATCGGCGAGATAATTGGCTGCCCAACTCAGGGCCGACAACGGTAACCCCGATGAGTACAAAATGATCTTGGACTCTCACCCCCAGGTGGGTGACGCCCTTCAGGCCCTCCATCTTCTTTCTTAGTTTCCAATGGCTGCCACAAATAGGAATACCCTTAAACCGCGATCCCTTAAGCTAGGATTCTTTAACGTCAACGGTATCCAAGGTCAGCGAGACGAACTCGCTACCTTCCTCCGCGATCACCAGTTAGACGTTCTCCTCATCCAGGAGACGTTCCTCAAACCCCACCACCGCGATCCCAAAATAGCCAATTATCAGCTAGTCCGTAACGATAGGTCCCGCTGCCACAAGGGTGGCACTCTCATTTATTACAAAAAGTCCCTGCATTGTATCCCCTTAATCCCACCAACCCTCGAGTCACTCCTCGAGGTTTCAGTCTGTCGGCTAGCCATGACCGGTCATCAACCGATCACCATAGTATCCGCCTATTTCCCTCCTGCTAATACAGCAGAGGACCACTCTCTCTTCGTTAAGGACCTCACCTCCATATTCGGCTTGAGTGACTCCGTTATTCTAGCGGGCGATCTCAATGCCAAACACCCAGCTTGGAACAGCTCCACCCTTAACTTTGACCCCATCGCTCCTTATGAGCATACTCACTACCCTCACGACCCCAACTCCCGTTCCGATGTGCTCGACATAGCGCTTCTCAAGAATATCAACCTCAGGTTGAATTCCATTGAGACGTTACACGAGCTCAACTCTGACCACCGTCCAGTGCTCATGCACTTAACTCCACGCACGGGTCCTTCCGACCCGAGCCAGCCTCCCCCAACCAGAGTGATAACTGACTGGAAGAAAGTAAGCGAAAAGCTGAAATCAACCACGTCACCTCACCTGGACTCCATCCCCGATCACATTGTCTCTGTCGCAGACACGACGGCCGCAATCGACTCGTTTACAGAACACGTGCGATCCGTACTGACGGATTGCTCACGGGAAGTCCCAGACACGAGAGATCGTATATGGAAACTCCCCGCTGACGTACGTGCACTGATAACCGAGAAGAATGCGGCCATTCGTGCCTACAGCAACTTTCCATGCGATTCGAACAAAGCTCACATGCGCAACTTGCAGCGTGCTGTAAAGAAACGCATCAGTGAGGTTCGTACGAATCGCTGGAACGACATGCTCAGCGACCTCGAGCCCAACCACCTAGCCTTCTGGCATCTGCAACGAAAGTTGCGTGCCACCGAGGATGCCTCTACGCCTCCACTCACTCGCCCCGACAAGACCATCGCTTTCGAGGACTCCGAGAAAGCCGAATGCCTGGCCGACAGCCTGGAAGCTCAGTGCACTCCGAGCACCCAACCCGTAGACAACAGTCACCTCCTCAAGGTAGACTCCGAAGTAGAACGTAGGACCGCCTTACCTCCTGTAGAAGACCCTGATGATCCTCTGCCTCCAGTCACTCCCGACGAAGTGCAAGACATCATAAAAGGGCTCCGACCCCGGAAAGCCCCCGGTTCGGACGGTATTAACAATAACGTCTTTAAACTCCTCCCTCCCCAGCTCATTATGCTTTTGACCGCCATCTTCAATGGCGCTCTAAGTAACAACATCTTTCCCCAGGCGTGGAAAGAGGCCACTGTAGTCGGTTTCCCCAAGCCAGGCAAGCCCAAGTCTGAGCCCACGAGTTATCGACCCATCAGTCTACTGAACGTCCTCGGCAAAATCTACGAGAGGCTTATCCTTAAGCGACTCAAAGATTACGTCGAAACTAAGAGCCTCATCCCCGACGAGCAATACGGCTTCAGGGCCGGACACTCGTGCGTCCAACAAGTCCACCGCATAGTCGAGCACATTAGCGCGGGCTTTCAGCGCGGTGCGATGACTGGTGTTCTGTTTTTCGACATAGCGAAAGCCTTCGACAAAGTCTGGCACAATGGCTTATTATATAAGCTCTACCAACTGGGTGTGCCAGACCGTCTCGTGCTCATCATACGAGACTTCTTGTCGAATCGCACCTTTCGCTATCGCATAGGCGACGCCCTCTCCTCCCCACACCGCATCCTAGCCGGTGTCCCTCAAGGCGCAGTCCTCTCGCCCCACCTATTCTCGCTGTTTACTAGCGATATCCCCAAACCCTCCAAACCTCAGCCAACGCCCTAGGCGCCTGGTTCAGGAAATGGAGAATTGAGGTTAATCCCGATAAAAGCCAGGCGGTCCTATTCACCAAACCGCGTAAGCGACCAGTAGACCCCACCCCGATCACTATGTACGGCAAGCCTATTCCTTGGAAGAAGCAAGCCAAGTACCTAGGTGTGACCCTCGACAGTCACCTCTCCTTCCGAGACCACATCAAAGCAGCTCGTAATCGGGCTGCTTTTGCTATGGGTAGGCTCCACTTCATGCTCATTCCAAAAAGTCTCCTGTCCCGCAAGTGCAAAATGCGCTTATTCACGGCGGTAATCCGCCCCATCATGACTTACGCGTGTGCCATCTTTGCGCATTCCAATCCCCGCCACCTCTATAAAATGCAGGTCCTCCAAAACCGGTTTCTTAGGAAAATCACGGGAGCCCCGTACTATGTCCGTAACGATACCCTTCACCTCGACCTTAGGATCCCCACCATCGCTCAGTTCATGAAGCGCATTGCCACGCGCTTCTTTGAAACTGCAGTTAGGCACCCCAATCCGTTAATCGCATCGTCCGCTCGATACGATCCATCGCGTATTAGCTCCGTTCGCCGACCAAGGCATACCCTCATCACCCCCGACGACCCCATCACCCTCCTCCAGGAGAGCCGTAGGGAAACCAGTACGCTGCGCAAACACAGACACAGACCGACTCCGTCATTCCGCCCTCGCCGCCGAGGCCGCCCGTCGCGACGCCCAAGTCAATGCCCTCCCCCCCGTCCCTTGCAAGAGCCAGCCCGCGATGCTGATGAACTACAGGCTCACTGTAGTTTTAAATTAGCCCCTAAATAATGGAATATTTAGTTATCCAGCCTGTCCCTTGCTGTCCTCTGTCAGTGACGCCCTAAGCCGAGGTCCGTACCCCACAGGGGGTGCCCTTAGCGTGTGGTCACTTAGTTTTTAACTTAGTTTGTAAGCCCCTGGCTGGAGGCCTTAGAGTCATCTACGGCAACCACAGGAAAGTCCGGTTAAGCAGCACACAACCTCTTATAGGTAAACCTGCGAGATGCCCGTATCCAAAAAAAAAAAAAAAAAAAAAAAAAACGCATAAAGGACACTCCACTGACGACCACGGCCAAGTCAAGACGCCACCATACACCTCCGCCTTCGCTCCGCACATGCAGATTTTCTTCAACCGAGTATTTCATTTTGCTGCCCTGGACACGATCATCCTATACAGTTCTTCAAGGTTAGGAGGCACGGCCCCGCTGAGTTCGCCTGCCCCTAACACTAACCTTTAACTCGCATTTGGAATTATTTCAAGAAAACTATTTTTTGTAGTACTTAGATTATTTTGGACTCGTTTTTTGAGTGCCTGAAGAACGGCCCAAAAAACGATGACATGACGATTTGAATTCATTTGAGGCTAATTGGCAAAGAAAAGCAGAACACAAGCATAGTTGGGTCAAGTTGAAAAAGGAGGCCTTTGTTCAACAATGCTAATAAAAAATACGAGCGAAATTCCAGTTTACTCAATTAAATACTTATACCGGCCCGATAAACCAACCCCTTGTTTTTAGGTGGTAACTTAGGTGGCCCTGGGTAGAGCAGAAGGGACTATCAGGCTCGTACCGACTAAAACTCAATAAATTGCTTTGCAAAAATTCAAATGCCCTTTCCGTTCTTGAGACACATGCGGGCGGTGAGTAATGGGCGACTTGCTGTCCATGGACCATGCCCGAGCCGACGGCGCGTTGTGTTCCACGCGCGCCTCAAAGAGTGTCATCATAATGACGGGGCCCCCTCTAGAGGGCCAAAGCCTGCTATGTTCGCGGTACTTACCGAATTACCGTGACCCTGGAACGTAAAGGACACCTTGGATTTTAGTCAGTACTAGTCTGACAGTCCCCCCCGCCCTGCCCTGGGTTAGGACTAATTTGATGATTTTACCAGGTAAAAAAAAAGGTTCCAGAGTCACCACCACCTCCCCTGATTTACAAATTGTACTAACGATGTCCACTTGTCAGATTTTGCGTTCCTAGAATGCATTGAAAAACAACTCTTACATTTCGTTGTCTGCAAGTTCAGCGGTTGTCTCGCGACACAAGTGTCATACACTACACTAACGAGACGTCACATTCACTATAAAAAGATATTTCTCACTATTTCTGAATTATTCAATAAAAATCCAATGAGAAGGCATTGAAACAAGTCGCAATGTGTCGGGACAATGCACGAATTATAATAATATATTGATTTTTTTTGCATAAAACGAATCTGTCGTCGATCTAGCTCGACAAGGGGGAAATTACCCTTTTTATGTCTGACCCTTTCAATATTTCGATAGATTATTTAAATACCTACAGAACCTTTCGAAGTGTTGACGGGTTTGAATATTTCAATTTTATTTGAATAGCCGTACTCTGAAAGGTTGAAATTCAAATTCCGAGATGGTTTTAAGATTACTAACATTTTGAAACTGTTTGATGATTCTTATTCATACCTGTCTTTTCAAATATCGTTGTTCTATTTCATTTCAAAAAGAGCATGAAATAATAAAGATAGAATTGTATATCCACACTTAATTAATTTTAACTGCTATTTGATTTGAACAACCTCGATATGAGTAAAATATCCTGCATATTATCAACGAAACATTAACTTTTACGACAACTGTTAGTACCTATGTTTAATCGGGAAAGCATTATCTACAAAATCCATTTCCTCTTATGACTGGGCAGGAAAGTAAACGTCACTTACAGTTATCGATGTGCGTGACGTCATAATATAAAGCATGACGTCACTATACTAGAATGATCATCGCTCTACAAAGCATCCGTTTATATAATTCTTCAATGGAGTGAAAACATATGTATTTATAAAGAATCGTTATCAATACAAATGTAAATATGAAATTGTCTGACTATTTGGCATGCTGACAAGGCAAAATATGGAGAAAATATTTGTTGGATCCGATAAAAAGATAGTTTTGTTGGAGGAAACTATAGCTAAGTAGGTACAGTTTGGATCGCCCGGAGGACACGGTGGAGCATACGGTGCAGGACTGCCCCGCTTGGATAGAGCACCGCCGTGTCCTCACGACGGCGATAGGCGGAGACCTCACGCGCCCGGCATTGGTCGAGGCCATGCTGCGGGCGAGACGGAATGGCAAAGCATGTCGATGTCGCCTCTTTCTGCGAAGCAGTCATGCTCGCGATTTGGAGGCGAGCCATGTGAAGGAGAGGACAGCGTCCTCCCTTCACTCCAGCCGCAGTGGTAGACGCCCACGGTGACAGACGTCTCTAGACGATCTCCGGCCACCGTATATAGGCACGAGTCGGGTATGCGGGCGGCAGTAATGGGCAACTCGCTGTCCAACCATGGACCATGCCCGGGTCAACGGCGACGGCGCGTTGTATTCTACGCGCGCTTCAAAGAGTGTCAGCATTATGACGGGGCCCTTTACAGGCAAAGCCTGCCGGGGTCGCGGGACTCACGTACTCCCGTGACCCAAGAACGTAAAGGGTTATTGAAAGACACCGTGGATTTTAGTCAGTACGAGTCTGACAGTCCCTCCCGCCCTGCCCTGGGTGGGAGGACTTATTTGTTGATTTTACAAAGCTAAAAAAATTGTATGTACAGTTTCGACTTAACAAGGCAGAAAAGAAATCTCTCGTTTATTCGTAAATGGAATGCAAAAATCCAGAGCACAGCTAACATTTTAAACTCGCCAGCTATTGTACAAAATCTAAACCGTTGAATGGCTATTGGTAGTTGGCTGAAATACAAGCACGTGCCTCGATTGTAGGGAATCCACTCAATGCATGCACACACCTAAGGATTAGCAGAAATAATCCTTATGCAGCCTTACTATAAAACCTTAAACATCTGTTGAACACTTGTCTAAAAAAAGTGTGACTGCAAAATGGACCTTATTTCAATCTTTTCCGTCCTGTTCTTAACTTAGTCTTCTTCATCTTTTTGATGACACAATTGGCGCAGTGGTTGAGTGCTCGACTGTTGCGTAGCGTCGTCGCGTCGTGGGTTCGATCTCCGCACGGAACAAATATTTGTATGGCCCGCAGGTAGTTGTTCCAGGTCTGGGTGTTTGTGTATGTGTGTTTCTATGTTTGTAAACGCACCCACGACACAGGAGAAATTTCTAGTGTGAGGCTATAATAATCAACAAAAAAAACTGTCACATCGATAGAAGGCGGCCACATCTATCATGGCGTCTGTAGCCATCAGCAGTCCTATAATGTGCAGAATAGGTTATAGTTCATACTAAACTTGACTAAGTCACTCCGCGGGTGTCCCCAGTCAAATGTCTGTCACATTGCGCGCTGTGATCGAGCTGATAGTCCCCACCACCAAATCCACAAGTCCGCATATAGCGTATTATGTTTTTTTTTTTATCGTGGTTAAATCATCAAATGAGTTCACCCACCCAAGGCAGGGCGGGAAGACTGTCAAACTTCTAGGTACTGACTAAAATCCACGGTGTCCTTCAATAGCCCTTTATGTTCCGGGGTCACGGTAATTCGTTGGTCCCGGGACCCTGACAGGCTTTGGCCGTCTAAGGGCGGCTTTTTTTTTTTTTTTTTTTTAGCGTGGTAAAATCATCAAATGAGTCCTCCAACCCCGGGCAGGGCAGGAGGGACTGTCAGACTTCTACTGACTAAAATCCACGGTGTCCTTCAATAGCCCTTTCTGTTCCAGGGTCACGGTAAGGAAATAATCCCGCGACCCCGGCAGGCTTTGGCCCTCTGAGAGGGGGGCCCCGTCATTATGCTGACGCTCTTTGAGGCGCGCGTGGGACACAACGCGCCGTCGACCCGGGCATGGTCCTTGGTCGGGCAGCGAGTTGCCCTTTACTCGCTGCCCGCATGCCCGCGCCTACGGTGGCCGGAGATCATCTAGCGACGTCCGTCGCCGTGGGCGTCTACTACCGCGGATGGGGCGGAGGGAGGACTCTGTCCTCTCTCGCTCGCGGCCCGCCTCCTCCTTCACGAGCATTACTGCCTCGCAGAAGGAGGCGACCGCTTCCCACTCCGTCTCGCCCCGCAGCATGGCCGCGACCAATGCTGGGCGCGAGAGGTCTCCGCCTATCGCAGCCGTGAGGACACGTCGGTGCTCCGCCCAAGCTGGGCAGTCTTGCACCGTATGCTCCACCGTGTCCTCCGGGCGATCTTCGCAGTGGTGACACCCAGGCGTCTCCTCCTTTCGCATCAGACACAGGTACCTCCCGAAACTTCCGTGTCCGGTGAGGACCTGCGTCAAGCGGTAGGTCAGGACGCCATGACTTCTCTCCAGCCACTCCTCAAAGAGGGGTCTTACCGCCGCAATTGCGGCGTGCCCAATCTAAGGGCGGCTTAGGAAAATAATAGCGTATAATAGTGTACTTAAATATTGAACTGGTACCTAAATATTGTTATTCAACTAGTATTTAGAATAGAAGCCCACTCCAACGAAATAAAATACATGGTGGGGATGAAACGAAACATGATAGTCAGACGTAGTTTTGAATCATTTTAAAGTGCTTCAAAGCAACTTGTATTATACCTTTACCCAAGTTATCCTTAGCTGTCTATATTTCTACAAGAAGATATAAATCAAGTGTGGGCGAATTTCTTCTCGACAGACTTGATTCAATCGCATATTTAAATTTTCGATCTCCTTTCGCGTTTTCTGCGTAGGAGGCGCTTACAACCTTTTGAATTTTTCTTCAAAGGAAATGCTTCATGAGCAAAATATTTCAAGGCTTTGTTTATGAAGAAATTTCATCTAGTAACTAATCTAGTTATACCAATCAAAATACTAAAAACTGACTCTTTGTTATAGCATGTTTAAAAAGAATCAAGAGCGAATTCACAGCTAGAAAATACAGTACAAATTTTTTTTAGGTCATCCCGTCCACTGCCAGTCGCTCAAAACTTATTATAAACAATTTTTTTTTGCGTACAGTATCATAGTATGTAAATTTTGTTTATCAAAGGGTGTGCTCAAACCACGGCCTATTATAGGTCGTCACCATCGGGCCCTGTATTTCATACATCAATAATTCACTCTGTGGACATAACTCTCAATATGCACCCCGCGCCTGCCAAACGAGAGCTTATTAAAGCCGAAATTGATGCACAGTAGTCTCATTCATAACACGGAGTAATAAATCTGTGCCATTAGGTAATGTGTTTGTACCGAGCAGTGTAAACTGTCGCACTGTGCAGGCGTTGTCAACACTCTTGCTATCATAAATCAATTGAACTTTACCCACAACCTAGATTGCTCGAACGAAACAATTGCATTTTAGTTTCCACGAAATTTTCAGTAGTCATTCGTTTTGTAAAGTCAATTTCCGTATCCTTGGAATAAATTAACCCATTTATCATTGGGTGCTCTAAGAACAACAGTCTTGCAAAGTAGTACAACACGAAACTCGAGCCAAAATCGTTTTCATAGTAAACTATTGATCTGGGATGGAGTGACTGGCTGATAAATGCATGAACGAGCGTTTGTATAGGTTGCACTATTCAGCCCGGCTTATGCATATGTAGGTACGAGTACAAGAGTGGTTAGTGAAAGGAATGCACCAATTTTTATCTATACATACATATAATAAATTTGTAGAAAAGTGGTGTCTGTACAATGGAAATATACAAAAAAAAGTAGCAGGGGTTGTTATTTTATCTATGCCGAACCCGAAACTGTAATTAAATTTTTTTTTGTCTGTTTGTCTGTGTGTTTGTGCACGCTAATCTTCGGAACTACTGGACGGATTTGAATGATTTTTTTTTGTTGTATAGGTATTAAGTTCGATTAACATATAGGCTATAATTTATCTTGGAAACTAGAACACCTGATGCAGAACTGCAACAGACCTGCTAAACTATAAGAGATACAAAAATGATGCCATAGCAAGAATTGTTCCACGTGATGAGCATTTTCTGCTGAGGGAATAAAATTGAAGATCCTGGACACCTGATGTGGAACTTCAAGAGCCCAGCTACACTATAACATATACAGGAATGACGTCTTAGCAAGAGTTGTTCAGCCTGATGAGCACCTTCTGTTGATGTATAAAAATTGAAGATCTGGAACACCTGATGTGGAACTTCAAGAGCCCAGCTACACTATAACATATACAGGAATGACGTCTTAGCAAGAGTTGTTCAACCTGATGAGCACCTTCTGTTGATGTGTAAAAATTGAAGATCTGGAACACCTGATGTGAAACTCCAAGAGCCCAGCTACACTATAAGATATAAGGGAATGACGTCTTAGCAAGAGTTATTCAGCCTGATGAGTACTCTCTGTCATCGTATAAAAATTGAAGATCTGGAACACCTGATGCGGAACTCCAAGACCCCAGCTACACTATAATATAAACAGGAATGACGTCTTAGCAAGAGTTGTTTAGTCTGATGGGCATTTCCTGTTGTCTTACAAAAATGAAAGATCTGGAACGTCTGGAATCGTCTCGCGCATCCCGTTGTTTTCCCGTCCCCAGGTTATACACACCACGCACAAATTATGGAAAAAAAAATGTGATGTACGAAGGTGCTGAACTGTATAACAGACTACCAAATACCATAAAAAATGCAAACTCCATGTCATTATTAAAAAAAAAGTTAAAATCACATATTATTAACAAAAATAAAGCGAGCGCACCTTAGTACATTGCATACCACATCTAGTTGGGCGTGTTCCGTGTATGTTTACATTTTTGCTGTGCTTAACTTGAGCGACTACCCCACATTTTTAAATATTTTTGATATAGTTAAGTTAACTATTTTGTCTTTAAAATGTTTTGTTTTACGACAACTGTACGTAGATATTAATGTTTTTAATTATTTGTTATATTTCTCATGTAAGTGAATTTTTTCTTATGGGAAATAAAGATATCTCAAACCAGGTTCCTAGAATTCGACATCATAAGTTTCAGATCTTAGATTTTGACGACCCCGACTGCTGGCATAAGCAATTACAGGATCCGCGTACGAAGTCGCGGGCAGAAGCTAGTCTATAAATATTATTCACAGGTACTTACATAAAATTGAAGATGACAGAAAAAGTCCAATATCGCATTTCAACATAAGGAATTTCTTTTTTTTAATTAAAACTTTACCCCACACTAGGAATTTCTCCTGTATTGTAAATCTACTCACAATTTATTGTAAATGAAACTCACATACTCACAAACACCTAGACCGGGAACAATTACTTGCAGATCATACAAATATTTGTTAATTATTTGTTAAATATTTGTTGTTTAATTATCCGTGAGGGAGTCGAACCCGCGACACACAGCACTGGGGATGGCAACTCAAAGCTAATCGTAGATGGCGCTGCTATAGTTGGTCCCTACGTCAGATTACTGTCTACCTTGTACAAAAAACAAACAAGATTTATTGTTATAAAAATTGAGTATAAGTACAAAACAAATGTGGAAAATTATTCGTCAATGTAAGTGCATATACTAAAAGAAGAATTAAGACGCAGCGGTGCATCTACAAGAGGAAAAAAAGTGATTTAATTAAGTGGTAATACATTGATTTTACCGTAATAAATCCACAATTACTTGTAGTTGAGGTTTCAATTTTTGAGTTTAGGTATGTTTTACCTGTCCTCTCCTATAACAAGAATGTAATGCTGCTTCTGACTTTCTATTTTGATAAAATATCATAATGTTTTAAGTCAGTAATTTAACCCCTTTTTTCTATTTAGACTCGAGAAATATCACAATATATTTAATTTCTTAACACCACAACTATCACAAAACTCGTTCCAGGTGATAATTCTTCCGCCAGACGAACCATTTCATGATTTATGGAGCGATGCAATACTGACACTTAACCTCCAATAGAAAAGTAGATATTATTTTGAAAAGTGTATTCGATTGTTTAGTTATGGTATAATCATAGAATTTCATTAATAAACTCAACTAACGGTCTGTCTCGGCTCCGCAAGGCTGGATATTTGTTTAAAATAGCTTTTCCTTAGTTATAATTCAATTTTTGTTCTCAAGGCAGTCACAGCAGCTACCCATTATTTCTTGATAGTGTGAATTGACGGAAATTTGTATGTTCCAACATTTTTACAGCTTATTACACAACATCTAGTCATTTTACATCAATAAATCGTTTTTTTTTTTTCAGAAAATTCCTTTTATTTGACAGTTCTTTTGGGACCAAACTGTCACTTGTCACTTTGACACTTGCCTTCCCCATTGCTCAGCCACTGCGCCAAACGTGCCGTAAAATTATAATTATTATTTCTCTAATTAGGGTTTGCAAAACCAACGAAACGAAGGTTCTCGATTGGAGACCAGTAGGTAAAACATGCCTTGGTAGGTGGTAGTCAACAAATTGGCCAAGGATGCAAGAGCGAGCGAAGCGAGCTCGGGACTGTAGACACCCCGACTCGGACAGGTTAGGTTCGAAGGGGATGGCGGGGTCTGAAAAACCCCGCCATCCCCTTCGTGTTAGGTTAGGTTAGGTTAGGTTTGAAAAAAGTGGGAGATCGTGCGTTGTGGCGCTCCTTAGGAGAGACCTATGTCCAGCAGTGGACTACAATAAGCTGACATTATTATGATGAGGGAGAGAGTTTAAAATTCTTCGATGAAAAAGCGACGAATCCTGTCACACACAAGTGAAAGCGAGGATATTTCCCAAGCTACATTTCAATTACTATTTACTCTGTGTCACTGCTCCAAGCTTCCAGGACACGTGTGTTTACTCACGGTAGGATTTAACGTACACATTGGCTTAGTTAAATATGAGTACGATAATTTGCTAACTGTGTGAGGATGGCCATTCGACAACTATGCAGCAAACTCGAGCAATCAGTCTGCTTCAACATCTGTAAGAATGTAGTTATAGCACTTTAGTACTTTGTACTAGTAGGTTCATTAATAAAATAAATATTAAAAAAACAAAAAAACCGACTGCGTAAAAAAACTAAAACGAAAGAAACAAGCCCAGTATAGTTTAGAATTCACTCATTCACACTCACAGTCGGGGCACCTTGGGAAGATTTGATTGGTATAATTTGAATGGGCCCTGACTGTGAGTGTGAATGAGTGAATTCTAAACTACTGGGCTTGTTTCTTTCGTTTTAGTTTTTTTACGCAGTCGAGTTTATTGTTTTTTTTTTAATATTTATTTTATTTTACTATTTTTAGTTTTTGTTTGTATTTATCAGTCCAAATTAAATTGAGACATATATGTTATATATATTTTGGTAAACCATTTTTAAAATCCTTTAATTTGATACCCCACTTGATAGAATGTGAGAGATTTTAAAAAATATTTTTAGTTCGGAACCCTTTGCACACGAGTTCGACTCGCACTTGGCCAGTTTTATGTACCCAGTGACACTCTCACGTTTAAGACGAATCTAACGACACCTCTCAAGTTAAAATCCATCAAGCCGTTTAGGCTGCAGAGCAACACACAGAAACATACATACATACATACATACAACCCTCCTGGCGCAGTCGGGTAAAAAGCAACGTAAATTAAATCTAAAGTACTGAAAAGAAAATCTGAATGTTTCAAAACTACTTTTCATGTATTACTTACATGAAAAGTAGTTTTGAAACATTCGCCAACGGGATCGCTATAAATGTAGAAAACAATTTTACGATGGACTCATTAAAATAGGAAGTGTCTTTAAAAACTTTTGAAAACAAACGATGGTAAAATTGAATAGAACAGAATTTAGTCCACTCAAATAAATCATAATTTAAAAGATGGTTACAAGCAAAACCTTAGCGTTCTTAGTAGTATTATGAGTCTTACTCTCTAGTCAACTGGACCCACTCAAATAAACCCGCGGTCTCAGTCGACCCATTTTTGGGTCAACTGAGTACGCGGACAAAACGGCTTTGGGTCCAGTTTGCCACTAAATATACAGAAAATAAATTATTTGGTACTCCCAAATTTTTACCAACAATCATTTCACTTTATTACATTTATAATAAATCTCAAAACCAATAACAATAATAAAAACACACAATAATTATTTGTTTTTGATGTTATAAACATAAATACCTAATAATTCTCGCAATATTAATATCCCCACCAAAAATATTAAATTTAAAAAAATGCCAAGTCTCTCGATGCAGTCTTTCCATCATAAAAAGTTTTGAGATCTCATAGAAGCCAAGTCCTATTCAAATTATTTTGTAGTTATAAATCAACATTTAGTAATTATATCAATAGTTTTCTTTATATTATAATTATAGTGACTTGGCAATGAGCACAAGTAAAAACAAATAAAACGGCATATTTGGAGGAGTTGAAAGTTACACACACCGCATGCGTAAACATTCTCTTTTACTTTATATATTCTCTTAACATTCATCATTTACTTTCATAAAGCGATGGCCCGTAAGGTATTCTTAATAATTGTATCGGAACATGTAGTCGGTAGTGACCATCATGATTCACACATAACAAATAATCTGATCACAGGTCTCATCAGTAACATTTGCTCATAATTCCAAGCAGCAAGCAGCTTTTAATTTGTGCTCATTGCCAAGTCACTATAATTATAATATAAAGAAAACTATTGATATAATTACTAAATGTTGATTTATAACTACAAAATAATTTGAATAGGACTTGGCTTCTATGAGATCTCAAAACTTTTTACGATGGAAAGACTGCATCGAGAGACTTGGCATTTTTTTACATTTAATGTTTTTGGTGGGGATCTCATTCATTTTTGTAAGTGTATTTCTTTCTTTTTTTTAGGTGGCCTCATAATTTCTTGGACTTCAGCTACTTTTTTGCTTAGGACCCATTCTCTATCTAACAAACGAAATAGAACTAAACTAACTAACAAATAACTAAATAAATATATATCTACTAACTTACAAACTAAATGTATCTAACCTAAATAACACGTAAACAACTAGATATGTAACTATGTCTATGTTATAATAATAAACTATTTTCCTAAATAACTGTTTCAGTAACAATAATAAATCTACTATCTAATCCGGCTAACTTAAGTTCTCCGAATATCGCTATTCGCTACAATATTTTTTTAGTTTCGAAATGAACAATCATAGATGAGAAATGAAAATTATCGAATTATTTTAAAGTACTACTTAGACTGCGCTCTGTAACGAAACCATAGCGCGATTCAGACAGGTACAACGCCATCTATCGAGCGCGCATGCAATATTTATCGCAATACAATGGAGTTTTAGCTTTATTAATTTAATGAATTATGAACTTTATGTATTAATTATAGTCTATGTATTACATTTATATAATTCTTTTCTATTCTATGTATGTATTCATCCAATTGAATACTTAAACAACGAACAAAGTTAACAATGCAGTCAAAATCCATACACAATGTTCTTGCCAAACCGCAAATATAAAATTGTTTTCTATGGTATATTATTTTTTAATGTTTTTATAATTTTTCCTTTATATGTGGCTAATGACCTATCTTGGTGCAAAATTTGAAGTTTCTAAGTCTGCTAGAAGTACCTTAGATTTTTGATGATCGGTCAGTGAGTCAGTCAGTGAGTGACAAAATGGTGTAACTTTGATCGACCGTAACTCCTAAACTATTAATTCAATTGGCATGTAATTTCAAAATTAAGCTTGATCTAATGCCTACTATTATTCACCGAAAACCTAAACTCCTAGCTTTGTCCACGTCGAAGATATAGGGGGGGCGAAACAGCCGCGAATCGCTTCGAGAAAAGATGGTACGGCCGTGCCCGTTTTGCTCGAGACTTGGCGGGGCAGTGCCGTGCCCCCAGATGTCGATCGGCCTCCAACCATCAATTGCGGATCGAATGTAAAATAACAATGAAAATGATGTGTGTGACCCCGTTACAATAAAACGTAAGTAAGTAAGTACAGTAATGGTGTAGAATATAAAAAAGCACTTACAACACGACTAGCATCCTTATAAAAACAGTAGCAAAGTGTTCACGGAGCTACGAATTTTATTACACGGTGTTACATCATTTAGTATTGCACAAGCGAACCAAATGAATCATTAGTTCACGTATTTTCGAGCGGGTGAACTACAATTGCATACTGTGGGACAATGTTTAGTGCTTAAGTCTTCTGTCACAAAGAAAAAGGTTAGCATAATCAGTATATAAAACCTTCCCACTGCTGGGACACAGGCCTCCTCTCTGAGAGAAAGATTAGGCTGTTATCTATATAGCGGATTGGTAAATGTCACATGTCTTGGAATTTTTGGCTCTAGGACGTGCAGGTTTCATGTTTTCTGCCATTTTGAAAGTAGTGGTCTTGAAATAGGTACCTACACAAAGTAATGAACCTGGCTGGTCTAATCCACAATCTACAACTCGTAAGTCAGAGCTGTTATCACTAAGCCACCACTGCTCTGAGATATAGAAAAAGTCTTTTTTTAGTTTACATGAGTAGGTACTCATTGAAGGACACTTCCAGTATTATGTTTCAATACTTTCAACTCGACATCTTTTTCACAAGTACCTACGTCACTACGGCGACGGACGTCGCTAGATGATCTCCGGCCACCGTAGGCGCGGGCATGCGGGCAGCGAGTAAAGGGCAACTCGCTGCCCGGCCATGGACCATGCCCGGGTCGACGGCGCGTTGTGTCCCACGCGCGCCTCAAAGAGCGTCAGCATAATGACGGGGCCCCCCTCTCAGAGGGCCAAAGCCTGCCGGGGTCGCGGGATTATTTCCTTACCGTGACCCCGGAACAGAAAGGGCTATTGAAGGACACCGTGGATTTTAGTCAGTAAAAGTCTGACAGTCCCTCCCGCCCTGCCCGGGATCGGAGGACTCACATGATGATTTTACCACGCTAAAAAAAAAAAAAAATGTACCTACATCAGACTCGGCTTCTAGTCTAACCTGTTAGCCTATGACGTGTAGAATAACTTTTGTCTTCCTTTTTATGGAGCTATATTGTATATCCTCCAGGAATCCAGTAACTGTTAAGACTATCGTCTACCGAGCGCCCGTCCATACTAAAAGAGAAAACGTTTTTCTGCCCCTAAATGTTATCCTATCTCAATGTTTTTTTAGAATGCTTCTGACACTGTAAAAAACTAGGTTTGTAGGTTTTCTTTTTTTCAAAATTTATAATAGTTTGAAAGTAACAGGCGCCTAAAAGTTACTATTTTTATGACAAAATCTTCATTGAAGTAAAACCTTTGTATTTTAAAAACAAAGAAGTTTTAGAAAAAAAGCAAAACCTACAAACCTAGAACATAATAATTATGCTGAAACGATTGACACTAGAATCTAAGAGATTGGACGTGATTTAGTATGTGAAAAACGTTTTCTCCCGAGAGACAAATTTCATATAAAAAATACTCACAGTCAGTCGCGAGCTGCAACGCTCTCTATCGCACGATCGGGGGTTTTTCAACGAGCGAGAGGGACAGCACGAGTTTTTCTAAATACCTATTTTTTGAAAAGGCAGCCGCTAATACAATCCTCTTAACACGATACTCTTGGTAATTCTGGATAACTTCTTGTAACATTGTTTACAAAACGTCAGACTCCTACATACATAAAGTTCTAAACGATCTATTCTCATAAGGAAACATATTGTAGCGTAGATGGGGGAAATTACATACGAAGGACAAACTAGTTAGCATACAGTGAATCAATAAATATTAATCTCACTACGACGTCCGCTTACGCTTCCATTAATGATCGTCTTTGTAGTAAGTTTACCAGGAAGATTATAGCTACATTGCTAGGAAAATGTAAATTGACAACTTATTGGTCGACACAAGCAATAAAATCTAAGCTGCGATGTTCCTGGCAGTATCACTGCAGTACCTAATTATGATACAAAGAATAAAAACAGGATTTATTTTGTATAAGATGGATTATTTATTCTTTTAAGTACTTTGGAAAATCTATCGTCAAAAGTATTTTGAAAAAAATCCTCTTTTTTAACGATGGATAGGCTTGCTTTTGATTAGGATCTCATCAGCTGATGGTTAGATTGCGATCAGCGGTTAAGCACGCTTGCCTTGAAGTAACCTATACATACACTCTTGACTTGAAGCTATCAGGAAAGAAAGACTCTGGGAGGGAATTCCTTTCTTTAGCTATGCGAACAATAAAAATATCCATCTTTTCAAATAGCTTTTGCATTGCTTTATCTCTATCATCGTTATTTAGCTTACACTTTAGTACTGCATTTATTTACCGTTTATTTCTAGACCTAATAATTCAATGCAGTCTCTTCACTCTTTTTCGCCTCCCCTTAGTTCCCTCGTTAGGTAAATGAAGCTACGTTTTCCAATTTACTCCCCTTTTCCTGCAATAGATATTGTTGATATTGTTACTTGTAGGGCTTCCACATAACCTATCCACAATATCCACAGTTTTATTTGATCCTTACTACCCTATTCACATGGTCATTCAGTTTATTTTCATAGTTTCAGAGCTATGGAGCGAAGTATATTGGATCTCAAACTTTTGGACCGGATCATAAATTCTATGCTTCGCTCCAAAACCCAAATAGCTGATGTTGGCCTCACAGCTGCAAGATTGAAGTTGGAACTGGGCTGGCCATATCTGCCGCATGCCGGAGGATCATTGGGCTAAAATAACCACTCTATGGAGCCCAACGGGCAGGAAACGTCAACGCGGCAGGCCCAGAAGGAGATGGTGAGATGAGCTAGACTCATTTTTAAAAGGTTGGCCTACAATCGCATTACATCGCGAGAGATGGAAGGAGGGAAGGGAAGCCTTTGCCCTGCAGTGGGACAACGTAGGCTCATAATAAAATAATATTACCCCATTCAATAATGTCTTGAAAGGGATCTGAGTTCTTGTCACCTAGATCTTAATCACCAAATACGGTTTATATCAGAATGGACGCTTTGTGTTTGTTGAGCTTTTACAGAAACTCCTTGCCTTGATACTGACATAAAACGCCATAATAACACATTAAATTAATGTCTTCGGCCTTCATAAGTTGTATGATTGATAACAAATAATAGATTATGACACTTTAATGCGTCATACAAATATTGAAATTGCAATTGTTTTCCAGTTTTACAATAAGGTAGAACCACTTTATGGACTTTATAAGATCTGTCATTTCTCGGCAAAAATAATATTATGATTCAACATGGTCGCATTGTACAACTTAAAAAAAAAAAATTAGAAAAGTACATAAAAAGGTTGTGGTGCATTAAACTTGACACACATGGCTCTATTTTTTTTTTTGTAAATGGCATGTCAACGTAGAGCGAGGAGGCTCTACGTTGACATTTTGAGTTTCTTAACCGGACTTTTCTGTGGATGCCTTAATTAAATGATTTCAAGAGTCCCAAGTTATTTCACGTTTCTACCGCATCGCGAAGTGCAATCTATTTGATAGTCCCTACTGAATAAGCTATTAAATACGCATTTATATAATTATTATAAAAACATCACACTGCGAACCCCTCAGGAATCGAACAAAAAGTGCGTAAAACTGCAGGGCACGGCTAGTAAGTAATAAGCACAAGAACCTACGGTAATCAATCTGCCGCGGTTATGGCAATTTCTTCTTTAAATTGGCCTTTCATGGTAGCAGTTTGTACTAGTTGGGTTGAGCCCATGTTTAATGCAATAGGCCTTAATAGGCTAATGAAGTAATGAGTCAAAGTGCTTATTTACATAATTTATTCTTTGTTGTGTTAACGAGGTTTACACGCAATTTCTAGCAGGACTCTTAATCGAATGAACTTTATAGGGCTTGCTAATTTGGTATATTTATAATTATTATATTGAGAAGACACATTTTTGGTGTGAGGCAATATACCTATTTAAATGATAACTAGTGACCGACCGAAATTTCGGTTTCGGTTTCGGTTTCCGCCGGTTTCGGCCAAAATATAGCCGAAACATTCGGCCCCGCCGAAACTCAAGTGTTCGTTCATTTTTGTGCATCGTGCACAACACACAACACACAACGCAACACATGCCTGCTCTCCGGTTCAGTCCGCCACCGTTCAATTAATCGTGAGTTGAGGTTATGTTTTTGAGTTTACTGCCAAGAGTAAGTCTTGCATATTCATGTCATAATAAAATATATTTGTTACGTACGTTGATGATTAAAAATTTATCAATCGTCAAGGCAGTGACTGCATTCGAAACGTAATTAAGTTAACGGTTCCTTCTTTGACAGAATGCTTTCTTTTCAAGTCAATAATTTCGTATTACTGAATATAGTGCGATATTGAGACTTAAAATCCAGCGAAAAATTGAAAACACAGAACTTTTATAATTTCGAATAAATTATGGCTTAGAACAAGTTAAATAACATAGAAGAATAGCAATTTCTTAAAAATCGGCTATTTCCATAAGTTTGCCGTATTTCATTACTTCCCAGAATTTGATCCTTATTACTAACACTATCGAAATCTGTAATAATACAGGATGTGATTTTTTTTTCAAAATCAGCGGTTTAGGTTTCCTGGACAGGATTATTGATTTTTCTAAAATTCAATGATGAAGCTTTAGTTTTCGTCAAAATCGGTCTCGAGACTCTGTTCAACGTTTTTCGATATTCCTCATAGTTAAGGATATAGCCATCCACGCCCAGTTGAAAAATTCGCCCTGTATATTTAACACTTTTTCAAATGTAAAAAAGAAATGAAAATTTTGAATGTTTTAAAAAGTTTCGGTTTCGGTTTCGGCCGAAACTGAGAGCAAGGCCGAAAGTTCGGTTTCGGTTTCGGTTTCGGCTGAAAAACCAGTTTCGGTCGGACACTAATGATAACATTAAATACAAAATACCACAAATAGTGGTATAATTTTTTTTTGTTAAGTAGTTTTTTTTTTAGCATGGTAAAATCATCAAATGAGTCCTCCCACCCCGGGCAGGGCGGGAGGAACTGTCAGACTTGTACTGACTAAAATCCACGGTGTCCTTCAATAGCCCTGTATGTTCCAGAGTCACGGTAATGAGATAAGTCCCGCGACCCCGGCAGGCTTTGGCCCTCTAGAGGGGGAGGCCCCGTCATCTTGCTGACGCTCTTTGAGGCGCGCGTGGAACACAACGCGCCGTCGACCCGGGCATGGTCCATGGTCGGACAGCGAGTTGCCCTTTACTTGATTCCCGCATGCCCGCGCCTACGGTGGCCGGAGATCGTCCGCTGACGTCCGACGCCGCGGGCGTCCACCACTGCGGCTGGGATGGAGGGAGGACGCTGTCCTCCCCCCTCACGCGGCGCGCCTCCTCTTTCGTGAGCATTACTGTTTCGCAGAAGGAGCAGCCGACCGCTTCCCACTCCGTGTCGCCCCGCAGCATGGTCTCGGCCAATGCCGGGCGCCAGAGGTCTCCACCGATCGCCGTCGTGAGGACACGGTCACAGACACGGCGGTGCTCTGCCCAAGCGGGGCAGTCCTGCACCGTAGTATGCTCCACCGTGTCCTCCTGACGATCCTCGCAGTGGTGCCACCCAGACGTTTCCTCCTTCCTCATCACAGGTACCTCCCGAAACATCCGTGTGTTATTTTGATTTCTATAAAGGAGTTTTAACATAATTATAATGGCATAATAATCACACTTTTTTACTTTATTTCTATTACTAGCTGTTGCCCGCGACTTCGTCCGCATTGTATTTGGTTTTATGGCACCTATACCAATATTCTCTTTTTTAATTCGTTGAGAAAGTGAGGGTACCTGATGTCCCACTTTAAAGTTTGTTATAGAATCTATAACAAACTTTAAAGCAAATGAAATGAAAACTTCCAGACACAACACTTTATATACGACATTTGGTAGTTTTTCCCTCTGGTGCTAAAATAAAAAGCTGGTCAGCATTACTGACAGGCGAGCATGTGTTATATATAGTTGGCCGTGGAAAAAACAGTTGGACCTTAGGTCGACATCAGCTTCCTTCAGGGTCTGTCCTTGGGACTTATTTATGGTCATCGCGAAGTAAGCGGCTACCGGGAATTGTGTGAGTTTGAACTGGAAAAGGAAATTGTTGGAGATGAGTGGTATTCACGGTATCAATGCAGTTTCCCCTGAGCCACATCCGGTGAGAATTTCAGCTTCGCTTAAATTTCTGTGTAATGCAGTAACTATTAGTCGCGTTCCATTGCACAATTTTGGTGGAGTTAGATTTCTTAGAAGCATTATTATTACTTTTAGGTTATTTTATGAGCTCGAGGACCACAGGCAGTTAATGAATTTAAAATCTCGAGTGGGTAGTTGCTGGCATCATCCTGATTGACGACGTTATTGTATGACGTGTGAACCACATCATTCCCAACAATTTCGGCTAATATGTTTTCATTTATTGCAGCGGTTCGGTAATTTTTTTAGTATCGCACGATCGAATAGCCAAGAATTTTCCTGAAGTGTTATACTTGACGGGACACCGAATACGTAACTTATCAATTCTTCTTACAACGGGCAGTGTCTGCCGGAATTTTCCGGAGAACAGTACCTACCGTGATATTGTCCATGGGTCTATCATCATGGCGAATGTCTCAAAGTGTTCTGTCCACGGCCTCGATGGTTTTTTTGTTCGACATGGTACATTCAGACGATTACATTTTTTTTAGCATGGTAATACATCACGTGGAACACAACGTGCACTCTTACTCGCCGCCCGCATGGCCGCGCCTACAGTGGCTGGAGATCGTGTAGCGACGTCTGTCGCCATCGGCGTCTACCGCTGCGGCTGGGCTGGAGGTGGACATTGTCCTCTCCCTCATGCGTCCCGCCTCCTCCTTCGCTAGCATGACTGCTTCGAAGAAGGAGGCGACTGCTTCCCATTCTGTCTCGCCCCGCAGCATCAGGTCTCGACCAATACTAAGCACGAGAGGTCACCGATTATCGTCGTAGTGAGGACACGGCGGTTCTCTGCCCAAGTGGGTAGTCCTGCACCGTATGCTCCACCGTGTCCTCCAGGCGATCCACGCAGTGGTGACACCCAGGCGATTCTTCCTTCCTTATCCGACACTGCTACCTCCCGAAACTTTCGTGTTCGTTGAGGACCTACGTCATGTGGTAGGTCAGGCGGGACGCCGTGACGCCTATCCAGCCACTCCTTAAAGACGGGTCTTACCACCGCGGTTGGGGTTAGGGTTGCCAACCGTACTATAATATATAGTACCCATTGTACTATATTTAGGGTCTCCGTACTATATACTTTTGAAGAAATATATAGTACGCGAAAATACTATATTTCCGTACAATAGCTAAATGTTTATATTTTGCGTTTCTATTTCATTACTAAAATTAGTAAAATAAAAACACTTCCTGCAATTTACGAACACGTTTTTAAAAAATCTGGAAGAAGTGCAAAAAAATATAGTTTTAAAAAAATAAATAAGTAAAAATACAACTTTAGTCTATTTTTTATTCTTCCCTACTAAAATACTATATTTTTTTGAAGCGTACTATATTTTTTTATGGCTTTTTAAAAAAAAATATACTATATTCTGACAAAAAAAAGTAGGCAACCCTAGTTGGGGCGTGCCCGGAACTCGGTTGCGACAGTCGCTCTCTCCATATTGCCCTGTGATCGCGCCTGAGCTCTTTCCTGGGATTCATCCTGGCGATTGTATTGTATTGTATAGCGGGCTGGTATCCGCAACTCCACGTCATATGGGCGTATTTTGCGTGCGGATGAGATGATCATTCTCCTGGCGATGCGCCTCGATAGACGCGGTGGAGGGCCGTCGCCTCCAGGGGAAGACGACTACATTACAATCCTGAAACACCTTTGCTTTGTCACAGTTTCATGACTACGAACACGTTGAGTGTTGCAGTGTTGTCTTAGTCAAATGGGATTTTAAACAACAAAAAACAAAAAAAAAAATACGCATCTTACTTTGTTAGTGACGTACAACAGAGACTGCTCATCAGGCTGAACAACTTTGCTAAGACGTCATTCCTTTGTAGCTGGGCTCTTGGAGCTCCACAACAGCTGTTCCAGATCTTCAATTTTTATACGTCAACAGAGAGTGCTCATCAGGCTGAGCAACTCTTGCTAAGACGTCATTCCTATATATGTTATAGTGTAGCTGGGCTCTTAGTGTTCCACATCAGGTGTTCAAGATTTTCAATTTTTATACGTCAACAGAGACTGCTCATCAGGCTGAACAACTTTGCTAAAACGTCATTCCTTTATATGTTATATTGTAGCTGGGCTTTTGGTGTTCCACATCAGGTGTTCCAGATCTTCAATTTTTATATGTCAACAGAGAGTGATCGTCAGGCTGAACAACTTTGCAAAGACGTCATTCCTGTATATGTAATAGTGTAGCTGGGCTCTTGGTGTTCCACATCAGGTGTTCCAGTTCTTCAATTTTTATACGTCAACAGAGAGTGCTCATCAGGGTGAACAACTTTGCTAAGACGTCATTCCTGTATATGTTATAGTGTAGCTGGGCTCTATTGGAGTTCCACATCAGGTGTTCCAGATCTTCAAATTTATTCCCTCAGCAGAAAATGCTCATCACGCGGAACAATTTTTGCTATCGCACCATTTTTGTATCTCTTATAGTTTAGCTGGTCCGTTGCGGTTCTGCACCAGGTGTTCAAGTTTCCAAGATAAATTATAGCCTATGTGTTGGCCAGACTTAATACCTATACAACAAAAAAAAAAACATTCAAATCCGTCCAGTACTTTTTGAGTTTATCCCGGACATACATACAGACAAACAGACAAAAATTCTAAAAACTATATTTTTGGCTTCGGTATCGATTGTAGATCACACCCCAAGTATTCTATTCAAAAAATATTCAATGTACAGTTTTGACTTTCCTACTATTTTATTATACAGGCTGTATCAAAAACCCTGTTGTTCCTTTTAGGGACGTATACATATACCTTTATGGATAACATTTATGAAAATAGAATTTTAAAAAAAACAATATTTACTAGTCCGTTTGTCATAATCAAATAACTAGTAAAATCGACATATTCAAAAAAATGTTTACAATCTCTGACTTTAAAAGTACATTTTTAATAATAAATAGCCAACGAGCTCCGCGGCTTTCTTTGACTTTGACAAAAAATGCCGACAAACGCTACCGCGGGCGGCGCACGTGCCTAACTAACCCTTTATCCCCCGCCCTCCGCCCCGCAAATCACTTCCTAGTTCCTTCTTCCTTAGTCGCCTGCGCAACTTCCTATCGAACGGATGTGATTGTTGACCCGCGTAGTGAGTGACTTGTGTTTTGTTTACGTAAACATGTCTTTTTCTAACGCAGAATATTTTAATATGTTGATGTGTCTTGGGAAATGTGATTGCAATTATGCAGCAGCACGCAGACTCTACCAAGAACGTTTTGCGAATTTACCATTACCGTCGGCGATGGCATTCCAACGTTTGCACATGCGCCAGTTCAATACCGGCAGTGTCCACGGACGAGACCAACATCGAGCTGACGCAGGCAGACCGAGGACTCGAGACGATATTGAAGAGCAAGTCTTGGATTTGTTTGAGCACGATCCAACGCGAAGTACGCGATCAGTGGCACGTGAACTCGCAGTAAACCATATGCGCGTGTGGAGAGTCCTCAAAGAAGATGGCCAGCACCCATTCCACTATCGACGCGTCCAATCATTACTTCCCTCAGATTATGAGCCAAGACTACAATACAGTAGATGGGTACTAGACAAGTTTGCAGAAGATAATGATTTCCTGAACTCTGTACTGTTCACCGACGAGTGCTCATTTGTTCGAACAGGTGTGTTCAATTCACACAATGAACACGTATGGTCGATCACAAACCCGCATGCTATTAAACCCAGTCATTTTCAACATCAGTGGCGGATTAATGTTTGGGCTGGAATTATTGGTGATAAAATTATTGGACCTTGTTTTTTAGACCAATCAATGAGCGGTGCCAACTATCTTCGTTTCCTTCAAGAACAGCTGAGTGATGAACTGGACGAATTAGGCCTCCATATCGTGCGACTTAAGTGGTTCCAACATGACGGCGCGCCGCCACATTTCTCCCGCGATGTGAGAAGTTATTTGGATACCGAGTTCGGAGACAGATGGATTGGTCGCGCCGGACCCATCAATTGGCCTGCAAGATCACCTGATCTGACGCCATTAGACTTTTTCCTTTGGGGTACTGTAAAACAACAGGTATTCAAAACGGTGTGCGATACGGAGGTCGAAATGCGTGCACGCATAGTAGCAGCATTTGACCACATCAAGTCCGATACCTCCGTTCTGCGAAGCGTGCGCGAAAACAATATTAGACGTTGTCACAAATGTGTAGAGGCAGAAGGTGGTCACATCGAACAGCATCTCCGTGGCCGTCAAGTTGATGTCATAATAAATTAATAGGTACATTCGACACACACACTCGACGACATTTTAAGTGTAGTGAAAGTGTTAAATGTAATTTTAAAAATTAATCAATTGTGCATAAAAATACCGCCTACTAATCCAACATTTTCAAAAACTGGTTCGTAAAAGTGATTATAGCAACTTGTGTAGAAAAATTGTTGGATACCTATTTGCGCCAGCGGCGCGCGGCGGCGGCTCAGCGGCATCGATCAAAGAGAGTGGCGGTAGCGTTATATCTCTTTGTGGTTTCGCGACATCGCTTCATGCAGTATTGCAGCAGAGGTAACAAACTAGTTAAATATTACAAACATTAATAATTAAATATTTATTTTAATTAATTTTATTAATAGTTTTTCATAAATTACTCACTATATTACGTTTGTATACCAATTCTTAAAACGTAGGTAGAAGGAACAACAGAGTTTTTGATACAGCCTGTATGTATAGATGTTTACCATGGTTCTAGTGCGATACAATACAACCATTGCTCATAATTACACGCTATATCAACTTGATAATAGGAGGGTGATATAATTAGTGGACAATATTACTTTGGCCATTTTTCTTAATTTGTCTGTTATTTAGTAGAATTTTCTGGAACCCGGTAGACATGTGGGAAGTGATCGAGCAGTTCTATTTGTATCTTGAACAAACACAGCCTACCTTTATTAATTTACCTTTCATTTATTACAGTCGATCAGTCTATATTTGTGTAAATAAATGGTATAGAACAAAGTTTCGTTTATGTGTGCGTACTGTAGGGTAAAATCGTTAGAGTTGGCCGTACGGGAGAGATTGCCAATCGAAATATTTCGGCAACAACTCGCTGGATATCGCTGTAAATGCCAGGTCCGCTTCACATCGTGCACAAGTACAAGTGTAAGTTAAAAGTATTGAGAAAAAAAAGATAAAAGAGAGTAAAATCCAACATAATGTTTTCAAACTACCGTAATATTTCTTTATGTATGCATATTTTACAAAATTACGATGTAATTTTATAATAGTGAGGATTTCTTTTACATTTTCTATTAAGTTCATGAGCGCAGCTACATTATAACCTCCAATTTCTTGCCGTATTACATACACTTACTTTCTTAATGGGTGTGGCCTTCTTTCCCATAAGATAAGGAGAGATGGCCATGCAAAGTTGGGGGAACATGCCAATGACCAATAATAACAATATCACGATTTATTGATCTAGACAAGCCGATTTAGGGACATTGTTGCACGATTTGTCGAAATTTGATAAAAAACTTCTACATAACGTTTTTCACCGAAGATTGGATTCAATGTATCTTGTCCAATCTTTGTGTTCATGAAAATTGTACAATGTGTGACGATAAGTGCATGCTGAGTACGTATCGCCATAGGTACAATCATAAAAAAATATGTGGTTCAAAAAAATAAAGCAAATTAGTAACAAGGTATGTAGACATAGTACTGGTCATCACTACCTCACTCATATGGCCATCTTACACGGGCACCCTGGGAGAGATGACCAAACGAGTTTTATTTTTAAACGTATTTTTGAACATGATCTCTTTAATTAAAACGATAAGTAGGCCAATAATGTATAAAATTAATGTTAAAATTATGAAAATATGCCAAAACTAACAAGGTAAAGTATTTATTCTTATTTCAGCACACCTTTTAAAAAACTATGGCCAACTCTAACGATTTTACCCTACATATGTGTGTGCACGCAAGGATGATTCTTCTAATATTTTTGTTTGTTGTTTTTTACACTAATCTAGAGGATATTTTCTGGAAGATGCAGGAAAACCTAATATGATTGATCTGTTATTCTTACTTTTATGAACGAGAACTCGATATTTATCTTTTTTTTAGGATAAACCCACCACACTATTTCCAAGTCACTAAAGCTCTTGAATGTGATTTAGAGGCAGAATTAACAGTGGTGATCACTTGAAAAGCGCTGAGGCAATGAACGTCAAAAAACGAACGGAGATCCGAATAATAATACTTTCTTTATATAAACCATAATTGGTGAAAAACAAGCATAATTATAGAATACAACAAGCATATGTCGTTCGGGCGTGGCGATCTAAGGGGGAGGCCTATGTTCAGCAGTGGACGTCTTCCGGCTGATGATGATGATGATGATGAAGCATATAGCGCAACTGATGGAAAGCGTAGCCTAAGAACACCTGGGTCGCGCGAATAAAGAGTAAGGAAAAAAGAAAGCAGTAAGAAAATAACTTGAGAGCTAAAGTGAAATCCGAGGTCGCAAGACTTGTTTATCAGGAAACCGTGACCCTCGAATGTAAAGGTCTAATGAAGGATCACCGTGGACTTCAGTCAGTACAAGTCTGACGATCCCTCCCACGCCGCCCTAGGTAGGACGTCTCATAAGAAGAATTTACCACGATAAAAAAGAAAGCCTAGGACACCTATACAACTCTAGAGTTATTATTATTACTTCAAATCAAATGGAAAATAAAAATATCGGCTTTCTTGAATATAGCCTACTAGCCGTGCTTCGCTACTTTGACAGTAAAATCCCCACTAACAAAGTGATCCGCCATTTATTGAATTCATTTGTTGCAAAAAATGTGTTAAATGAAGAACCGATTTTGTGCAAACTTCACATAAACCATCTACTAAATAGTCCGAACAAAGCCTAAACATTTGGTTTTGATAGGTGAGCCCGTGCTTGAGTTATAAAATTACAAAGAAAAGTGGTGTTGATTTTTATACAATAAATAGATTTCATGCGGCAACCCTGTTGAAATTAGCACCAAAATTGCAAATGGTTCATGAAAAACTCGATTAGTTCGCATCGTTCGGTCTTGTTCACGGAGTATTACCTACCCTCGTACGCCACTACGGACTCGCAGCTGATTCAATCACATTCACTCAATTAGGAAAGCTGAAAATGGTAGCGTAAATCTCTTATTAATTGATTATTTCAACGTATCGTTTAGCAAATGGATTGGAAATAGTCTGAACCAGTAGGTATAACTTTACTTGTAGGTACTTATAATTATTATGATAAAGAGGCAAAGATTCTAAGTACGTGGGGTAATCTTTGAGTCTCCAGAGTGTCTAAAAAGGGTTGGTACCGCGGCCCTAGGACGTAAAGGGTAACTGAACGAAAATGGTGGTTTTAAGGTGCTAAGTCAGTATACTTATACGGTTTTTATATTTTACTTTCTGTCGTACATTTCTGACTAAAGATCTAAGAACTTGGAATATAGTTAGTGACTATTATAATCTAAATTGGCACAAAGTTGTCACAACGAGTCTGACAGTCCCTTACGCTCCAATCAGAGCGAGAGGAAATTAATTATTGATAAAATCCACAATAAAACGGATAAAGTTTCAGTTTATTGATCCGATTCAAAAAACTCTGTCACAAATGAGAATTTACATTGTCCCTAACTGTCAGAGCTACATAAAGAACATAATGCAAGAGAAACCGGGTGTATAAGCTTGTATTTTTTACGAAGTCGCTTGTAACCGTGTCTGTCTTTGCGACCTGACCATTACCTATACTGCACAAGTGCACAAGGTATATTTTCTCCATTATTTAACGCATTTCTGTTGCACAACTTATAAAAAAGAAAAGAAAAATGGCACTCTATATTACTTTACTTTATGCGCCACCGCGTGTCCCCGAGGGCCAACGACGATATAGTACTAGACTACGCATTGCACGATCTAACGAACAAAACTATTCTGTCAACTCGCTGAGGTACTACGTAAGCGAGGGGGACGGGGTACTGCGTTGTGATTGGCTAACTCAAGGTCTGTTCTGTCTCAACGTATGTTTACGGCTCACAGGATTGGTCGAAATGAGACGGATATAAGACTTTTTTGCCTAATGTGTTGGCAGACATCGGTCGCCTGTTATTAGGAGTCTAGTATTATATCGTCGTTGCCGAGGGCAAACACTCCAAGTTAAAAGTATATCAAACTGCGAATCACCATTGAATGCGAATACCTTTCCCCACTATATACGAGTATAAACGTATAGTATATAACACAGTCATATGCATGCTAGCTGGTCACTATCTGTCCATTTGTTAATTAATTGGTGCACGGTGATTGCATACCTCATTTACTAAGTATATATACCTACTGTCATATTGTTTGGAGAACCTACATATACAGCGGTGTTTCGTTTCGGATTAGTGATACTGTATGATTAAATTATTATACACCGTGACTTTTTAGTCGTCTTACAAAAGCGGTCCACTTAATGTATCCGACCTAAAATACCTCTATACGAGTTTTTTTTTAAATCGTAATAATAATTTTTATTTTTAATAAATAGGCACATTAGAAATATAAAACACCCTGTTAAAATGTTTACGTATCAAGCTGTAGAGTATACCTACCCAGCGCAATAGTCGGGCAGATCATTCCATTCCAATTTTCTATGAGACAAGGGTGTTTCTAACTACACCTTGCGTCATAAAAACGAATTAGAATTTTATTATTAAATTTTTTAAATCTCTTAAATACCTACCTATTTTTTTATGATAAACGTGTTCTAGTCATTGGATACATGAACTGGGCTGCTTTTGTAAGACGACTAAAAAGTCACGGTGTATACTCATTTTTATCTACAAAACTGCGCAGTCGCTATCTAACAAAATCCGTATATTATCTTGTCAATATTACAGTGGTAAGTGCATTAATAATTCCATGTAATGGTTTCATAAAAAACGTTGTATGCATAAAAAAAAATTACACTTTATGTACAATCGTTGCACTTAAGGCGGACTTAATGCCTCAAGGCATTGTCTGATTATCTGCCAGTCAACCTTGGGTCAAAAGGAAAAGCAATAGAATAGACAACAATAATAATGAAACAAATTTTCACTTAGACCTAAGTGAAAGGCCCTTCGTACACAAGGCGACTCAAGTTTCCGATACCTTACGACTTCGGTATCCAAGCGGCTATCGCAATACAAACCCACAGAGGTTCGAACACAAGCACGCGTCAATGAATACCAAAATCGTAAGGTATCGGAGACTTGCGTCGCCTAGTGTACGAAGGGGTAAAATGCTAGCTGTTCCCCGCGGTTTCACCCGCTTCTCGGCTGCTATTGGCCGTAGCATGATATTATATTATTATAGCCTATAGCCTTCCTCGATAAATGGGCTATTCAACACAAAAATCATTATTCAATTCGAACCAGTAGTTCCTAAGTTTAGCGCGTTCCACCAAAAAAACTCTTCAGCCGTATAATATTAAGCATAGATTCACGTAAATGATGAAACCCTTAAGCGCAATTCACACAGAGAGCGGGCGCGGGTCGGGCGCGTTTCGGGGCGGGAGTACGGCGGGTCTAGTTCTTTGTATTTAAATGAAAGACTTCATACTAAAAGGGTGCGCGGGTCGGGCGCGGGGCGGGCCGGGACCCGCCGTACTCCCGCCCCGAAACGCGCCCGACCCGCGCCCGCTCTCTGTGTTTATTGCGCTTTAAATTCATGGCCTCAAAACATAAGCTACCAACCTAATGACACCATACAACAAACACGACAGTGAAACTCTGGACTAAATCCAACAACCGCACTCAATTAAACAAAGTTTGACATTAGGGCCACATCTGGAACACCTCCATCCATTTCTATGCTGATTCGGGAGGGACCTTGGACATCTAAATGCTTACCATACTGGGTCCACGTAATAATTGGTAATGGTCTTAAAAGCGTGTACAACAAATGACTTTTCATGCAAACTTTTAAGTTCTTAATAAACATTCATTTGGTGGTGGGGATTATCAAATCGATCGCAGCGCAGAGCTGGAACTAACTAAAAAAAACTGCCAAAACATCTACCTTGGAAAGAATATTCTTAGATCTTATGTCCCGAAAAATCAGCGTATCCGAAATGACAGAATTGATTTGAATGAAACTTCACACGCAAAATCAGGATTCATAGATGAAAAAAAATAGTGTTACAGATAAATTAGACCGATTTTTTTGAATTTCCATATAGATTCCCAGTTATCTTTTTCAATAAAGTCGCTAATCACAGCCAGAAGCTCAAGAATCTGACATCCAACCAAAGGGCATCATGTATACCCAGTTACTGAGTTGTGGAGGACAGATCGGCAGTTGCTCCATGTAGATAAAATACAGATCTATATTCAGGTGCATCTTAATTTGGTTTGATTCAAAGACAACCCCAATATAGTTCTGAAAAGGTCAGGTGTAGGTATGATGTATCCTGCATAAGTGAGTATGTAGTTTCATTAATTCGGTTCAGCTATTTAAAAAATAAGGACTTGAAATTTTGTATGAAATGCCAGTCGTACATGCTTTAAACCAGTCTTCACTAATTAAGCCCATTTAAGTCGTCCTTAGAGCGTTCACTCGGATAAACTTATTTCTTCAACTGGGAGTTTTTTGCTGCAATAAAAAATGAAAAGCTTGGTTTGCGAACTATTACCATATTGATTTATTTCTGTATAAGTAGACTAATAACTAGAAATGCCCATGGCTTTACTTGCTAATTTGTGAAAATTAAGATAACCGAAATAATATACCTAATTGATTTCTGTTATACCAAAGTTCAGTAGCTTAGTTTTCAAATTTACCAAAAATGGCGATAGCCACCCAATTTCACGTCCAAACTTAATTGTTCTGACGGGGCCCCCAGAGGGTCAAAGCCTGGGGTCGCAGTATTGTCTTAACTGGTAACCGTGGTCCTGAAACATAGAGAGCAAAAGAAAGAACACCGTGGATTTTAGTCAGTACGATTCTGACTGTCCATCTCGTCCCGCCCTGGGCTGGGGACGCATTTGTTGATTATACAACGATAAAAAAAAACTTAATTGTACTTTCAGAGGCACAAACTATACTTGACAAAATGACAAAAAATGGTAAAAGGTTCTGACAGACTGCTAAGAAAGAGGCTCAAAATAACACACTGATAAATTACTCATACTTCTATATGTAATTATGTACGTAGGCATAAAAATTAATTCACAGCCACAATATTATTAGGAAGATACGAAAATGAGCATTAAATCCATCGAACTACGCCCACCTGAAACCTTTCACGTGTCAAACGTGATGATCATAATATCAGCCAAATAATAATATCCGCAGAATTATCCCAAGGGACCTTTACAGGCAATATATTCAGGTGACGACACGATATTATATTGACGCTGAAAATTACCATTTTTGCCATAAAACCTTTGATATTTATTAACAATCAAATATTGTCAAATCAGTGTTCTTCCTGACCTACTCTTTGAAATTACTTTTTTATGTACAAAAAACAGATTGGTTCGAATTGGTGTACAAAACAATATTTTTATATGAATATTTGTACAAACAATGGTTGTCTGTTTTTATCATGAATTCATGGGGTACATATTTGAATATCGAAGATTAAAATATCTACGCTTAAAATATCGATGTTCAAAATATCGAAAATGAAAATATCGAATGACCATAAAATCGAAAATTAAAATATCGAAAGTTTAAAATATCGAATGATTAAATGATCTACGTCCAATATATCTAAAATCTAAATATCTACAAAAGTTACATCGAAAGATCTAAATATCGAAATACAGATTATCTAATGTCCTAAATATCGAAGTACAGATTATCGAATGTCCGAAATATCGAACCTAACAAGGTAGGTCGACGGAACCCCGCTTCGCAGGGCTCCTATTTCTGTTTGCAAGGTTTAAAGTAACCTAACACGAAGAGGATGGCGGGGTCTTTCAGACCCCGCCATCCTCTTCGAACCTAACCTGTCCGAGTCGGGGTGCCCCAAGTTCCGAGCTCGCTTCGCTCGCTCTTGCATCCGAAGTCCGTCCAGCTACCTTGTTGGGTAGTAATCAGTAATTTGACTAAGGACGCAAGAGCGAGCGAAGCCAGCTCGGGACTTGGGGCACCCCGACTCGGACAGGTTAGGTTCGAAGAGGGTGGCGGGGTCTGAAAGACCCCGCCATCCTCTTCGTGTTAGGTTACTTTAAACCTTGCAAACAGAAATAGGAGCCCCGCGAAGCGGGGCTCCGTTGATTTACCTTGGTAGGTGGTTATTTTTTTCGATATTTCAACTAGTAGGTATTTTTAACGTAGATATTATGAAATTAGATATTATGAACTGCGATGTATTAAACGTTGATATTTTGAATTTCGACATAACGTCTTTCGATATTTTGAATCATTCGACATTTAAATCAGTCGACATTTTAATCTTCGACGTTTTAAGCGTAGATGTAACATTTTTCGATATTTTGTTACAATCGATATTTTAATTTTCGATATTCTGAACATCGATATTTTAAGCGTAGATATTTTAATCTTCGATATTCAAATATGTACCCGAATTCATGACCTACATGAAATTGACTTGTTTTTCTTAAAAAATATTCCTACCTGCCTAATTGAAAAACTACGTCTTAATACTTTGAATATCACTGTCTAGAAATACCTTACCCTTTCGAAAACGTCAAATCCTACTCCTGTGTGCGCGCGTGTTATGCATGATAAATATTAGTATCAACATAAATTATTATACAATGACGTATTAGCTTAAAAATAGAAACTCTTCAAGGGATATACGCTTGGTTTGTAAAAACAATGTAGGTAACAAATGAAATGAAAACATCGTACTGTAACAGAGTCCAGCTGTAAAATCTCATTATCAGATGTTATACATTCTCGACGCTCATTAGCGAACTTACTTTTATCCTATTTATATATTTAACGGCGTATGGCAAAGCGAAAGCATCGTTTGATGAGTCGGAAAAGTTGCCACGCACCGCCACCAGTAGGCGCCAGTATCGCGAAATTAACGCAATCCAAAGTTTTATCTATTTCATTTCGTCAACTTCGACATTTCATAAATTAGTGTTCCCTTTTACGCAAAATACATGTATTACTCTAGTAGAAATATTTTGATATAAAGATATTGAAACATTTACTAAAACAAAATCATAGAAATACTTATTGATGTGGATAAATATTTTGTAAATATTTTCATCATTCACAGTCTTAAATTTATTTTATAACACTTGGACACAGATTTTGAAGTCCCGAGATAACGAAAAAAACTACTATTTGGTAGAAAATTAATAAAATTGGCACACTTTGCGAAAGTGACAATTCCCAATTATCTAAAGCCCCAAACACATGCGCGCACGGGCATAGGCATGTGAGCATAATGACGTCGCTCCCCCTTAGAGGGCCTACCGGGGTCCCGGGAGTAACGAATACCGTGACCCCAGAACGTAAAGGTCTATTGAAAGACATCGTAGATTTTAGTATATACCCGCCCTGCCCTGGGTAGGAGGACTCATTTGATTATTTTACCACGCTAAAAAAAGCCCCAAACACACGCTTCTTTTATTAACGTCCGTTCAGAAAGCTAGTTGCGTGTGATGCATTTTGTTATAATGACAGACACTAGCGCCGCGTAAAAGGGACTTAATAGTTTTTTACTCGTATATTATGAGGTACAGGTACACAGATTATTGTAGTACAACAATTTTATTGTCTGTAACTTCTTTATAATTGAATCTTCATTCTATAATATCCTATAATTTTTTTTTGGGACAAGGTCTTAATATCACTTTTCTGATAAATGAAACCTTTGAGAGATATCTATCGGCTCCAAAAGAATGAGCCCAGTGCTAATCATTTTTTTTTGCCTCCAAAGCAATTAATAGTGCGAGAGCAACTTGTACCGAACACGCGGTGAGACAGCAATGACCACAAATTTTTCATCGCAGTCGCAGCATTATACTATAGGCGATATTTAACAGGGTGGTGGGTGCTATGCCTTATATGTAGTTGACATGTAATTTTGAAGTATTCAAAATTTTGACAATAGCAGGTTTCGTTTAATTTATTTTAATCCTGTTTCTTCGAAATTGTTATAAATCTGTGACGAAACTAAATAAATAATAATAAGAGTGAAGTGTTTCTTATCCTATATCGCAGTTTGATACGATTAGAAGTTGTTTTCAGTTACATATTGTCTCAAATTGTTGACTGCAAATCAGTGCATTTATCATTAGTTCATGTGAAATGGTATTTGGATGCATAAAGATTACATGGGAGGAGGATGGACACAGAGGAACCATCCGACAACAATAGTACGATATCACGATAGCATTGATATAATAATCACTGTGAGTAATTTATTATATTGATAGGAACAATTCGTAATGTATAGTATCATACGTATTCTAAACATTTCCCTTGTTTGCTCTGTAGGGGTCGTCAGGAATTTCCTGCGATGATATTCAGTATGTTTAGTTTATTTTATACTTCATTTATTAATGAAAATAAAGTGTTATTGAAAAAAGAAAGTTTACGTGACTTAATTACAGTCATGTCCGTTTAATCACGTCCCATTGAACACATCGAAACATAGTTTTGAATAATCTATAAGCCTACGTATCATTCGTTTTTATTTTCTCGATCTTTTTATACATTTCCAATTTTATTATTACGAAAATCTGACAGCCGCGATCTGAAAAAAAGTGTCACAGGTCTAGCCTGTAAGAGCCACGCTGGCTGACTGATGTGTCAAGGAACGAAAGTGATGACACTACTTTTAAAAGGCAAAAGATGAGAGGACGATAGTGAATGTGTGCTCAGAATAAAATGGCGTATGTGCCCAAACATATTGACGCCTTTTTATGAATTAAAATTGTTATTAATTGAAAAACTGTCTTTACAGAATTTAGATACTAGTATTTTCTACAATTTAAAACAACATCCTTTCAATAACTCATAGTAGTTACGCCGTAAAGTCCAAAAAATAAAAAACATAGACTGAACTTTGCATTTTTTTTGTATCGAGAAAATTTAATTGAATCGTGTTTTCAACTTTGTGAGAATTTAGATCATATAGTTAATAACTGTATTCCAAGTTGTAAGATCTGTAGTCCAGTCATGTACGACAGAAAGTAAAATATAAAAACCGTATAAGTACTGACTTAGCCCCTTAACTGTAGCTTCTTTTTTCATTTGAAATGTTGCGGCAATAGTTTTCCATTTTGACATGTTCAATTACTCGTTAGGAAAGCGTTAACGAGCATCGGAAAAATATTATAAAGACACGAGCAACCTTTCAAATGTAAACACTAGTAACTGAATAAAGTCCAATTTCCTGAAATGAAAATACAAAATAAAGATAACAAAGAGCAAAACCTCCCGCGAATAGTATGCACTGAGATAAAGGTAGGTGTACAATGGGGATGGCAACTCAAAGCTAATCGTAGATGGCGCTGCGATAGTTGGTCCCTACGTCAGATTACTGTCTACCTTGTACAAAAAACAAACAAGATTTATTGTTATAAAAATTGAGTATAAATACAAAACAAATATGGAAAATTATTCGTCAATGCAAGTGCTTATACCAACAGAGGAACTAAGACGCCGCGGTGCATCTACAAGAGGAAAAAAAGTGATTTAATTGAGTGGTTATACATTTGATTTTACCGTATTAAATCCACAATTACTTGTATTTGAGGTTTAAATTTTTGAGTTTAAGTATGTTTTACCTGTCTTCTCCTCTACCAAGCATATAATGCCCCTTCTGACTTTCTATTTTGATAAAATATCGTAATGTTTTAATTCAGTAATTTTAACAATTTTTTCTATTTAGATTAGAGAAATATCACAATATATTTAATTTCTTAATACCACAACTATCACAAAACTCGTTCCAGGTGATAATTCTTTCACCAAATGAACCATTTCATGATTTATAGAGCGATGCAATACTGGTACTTAACCTCCAATAGAAAAGTAGATATTATTTTGAAAGGTGTATTCGATTGTTTAGTTATGGTATAATCATAGAATTTCACTAATAAACTCAACTAACGGCCTGTCCCGGCTTCGCAAGGGTGGATATTTGTTTATTGTATAGCTTTTCCTTAGTGATAATAAAATTTTTGTTCTCACAGCAGTCACAGCAGCTACCCATTATTTCTTGATAGTGTGAATTGTCGGAAATTTGAATGTTCCATCATTTTTACAGCTTATTCCACAACATCTAGTCATTATACATTAATTAATTGCTTTTTTTCCGAAAATTCCTTTGATTTGACAGTTCTTTTGGGACCATCTTGTCACTTTGACACTTGCCTTCCCCATTACATAGTAGGATGCTATCAGTGCTCTCTTTATCAGAAGCGGGCAGTGCGAGGCCGACTACGGCATGGGACACACGCGCGGGTGGCGCGTCCCTAACATCGGTGACGGTTTACGTAAACGCGATCGCGAGTTGAAAGTTTTGTTTTATGTGGTAAGTATTTTTTGTTTTTCTTGATATTATTTTTGTACACACACAGAAAGGGAATACAAAGATTAGTTGTCAGTGAGAATTTAGCGGCTAATGAAAAACTTATACTTTAAACTTAATGAATTCCTTGCAATACTTCATGAAAATTAATTCGTTCATACGTATTTGTTTTTCATTTCAAATACGTGCTCTCAATAATTGACAGTTAACCAAATTAATTAATAAAGGAGTTCTTATTTTTGACTGCGATAAAATTACAGCAATACCTGATATTTGATTTAAACGTTTGCATTCCAGTGTTCAACATACAAGGATAAATTAAAATGATCGAGGCACTGCTCGCACTTTGGACTGATTTATTAAATTCGTATCAAGCCTATCAAAAATGCATCCATTCATGTTCATCAGTTCAAAAATATCCTCCTGAATTAATTTGCGTGTTTTAGACTAGCTACTCGTACATTCTTAAAGTAAAGAAATTGGAACGAGATTATAATATTATGTTAATAATTATTTGCTTTGTTTTTCCGATGTTTTTACACCGTTGCACGCACTATGATTAATTACATATTTATTTATTTACTTTCGTAAATAAATATGGCAAATATCCTGGTATAAGTTCTAGTAAAAATGTATTTTTCAAAATAAATGAATTTGTATTTCAGTGAAAACTTATCTCTATAAAGAAGTAGGTTAAAAATTTTCAAAACCCACGAAAAACAGAAGCGTTTAACCTAATGTAACCTCGTCATGGAAATAATTTATAAAATTTTCCGTTTAATAAATTTCGATTAGGAGAACAATCAAGCAGAGATTCTCTTAACCAAACAATAACAAGGGCCTTTTGTTTTGAAGCATTTACGAAGCACAAAATTGATGACGATTTAATGTTTTAGCCATTAAGAGTAAATATAATAATTTGCTGTACTTAAGGTTTTGCTGACGTGTGAAGCTTTTAAGCTTCTCTTTGGGGTGAAAAGCGCAAGTTTTTTTTTGCATATACCAAACTTACTGCTTATTTTTTAAGAAAAAAATTGTCAAACCTCCTTAGTAGCGAGGCTATTTAAAAAAATATATAATTTTTTAATAGTAAGTAGAAAAAATTGACTGGCGCTCGTATTCTCGGAGAAATTATTTTAATTTTAAGATTTTCTAAAAAAAAAGTAAAACGCAAAGTCTGCTACTTATGCTAAATTAATTAAGTAATCCTAATGCGACGCAAAGTTTGTATTAGGCTAAAGAAGGTTTAATTAAACTTTGAAATCTGTATTTTTGCCTGCAGATGCCAATATTACAGAGAGCACTCTTAAATTATAAAGAGCTTAAACAAAATTAAAAAGAAATCTTTTATCTAACCTATTTGCACTGAACAATTTTCAAATTGTATTTTGTGGTTTGATGAAATTTTAAATGCGAGTATAGTTTTAATTAAAACAAGCAATTAGTTTTTATTTTATGGAATCTGAAACTCATTTTAAAACTCTATGTATCGTAGCTTCAACGCGTAAACAGGGGATTACAACGCTCAAACCCTAAAAATACGCTCGGTAAAATGAAGTTTGTAGACGAATCCGTTAATGCATTTACTATAAAAAAATTGTAAAAGTAAACTAAAGACTATGGGAATAACTTTGTGTTGTTTAATTTTTTTATAAACTTGTCCAAATTTTGCCAAAAAAATTGAGAAAATAGGTCTTTTTAAAACTAAACATTAAATTGTCTACATAACGGCTGGGTCATTTTACATGATATTTATGCTAAAAGAAAGAGAAAACCCTGTTAACCAATTCGTGTTGTTTATTTTCACGTATTTATTTTTATATTTTTTAATAATCAACAGAAACACGAATCTTTACAAAACTCCCCACCAAGCACCCCCGCTATGCCCGTGACGCTCGCTCGGGATTCGTCTTGTTAGTGTCTTGACGACTCTCACGACGAGTGGACTGTACGTCCGTTTTTTTTTTTCAAATTATATTTTAAGTTCATTATTCTTGAATGAAATCATAGTTTTAATGTAAGGAAAATATTTTGTCCATTTAGTAAACATTGTAATTAAGTTTGTAAGCGTAATATAACCCAGTTTTAATTACATTTTATTTTTAAAATAGTCATAGACTATGCCTAAATATAAAATTAAAAGTCAAGTGAAGCGTGGCCGAGCTCTTCACGGTACATACTTGATTCGATAACAAAATACTATACCAAGTACTTACAGTAAGTTCGTACCTTGTTGATTTATTTCAACGATGTTTTTGTATTCATCTTTTTTTAAAGTCTTCGTTGCTTGCTTAGATAAAAAATTATTGTCTTGAGCTCTTTGATGGTGGAAAACCTCAATCATGACAATATGACACATGTAAACCAACATGTCTGTACTCATTTGAAAGAGCTCACGGAGACCTAGATGACTGTGAGGAACTGACTTACCTGATGGTGGACTCCGAAGGTAGGCAGACCTCAATCATGACACACGTAAACCAACATGTGTCTGTACTCATTTGAAAGAGCTCACGGAGACCTAGATGACTGTGAGGAACTGACTTACCTGATGGTGGACTCCGAAGGTAGGCAGACCTCAATCATGACACACGTAAACCAACATGTCTGTACTCTTTTGAAAGAGCTCACGGAGACCTAGATGACTGTGAGGAACTGACTTACCTGATGGTAGACTCCGAAGGTAGGCAGACCTCAGTCATGACACACGTAAACCAACAATATGTCTGTACTCTTTTGAAAGAGCTCACGGAGACCTAGATGACTGTGAGGAACTGACTTACCTGATGGTGGACTCCGAAGGTAGGCAGACCTCAGTCATGACACACGTAAACCAACATGTCTGTACTCTTTTGAAAGAGCTCACGGAGACCTAGATGACTGTGAGGAACTGACTTACCTGATGGTGGACTCCGAAGGTAGGCAGACCTCAGTCATGACACACGTAAACCAACATGTCTGTACTCTTTTGAAAGAGCTCAAGGAGACCTAGATGACTGTGGGGAACTGACTTACCTGATGGTGGACTCCGAAGGTAGGCAGACCTCAGTCATGACACACGTAAACCAACATGTCTGTACTCTTTTGAAAGAGCTCACGGAGACCTAGATGACTGTGAGGAACTGACTTACCTGATGGTGGATTCCGAAGGAAGGCAGACCTCAGTCATGACACACGTAAACCAACATGTCTGTACTCTTTTGAAAGAGCTCACGGAGACCTAGATGACTGTGAGGAACTGACTTACCTGATGGTGGACTCCGAAGGTAGGCAGACCTCAATCATGACACACGTAAACCAACATGTCTGTACTCATTTGAAAGAGCTCATGGAGACCTAGATGACTGTGAGGGACTGACTTACCTGATGGTGGACTCCGAAGGTAGGCAGACCTCAGTCATGACACACGTAAACCAACACGTCTGTACTCATTTGAAAGAGCTCACGGAGACCTAGATGACTGTGAGGAACTGACTTACCTGATGGTGGACTCCGAAGGTAGGCAGACCTTAATCATGACACACGTAAACTCTGTACTCATTTGAAAGAGCTCAAGGAGACCTAGATGACTGTGGGGAACTGACTTACCTGATGGTGGACTCCGAAGGTAGGCAGACCTCAGTCATGACACACGTAAACCAACATGTCTGTACTCTTTTGAAAGAGCTCACGGAGACCTAGATGACTGTGAGGAACTGACTTACCTGATGGTAGACTCCGAAGGTAGGCAGACCTCGGTCATGACACACGTGAACCAACATGTCTGTACTCATTTGAAAGAGCTCACGGAGACCTAGATGACTGTGAGGAACTGACTTACCTGATGGTGGACTCCGAAGGTAGGCAGACCTCAATCATGACATGACACACGTAAACATCATCAAACCTACGGCAGGTATTCTGTAGTAGCGACCATGCTCAATTAGGCAAATGTTGAAAACTGGTGTCTCCTGACTCATTCCATGATTGAGAACCGTTGGGCGCTGACCTAGTCATCATCAGACCTTCAGCAAGTATATTGTAGAAGCGACCGTGATCAATTGGGCAAAGGTTGAAAACTGGTGTCTCCTGACTCATTCCATGATTAAGAACCGTTTTGGCGCTGACCTGGTCATCATCAGACCTTCAGCAAGTATATTGTAGAAGCGACCGTGATCAATTGGGCAAAGGTTGAAAACTGGTGTCTCCTGACTCATTCCATTATTGAAAACCGTTGGGCGCTGACCTGGTCATCATCAGACCTTCAGCAGGTATCCTCACCTCAGTTTGTTGCGTTTACAAATTATAAGTATTCATATCAAACAAAAGAAATACGTATGTAAGTGTGGGCACAAATAACTTTGTACATCTGAAAAAGTACTTATTGCCTCTCAGAGACCGAATAAATTAGGCAAATACTGTACAATATTGCGTCGCATCTGTAATCTTGAATAATCATCAGTAAATTTTGTTGTAGTATGCTGCCGTCATTAGGAAAAAAGACGTATCTACACTTTTTGTCAAAATTGAGTTACATACATATTCTGAATCAGTAAAAAAAATGCCATAGCCCAGTATTTTTATATTTCCCATAAGTTAAAGGGAACCCTGTAAATCCAACTGTTAAAAAGAACGCATCTGCGATATGACTGGAATATTACTAAACAGAAAAGACGTTTTTAGCGTACACTAAGTTGAAAAAACGCATTTTAGTAGAAGCGTCTTATTTATTTACAAAATATTTAACAATTCAGAACATGAAAAGACACTTCTGGCAGTAATGCCTTTTCTACTTAGTTTTGCTAGTTATGCGGGTGAAGTGGGGCTCGCAGTTGGAATACTGCATTTCAGATGCGTCCAGGAAGTAAGCGAAAATAAGTATTACAGGTTCAAATTGAACTGATTATTAGTTTCCATAACGACAAAATATACCAACAATCTTTCGTCATTTTGAAAAATAAAATTTTGAAATTTTGTATGAAATGCTACACGGTGTACAAGATTTAGCTAAACGCGTTTTTCTCGAATCTGTATTTGCGTTGAGTATTAACTATCACAGTGAGGAAAAGATCTTCAGATAAAACAACATAAAATATGATGAGATGTATGTCTCTATCAGAGTTGGTGACTTAGTTTTTTATTTCATTGAGTTTTGTGGCAACGACTTTGTGGCTAAAATAAAAATTATGTTAAACTTTAAAAAAAAATGTTTTTAGAAGATTTTTAAGATTTATGTTAAAAGCGGTTTGATATTGCTCACTAAATTAGTTGAACATTATTTAGTTCAGTGATTGAGTGGGACACTGGAAGTCATGTTGAAGTCCAGGCACTTTAGCACCGAATTATCTCTGTTAATGGGACAAAGTAAACCTGGACATCTCTGACAATTACTCTTTCGATTTTAATGTCCCAATGACGTGTCTAATTAAGACAGTGGGTTTATATTACTTCTTTTACTGAGACTATTATTATCTTTAAAGTACAAATAATTTTGCTTAATTGTTATCTTTAAATTCTGTAAACTAAACAGGACTTTAATTGAGATAACGGATTCACAGCACAAAAAAACTGTACCACACAGTGATTTCTGGTCCACCCGCAAATGTACCTATGGTTTTTTTTTTATAAACTCTCCTGTATACATTTTTGGACTCGGTGATATGATATAAATGTTTAAAATATTTAAAACATACGTAATTATATTTAGCGCACCCATAATAATATCTATGAATTGAACTCTCCGTAAATGAGACAGATATTTATGTATACGGGGGGTATTACAACGTCTTAAAACCAGGCTTATTCCGGCGAGTGAAAGTGACAGAGCTATACAAGTCGTCTAGCGCCATCTCGTTCACTCACTGTAACAAGCCTGGTTTTAAGACGTAATACCCCCATGGACGTCCGAGACACTGGGTGGGTGGAATACCTTTTTAGTGAGACAATTTCACCGTTTATTTCAGGTCCCTGTTATCTATGTTTCACGGTATTACTAAGTTGAAAAGACGCATATGGCCAGAAGCGTCTTTTCATTGCAGTATTGCGTATTTTCTTGCATTTTTTTTACTAAAAAGAAAAGGAAAAATTGATTTATTTAATAAATGATATAATTTTTATTAAGTCTACATATCATATCCGATAGATCAAGCTCTAATACACCCTTTTGTACCAAAAAATAGTGATTTAGTTTATTCGCTTACACACAGCGAATTTTTTAATTTTTGTAACACGTTTTATTTTTTTTCTCCGTTTCTCATTTTATGTAGATGCGTCCTATTTGATTATGGCGGCAGTATGGTTCTCTGTCAGTAGAGGGCGCTTTATTTATAAACAATGTTACAAATGCCAGATCTTCAAGGTTATCGAGCAATGTAATCCCCTTAAGGTACCTACAATTAGAAGATCTATTGTTATTTTATAGGTAAGCCATATTAAACCCTGCCGGGGTCGCGGGATTATTTCCTTACCGTGACCCCGGAACATAACAGGCTACTGAAGGATACCGTGGATTTTAGTCAGTAGAAGTCTGACAGTCCCTCCCGCCCTGCCCGGGGTGGGAGGACTCATTCGATGATTTTACCACGCTAAAAAAAAAAAAGCCATATAAAACAGGGTAGGGTAATATTACAGTCAACTTTTCTATATAACAAAAGGTGCCAATATAAACCCTTACATTTTGCTCATAAAGTATGAAATCAACTTTTCATACACAAGGAAGGTTGTAATGAAAACCGCACTTCCAGCGTTCGCTGGTACCTATTTTTTTCATGATGTTAGACGGGGTTGTAAAATGTGGAGAATTCCTGGCCGCATTCCGGAAGGTCCAACAGTGTTTCACACAGAACACAGAAGAAATGGAGTACTTAGGAACTCATTTCATTGTGAATACAATGAAATCACAAACATGTGTTTAACGCCCTCGCGCTGACATATTGTGAGGAGTACTGTAACAGAGTGGGTATTTTACCTCTTCTGTTACCTCAACCTCTTTCCTTTTAGATCTATTTTTCTAAATTCGAATATTCATATTTCGAATTTATTCTGTCATTGCATCATTTTTCAATTATTTTTTAGTCAGTACAATTTTACCAAGCCTTGCAGCTGCACCGTGCTTCTATATCCCCTTGACCGTACAACCAAATTTATCAACAAAATAAACCAACGAAAAATTTAATTTCATGTTTAAAGTAAACTCAGTTATCTGCTTCCTAAAACTGTTGTAAACTTATTGTAATAATAATTGGAATATTATCTACCCTGATAAAGGTTAGTTTGTAAACTTATTTAGATTTTAAATGGTTACCTCTATAGGTCTTCAGTACCATTCCATGTTAATCTTCTTATATATAAAATTTCCGTGTCACAATGTTAGTTACGGTACTCCTCCGAAACGGCTCTACCGATTTTTACCAAATTTTATATACGTATTCAGTAGGTCTGAGAATCGGCTACTATCTATTTTTTTTTTAATTTATATGGCAAAACAACGTTTGCGGGGTCAGCTAGTAATTTGTATTATTTGTAACTTTGGAGTAAAATAAACGGATACGAAACCTTTGTAGTGACTACTTATTTTAGTCTCAAACCTCGTCCCTCTTTATCTATTGCGGCAGCGTCCATTGGGACGGGACGACGGCCACAGTACTTTCCCGAATATAAAATATTATAGCGTAACTAATAGCTCCTTTTGGTAAACTGTATTTTTTATTAAAGATGAATATTGATCACTGTAAGCAAAGGGCGAATAAACTAACAATGGGTTCATTGTGTAAAAGGATGTGCTCAATTACACTTGGTCGTTAGTTGGTTGCATTAAATAACTTTTATCGAATTTAGAGACCCGATGCATATATTTCACTGCGAGTACCTAATTTCAATGACGCCGAATCATGAACCATACAAGATTATCCGAATACGGGCGTACTTGACCCTGTTCCCTGTAAACTTGATTGTTCGTCTGAATTCCAGCGGCAATTGTATTCGGGCAAATGACAAAGTGCCCCATAAAGTGATGCACGAGTGAAACCTGTGACCCCCACTTAGATTTACTTCTATCTTACATTCATCGATTACAATTGAAAAATACCATTCCATTAATTGTTCACTCTGTGTCTTTTCCGGAATAGTTCAAACCACAAGTGAGAGAGGGTCGCTAGTCAACAACTGCTACATTTCCGATACAAATGTAATCCATTTTCCTATCACGTCACTTTTGATGGATAATTTCCGGAGTTATATGTATGTAGAAATAATATGTTTGCGGCCACTTAGTATGCGCAGATATAGTATTGTATATTTACGGGTTGTTATTTAACTTTACTTTAATGTATTATTTGTAAAAAGGTCTTTACCTTGTCGCGTTACTTTCTACTGGTTTACGAGATACATAAGTACAGAATATTTTAAAGGGTTCGTAAAGATGTCACCTTCACATTTTTATTTTACACTCCGAATGAATGAACGCATTAGAAGGGTAAACGAGGGATGTGATGATTTTTACAACTGACAATAAAATATACTTTTTATGTGCAAACATTTATAGAGAGAGTTTAAAATGTTAGAATGTTAGCACCATTTGACTTGAACGCTTGAACGAATGTTAAGCGCTGTATGTTGACATTAGGTCCCGTCCCGGTGTTAAATTTACAATCGTGGTGCCTCCGATTAAACGTTTGATTTTTTTGTAAACTCCGCGAGTTATAGGAATCCCGACCACTGTTGTGCAAAATAGAACAGTAACATTCTAGATCCGTTGGAAAAATAAATCCTTTGTGGTGAAAAAAGTTTCACAAAATTCGCGGATGCGAACGGTACTACGAGTACTAGGTATCGGTGAAAAGTTCGGTCTATTTCCGCTTCGTTTCTAATAGTGTTGCGCTACAAAAAGTTATGAGCACAATAAAATGTTAACACCGTGCCACAGAATTACTGCTAAGTGTTAAGACTGACAACTTAAATGAGTACACAGTTTACACTGAACTTCCCAGTTCCAAAAACCAGGACATTCCCAGGAATGACTGTAACTTTCATTTGCACTGGGAAAATTATTCTAGATAAGTACTTTTTCTAGTCACCTACTTAGTGGAAACCTACGTGCTACATACATAGATATTCAAACAATCCATCCGCACTAATGTTTTATAGCTAAACAACATGTTTGTTTGGTTAAACGCGTTAATCTCAGGAATTTCTCGTCTGAATTGAAAAAATCATTTTGTGTTGGATAGTCCATTTATCAACGAAGGCTATAAAACATCACGCGACAGAAAATAGGAGACAAGCAGCTGGGTCACCACGGAGAACATCTAGTTCACCGTAAGCGGATGTTTAGTCATATTTTTTAAAGATTATTAATTTATACTAAGCACATAGCATCCCTCATCCCTCGTCTCTTTTTCAAAGGTGAACCTTTGTATGTAGATCCTGTGTAGAAATGTTGGTTAGTTACATGTAGATTCTATTTTAAACTAAAATCATAATTAATAAATTCTGTTTATTTTGATATTATTATAAGGGTCAATTCACACGTACCACAATCACACCACAGCCACAACCACACCACAACGACGCGATGTGGTCGGGCGTATATTTTGTATTGAAAATGAATATTACAATTTACACGTACCACATTTTGCCGTTGTTATCGACCACCTGTGTAATACGACCACATCTCAACCACATCGCGACGGCAACGCCACCACCGGCAGCGGCACCGCGGCCACATCGCCACGACATGACGTCATCAACAGCGCGCGCCTGGTTGGCGCCTGCGCTTTTCATTCTGCGTTGTACTGAGTTGCACATGACCACGTGGTTACCACGTCGCAACCACGTCGCAATGACAGCGACAACGCAACCACATCGACATTTTGTCGGTACCACAACGCAACTACAAAAAGCCGCTGCGACACTATTCACACGTAACCACAGCTTGGCCGCATTTTGTCGCTGCGACGTGGTGTGGTTGTGGTACGTGTGAAGACACGCTAAAGCTATTGTCAAACAGAGAGGCGTGCCGAAAGCGAAGCGAATCGTTTTCATTTGTAATGTATGGAATTGTTTGAATCCAGTCACATAGAAACGCGAAAGCGATGCGATAGCGTTAGCGATCCGAAGGCGTTGGCGATATTACAACTCGGCGAGGCGTGGCGAAGGCGTTTGCGAAGCGTTGCCGAACTATTAGTAATGGCTGGCTTTGTATGCACGACGTCAAACATAGAGCGATTCCGAAGCGAAGCGTTAGCGAGGCGTTTCCGAGGCGAATCCGAGACTTGACAGTGCCACAGTGACACTGTCATGCCTATTTAAAAACTAATATTATTTACAAATTAGCTGTTCTGTATTGTGAGAAATGTGGAATAATCGAGGACGTGCATCAAATCTTGACCGAGGATGAGTGGAGCGAACGCTTCTGGTGAAACCTGTTTGGTCATCACGCTGGATATTGACGACAAGCTCAGGATGCGCACGGAATTTACTTTCACTGGTGCTGTGTAAAGCTACTGCGTAGAGAAGAACAACATAGCCCGGGAGTGATGCTGAGGGAGCTGTGTGGTGGAGGCGGCACGCGCCACAGCTTGCTGTGTCCGGTGGTCAGGCCCAACATACTGACCAAAACACCTCTCACTAGAACAATCCGTGTAATGAACGAAGATCATGAGCGGTTGTATTTTCATGCGGCTTGAGTGAATAACGCGAACAAGTTCTTTAAAATGAAGTTATTTATGTAAGAAATCTATAAAAACATTTTGTTGTTGTAATTATTTTGTATTTTTATGTTGTTATGTGACACATAACTACTGGTCTGGTACAGCAGCAGGCAACAGTGCTGCGCAATAATAACACCTTTACAGAATATAATATAAATTATGAGGATCAGTACCTAGTACCGCGGTATTCGTTTGCTAACCATTTAAAAAAAAAAACTAACGTACGTAATAGGGGCACCATGTAAAAACCAAACAATATAATTATTATTCAATTATTTTATTGTGATAATATGATCTATAACAACAACTTCAAAAATCGTGCTCTTTAACATTTTGTTGATGGTGTAACACATTACCATACAGAAAACATAATCATTACATTTTTTTTACAGAATAAGCACGAATGAACAGTATTTTGGTATTTTCAATCACATGATTATGATGATAGCATTATTGTTTCCAAAATAGGCCTGAAATTGATAAATTTATTACATTGAAATCATGCTTCAGCAGTCAATTGATTAATTCAAAGACAATGTGATACAAAGTCTTGGCATTCAAAATATTATCATTTTAATCCTCCTTTTGATGTGGTACTGTTCTCATCTTCAACAAAACGGCGGCTGGGCCAATGCAAATTAAAGATACTTTTGGTAACTCCTCAATAAAAATATTACTTAGGTATTGTTTTCCTTAAGTAAACCAATCCAGTTTTCGAATAATCCGTTAACCGTATCTTGAGAAATGTTAAAGTCACAAATGTAAATTCATGTTGTGTTTATTCAACACTCAGATCCGAGAAAAAGTTAAGGTTAATGAATATTATTTACAAAACTAAATTGCATAACGGATACTTGGCAATTTGGAGAACTAAGTATGTGCACACACACAACAGCTGCACATTTTCTTGTTGCATATTATTAGATCATTACTTTACGCAGTCTATGAGCAAACAATCACGGAAAAACGTGAAATCAAAAAATAAATACACAATCAGTATCAATAGACGTCAATCTGTGACAAGTTTACGGTATCACTCTTTTTTTAAATATTTTTTTGTCATGACTTCAAGGCCTTTATGCCAAAGGGTGTGGCACAATGATATTAAACAGACTACATAGAAATACTACGTATGTCAAAACCGCATGTTTACTTTTATAGGAGATGAGTCCTCACATTCAGGGCAGGGCAGGAGAGACTGTCAGACTTGTACTGACCAAAATCTACGATCTCCTTTAATAGCCTTTACCTTCCGGGGTCACGGTAGCTCGTAAGTCCCGCGACCCCGGCAGGCTTTGGCCCTCTAAGGCCAAGTCTAGAGAGCCAAAGCCTGCCGGGGTCGCAGCCCGTCATTATGCTGACACTTTGAGCCGCTCGCAAAGGGAAATGCCCACGGTCCATAGTGCCCCAGGCCCAGAACGGACATCAAATATTAGTCTAAAAATGCAGTGTTATAGAATCTTAATAATATAGGATATCTGAAAAGTACATTTAAAGTGAGGCCACTATTTTAGAAATGTTAAAAAAAGCAAATGTTTTGGGGTTAATTTTCTATGTGCAAAAGTGTGGGACTGTGAGATACAAGAAGTTTTCTTTTTTTAATACTGGTTTATTGATAATGATAGTAGAGGAGAGTTTCTAATATACTTTTGTCTAATTATTATAGGCAGTAGGGTATAAAAATCAATCAATCAATGAATCCATTTAATAATGACATTTCTAATGAGACTTCTCTATCTATCTGTATCTGTTCTTAATAAGTGACTTCTTTTCTTATCCGTCTAACAGAACATCCACAATTAGTGCAGCTGCCTTGACGTACATATCCTTCCAAGTGTTGTTGCAGAACAAGGCTTAAGTTACTACCAACCAGCGGTTGTGGCAAACAAGATTGTCTCTTGATACCTGAAATAATATTATTATCCGTAAATAATTGGATGATGGCGTAGGCAATAGCAAAATCATTTTATGATTAGTTTATTTACCTGCCGTGGTACAACCAACTGCTGTATGTATGATTTTTTTATTCAGGTTTTAACGTACCTATGATTTTGAAATTCGGTTAGGTTAAAACCACAATTCACACAATGTTTTTCAGTCACTGTAGTACACTGTATACCTCGTTTTTTAATCTCGTAGACTGAATTGACAGGTGCAAATGGCGAACTGACACGAATTTCAATAGAATTTATGTCAGTTTTGACATTATCATTTGTCAATTTGGTCTACGAGATTAAAAAACGAGGTATAGTCGTTATAAATCGGTATCCAAAATCCGAAACAAGTCCATATAAAGCCAGGTCGCAGTAAAAGAAATTGAAGAAAAATCAAAATACATTCACATTGAGCGCAACATGACAGTGTCAGTCAGTGTAAGTGTCAGAATTAAAATAAGTGTTGTCACTATCACAAAAAAATAAAAACTATGAACCGATTTATCGATTCCTTTTTAAATGAATGATTTTTTATTATTATTTAAATTCTTTTTTTACGAGCACACATTACTTTGTATATTCATGTTTTATTGTAGTTCTTTTTTATTACAATACAAGCAAAGCCAAATGGGTATGCCGGTGAGGTTATTGTATTTTTGTATAATCGATTCTAATCGATTAATTAATGAAAATACTTGACATGTGATTAGATGCTGGCAATATTTTACCAGCGTTGAAATCAAGAAAACTTCCGTTTTTTTCAATTGGGTTACTTTTTTTAACGAATTATTGTAGATTGTAGTGGCGGTTCTTTGAAAACACATAAATACCTATTTTTTTATGGCAAAATTAATGCATATAGTATTTTTTCTCTAGTGTACTGTTCACTGTGGGCCTGATTTGGGCAATGGCCTTTATGAAGTTTTATGTCATGGGTATCGTTTTCATGGTTTTCGAGGGTGTTGAAGCCGATAGTGCTGTCAAAGTGTAAATCCAAGATGCCGGTTGCAAAAAATATCAAGTTTTCTGTCATGGGTGTCGTTTTCATGGTTTTCGAGGGTGTTGTAGCCGATGGTGTTGCCAAAATGTAAATCCAAGATGCCGGTTGCAAAAAATATCAAGTTTTATGTCATGGGTGTCGTTTTCATGGTTTTCGATGGTGTTGTAGCCGATGGTGTTGTCAAAATGTATATCCAAGATGGCGGCTGCAAAAATTATCAAGTTTTATGCCATGGGTGTCGTTTTCATGGTTTTCGAGGGCGTTGAAGCCGATAGTGCTGTCAAAGTGTAAATCCAAGATGTCGGTTGCAAAAAAATATCAAGTTTTATGTCATGGGTGTCGTTTTCATGGTTTTCGATAGTGTTATAGCCGATAGTGTTGTCAAAATGTAAATGAAATGTGACTCACGCCTAAACTTGTAAAAGGTTACGCCACATTAACAAAGCTCACAAGTTGTTGTGTATTAATATTAAACTGTTCCGAGTTATAAATCTTTAACTGGTATTAACCGAAGTCATGAGATTACCTATTATTTGTAAACTGTTATTTTAATTCGATTGTTTGATCACTACAGAACACAGATGTTTTACAGTTCAGTTTCAAAAACTTTAAGAGTGACAACCCTTATGCTGCAGAGGAGCGTAGGTAATTATTTCTACAGCTAGGCCTAGTTTCCTTAAAGTCCATATTTGAACTCGTATAAGTGCGGGAGAATGATATAGAAACTTCTTACTCATTTCGTCTATGAATGTATTACTCTTAATTTTGTTTGTCATTAGTGCTGTCACTAATAAGTCTAAAATATTTTGTAAATTTTAAGCATAACAAAACTTTTTATTTATGAAAGGTTTTATCAGTTAAATCCCTAACCAATCGTGAGGTGCGAACGGTGAGAGTCGTCGTGTCACGTCGAAAAACACATCGTAGATCCAGCTATGTGCTTTCTTATTGAGAATAGCAAAGCTAGGCAAAGGTGACTGAGGCAAAGCCTACGATGGAGCGAGCTTACCTAGAAAAAGCCTGTTCACTCTAACTTTGAAGAGATAGGAATATGGATGACAAATTCAGTAAACACTTTGTTATGCCTCTCCAAGCTGCATAGAAGCTTCGCTCTAATCAGTATCAGTATTTGTGTTGAAGATGAGGACATGGAATAAGACGATCACGAGAGTCTTATCTCTGGTAAAAGTACCCTAGTCGAACGGAGGGTTTAATGGAGGAAGATGATTTATTGCAAGTCTTTGCCACATGATACCTTAGAATTATTAATCAATTGATTCTTGGAAAATGACCTATTTGGAAACAACGCGATTGTCATAATATTTATCTATTTAACATTTAAAACTATTCAGTTCAATACTTCAAGAGACATAATTATTGCCAAAAAATAGTAGGTAGGTATGGTAATGTTTTAGTCATTAACAAAATATTACTGTATGGGCAGGATTCCTCGATATTGTTGATAAAGATGATTAAATAAACAATTTTAAAAATGTTGTTTTTATTTTTACATAGTACACCTATTAAGTATTTTTATATTAGAGGGTTGCAAAAGGGCCACTACCAGCCAGCGCCGACTTACCAACGGGTTTAGAACCTAACGGCTCAGTTCATGACGATGGGAAGAGACCAGACGACATGACGTTGGGATATTGGAAGGCGGGTGGGCCTTTGGTGTGTGGCGGTATTTGTGTCGACACCGTCGCATTTGCTGTGGTTGCTGGGACCCTCAAAAAGCGTAAAATATATTTACAGCATTTATACCACTTCAACTGCATTTTTGACAGTGGTAACCAGCGATGACATCAGCTGGCGTTTTAGTGGACCAGGCAAAAGCCAGCCGATGCCAATTAGGTAATATTGTAGGTTGATTTGCTGACGTCTGTACCACGCGAAGAAAACTTGAAAAAACTGAGTCGATTTCATCGATTAGCGCACCTTATCTAATAAAAAGAATTCAACCAGTTTTCTCTATGAAATTTCTCAATAAATTATCAATGTTTTACAAGAAACAAATCGAAGAAAAAGAAAAATCTGGCAACACAAACAATGTGCACGCTTCGGTCTCGCTTTCCCGTATTTGCTCTGTTTGACGTCGTTCATATAAAGCCAGCTAATACAACTGTCACGCCTCGCTTCGCGGGCACGCCTTTCTGTTTGACGTGGTCTCTGACGACTTCAGTTTCGGCGCGATATCGCTTCATATTTCCATACATGACGTAACAAAAACGCTCCGCTTCGCCTTCGGATCGCTATATATTCGGTACTGGCTTCATACAAAACGTCGGTTCGCTGCACCCAGTTTGACGTCTCCTTTCGCTTCACATTCGCCTCGGAATCGGATCGGAATCGGATCGCCTCGCTTTCGCCTGCCTGTTTGACAAAGGCTTAAGTGTGTTCTCAACTACCCACATAATTTAATATTTAAATCTCTACTTACGTGGGGGACTCGTACATAAGCCTTCTGGCAGGACCTTTAGTCTTTGCGTAGGATCGATAGGTGCCCGTGGGAAGAAACAGTGATTTACCATAGTTTGATACTTTTGAAAGAACAAGAAGATCAATAGCTGTCTATTGATTTTTTTACAAAATAAAACCGTTTACCAGCAACGAATTTTGGAGAGAATTCTGCTTAAGCTAGGCCTTTAACAATAATAAATGCTTTCTAATTGCATTAAAATACCTAAGTTTCTACTCAATTAACACTTAATAAACTTGAGCTTGATAAACGAATAGCGGCTAACGGGTAAAAATAACAGCAATAGGTTTACCTACCAGTTAAAATATGAAGGTGTCATAAATATGTAATTAAGGAATAAAACTAATAGGCGAGGAGCCACCAATCCTGAAAGCTCCGTGATCACGGATTCTAATATTTTTAATAAAAAATATAAGTTAACGTTTAGACGAACAAGATTTGCTTGGTCGGCGTGGATTTGATTGGCCGGAAATATTTTAATTAAATTTTTTTATTATTAAATTTCCATAATTTTTTTCCGTCATCACGGATTTTGATTAATCTTATATAGAATTGTGTGAAATATTCTGTTCAACAAGAAAAAATCCGGCCGACCAATGATTTTTAGCCGGAAAGGTCACGCATACCTATTTGAATGGTGTGATAAGGGGTAAAATTTATCCATTATCACGGAAACCTTTTATTTATTTTTTAATTCACGCGTTTTAATGTCACATTTATGATTATCTTGGTATGCGTGCTTACAAACTGCCGAAAGTATCGCGCATACCAAATTTTATTGTGTGAGTGAGGATCATACTATTATAGATTTCACTTACTTGATGACATTTCTTTTAGTCTTTCTTCTACCGCTGGTCCCTTCTTCAAGTTTTTAACTATTTATTATACTAATTAATATGGAAAAGAGGAAATACAGGAAAATTTTTATTTGGGTTGATTATATAAGAAATGAAGGTTGATACAAAAAATATGTTCAATTCAAGTTTATTAATTAATAATCATCTACATCATTATCATCAAAATTATCATTTCTCTCTTCTTCTGATTCTTCGTTTTCTTCCTCATTCTGTTGGCAACTTAATATTTCCTCAACCTTTAACGGTGCTGATGGGCCAATGTACCGCAATGGTTCGAGTTTACTGGATTCATTTCATTTCCGGAAACTCAGCACGTTATTACATTTTTTAAAAGCGTCTTCCCTTCCGGAAAACGGAGTAATTTTCTCTTTAGTTGATGTATTACAAATAAAACACTTCATATTGAAATTGTTATGATGAAACGCTGAGATTGGATCTAGTGCTTTAAATGTTCTTCTCTAACGCAACAGTACACTGAATCAATCGTCACTATATCACTAAAACCGACACAATATCACCAAAAAATCAATATCTGTTTAAAATATCAAAAGATGTACAAATATTAGACGGTTTGACAATTTTAAATCCAAATAAAATGTTTTTTTTTTTAAATATTCAACAGTGAATTTTGTTAAATTAATAAATATATTTAGAATGCTGATGCGTAGTAAGCTATACAAAATAACGATACTTTTGACAGCTAGGAAAACAGCAGACTAAAATATCGGAATGATCTGAACCCCCAAAATGCTGTAGGACATCGTAGGTATGCTGTGACCTTTTCGGAGTAAGAGAGAAAGACCTATGGAACTTCAACATAAATCCGATCTTACTCTTATCTCACTTACTCTTGGAGCCGTCTTATGGACTTCAAAGAAATCGGAGTAAGAGAGTTAACACTATGCAGCCCTGTCATAAAACAACCTCACTTTACGGTATTGTGTATCTTTGAGGCAGGTAAATGTTAAATTCGTAGGGAATAGAAAGAGACGAACTCATGCAAGGTTTCAACTTGAACCAAAAATCTGTCTCACTCACTCTTTACAGAAATATAGAAACCGTTAAAAAGCGGAGAGTTAAAATTTGGTATGCGCGATACTTTCGGCAGTTTGTAAGCACGCATACCAAGATAATCATAAATGTGACATTAAAACGCGTGAATTAAAAAAAAAAAAAAGGATTCCGTGATAATGGATAAATTTTACCCCTTATCACACCATTCAAATAGGTATGCGTGACCTTTCCGGCTAAAAATCATTGGTCGGCCGGATTTTTTCTTGTTGAACAGAATATTTCACACAATTCTATATAAGATTAATCAAAATCCGTAATGACGGAAAAAAATTATGGAAATTTAATAATAAAAAAAATTAATTAAAATATTTCCGGCCAATCAAATCCACGCCGACCAAGCAAATCTTGTTCGTCTAAACGTTAACTTATATTTTTTATTAAAAATATTAGAATCCGTGATCACGGAGCTTTCAGGATTGGTGGCTCCTGGGCTATAAGTAGCTTTGCGCCGACTCCCAGTGGCGCCATCTATCATATTTAGCCAAGTTATTTACAGAACACAAATTGTATGGAGATGTTCAATGTTAACTTTTTGAACCGTTTTGTATTGTTATATGAAATGTTTTTGGCAAGTTAAATTGAGGGTCGCTGAAAATTTTAGAACACAATATCTGTTGAAAAAGGTAAAGTGGACATATTTTGTTTATTTACCATTTGTATTATAGTCTAGGATCCCTTGTTTTCCTTAATGATTTTTGAATTACTCTAGTACCTATGTACTTCGAAAAGGGCCGCCACAAGTGTTATTAAAATTTTGAAAATTGGTTCAGTACTTTTCAGTACTCATCACCAACTTTCTATTCCGTTTTCAGACTATTCATCACTAACGTCGGGGTGCTTACCATGTATTATAAGTAAAAGGGTTTTCGAGTAGGTATAGCAGGTTTTTTTAACCCCCGACGCAAAAAGAGGGGTGTTATAAGTTTGACATGTTTGATGAAAATCGGTTGAGCCATTTAAAAATTGTGGGGCGTGAAAGTTGGGAAGATAACCGAACGTCTGCTCCCGCCCAGGGTGAGATAGGAGGGACTGACTCGTACTGACTAAAAGCCACGGTGATCCTTCAATAGCCCTTTACGTTTCAGGGTCACGGTTACCCGATGAGACAGTCCCGCGACCCCGACAGGCTTTGGCCCTCTAAGGGGACCCCATCAGATTGCTGACAGCTCATTGAGGCATGGTTCATGATCAGACGGTGAGTTGCCCTTTACTTGCCGTCCGCCCGCCCGCTCCTACGGTGGCCGGAAATCGCTTGGCGACGACTGTCCTCTCCCTCACGCGTCCCGCCTCCTGCTTTGCTAGCATGAATGCTTCGCAGAAGAAGGCGACCGCTTCCCACTCCGTCTCGCAGCATGGCCTCGACCAATGCCGGGCGCGAGATGTCGCTGCCTATCGCCGCCGTGAGGATTCGGCGGTGCTCTGCCCAAGCGGGCAGTCCTGCACCGTATGCTCCACCGTGTCGTCCGGGCGATCCTCGCAGTGGTGACAGTGACACCCAGGCGTTTCTTCCGTCCTCATCCGACACAGGTACCTCCCGAATTAAGACGCCTCTAGGAACCCCATAGACCTCAAAGATCATGTTAGTACCTGTATCTATAGTTAATATTAACAATAAAATTGTATAACAATAAACAAGATTTAGGGTATACGGAGGCTTTGTTGTTGTTTACTCCTTAGGGTCCCATACACAGTTATTGGTTTGTTTATATTAATAGAGTTCTAACCAACAATGTGAGCATTCAGCGATAAAAAACTCGTATGCAGCCCATTTTTGTGTAAGAGTTTGGTTTAACCTGACTAACTGTCGAATCAAAAAATCATAACCCTGTAACGTACGTAAAAGGGCTATTGAACACACTACCCAGGGCGGGAGGCCACGTTTGACGATTTTACCACCTAAAAAAAAAAAGGGTTTGGGTATAAAATATCAAGCTGAACATTTTTCTGCTTGGAACCAACATTGGAATAAGATAAATCAATTGATGCGTGGTCCAAATAAAATACCTACTCAACAATATGGATTAGCTAATTATAATCTATTGCCGTAATCTACTCCCTCTCACAGAGAGGAGGCCTGTGTCCCAGCAGTGGGAACATTATAGGCTGATGATGATGATGATGAATCTATTGCCGTACAAATGGTACCTTGAATTGGTAGACCAATCCGAAGAACTTCTTTAATTTTTAACGTTAGTATATAATTAAATAAATAAATAAATATTCCACAACTATCACACAACGCCATCTAGTCCCAAGCTAAGCAGAGCTTGTGTTATGGGTACTAGACAACTGATAAACATACTTATATATTTCTAAATACATACATATTATAGATAAATTAATCGCTTTATATAAGCAGTGGGACATGTGCCTAACAAAGCATTGTAATTAAAACTTTACAAGTAACTGTGTCTTCTGAGTATGTTCCCCTGATTCCGCCAACTTTTACTTAATTACTTACACTAGTCGGAATACTGAGTATTGACTTTACTGACTATTGATTGTCCGTGTTCTTTTATGTCCTCGTAAAATCCATTAGTAGATTTGTGTTATACTTGCTGATTTACAACCGCGATTTCATCTGCGTTTTTATTGTAGAAACATAATTAACTACGCCTGCTCTAAGCCGAAATTATCCCATGGGAACAAAAAAAAAATAAGCACCCTGAAGTACCTAGACGTTTTGTATGATATCACACATACCGTAACAGGGATATTAATTGTAGTTATATAGGGTGACTGGTAATTAGTGTACGATACTTAAACACGTTTTCTGAAAACCTGAAAACGCGAAAAAAAATCAGCTGTTCAGTACATTTATGTTTGCTTAATGTACTGAACAGCTGATATTTTCACGATTTCGGCTTCGCTCTCATAATAAAAATTGTTTGTTATCATGAGCACAATCACGTGTTTAAGTATCGTACACTAATTACCAGTCACCCTATATAGCCCGTAGGTGAATTATCCATTAGGTACCTATGTCGTACAGTAGTTATAACAAACTTATGAGAAACGACCAGTAGCTATACCAACCGGTAGGTCTTCTGACCATAGTTATATCGAAAGTAGTTGAAATGAATAATTATAGTTATTTTGATACTGAACCCAATCTATCCATCCTTACAAACTTTCACGTACTTAGATAGTACGTGAAAGTTTGTAGAGGTAAGATAATGGAAGGTAAACTATGTAAGGGCACAGGTTACCTTTTATACTAGGTAGGTACTTATTTGTGACCTGAGGAACCTGTCTGGGGCCTGAATAATGATTCAGGTCCCAAGGCACCGATGTGAAAAGGCAAAATACTAAGTAAAAATCAATTGCTGAACGCTATAAGCACGTCACTTCAGCAAGGATGCACCAATTTCACTTATTTTCATTTTGTTGTGTTTTTAATTGTAAAGACATGGTCCACATGAAATAAAGAAATGTTCATTAGTTAATTGCTCCCAACAAAGCTAGATCAGGTGTCTATCTAATAATATTAGTAGATTATCAAGGAATATTAACTGTATTAATATTCTTACAGAATATTCTCGAAAGCCTACCGTCATAAATTCTCATTAGGCAAGTCTGAAATGTTACGTCCTACTTTTTAGTTTTTGTCATCCCTGCCTCTTTACCCTTTTCCACAATTCCTGGGTATTTAAACTCTTTGTCACTAGGACAAATCCGTAAATTATAATTACGAAACCAGCCTTAATTACAACACAAATTACAACGGTTGCCACGGCCGTCTAAATACTAGGAACTTTAATAAAACTTTAATAATCAAAGTCAAACAATAAACACTTTTAACATTGAGGATTCTAGCTGTTATTTTAGCAAAATATTGAAATATTATTTTAATAAATTATTTATCTAATTACATTTCAGTCTAAGCTAAAAAAAGTACTACTAGGAATTAAACGCTTGAACACATTTCAACGAAAAAAACAAAAAAAAAAGCTATTGCATAGCATTTTGTATCAACTTATGCAATTATAATTTTATTTATTTATTTTATTCATGCAGTATTGCTTTTTCTTTGATATTAATTCAAGTTACATTTTTAAATATTTCTTTAAAAAAAAAAAAACAAATTATTATTGTGGCGACTTAACGCCCCACATATGTCCCTACCAACCAATGTAGCAACGTGTAATTAAATTGTAAATAATTATGTATAAGTAGATCGTAAGTAAGTACCATGTAATTAGATTGTAAATATGTATAATTGATTGTAAATATGTATAATTAGATCGTAAGTAGGTACCAATGTAAATAATTTTGTATATAGCTTCAGTTTAATTGTTTAGTTTTATGATGCACGTAGCCAGTAAGTTTCCCACGCTTTGGCACGACGGAATTTGTTTCTTTAGGTATTATCCATCGGCTACAAAGCTCCGAAGTAATAGATACAATAGACTATTCTTCAGTCCTTTCCGCCGCCTTACATAGCTGAAATATGATGTTTTATTATACGCAGCTGCAGTGTTACATTTTATTGTATAGCGAATTGTTTTTGTAAACTGCATTGTGAACTGGCAATTAAGAAAGGGTGTTTGTCGGAAGTGTAAAGTTTATGGCCTAGTGCCCTAACGAAATGCCGACTGTAATGCTTTATATTTTTATAACGTTGGGCTTCCCAGAGCGCGTTTCTATTGTTTATTGGTAACAATGCTTACTATAGTTTTTAGTTGTAAGAAGTTTATCGCCAGCGACTGGGAAAGACGAATGTGTATTTTTGGTGGACAGTCCACGCGCAACCTTCACACGAGACAGTCCACACGCAACCGTCACACGAGTCAGTTCACGCACTCTGTTATTCTGTGATTATTTTTGGTGAAGAGTCCACGCGCAACCTTCACACGAGTCAGTTCACTCGCTCTGATAATTATCGTGATTATACATCTCTGCTGCAAGAAAGAACTTTTTCATGTTTACCTACCGGCCGACCCTTGCAACGCTTACATCCCGTACTACACGTTTCTAAAACGTTTTAAATTCGCGTAAGCAACGCGAAATTATTATTATTATATTAATAAATCAATAATTAATTAATTTTAATGATTAATAATTAATTTAATAAATTAATAATTTAATTAAATTATATGAGCGTGAGGTTTTTTCGTTACGGAATTTCTGGATTCGGTCCCCGCGCTCAAGGCCCGCGATAGAAGCTATGCAATAGCTTAAGGGGCTACGTCAGTACTTATACGGTTTTTATATTTAACTTTCTGTCGTACATGACTGGACTACAGATCTTACAACTTGGAATATAGTTATTGACTATATGATCTAAATTCTCACAAAGTTGAAAACACGATTCAATTAAATTTTCTCGATACAAAAAAAATGCAAAGTTCGGTCTATGTTTTTTATTTTTTGGACTTTATGGGATAACTACTATGAGTTTTTGAAAGGATGTTGTTTTAAATTGTAGAAAATACTAGTATCTAAATTCTGTAAAGAATTTTTTTCAATTAATAACAATTTTAATTCATAAAAAGACGTCAATATGTTTGGGCACATACGCCGTTTTATTCTGAGCACACATTCACTATCGTCCTCTCATCTTTTGCCTTTTAAAAGTAGTGTCATCACTTTCGTTCCTTGACGAATCAGTCAGCCAGCGTGGCTCTTACAGGCTAGACCTGTGACACTTTTTTTCAGATCGCGGCTGTCAGATTTTCGTAATAATAAAATTGGAAATGGATAAAAAGATCGAGAAAATAAAAACGAATGATACGTAGGCTTATAGATTATTCAAAACTATGTTTCGCTGAGTTCAATGGGACGTGATTAAACGGACATGACTGTAAATAAGTCACGTAAACTTTCTATTTTAAATAACATATTATTTTCATTAATAAATCAAGAATAAAATAAACCAAACTTACTGAAAATCATCGCAGGAAATTCCTGACGACCCCTACAGAGCAAACAAGGCAATTGTTAGAATACGTATGATTCTATACAATACGAATTGTTCCTATCAATATAATAAATTACTCACAGTGATATTATATCAATGCTATCGTGATATCGTACTATTGTTGTCGGATGGTTCCTCTGTGTCCATCCTCCTCCCATGTAATATTTATGCATCTAAATACCATTTCACATGAACTAATGATAAATGCACTGATTTGCAGTCAACAATTTGAGACAATATGTAACTGAAAACAACTTCTAATCGTATCAAACTGCGATATAGGATAAGAAGCACTTCACTTTCATTATTATTTATTTAGGTTCGTCATAGATTTATAACAATTTCGAAAAAACAGGATTAAAATAAATTAAATGAAAACTGCTGTTGTCATTTTGAATACTTCAAAATTATTTGTCAACTACAAATAAGGCATAGCACCCACCTCCCTGTTAAATATCGCCTATAGTATAATGCTGCGACTACGATGAAAAATCGGTGGTCATTGCTGTCTCACCGCGTGTTCGGTACAAGTTGCTTCTCGCTCTATTTTATTGCTTTGGAGTCAAAAAAGATCAGTACTGGGCTCATGCTTTTGAAGTCGATAGATAATAATATCTCTATGGGTTTCATTTATCAGAAAAGTGATATTAAAACCTTGTCCCAAAAAAATACTGTGGATAAGATATTATAGAATGAAGATTTAATTATGAAGAGGTTACTGACATTAAACTGTTCTACTATACCTGTACCTCATATGAGTAAAAAACTACTAAATCCACGCCGCTGCTCGACTAATGTCCATTTTACGCGGCGCTAGTGTCTGTCATTACATCAAAATGCATCAAAAATTAGTACCAACACCAGATGGTGGAGGACAGGGTGTCAAGAACCCTTAGCTTTCCACTCTCGAACATATAAAGATATCACGCAACCAGCTTTGTGAACGCACGATAATAAAAGGAGCGTGTGTTTGGGGCTTTTTTTAGCGTGGTAAAATAATCAAATGAGTCCTCCTACCCAGAGCAGGGCGGGAGGGACTATCAGACTCGGAATACTTACTAAAATCTACGATGTACTTCAATAGCCCTTTACGTTCTGGGGTCACGGTATTCGTTAGTCCGCAACCCAGGTAGGCCCTCTAAGAGGGAGCCCCGTTATTGTGCTGTCACTCTTTCAGGCGCGCGTGGAACACAACGCACATGCCCATGCCCGTGCGCGCGTGTGTTTGGGGCTTAACGATAATTGGGTATTGTCACTTTCGTAAGGTATTCCAATTATCATTAATTTTCTACCAAATAGTAGTTTTTTTCGTAATCTCGGGACGTCAAAATCTGTGTCAATATGTTATAAAATAAATTTAAGACTGTGAATGAAAAAAATATTTACAAAATATTATTCCACATCAATAAGTATTTCTATCATTTTGTTTTGGTAAATGTTTCGACATCCTGATATTAAAATATTTCTACTAGAGTAATACATGTATTTTGCGCAAAGGGAACACTGTAAGAAATGTTGAAGTTGAAGAAATGAAATACATAAAACTTTGGATTGCAATCATTTCGCGATAGTGGCGCCTGCTGGTGGCGGTGCGTGGCAACTTTCTCGACGCATGAAACAACGCTTTCGCTGAGCCGCGGGGCCTTAAAAAAACAATTTTCTTCGAACATCTTGAATCTTTTGTTGTGACGTGCTACAAAGAAATCTGTGACACTAACAACGTTATTTATTAGGCTGCTCTAAAATTATATTTTCTAATGACAATCAAAACGAAAAACGAAATCTGGCACAGAGTTACCGAGTCATCAGGAATTCCTCACATTACAGAAAGAAAGAAAGGCAAATTATGATTATTTTGTTGGAATTAAAACTCCATTAAAATAGAATAAATAAATAAACAAATTGTTGAAAATATAACATTAGGCTTTACCGGTTATAAGATTCGAGACAACACTATTTTTGTGACAACTCACCAGATACATTTTATGTGTGCCATTCTGTGTGGAATTCCTCAAGTAAAACACAAATCTTAAATTGTCAAAGGTCCTAAGATTACCATGATGCCTGATGACAGCTGCACAAAGTGTGCCACCTGATGCTGATTTTCAGCTGCAGTCCACAGTCAGGATTCACATATTTAAAAATCTCTGGCTTGCTGCAATCCCGCTACTTCTCAGCCAGGTCTACGTTTTTGTGTTTAGGGATAAATTGGAGAAGTATTAGACACGTTTTCAGCGTGCCTCAAATACCTACCCAAAATAGCATGTAGCTCTCGGTCAAATACCTCTTAAACTTAACTGGCACAATAAAAGTGAACGATGCACTTGTGCCTTACGAGGGAGGGGGCCATAATCCACTACTCATGCCCAGTGTGGTTTGGTAGATGTCACATTATCTTCGAATATTTAGTTCTTGGACATGCTGGTTCGCTCAAAATGTTTCCCTTCACCATTTTGAGAGCACTGGTGACTAAATAAATTACACAAAGTAATTCGCCTGGCTGGGTTCGAAGCGACGATTTGCAACTTGTAATTCGAGGCTACCCCTGCTCTCAAGTAATATTAAATGTCAAAAAGAAAAAAACCTAACTTAATATTAACACTAAATCAACACTAGTTTTCAATTAAGTCACCGTCGGTGCACCAGCATAATTTCAGCGGTGGCCTCCATACGTCCAAACGTAATGTCATTCTATGACAATAGAACTAATATGAGGAATTTTCAGTGGCACAACGCTGCCCGCACCGAGTTCCATACGTCCGAGCTCTGAGGCGAGTGTCCGGGCATGTAATTTGTGGCCCACTCTACCCACAATAGACGTGCATACTGCAATGTGAATACAGACATGATTACAAAAAGAAATTATGGAAATGAACGCAACAAAAATAACTAAATGCTGTATGCACGATGACTGTCTCCTGTAACCACATTATTGGGGGTCATAAAATCTGCCAATTCTTCCCATCTTAGATGTTTTGATAAGCATGTTAGTTATCAATATGATTATCAAAACATCTAATGTGCTTTTCTACACGTGTGCATATGCATGTTTCCTTTCCTGCATGTGCATTATGAACCAGGGCGGAAGGTTGGGACCGCATCCTGCAACCAAGCCTGGATTTTTGTCACGGAATTAAAACTAGTTATTTTTCATAACATCTCATGTCATTAAAAAAATAAATACATGCTAAAAAAAGTACTTGAAAAGGTTCTGGTGCATATTTAACTTGACACGTACAGTCGGCCAAGAAAGTGGTGTACCACCCTAAGGTTGAATATCGCTTGCAGATTCATAGGTGATAAAGATTAGTTTCGCTTGCAGATCGATCTGACAACTTCTATTGCTGTCTTTATCTGATTATTGATAACGACTATTACTGTTTGTAACGTGACAGCTGTTCTTAGTTTGAACTTGATGGAACCAATGACGTCGTAAAATCAACGGCGGGGGGCTGTAGATTTTGATGACAAAATTGTATCTACAAATTCAGAATTGTAATCAACAAGTTACATAAAATTGTAAAGGCACAAGGCGAATCCACAAACCTACAATTTCTGTAAACTTGTAATTACAATATCAATAAAAAACAAGCTAAAAATAGATTTATCCTTTTATTAAATTTCTACAATCAATTTTAAAATACTTATAACAAACAAAAACATAGCATATATAGTAATATTTAGAAGATATTGAAATTTTTTCCTCATTGAACCAACAAGCCGTGAGCAAATATCGGTTCCCCGCATTTCCTCCCAAATATAATTACAGTGACTAATAAGAGCTTGTTTGGTTCTTTCATTTTGATGCGACCATCGTTGGACCATAAGGCCCCAAAGATTTTCTATCGGGTTGAGGTCCGGCGATCTTGAGGGCCACTGAATTACCCTTACGTCAGTGTGTGAACGAAACCAGGCTCTTACGATCCTCGCATTATGAATTGAACAATTATCTTGAACAAAATCAAATTGTGGCACTTCGTTCTCCGGGTAAACATTACGGACTGTCGGTAGCATTGCATTCTGAAGCACGTCGATATAATTTACAGCCGTCGCTCGAGGAGGTAGAGAACACAATTCTCCTACACCATCCGCACTCATCCAGCCCCAAATATTTACGGAAATTCGACCTCATTCTCTATTTGGAATTACATGATCATCTTTATACCGTGTTGAATTATATCGCCAAAGGTGAAGACGTCCATGCTGACTGGATTTAAACGTTTTTTCATCACAAAACACTGTATTAGACCAATCAAACTCTAAGTGCTCTCTAGCGAAGTTCAGACGAGCAAGTCTGTGAGCATCCGTCAAATATATTTTCTTGGCGTAATGCCTGTGGTGCAACCTCATGTAATGTAGATGATTCCTTATTGTTTGGGCACTCACATCGAACATCTCCGCAAAATGTTTTGTGGGCTTAAAACCATTGATTTCATATTCCCGTCTCATGAATTCTCTATCGTTATTGGAGAGTGCAGGCCGGCGACCACTTCTTCTGTGATCCAACAAACTTCCCTCCTCTCCTTCACGACGAATCCAAAAGCGGACAGAACGCCTCGATATATTCAAATTCCGGGATATCGCACTGATACTGCTTCCCTCATTAAATTGGGCAATTATTTGTGCTCTTTCGGCAATGGTCAAGTTGGCAGGCATTGAGATGATTTTATATGCAGTTGATTGAAAAATAACACGGAAAATATATCGATTTTTTGCATATATTTGACAAAATGTCAATTGTCAGTTTTCTTTTTCAAATGGAATTCGGTTGTCTATTTAAATAGTTTTTATTACTTTTGTTTGGAAACATTTCAATTGCTTTGTAGAAACTAATGTCCTTTTCATTTATACTAAAGGTTAAAATGTCATGTACTTATATGTGACATAATTGACGTATGAATACTAAATACATAGGTTTACGTCATGATAATGTTGTCTCTTTCAGTAATATCTTTTTATAACGAACCTTGTTGTAATTTTCGATGACCGGGAAACTAAATCAAAACTGGTACACCACTTTCTTGGCTGACCGTACGTCACTCTGCAGATGTCCCCAGTTAGTTCACAACTCTGTCACTTCACGCGCTGCCATCGATTTGATAGTCCCCACCACCGACTGCGCACAATGCATCAACTTTTGTTTCATGTTCCACACACATTCAACAATATTTCTATTCGAATAAAATGTACTACCTCTATTTTTCCCGGATACATTCAGCTTTCGAATAATAACGGCAGCTTTTCAACTACTCAATTTGATACCACATTCTTATAAGAAACAATATACAGTATTATTTGTATAAACCCATTTGTATAAATACATCGGTATGCATTCTGTAATCTCATTTTTAAATATTTCCGATATTACGAGTACTGCATCAAATTGAAAGTTACGTATGAGTTTAACTTTTTTACATTTTACTGTGGATCAAGTGCCTATAGTTGGTTGCACAATTCATACAATTTTATGTAAAGTTAATAAAAGAACCTTTTTATGTAATTTATGGTACAATAAAATCATTAAAAATGTAACCCTGATAAGAACAGTCTCTTAATATCTAGGTCAGGAAACCAAAAATGTTGATAATTATGCAAATGAAATGCAATTTACTTTTAATAATGTGGCAATTTTATTGATTATGAGTCACTATGAGCAATTGAGCATAGCATTTTATAAAGTTCCATATCTATCTGAGCGCAAATGAGGCGCTCTGCCCACAAAACGTTATTTACCCTAGTTTCCAACGACTTCATTTATGTCGAAGTATTTTAATATATTCCAATTTCAACTTGGAAGTTTACTATAGTGAAATGACAGGATTAATATCACCGCTTACAGTGTTGTGGTTGTAACACTTTCATTGTTCTTGCATCTGTCAAAGTTTAACATACCTACGAGTAACTATAAAAAAGTAATATCAGTGTGTGAGGTCGCTCGTAAATGGAGAATAAGGACTATATTAAATCATAAGGAACTGAGTAAGGACATATCACAGTTACGGGTCAGAAATATAGCACATAGTTTAGAAAAAAGTTTAACCTTGCGGCTATAATACTCACCCTCTAATTCTGTAACCCCTTTGCCAGTGTATGACTAAACGCCGACACACACTACGCCGACGGAGTTCATCAGGGGACACCCCGTAGTTAGGTTCCTTTAAACTCTGCAAACAGAAATAGAAGCCCTGTCATGCGGGGCTTCGTCGGCCCTTATTACCTCTCAATCTGATCATCGAAGATAAGTTGCGTCGCTGATTTTCGGCTAAGTATTCCGTCGAAGTAGTCTTGACGGTCTTCAGTCTGTCGGTGTATATAGAGTCTCTCGGCGTAGTCTGCTAGCGTATAGTGTGTCAGCGTATAGTCTGTCAGCGTATAGTCTGTCAGCGTATAGTCTGTCAGAGCAGGTATAGCACGTAACGTACATTCCCCCTTTTCAGTTATATATTGAAGCATTTTAAGCAAATTCCTGCACACAGCAATATGCAAACCAACAATGTAAACATTTATTTGCGTTACACCGCTATTTCAGCCTCGTTGTGAATATCAATGTGTTTAATCTTCTGTTATTTTATGCCCTGATTTACCCACTAGATAGGTACCAAAAAAAAAAGATCAAATATCTTAGGTAATTGGTTCAAAATAATGTGATATTTATACTATGTACGTAGGAATAAAAAACAGCCTTACGTCGCTTACCTCTGTCTGTCCCTAATGCTTGCTTAGATCTTTAAAACTACGCAACGGATTCTGATTCGAGTTTTACATAGATAGAGTGATATAAGAGAATGGTTTATAAGTATATACATGCATAATATAGTAGAGATTTGCATTGCCGTGCGGAGACGGGGCGGGTCGCTTATACGAGTACAGGGTGCAATCTTAGTCGTGGGCAATATTTTAATTTAATGCTCTACTAACGATACTGAATGTATAACGCAACTCAAAAGCATTATTAATGCAAATATTTATAACCTTAAAAAAATTCATAAGTGTCTCAAAGTATCAACGCGGCGCGTAGACGCGTTATACTGCGCTTTAAAATTTGGATACTTCAAGACTTATTGGGTATTAAGATTTTTTTTAAATTACTTTTAGTGTTTATTTGCAACATTATGCCTTTGCAATGTGACTTAAAACATTTTTAAGGTTTTCCAACAATGATTTTTTAGAATGCTTCCTACACAGTAAAAAACTAGGTTTATAAGTTTTCTTTTTTTCAAAATTTATAATAGTTTGAAAGTTACAGGCGCCTAAGGGCGACTTTCACCAAAAGTTAAACATGTTTAAAATTTTATTTAGTGTCAAAATTCAATAGAATTTTGACACTAAATAACATTTTAAACATGTTTAACTTTTGGTGAAAGTCGCCCTAAGAGTTACTTTTGAAAAAAAGAAAACCTATAAACCTAGTTTTTTACTGTGTCAGAAGCATTCTAAAAAATCATTGAGATAGGATAGCATTTACGGGTAGGAAAACGTTTTCTCTTTTAGTATGGACGAGCGCTCGGTAGACGATCCTCTTAATTACATGCTACTTATGAAGCCATAGATGTCACATATATGAGAATTCAGGTAGGGAAGTTTGTGATGTCATAATCAAAAAAACGCTACCTAAAAGCTGCTTATTTCTGAGGTTTCAGGGATTATTGGACATTCAAAGAAAACATGTAAGCAAAACGATTTATTTTTACATGTAAAAATCATCAAATGAGTCCTCTTCACCCAGGGCAGGATGGGAGGGGCTGTCAGACTTACCTATACTGAGTAAAATCCACGGTGTCCTTCAATAACCTTTCACGTTCCGGGGCCACTTGATACCGGGGCCACCGGGGGTTACCTGATAAGACAGTACTGCGATCCCGGCAAGGAAATAACAATCCTTGGCAAGGGGGAAATAATCTAAATATATATGTATAAGGCCCTTCGTACATTAGGCGACTCGGGTATCCGATACTCCAGTCGAATACCCAAGTCGCGCGACTCTAGTAGCGCACGATCCGTACACAGCGGCGACTCGAGTCGTAAGACTCAAATCGTCTATTCGGCCACCATTCTATATTCAACCTTAAAATACATTGTACAAAACACAAAATGTACATCTCATAACATAAATTAAAATGCTTCTATTTTAAAAATGACGAGCGCATTCCTATTTCAAATTTTTGGAATTAAAAATTGGCGCGTATAGAGGAAAAAAATCAATCTAGAAAGAATATGGTTCATAATTTCGCCGCGCCAACCGGCTACGAGGTAGCTCGATTTGTTCAAGCTTTGACTTTTAAGGTGGTGACCATGGGTTCAATCCCCAGGTAAACATAGAATTTTTCTTTTTCGTGTTTCAGTTGTTTTTTAGAGGTTTATTCAATTTTTTTCTAGGTTTTTTTTTTATAGTTTTCTTTTATTTGCACCGGAACGCTGACGCCCTTACTGCTATGATGATGACCGTGGTTTCAAATTTCAGATTTGAATAGGTTTTTTTTAATGTTTTCGTTTTCTTAATTACTTTATTTTTGTCGTATGTGCAAGTACATGACGAAGCTAGGTTAAAGTAGTAATGTTTGTAACGAAACCATAATAATTTATAAAAGTGCAAAAAGTTTGACACCATGCTCGATAGATGGCGCTGTCGTCGAGTTAGATCGCGCTATCGTTTTGTTAGGTTCTATTGAAGGACACCGTGGATTTTAGTTAGTACGAGTCTGACAGTCCCTCCCGCCCTGCCCGGGGTGGGAGGACTCATTTAATATGATGATTTTACCACTTAAAAAAAAAAAGCTTATTCCATGCTAAATTATCTATTAGAATATTCTTTTGAATTTGACAAGCCTGTTGGTCTAGTCGTTAGTGACCCTGACTGCTATGCCGGAGGACGTACGTCGGTTCGATTCCCACCCAGGACAAATGTTTGTTTGATGAACACGATCATTTGTTCTGTGTCTGGGTGTAATTTATCTATTATATTTATGTATTTAGAAATTTATAAGTATGTTTATGAGTTGTTTAGTACCCATAACACAAGCTCTGCTTAGCTTGGGACGAGATGGCGTTGTGTGATGGTTGTGGAATATTATTATTATTAATTGTAATGATACAAACAAGGATATTTTTCTACCTCAGATACTTTAATAATAAATTTTAAAATAATAGATACAAATTTTTCGTCGGTTAAAAATCGCGAAGACTTGGGTATCGGCGATCTTGATAGATGAGTAGCGAGCGACTAGAGTCGGCGACGCATGTCGGCGACGCGACCTGTGTACGAGCCTCTATGGATTTGTATTGCGATAGTCGCCTGGAAACCAAAATCGTAAGGTATCGGAAACTTGCGTCGCCTCGTGTACGAACCTTCGTACACGAGGCGACGCAAGTTTCCGATACTAGAGTTTCGCCACTACTCATGACCTGCGGAAAATTCGAGGTACTAAATTTTTATAATGCAAATTGATGTAACGACATAGACACTAGCGCCGCGTCAAAAGGTCATGATGGGTGGTCAAGAATATGAATTTATAAAATGGCTGACACATGACTGTGACGATCAAAGTATATTTTTTAGGGTTCCGAAGGTTCAAAAAAAAAACGGAATCTTTATAAGATCAGTCGTGTGACAGTCCGTCCTTCACAGTTAATTTCCTGGGAACCTAACATTAATCCAAATCCAAATACTATAACATAATTTAAAATTTTTATTCAATAAAATAGAAAAAAAACCATCTCTCCCAACTTTTTAATAAAACTGCATACAAAATTATGATTTGATAGAGGATTGTAAATATTTATCTATCGTTTTAAAATAATTACTTTCCAAAAATGATTCAAGAATATGCTACGGAACCCTTTATTCTGTGAATAAAATTAAAAATGGTAAATAAATTGTTCCGCCATCTTGAAAGTCGCGGAAACTCAAGTCGCCGCGATGTCAGCAGATAGGTAGCGCGCGATTGGCGTCGCGCGTCGCGTGCATGTGTACGAACGTATATGCATTTCTATTGCGAGAGTCGCCTGGATACTGAACTCGTAAGGTATCGGAAACTTGAGTTTCCGAATGTACGAAGGGCCTAACTCAAAGGTGACTGACTGACATAGTGATCCATCAAAGCACAGCCCAAACCACTGGACGGATCGGGCTGAAATTTGGCATGTAGGTAGATGTCATGACGTAGGCACCCGCTAAGAAAGGATTTTGATCAATTCTACCACCAAGGGGATAAAATAGGGGATGAAAGTTTGTATAAAACTTTGTCTATTTTATAAAAAATATATTGTTAAGTTCCGACATCCACACGTACAAGTCGCGGGTACAGCTATAAATTATTATTTTTCTTTATTTATTACTACCATTTATCTATTGTCACTAGAAGTATCACAAGTTGATATCTTAAGTGGTATAGAAATATCTTATAATGCCCATAAACATTAATAAAACTCTGTTGGAAAATTGTCTTTCTTTTTGTCAAAGACTTAAAAGTTCGTTCGAAAACATACTATCTTTGTGAAGCTTGTTTACAGCTTATAGCCATTGAACGCTACCATTTAACGGTTCGAAATACTTTCTAACAAAACAATGGTATTTCTGCAACACATTCTGAAAAATAACATTACGAACGTATTATAATATTCCACAACTATCACACAACACCATCTAGTCCCAAGCTAAGCAGAGCTTGTGTTATGGGTACTAGACAACTGATAAACATACTTATACATTTCTATACAGTGTGTCCGGGCACGGGTTAGCGATATTTGAAGGGGATATACTAGGCTCTTTTTCATCGACAAAAATGCTTTAAAAAAAATTCTTACTCCTAAACTTCGCGAATGGCAGCCATTTTAATTTTTTGATCTGTCGAACTGGGGTGTGTACAATAAAATTCAAATATCTTTAAATCCAAGAGACCTACATTCATGCAAATGACTTTATTGCAAAGTTAAACGTTGAGGCTTATCAAAAACTTACGAAAATGTTCTAAATAATATGTAAAAATAACCAAAATACATGGGCAAACACGAAATTGTACACAAAAATTACTGTTTAATTTCACATTTTTAACTCTAGCTCGACAAGTACCCCTGAATTTTGCGAGGGTTTTTGCATTAAATTAAAAGTGTTTGAGTCAGGGTATAAAATGATATCAAAATGATCACTCTACGTTAAGTATCTTAGGAGTTATTCTCACTTGAACATCACCCTTCCGTCTCGCCCCGCAGCAATAATTCCTAGAAGTGGTTACATATAATAAAAAAAAATTACCATTTCAGTTTATGGATTATGGTGGTCAATAATGCAGCTGATAAATATTCGTTGGAACGATTTAGCTCGCCCAAAGAATGCGACGCCTGTAATATTGGGGTACATGCGCTAAGGAAGGGTGATGTTCAAGTGAGAATAACTCCTAAGATACTTAACGTAGAGTGATCATTTTGATATCATTTTATACCCTGACTCAAACACTTTTAATTTAATGCAAAAACCCTAGCAAAATTCAGGGGTACTTATCGAGCTAGAGTTAAAAATGTGAAATAATTCAGTAATTTTTGTGTACAATTTCGTGTTTGCCCATGTTTTTTGGTTATTTTTACATATTATTTAGAAAACTTTCGTAAGTTTTTGATAAGCCTCAACGTTTAACTTTGCAATAAAGTCATTTGCATGAATGTAGGTCTCTTGGATTTAAAGATATTTGAATTTTATTGTACACACCCCAGTTCGACAGATCAAAAAATTAAAATGGCTGCCATTCGCGAAGTTTTGGAGTAAGAATTTTTTTTAAAGCATTTTTGTCGATGAAAAAGAGCCTAGTATATCCCCTTCAAATATCGCTAACCCGTGCCCGGACACACTGTATACATAAATATTATAGATAAATTAAACAACCCAGACTCAGAACAAATGATCGTGCTCATTACACAAACATTTGTCCTGGGTTAGTTGTACCCACGACCTCCGGCATAGCAGTCAGGGTCACTAACCACTAGACCAACAGGCCTGTCAAATTATGAAGATTAAATTCGTATTAAACTTTCACAATTAGTTTACGTAACAATTAAATTTATAAAAGGATCGAGTCAGTAACAGCCAGTTATATTCTGAATGAAATCTTTGAAAGCGATTATAAAGTACATAATGTCGTAGAAAACGCCTCGTCTAACTTCGTATTAGCGTTTAAAGCCAGACTTCTGTTAATTGCAGTTTTATTAATTTCATTGGAATCTTACAAGACTCGGAGGAATCCTTGATTATTTTCTTTTGAAGAACTTCTGCGAATAGCGTTATCAGATTAGCTTAACTTGGAAGATGCAGACAGAGTTCTTAGTTATAAAAAAATGGACTAAGGAATGTTGAAAAGAAATGGAAGATTTCCTTATTTTGAATTTACTAGCAAAGCATACCACTGAGCAGAGGCCTTACCACGAGCTCTTAACGCGATACAGTTTCGGCTGTGGGAAAGAGACAGAGCTATACAAGTCGTCTAGCGCTATCTCTTTCCCACAGCCTACACTGAGTCGCGTTAAGAGCTCGTGGTAAGGCCTCAGATCAATTCACATTTTTCTATCTCAAACTCGTATTTTAGAACAGTCAAAATCAACAAAAAAAAAATTTTTGTTCCAGTCATAAAGCATTTTTTTTAAACTACTTACTGTATTTGCTTATCCAAAGCGCAGTTTTGGCGCAGTGGCTGAGCGATCGACTGCTAAGCAGCGTGTCGTGGGTCGTCAAATAGATTATATAAAATCAGTCAAAAAACTAATTTATGTAACTTTAATATATGTCACTATCGCATGCCAAACTGTGGATTGAAACAAATATTAGAGAATATTGATAAGAAAGTAGAAAACTTCACTCACTCCGACTACTGTATTATCTATGTCGGAGAAGAGGATTTTAGGAGGACGTACAATTATATAGAATTAGTAACTTTTATTCGCAAAAAACTACAAACCTTAACACATACCAATTTCATAGTTTGTCTACCAACCTGTAAGTACATGATAAATAAAAATGTAATGTTTAATAGTAGAATAGAAACCTTTAATAATTTAATATATCTAGATGTTGAGACGTATAAATATGCGTATATTTTGGATACGAACATGAATCTTCCGTACTCCTATGAAACTTATAACCAAACTTATGGAAGTTTAAATAGGAAAGGTTTGAATATTATTTTTAACGATTTGCAAGACCTCATCCTAGATTTAAGCACAATAAATGTAGATGGTTCAATTAAACAACTATCAGAATTAAACGATGGAAATGATACATTGAATCATAAGGTAAATGAAAATTGTGATATTAATATTTTTTTTCGTGTATGACAGAATACATGTACTTCATCAAAATATTAATGGGATACTACAAAAAGCTGATGAATTTACTGTGAATTTAAATAATATTGATAATACCAAAATTGATGTGGTGTGTGTTACCGAGCATAATATGTTAACAGAGGATATTAAATTCCTCCAAATTCCCAATTATACTATGGCAGCAATTTATTCAAGAACTAACAGATATGGAGGTTCATGTATCCTTAGTACGAAATAATCATAAATTTAAAACTCTACACGAAGCAAGGCTTGTAAGTATATCCAACGTCATAGAATGTTCGGCTATTGAATTGTTTGAGCATAAATTAATAATCATATGTGTATACAGACCTCCGAAAACTAAAAGTGAAAATATAAAAATATTTTTTGACCGTGTAACGGCTATGCTTGTTAAATTGTGCAACAAATGTAAGAAAATTGTTATATGTGGGGATTATAATATTGATCGACTAAAAGATACTCCAGTTTCGAGAGAGTTTGAAAATTTGTTAAGGAGCTTTAACTTGAAACTTGCAATAAATGTACCAACCCGTTTACAAAGCAAAACGTGCATTGATAACATAGCTCATAATATAAGAGGCTGTAAACAACATGTCCTAGACCTAGCACTGTCAGATCATACAGCACAAATACTGTCTTGTCCGGTTAGGAAAACCTACTCAATAACTCACTGGTATAAATTTAGAAGAGACTATAGCAACGAAAATATCGAAAAATTTACTAATTGTTTAAAAGCCCTTACTTTTAGTGATTGCTATGAAAAAAAGGACCCCAATGATGCTTTTGAGGAATTCCATAAACAATTTAAACTTTTTTATGATCTGTGCTTTCCAAATGTAAAAATTAAAGTTCCAATCGTACGAAATACAAAATGGCTCAGTAAAGGTCTAAAAATATGTTCCCTCCGTTAAAGAATGCTACTTAAAATATATCGACAATCAGGTAAAAATAAAGACAAGAATGATTTTAAAAAATATGCAAAAAAATTAAAAACTATCATAAAACTCACCCAAAAGTCACAAAACAACTATCATATCCAAAAAGCTACAAATAAGTCTAAAGCAGTGTGGCAAATAATCAATAAATCAAAAACAATGACCCGCCTGAAAAAATAAATCGGATAAATTATAATAACCAAATTATTACTGACCCTGATTCTATAGCACAAACATTCAACAACTTTTTTATTGATGATATTAAAAAACTATCGGATAACACAATGAATTACGCTAAGAATTTTACTTTTAATAAACCAAACTCCTGCTTTCTATCACCAATTACTCCTTACGATATTGTCAAAATAATTGTGTCATTAAAAAACACTAACAGTACAGGCTATGATGGAATCTCCACAAAAATAATAAAACGTGTAGTATACGAAATTGCTCCAATCATCGCCTACATAATAAATCAGTGTCTTGAAGAAGGAATTTTTCCTACATGTTTAAAGACTACTGTAATTACACCAATGTTCAAAAAAGACAACAAAGAGGACGTCCGATGTTATAGACCCATCGCTCTTATTCCCATAATGGCAAAAATATTTGAAAGAGTTCTATATAATAATCTTATTGAATATTTCGAAAAAAATAAAATAATTATCGATAATCAAGCTGGATTCAGAAAAGGTAAATCGGTTAATACAGCAATACATCAATTTTTACATAAAATTATAACTGAATTAGATAAAAAAAATCAGGTTACAGCATTATACATGGACATGACTAAAGCCTTCGATTATGTTGACCACGAACTATTGCTGCATAAATTAGAAGCTTATGGAGTTCGTGGAAAAGCACTAGAAATAATCAAGTCTTATCTTTGCAATAGAATTCAGATCACTGAAATAACACAATTAATATGTCCATTCACAAAAACAGAAACTAAACACACATCAAGCCCAAGATTTATTAAATATGGTGTACCTCAAGGGACAATACTGGGACCACCGTTATTCCTCATTTATATAAATGACTTACCAAGCGCTATTTGTCAACCTATGGTTCTATTTGCAGATGACAGTACGGCTCTTTTCACAAATAACAAAAACGAAAATCATGAACAAGAAATAAATGACTCCCTATCTAAATTAATAAACTGGCTGACAATAAATAACCTGAAAATAAATCTTACAAAAACTCATTACATGAACTTCAAAAATAAAAATGCAAAAGCAATTCCATTATCTATCCAGTATAAAGATGCTAATGTATCTGAGGTCACCAGTACAAAATTTCTAGGTATCCATATAGATTCAAATATGTCATGGAAAACACATATCATTAGTGTATGTAGCAAATTAAATCAGTTTTCTTACGCTCTCTATATGCTCAAAAAAGTGTCTAACCAAACCACACTACTTAGTGCATATCATGCTTATGTGGGATCTACTCTTTCATATGGGATACTATTCTGGGGATATTCAACTGATAGAGAAACTGCATTCAAGGCACAAAAAAAGTGTATTAGATCTATATGTGGAATACACCAAACTGATTCATGTAAACCTCATTTCATAGACCTGTATATCCGAGGCCTCAATATTCGTTAGAACTAACATCAGTAGCTATGACACGTTAATAAGCAGTAGACTTAAAAATACACTACGCAATAAAGCATCCCACACTGCAGTGTACAGAAATAGTATTTTTTGTATGGGCATAAAAATATATAATAAGTTACCTCTAGACATTAAGAACATTAATTCAATCGTTATTTTTAAAAAGAAGCTAAAAGACTTTCTTATAAAAAAGGCTTATTATTCGGTAAATGAGTTCCTAGAAGAAAAATAATTTAACTTTAATTTTTGACATTTGCAATGTATCAAGAATATGTTTAATACCTAAATAATTAATATAATAAATGTAATAAACCTTTAGTATTATAAATGTATTTTTAACATAACATTGCTGAAATTCTATTGTTTAATTAAAAAAAAAAAAACTGTATAAATTGCAATGCCTTAGCGGGCAACTAAGTTCAAAGAAAAAAGGCTAAAGGCTTCGGCTACCGTGCGGTAAACATTATAGTAATTGTGCTCCTCAATCTTTAATCGTTATTTGTATATTTAAAGCAGTTTTGGACAAAGTTTTCTTAAGAAAACACTACTTCACAGTTCTTAGTACTAAAGTGATTGGTGTTTAAACAGTTTCAAAGTGTAAATCTGCTATTAATTGGCATTATTAATCAAAACTCATTAACTTATAATAAAACGGATACCGTCAGTGAGTGATACCGTTGAGTATTCGCCCGGAACGCGTAAGCGCCGCGTTATACACATCACTTACGACGTTCTTCTCGCGAGGTGTCGCGAGCCTGCTAGTGCGTGACAGCGACGCGACGGCGCTTTGTTTTTATTATTCTGTGGAACTTAACCAGCTACCAATGTCGTCTAAAAACGACGGTACACCGGAGCGTAATGTCTCAGCTTCAAGAGGAAATAAGAGGCCAGCATTAAATTCTCCTCCAGAGCCAACTCCTGCGGTTACCAGCGAAGAGGTGCGCTCAATCGTTCAGGAAGTTATAAAAACGGAAATTGCTACTATGCTCAAGCAAATAAATACAACAATCATAAAAACGGTTAATAGCGAGTTGGCCCCGATTCGTGCGGATTTGGATGGACTTAGAGCGTCTTTGAATTTCCACACGACTCAATTTGATGAGTTTCGGTCGGAGCACGCCGAGTTTAAGAGTACTACCAAGGACCTTAAAGATGACAATATTAAACTGCAGGCTACAGTGGCGGATCTTTCTCATCGTCTTAATTATCTCGAGCAGCAGACTCGGGCCAACAACCTGGAGTTGCAGTGTTTACCAGAAAGTAAACAGGAAAATCTGTATTCAATCGTCAAGCAACTGGGCTCAGTGGTCGGTTGTGAGGTTCAAGATAGTGATATCTCACACTGCACAAGAATAGCTAAACTTAACACGAGTAATATTCGCCCTCGTTCGATTGTCATGCAGCTTGCTTCTCCGAGAATCCGCGATCAGCTGTTGGCCTCTGTAATTAATTACAATAAAGATAAAAGCCACGAAAAACTCAATTCCTCCGATTTTGGTATAGCTGGAAATAGATCTCCTGTGTTTGTCGCCGAGCATTTGTCCCCTGCATACAAGGCTCTTCACGCTGCGACAAGACTTATGGCGAAAGAGAAGGGGTACAAGTATGTATGGGTGAGGAACGGCAGAATATTTGTCAGAAAGACGGACGGCGACCAGCATATCTTTATTAGAAGCTTGGACATTTTAAATAAGTTAGAATAACGTTAAGTACTATTTTGATTAAAAAAAATGTGTTTACTATTGTTGAGTGCACTTATAATTTTAAACATTTAAGTTCAATAATTTACAAATATATTATCAGAACAGTCGAGGGTTAAGAACTAAGACGCATACTGTATCTCGCAATATTGCCTGTAATAATTATGATATAATAATTCTGTCTGAGACTTGGTTGAATAGCTCTGTGCAAAGCAGTGAGTTGTTTGACGAACGGTACATGGTATATAGAAGAGATAGAGAAACTTCACATTTTCATAGTGGCAAAGAAGGGGGGGGTGTTTTAATAGCCGTTAATAAACAAATCAAATCTAAACACGTAAAAAATTGGGAGAGTGGCTGTGAAGACTTGTGGGTAAGTATTGACTTGCCAGTATCATGTACTGTTCGCCGAATGATTCTCTGCGCAGTATACCTGCCTCCTCCTATTCGCCGTTCTTCTCTGGAGCACTATTTAGATCAATGTAATGCTGTCTTTGAACAATGTTCAGATTCAAGTGTTTTTATTGTGGGGGACTTCAATTTGAGCAACATTGATTGGACTTTAGTAGGACAAACGGCTAGTAAACTGGGTTTGCCTGGTACTAGTGAAATATTAATTGATTTTACTCATGTTAATAGACTCACTCAGTTTAATCTAGTAGCAAACGACTCTGGTCGTATTCTGGATCTAGTTTTGTCAACACATTCCTTGTGTAGCGTAAGCAAAAGTATTAGTCCAATAAGTAATATTGACAAACAGCATCCACCTCTTGACATAGTTATCCCCTTGAGTAGGGACGCCAATTTACCATACAATAGTGACAGGATTAAACTTAATTTCCGTACCGCGAATTACGACTCAATTCGTACTTTTTTAAAACAAATAGATTGGGTTAAATTATTTGAGAATTGCGACGGTGTGAATGAGATGTTGGATGTTTTTTACGAGAAGCTTAACGACGCTATACATCAATTTATTCCCTCACGGATAGCAAAGAAACGGAAATATCCTCAGTGGTTTAACCATAAACTTATTAAAATGTTAAATTTAAAAAATAATATTAGAAAGCGATATAATAAATATAAAAACCCAATGGATTTGATTGAGTTAAAACTAATTAGTAAGCGTTGTGATGGATTGGCCACTTGTTGCTACAAGGTTTACATTGATAGTCTTGAAAAAGAACTAAAAAACAACCCTAAGCTATTTTGGACGCACGTAAAAAATAAACGAGGAGGGTCTAGTACCTACCCTCTAACCATGAAAAATGGATCAATGTCATCATCTAATGGAACAACCATATGTGAGATGTTCGCTACTAACTTCTTGTCTGCTTATAGCTCCGAACAGGAATCGAAGAAGACGTTTGATAATAAAGTATTATTACAATTTATCGAAAATAGTAGTTTATGCTTAGCAAGTCCAACCATTAGCAGTGAGACAATACTTAAAAAAATTAAAGGTTTAGATATTAACAAAGGAGCTGGCCCTGATGGCATACCACCAATATTTATTACGTCTTTTGCGAAGGAGTTAGTATGCCCTCTTATTCGTATATACAACAAATCGTTATCTTCTGGTGTATTCCCTCGAAAATGGAAAATGGCTAAGTTGGTACCCATACATAAGTCTGACAATAACGACGACGTATCTAACAACAGGCCCATTTCAATCCTTTCATCATTTGCTAAAATATTTGAGTCACTGTTATGCCCGTATTTCCAAAACCATCTAAAATTATTTATTAGCGATCATCAGCACGGTTTCGTTAAGTCACGATCCACAAGTTCCAATCTAGTCTCTTTCACAGAACTTTTAATTGAAGCTGTTGACTCTGGTCACCAGGCCGACGTCATCTATACTGACTTCAGTAAGGCCTTTGATAAAGTTTCTCATAAAATCCTATCCTGTAAGTTGCGTGCTTATGGTATCACTGGTGGCTTGCTTGAATGGGTGATCTCATACTTGACGGGTAGATCTTTTTTCGTAGTGGTAAACGGTTACCAATCTAGCATATATAATATATCATCCGGAGTCCCGCAAGGCTCTCATTTAGGGCCGATATTTTTCAACTATTTTATTAATGACATTCCAAGCTGTCTACGGCACTCTGAAATTTTCATGTTCGCTGATGATTTAAAATTCCTAAGAATTGTTGAATCTAACATGGACTCTACACTTTTACAGACGGACCTTAATGCTCTTATTCAATGGTGTAAAAACAATGAAATGTTTTTGAATTCGAATAAATGCTACCACGTAAAATATACACGAAAGAATAATCCAATTAAGACGGAGTATTATATAAATGAGAACAAAGTTAGTGAAGTGGACACTATACGTGATCTTGGCGTTCTGTTTGATCAAAAACTTACCTTTGCACCTCATCTAGATCACATTTCTAAAAAAGCGTCCAGGTTGTTAGGTTTTGTGATTCGACAATGCAAAGTTTTTCGTCAAATTAAAACCAAAATCATACCATATCAGAGTTTAGTACGTAGCATTTTAGAGTATTGCAGTGTGGTGTGGCGGCCACACTACGCCACAAGTAGTTTGCGCCTTGAACGCGTTCAAAAGCGTTTTGTTTGGCATCTGGCATTTTCTGCGGGAATAACTAAAACAGTGCGCTCGTACAAAAAAAGGTTGCTATTCTTCAAAATGCACACCTTGGAGGAGCGAAGATGTTTGAACGACGCAGTGTTTGCCAGTAAAATCTTGAAGGGAATTATCGACTCACCGCCACTACTCGCACTCATGAAATTTCGTGCTCCGGCGAGGATTCCGCGCAAACCCATAACTCCACTTTGTCCTCCAATGAGAAGAACGGTGCTGGGATCTAATTCTCCATGTGCTAGGTTTTGTAGGGTTTTGAATAGTTGCAGCGATGAGGTTGATTTCCACTTTGATTCCCTCAAATTTCAAAAAAGCCAATTTTTGAAGTGTGTGTCCGATCTATTGTATTTTTTTAGGACTGTGTTAATGTTGTGTTTGTACGTAATATGTAGTTTAGAGTAGTAACTTATTATTGTTGTTTCTTTTTTTATGTTCATGCGGTGTTTACCTTTAAGTAATTGTTGCACTATGTTATGTTTAAATGCTCGTTTTACTATAGTCTGTATGAGTGTAAACAATTGTTGGTAGACCTAATAAATAAAATAAAAAAATAAAATAAAGAACCTACTTATGTTATTAACACCTTCAAACATTGTATACCTACACTTAGTTCGCAATAAAGATATTTGAATTTGAATTTGAATTTGAAACCCGCACGGAGCAAATATTTGTATGACCTTTAGGTAGGTAATTGTTCCGGGTCTGGGTGTTTAAGTATCAGTGTTTCTGTGTTTGTAAACGAACCCATGACATAAGAAAGAAATCCCAGTATTGACCAGTATTTTTTTTATTGCGTGGTAAAATGATCAAATGAGTCCTCCCACCCAGGGCAGAGCGGGACGGACTGTCAGACTCGTACTCACTAAAATCCACGGGGTCCTTCAATAGCTCTTTACGTTTCGAAGTCACGGTAATTCGTGAGACCCGCGACCCCGGCAGGCTTTGGCCCTTTAAAGGGGAGCCCCGTCATGTTGACCAGCATTAAAAAAAAACACATCTCTATGGAACACTATGACTCATTAAAACATCAACGACATTTATCGATTCATCATCATCATCATCATCATCATCATATCAGCCCGGAATCACCCACTGCTGGGTATAGGCCTCCCCCTTTTTCTGCCAAATCTCTCGGTTCTGTGCCTCTCTCATCCATTTATTCCCCGCGATCTTGACGATATCGTCAACCCAACGGGCTTTTGGGCGGCCCTGGTTTCTTTGGCCGAACCTTGGCCACCATTCGGTCAAAACCTTACTCCATCTGTCATCTCTGCGTCTAGCCAGATGCCCTGCCCAGCTATACTTGAGGCGTATCGCCCTATCCCCGACGTCATAGACTTTCGTCCGACGACGGATTTCGGTGTTACGCACTTGGTCTAGAATAGAAATGCCGAGCATGGCTCGCTCCATGGCCCTTTGTGCAACTCGTATTCGGTGCACAGTCTCCTTTGTAAGCGTCCATGTCTCGGCACCGTATAAAGAGACGAGTTTTCACACATTGGGGTATCTTCTTGCTTCGAAAAACATGTTCGAGCTTACCGAATGCCGCCCACCCGAGCTGAATTCTCCTAGAAAGCTCTTTATTTGAATGCTCCTTTTCAAAAGATAAGTAGAACATGTCCCAGATAAACGTAATGGTCAACCTCGATTTATTTATTTATTTATCGATTAACATCTCTAAATCGTTCCTTCAATATCTAGACAACAGTGTTTAGGTACTTCGTATGAATCCAATAGTATTCTCTTTGATTGTATTAAGATCTAAATATAATCGAATTTGTTATTCTGAGGCAAATTGTGCGGAGTCACGGAGCCTTGACGTTAATAAGATCTGCCCCTTCCATATAGGTAAAGGGGTGCCTTAACAAGATTCTACACTCTATAGTTTAGACTACAGGAAATGTACTGGAAGTGCAAACTACATAGTGTGTTGTTGTTTTCACAAGACTCACAAGGATATAACGTATGCCGTTGTTTAAATATTTATGTTTATTATAGATTTAATTACTTAGTTTCTACACAAGACATACCATACAAGACGTAATCGACACAGCGCAGCGCTTCAATTGAAAAATATTTTTTTTAATTTTTGTTAATTTCGTTTGCTTCTATCGAAAAAGTAGGTACATTATACTTTTAGGTACTCAGAAAAGTTATATTGATATTCAAACTCTAGCGGCAATATCATTTTGCATTCTTGAAGGTGTAATACTGGTATGAAACTAATTTTAATAACACCTTAAGAAGCAAATAACAAATTTTATTCTTCCCTAAGGAATAAATTCAGAAGTTCGGAAGCACGAACTTGAGTAAGCTTTTTTTTTTAGCGTGGTAAAATTATCAAATGAGTCCTCCCACCCCGGGCAGGGCGGGAGGGACTGTCAGACGTGTACTGACTAAACTTGTGTGCTTAACAAATGATCAGTAAACCTATAAAATGACTTATTTCGGCTTCGGCTAAGTTGCCATAAGTAATTTATAGACATAATACAAGTCAAGAGCCGAGATAAATGGCTCCACTCCAGCCTTGAACTGAGCCTCAGTAATGAGGATCTTGTTGACAATATATTAACTTACAAAAAAAAGATTGATGAGAACTAAAAATATCAGTTTTATAAAAGTTCTAAATATAGCATCGGTATTGGGTGAACAAAGACACAGTTAGCTGAATTCCAAATCTATTTCTGGTTCAATTATAGCGTTAATCAACGAACTAACCGTTTGATTAACGAGTTTTCTCCGCCACGACTTTAACTAATAGTTCTCCGCCCAGCTGGACAGTTCATGTCCTATAAATTGCTTTGTTTTTAAACGTATATCTTGCAACATGTTTATAAGTATCCAATGTAAAGTGAAGTTTTCTAAACATTTTCTTACCAAAAGTTCCTAATGAAGGAATCAGCGTGGGTGGTGAGCTGTCTACAAAATTATCACCAGGAGATGCTTATCCATGCCCACGCAGACATCTCCCAGACTTCATCGATGAGTAGCCAACAACTTTGCTACCTACTTCATAAAATTTATTAATTATCTTCTGCCGCCCTTCATAGCTTGAATGTTCTTTAGGGTTTCTGTTTACTGACGCAATTTTTTAAACATTTAAAATTTTCCAAATATCTGTAATAAAATAAGTATTTGAAGTGATACATGTATCATGTCTTGTACAGTAAAAGCAAAAGTAGATGATCATAATCAGAAATTCAATACTTTATCGGAGTTCGCGTTAGAACTGTGTGGCGTAGAAGTGATTCAAAAATATGTGATTATAATTTACCAAACATTTACCACTAGTTTTATCTACACAGTTCTGACGCGAACTCCGTTCATTTCATCATTTGTATTGAATTTCTGATTTTGATTTTCTACTTTTCCTGTGGACTGTAAACTCCATTATAAACTGAGTTCTATTATTTTTTAGAAAATAAACGACATCTATCTATTATTACCTATGTTTAAAAAACCGACCAAGTGCGTGTCGGGCCACGCACAGTGTAGGGTTCCGTAGTTGCCCATCAAAATACTTATGTGAATTAACTAAACTGATTCGCTGAATTTAATTTTAAAGAGAAGAATTTTCAAAATCGGTCCAGGAGTCTTTGAGAAATCGGGGAAAATACATAAAAAAAAGATTACGACGAATTTAGAACCTCCCCCTTTTTTTGAAGTAAGTTAAAAATAGTTGACGATAAAAACCTACCTATCCCCAAAAAACATACCGTAAAAACATACCTATTACAGCTGTAAAAATAAAGTTGACAAACTTACATTTGCAGTTGAAGAGAATGTTCTCCGATACATTTTGTTTAGGAAAATATGTTATCCAAGTACATTTTATAAGTTGGTCGACTATTACTCGTAAAGTTGTAAAGCCTACTTAGTCATGATAATTTTCTTTTAAACTTCGTTATATATACTACTACTGTGAATTTTTTCACACCCCCAAACATAACCGTTTAGCTGGTAGAGGGGGGGGACACTCGAGTCGAGCAAAATTTAGCATTTTAAAGCTTAATATTTCACAAACGAATTTTTTTATCAAAAAATTGTTAATGAAAACTATCAATATTTTTTAAAGACCTATTTAATGATACCCCACACTAAGGGGTACGCGAGAAAAAAAAAAAACATCCCCTCTTTACGTGTACAGGAGGTACCCTAAAAAAAAATATTTTACGAGATTTTATTTTACCACTTTTTCGGCACAACAAATCCATATATTTACACCAAATTACAGCTCTCTAGTACTGTGCGTCTCTGAGCTAAACTGCGGACAGACGGACGGACGGACGGACGGACGGACATGGCGAAACTATAAGGGTTCCTTGTTGACTACGGAACCCTAAAAATCCATTACTTTTGTTTGTTTATAACTGAATCCACTTGCGAAATTGAGTTGTCCCCTTGAGTAAAAGTCACGTTGCAGTCGAACCAATTTGATTCAAAACAGCTTTCAGATTCAGACGGTGTTCATTTCATTTAAAAAGTATCAAAAAGTTTCATTCGATATGAATTCGTCATTATTCACCGAGCCTTAAATAAAATACCTAGGTAGTAAAACGATTCTGTTTTTAAATTGGATGTTTCTGAAAATAGATAAAAGGTTTTTGAGTGACAATATTTAACGACCGTGAATTCAATTTGAAAGAGTTTAATCAAAGCTTATAAAATAACCTAGCATGATTAATTTCATTTATTTAATTCTTACCTAATTAATTAACGGTGTGGTGATCTGAGGGGTGGCTTTGTTCAACAATGGACATATGCATCTTACGGCAGATGATGCTGATTCGAGGTGAAACCTTATTCTTATGTGTCTTCTTAAAGGATAAGTGTAATCAACACTAAAAGTAAAAAAAAAGTATTTTACATTTTACATTTGATAATTAAGTTATTTTATACTTACTCTTATCCTCTTATTGAGTTTCATGTATTCTATCTATTTTCATGAATCCTATCTATTTCTAAATAAATTAAAGATATCTAAAAGTGGATCATGTTGACTGATTTTGGCGAAGACAATTGTTCCAGCTCCTCTTTAGTTGTCGTTCATGTGCTCGCATGTGGCATATGTGTCCAATCATCCTTATTTGTGTCTATAACGGAAATGTATTTAATCCATCATTGTAGATATACAATTCCTAGGAAATGTATGTAATTCTCAAAATCGCCCGGAAATGTGTGACACCTAACCAAACCGATTCGGGATGCCCCTGACGTCTTCTTTCAAAGGCACCAACTTCTCTTGGGCACCCCAAAGTTCGGTTTGGTTAGATTCGTTTAAATCTTGCACGCGGAAATAGGAGCCCCGCGCAGCGAGGCTTCGTCTACCAGAGGCCTTACCACGAGCTCTTAACGCGATCCAGTTTAGGTTGTGGGCAAGAGACAGAGATATACAAGTCGTCTAGCGCCATCTCTTTCCAACAGCCTAAACTGGATCGTGTTAAGAGTTCATAGTAGGCCACCTGATCACGTAAAACACTTTTCTATACATTTTCTAAATAGCTTCGGAATTCCTAGTTATTACATTTCCGGTAACATGAACAATCTTCACACATTGCAGACATAAGAACGATGAAAAAAAAACATCAAAAGGTTTATAGTAAGCACGGTCATTAAGAGGTCACAGAAAACTAGCAACATTTAGATAAATAATGCTTGATGAGGCCAGTAGTTGTCCCGAATGGCGATTTGAATATCTGAATTAATCAAAGTCGGAATACCATTTCGAATAATAAATATTTATCTTCTCCAAGTGATATTAGCTGCGATTTCCCTATTATCACTCTTTTCACTCTACTGAACACGGGATTAATGATTTTATGGAAAACAGCAAATTATGAAAAGATATGCCGTTAAAAATAGTTGCCGTTGCGCTTAATCGAACACTCGACGTAAAACTATCGTAAATTCGGACGACTTTTTATTTGCGATCACTGCCATTGCGACAAACTCAAATCTGAATTTTGTATTCATTGAACAAAGATTCCACCATAGCTCATTACTCAGTTGTTCTTGGATTTTGGAGGTCAGATAAATAGTCGTTACATATAAAATATTGGCTTTCAGTTGCATCTGGTTAGACTTAAGGCGGGCTTTCAGTAATTTTTAAGATTTTCAAACGTCTGAAAGTCTCATTAACAATGATATTTTTAATAAAAAAAAAATCATAATATTAAAGTTGAACATATCCTCGAGTGAATGGTAAAGATAGAAACACGAATTGGAATAATTGGCTCGATAGAAAAAAATCTCAAACATGACACTAAATCACAATTTTCAAACATCCACTGCTTAGAGATTTCACAATGAATTTATATGAAACTTATAAAAATAAAAACAGCTCATTATTTAGAAGTGCATGGTAAAAGCAAGTTTTAAAATTTCGTTATAATTTTTCTCCAAGAAATAAAATACCCAAAATATTGGCATTATTTCGCTCACCGGGCGCTCGCCAGTACCCGCCGAGGCGTGATAGAGGATGGACGTACGTCGTTGCTGCGCAAAAATTCCCCCCGCGCGGTTACGTAAGCAGGCATCGAACTGAAATACTACATGGAAACAAAGTCACACACACAAGCGATTACGTGTTAGTTGCGGGAATAGAATAAAATAGTCAAGTGGTCTAATTTTGAAACGATGTAATTTTTTTTTATGGACCACTTATTTTTTAGCTAGGATGCGAACTTGATGGAGTGACCTGAAGGTCTACATCGGTCACTGCCACTGGAACTCGGCGACGGATCGAACTAGATGTGCCGAGTTTGGGCTCGTTTTGTAAGTTATGATGAGATCTTACCACCGAACTTGATGGAGTGACCTGAAGGTCTACATCGGTGACTGTCACTGGAACTCGGCGACTGATCGAACTAGATGTGCCGAGTTTGGGCTCGTTTTTTAAGTTATGATGAGATCTTACCACCGGACTTGATGGAGTGACCTGAAGGTCTACATCGGTGACTGCCACTGGAACTCGGCGACGGATCGAACTAAATGTGCCGAGCTTGGGCTCGTTCTGTTAGTTATGATGAGATCTTACCTCCGGTCTTGATGGAGTGACCTGAAGGTCTACATCGGTGACTGCCACTGGAACTCGGCGACGGATCGAACTAAATGTGCCGAGTTTGGGCTCGTTTTGTAAGTTATGATGAGATCTTACCACCGAACTTGATGGAGTGACCTGAAGGTCTACATCGGTGACTGTCACTGGAACTCGGCGACTGATCGAACTAGATGTGCCAAGTTTGGGCTCGTTTTGTAAGTTATGATGAGATCTTACCACCGGACTTGATGGAGTGACCTGAAGGTCTACATCGGTGACTGCCACTGGAACTCGGCGACGGATCGAACTAGATGTGCCGAGTTTGGGCTCATTTTGTTAGTTATGATGAGATCTTACGTACGGACTTGATGGAGTGACCTGAAGGTCTACATCGGTGACTGCCACTGGAACTCGGCGACGGATCGAACTAGATGTGCCGAGCTTGGGCTCGTTCTGTTAGTTATGATGAGATCTTACCTCCGGTCTTGATGGAGTGACCTGAAGGTCTACATCGGTGACTGCCACTGGAACTCGGCGACGGATCGAACTAGATGTGCCGAGTTTGGGCTCGTTTTGTAAGTTATGATGAGATCTTACCACCAGACTTGATGGAGTGACCTGAAGGTCTACATCGGTGACTGCCACTGGAACTCGGCGACGGATCGAACTAGATGTGCCGAGTTTGGGCTTGTTTTGTTAGTTATGATGAGATCTTACCACCGGACTTGATGGAGTGACCTGAAGGTCTACATCGGTGACTGCCACTGGAACTCGGCGACGGATCGAACTAGATGTGCCGAGTTTGGGCTCATTTTGTTAGTTATGATGAGATCTTACGTACGGACTTGATGGAGTGACCTGAAGGTCTACATCGGTGACTGCCACTGGAACTCGGCGACGGATCGAACTAGATGTGCCGAGTTTGGGCTCGTTTTGTAAGTTATGATGAGATCTTACCACCAGACTTGATGGAGTGACCTGAAGGTCTACATCGGTGACTGCCACTCGAACTCGGCGACGGATCGAACTAGATGTGCCGAGTTTGGGCTCGTTTTGTTAGTTATGATGAGATCTTACCACCGGACTTGATGGAGTGACCTGAAGGTCTACATCGGTAACCGCCACTGGAACTCGGCGACGGATCGAACTAGATGTGCCGAATTTGGGCTCATTTTGTTAGTTATGATGAGATCTTACCTCCGGACTTAATAGAGTGACCTGAAGGTCTACATCGGTGACTGCCACTGGAACTCGGCGGCGGATTGAACTAGATTTGCCGAGTTTGGGCTCGTTTTGTTAGTTGTGATGAGATCTTACCTCCGAACTTGATGGAATGACCTGAAGGTTTACATCGGGGAGTCGGAAACTCGGCACATCTAGTTCGATCCGTTGCCGAGTGCCAGTGGCAGTCACCGATGTAGACCTTCAGGTCAATGCACCAAGTATGGACGTAAGATCTCATCATAACTAACAAAATGAGCCCAAACTCGGCACATCAAGTTCGATCCGTCGCCGAGTTCCAGTGGCAGTCACCGATGTAGACCTTCAGGTCACTCCATCAAGTCTGGTGGTAAGAATTCTCATCATAACTTACAAAACGAGCCCAAACTCGGCACATCTAGTTCGATCCGTCGCCGAGTTCCAGTGGCAGTCACCGATGTAGACCTTCAGGTCACTCCATCAAGTCTGGTGGTAAGATCTCATCATAACTAACAAAATGAGCCCAAACTCGGCACATCAAGTTCGATCCGTCGCCGAGTTCCAGTGGCAGTCACCGATGTAGACCTTCAGGTCACTCCATCAAGTCTGGTGGTAAGAATTCTCATCATAACTTACAAAACGAGCCCAAACTCGGCACATCTAGTTCGATCCGTCGCCGAGTTCCAGTGGCAGTCACCGATGTAGACCTTCAGGTCACTCCATCAAGTCTGGTGGTAAGAATTCTCATCATAACTTACAAAACGAGCCCAAACTCGGCACATCTAGTTCGATCCGTCGCCGAGTTCCAGTGACAGCCACCGATGTAGACCTTCAGGTCACTCCATCAAGTCCGGAGGTAAGATCTCATCATAACTAACAAAACGAGCCCAAACTCGGCACATCTAGTTCGATCCGTCGCCGAGTTCCAGTGACAGCCACCGATGTAGACCTTCAGGTCACTCCATCAAGTCCGGTGGTAAGATCTCATCATAAGTAACAAAATGAGCCCAAACTCGGCACATCTAGTTCGATCCGTCGCCGAGTCCCAGTGGCAGTCACCGATGTAGACCTTCAGGTCACTCCATCAAGACCGGAGGTAAGATCTCATCATAACTAACAAAACGACCCCAAACTCGGCACATCTAGTTCGATCCGTCGCCGAGTTCCAGTGGCAGTCACCGATGTAGACCTTCAGGTGACTTCGTCAAGTCCGGAGGTAAGATCTCATCATAACTAACAAAATGAGCCCAAATTCGGCACATCTAGTTCAATCCGTCGCCGAGTTCCAGTGGCGGTCACCGATGTAGACCTTCAGGTCAGTCCATCAAGTCCGGAGGTAAGATCTCATCATAACTAACAAAACGAGCCCAAACTCGGCACATCTAGTTCGATCCGTCGCCGAGTTCCAGTGACAGCCACCGATGTAGACCTTCAGGTCACTCCATCAAGTCCGGTGGTAAGATCTCATCATAAGTAACAAAATGAGCCCAAACTCGGCACATCTAGTTCGATCCGTCGCCGAGTCCCAGTGGCAGTCACCGATGTAGACCTTCAGGTCACTCCATCAAGACCGGAGGTAAGATCTCATCATAACTAACAAAACGACCCCAAACTCGGCACATCTAGTTCGATCCGTCGCCGAGTTCCAGTGGCAGTCACCGATGTAGACCTTCAGGTGACTTCGTCAAGTCTGGAGGTAAGATCTCATCATAACTAACAAAATGAGCCCAAATTCGGCACATCTAGTTCGATCCGTCGCCGAGTTCCAGTGGCGGTCACCGATGTAGACCTTCAGGTCAGTCCATCAAGTCCGGTGGTAAGATCTCATCATAACTAACAAAACGAGCCCAAACTCGGCATATCTAGTTCGATTCGTCGCCGAGTTCCAGTGGCAGTCACCGATGTAGACCTTCAGGTCACTCCATCAAGTCCGGTGGTAAGATCTCATCATAACTAACAAAATGAGCCCAAACTCGGCACATCTAGTTCCATCCATCGCCGAGTTCCAGTGGCAGTCACCGATGTAGACCTTCAGGTCACTCCATCAAGTCCGGTGGTAAGATCTGATCATAACTTACAAAATGAGCCCAAACTCGGCACATTTAGTTCGATCCGTCGCCGGGTTCCAGTGGCAGTCACCGATGTAGACCTTCAGGTCACTCCATCAAGTCTGGTGGTAAGATCTCATCATAACTTACAAAACGAGCCCAAACTCGGCACATCTAGTTCGATCCGTCGCCGAGTTCCAGTGGCAGTCACCGATGTAGACCTTCAGGTCACTCTATCAAGTCCGTACGTAAGATCTCATCATAACTAACAAAATGAGCCCAAACTCGGCACATCTAGTTCGATCCGTCGCCGAGTTCCAGTGGCAGTCACCGATGTAGACCTTCAGGTCACTCCATCAAGTCCGGTGGTAAGATCTCATCATAACTTACAAAACGAGCCCAAACTTGGCACATCTAGTTCGATCCGTCGCCGAGTTCCAGTGACAGCCACTGATGTAGACCTTCAGGTCACTCCATCAAGTCCGGAGGTAAGATCTCATCATAACTAACAAAACAAGCCCAAACTCGGCACATCTAGTTCGATCCGTCGCCGAGTTCCAGTGGCAGTCACCGATGTAGACCTTCAGGTCACTCCATCAAGTCCGGAGGTAAGATCTCATCGTAACTAACAAAATGAGCCCAAACTCGGCACATCTAGTTCGATCCGTCGCCGAGTTCCAGTGGCAGTCACCGATGTAGACCTTCAGGTCACTCCATCAAGTCCGGTGGTAAGATCTCATCATAACTTACAAAACGAGCCCAAACTTGGCACATCTAGTTCGATCCGTCGCCGAGTTCCAGTGACAGCCACTGATGTAGACCTTCAGGTCACTCCATCAAGTCCGGAGGTAAGATCTCATCATAACTAACAAAACAAGCCCAAACTCGGCACATCTAGTTCGATCCGTCGCCGAGTTCCAGTGGCAGTCACCGATGTAGACCTTCAGGTCACTCCATCAAGTCCGGAGGTAAGATCTCATCGTAACTAACAAAACAAGCCCAAACTCGGCACATCTATTTCAATCCGTCACCGAGTTCCAGTGGCAGTCACCGATGTAGACCTTCAGGTCATTCCATCAAGTCCGGAGATAAGATCTCATCATAACTAACAAAATGAGCCCAAACTCGGCACATCTAGTTCAATCCGTCGCCGAGTTCCAGTGGCAGTCACCGATGTAGACCTTCAGGTCACTCCATCAAGTCCGGAGGTAAGATCTCATCATAACTAACAAAATGAGCCCAAACTCGGCACATATTAAATATACTGCTGCCTAAGAAAGTACTCCATTGTATGCACTTTGTAAAATCAAAACTATCTCGAATATCATTTTACGAAAATCTAATTCAGACACACTCGTACGTAATTGACTTACTGCATTACGCTACGCTGTGGCATATACACACACGGTCCCTCCCGCCCGCACCGCTGTCGACTTGCCCCGCCCCTTTGCGGGGGCTGAGGTAGTGCGCTCATAGCTGCGGACTGTACTGGAACCTGGCCTGTTGAAGAACACTTCACATCCGAGGAGGCTTTTACTTAGCAACTGGATCAAGTGCTTGATTCAGAAAGTCTCTCCTAGCCCTGACAACCAAGTACCCAGGACTCTGTTCCCTGTTGTTTTTTATGTTCTAGTAAAAATATTGAACAGTGTACACTGCTGGGACACAGACCTCCTCTCTTTGAGAGGGAGTGGGCCATAATCCACCACGCGGCCCAGTGCGGGTTGGAAGATGTCACATGTCTTCGAATTTGATGGTTCTAGGACATGCCGGTTTCCTCACAATGTTTTCCTTTACCGTTTTGAGAGCAGTGGTGATGAAATATATTACAAAAAGTAATGCGCCAGGCTGGGTTCGAACCCACGACCTGCGACTCGTGAGTCGGGGCTGATACCACTGGGCCACCACTGCTCCAGATTATAAATACCATACACTTATTCCATGCGTTCGTGCCAAACCCACGGTTGTTCTTTTGTGTTGCTAGAAGCAGTTAACTTTTATGAGGGCCAGATTTAATCCTGACGTGAAATGTATTGTTAACGACACAAATTAACGAAGGATTAATTTAGCTTTAAAATAATAAGGAGATAAGAACGGTTGCTTCGTAAGTGCCGACATTTAATATTGATTTACTTCCCACACCTATTTACTGACGACCAAACTTCGCCATGTGATTTGATTTTATTTCGGGATTCTATACGAGATGAGAACACTAAAAAAGTATTTATCTAAAAAGTTTTCAATGAATAACATAACACTTAAATATTATGTATAAGCGTTTCTTTCTCTTGGTTTATAAAGTATTTTAACCCGAAGTTTGTAATAACTTTAAAGATTTTTACAAAATTAAACAAAACTTTTTGTACGGCACAAGTATTATGGAAAAAGTTTCGCTAAAGAAGCTTTACGATAGAAACATCGCAGTTTTTAGTCCTTTATTAAGTACACCAATTTAATTCTTACTTGAAACATTTTATTTTACATTTACCCCATGGTTTATAACCTGGTCTAATAGATTTATTTACTTTTATACTTCAGCAATTTCTCAGCAGCAAGCAAAAACTCTGTACAGAAAGACAAATGAGTAATACATCAGGAATTTGTGATCTATTGATAAAAATAGAGTCACCCTATATTACAAAAAACTTAAATATTATAAATGGTAAAACATACTATTAGATATCTACATGTCTGCCTAAGCCTTTGCGAAATTACAGGCATAATAATTATGTTCTTAGGATTTTCCCCAGCAAAATGGAGCATAGAGTAGGTTCTCGTAAAATGTGTAATGCAGTTAAAAAGACATTTCATCATAAAAATGTAAAATCCAAAAACAAATACATAACACAACAAACTATACCGTCCATGAAATTTTGTCTACCTCAAAATGTGAAGCCATTACCAGATCGATGCATATTACTCCTAAAATTCATAGCCCAGACACATTACCATACAGCAGGAGCAGTTGAGCATATACTATAAAAGCCACCGATAGAAACTCGTCTAGGGATCATCTGTAGATACCCACAAAATCGGCTAAGTGCGAGCTGGACTTAGAACGAAGGCTTCCGTACCACCGTACCTACATCCTTACTAATATTATAAATGAGGAAGTTTGAATTTTTGAATGGATGGATGTTTGATACTCAACCACGTCAGATGACAAGATGATTTCTTATCGCGGGAATCACGACCCTCAGTATGAAGAGAACGATGAGAGGAAGAGAAAGATTCAAAAAAAGCCGTTAAAAACTGTTCCTTGTATGGGAACAACAATTTTTCTTACTGATATTTTTTTTGTTTTTGAGTAGTGTTTTAGCGCAAACGCCAACAGGACGTCATTTGTTAATGGCCGCTTGGAAATGACGTCCTGTTGGCCGTTTCGCTACGTTAGTGTTGTGTTAAATTTGCCTTAAGTGTGTATGGGCCCATTATACCTCGCGTCCACGTCTCCTAATAAAGCTAGAAAAAAAGCTTATCTGTATAGAACTGAACTGTTCAAAAGATACTTTCCCATGTCAGCTGGACGGACTGACAACGTAGCCTTAGAAATAAGATTCCGATCGCCCTTTGGGTGTGGAACCCCAAAAGAATAGATTTCAAATTCAATTGTCTACCGAAGCGGGGGTAACAAAAGAATCTGCGCATGTAATTACTGACTGAATGAATGGCCAACAGAATGAAATGACGTCTGAAAAGTTCTGACATTCAACCTCTCATTAGAGTGTTAGTTCACATTCAATTTTCAAACGTTTGTTTTAAAAGTATTCTGTAAACATATTTAATGCTAAGCTTGAGTTCACATGCGCTATCTGAATAATTTATTCAAAATTACGAGGTAAAATGCGATTTTATTGGTTGAAAATAAAATAAAAAACAATTTTAGCAGAACCTCCACTTTTTCTTTTGTTAAAAAGTTTCCAAAACTAAAACGTAGTCGATTTATTGTTAGAATTTCACCAAACTTTAATATACGAGTATTATGAGGACTTAAAAACTACTACTAAAGCTGTATTTTCAGTATCACTTTTCGACATGGTCAACTATTAAACAAAAGTTTTCTGAATACTGTGATAAATTGCCTTTGTTTTATATAAGAGTATTTCGCTTACTTATAGAAGTGCTTAGTTTCACAAAGAGACATTTATTAGCCTATAAATCCACGACTGTACATCAGTATGAACAAGCGATTAGACTTCAAGATTTAAAGAGACTTCAAGACTATTCCTCAGATCAGTATCACTGACAAATTATTGCATTTAATTGCTTGGCAAATGTCCCAAACTGCTATCCCACTCGAAGCCATCATTGACCCTTCACATAACATTAAATACTAGTTACGACTTAGGGTCTTCAAGTTTAGTGTTTTCATCGTTTACTTCAAAATTGCCATTTTCAAAGCCCGATTAATCACCATTAATACACGGTTGATTACTATGTCAAGAGACAAACTCCAGTATATGCATGCTTCTTGGACTTGTCCAAAGCTTTTGATTTGGTGTCATATCATAAGCTTTGGACAAAGCTAAGAGGTGCAGGTGTCCCAACCGATCTTGTGAATATCCTCGCTTATTGGTACAGTGAGCAGTTAAATATTGTAAGATGGGGAAATGTGTATTCAGATGAATATTCTCTAGAGTGTGGCGTCAGGCAGGGCGGACTGACCTCGCCACGACTCTTTAACATTTATGTTAACCATCTGATTGAGGAGCTCAGCAGCATGCATGTTGGTTGCCATATTGATGACATATGTGTTAACAATTTGAGCTACGCTGATGATATGGTGCTGCTGAGCCCCTCAATCGGTGGTCTTAGACAGCTGATAAAGGTTTGTGAGGTCTATGCCGTGGAGCATGGCTTGAGGTACAACGTCAGTAAAAGGGAGTTCATGTTATTTAAATGTAAAAAGAAAAACGATATCTTTATACCACCTATATTACTTGACGGTGTACCATTAAGTCGTGTTACACAGTTTAAGTATCTTGGACACATTGTAACTGAAGATTTGAGTGATGAATTTGACATTGAGAGGGAGCGCAGGGCATTGTCGGTTCGTGGTAATATGTTGGCACACAGGTTCGCTCGTTGTACGGCTCCAGTTAAAGTAACGATGTTTAAGGCATTCTGCCAGACGTTTTACACGAGCGGCCTGTGGGCAAACTTTACACAGAAGACCTACAATGCCTTGCGCGTCCAGTACAATAATGTGTTCAGGGCTCTGTTTCGGCTCCCTCGTTATTGCAGTGCATCCGGCATGTTTGCGGACGCCAGCGTAGATGACTTCTATGCAATTATGCGTAAAAAAGTTGCGTCGGTGGTACGGCGAGTGCGTGGGAGCCCAAATAGCGTCCTGAGAATGATTGGAGAGAGATCCGATACTGTCCTGCTCAGTAGGTTCACCGAACTTCATGTGTTGCGAAACCGATGAGCCTACTGTGCAGGTACGCCTTTTTTGTTTACTTTTAAATATGTACTAACATTAGTTATAAGCAAACATTTTCATCACTACACTAACAAGCTTTGCCTGCTATGGACTCTTTTGTCTGAAATAAATGATTTTTATTTTATTTTATTTTTTTTATTTTTTTTTATTTTTTTTTTTTATTTTTTTTTTTTTTATTAATCATCCCCGGATTATTTTGAATACACGAATGTTTAACATCACCAAATCTCTTTCAGCTATCGGACTATTGCCTTAAATTTCCTAAATCTCCTTATTTACATAACATTTAGTGAATTTATGAATATTTCATGAGGATATTAATAGCGGGCATTATGCCCGCTATTAATATAACCTTGTGCTACCTTGTATGAGATATAGGAAAATGTTCATTATTTTTCCAATTTATAATATGAGTTATGTATGTCCAAACTCAGGCCACAAAGTCGTTATCTTAGCCCATGTCACTGTCGGCAAAGTTGAGATATCCCAAAACTTTTTAACGTAACATACATTCTGGACATATTATTCTATTTTGTTTACCATTTTTTGCTTGTTTCAGATAACTTCGTGAATTATGCAAATGTGTAAATGAAAGTGAGCAATACCTGAATAGCTGTGCTTTAAAAATGAGACCCCCAAATCTAAATGACAATGACGCTTCGCCGATCTGACAGCTTGCCCACGCGACTCCGGGTGGCGCCTGTCCCGTTAGACCCCGACACTGGTCGACCGCGAGAAAAATTACACGATTCTTCCACCGTCCCGAACTTCAGTGAGACACCGGCGCGCGAAGAAGTTATCGCCACTTGGAAATCCCTTCACACAGAAGTGAAGAAAATAAAAAATGGATTCGCACCCGCAAAAGACCAACCGACTCGTAGTGAAGATAAAAACGTTTCCGCTTCACAAAGTTCTGTCTCTACTTTTGCATGCCATAGCAGAGATGGCCAAAAAAGAATATCTTATGAAAATCGGCAGGTTGAAGTTGGGCCACGTGAAAGAAATCGTTGCACATCATTTCTACTGGATACAGGTCAAACAGACACTATTGAATGTGGAAAGAACTCGGTACACCGACGGCGGTCTTTACTGCAGCGCCTTTTGTCTTGGAGAACTCCAGAATGTGACTGTCGTGAAAAATTTACGCCAAAGTACCAGCCAACTCCAAGGTTACGTCCTGAGGACTTATTGTGCACATGTGGTGTTAGTAGCAATAGAATTAAACCTCCAAAAAAGTGTAAAAAAAACCCGGAACGTGGACGTTCCAAAAGTGTAGGATATGAAGCGGCACGTGAAGTGGCTCAGTTTCGTCGGTTAGTGCAGTGTCTATGAAATGAAGTTTGTAAGGGATTGTCTACTGGTGGTTTGCTGGTAGATGTGTTTTGTTTATGGTGTCTAAAGTGTTTTGGTGCGGTAGGTGTGCGAGTGCCGGCGCGACAGTGGGTGCGGAGACGGCGGCGGCGCTGCGGGCGCGCGCTGCCCTCACGCTTGCCCGTCGGTACTACCCTGAAGGCGGGTGGGGCTGGACCATCACGGTGGTGGGCACTATAGTACAAGTGCTGTCCCACGGACTGCAGCTGGGCGGCGGCGCTGGGCCCATAGCTTGCACGGCCGCTGTCAAGTACCACGTGTCGCCTTTGTATACACATGGTAAGTACTTATTTTAACTGTTTTTACCGCATTAATTCTGTCACGAACTTTTCAGTTCTACACACATCAAAAGTGTCTAGGGATCAACATATATTTTTGCAATAACTTTTCTCCTGATTGATATTAATTAAAATGTTCTTTAAGGATTCATCAAATAAAGTGTTATCGTTTGTCACAGTAACGATAAACCAAGTCACCTTTGCATTCATAAAGAAATTTGCCATTTTCCTAATAAAGGGATTTTTGACATTTGAACCACTAACATTAAAGTTCGAAAAAAAGACTGAAATAACAGTTTTCTTTAAAATTTTATTGGGTAACTTAAACAATTAATAATCCGTGTTTCTACCGCGAACACTAACAACACAAGAACATCGGTTTGGCATACTCAAAATGAGTTCATCCAAATCACGCTGTGGAATGGCCGCCCATGTTCGTTGCAACAACAAAAAAAGGTCTTCTTGCGACTGGATACCCTCCATATTCGGCAGAGCTCTTCTCTGTAGCATATCCCATGCATGCTCAATCGGGTTCAAGTCTGGCGACTGAGCAGGCCAGGGCAGGACATTGATGTTAGCTGCGGCGAGAGTCTGTCTTACAACTCTTGCGGTGTGCGGTCGTGCATTATCATGCATTAACTGGAATAAGGGACCGATTTGCACTTGTAGAGGAACGATGACGTCTGATACAATCGTCTCAGCATAAATTTGAGCGTTGAGGTTGCCTCTGATCCAAATCAACTCAGTTCTTCCGCCGATCCAAATACCCGCCCATACCATGATGGTTCCACCACTATAAGGATGGACTTCCTGGCAGGATTTTAATCGCTGTTGGCGTCCAGGGGTTCTCCAGTGTCGTATACGTCTTGTATCCGGTCTCATACCAAAACGAGACTCATCAGAAAAGCACACGAAACGCCATTGTTCTTCTGCCCAATTTCTGTGTTCAAGAGCCCATTGATATCGAATCCTACGATTGTGCATTGCTATAGGTGGTACCCGTAGCGGTCTTCGGGAATGAAGGTTCACTTCATGCAAGCGGTTTCTGAATGTTTGGTCGCTAATTAAGTTCCCTGAAGAGTGATGAAGCCCCACGGCTAACATCATGGCGGTTATTGTTGGAGCTCTTCGAGTTAAGATTTGAATGTATCGGTCTTGTCTCCGTGTGGTGCAGCGATACCGTCCTCCATGGCGCTCAGCCACGGTACCAGTGCTTCGGTAACGTGTCCAAAGTCGACTGATAACACTCTGACTTGTATTCAGAGCTAAAGCCACAGTACGTTGCCGGGAACCAGCTTCTATCATTCCCACGGCTCTGAGCATTTCTTCCCTGCTTAAATGACGTCGCCGCTCCATAATAACGTTGGTTTTAATCAGTAGTAGGGAAACAATAGCACTAATAATGTCTTCAATGCGTTGTATGTTTTTATAGGGAAAATATTGACAGCTGATTTTCATCTTTTACTCGAATTTGATTTACAGTTCCTGATTCAAATTATGAAATGCACCAAAAAGGATCCATATAAATTTATAAAATCATAAATTTATTACAAAGCCACATCTCAATCTCAAGAAATCCGCATAAAAATGCTTGATCCATAGACACTTTTGATGTGTGTATTTACAAAAACCGAGGTATGCAAAATATTATAATATTAGAGGTTGATGTCTGTCAGTTATCGCTATGAATATTCGGCTTCGGCACATGATGACTGACAAAACCAGCACACGGCTTCTCTTGTTATAATGCTTGTTATACAATATTATGATCTCAAAGAAAAATAAAGAGTGGTTGTGTACATGTTTCTTGTCTACAAACTCAGGCCTGTCCAATTCGGCCCGTCGAAAAATGTTAACCAATCAACTTTTGATACGTAAATATGATAGTTCTAGGAAAATTACGTGATGTTTTCACGACTAATATAAAAACACTTTATTACTAAACATTAAATTAAAGACTTTTTTAAACTATCAAGTCTTGCTTCTAATATATCGGGAACTCAAGAAGAAATCCCGTAAGTGTATGTCCTTAGTAGACGACATAAACAGCTACATTTTGTGAAGTTTTTTTTTTAACTTCTTTATGTAGAACTTAATTTACGTGAAAGCGTCTAAAGAAATAATATTTTACGTGAAAAGAATTACACGGCGCAATTTGCCCAAAAATGTAATCCTAAGTAGATCTCCGTCAACTCAACACAAAAAAGTTTTTATTGACATTCTGTGTGAAATTGGTGATCCGTTCAAGGGTTACCCTATTTACGACCTTACCCTTTCTAAATATACCTTTGCGCCTTTTTTAAAACTGGCAATTTTCTATTTAGAAATGGTTACTTTTGTCATACTACATCACTAAACAATTACTACTACACTAAACTAAATAATTATTGTTCATTTTGAATCTAATGGGGATGGCAACTGGGGAACGAATGGCGCTAGTATAGCTTGTTCCAAGCATCGTCATGGTTCAAATCAGTTCAAATCTTAAAGGTACTTCAAAATAGTACTACGTCATTGGTCGGATTAGGACTAAGCTATGGTGGCGCCATCTACAATTACCTTTGACTTGCCTTCCCCATTCAATAGTTAGATTTATATTGAAATTCATACCTATCCATGTTCAATAGATCTATCCAAAATCTATTTACATTAATGTAAAAGATCTTATCATCAGGCCTTACGAATTCTTTTTTACGGAATACCAGAAACTCTTCACACTAAAATACGTTCTTATTAAGTCTTCCAAACCGCCTTTTGAAAACGAATATAAAATCGCTTTAACGTAAGATCTGAATCGTTCGGAACCGCGTTCAAAGATTAATGAAGTAACAGCTAATTTATCATGTACCGTTTCTTGATGGCCCTCAAAAAAGTTCAGGATCGTGACAGCCGCGTCCGCTGGATCCTACTGACATTGCTGATCGCGAGATACGCCTCCATTCAAGCTGAAAAACATGTTTTTTATATCACTTTCCAAACTTCCAAATAGAGATTCAAAACTTATATAATATTTTGATCAATCTATCATTAATTACCATGAAACTAACAACAATACGGATGTTAATCATCTTTAATGAAGCCTAAAGGCTGTTTGTTTACCCATGTGTTTAATGTTTGTTTAACTACGTATGTATGTTATGAGAAACTTCTAGTGTGAGTCAAAGTTTACTCCTCCGTTTAAACACTGGTGAACCTTCTAATTTTGTATATACAACTCTAAAACCCCAAAGAAAAACACGATTACCTGCAATATTATTGGGCCGTCTCGTCTTCCTTAGTTTGATTTTACATAATGTTTTATTATTAAATTAATATACTCGTAAGTAGTGGCCCGTCCTGACTTTGAATAGGTTTAATTTTCGAAAAAAAAATTGAATCCTTGATATAGCGAACACGGCAAAAAAAATATTATCCAATTTTGTGCACAAGTTTGGAAGTTGTTATGCGCATATAAACCAGTGTAAGCGACTTTGCTTTGCTTTATAGGTTTTCTGTTAGCAAAATATTTACAAATGTATAAGTCAAAATCGTGACGTTCAAGTTACAAGTTACTTTACAACACACCCCAAGTAACACAGTCTGGATGTTTTAAAACCAATCTGTCTATAGACTGTCTATTCAGGGTTAATCTTTAGATACGGGCTTTCTGAAGATGGGTTTGATAAAGAACATTTAATCTTATAGAGTTGTTTATCTAAAGCTTTATTATTTTAAGAGCATTTGTTCTATAGAACACTTATTTTAAGTACGTTTATAGTTATAACGAATGTTTCTAGATAAAATACTCTACAAATAGTTAAAAAAGCCTTAAGGTACCTATTTTGAAGTAGTTTTATAGATAAAACGATATATTTGAAGACAAAACTTTCTACAGATATTCCATTTTAGCTAATGGTACTCTTATCTTTTTTTTCTATAGATACTTCAGTCTAGATAAAATACTTTACTAGATATTTTTAAGTTTGTCTAGAAAACTGATAGAGAAGTCGTGTTTTTAGAGTTTTTATCCTTAAAAGTGGCTTAGTTAAGTGCATTTGCACTAGAAATTTAAATTGGATGAGTTTATGCAATGGAGAAGATGAAACAAATTAAAAGATCTGGTGGTTTTCGTCGAAAAATCCGCAAGTATTTAAAAAGTAAGAAAAATGAAGAAGAGACGACCGAAAAAGAATCGAAACTTCCTAGTAACTTCCTCCAAAACGTAGAAAATTGTTGATGTTATATGGGTATCAAATGAAAGGGTTTGCTGTCAGGGATACGAAAAAAATGGTGACGTGACTTAAATCCAAGATGGCGGACAGGCTGTTTGAAATTCACCCCTATGATATGGGTATGGGTATCAAATAAAAAGGTTTGCTGTCAGGAATACGAAAAAAATAGTCACGTGTCTTAAATCCAATATGGCGGACGTCCAAGATGGCGGACAGGCTATTTGGAATGCACCCCCATGATATGGGTATCAAATGAAAAGGTTTGCTGTCAGGAATACGAAAAAAATTGTCACGTGACTTAAATCCAAGATGGCAGACGTCCAAGATGGCGGACAGGCTATTTGAAATGCACCCAAATGATATGGGTATCAAATGAAAGGGTTTGCTGTCAGAAATAGAAAAAATAGTCACGTGACTTAAATTCAAGATGGCAGACTGGCTGTTTGAAATCCACCCCAATGTTGTGGGTATCAAATGAAAGGGTTTGCTGTCAAGAATACGAAAAAAATTGTCACGTGACTTAAATCCAATATGGCGCACAGGCTATTTAAAATCCACCCCCATGATATGCGTATCAAATGAAAAGGTTTGCTGTCAGGAATACGAAAAAAATAGTTAGGTGACTTAAATTCAAGATGGCGGACTGGCTGTTTGAAATCCACCCCAATGATGTGGGTATCAAATGAAAGGGTATTAATGTAATTACAATTATAATTATTATTTCTCACATTGTTTATACTTAAATAAATCAGAAATACTTTTTACTCGGGTACCCTCTTGTATTGATTAATTATATTGGTTTGTTACTGCATAAAATGGTCTTACGTTCACAACACATGAAATTACCTATTCACTGAAGAGCGTCTAGAAATACTGCGACAAGATAAAAAGGAATACAGAGTGACAGTTACTAGATAATTTTAAACCACTCTTAAATCTGTTTATTCTCTCACTAGATAGTTTAGTATGTAGTAAGTAAAATTATTCTAGAGCCATACTACAAAAAAAATCTCTAGACTGTTTGTTCTATAGAAATCGGTTTTCTAGTAAATTTTATCTGGACGCCATTTTTATTGCCTATTTTTTGCTTCAAATAATTTTTGTTACGTATTTTAATGTTTTTATCATTAAATCATGTCTAATTAGACATTTGATATGTTTTAAATTACTATATTTTAAATAAAATGAGTATTTTAAGCATTAAACTGTAAATTCGAAAATTTGCTTATACCAGATAATATTCATATTTTGAAAAAATAATGTTAAATCTTACATTTACAGCGGGCGCTCTTATTTTACAAGAGTTTTACATAATATTCAACGATAGAATTTCAATCGCATATTGATTTGCCTATTTACCCATTATTAAAACACAAATTAATAAAAAGTAATAAATTTGTTACGCCATGATGCAAATATTATTAAGTAAAATAACTCTTGTAAGTTCCACGCCATTATGCGTCACTAGTAAAATGTTACTTAAAGTTGTTAGTCTTAAGATCATTTGGTTTTAAAACTTGACGAGCAATGATTCCTTTAAAGGTCTTAACTCTATCTATAAACTATCTACTAGTACGCTACTAGATAAACGTGCGGTCTATAAACGGTTTAGAGAGACACTAGAAACATCTCTTAAGTCAATTTGATCTGAACTCTATCTAGTCATGTTTTCTTAACTCATTCTTAAGAGAGGGTACAAGAATGTGCCCACTTTTACTAAACTCTGTCTATAAGCGTTCTAGAAGATTGCTTATAGATATTTTATTCTTATGGTAGACAATTCAATTTAATTCTATAAGCTATCTAGTAGTACGTTTCTAGACACGTTTGTGTTACTTGGGCACACAGGCAGGAAGGTACTTACTTTAGTGTTGACAAGAGAGCAGTGCTATTCTGTAACCTTCAGTAGCTACTTTTTACACACCCCTACAAAATCACACACAACACACATTATGTCATAAACACACACACAACACACTTCATTGACACACACCCACCCACACACCCCAAATGATTATATTTTGTCCTATTTTGATTTAATTATTTTCCTTTTATAACTTTTTTTATTTTTTTTTCTGTTTTACTTTATTTGTATAAAATTTATGTAATACTTTGCACGGAGCATCAATTCCATTCTGTTTCTGTAGAAGGGCGTTGGTAGCTGCGCTGCAGTTTTATACTTTTGCAGCTATCATCGATCTACTTGTTGTATTTATTCTTTTTGTTATGGTTCCGAAATAAAAAATTTTAATCTTTTAATCTTTACTTTACCCAAATGAGTACACAACACAATCGAACTGTTTTTTTTATGTAATCATCGCAGGTTCTCAATGACACAATGTTTGACTTCCGAACGTGTTGAGAGAATTTCTTTTATTGTCTCGTTTAAAATCGCATTATTTAATTTTTAAATATGAATTGGGTCTTTTGGCGATTGGCACCGCAGTCCGAATCAAACCATTCGAAGCCCAGGAACTTTTCTGTAAAGGTATCTACGCTCAGCAGCCGAGTACGAGCTGAGCCTTGCAGCACTACTGGCGGTGTCAAGTGTGCACGTACGACGAGCCTGCAACAATCACCCTCCTCGAACGCGTTGCAAATCCCTTTGTGTTGATCAAAAAACCGACAATACGCGTAGCACAGTCGACACGAAGCATGCTCCTTCGAGGCTTGTAAGCTCCTCCTGCCTTGCCCTGGGACGACTCATTTGATGAAATATCATTTCTTCAACTTTTTTTTTAGCTAGGTAATAACCTAGCTAAAAAAAAAGTTATGTGAAGTGAATCTCTAAACGTTACAGAATTGGACCACACGAGAAGGGTAGTTATGTATGTTGTTGAAGTAAACATGACCATGTAATATGCATACAGTCAAAGACTTAAGTTGCAGAGACTTGAGCACGGTTTCCGTAGACGTGTTACTCTTCATTCATAAATGATCTTTGTTTAAGAAGTTAGCTAGGTTACACAAACTTCTATAAGGGTTAGATGAGGCCGGTTTCCCCTCTATAACTAATTTACTAAGGTCAAGGTCTTCTTCAAAGTTCAAAGGTAACATAATCAACGGTTTCCGAAGAGGCTATAGTACCATAGCCCACATCCATACGCTGCGGCAAGTTATACAGAAGACCGAAGAGTATAACTTGCCATTATGCTTAGCGTTTGTGGACTATGAGAAAGCCTTCGATTCGATGGAAACATGGGCGGTACTTGAGTCACTCCAGCGATGCCGTATTGACTATCGGTACATCGAGGTGTTGAAGTCCTTGTATAATAACGCCACCATGTCGGTCCGAGTACAGGAGCAGAGCACGAAGGCGATTCCATTGAGAAGAGGCGTAAGACAGGGGGACGTTATCTCCCCGAAACTATTTACTGCCGCAATGGAAGACGCCTTCAAGCTCCTGGAATGGCAAGGACTTGGCATCAACATCAACGGCGAATACATCACTCTCCTTCGGTTTGCCGACGACATCGTCGTCATGGCAAAGTCGATGGAGGAACTCAGCATGATGCTCGGTGGCCTCGACCGAGTTTCACAAAGGGTGGGCTTGAAAATGAACATGGACAAGACGAAGATTATGTTAAATGCCAATGTTGTGCCCACCCCAGTCTCTGTTGGAAACTCGGTACTCGAAGTTGTTAACTCATATATCTACTCAAGACAAGTAGTCCAGTTAGGTAGGTCCAACTTCGAGAAAGAGGTCAACCGCCGAATCCAACTCGGTTGGGCAGCGTTCGGGAAACTACGCAATGTCTTTTCGTCCGACATACCTCAGTGCCTCAAGACGAAAGTCTTCAACCAATGTGTGTTACCAGTGATGAGTTACGGCACCGAAACGTGGTCTTTCACTATCGGCCTCATCTCAAAGCTTAAAGTCGCTCAACGAGCTATGGAGAGGGCTATGCTCGGTGTTTCTCTACGCGATCGAATCCGAAATGTGGAGATCCGTAGACGAACTAAAGTTACCGATATAGCCCACCGGATTAGCAAGCTGAAGTGGCAATGGGCAGGCCATATTGCTCGCAGAGCAGATGGCCGATGGGGTCGAAAAGTACTAGAGTGGAGACCACGGACTAGCAAGCGCAGCGTAGGACGTCCATCAACAGCAAGGTGGACAGACGACCTTATAAAGGTCGCCGGAAGACGCTGGATGCAGGTCGCTTCCAACCGGTATGTGTGGAGATTGAAAGGGGAGGCCTATGTTCAGCAGTGGACGTCCTACGGCTGAGATGATGATGATGATGAACATAATCAAACCTGTATTTCCCATATGGATTAGACAGTGGCTTACCTTATTTCACCTTTGATGTTGAATTGCTGTATAAGGTTTATTTTCTTCAATCGGAAACAAAATGCTTATCGAGAAATTTCTTGTGGTATGATATAGCACTATCCGGGGCATTTAAATATACGAGTATTGAATTCGTTTATACATTTATATAAATGGTACGGAACCCTTCGTGCGGATGTTCGACTCAGTCTTGGCGGCCTTTTATAATTAGTTGTATTTTCTTGTTTTATAGTATTAATACGTGACTGTTATTATGTATGAAGTCCGAATAAAAATATGGAGCAATCCGGGACTTGTTTATTGTCGACAAAGGATCAACGGGAATTAGTTATTGTTTTGCTTATGTACGGACATTTACTAGGCAATAAAAGAGGACAATGGAGGTTATTATCTAGGTGAAAGCTCGGCATCGACCACTTCTTGTATGTCCAGATTATATCATACTAACAATCCGCCCCGGTTCCGCACGGGCACATCAAGAAATGTTTTATATTGTTGCGGTCCACAATTTAGAACTAATAAAAAAAAATCGGTGAAATCGGTTGAGCTGTCCTCAATTGTCCTCACCTGTTGCTTGGTTAATTACTTTATTTATCAAAAGAACTTGGAAAACTGGAAAATGGGAAAACCATGTTATTATGTATTTGTTTTCAGTTTTCAACATTTCCGCACTGTTGCAAGCAGTATGAATGACAGAAACACAAAAAAATGCTATTTTATGAGAATATTAGTGACTATGTTAGTTTAAAAACTTACTTTTTATAGTAAGAAAAAGGTGTGATTTTCAAAAAAAAAATCGGGTGTAATGTATATTTAACTCAATGTACTTACTAATCATATCAAATCCACAGCTCAATTTAAAATTATGTAACAGTACGAAAATGAAAAATATTATCATTATTCGGCTATGCAGGAACCTCTAGTCTGGAGAAAGTATCACCTTAGAAAATTGAACCATTTTAAACGATTCACATTTAAATAATGGGCTCTAAAATGAAAGTGGTAAAAGCCGGGAATATATTATTATTATATCCCGACCTCCTGCGTCGTATACGTAACTTACAATTTGAAACTTTAGCTTCCTAGGGCGCCTAGAGTTAAATGTTAAATTAAGGGCCATGACCGCGGAAAATCAACATCAGGTAAGTTCGAATGATCGATTTTACTTTTTCATTCTTATTTTAAATGTTTGTTTTCTTTTACTTTTTGTTCAACAATACATTTTTCACTTCTCTTGCTCTGAAAGTGCTTCTTTGTGATTGTGCAGGGTATAGGCTGCACAAAATCGAATTTTGTGCACAAGGGCATTAACGTATCTACTCATAAATGTATTATATTAAGGCAAAGAAAATGAGCCATACAGCCAAATGCAATAAGAAGTTCATAGATAGAATTTGTTATTATATAATATTTACTTTAATTTATTTGCCTTAAGTGTTTTTAAGATATAATAGATATTAAAATTTTAATTCAAGTACGGTAGGTTAGTTGATTTAAGAAAATTATTATTACAAAATTAATTTAATAGTAGGCTGTATAGGTCTGCAGCCTAATATCAATGTCGTAAGATTAAAAAAAAAATAAAGCGGCGGGAAACAGTTCTTGTTCTTTTTTCGTGCATTTATTAATTTCTTAAATTTGCTAAAATTGTTAAAAATGTCCAGAATTGAATTTGAAAAATTGGAAAATAAAATTGAATTTAAATTTTGACAATTAAACAATTTCCTTCAGTATTCAAAACTGTTCTAATTTTACTTTGAATTTTAATTAAAGAAATGTTATGACTACTGTTTTATTTCCTCGCAATCGAAGTGAAAAGCAGAGTTTATAACTCGTCCACAAAACCATTTTCATCCTCGACATTACTATCAGCCCTCGCCTTCGGCTCGGGCTACTAAAAGTCTCGGATAAAAATGGTTTGTTTTGTGCACTTGTTGTAAAATCTACTATTAAATATTTAACAAAGTAACATAATGATAATATTTATTGAGATAAAGTGTCGTTAAAAAAAAACAAAAAACAAAAAAAATGGCGCTATATTCGTCAATTAACAAAAGCATTTGACTTTACGACTCTATACTGCGCGCATTTTTATAAGGACTTCTAGTAATTTAGAATCTGTCTAAAAGCTGTCTTCAGATAAAATAAGGTATACCTATAAAGTAGATTTATATACTCAACAAGAACTTTAGTTCTGAACCCAAAGATTTTCTACTAAACAGTACAAAAAGCGCACATCCTTGTGATCGATGACAGTTTCACTCAAACGATCATTTATACCGTTTTCTTGTCGTTTCATGACATTGTTGGCTGGGGTACGATCTATTCTTCACAACAAAAGAACATTTTTGAAAATGGGTCTGCAGAAAATCTTTTGCCATGTAAAAAAACAATATAAATGTACTAGTTTATGCACGCGACGTCACTCACTCTTAAACAGATAATCTAAACTGTTTATAAAAATAGTATAAATAAAAGTGTGACTTTTCATCTAATTGTTTATAGAAAGCGCAATTAAAAAAAAAAAACAACCGTTTAAAGTAATATTTTTGAATTGATTTGAATAGTACTAGTATATTATTTACTTAGTTATTTATTATAGTTACTAGTAGGTATTCGCCTCCCCCCCATTTTTGTCCACCCCTGACTTTGATTACCCATTGCGTGGTCAATCGTCATTGTCTGTACCACACCGCTATATGTATACGTATATATGAATTAATATTGCTAATACACACTTATTGTATTCAATTATGTATTTTATCGTCACATCGTGTTAATGAAAGATCTTAGTATTAGTTTTCAGTAGAATGTCTTCCTACTATAAATTGCACAAAAAAAAAATACCACCCCACTCATGCTTAAACAAGATTTGCCGTCACTCAGTTTTTTAAACGACAGTGGAACGTACCCTATCCATCTCTGCCGCCAACCACTGGCCTCATTTCGAATAAACTTTGTACTAACAATGTGCTATAAAAACCTGCAAAAAAGTACAATTTTCTTGTCTCCGGAGAGTAAAGCCCAGCTTTTCTCAACGAACCGAGACTTCCGTATCAATCTTCCCAGGCTGACTTGAAGAAAATGTGATAAGTATACCAGTTACCGTTTCATTCATTCAGTTTATTTATTCATTCACTCTGTAACATAATACGAGTATTATGAATGTAATATAAGGAAATGGTGTACCTTTTTTTTTGTTTTTGGGCGGAAATTTTAAAAGGCGATCGGTCTTTGCAAAGAGAAAGTGGTAGTCTACTTATACCTATGTAATTAGCAATATTGACTGCATCAATAAATTGCAAATTCAAATTAGTTAGCCAGTAAGAGTTTTCGAAAAAAATGGATATTTATTTTTTCTTTTGTTGAATTAATGTACATCCCTCCTTGTTTTTTGAAGTCAGTAAAAAGATATCATCAGTAAAATCAACATTAAAATTCAAGTCTCACCTCGTGACGTCAGAAGCAAGTAAAAAATTTTCCTTGCTTGTGATCGATTGGTAATTTTTAAAGTAGGTATAATAATATCTTCGTTAAATATGGTTTACGTCACAAAATAGAAAATACGGACTGGCGGACTAATAATTTTTTTGGTTCAAATACTTTCGTTTCGTTTTTTCGTTCTAATTTAAATTAAAATAAATTAGGAATCTTTTTTTCAGACCAGGGTCCATAACAATAGCTATACAATTTACGTTAGCCACACACCAGGGATTACCTTGGATTTCTCGCTAAAACACACCTAGATTTCTCATTGTTCTGAGGGGTGAACCCATTAGTGCAATCAATTGAGAAATTCTTAAGTGAAAAACCCAATTTGACCTCCTGAGCGACTGCTCAGGAGGTCAAATTGGGTTTGCTTTAGATTTAAAGTATTTGAAATTTTTAAGGTTGATTGGTTTCGCGTGTCTTACAATAAGAAAGCTACTTCTAGTACTTTAGTACTTTTTAAAAAGAGCACAGTAGTCCAGACAGGAAATAAGTATCGTGAATTCTTATGTCAGAAGTTTTTCTATTGAAGTGTTTTCATATCCGGTCGTAGTAAGTAACAGTTCAAACTTTGCATAATAAGTATATTTATCCGCTCTGATACATCGGGAATTCGGGACTCTTCCAAACGCTGTTATTAAAAGATGTTATTCATTATAATTCTTAGAATAACTTATTTGCTCACGATATTTCATTATAATAAAGTCACAATCCTCCTCTTGTTGGCTCGGGAAGTCATGTTATTTTTCAATACATCTTAGAAATAATGACAACTGTAGAGAAAATTGTTAGAAAGTACGTCACGAATTACTTTCAGGGCCCCCGCTACCATATGTGCAAAGTGTGCAATGCACACGGGCGCCAACCTTTAGGGGCGCCAAAGCTAAGGGGCTCAGAAAAGCTTTGAAAAAAAAAACAAACAATTTTTAAATAAAAGTTGGGAACTTAAATAGGATTAGGTTTAAGTACCTACTAAAGACTCCGGAAACGTTAAACATTTAGAGCTCACTGCGTTCTTCTGTGAATCTTGTCCTATTCCAAAAAGCTATAAATTTTCGCGCTCGCTTCGCTCGCGCTTCAAATAAGATTGACGTTCGCTTTTCACGATTGAAAAAATGCTTCTTTATGTTAGTTACTTAATCTTGTATTGGTCTACAAAAATTTAAATTTGTCTTCTCTAAGATGGCATGAAACTCTGGGTGTGAAGTTTGAGTAGCACTTGATGGTTTTTTTTGCAAGCTTTACAGCCCCAGGGCGCTGAATTTTAAAATACGCCACTGACCGACCTACCATAAAAAAAAAGATAATTCAAAATGCCATAAGGGGCGCCAAAATCCTTTTTTGCACACAGGCGCCAGTAGACCTTACGGGGGCCCTGATTACTTTATTGGGAATGTTCGTAAACACGAAGTACGGGACTCTGAAATATTGATTTATAATGAATGCTTTTTTGAGAATGTTTGTCATTAAGATCATTTTTGAGGAAAGAAAAATTCATCTACTAGTAGGATTTGAACCCGCGTCTTCTGTATAAGTTCTACAGCCGCCATGTCAACTAGGCTACCGCAACTCACACTCACAACGACGATATAATAAGACTCCTAATAACAGGCGACCAATGTCTGTCAACACATTAGGCAAAAAAGTCTCATATCCGTCTCATTTCGACCAATCCTGTGAGCCGTAAACATACGTTGAGACAGAACAGACCTTGAGTTAGCCAATCACAACGCAGTACCCCGTCCCCCTCGCTTACGTAGTACCTCAGCGAGTTGACAGAATAATTTTTGTTCCTTAGATCGTGAATGCGTAGTCTAGTATTATATCATCGTTGCACACTCAGAACCTGAAATCTTCTATTGCCTCGTTTGAAACATTTGAAAAATCATCTTTACGATGAGTGTCGCATGCGTTAATGTTTTTAAAATTATTAATGTTTTTCATTGTTAATATTTAAAATAATTAGCTCATCGATATCTTGGTGATTGCGCAGAAAAAGAAGAAACGTGCAAGCCATAATTTCGACAGACTGGGATCAAATAAATGTTGTTGTATCTTTGTAACCAGTACGGACATAGGAGCGTAGGCTGGCAGATTCATAATACAAGAGATATTAGGAGGGAGGGCCAAGACCTGGTAGAGTTGAATGTATTGGAGGAAACCTACCCTCAGCAGAGTCGTGAGGAGCACAGTTACTATTGTCTGTTTTTTATCTTGTACTTTGTGTAAGAACGTTGTGTACCTTAAATTGCGCCGAACCACAAGCAAAGATGTTTTCATCTTCTTCTTCTCTAAAAGTTAAATAGAAGAATAGAATATTATCAAATTACCATGTGCGCTTCCTAAAATTCATAATATACACACTTTGACATCTACGTTTTGTTACAAAAACCAATACAACATTATTTTTTCTTTATGCGAAACCCGATACACCTGTCCAACATTTTTGTGTAAAGAATCTATGTACAAAATTTTAAAACCGTATCATCAAAAATCACAAAGTTATAAGCTTGTATATTACCTGGTTGTCCGTTCAGAAACATGCTCATTTCGCGGTACACCCGCGTAAACCGCGTCTCCTGTGTTATACAATCCGTGATAATATGTAGTTTGGCAATAGGTACCTAACCGTACGGTGATTGTATTGTAATTAACTGATACCCACCAAAAACATTAAATGTAAAAAATGCCAAGTCTCTCGATGCAGTCTTTCCATCGTAAAAAGTTTTGAGATCTCACAGAAGCCAAGTCCTATTCAAATTATTTTGTAGTTATAAATCAACATTTAGTAATTATATCAATAGTTTTCTTTATATTATAACTATAGTGACTTGGCAATGAGCACAAGTAAAAACAAATAAAACGGCATATTTGGAGGAGTTGAAAGTTACACACACCGCTTGCATAAACATTCTCTTTTACTTTATATATTCTCTTAACATTCATCATTTACTTTCATAAAGCGATGGCCCGTAAGGTATTCTTAATTATTGTATTGGAAATCGGTAGTTACCATCATGATTCACATAACAAATAATCTGATCACAGGTTTCGTCAGTAACATTTGCACATAATTCCAGGCAGCAAGCAGCTTTTAATTTGTGCTCATTGCCAAGTCACTATAGTTATAATATAAAGAAAACTATTGATATAATTACTAAATGTTGATTTATAACTACAAAATAATTTGAATAGGACTTGGCTTCTGTGAGATCTCAAAACTTTTTACGATGGAAAGACTGCATCGAGAGACTTGGCATTTTTTACATTTAATGTTTTTGGTGGGATCTCATTTATTTTTGTAAGTGTATTTCTTTCTTTTTTTTTAGGTCTCCTCATAATTCTCTATCTAACAAACTAAGTAGAACTAAACTAACTAACAAATAACTAAATAAATATAATATCTACTAACTTACAAACTAAATATAACTAAACTAAATAACACGTAAACAACTAGATATGTAACTATGTCTATTTTATATTAATAAACTATTTTCCTAAATAACTTTTTCAGTAACAATAATAAATCTACTATCTAATCCGGCTAACTTAAGTTCTCCGAATATCGCTACAATATTTTTTTAGTTTCGAAATGGTTGTTCATAGATAGATGGCACTATCAAATGAAAATTATTGAATTATTTTAAAGTACTACTTAGACTGTAACTGTAACGAAACCATAGCGCGATTCAGACAGGTACAACGCCATCTATCGAGCGCGCATACAATATTTATCGCAATACAATGGAGTTTTAGCTTTATTAATTTAATGAATTATGAACTTTATGTATTAATTTAGATTAATGTATTACATTTATATTATTCTTTTCTATTCTATGTATGTATTCATCCAATTAAATACTTAAACAACGAACAAAGTTAACAATGCAGTCAAAATCCATACACAATGTTCTTGCCAAACCGCAAATATAAAATTGTTTTCTATGGTATATTATTTTTTAATGTTTTTATAATTTTTCCTTTATATGTGGCTAATGACCTATCTTGGTGCAAAATTTGAAGTTTCTAAGTCTGCTAGAAGTACCTTAGATTTTTGATGATCGGTCAGTGAGTCAGTGAGTGAGTGACAAAATGGTGTAACTTTGATCGACCGTAACTCCTAAACTATTCATTCAATTGGCATGTAATTTCGAACTTAAGCTTGTTTTAATGCCTACTATTATTCACCGAAAACCTAAACTCCTAGCTTTGTCCACGTCGAAGATATAGGGGGGGCGAAACAGCCGCGAATCGCTTCGAGAAAAGATGGTACGGCCGTGCCCGTTTTGCTCGAGACTTGGCGGGGCACTGCCGTGCCCCCAGATTAAATTTAATTTAAATGTTTTATAAAAAAAAATATAACATGGTCTAAAAACTATTGCAATCGAATCAGTTACTGATTCTGAACAAACTATAATCAGGTTTCGCATATACTAAAAATAATGTTGTATTAGATACATCGGTTTTTTATAGACGTGGTAAAATCATCGAATGATTGCTTCCACCCGGAGCAGGGTGAGAGGGACTGTCAGACTTGTACTGAGAAAAATCCACGGTGTCCGTCAATAGCCCATTGCGTTCCACGGACGGTCACGGGACCACGGTCACTCGTTAGTCCCGCGATCAAAATAAATCAGTACAGCATAAAAATATGTGGTTTTTCATAGAAACGCTTGATAGAAAAATGTTTACACGGTTGTATCCACACGAGTACCAGCCAATGCCAAATGCTAACAATGATTTATAGATGTTAGGTACATCTCTATCATGTAACACATGTAATTTGTACCCGCACTTTATTGTAACACGGTTAACCGCCCCCGAAATAATCGAGTTACGTCATAATTGCGACTCTCTGGGGTTTCTCAAAAAGGATTCGCATGTTAATTTTCTTCCTTGCTAACGTTTTTGGAGAACAAGTTAGTGCCTGTTTATGAATTTTGTTTCAATGGGTATCATGTTAGTCTTATTTTTTGGTCGTTACACTTTTTTTAAGAAACCAAAATAACATGAATGCCTCCCTTTAGAAAAAAGGAAATTTGTATGTCGTTGTATATTCGTATCAGAATTAATTCGTCTCTAAAAAAAATTACGTGTGTCGTCATAGTTCCAATTTATGTAGTGGATTTCCATGAAAAAAAAATCAATTGTCTAAAAAGAAGGTACAATCGACAAAGTGGAATTATGACCCACTATAAGCTCATTTTCTTACAGACATTCAAACAATTAGGTCTACATTCGCGTAAACATACAATCCATGGTAACGACTTTGATCTTTGTCAATTTGACGGATTCAAACGATTTACTGTCAAAATGGGTCATGATTCCACTTTTCCGATTGCACAAAGCGCAAGTAGGTACCTCCTTCTACTATGATATGAAAAAAATAGATTGTAGAATATCTACATACTAGCTGTTCCCCAAGGTTTCACCCCGCTCGCTGCGCTGCTCCTGTTGGTCGTACCATATTGCTTTTTTTAGCGTGGTAAAATCATCAAATGAGTCCTCCCACCCCGGGCAGGGCGGGAGGGACTGTCAGACTTGTACTGACTAAAATCCACGGTGTCCTTCATTAGCCCTTTATGTTCCGGGGTCACGGTAAGGAAATAAGTCCCGCGACCCCGGCAGGCTTTGGCCCCCCGTCATCATGCTGACGCTCTTTGCGGCGCGCGTGGAACTCAACGCGCCGTCGACCCGAGCATGGTCCATGGTCGGACAGCGAGTTGCCCTTTACTCGCCGCCCGGTCGTAATAGCATATAGCTTTACCCCGATAAATGTACCATGCAACATAAAAAAAAAACAAATTTGAACCAATCATCATCATCATCAGCCTATAATGATCCCACTGCTGGGACACAGGCCTCCTCTCTGTGAGAAGGAGTGGGCCATAATCCACCACGCGGGCCCAGTGCGGGTTGGTCCGCACGTGTTAGAAATATAGGATGTTGTGTGATTAATAGAATGTGTATTTCTGGTTTTATTGATATTAATCTCGACTTTATTAACAAGTTTTAGATGTCAGGATGGTTAATGTTATTTTGTTTACTGTATGCAAAGTATCTCTTATGAATTTTGTACAGGAATGGGTTTATAAAGAAAAGCACAAAATCAAGACTAGGTATTTATTACCAAGCTACCTCCGTTCGCAAATCCCTAGGTCCTCGTGGAGAAGATCGGAGAAAGAAACTCCACGGCAACATATTTTATCAGTACAAAGTCACACATTTATAAAAATACATCAATATTCTCATCATAATAAATATCAATTAACTTACATTTTCATTGTAGAACATTAGAACACAAATTATAACTTTCAGCATCACACAGTTGGATTCTCATTTATTATATCACATTAATTAAACAGAACAACACTCAGAGCACAGCTTTTTACTTTATCAAACGATTGGATAATAATGACCACGAAAGTGAGGGTACATCTGTTTTTATAAACTTCGAATTGTACCACTTCCAACAAATATTGCCGCCATAATTGACCAATGGCAGATTGTCATACAATTTAGCTAAATAACTAATGAAATAAGTAATAATAAACAAATCCTATGTAGTAGAACCTTTTTAAAACTTGATTACATCATTTAGAAATTTAGCCCTCGACCGTAACACCGACTCCTAGAGTCGACGTCAAAATACCCCCCGTCTGTAAGTCGACTCCAGGAGTCGGCGCATTCGGCCATACGCCGCCATGACTATAATACGTCAAAAAACCTACTTATAGTATACCGATCTCGTTCAAACTTTCACAAAGTGTAGGGAATAGAACGAGGAAGCCATTTAACGTCACATGATAAAAATCCAACAATAATTTGCTACGGAATGTTGCACTCTATATAGTCTGTGAGAAACTCTTCAGTTTATTTTTGTCGACCGATCGCGATAAGTGTTTACGCAAGTTTTTTTTAAGTGTTTGGGTGTTATTATTGGTTTAATAGTGAAATAATATTATATTTAATGTGTGTGCAAGTGAATTTTAACCTGAGGGTGAGTTTAAGCGGTAAACGGCGCATCACGCCATTTGGCGTGATGATTTTTTTTGACAGCCCGCCTTGGTCAGAATGCTATCGTAATGTACTAAATTGTGAGACTAGTTCTGAGTAAAAACTAATTGCTATCGCATTAAATGTTTACTAAACAACCGATTTCAAGCAAAACATAAACATTCTAATTGGAATCTACATTCCAATTAGAATTTTTGCGAACGTAAACAAAGAAAAATGGCGAAAAAAGTAAACAATTTTCCCGGATTGTGATATTTCTTAGCTTATATTTTTTTTCTATGACTATTGAATAACAAGTGTGATAAATAATTGGAAAGGAAATTGATTGTAGAAAATAGTTACGTATGATGTAACTACTCTAACTTTACTGAAAAAAAAACAAACGAGAAATGTATAAACGCAGTTTATTTGTGGGTATTACTTCAATTAATTACATTTTTTTTTCTGTACTAGATAAACTTATCAACATAATTTTTACACAGTATTTACAATATGAACTTAGCTTTCAGATGATACCAATATTTTGAATGTTTGTGAAAAGGTATAATTGTAATAAATTATTTACTCCCCGTGCAAATTTTTACCCCGTCAGCAAATTTTTCGCGGTAGTTGTACGCCTTTAAATATTTATTTTTGTGCTTTAAATTATGTTGTTTTTTATTTAATCGTACGTCGATATAACCCCCTCACCAATAAAAATCATAAAATATATACGTTATCGATCTACTTTTCGAAATAATCCTGCTTAAAGTTCACGCGTTGTTATTTTCAACAGTAGTCAATGTTTATAGCTACTTAACAAAACGTAGAAACTAAGTATCAACAAACTCTTAACACGACACTAATGAGCGTCTCATAACCATTCATAAAAACAGCACTTCAATAGCCCCATTGTAACCCGAGCGCCGACGAAGCTTGTTTATGTTATCGGGACCACCTGGCGCGCGGCGACCGACCTTTTTTTTTGATGAGCGTGCACACGCGTCATTTAGATTAGATTCATGCGCGTTACGGCCGAGGGGTTATTATTTATTTGTCACCTTTATTAAATTCGATACAATATTTGACTAACAACTGTTTTCGTTCGGAAATCAGTTGATCGTAGTTTTAAATATTTTTCTATTATTAATTACATAGGAGCTATGAATCATAAAATCATAAATCTAACACGGCCATTCTGACAATACTTCGTTCTCGAAGTTTATACCTATTTGATAAAACATATTTTTAGTCAATTAATCTTAATACACATGATTTAACATTTATACACAGTACATGATTTAACATCAACATACATTATGCATCATCACATATTATATACACGTAGTACATGATTTTACATCAACTTGCATTATACATCATCACATATACATGATTTAATATCAACACAGTTTTATACTATCGGAATAGCCACAGGTAAATCCACAGGCTCAGTCTAAGTCATAGGTTGCAGTCTCAGTCATGGCCACAGGCACTGGCAACAGGCACGGGCATAACTATATGCCGACGGCACTCGCGCAGTATCAGCCATGGGCACGGTCATAGTCATAGTCATAGCCACAGGCACTGGCACTGGCCCAAGTATTGGCACGGGCACTGGCACAGCTTCAGCCACAGGCAAAGTCATAGCCACAGGCACTGCCACAGGAATATCCACATGTACAGCCACAGGCAAAGTCATAATTATAGCCACAGGCACAGCCACAGGAATATCCACAGGAATATCCACAGGCACAGCCACAGGCAAAGTATAGTTATAGGCACAGCCACAGGCCCAGCCACAGGAATATCCACAGGCACAGCCACAAGCACAGCCACAGGCACAGCCAACAGGCACAGCCACTGGCAAATAGCCACAGCCACAGGCACAGCCACAGCCACAGGCACAGGCACAGGCACAGCCACAGGCACAGGCACAGCCACAGCCAAGTTATTAGTCACAGCCACAGGTACTGGTACAGGTACGGCCACAAATATTTGCACCGGCACTGGCACAGCCTCAGCCACAGGCACAGACACTCATTTTATTTTATTTAACTCTGGCTTCAAGGCCCATATAAAATATAATAAAGTACAATTTGACACGTGACTACCATGAAAGTACAATACACAACCTATAATAAAATAACACTTACAAAGATTTTAGTTTGCTATGGTTTGAGCTTTAGATTAGACTCAGGCTAGACTTTTTAATTTCGAAATGTAGGTACACATCAGATAACATAATATCTACTTGAATCAGAGAATCTGCGTTTTATTTTCCAAAGAAACTTACTGCTCGGTCATTCTGACAATTATTTTTATCATTCCAGTTTCAGAGACCTTTTCAAAAAACACGATTTTAATCGTTGTGTAAAGCTATACTTTTAATTTTAAGACTTGGTTTTAAAATGTATTTGAAATCCTTCCATCAAATTCTATTTTCATATCAGTCAAGATCTTGTTACATTAATTCATATTCAAACCGCCTTCTTATTTTTAGCAGATTGAAAATAGTAAACTAATGTTTACAAATATACCCACTAATTGCAAAAAAGTTTTTTTTTTTTTGTTTATAAATTAATTTATTTTTTCTTATGAAAATGACCTTTAGTTTAAGATCTGGTCATTGAACAGAGGATCTACAAGTACTTTGCTTTCTACGTCAAGTTTAAAGTATGTACACCTCCAGGAAAACTATTTATCTGTATTTTACAAATGAAAAACAGGATCATTAAAGAAAAACCTCATTAGTCTTAATCTTTATCAATTGTTCCTTTTACTCAATGCTGTAACAACTTGTTACAGTTTTTTTTTTCTGTAATCTGTTGTCAGTTTTTCATACTTTTTTCACTTTCAATTTATATCCCTCCCCCTTTTTTTTAGGTTCGTTAAATTTTTAACGAAGCTTAACTCTAAAAAACAATTATGAAATAATTTTTATAACACATTTGCTCGTAAAAGGTCTCTTACTGCACCTATTTCAGTATCGTAATGTATCTTATTACGCACTAGTGCGTAATGGTAAAGTAAAACGCACTAGTGCGGTAATGGTAAAGTAAATCGCACGGTTTATCAAGGTGCTCCGTCTAAAACGAACGGTACTTTTTTAAATCTTAGCAAAGAGTTTTTATGTCAGAAAAGCGGTCAACATTTTATTATTAAAATTAAATTTGGGAGATGAAATATAATAAATAAACATTTTATTCTTTAATTTAATTAATTTTGACAATTAATTACAACCATTTATCTGTAATAAAACCACAAAAGAATTAATTTACTTTTTAGTAATACTGGCTGTTTTTTGTGCCTTTGCCATAAACAAAAGATGCTGGTGCGCGCGCATCGCTAATTTGTGAAAAAGTAAAAATTATTCCGCTTGCTTTTCCTTTTCGATTTTATTTATTTACTCACAAATGTGTTATAAAACGTCGTATGACATACGTGCGGTTTGATAATTACAGCCTCTGCTTTCTTATAGCACTCGCCTTACGGCTTGTGCTACCAATATCGCCTCTGCTGTAATGATCAACTTACCGCACTTATATCATAATGTACTATCATGGTACAAATCTCTCTGATCTTTACTACTCGCTTATAATTAATTTACAGCATATAAACAGAAGCCTCTGAAGGCCTTACCGACATTAGACAATAATTCATTCTGTGGTGCAGAAGTTCTCGTTCCGTTATCCTCGGCATGGTTTCAATCCTTTTCAGCAGCGTCGCAGTCCCGCTGTTCGAGATGGCAGCACGTCTTCATCGCCCTTCCAAAGACGATTCGTCCACCGGATGTCGTCACAGCTTTCAGCAGGGACGTGCAGATTGATAGCTCCAACGTTGATTATGAAAAACAAAATAAAAGTTCATTAGAATTAATAAATAGGTTAGGGCACAATCCCGCTTCTGATGTTAGAAATATAGGATGTTGTGTGATTAATAGAATGTGTATTTCTGGTTTTATTGATATTAATCTCGACTTTATTAACAAGTTTTAGATGTCAGGATGGTTAATGTTATTTTGTTTACTGTATGCAAAGTATCTCTTATGACTTTTGTACAGGAATGGGTTTATAAAGAAAAGCACAAAATCAAGACTAGGTATTTATTACCAAGCTACCTCCGTTCGCAAATCCCTAGGTCCTCGTGGAGAAGATCGGAGAAAGAAACTCCACGGCAACATATTTTATCAGTACAAAGTCACACATTTATAAAAATACATCAATATTCTCATCATAATAAATATCAATTAACTTACATTTTCATTGTAGAACATTAGAACACAAATTATAACTTTCAGCATCACACAGTTGGATTCTCATTTATTATATCACATTAATTAAACAGAACAACACTCAGAGCACAGCTTTTTACTTTATCAAACGATTGGATAATAATGACCACGAAAGTGAGGGTACATCTGTTTTTATAAACTTCGAATTGTACCACTTCCAACAAATATTGCCGCCATAATTGACCAATGGCAGATTGTCATACAATTTAGCTAAATAACTAATGAAATAAGTAATAATAAACAAATCCTATGTAGTAGAACCTTTTTAAAACTTGATTACATCATTTAGAAATTTAGTTATTATTTATTTGTCACCTTTATTAAATTCGATACAATATTTGACTAACAACTGTTTTCGTTCGGAAATCAGTTGATCGTAGTTTTAAATATTTTTCTATTATTAATTACATAGGAGCTATGAATCATAAAATCATAAATCTAACACACGCATAGTAGGTACCTACGTAATAGCGCGTTCAACTAAATAAACAAACAAACTCTTCAGTTTTATAATTTTAGTATAGATAGTAAGTATATGATAGATATCTAACACAATCAGTTCAATGAAGTAGGTGTGCAAATACGATAACATTGTGACAGACAGTCAATAATTATGTGCTTAATTGTTAATTCAATGGAGCTGTAATTTCGTCAATAGCATTAATGATACGCATTAGGGTCATTTACATGGTTCTGATTTATATTAAATTAAACTTTATGTACAGTAGTGGTATATAGGCGTACTAAATGCCATCAATAAAGACTAAATTAAAGTCCTGATTGTATTTTTCATGTTCTAATGAATTTAACAGAAACTTTTTCGATATTGTAGGAAAACTTGTGATTATTTTTATGTTTTTCTTTTCGTTTATTTTTTAATTATTTAACATATTGTAAACAAAAAAAATAATGACCTAAACGGCTTTGTGCCTTTTGTACCAGGTGCCATCCGTAATTTTAATTTTTTGGCGGTCACGGTCACGTCTGAAACATTCATAGATCGATAGATCATATCAATACAAGTAGCTATTTGTACATGTTTGCCAGCGCATAACTCTGAAACGTGACGCTTTACGAGGTTTTGCCTCTGTCATTTTATATTTGTATTGATATGATCTATCGATCTATGAATGTTTCAGACGTGACCGCCAAAAAATCAAAAACCTGGTACACTCCCTATACAAAAATCTTCAAACCCCTTTCCCAAAAACGTAAAATGTAGCTTGCAAAAATTCCGCCTCAACGCTTTTAGCAGATACTTTTTGATTTTTCTAAATACAAAGTTAATATGATCTTATTTAAAACATTTTAAACTAGTATACCATGTTAACCCCCAAGAGGTAATGTCAATCAGACATCTAGGTTATTTATAAAAGTTTGGCGACTTAAATAAAGAAAAATACAAAGAACATTATCTACCAGTCACGGCAGTCACTGTTAACGTGCTAACATTATCCAAATATATTGGCAATGCGTCTGAACAAATAAATCAAAGTGCCCAATATTGGCGCATTACCCTATTTGTCTCACGATATTAAGAACGTGATTCGAGTTTTCTTATGTTTTCGATACAGATGGTACTTATTTACATATGTATACGTATACAAAATACTACATTTTTTTATTCATGTCTGGTCTGAAAAGCCCTGATTCCAGCTTTCAATTTTCGTTTGACCCGGAAATCAATGTTCGAATATTCTACAAATAAGTAATACCAATTTGCCATCCAAATAGAGCAAGTGGTTTCCACTGAATTTGGCGAGATCACAGCCAATCGAATAATAAAGCGTCAAGCCAATAATTATGCTTGAACTGTAAGTACTGTTCGAACTACAGTTCAACCATGTTTTTGCTTTACTGTTATTATAATAAAAAAAAAAATCTTTAAAAATTAAACCGATTCTTAAAACACAAATGAATCTTACCGCCACCTCATTCTGAAAGAAATGTTACTTTTAGACTCGTGTTTTTTTTTTTATTTTAGTTTTTTGTGGTAACGCCTACTTAATAATTATTATGTTGTGCGCAGTCAGTTTAACAATGCATATTTAGGTATGTTTGATAGCAGCAATCGCCAGAGATTTGCTGACATTACTTGAACGTTCCTTAGATCCTGACCTGATTACCATGGGACCATCTGTCAAAAAGAATTTTCTAAATCGTTTCAGACATCATGGAGAAATCGGACAATACGAAACATTTAAAAAATCTCGACTACTTTTTTCAAAGTTGGTTAAAAAGAAAAAGTTTAGCTAGAAAGAAGTTAGCTTTTGCCAGAAGCTTTGCCCACACTCCCCCCTCCCCCCTTATTGCCTATGTCACTCAAGGCCAAAGCAGCTTTTAAATGCTGAAAGAATTTTTGAAATCGGTCCAGTAGTTTCGGATCCTTTTCAATACTTACAAACGAACAATCAAATCTTTCCTTTTTATGAAAATTTTGTTGATAGCAAAGGAATCTAGATTTTATTTTGTTCCCGATTCATGGTAATAGGCACGCCCTTATATGAGTTTGAAACATAACTGGAAAGTGGGATTAAATGCTGTCAAAATATACTGTATCCTTTAGGGATTACAGGACTGAAATTATAGTATTTCTTTTGCTTTGGTTAACATTTTTCTTACATATTTTTGTTTTACTTTTCTATTTTGTAACAACGCCAAAGAATATTTTCCACAAAATATAAACAAATTTTGTTTATATTTTGTGGAAAATATTCTTTGGTACTGCATGCTCCGCTGCTCTGTTATTCACTGGGTACTTGTTCTATGATAATGCTATTTATAGCTCGTCATATTTTGCTACAAGTAGCTCTTAAAATTGTACTGCAAAGAATATTTGTAGCGGTTAGGTAAGCTCCGAGAAAATTCTCAAAAATCTTTACAGATTTATATCAGAGAGCAGAATTTTGCAGAAAGAAGTAAAATACTTACAAGAGGAGGTTTACACAGAAGAGGTGCGATTTTTGTGACGCCGAGTGTAGTTAATAAGAAATCTAAAAGGATCAGTGAAAGGTGACTAACAAAAGGCACAACAATATGGCAGATGTCCATCAACACCGACATACCAGTTTATGCCCTTGAGTTTAAAAAAATCAGTACCTATCGTTCAAAGCTTTTACATCAAGGTGTATGACCAGATTTATGGATGTTGACAGATCAAAAGGATCGTAGCAGATGGCTTTCCGTATTTTTGCCTATCATCATCATCATCATCTGCCTAACCTTTTCCCAACAATGTTGTGATCGACTTCCAATCGAAACGCATGCAGCTGAATACCAGTATTTTACATGGAGCGACTGCCTATCTGACCTCCACAACCCAGTAAGGACCGAGACAGAAAGCATAATGCGATAGCACGCGGTGGAATCCTCGAGGCGGCCGCGTGCTATCGCATTGTCTCGGTCTAGCAAATGGCAGTTCTAAGCGACAGAAAGAGAAAGGGCGACGGAAAAAGCCGATTCCGCGTCGATAGATGTGGGAGCACCCTAACTGAGCAATGCCCGTGGTAAGACTGATTGTCAGACTTTCGAACTTCTGACTAATAGTAACTACTGTATAAGATCTAGAAAAGGAAGAAGGCCTGAGCTGTGTATGTAATTCGTATCTTCATTTCATCAATTTATCAATCTAGCTTAATTGCATAGAACCAGAAATAGAACGCTAATTATATAATAATAATAATAAACTTTATTGATAACATAAAAGACAAACCTTACATTTTTTTTTTCGATTACAATGTTGATAGTTATTCTCGTACTTACTTAACCCCTTCAGACCCAGCGTCCATTTCAATGGACACGATTCATTATTGCGTGAAATATGAGATGGGTTAATAAAATCGCTAGTGTAAACATTTGATTGTACCGACTACTTACCTAGAAACGTTACGATAAACAAAACACCAAAGGATTCATTGTGGGTAGGATGAAATAGTTAGTCAAGTGTTGACGTTCGCCATGGATACGCGCAATACGAGTAAGTCTTTAGTGTTATTTTATTTACTCCAAAACGAATTGATCGATTGTTTAGATATTTTTTATTCTGCATAGTGATCATATTTGCTAAGATGTACAATTACAAAAAATACTAAATATTCGGTTGTTTTCATAATTTTGAAGATAAAGTCGATGTCCATTTCAGTGGACATGGGGTCACAATCGTTGTAAACCAAACGCATTTACAATAACACTTTGTATTGTATTTTTACATGTTATTTTTATTATTTTTTAGATTTTGATCTATCTAAGAGTCAAGATTTGGATAATTTACTCAATTTATAAGAAAACGGAAAAATATCGGATCTCGACGAAGATAGTGACGATGAAATTGAACAGGCAATACCACTAAAAATTGTTCGTATGGGGTAGTAACATAACACTGCTAACCAAAAGAGAGATAGGTAATCATTCTGAAGAGGAGGACGATATAGTAGAGGAAGAAGACTTAGAGGAGGTAGAATCTAGACCTGGATCAAGCAGTAAGCCTAAAAATGAAATAATTTGACACTCTTTGGGGCACGCGTGGAACACAACGCGCTGTCGATCTGGGCATGGTCCATGATCGGACAGCGAGTCGCCCATTACTTGCCGCCCGCTTGTGGTGGCCGGAGATCGTTTAGCGACATCCGTCGCCGTGGGCGTCTACCACTGCGGCTGGGGTGAAGGGAGAACGCTGTCCTCTCCCTTATGCGGCCCGCCTCCTCCTTCACGAGTATGACTGCTTCGCAGAAGGAAGGTGTAGTCTGTACTTGCTTCAAATTTTGTTGGAATAGGAAATCAAGATGAAGTTCGACGATAGAATAAAATAGGTATCTAAAAGGTAAAAATTACGTAACTATACCGCGTCCTGAACTTGTGCAATTACATAACAATGGTATAGGTGGTGTAGATAAAACTGAAATTCAGGTGATCTGATAAGTTTGTATCGAATCTTCGTTAGATCCAAAAAATGGACATTGCGTATGATTTTTCGTGCCATTGGGCATTGACCTAGCACTAATAAATAGCTGGCTGGAATACCAAGAAGATTGCAAAACCTGTAATATTCCAAGTACAGACGTTTTGGATTTGTTGCACTTTGTTTGTTGGCAGAGCGTTGCAAAAGCTCTGATAAACATGGTGGTACATCCAATTCCTAGCAGCAAAAGAGGACGGCCCGCATCTGGTGGTAGCAGTCCAGTAAATTCACCAGTTACACCAAAACAACGCCGTTTCAGAACTGAGACCAGCAAGCGAAATCCAGTATGACACTGTCGAACATTTGTCAGAATATATTTCATCAGAAACAAGAATAATCATAATGTAAAATTTTAAATAACAAATAAACTATTATAATAATATTATATAGTTTTAATTACTCACTTCAAATTATTACTACATAACATTTATTCACTAAATATGTTTTACCTAATACAACACTCTAAACCTGATGTCCACTTGAGTGGACATCAAAATTTCCAAAAATCTAAAAACGATAAATCGCATATTTTTACAAAAATCTCTTATTTGCACTTCTAACTCACAGAAAAAACCTTAACAATATTTTTATTGATGCTTTATAATAATTCAGGTCCGAAGGGGTTAAACATAATGAAATGTTTTATACTTTACGAACCTGGGTACGATTGGTCGTTTGTTTCAGGTTCACACTGACCTCCGTACTAGTGAATACTGTATCACGGCAGGTCAGTCTTCCTCATTCACAAACACACTGTCCACAGTTACATTCTTAGTCACTAAACAATATCACTAGATATAAATTTATAATAACTTTATCTAAAAAACATTGATTCTAATTCAGTAACGAGTACTGCTTATAGAAGAACAGATTACCAAAGCTACCCACTTCTTATGTGGTTTTCATATATTTCGTAATTTGATCACAACAGTAGTGCGGGTAATCGCTGAACGTTCTGTGTATATGCAAAAACCTAAGATAAAACTTAATTTATTTCTTCTTTCTGTTGTTCACACTTTTATGTATTAAATGTCGAGATTTTGTTGTAGCCAATGATATAAAACAATAAAAAAAAAAAAAAAAAAAAAAAAAAACTTAATAAAACTTAAAATAATGTAAACAAAAGTTATGCAAACCGACAAAGAAAAGGAAAAAAAAAAAAAATAAGAAAGTGAATGCCTGTTCAATGAGTGTGTTATGTAATGTTATGTATATGTATTATAAATTGGTAAATGTGTATGTAGTTATGCATGTGTTGTGAATATGTTTCTGTAATTTAATTATGATATGGATAATAACAGTCTTTCTGTGTCCTCATAGCTCATTTCGTTAAGATATTTCTCTAAAGTTTTTCTGCAAGCAAAGAGTGTCAAATCACGTAAATTGATAGTCTTCGATAAATTATTGTATAAATGAGGCCCAAGATGACCTAAGAATTTATTGAAAAATACCGTCTTACTTTTCGGAATGGAATACACTATATCTTTTCTTCGTGTTTTATTGAAATTAGGTCTGGTGGAGTGTTGTCGTAAAATAACATTTTTGATAAATATTTGTCTTACTGTGAGCAAAGCCAAATCTTTGTATAACGTATGTGTTGGATATCTGAATTTTCTGAAGCTCATAACTTTTAATATCGCTCTCTGGGCTCTTTCGAGATTCATCATTGAGGTTTTTGATGCACCTCCCCAGACAGTGATACAATACGATAATACTGATTGGCATAGAGAAAGATAAATGATCTAAAGTAAATTGAGATCGCATATATTACGCAGATTTTTAAAAACATGTATCATTTTTCTAGTCCGAGTTGTTACAGCGCAGATATGTTCACCCCAATTAAGGTTTTGGTCTACTATCACGCCCAAATATTTGATAGATGAGGTTTTTGTCAGACTAAAGCAGGAACAATTTACTGGCTGTTTGCAAGTGTGTAGCTTTATTTCCAAGTTATTTGATGGTTGTGTGTTATTCCTAATGCTAAAAGTTACATATTTCGTTTTTTGGGCATTTAATGTAAGGAGGTTGTGGTCAAGCCATGATGTAACCAAAGCAAATCCATCATTGGCCAGACTGAATACCTCGGTCCACGTGCGCCCACGAAACAAAAGTACAGTATCATCAGCGTAAGATATTACCTGTCCTTGTTTTAGATTAGTACTACACAGATCATCAATATATGCCAGAAACAATGTGGGGCCAAGTATACTGCCTTGAGGCACCCCAAACTGGACACATGTTGACTGGTGTAACCATTAATTCTCACACATTGAGTTCTGTTCAACATATAGTCTTTTATCAGGTCCAAGGCTAAACCGCGAATACCAGAGTGTTCAAGCTTTTTGAGGAGTAAAGGCACAGAAACCGTGTCGAACGCCTTAGCCAAGTCCAAGAAAATACCTAGGATCTTATCTCCTCTATCCATACCCTCGACAGCAAATGATGTGAGTTTGTGTATGGCATGTGTAGTTGATTTTTTCTCCCTAAATCCGAACTGGTTTTCCGAGAAAAGTTGATTGGATTCAAAGAATTTTTTAAATCTTGTGTTCATAATCCGTTCAATAACTTTAGAGAGAGATGGGAGCAATGAAATTGGTCGATAATTCGAGACACAATCTCTGTCGCCAGATTTGTGGATGGGAACGATGACGGACTGCTTCAGTGCGTTGGGAAAGACGCCTTTGGTAAAACACAAATTACAAATCCTGGTAATAGGCACCACGAGAGTGTCGACAGCCAGTTTAAGTAAAGTGGAGGGAATTTCATCCCAACCGCTGGAGCTAGAGGATTTTAAGTTCATAATGATACTTTTAACTTCTTTTTCGTCCGTATCTAGGAGGACGAACGACTTCGGTGATGAGTAGTTTGACTTAGATATTCTAGTTAGTTCAACTTCATTCTTTTGTGTCCTCGTTTGGATACTTTGAGCTAGTTGGCTACCCACGTTTACAAAATAGTTATTTACATAGTTTATGGACTCCTGTGGGTTATTTTTAGTAAATAGAAGGTCATCAGGTTTACAGGGGTTATTATTATAATGACATATATCTTTAATGATGGACCATTGTTTATTTAAATTGTTTCTGTTACTGTTTATTTGCGACCTATAATACTGATTTTTTAAGTTCTTTAATAATTTGTTACATGTATTGCGATACCTTTTGTATGTTATTTGAAGGATTAGATTATCTGGTTCAATGCGAAGTTTTTGATGTAAGCGGTCTCTATTTCTCATGCAACGACATAGCCCGGGCGTTATCCACGGCTTAGTATTCTGTTTTCTATGTGACGGTTTAAAAGTATAAGTATGTTTTTTAATGCAGTCTCTTATCACAGAGATGAATTTATTTGTAACTTCGTTTGGGTCATCATACACTAAAATTTCAGTCCAATTTATTGTTTTCAAATTGTTTTGAGGGCTTTCATTACATTGACACGAGTTTGAACCGTCTGATATTCGGCAATGATAAGATGCTTTGTTCCTGACTTCTGCCTGTATACTTGTCTGATATTTTGTGGCGGTATAGATATATCCAGGGCTTTATGTACCTGACTCAGGATATCATCGACATTTTCGTTTTCTGTAAAAGGCACGTTCTTTATTTCGATGGTTGTATTACGCTGTTGTCTTTCTAGTGATTCAATTTTATCCTCAAGTTGCAATATCTTGGTATGTGCTTCTTTGTTTTGTAGGATAATAGAATCATATCTTTGTTTTAATTCCTTATACATTTCTGCTGAGTCTTCAAATGCTTTCTGTAGTTGCGAGTTAGAGTTGATTATATCGGTGTTCTGATTCTTGATGTCTTTGATCATTTCTTGTAGATTTTGCAATTTCTGATCTTGTTCTTTTTTCATGCCCGAGAGCATTTTGCGAATATCTGTAATTTCTTCCGTGTCCGGATGTAATTTTCTTTTCCTTGATGTTATGAACTCGGTGTCATCTTTACTTAAAGTTGATAACTCCGGTTGAGATGAGTGACTGATTTTTGATGGTGATTGATACAATGTTGATTTTTCTTAAAATCTTGCGTATACTATGCACTCAAATTCTTTGACTGTATCAGTCACTCGGGTCGTGATCTATACTCGTTAATGAAGGTGTCAAGTTAATTTCACCTTAATTGTTTTCTAATTAGGGTTGAAGTTTCCGTAATTTGCGAACCTTTTTTTTATATTTAATTATACTTTTTAGGCAAAGTTAATCCGAGACACGACTGTACGCTTCGAATGTGAGCGAGGAAGGGCATTAATTAATCAAAACAATCTTGTCATAACATAGCAGAAGCATTTAATCCATATTCAAATCATACAAACTACTTGATAAGTTCCCTCATGCGTTGCCATTCATACATAGACAGCTAACTAACAGTTGCCAAAAGACGACAATGTCTATAAATACGTATGGTAGGATTCTATCACGTACATTAGGCCATTTACCTCGAACCAGACGTGCCAAAATCGTCTCAATAGGTAATCGCTTTTTAGTTGGAAATGTGATATTGACCGCTGTTTTGTTACTTCATATCCTGCACACAGTTTGGCAATTGCCATCTTAGCAATTGCAAAGCTATTTGGAGCTTGATCGCGTTTGTTCGAGGCATTGAACATCGCACGTTTTAGCAAATGCCTTCGATTCCGTTTTGCATTTATGTTAATTGTAACTTTGTGAACAACCCACACCAATACCACCAGGATTATTGGGTATTTATAGATATATATTGGCCTTGGGTTTCCGTGAAATTACTCTAGAACTTGTCAAATTATATTGACGTTAACCACTTTTCATCAGATAAGTAAAGAGCAGACGAAGGGATGACAAAACATTTCCAAACCTGCATCATAAAGTTATCTGAGATCGTCAAACTGTCTTAAAAAGGCAGCCCGCAGCCCTAAAACGTAGCTGATGGGACAAGATGCTTTTTGGTCAGCAAATCTGACAATTCCTTCCGATCCACCAAGTAGGGCGAGAACTCATTTAATTTCTGTACCCCAAAGGAAACCAGTCATAGAATAGATCATCATCATCATCAGAATCTGTCTAACTATTTCCCGAAAATTTTAGGATCAACTTGTACAATCGACAAAGTGGAATCATGACCCATTTTGACAATAAATCGTTTGAATCCGTCAAATTGACAAAGATCAAAGTCGTTACCATAGATATGTATGTTTACGCGAATGTGGACCTAATTGTATTTAAACTTCTGTAGGAAAATAAGCTTATACCTAGTGGGTCATAATTCTACTGTGTCGCTTGTACATTAACTAGAAATAGAGTAAAACCCAATCGCTAATCGCAAACGCAATTTACGTCTGCTTCGGACGTTATTCATATTAAGCTTGATTAATTAATTTTACACTAATAACTGTCAAAGAAAATGTCTGCTTTCCGTTCAACAGAATAATATTTATTTTATAAATAAACGATAACCTAGATCAGAGTAAGCTAACAGATGGAAACACACTTACGCCCAAAGCCGTTTGACCTGAGAAAGACTCCAAACCGGCCAGTAATCATATTTGTTCAGGAGGTCTATGTGTACATAGGTTAGTAAGGGTTAAAGTATTAAACTAACAATATGCCTTAGCTTATGTTTTCTTAGAAATAAAATGTTGATGATAGATTGATGGATCGTCGATAAAAGGTCACAAGGTTCTGGATAAGCTCGCTCCATCGTAGGCTTTGTCTCAGTCACCTTTGAGGTGGACTAGTCAAGTCAACATCAAGGCCATCTCAATTTTTTTTTAATGGAGTTTTCGCCTCAATCCCAACTACTCAGCAATGTTCCTTCCGTCCAAAATATAAGAATTCATGTATTAATTATGTGCATTGAAACCCAACAGTAAAACAAAAGCCTAAAAAATCTAAAATTCTTTTTTGGGGCGGAGTGGAAGGGCCTGTCAGATTCATCATCATAATCATCATCAGTCTATAAATGTTCCCACTGCTGGGACACAGGCCTCCTCTCTGTGAGAGGGAATGGGCCATAATCCACCACGCGGGCCCAGCGCGAGTTGGTAGATGACACATATCTTCGAATTTTTGGTTCTAGGACATGCCGGTTTCCTCACGATGTTTTCCTTCACCGTTTTGAGAGCGGGAAATAAATTACACAAAGTAATGCGCCTGGCGCGGTTCGAACCCACGACCTACAACTCGTAAGTCGGGACCAATACCACTGGGCCACCACTGCTCTCCAGAGTCTGTCTCTGTCAGACTCGTGCTGACTAAAATCTACGGTAGTCCTTCAATAGCCCTTTACATTCAAGAGTCATGGTTACCCTGTTCGACAGTCTCAACGTAAAGAAAATCACAAATCTCGACTGGTAATTCTATTAATGCTTGGAAACAGTCGCTAAGCTTCATTAAAACTCACAAAACCACCCAAACTTAACCAGTCATTGGCCAACATTCTATTCCTCCACAAAATCGAATGGTCGTGTGTGGCCACTGTGAACATGAGTCATTATCTTAGCATCGTTAGTGTAAGATCGAAAGATTTAGTCTATTACATACTTGGTCTGGTTCTCATGACTTTGAGTAATGTTGGCCCTTTGAGTCGATTCTGTTGAGTTAGGCGCCCTATAATAGGTAATGGACATTCATTTCAAGATTCGCAATATCTTTGAAGAAATAAACTGACACATGTAATGTCACGTCTATAACGTGTTACTAGCCATCAAAAACCTTTGATGGCTAGTAACACGGTATAGACGACTATTACTATTTTTCAAGGATAAATTAAAAACCGTACATAAAGTCTTCAATGTCAGTGGTTGTGGAACTGTCTTTGTTGACTCTTAACGACAAAAAGTATATAAAAGTTATGATGATTTTCTCCCAATAGTATCTACACGGTATCTATGAGCTTCGTCTCCTAATATTAATGACCAATATTGAAGAAGATAATCTAAAGATTTTTTTTGGCGTAAAAATATCGCCAATTTCGCCCTGGCGCAACTACAAAACTCAGATACTTTTTGACTAACAACCACCTTGATCCTTCACATTTCCTTTGCGTTCCCATCCTGCGCGAAGACGAAACGGTAAAGTAAAATTTGGTTTTACTGGATACGCTATTTTCTTCGTGTTACAAACCGTGTAATACAGTACAAGATTTGTCGCTCAATAATTTAGAATGTCTTCTCCTGTTCCATACACCGTCGTTTCAGTGCAAAGTGTATAGCAGGATATTTGTATGAAAGTAGTTGAAAATTGCAAACGTCCGCGCCTCGAGCGAATGTCCTTTGTCCACGTCTAATGTGCTATCCTCGGTATGAATTGTGTGGAGGAGAAAAGTGGCGAAATACTAATAAAATGACAAATACAATAGAAGCAGTTATGAAGTGTTGTATCGTTATTATTGCCTGCATTTCGAAGGAATCTGCTCCCTAATTGCATAACATACCTAGTTCAATAGGATAGAATCTGTCAGTCGCATTTTGAGGACGAAGCTAGTCAATTAAACGATTCGAATCATTCTATCAATAAGATCAAAAAATGTCATCATCATCAATCTATAAATGTTCCCACTGTGGGCCATCCCAGTGCGGGTTGGTAAAAAAATATGTGACACGATTTTTTTCTTTTCTTAAGATATTTTTATTTACGTCATGCCGTGGCATAATACAGTGCGCCCTATAACAACAATAATCATTGCTTTTTTTTAATGTGTCCAGTATTTTTATTACTTTCTGGCTACATTTGTAGTCCAAGTTATTTATTGATGCTATTGCAGCCTATTGCAAAACATCCGTCTCTACTTCGATAGGACAGAATCTATTAATCAGATTTTGAAGGAATTTACTCATCCTTCCTCAATCGTTTAGAAAAATATTGCTTTCACAACATACACAATACACATACAAATACATTCATAAGTATAACTCATAAATTAATTGTCAGTTTAATAGTGTAACGCAATTATCCCGCTGGTTTCTCGTAATATTGTGGAGTCGACGATCTTAAGCCCTCAGCCTGCATGCAAATGGCTTCATTGGCACATAATGAGTATTGAAAGCTGGTTATTCTTAGTGCTCGTATGAATAATGAACATCAGTAAACAATCTTATAAATAAAATTGAGAATTTCGATCGTAATGAAAATTTAATAACCTATGCTTTTTCATAGCTCTTGGGAATTTAGTCCTTGCCTAAGTACGAGTGTATTTTTTATGAATATTTTCAATTTATGTAGGTATGCTTCAGCACCTAAGTAAATACTCTCAAATCCACATTTCACCTACTATTAGCATTATTTATTTTACCACAAATTTTATTGTTCTCTTTATTGTTTTTTGTTTTATTGATTTAACCCTACGTCTGGGACTGGGACTGTTCTTGAGAATAAGAAGCATGGCATATTCTAAAGAAACTTTGACAGTAACTAAGTATGTATAAGTTGAAGTAATATAGGTATAACTCTATATTAAACTACTTACGTGTACAGGGTGTCCAGGGAACTGTGCATCAAATTGAACAGGGTCATATGAGAGAGGTTATTTCCAATCTTTTTACCGAACTGAACTTGGGAACCATCAAAATTCACTCACAAAATCACATCTATTTCATTTATTTCATCGTGAAAGCGTAAAATAATATTACGGGTAGTTAGGATATTACATTATTGGCATCCTAGTCGAGCACTTCGGAAATTGATTACACATTTAATGAACCTCATTGACGGTTGTTATCATTCAATCTATTAAATTCAAATCATTTATTTCAAATAGGCCAGTTAAAGGCACTTTTGAATTGACAAAAGACAAAAAACAAAATACCTATAAAAAATACAAATTCTCAGTAATGGTGCTACAGTCCCAGTAACAAGACATAAAAACCGGCCAAGTGCGTGTCGGGCCACGCATAGTGTAGGGTTCCGTAGTTGCCCATCAAAATACTTATGCGAACTAACTAAACTGATTCGCTGAATTTAATTTTAATTTAATTTACGTACATTAACATTTTATTAGTATCTAAGTGATTCAGTAGCTAACTCATAACGTCTAACCAGCCAAAGTCTATGTAAATACGAATCAAATGAGCCCAAACTCGATGGGATTGCGTTATTGTATTACAAAGATCCCATGGCTACCTTCCAGCTCCATCATAAGAGCCTGGAAAACATCCAGTACAAAATCCCATGTAAAGACGAATCAAATGACCCTAAGCTCAGTAGGATTGAGTTGTGATATAAGAAAGAACTCATTCCAGCTCTATCAACAGACCATGGACATCATCCAGCATCAATGTCTATGTAATATAGACGACTGAATGATTTAAAGGGGTTTGAAGATTTTACTATGGAGCGTGGCATACCTACTGCCGCCATATTGATTTTTTTTCAAAATCGCGGCCAGCCATGAAACCTTTTTATATCGATAGCTGACATCACTAACAACAAAAAATATTATGACACCAACCCTCGTAAAGTTTCCGATTTCTGAGATATAAAGTGTTAAAGTTGACCACATTAATTCGGAATAACAGAGGCTTAATATTTTTTTATAAAATATTTTAGTAATTGATAGGTGAGATCTGTCTGGGTCGGTCTGGGAGAAAAAGAAAAACGTACAATGTGCCAGCTGCTTCTCTTCCGGCAGACCGTAAAAGTTGGTCGAGAGATAGGGCAAAATGTAAGATCTATAGCCCCTCAGCTTAAAACTCTTTCAATGGGCAGCAGCGTTGGAAGACTAATAAGCTGAAATAAATGTGCTCGCCAACCCGCCTGACAAGGGTGGCGAGTATGGCAATAACCATCCAATGGAAAATCCTTGGGTGAGGCCTTAGTCCAGTAGTGGACTTTCTACGGCTGTTATGATGATGATATGCCTCATGATGTTTCTGCTTACTGTGGCCATCACAGCAATATATCTGGATAGAAGCAATATGTTCTTTAATTTGTATCGAGACGAGCGTGTCATATTTTGCATAGATATTTTGATGATACAACTGTAATTTAGTATACAAACTTCGTCATAGTCGTCCCACTTCTTGTGTATTGTTTCTAAAACTCAATACGGCACAATTAGGCATTTTTACTTTTTGTATTACCTCTGACTGCGAGAATATTCGAGCGCGGACTCATTAAAAGAAATCAAAATATCTCCTTTTTTTACACGCGAAGTTAATACTCTTCCGGTACAAGCCAATTCAAGTCTGTAGTGGTCATAATTGTTGATGATAGGGATACAATGTAACGGTAATATGGCTTCAGGTACAAACAAGCGATGTGTCGCTTCGTCAATGAAAACAACTGCTATCTCTTTCTATCTGTTCTGAGAATGAAAAATTCGATATTTAAAAATGTGGCAAAATCTAACCATCCCTACGAAAATTGCAAAAAGTAAAGGTGACATGCCATGGTTATATTTATCAATAAAATATAATACATCATATTACATTTCAAAGGTGCGAGCGAGACACTACAATGCAGGCGGGTGAGGCGAGTTGTTTTTAACATCTTGATACATTTTTAACCAGGGACCGAAACCGGTATGATCAATACGGGTATTTTTTCGGTAACAATCTTTTTTTCTTTTACAGGTAATTTTAAAGATTACCTTTATTATTAAAAGTGAATACATAACCAGTATTAATACCGGTTACCGAAATAAAAATTACCCCTATCTTGCACACTTCACACGTGCCGTCGGCAATAGTCACAGGGCGCGCATCGCATGTGTGTGTGACAAAGAGTCGTTATCTTTAGTTAACCGGTATTAAAACGGTAACCTGAATAGAGGTTACATTTTTCTTCGGTCTGGTTACCCAGATAGCGGTTACCTAAGTCTGAAAAATAACCAAAATTCTTCAATACCGGTACCGTAATTTATAAAGGTTTTCGGTCCCTGTTTTTAACATATTGATACATTCGAACACATACACTAGCTTAGAATTGTGAATGTCACGTGATTAACTTTCACGGTTATTATCTCGGAAACCGGAAATTTTACGCGGGTTGTTGTCATAATATTTTTTGTTGGCATTAATGTCAGCTAACGATTTATAAAGGTTTCATAGCTGGCCGCGATTTTGAAAAAAAATCAAAATGGCGGCGGTAGGTATGCCACAAATCTTCAAACCCCTTTAAAGAGTTCCCACGATTTCTCCAGGATTCCATCATCAGATCCTGACTTGATGATCATGGGACCAATTGGAAGGTGTACTCTTTTAATCAAAAGAATTTTCAAAATCGGTCCGCGGGGAAAATACATAAAAAAAGATTACGACGAATTGACAACCGCCTCATTTTTTTGAAGTTAGTTAAAAATAGTTGACGATAAAAACCTACCTATCCCCAAAAAACATACCGTAAAAACATACCTATTAAAGCTGTAAAAATAAAGTTGACAAACTTACATTTGCAGTTGAAGAACATGTTCTCCGATACAATATGTTATCCAAGTACGTTTTATAAGTTGGTCGACTATTACTCGTAAACTTGTAAAGCCTACTTAGTAATGATAATTTTCTTTTAAACTTCGTTATATATACTACTATTTTGAATTTTTTACACCCCCAAACATAACCGTTTAGCTGGTAGAGGGGGGGGACACTCGAGTCGAGCAAAATTTAGCACTTTAAAGCTTAATATTTCACAAACGAATTTTTTTATCAAAAAATTGTTAACAGAAACTATCAATATTTTTTAAAGACCTATTTAATGATACCCCACACTAAGAGGTACGCGAGAAAAAAATAAAACATCCCCACTTTACGTGTACAGGAGGTACCCTAAAAAAAATATTTTACGAGATTTTATTTTACCACTTTTTCGGCACAACAAATTCATATATTTACACCAAATTACAGCTCTCTAGTACTGTGCGTCTCGGAGCTAAACTGCGGACAGACGGACGGACGGACGGACGGACGGACGGACGGACGGACGGACATGGCGAAACTATAAGGGTTCCTTGTTGACTACGGAACCCTAAAAACTGTGAAAGTACTGTAGGTGCCCATTCCAAAGCGTAGATCTTTATGGAGAAGAACGGGCCAGAAACTCCATGGACACTCTTTTTAAATCGCCAAAATTATTACAATTAATTTTTTTCTATTTTTTCTTCATATAACATCCCACTGCTAGTAAACGCCTACGATCTTTCAATTTTTTTCTGTCTGGAGCTAAGGATCAATCCGTATCAGATTGGATCATCTTGCGATCTCCATCTTAACCTGCCGCAATGCCATTCAAAGGGAATAATGGCCGACCCAATTGTGAGTTTGACTTATTGTTATGCCTGACATGCTGCAAATGTGCCCAGTCTAATTCTATTTCAGCGAGGGTGCTTTCCGGCTAAAATCTGATATTGAAGAAAACAAAGAAAGGAAAACACTATAGATAATGAAAGCAATGTTTTTTTTTTTAATAATTTACTACTTAATGCCTCTAGGTATAATCAGCTGGTCGATAAAGACATACTAAATGGTACGATTCCTCCAAAATAGTGTGCTGCTCATTTGTTCGTGCACGTTTTGTGTAAAACTTCAGTAGTGCGCGTACTAAGCTGGTACCCGTTTAGCCTCTGCGTCCGGCCGGCAAGACTATGCATAAATGTTCGCGCACAGTGCAGCACATTTGTGCACGAACATTTTCACTGAGCTTATTTAGCAATGTGCATGCACAAATCACGAGTTCACTGCTTATGTGTGCGATTGTGCTCGCAAATATCAAGGTGTGTGCGAACACTTTTAGACTGTTCGCGCACAATCAGTTCGTGTTTGCTTAAGTGAGCAAATTGTGCATGCCGTACAGTGCCATATTATACCAGTGAAATCACATTTTTATTCCTGCATATACCTACTATACCTATACACGTATTGTATTATAGGGAGGTACCAACTTTAAATATTACTTGAGTTAATCCTGAAACATTATAATCACGTCTAAAAAGTTTATTTCAACATCAAATCTTTACCTACATAAAAACGCGATTTGCATTCATTTTCCTAGAATACACTGAACACAAAAGTTAGCCCGAATCCAGTGAATGGAAACTGGAGCAAGTAGGTATTTAGGACCACATTACAAAGCCTAGACTCATTGAATGACAACAGCTTTCTGTATCTTCAGATATTATAGGCTTTTATTGCTGTCTATACAAAATATTCTTACATTATAACATCAGCTTTTTATTTATGTACATAACAAAACTTTCCTTCAATAATGGCTGAATAGGAAAGTTTAAAACAATGATATTGCAATATTTCGATGATGGATGAGCTTCCAATGGAACTTTTGACTTTCGGATGCTTTTATCTAATATCTTTGTGAACTCCTGAGAGACTGTTACTTAATCTTGATCAGTGGTAAATGTCACTGACCTTTGAATTAGATTACATCCAGGAATTGAAGATAAAACGAATTGATGTTTTTTACGGACTTACAAGGAGTATTCCAATATGCAGTAAGTAACTGATTTGCAGAAGTCCGATAAGTAGTCGCTCCACGTAAAATACTGATAGCCGGGCCACACTTACGGCATTTACTGTTTATTTTCGCGATAATAGTTTTAAAATGTTCATATAAACGTCCATTAACGCGATATTTAACGGCATTTCTCGTTAGTGTGGCCCTAGGGTCGCAGATGGCGACTCCATCATATTCGGGAAAAGCTTGGGCAGATGATGATGACTCCAATAACGCAGTAACTGAGTTGAAGAGGTCAGATAGGCAGTTGCTCTATGTGTAATCCTGGTATTCAGATGCATCTGGTTTGACTGGAAGCAGACTCCAAAATAGTTGGGAAAAAAAACTAGGCAGATAAACGTACTCGTGATTGTATGTGATTGCCTTTTAAAAAGGGACAAATTAGTAATAATTACCCTATTAAACAACTTAGCATCAATTCTCATGTCATTGTCAACCCATATCTTCAATTGCTGTTATTATATAATTTCCTGACAATAGAGCAGATAAAGAAAGGTAGATTACTTTCATGTTCACCCATATTTTAAGTTGCTATTTATAAATTAAATCAACCCTTTTCGTTGCTATTTATACGAATTGTACCCAATTAAGTATAACAAAGTTTATTAACAGAAGTCGTGATGTTTTCTAATAACATTAGGATTAGCGCTAGTCTGTATAGTTAACAAGGGATAAAAGACAATGCTCATATTGCCGTTAATTATAGCCTAGTTCAGGGATTCCCAACTAGTTGGGCACGCCCAACTTGGGGGATAATTTGATATAAGGAGGCACATTTAAAACGTATACAGGAAAATACTAGATCCCAAAAATTGTTTAAATATACTTAAGCAGTCTCGGTTGTACGGTGAACCCGCACATTTCATAATTATTAAGTAGGTTATGCTTACTCAGCGTTTGCATACGCGCGACCATTTAGTGAATCGACTAAGTAATAAAATATATCAGTGATTTTACCACACTCAACACGGGCGGTTTTATTCATAATCCCCGGGTCTCTATCGTATCACAAGTGTATAGAACAATCATCATACGCTTGAACAAGGTGTATAGACCATCGTCATACATTTTTTTTTGGTCCTTCGCGATTCTGTGATCACGCGTAACAATCCATCGGGTGCATAGATCAAGGTGTGTTGAAATCGCAGCCACACACTTGATTAAATTCGTTGAGTTCGCGACAGTTACGCAAATATAGTGAAAGTCCATTCAGTGAACCATCAGTGAATCGTTCGAAGAAGACATCGATCGAGCTGAATCTACATCTGCACTGCACACAGCGTCAGCAGCCCGCAGGTGGTAGCACAAGTCTTCAGTGTCCAAGTAAGATTGTTCCTTTTAATAAATCATAATGGCCGTTTCGAGCGCTCGTCAGTCGGAATTATTAGAAGGTCTCAATAGGATAAAGATCAACTTCGGCAAGGATCCGTTGTCGAGGAAAACTCCAGACTACATTCAAAAGAGATTGGAGTCGTTGGATAACCTCTGGGGAGAGTTCGAGCAAAATCATTTGAAACTCTCTGAGTTTCCGGAAAGGGAACCCCAATATTTCGCATCCAACCTTTATCAACAGGGCAAAGGTCTCTACCAGTCTATTCGAACTTTACTTACTACCTTTAGTTCGGAAGAAAAGGGCACGCAATCAAACCCTGAAGCCACTGAATTGTTGGCTCAACAGAGAACCAATTTTAGGTCTTTTAACAGGTTGGTTAGGAGCATCAATGTAGACAATATATCCGAGAGATGGGAACTTGAAGACGAGCTTAGGGCTATACAAGCAAAATGGAACACTATCGATACGTTACATCTGCGAATTGACCACATACTTCAAGGTGGAGATGTAGCGTACGAAAATGAATTTACCATGTACGAGTGTAGCTACAAGGAGATAAAGCGTTCTCTTAATAAGAAAATCTCATCCATGGTTCATGTACAACAGGCAACGCCGAAGCTTGAGATTCCTACCTTTACGGGGAAATATACGCAGTGGCCAACATTTTGTGACCTGTTTACGGAAGCTATTCACGACAATAACACAATAACCAAAGGTCAGAAGATGCAACACTTGAAAGGAAAACTCAAGGGAGAGGCCGAACGCCTCATTCAACATCTTCACATTTCGTCCGAAAATTACGACACAGCTTGGGAAATTCTAAATCACCGATACAATAATGCTCAAGTTCTTTTTACAAATCAAATAGAAATATTTTTAAATCAACCCTCTATATCCAAACAAACAGCTTATGAGTTAAAGCGGTTATATGACACCACCACGGAATGTATTCACGCTATACACAACCTTGGGGTGAATACAAATACTTGGGATCCGTTGTTAGTACATCTTCTCAGTAAGAAACTGGACCAGGAGACTTACTGTGATTACAAGGAGGCGCGTTCGTCACCTAGGGAGCTCCCATCCCTGACAGAATTTATGACGTTCCTCGAAAACAAGTTCACAGCCCTGGAACCCTTGCATCGTAGAGAGAGAGAAACAGCGAAGCCTGCCTTTAAACGGGAGTCTGGTCAACAGCGTGACAAATCTGCAAATCATGGCAACCAGTATAAGAAACATTATCATGTCGTCGCTACTCAAGGGCCGGACTGTCCGATTTGTAATATACGTCACGCGATATACCGTTGCAGGAAGTTTACGAAATTGACTCCGGGGGATAAATTGGCTTTGGTAAAAAAGAGTCAATATTGCAAAAATTGCCTTAATTATCATCCCGACAGTGAGTGCACCAGCACAAGGCGTTGTAAAAAGTGTGATAGTGATCACAACACTTTACTGCATGATGCGTGTGTATCACAGCAGCTGCAAGCCGCAGCGACGACTAGCGATACCGTGCAGCCATCACCGGGACAGCATAATGTCAATCACGTTGCAGCTGATAATGAAGAAATATTGTTAACCACGTTGTCATTAACCGTATTATCTAAAGACGGTACATATGTAACATTGAGAGCGCTTCTCGATCAAGGGTCACAAATTTCGTTAATTTCAGAAAATGCGACTCAAATGTTAGGCTTGCAACGTCGACAGTATCATGCGTCCATTTCAGGTGTAGGTCCAGTCACCAAACAAAGTAAAGGAATTGTAACTCTAGACTGCAAGTCCATTTACGGCGATTACACCCTTAAGACTCAGGCGTTGGTTGTATCAAGGGTTATAAACAGCCTACCGAACTCTTCATTCCGCAAGCAGTCCTGGTCTCACCTGCAACATCTGCAGCTAGCAGACCCGGAGTACAATATATCAAGACCTATTGATCTTCTCCTGGACGCCAGTGTATATTCGGAGATTATATTAAGCGGTCTTATTAAGGGCCCAGCGCATGCCCCCATAGCTCAACAAACCAAAATGGGCTGGATCTTATCAGGAAATGTCAAAAGGTTCAACTGTCATGTCGCCATCAATAACATTGAAGAGATAGCCAAATTTTGGGAGTTGGAGGATATTCACGACTCATCATCATCATCCGAGACCATTGGTGATCAATTTTGTGAAGACTTTTACAAAAACACTACGAGACGCTTAAACAATGGCATGTATGAAGTGGGAATACCCATGATGCCAGACTTTGAGCAGCAGCTCGGGTCATCGAAGTTCAAGGCAATAGCACAATTTAAACAGCTAGAGTCAAAAATGACAAAAAATACATCGTTTTCAAAGCAATACAAGCAATTTATGAACATTTACCAAGAATTGGGTCACATGCGACAAGTCCAAAGTACAACCGATCAGTCGTACTACTTACCACATCACGGTGTATGGAAACTTGATTCCACAACAACAAAGTTGAGAGTTGTTTTTAATGCCTCATCTAAGACTACATCGGGTAAGAGTCTGAACGACTTAATGTACAGTGGACCAAACTTACAACAAGACCTATTAGCACTTATCATAAATTGGAGGCAATATCAATACGTAATCACTGCGGATATTGAAAAAATGTTCCGTCAGATACTCGTTAGAGAGCAAGATCAGCCTCTACAAACGATAATTTGGAGAGATTCCCGAGATGATCAGTTGAGTCAATATCATTTAACCACTTTAACGTACGGGACCAAGGCAGCGCCATTCTTAGCTATGCGGACTCTGAAACAACTCGCGACAGATGACGCCAAGACATATCCACTAGCAGCAGCAGCTGTAAAGAGCTCCTTCTACATGGATGATTTGCTGAGTGGACAGAATACCCTCGAGCAAGCAAAAGAGCTACAACAACAACTCATTAACATGCTCCAGGGTGCTGGCATGAACCTCCGCAAATGGTCAAGCAACAAGCCCGAGCTCCTGCAAAATTTAACAACAGACAAATTGAACAGTCCCTACGAATTTAAGTGTCTCGAATCCAGAAAGACTCTTGGATTAAAATGGATCCCATCATATGATACATTCATATTTCAAAGTCCTATTATCTCTGACAATAACACAGCAATTACAAAGCGGCAATTGTTGTCAGAAGTGTCCAAGATATTCGATCCTCTTGGTTGGCTATCACCGCTTACAATCAAAGCGAAGCTGCTGTTTCAACAAACGTGGTCCATAGCAGCCAACTGGGATCAAGAATTACCAACGGACATGCAGGAATATTGGCATAAATTAAAACTAGATTTAACCTGCATCGACAAATTTCGCATACCAAGATACTTAGGCAATACAGAAAATAATTGTCAATTACATGCATTTTGCGATGCATCGGACAAAGCTTACGCTTGCGTAATTTACCTTGTCACCAAGAACAATAAGGGCGACTACACATCGACTATTGTTGCTGCGAAAACAAAATTAGCACCGGTCGCAAATAAAACATCTCTCCCTCGACTAGAACTGTGCGGCGCGCTTCTTCTATCCCAACTAGTGAAAAAGGTCACTGAGTCCTTACCCAATATAAATATGAAGCTTCATGCATGGACAGATTCCATGATAGTCTTGGGCTGGCTACACGGCGAGATATCCAGATGGAAGTCGTTTGTTGCTAACAGAGTCAAGCAGATTACAAACATTGTCCCGGCAGAATTCTGGAGTCATGTCAGCTCGGAAGAAAACGCAGCTGATTGCGCTACACGAGGTATAACGTCTCATCAATTGTTAAACCAATCGTTGTGGTGGGAAGGACCTATATGGCTTAAAGGCTACGAGAGGAAGGATACTGAGAAGATCGAATACCAGTCTCCAACAATAGAAACAAAAGTTTGTGCGAACGCCGCCTTAGTAGAAAATAATGTTACATTTATTACCGACCTACTGCAAAATTACAGTTCGTTGACACGAATCGTACGGATTACCGGCTGGGTGTCACGTTTTATCATGCGAATTCGCGACAAACAAATTGCAACACACAGTTTTCTGGACTCATCAGAAATAAACAACGCTTGCCGTTTAATTATTAAAGAAGTGCAATCACAGGTATTTCAGCAAGAATTGCAACAGATTAAGTGTAAACAACATGTGAGCTCGAAAAGCAAAATTTGCAGTCTAAGCCCTTGGCTAGATGAAAATGGCTTATTAAGAGTTGGTGGACGGTTAAAACACGCCAGTATAAGCACATCGGCGAAGCATCCCATCATACTACCAAGCCACAGTCGACTTACTGATCTTGTCATTAACCAAGCACATATAACAACGTTACACGGTGGTCCCCGACTAACGCTTGCCTACATAAGGGATAGATACTGGATCGTCAGCGGTATCAGGACTGTTAAACGGCAGTTGAGACTGTGTGTTAAGTGTCGTCGATTTAACAACGAAGCTCAACAGCAAATAATGGCAGACTTACCACAAGCCAGAGTTACTCCGTCGAGGCCGTTCACCCATACAGGTGTCGATTTCACGGGCCACGTAGAGCTGAAAGTCAACAAGGGACGCGGAATCAAAACAACGAAAGGATACGTAGCAGTCTTCGTTTGCCTGTCAACCAAAGCGGTCCATCTGGAACTGGTTTCAGACCTGACTACAGCCGCCTTCCTCGCAGCGTTTCGTCGATTCTGCTCCCGCCGTGGATCACCAGGCCACATGTACAGTGACAATGGTACAAACTTCGTAGGAGCTAATCGAATTTTGTTAAAAGAGTATAAGGAGATTATCCAGAACATCAACCCGGACTTCTTCAACAAAATCAGTGAACAAAACATTCAGTGGCACTTTAATGCACCAGCTTGGCCTAATGCTGGTGGACTTTGGGAGGCGGCTGTCAAGAGCCTGAAATATCATTTGAAAAGGGTCATAGGCGATCAACGCCTTACATACGAAGAGTTTTCGACGTTACTTTGCCAGATAGAGGCGTGTCTGAATTCCCGACCTTTATGTCAACTCACAGAAAATTCAGATGACGACTGTCTCACTCCTGGACATTTCCTGACTGGGGCGCCGATCTTATCAAGACCTCTTACTGACCCGGAATCATCAACACTGAAGGCGCGATGGCAACTCGTCCAAGCTATGACCAAGAATATCTGGCAAAGGTGGTCGTCGGAGTACCTGCAACAGCTACAAACTAGAACCAAGTGGCAACAGGCACGCCGCAATCTTGTAATCGATGACTTTGTCCTCATTCGTGAAGAAAACGTACCTCCAGGTAAATGGGCAATGGGACGAGTGCACATCCTTCATCCCGGAAAGGATGGATATGTGAGAGTAGTAACGGTCAAGACAAGCAATAATACCATACAGCGTCCAGTCAACAAGCTTGTGTATTTGCCTGTAAACGAGGATATACCCATTCCCAAACCCCTAAACCAGGGTGAGTCTTCAACTCCGCAAACAGATAAAACTGAAGGCAAAAGGCGAACTTCGCGACCTCGAAGACAAAACGCTTTACAAACATTTTTCATCAGCGTTTTACTAATGCTTTTCTTTGCGTCGCCTAGTCTGCAACAAAAGGTGACGACATTCAATGTTACGCAAATTACAACAAATCAGACACTTTACTTCGACAAAATGTCCAACCTCCAAGTTATCAAGGACGATTGGAAACTCATCGTGTACTATAATATGTCCACATTCTATGACGGAGTGTGGGACATTAAAAACTATGTCAAACATTTAAAACAAACCGCTGATTGCATGGGTTCGCAATACGACAGCGTCATCTTACAACTAGAGCACGAAGTAAAGGAACTTGAGCATTTTCAGAAACTCCTTGAAACCCCAAACGCAAGAAGGCAAAAACGTGGATTAATAAACGGAGTAGGATACCTAGCAAACACACTGTTCGGAGTTTTAGATGATAACTTCGCTCAACAATATAAGCAAGACATAGAAAAAATTGCCAGTAATGAAAATCATCTTCAAACATTATTGAAGAATCAAACCATAGTGTTGGAATCGGAATACAACATTCTGAGACGCAGCGAGGAGACTATGAACAAACAGTTCAAATTTATAAAACAACATTTGAAAAATGTTACTGACGATATCAATAAGGTGCGCCTGGACAACAGAAACACTATTTATGTAACGTCAACCGCGCTGGCTGCGAGTATCATATTGTCAAACCTAATGCGAATCCAACACACACTCATCAACACCGTGACAGACATCAGCCACGGTCGCATCGACCCGTACCTTTTGACTCCCGAACAGCTGGCTCGTCAGATCAACATAATCTCTGGGCAATTGCAGGGAAATCTAATGACCCCGATTGAGTCATCAAACCTATCCGAGCTGTACAAGCTTATGAAGGCGTCTGCAACACTTTATGATGGCTATCTTATTATAGAGATCAAGATTCCGCTTGTAAGCAACGATATTTTCGAGTTAGATAGAATCATACCCATCCCTCAGAAAAGGGGGTGGAATCAGGTTCGCACTGTCCCAAGCTCGCCATATATTGCCTATAATATACAAAAGGACTTCGCCCTTCTTCTATCAGATAGTGACCTGCAATCATGCTTTCATATCGTTAGCAACAATCGGCTACTTTGCTCCATTGAGAAGCCTGTTTACAATCTGGGAATAAAACAATCGTTATGCGATATCAATACTGTAAGTGATATGACAGGCGCTTGTAAACAAGACGTGTCCACGTGCCACAATTATTGGGTCAACTTACATAACTCGAACTCCTGGCTTTACACCTGTTGTGAGTCATGTGAAATCCGTATTTCCTGTATTGCTGACTCAACAACGACAATTATACGAGGCAGTGGTATCATTGACCTAGGTCAGGGATGCACACTGAAATCGGATTCGTACAGTATTCACACGCATAACAACTACTTGCACTATATGAACGTGCGATCAAATATCGAAGTCCCAGAGGTTTCCATTTTGAACTCCTTAATAAACACAACTTTGCCCAACGATTTCGACGTACCAGAAAACCACACCCATATGTGGAATCAGCTGAGAGACCAAATAACCAATTTAAAGGAACAATCTTCTACGCAATTAAACGTCCACGACATCCACCATTATTCCGTCGTGTACGTTACCTTGGCCTTGGTTCTCATCGTGGGCGGCATAGGCTTATACTTCGTTATGAGAAGTAAGTGCCGAGCCGCTTCGGAGCTGCAGCAGCGTGAGATGTTGGAGGTACGAGCACCGGCGGGCGAGCGAGCCCCGCGGGCGGAGGCCCGAGCTGGCCCCACGGGATCGGGTTCTACTGAGTGCGCGAGTGAAACAGTGCCAGTGCCAGTGATAAGTGAGTTCAGTGATATAAGTGAGTCAACCAAAAGTGTAAATAAAGGGACCTCCCCTATGGTGAAATATTAACTAGAACAAAACCAGACAATTTAGTGTTAATATGTAGGTACGTAATAGTAATACTTAGAGTAGTATTGTTGAGATCACCTTGTATCAGCATCCAATGAAATATTGTATCATTTATCCTAAGTCATCATTGTTGTTGTATTTAGATATACTAAGTTTCATCTAGGCTTAACATAATTTCATCGTCTTCTCCTTTAGAGTTGGCAGTATGTACGGTGAACCCGCACATTTCATAATTATTAAGTAGGTTATGCTTACTCAGCGTTTGCATACGCGCGACCATTTAGTGAATCGACTAAGTAATAAAATATATCAGTGATTTTACCACACTCAACACGGGCGGTTTTATTCATAATCCCCGGGTCTCTATCGTATCACAAGTGTATAGAACAATCATCATACGCTTGAACAAGGTGTATAGACCATCGTCATACATCGGTGTTTGTGTAATTTTGTGAACGCATCCAAAAAACAGGAGAAATGCGTTGTACAAACCAAAGCTTTTTTTGTTTTTTTAAAGTGCCATACATGAGGTGTCTTGGTGAGACGCAGTGCAAAATTTGCGGTGTAGGTATTTAATAGTTCACTGAGTCCCAAATCAAAACTCCGGTGATGCTGCTACTTAGAATATGCTTGATGCAATAACCTAACAACACTTTGAACGACCTGGAAATCAGATCTAGGACCTCATATTTTGCAATCGCGTTTGAATACCAAAGCAATGACAGAGTCATAAGCTTATGTCAATCGAGTTAAAAACGCTTTTGAAACCAAACCTTTGGGACTTAGCCACATTTGACAAAATTACAACTTAACGAATCGAACTTTTACCTTGACATATCAACAACAACAACTCAACACTGTTTAAGGATTTTCTTCTTCTTTGAGCTGTTTAAGCAAGCCCAAGGTTTGTGACCCCTGATGGATTACAACCGGATTTTCCTTGTAGAATAGTCCCGGATTTTGATGAAATCTATGACTTTTGGGCCTGCTGTTATGGCGGAATCCTAGAGTTTTGTTCCTTCCTGTAAATTGAGAATATTGCATGTTATATGTAAACCGGGGTCGATGGTATGTTTATTGGATACTATAATATTTTATCAGTACACTTTCTCGCAAAACTGGCTATGACTGTGATCGACGTGCAGGGTGTTTATTTCACAATCGTGTTTTTTGTGTGTCATGGCAGCAGATGAAACACTAGAATAGAATGGATGAGTAATTTAAATCATCATCATCATCTGCCTAGCCTTTTCCCAACTATGTATATTGGGGTCGGCTTCCAGTCAAACCAGATTCAGCTGGATATCAGTATTTTACATGGAGCGACTGCCTATCGGACCTCCACAACTCAGTAACTGGGTAATACGATACCCCATGGTAAGACTGGTTGTCAGACTTCAGAGCTTCTGACTAACAGTAACGACTGTCAAAGATCTACAAATGACAGCCGGGACCAACGGCTTTACGTGCTTTCCGAGACACGGAGGAAACTCGCTATGACAGATGGTCACACATCCACAGACCAACCTCCTCGGAGTAATGATGAGTAATTTAAATATAAGTTCATATTTGTAAAAAAAAAATGACTTATAAAATCTAAAACAAAGTAACTGATAAAATACACCAAAAAACTTAAACCTGACAGGAATCCCATTATGATTCTACTTTTAAAAATAGTGCCCGTTATCTGGTCTATGCTAGAATTGAACAAACAAATAATACTTTAAAGTAGGCAATGTTCGTAATCCAGTCGTAAAAGCAATGCCCATTATTTTAGGTAATGGTCATAACATAAACCGTAACTTATTTATGGAAAGCTTTACGTGCGTACTCTTACCAATGTAAATATTATTACTTTGAGAATAAATAGTTTGAATAGCGCTTAATGTCTAATAATAGTATTTAGATAATATATTTTGCACTGTTTGTTCTCAGAAGTTTTAAAAATTGGTACAGTAAAGACTTAGGTACTAGTTAAATCATTCAATTGACGAAAGAATAAATACCGTGTACAGAAAATATTGTAATCAAAAAGGAATTAGAGGTACTAAACGACTATTTCCCAAAACAAGACGTTTAGAATAAAAGCGTATGCAACCTTTTTTCATAAATTCAAATACAATATCAAAACAAAATGAACTGGCCGTTTTCCTGTCAAAATTATTAAAAGATGCCATTAAAGTTTTCTTTCTTTTATTTTTCTTCCATTGATAAATGGTTTTCTAGTTTATTTTCGGCTAAAACAGCCCGTAATGATTTATTAGAATTGTAATGCAACCTAAACTCTTTTGAAAAACACTGTGAATAATTAATAAAATTAATAAAAGTTTGAAATTAGAATCCAATTTCTGGAGGTAAACATACTCGTATAGCACTTCTTCGAATTTTTAACGTAGGCCGAGAAAATATACTTTTGGTTTGAATTATGTATTTAAATTATTGATAGGCTTCATAGGAAAAAACCTCCAAATAAAAATCAGTATTTAAAGTAAAATTGAATTAAATCCTAGTTTTAGATCCTTACCCTTAAATATATAAACTCAGACAGTGTTACGTAAACTTTTAAAGCTTGACAAGTTAAAATGTTTACACCATCAATCAATTTACTGCTGAAAATTAGGTCAAAGTGAACAACTGAAACGAGCGAAAGCATTAACTTAGTAAAATAATATTTTAGAACTTTATTCTAACAATAATTTTCACGAAATAGAACTTTGTGTAAAATTTTACTCGGAGTCGATTCCGGAACGAAGCTACTTACTTATTTTAATATACTAAAACGAAATTTACGGAAACGTTACTTTACAGTTAATTAATAATGATAAGTAACTTAAGTCTAGTACCTACAGTTGTTATTGGCAATATTAATTTAATTAATTTTAATGAGTCTGGAAAGGCCAATTTCAGAACTTTATTTTAATTATAACGAGGAAATTGAAATGAATACGAAAGTGACAATGTTAATAATGGTTTCCTGAATAAAATTTAATGTTACAAGAGAAAATATTTTTTGTAATGGGCTGTCGGTACTTAGGTACACAACTACACATTCTAATTACACACAACTTCATACTCTAAAGCACAGTATAAATATCTACAGTAGTGGCTCTCGGCCGCATGATAGAAATAAATACCTACAGCCGCGCGGTACGTAAACATGCGTTAGGGCTGTCCGACGCCCGTCTCCAGCATTTTAATTACATTTGCCTACTTTCTGTTTCTATTTAGTGTTGTGATTGTAAATATACTTTTCTTATATTTAAGTAAACAAATAAAATACTTTGTATATTGAAAAGGAAGTGTTCAATAAAAATGCGTGTTGTTTATTATTAATAGATTTAATTTAAAAACAAATGTTTGTTTGAAAAACAAATTGTGCTTATAAATTTGCGACCGAAAAATATTTGCGCCTTGACTGACTCGTACGAAATGCTTTATTATTGAATTTTAAAGTATAATAAACTCGCATTCTAATAAAAAGCTTCTCGCATTCTAATAAAAAGCTTTCTTCTTTTTAAAATTAAATTCAGCGACTCAGTTTAAGTTAGTTCGCATAAGTATTTTGATGGGCAACTACGGAACCCTACACTGTGCGTGGCCCGACACGCACTTGGCCGGTTTTTCTAGTATTATTCATACACAAAACACAGATAATAAACAAATATTACTGTAGCGCCGTTACGTAAAACGCACTCGTGACGATATAACAAGGGTCTGATTACGTCGTCGTGTGGATTCGCGTCAACCGCTCCTTCAAGGTCAGTGCGCCGCTCGCGCTACCTCGTACAGCGCATCGCTCGCGCAGGCAGTCGGCCTAATGCAACCGAGTGCGCACACTCAAATACGGAGCGTACTATGTACTCTTACGTTCCAGGATTCATGACTGTGTTAAAGTTTATGTAGTACACTGAATATACGTTGATTGTACACCGTACCGTAGGTAAATGAAGCTCACTGCTTCATTTCCGTGCCCGCCGACAATCCCACCGCGCCGTTACACCATGACTTTACTTTGAATAATACAAACTAACAAAACACACATGCACTGGAGTTTTAACACAAGAGTAAGTACCTACCGTATCATGATTCATTCAGAACCGCCTATAACTTAACTATTTAACTTGCCTCAGTAACTTTCCTTTACTTTATTCATTTTACTGTATTTATTAACCCAAATACCCTTTTTTTCGTGAGATAAAGGAAAATACATAACCATTAAAAAGTCACACATTATGTACCTACCTACTAGCACGGCTACTAGCTACTAGTAAGTAAAATTATTTTATAGTTAGTACTCACCTTTCAGAGGTTGCAGGTAATTTAAAAAAACTTATGTCTGGATGCGTTATTGTTGACGTTAAACACCCAAACACAGCACAATATTTTCTACTTGTCATAATTATTTGCTAATTTTTGTCATATTTGCTAAAAAAAAAAACAACGCACCGTCCGTTCATCACTACGGTACGGCCGTGACTGTCTGCGCCTCGAGCGCGCCCCGACATCGAGGCGCGTAGGTATAGCTCGCGTTTCGTCCGTTTGTAGGGAGTCCCAATACTGTACATATTATTACCGTGTCTAAAGTTAGAAAACAAAATGTAGGTTACTAAGAGAAGACCAAGTGTCTACAACAACGACTTTTCTGTTCCAATATTTTTCTAAACAATTTTCGTTTAGAATTGTATTGTATTGTACCTATAACTGGGCTGATATCCGCAACTCCACATCATATGCGCGTATTTTCGTTTAGAATTTCAGAATTTCCCCCTTTCTTTTCTTTTATCTTCAACGCATTTTCCTTGTTTTTGTTTTCAACATTTCCCTTAATATTAATTTATTAGGTTTGCCCATGACACTCTCAGTGTTCTCAACCTGCTCGTAGATCTGTGTTGTCGACCCGTACCTCTGCAATTTGTCCCACTTTTTTAGCCCGATATCGTGTTCCATTCTTTTTTACTCTGTGGTGAACATTCTTCGTCCGCAAAAACGATATAGCCAGATTCATGTAACAACTTTTTAATCAATATTCTGTTTGACGAGGATTTTCATAAAATAAAGACTGGCATGCATTTGGTTAAGGAAGTAATAAAATTTGGTATGAGAACGAGAAGTTATTCAGTTATATGGTTTGTATTAGAACGTTCAATATAAATTATTTGTTTATGTACACAGAACACATAGGTAAAAGAAATAATATACAGATAAAAGAGTACAAAGGTAGTGCTTGTGTTGTGGCCAGGGGTTGGAAAAAAAACCGTTTCTTTTTTCAAATTTATAAAACAAACAGTTCAAATTGTTTTAAACAAGTGCTTTTTTTGTAGTTACCTACTGGTTTTTTTTTCAAATTAATTCCACCTTAGTTGTCGATTTCTAAACATATAAATTAATTATGTTTCGTTTCTAGACTACCTACATCTTTTCAAATTCGCCCTTTGTAATGAAATTTTTAAGAAAAATGATCAATGAAAAAAAAACTTGTGATGTTTTTTTTCTAATATTTTTAAGAATGTTTTCATTACAATGCCAATAAAAGTTAAAAATATGTCATAGCAATGGCATAGACTCAAATGGTTTTATGTCAAGCTATTTAGAGTCCTGAATATTAATTTATTTTCATTTTATATGCCGCCTTGAAAAGTAGTTGAAACGTGTAATAAAAACACGGTTTTATTTCAAACTGTTTTAAAACAGGTGTTTTAAAACAACTTGTTTTAATCATGCCAACCCTGGTTGTGGCCTACCATGACGTCTTAAAGCTTGAGTGGTTACGCTCAGGGAACGAGATGGCGCTAGACGACTTGTATTGCTCTGTCTCTTTCCTACAGCCTAAATAAAACCTTAATAATTTCATTAATAAATCTCTTCCAGCATACCAAAGACAGAAAAGAGAGAGACAACAAAACGTAATAGTAAACAGTGCATAGAAAGAATAAATAAAACGTAAACATACATGTCAATAAAATTAACATAATTTTATTATAAAATGTATGTATAATCACACTTCTCTGTTATTTTTTTAGAAAATGTGGTCCCTCTGTATATATCTATCAACAATTATGAGCTAATTAGATACATAGATGTTTTTTTAGATACAATTTAACGTTGGTTTTAGCTCAGAAATATTAAAATCTGCTGAGTAAAGTGCGACCATCGGACCCGAAAACGCAGCGTAGGCAGGCCTCCCACAAGGTGGACCGACGACATCGTGAGGGTCGCGGGCAACCGATGGATGCAAGTGGCGAATTGTCGTTCGGCGTGGCGGTCTAAGGGGGAGGCCTATGTTCAGCAGTGTCGGCTGATGATGATGATGATGATGATGATGATGATGATGATGAGTAAAGTGCAAAGAATTGTCAATTCCTTGCGTGCACCCGGCGCCGGTTCACCAACAGCTTTTATCTATAATATTGGTGATCAAATTACGATTTTCCCTATAAAAAAAAGATACAGTAAGTATGACAAAATGCGAACTAACTAATTTCAAATCACAGAGATAGGTAAATGACACGTAACTGCAGTTGTCGATCGAATAACAGTGTTCTCATATTGTCGCATGTGTTTGGAATAACAATAATGGTCTATTGAAATCGTTGGCAGGCTGTGTTCATAGTTTACATTATGTTTTGGCGTGATCAAAATAGCTAGCAAGCGAATGCATGTGAATAAATTGAGACTTTTACTGTATTTTTTTTCAATATCGTTATTTGTCACATTCACAGAATTAAAGAGAGAGAAACCTAAAAACTAATATTATGAATGCAAAAATATAAGTAAGTGTAATTAGATAAGTAGGAAATAAATGAACGACAATTTTTCGAAACTACATACGTGTCTAAAATAAATAATATTTAGCAACCTTTTTTCATATTTTTTTATACAACATCATTTTGACTGGCCATTGTGTCAACATAATTAAAAGATGCCATTAAAGTTTTCTTTCTTTTATTTTTTTCTATTGACAAATGGTTTTTATTTTATTTTGCGGCTAAAACAGCCAGTACCTAATTAAATTAGAATTATAATGCAACCTAAACTCTTTTGAAAAGCACTGTGAAAAAATATTTTATTTTTTATTTTTAAAGTATCGTATCATCGTAAATAAAGGGAAGGGTTACCTACTTATTCAGAAGACGCGGTTTGAAATCCGACTTGTGCGACCAAAAGTTGATACCTACGTTTTGGTAAATAGAGAAACCTTGGAGACGAAATTATGATTAGAGAGGGGCTCTATAAAGTCAATGGACTTTATAGAGCCCCTCTCTAATCATAATTTAATTAGCAGTTCTCTACCTGTTATTTTGAAACCTATTATCTGCAGCTTTTAGTATCTATAACATTTTATTATGAACAATTTGTGATCTTTGAGCAATGTTGTTGCACCCTGATGTGCATGTAATTCACAATATTATATTTCCAAGTCAGAGACATGGAACGGGCTCGCCGCAATCGCGGCGGTAAGACCCCTTTGAGGAGTGGCTGGAGAGACGTCACGGCGTCCTGACCTATCGGATGACGCAGGTCCTCACCGGACACGGAAGTTTCGGGAGAGTACCTGTGTCGGATCTAGGGAGGGAAGAAACGCCCGGGTGTCACCACTGCGAAGGTCGCCCGGAGGACACAGTAGAGCATACGGTGCAAGACTGCCCCGCTTGGGCAGAGCACCGACGTGTCCTTACGGCAGCGATAGGCGGAGACCTCTCGCGCCCGGCTTGGTTGCGGCCATGCTGCGGGGCGAGACGGAGTGGGAAGCGGTCGCCTCCTTCTGCGAAGCAGTAATGCTCGTGAAGGAGGAGGCGGGCCGTGAGAGAGAGAGGACAGCGTCCTCCCTCCGCCCCAACCGCAGTGTTAGACGCTCGCGGCGTCGGACGTCGGCAGACGATCTCCGGCCACCGTAGGCGCGGGCATGCGGACAGCAAGTAAAGGGCAACTCGCTGTCCGACCATGGACCATGCCCGGGTCGACGGCGCGTCGTGTTCCACGCGCGCCTCAAAGAGCGTCAGCAAAAATGACGGGGTTCCCTCTCAGAGGGCCAAAGCCTGCCGGGGTCGCGGGATTTTATTTCCTCACCGTGACCCCGGAACATAAAGGGCTATTGAAGGACACCGTGGATTTTAGTCAGTACAAGTCTGACAGTCCCTCCCGCCCTGCCCGGAGGGACTTATTAGATGATTTAGCCACGTTAAAAAAAAAAAAGTCAGAGACAAGGAAAGCGAGAAAAGTCAATATTATTGCCAGACGAGACTTTTTCAAAAATATCTAAATGAAGACAAATCACCTAGGGAAAGTAAAATGCAAATACATAACATTTAACTTAATGTTATTTATATTGTCGCAGAATTTGATACCAACGTCAGTACGCTGTTTGAACGACAACCTTCTCATGTTGACCGGTAACAGCTAGATGAGAGAAATGGCTTGCGATTGGTGAGGTCTATGACCAGCAGTGGACTGCTAAAGGCTGATGATGATGATTCTTTGTTGTTCAATGAAGTTCGAACTTTGTGTACTATATACTTTATGTAATTAATTTCATCACCACTGCTCTTAAAACAGTGAAAAAAAACTGTGAAGTAACCTAGGCTGTAAATGTTCTAGAACCAAAATATTTGAAAGAAAGAGACAAAACTACATAACTTAAAAAATAAATATTTAAAAAAACAAAAAACCCGACTGCGTAATAAAACTAAAATCAAAGAAACAAGCCCAGTAGTTTAGAATTCACTCATTCACACTCACAGTCGGGGCCCATTCAAATTATAGGCAATCAAATCTTCCCAAGGGGCCCCGACTGTGAGTGTGAATGAGTGAATTCTAAACTACTGGGCTTGTTTCTTTCTTTTTAGTTTTATTACGCAGTCGGGTTTTTTGTTTTTTTTAAATATTTACTTTATTTTACTATTTTTAGTTTTTGTTAGCATTTATCAGTCCAAATTAAATTGAAACATATAAGTTATAAATATTTTGGTAAACCATTTTTAAAATCCTTTAATTTGATACCCCACTTGATAGAATATGAGAGATTTTAAAAAAATATTTTTAGTTCGGAACCCTTTGCACGTGAGTTCGACTCGCACTTGGCCAGTTTTATGTACTCAGTGACACTCTCACGTTTAAGACGAATCTAACGACACCTCTCCAGTTAAAATCCATCAAGCCGTTCAGGCTGCAGAGCAACACAACGAAACATACATACTTACATACATACATACACTCGAAAAACATAACCCTCCTGACGCAGTCGGGTAAAAATACATAATTGAAAATGATGTTTACTTACATTAACATAATGGAACTTTATGAAAACAAACAAACACGCGAAGCCTAAATGGCTGATTACGCTACATTGCAGCCTCGAGAAGTAAATTTATTTAATGTATTAAGTTGATAACACACCTTTTTCTCTCGATTTCTGTCTCTTTTCAGCTTGTATTATTAAAATTAATGAAAATTAGGAACCAAAAATACAAAATAATATGTATAAAAGAGGTCACAATTGTTATGAAGTTTTTTGTGCGGTTCATGATAACATAATTTTAGGTCTTGTAATGAGATACAGTTCGCTCCATCTTATTTTATCTATGAAAAAGTTCCATGGAATCAGATTTATTTCAAACATAATTTGTGTAATAATCTTGTAGAGCTAAATATTGCGCATAACAAATAAAAAATAAATATTTAAAAAACAAAAAACCCGACTGCGTATAAAAACTAAAAATAAAGAAACAAGCCCAGTAGTTTAGAATTCACTCATTTCACACTCACAGTCGGGGCCCCTTGGGAAGATTTGACTGGTATAATTTGAATGGCCTCCGACTGTGAGTGTGAATGAGTGAATTCTAAACTACTGGGCTTGTTTCTTTATTTTTAGTTTTTATACGCAGTCGGGTTTTTTGTTTTTTAAATATTTATTTTATTTTACTATTTTTAGTTTTTGTTAGCATTTATCAGTCCCAATTAAATTGAAACATATAAGTTATATATATATTTTGGTAAACCATTTTTAACATCCTTTAATTTGCTACCCCACTTGATAAAATGTGAGAGATTTTAAAAAAATATTTTTAATTCGGAACCCTTTGTACACGAGTTCGACTCGCACTTGGCCAGTTTTATGTACCCAGTGACACTCTCACGTTTAAGACGAATCTAACGACACCTCTCAAGTTAAAATCCATCAAGCCGTTTAGGCTGCAGAGCAACACACAGAAACATACATACATACATACATACATACCTACATACATACATACATACATACACTCGAAAAACATAACCCTCCTGGCGCAGTCGGGTAAAAAATGGAACAAACTGCTAAATTAAACTTTTCTCATAACGCTTACAACACTCATTCTAGTACAGATGGCGTCGCGATTTTAGTGAAGCCCCCTTGAAAACATAATTATACGCATTCAATGGGGCAACTACATCGTGACGCTGTCTGTACACACGGCTACACATAAAGCTATACTAAACCAGTTTATCTTGGACTCGCTTAAAATGATCTTTCCGGACATTGAACGGTCAGCTTATACTTAAATTTTGCATGCTTTATGTGTAGCCGTGTGTACCTCTTCGCTTACGTTCAACATTCGAAATTAGAAGTTGTGTTGTTTTACGACATTACATCGCAGCGACCGTCTATTATTCTTGCCAGCGTTTCTTTCCAAGTTGTCGTTACACGATATCTTCAAAAACTTAATTCGTACTTTAATTTCCTGTTTTAACGAAGTTTTGTAAAATAAGGTTAACGTAAATGAAAAGAATTTTCAGTAAGAAAAATGTTTTTTTTCAGCACTCATCGTCCCAGCTATGAGAAATCTGTTATTTTTTTATACTGGCGAGTTATGATTTAACCTCTATTTTTATATAAAGACGTGGTTTTATTAACATGAAACTTACATACTGCACGTTTACGTTTTTTCCAAACAACTTCATTACGCAAAAAAATATTTTCTAACATGAGATGAAAATAAATATTTAAAGTAATCAGAATTTGATCAACACCAAACTATTCTAAGATTCAAAATAGTTTAACATATTTTATGTCCGACAAAATCAATCCATACCTCATATTTTCTTGTCTAATAAACCTCTCATTTAATCGCCGAAAAAACATCTGCCATTAAATAATCAAGAGATAGGGAGTTACGTAATCGCCCCGATGACTGGTCTACAGTGATGGATGATTCGGCTCCCGATTACTACCGAACTCTCCCGATTAACTCTCTCATACTAATGTGGGTAATAGCAGGGTGATTCGGCGAATATGAATACCTATAAATTACCAATCTGTCCATCATTGCTCGCCTCGGTTTCGTGTTTACATTTTCGTGTCGGTTTTGACGTTTAAATAGTAAATAATTTGATCTGTAGTTTGTTTTTAAGAATTTTGTTTCAAAATAAAAAGATTAATCATCATAAATGTGTTTTTGGTAATAGTTCGGCAGAGTTGTTTATTAGTCGGTTTATATTGAAGGAAATGAATTGTAATTATGACCAAATTGGTATTCTTTGATAGCTGTTGTTTATAATTACTGTTAATGGGGACTTGCCGCAATGTATTATCAATTTAACGAGAATTAATGACATTGGAAGCTTATAATAATGTAATATCAATATTTTCTTCGTTAAGTAGGTACAACATACACAATTTATGTAAGTAGGTACATTGTCATTAGGTTGGGATACTAATTATTATCACGCAATTTATTTCATGAAGTGTACTGAAACAGCCACTGAAAAGTTCCTTTTCAGCTTAAATCAATAATTTAATGACCGGAACGTTGGCCATGTGAAAAAGATATGTTCAAACTGACAGCCGCCGTAAAACATTGTCGAGCAAGCGCTTTATACTTACGTTGTTTTATACATTCATTTTAAAAGCGCTTTAAGCACTGAATGAAGCAGCTTAATATCTGTAGGAACTCTATCATCATCATCATCATCATCATCTCAGCCATAGGACGTCCACTGCTGAACATAGGCCTCCCCTTTTGATCTCCACAGATACCGGTTGGAAGCGACCTGCATCCAGCGTCTTCCGACGACCTTTATAAGGTCGTCTGTCCACCTTGCTGGTGGACGTCCTACGCTGCGCTTGCTAGTCCGTGGTCTCCACTCTAGTACTTTTCGACCCCATCGGCCATCTGCTCTGCGAGCAATATGGCCTGCCCATTGCCACTTCAGCTTGCTAATCCGGTGGGCTATATCGGTGACTTTAGTTCGTCTACGGATCTCCTAATTTCGGATTCGATCACGTAGAGAAACACCTAGCATAGCCCTCTCCATAGCTCGTTGAGCGACTTTGAGCTTTGAGATGAGGCCGATAGTGAAAGACCACGTTTCGGTGCCGTAACTCATCACTAACACACATTGGTTGAAGACTTTCGTCTTGAGGCACTGAGGTATGTCGGACGAAAAGACATTGCGTAGTTTCCCGCTGCCCAACCGAGTTGGATTCGGCGGTTGACCTCTTTCTCGAAGTTGGACCTACCTAACTGGACTACTTGTCCTAAGTAGATATAATATGAGTCAACAACTTCGAGTACCGAGCTTCCAACAGAGACTGGGGTGGGCACAACATTGGCATTTGACATAATTTTCGTCTTGTCCATGTTCATTTTCAAGCCCACCCGTTGTGAAACTCGGTCGAGGCCATCGAGCATCATGCTGAGTTCCTCCATCGACTTTGCCATGACTACGATGTCGTCGGCAAACCGAAGGTGAGTGATGCATTCGCCGTTGATGTTGATGCCAAGTCCTTGCCATTCCAGGAGCTTGAAGGCGTCTTCCATTGCGGCAGTAAACAGTTTCGGGGAGATAACGTCCCCCTGTCTTACGCCTCTTCTCAATGGAATCGCCTTCGTGCTCTGCTCCTGTACTCGGACCGACATGGTGGCGTTATTATACAAGCACTTCAACACCTCGATGTACCGATAGTCAATACGGCATCGCTGGAGTGACTCAAGTACCGCCCATGTTTCCACCGAATCGAAGGCTTTCTCATAGTCCACAAACGCTAAGCATAATAGCAAGTTATACTCTTCGGTCTTCTGTATAACTTGCCGCAGCGTATGGATGTGGTCTATGGTACTATAGCCTCTTCGGAAACCGGCTTGTTCGGGAGGCTGGAAGTCATCAAGTCTGTGTTCGAGACGGTTCGTGATAACCCTTGAAAACAGCTTGTAAACATGACTTAGAAGCGTGATGGGTCTGTAGTTCTTCAATAGGCTGTTATCACCTTTTTTGAAGAACAGCACCACATCACCTCTACTCCATGTTTCAGGCGTTTTGCCCTCGGAGAGGACGGAATTAAAGAGTTTCTGGAGGACTTTAAGTACCGGTGTTCCACCCGCTCTCAGAAGCTCTGAAGTGATTCCGTCCTCGCCCGGCGCCTTGTTGTTCTTAAGCTGCTTCAGGGCCATCCTAATCTCGTACAGACTGATGTCCGGGATATCTTCGGTATAATGTCGGGACAGCTTGGCTCTTGGATCTCCTACCAAGCTGTCAACGGGCTTTGCGACCGAAGTGTATAACTGTCCATAGAACCTCTCGATCTCGCCTAAAACCTCTGCTTTGGTCGACGCTATGCTGCCATCCTCCCGTATCAGCTTTGTCATCTGGCTTTGCCCAATAGACTTGTCCTTTGCGAACACTTTAGAGCCTTGGTTTCGCTGTATGGTCTCTTTAACACGATTCGTATTAAAGAGACGCAGATCGTGTCGCAAGGACTTAGATATACGTCTATTGAGCTGCCTATATGACTTCGCGTCATCGGAAGACTGCAACTGTAGCAAACGTCGTTCAGCCATGAGGTTTAAGGTTTGCTCGGTCAATTTCTGAGGTCTATCTTTACGGCAGGGTCTAAAAAACTTCGTGCGGACGGTTTCCACTAGCCCGTCGTTGATCTCGTCCACTGACACTAAGTTCTCAAGGCAAGCAAAGCGATTAGAGAGCTCGAGTTGAAAGCTTTCGGGGTTTTGAATATGGGGCCGAGTAGGTCGGAGCGTAGACTTCATCAGGCTGGACCTTTCAAGTTTAACATTGATATTCAGCGAGCCTCTTACGATTCGGTGATCGCTACCGGTTTTTACCCTGTTGATCACAGAGACATCACTGAATATCCGTTTCTTGTCGGTCATGAAGAAGTCTATCTCGTTTCTCGTGAAACCATCGGGACTCAGCCAGGTCCATTTCCTGTGAGGCGGCTTCTGGAAGAAAGAGTTCATCATGAAGAGTTCCTCTTTCTCCAGAAAGTCGGCCAGCCTCTGTCCCCTAGGGTTCCTTTGCCCATATCCAAATTGCCCCACTCTCAACTCATCACCGCTTTTCTTGCCCAACTTTGCGTTAAAGTCCCCCATAACAACAGTGAAGTGGGTTTTGGAGCTATGTATGGCCCTACTTACGTCCTCATACATAGTCTCCACTTCATCATCGGAGTGTGATGAGGTCGGTGCGTATACCTGAATGACCTTCAGCGAATATCTTTTGGATATTCTGAGTATTAGGTATACCACCCTGCTCGACACACTGTCGATGGTTATTATATTGTTTACGAGGGACTTGTGAACGAGAAACCCGACACCACCTTGGGACTGTTGGTCGCCCTCCCGGTAGTATAGCAAGTTACCAGACTTCAGGGTTACGGTGTCCTCCCCCTCTCTACGGACTTCGCATAACCCCATAATGTCCCAGTGTAACTTGCTCAGCTCCTCTTCCAGCTCGCAGATCTTTTCGTCAGTCCTCAATGTGCGTATGTTGTGTGTTACCAGGGCCAGTCGTCGTGGGGGTGGGTAGCCGGATCTCTTCCGGAGATTCTTAGCACCCCCTGCTCCGCCGTTACCTTGACCGCTACCCGCGCCAGGGATAGCGGAGCTGCCGGGGACTGGGGGCCTGGTTTCTGTAGTTTTCATACTGGGGGTAATTTGCCTTAATCGCCACGCTTGGCAGGCGGGTTGGCGATCGCAGTAAGGATGTGCAGTACACGGAGGACGCTGCTGCCCGACCTCCGGTTTGTCCCTTAGTCGCCTCTTACGACACCCTCGGGATGATTTGGGGGAGCGCAATTCTAAGCCGGCGCCCCACGGCGAACTCTATCACTCTACCCTTTTTTTTCTTCTGCATTCTCTGACACTACTATCAAACTAGGTTTTTTTTGAAGTGAAAACTTCTTTAGCGGCGTTGTACACTTTTTCTGTAATGGGTAAAAAATTTAAAACTCGCGTCAGGGTCACGTGACCCTGATCGAAAATGAGTAAGACGTCATTCAAATTAGTTAATTTCATATCTGTACTACTCCAGTTTTAAAATAAAACATAGTAACAAAAAAGTTTTCACTTCTACCGGCACTCCTGGAGTGCAACCTTTTTTTTTTTTTTGCGTGGTAAAATCATCAAATGAGTCCTCCCACCCCGGGCAGGGCGGGAGGGACTGTCAGACTTCTACTGACTAAAATCCACGGTGTCCTTCAGTAGCCTGTTATGTTCCGGGGTCACGGTAAGGAAATAATCCCGCGACCCCGGCAGGCTTTGGCCCTCTGAGAGGGGGCCCCGTCATTATGCTGACGCTCTTTGAGGCGCGCGTGGGACACAACGCGCCGTCGACCCGGGCATGGTCCATGGTCGGGCAGCGAGTTGCCCTTTACTCGCTGCCCGCATGCCCGCGCCTACGGTGGCCGGAGATCGTCTGCTGACGTCCGACGCCGCGGGGGCCTACCACTGCGGTTGGGGCGGAGGGAGGACGCTGTCCTCTCTCTCTCGCGGCCCGCCTCCTCCTTCACGAGCATTACTGCTTCGCAGAAGGAGGCGACCGCTTCCCACTCCGTCTCGCCCCGCAGCATGGCTGCGACCAATGCCGGGCGCGAGAGGTCTCCGCCTATCGCCGCCGTGAGGACACGTCGGTGCTCTGCCCAAGCTGGGCAGTCTTGCACCGTATGCTCTACTGTGTCCTCCGGGCGATCTTCGCAGTGGTGGCACCCGGGCGTTTCCTCCTTCCCTATCAGACACAGGAACCTCCCGAAACTTCCGTGTCCGGTGAGGACCTGCGTCATCCGATAGGTCAGGACGCCGTGACGTCTCTCCAGCCACTCCTCAAAGAGGGGTCTTACCGCCGCGATTGCGGCGTGCCCGATCAAACTAGGTGGGTAAAAATTTAAAGAAAATCTCATGTCGTGTAGTAATATTATTAGTTAGTCAATGTGATTGCAAAGATGGAGATAATAATTAATATCTGTTCTATTGGATATATTCGTCGTTACTAAACACTTCTAGTCACCGGTTCCGTACCTGCTAGATCTAATCAAGGGCCACAAATTGAGATCTCTAATTGAAAAACTTGGATAAGATAATATTTTTTTCTATAAAAAAGGAAAATACAAACTACATAATATATAATAATATGTAGGTATAAAGAATTAATTCTGCTTCTGACAAGGGCTACACAAATTGAAAATTTCAGAAACACCCTCCTTTAATCCATTAAAATTAATGTAAGAATAATTTGGGGTGTCCCTAAAATATTGGGCTGTGGCCAGCCATACGTCTTGTGGCCGTGAAATTCTTAAGTCCACTATAAATTACGCGCCTAACCTAACCTACGTCAATTTTCTTTCTGACCCTTAAGGGCACTTGATGTAACAATACACGTATCTGAGTACATACGTACATACAAATGAACCTGTTCGCTACAGAAAGCTATACATAATGCATAATACCCCCGTTTTTTGTCATAGGCAGAAAAAGATATGTACACTCATTTAGCTGGTATATAAATTAACGTTAAAATTGTTAAGTAAACTCATATAATTATTAACTGAGAACTTAAAAAACTCTACTTGGGCATTGCTGAAGTGTTTTTAGAATTTCAACATTATTTTATACAACCAGAAACTTTTGATTTTGCGAGCTTTATTGAAGGAACCAGGAAACTTGCATAAATACACAGTTTACGAGTATTATGCAATGAAACGCAATGGATCGCACAGGCAAGCACCTTTAAAAGTCATGTAACGCAACATTAATAATTGAAAAAGTACGGATGCTGCCTGTAGCCATCAACCGGAACTGCGTTATTAAATGATTTTCAAAGAGGTTGATTTTTTTTTTTTTTTTGTTAAGTGATGACATGACAAGAAAATGGTGGATGAGGCAACACATCCAATATTTTTGATGTATTAAATCTTTCTTATCATTTCTTCTGTGATTTCATGAAATACAACGGAAGTTTGTAAACGGAAATGGAACAGGATTGGTCAAAACAAATAGCGCGCGGTGGTAAAGCGACCCGTTAGATCATAGCAACTCTTGCTGAGGTCTGCTTGTGGAAAAGGCAACTGTCAAAGTCGAATTCATGTTGCCTATTACCAAAATAAGGTCTGTCAGATGTGTAACATTAAATGCGACTACTAGGCGAGTCCGCGCCACCACTCAAATCCTGCGGAAAATTCGAGGTACTACATTTTTTCTACATAGACCATAAAAAATACTTGAGTGGTGGCGCGTATAAAAAATACTTGAGTGGTGGCGCGTATATATTTACTCAGACGCGGGCGGGCCACATAGAAAAGACGTAAGACGAGGACGCGTCGCGGACGAGCAAAAATGTATGAGAGTCGCGTCCGCGCCCCGTCTCTTCTGTGTGTTTTACGTCGCGACGCTTCTATACATTTTGTATGAAAGAGACGCCGAAGAGACATAATATCCTCTGGTCTGTAAGACCAATATGGCGCTTATGATCTTTCGGCTGACGTCATGCGCTATCGGCGCGTGTTAATGAAACATCTGTAACTCCTTTGTTTAGCAGCAGCCCTAAGCAATTTATGCTGGAATTGTTATGAAATAAGCTATCGCCCCGTCTGCGTCTTACGTCTTTTCTATGTGTCCCGCGCCTAAGCCCCTTCGTACACTAAGCGACGCAAGTCTCCGATACCTTACGATTTTGGCATTCAGGTTACTATCGCAATACAAATCCATAGAGGTTCGTACTCAGGTACGCATCAATGGATACCAAAGTCATAAGGTATGGGACACTTGCGTCGCCTTGTGTACGAAGGGGCTCGGTATTTTTACTTTCAAAATATGAGTCACAGCCACACGTAAAACCCTTATAAATCAAAACAAACGCGTTTTGTAAGAGAATAAATGGTCTAAAGCGTCACGTTTCCGTTATCAAGTTAGGAATTCCCTGCTGGCACCATCAGTACAACTTTGAATGTGATAACGACCAACAGTAACTAGCATTTTGAACTACTTCTAGTTTGGTTCATTCATTTTCCGGTATAATTAACGGGAAAGTAGCAGACTTGGTAATTCAGCCACAGCAGTGGAAGCCGTGCAAATGGAAAATACATTAGGCCACAATTTAATTGCACTGTTACTGTTTTATTGTTTTTTTTATTAAATGTATAGATTACAGAAAACAGGTTAATTTCTACAATACTTTATGATAAGTGTATTTGATGAACATTTATTAATTTTGGCAGGTTTTTTTGCAATTTTATAAGGGTGCTAATTAAGGCAGCTTCTTTAAAATGTCATTCTCGTCTGCAAATATATTTAGTTGTCTAATGAATTAATAGGTCAGCGACAAACTTTTAGCGTCTAATAAATGGTTTATAAGCGACCATATATTGTAAAACAAGCTACTGTTAATATGACGCAACATGGTGATAATTCTTAAGCAACTAAATTTGTGATATGTCTACTCATTGCCAGCTTCTAATAAGTGTATCAACTTCATCTATAAAATAATATCAACGTACTCTAATTTCATAGAGTCACCGTTATTTTTATACTTTAGCATAAGTAATTGATGAGTGAATCTACTATATTTGAACATAAAATTTCCTTAATATTGTCATCAAATAATGGTCAATAAAAGCTATAATTTCATGTATTCGCCTATCTATTTATAATGTTACCATAAGTAATTGACTATGGATGGTATTTAAAAGTACTTCAATTTATTTAAAAGTACTTCAATTTAATCCCATTTTATTTACCTAATTTTGTCTGTGTTCCACCAAATATAATGAATGTGCACCAAAATATGTTCATTAAAATACACACATCAAAAGTGTCTAGGGATCAACATATATTTTTGCAATAACTTTTCTCCTGATTGATATTAATTAAAATGTTCTTTAAGGATTCATCAAATAAAGTGTTATCGTTTGTCACAGTAACGATAAACCAAGTCACCTTTGCATTCATAAAGAAATTTGCCATTTTCCTAATAAAGGGATTTTTGACATTTGAACCACTAACATTAAAGTTCGAAAAAAAGACTGAAATAACAGTTTTCTTTAAAATTTTATTGGGTAACTTAAACAATTAATAATCCGTGTTTCTACCGCGAACACTAACAACACAAGAACATCGGTTTGGCATACTCAAAATGAGTTCATCCAAATCACGCTGTGGAATGGCCGCCCATGTTCGTTGCAACAACAAAAAAAGGTCTTCTTGCGACTGGATACCCTCCATATTCGGCAGAGCTCTTCTCTGTAGCATATCCCATGCATGCTCAATCGGGTTCAAGTCTGGCGACTGAGCAGGCCAGGGCAGGACATTGATGTTAGCTGCGGCGAGAGTCTGTCTTACAACTCTTGCGGTGTGCGGTCGTGCATTATCATGCATTAACTGAAATAAGGGACCGATTTGCACTTGTAGAGGAACGATGACGTCTGATACAATCGTCTCAGCATAAATTTGAGCGTTGAGGTTGCCTCTGATCCAAATCAACTCAGTTCTTCCGCCGATCCAAATACCCGCCCATACCATGATGGTTCCACCACTATAAGGATGGACTTCCTGGCAGGATTTTAATCGCTGTTGGCGTCCAGGGGTTCTCCAGTGTCGTATACGTCTTGTATCCGGTCTCATACCATAACGAGACTCATCAGAAAAGCACACGAAACGCCATTGTTCTTCTGCCCAATTTCTGTGTTCAAGAGCCCATTGATATCGAATCCTACGATTGTGCATTGCTATAGGTGGTACCCGTAGCGGTCTTCGGGAATGAAGGTTCACTTCATGCAAGCGGTTTCTGACTGTTTGGTCGCTAATTAAGTTCCCTGAAGAGTGATGAAGCCTCACGGCTAACATCTTGGCGGTTATTGTTGGAGCTCTTCGAGTTAAGATTTGAATGTATCGGTCTTGTCTCCGTGTGGTGCAGCGATACCGTCCTCCATGACGCTCAGCCACGGTACCAGTGCTTCGGTAACGTGTCCAAAGTCGACTGATAACACTCTGACTTGTATTCAGAGCTAAAGCCACAGTACGTTGCCGGGAACCAGCTTCTATCATTCCCACGGCTCTGAGCATTTCTTCCCTGCTTAAATGACGTCGCCGCTTCATAATAACGTTGGTTTTAATCAGTAGTAGGGAAACAGTAGCACTAATAATGTCTTCAATGCGTTGTATGTTTTTATAGGGAAAATATTGACAGCTGATTTTCATCTTTTACTCGAATTTGATTTACAGTTCCTGATTCAAATTATGAAATGCACCAAAAAGGATCCATATAAATTTATAAAATCATAAATTTATTACAAAGCCACATCTCAATCTCAAGAAATCCGCATAAAAATGCTTGATCCCTAGACACTTTTGATGTGTGTATGTCATAACGAGGTGTAATAAAAAAAATCTACCTAAGCAGGGTCGACGAAGCCCCGCTTCGCGGGGCTTCTATTTCTGTGTACAAGGTTTAAAGGAACCTAACCAAACCGAACTTCGGGGTGTCCCTGAAATCTTGCTAAAGCGAGTTTTAGATTTGGTGCACATTCAGTATATTTGGTGTACAAAAAGAGCTCGCTCATTGGTGCAAATGGCCGGTCGCGCCCCTCTGATTCCCAACGAGCGTCAGGTACACTCCCGCGCTTGTGTTGCAAACTTTCACGAAAAAAGAATATGATTTATTAATTTAGTTGTTGAATGAAAAACTTTGATTGCTAATTTTGAGGCTGGATTTTGATTTTATTAGCAGACAGATGTTGAATCTCTAAAATATATAAAGTAGCTCACTTACAACATTAGTCGCTGAGTTATCAAATCAGAAGTAAATATATTTATCGGTAGCTCGGAGTCATATTAATTTACGCTCGTAAATTGACGCTGGTTTCTTGATATTTTGTTGGAATAGTAAAGATGATGAATTAATATAATTGAAGCTGTTCTATTAACTCGTCGCTCACATATAAAAAAAGACGCTAGGTTGCAGGTGCTAAAGAAAACTTTTGTTGCCGCACATATAATTTCCCATTTTATAATAAGTAAAGTAGGTTCTTTTCTGGAAGGCGTTTAAACAAACAAACAAGCCTACCGATTATTGTGAATGTTGTTGTTTCTAATAAAGTAGCTACTAAAAATAAAAATGTTGTTATTATCTTACTGTAAATCTATAATCTTACTGTCGCCAGCGGCTTCGCCCGGGTGTATCTCTAAATTTCATCCATACATCCTTCCATCCTAACATCATTTTGTTTCAACTAGCTTAATTATGGCCAAGGTTTTGAAGGTTTTGAAGGCTTGAAGCTAGGTATGAAAAAGAAGAGTAGGTACATTAGAAGATAAGAAATAAGATCTTTTGGTCATGGTGGTTTTAAAAAGTTATGGTCTTCATATAATTTGGTATACCTAATTACCTACCCATTTTCCATTCAAACTCGTTCTGCTGTTAATCTATACATATAATAAAACTGTAGAAAATAATTTTTGTACATTAAAAAAAAATCAAAAAATATAGCCAGCGTGTTAAAGGACAACCAATAGAACCCGGCTTTAGTTTTTTTTAATTTTTGTCTGTTTGTATGTTTATTTGTTCGGGCATCACGTAAAATTTACGAAAGCTATGTAGATAACTTTAATACATAACGACTGACCGTAACTTGAAGTAATATTTAGTTTTTGTTTCATTGAAATCGGATCAGTCTATCAAAAGATATTTGAATTTAAAGTGTTCCAGAAGTAAAATTACGGTCAGTTTACATCGAGACATGCAGCTCGCAGTTCAGTAGCGCGATCTAGCTTGGAATAGAAAAACAACATACCTATTCAAATATGGTGTGGACTGGAGTGGAGTGGTTTGGAGTGGAGTGGAGTAGAGTAGAGTAGAGTGGAATGGAATAGAATGGGATGGAATGGAAAGAAAGAAAAGGTTTTTATTTGACTCACACTAGAATGGGATGGAATGGGATGGAAGCGGATGGAGTGGGATGGAGTGGGATGGAGTGGGATGGAGTAGGATGGAGTGGGATGGAGTGGGATGGAGTGGGATGGAGTAGGATGGAGTGGGATGGAGTGGGATGGAGTGGGATGGAGTGGGATGGAGTGTGATGGAGTGGGATGGAGTAGGATGGAGTGGGATGGAGTGGGATGGAGTGGTATGGAGTAGGTAGGATGGAGAGAGATGGAGTGGGATGGAGTGGGATGAAGTGGGATGGAGTGGTATGGAATGGCATGGTGAGGGATGGAGTGGGATGGAGTGGGATGGAGTGGGATGGAATGGGATGGAGTGGGATGGAGTGGGATGGAGTGGTATGAAGTGGGATGGAGTGGGATGGAGTGGGATGGAGTGGGATGGAGTAGGATGGAGTGGGATGGAGTGGGATGGAGTGGGATGGAGCAGGATGGAGTGGGATGGAGTGGGATGGAGTGTAATGGAGTGGGATGGAGTAGGATGGAGTGGGATGGAGTGGGATGGAATGAGATGGAGTGGGATGGAGTGGTATGGAGTGGGATGGAGTGGTATGGAGTGGGGTGGAGTGGGATGGAATGGGATCGAGTGGAATGGAGTGGGGTGGAGTGGGATGGAGTGGGATGGAGTGGGATGGAGTGGGATGGAGTGGGATGGAGTGGGATGGAGTGGGATGGAATGGGATGGAATGGGTGCTCTAATCCAGTAGCAATTGAATAGTACTGTCTTTGAACGACAGAGGGCGTTTATTACAAACACGTCAAATATTCTTGAAAAATCTAAATACATTTTAAATATATTAAAAATATATATATATATATATATATGTATCTATAAATCTATATAAAATATATAAATTATAACGATATGATTTATTAAAAACCTGGCGAGAATTAAGCGCTTCGCACAAAAAAATACATTGTTCCGACATCCACGCGAACGAAGTCGCGGGCACAGCTAGGTGTCTAATAAAGTTAACAGCAAGACCGAGTTACGTTCCTATACATATAATATTAGAATTGATATGATATTATAGGTATTACCTTCCCAACAAATACAACTAGGTATATCACATAGTACCATGGCTATACATCAAGCAATACAAAAACCAGTATAAGCTGGTCGTTCATTGTGCGGAAAGGTCATACAAAAGAGGCCAATATAAACTGGTATAGCAAAGCTTGATATGAAACCGTAAATACATAGGCAGCTGTAATGTACACTCACGTGCGAGGTGGAATGTCTGTTGTATCCTCAGGGAATCAGAGGCATGCGACTCTCTAGGGCCGCCAAGAATTTATTACACTGTATGTGAAATCGTGCGAACAATAAATATTGTTTGTGGTATTCCCTGCAGAACTGAAAAGCTAAGATAGTAGAACCAAAGTTTATTCTCTAAATTGATTTTACAGGTTAATTGTTAAAGTTTGCAAAAAAAAAAAATTTTTTAAAGACGTTGCCCCACACTATGAAATTCTCCTGTGTCGTAGGTGCGTTTACTAACATAGAAACTCACATACACAAACACCCAGACCCGGAATAACTACTTGTAGATCATACAAATATTTGTTCCGTGCGGGAATCGAACCCGCGACTCGGTGCGCAGCAGTCCAATCGCTAAGCCGCTGGCAACTCGCCGCCCGACCATGGACCATGCCCGGGCCGACGCGGCGCGTTGTGAGAGAGCGTCAGCAAGATGACGGACCCCCTCTAGAGGGCCAAAGCCTGCCGGGGTCGCGGGACTTATACCATTACCGTGACCCTGTAACGTAAAGGGCTAATGAAGGACACCGTGGATTTTAGTCTGTACAAGTCTGACAGTCCCTCCCGCCCTGCCCTGGGTGGGAGGCCTCATTTGATGACTTTACCACGATAAATAAAAGCCGCTGCGCTAATCGTGTAACTATGAAATTGTGAAAGTAGAAGCTTTTCTAGTAGCAACAGTATTCTCTTTATCAACTACTTTTCTGAGTATTACAGACGTAGGTAGCCATTTCTTTGTCTCATATACAATGTGCTGATCTGCAACCTAGTCAAATTCAAGGACGTGATTATACTCATGATTCTCGACCCAAATCAACAATAAAATAGGTAAGTAGGTATTTTTTTACTTTATTTTTCCTTTTTACTGAAATCCGTAAGTGTGAACTAGTTTCTTCAAGAGTAGTAGATTCAATTCACGCACACCAGCTGCTCATCGCTGTGTGCGTACCCGCGGACTGCGTAGTCGGGTGATTCTCTTTCATTTAAATTGAATTAAGGGTTTAATTCTGAAATATTGTAAAATTTAAACAACAAAAACAAAGCAGCCCTTATTAGTTTTGCCCGGTACTGTACTTTCAATTGATTATTTATGACTTTTGTGACAACCACCTGAAGTTTGACGAAAATGCAAAAAAACAGCGTGTTTAATGCATCTTGTTTACGTTGTGTGTTACGAAGAACCGGTTTGAAGTGCAGCACTATTACTGTGATATTTTCAGTTATTTTTCTGTTTCCGACTACCTTCACTTCACTTCACTTAATTACTTGGTCTTTAAACCGATTGGAATTTGTAGAGTTCTGGCCTTCTGGTCTAATTACATTCCGAACATGTCTGATTTCTACCACCACAATTGCGCATTGGGAGCCGTCACAAAGGGCACAGCAATTAAAAACCTTATTTTTCAATGTTGCTAATTTGATTTATTATTTACTTACAAATCTGTGCCAATATGTTAAAAGACAAATAAAGGAAAAAAATACCTTTTCTTTTGAAAATTGAGTACCTACCTTCGTTCTAAGGGACACTTCCTCGATAATTGTTAAATCCCAACTAGTTAAGAGTTGTTAAGAGTTGTTGACATGAGTAGGTAGGACACCAACAACTCTTATCAGGTATTTTTGTACTTGAGTGTACTATATTAAAATCAAAATTGTGCCAATTGGCCAAACCAATTGGCACAATTTTGGGTTGTCGATTCGCACATTAAGAAATTAATTTCATGCAAATCGCCTCTACGAAAAAGTAATACCTACATTTCTAAAAATCGTCGATTAGCACATTTTGTGCAAATCATCCAATAACCCTATATTATTTTTCTTAGAGGATAATAAATTAGCTGTGGCTTTAATATCACACATTAGGCTTCAACATTTCACATTGTCATCTTCAGAACGAGGGTTTTATACGAAGCATTTCATCATCATTATTTGTAGAGCACAATTTTTTTCTTCGTAGTGTCGCATCTCGAAATTTAGGCATGTAGTTACATAAATCAAGCTAGAATCTCACGACTACTTGATTTGTTTACATACTTACACACTCCAGGCAGCAATTTAAAAGAAAATAAGGTTTTTCTTCACATTCATTACACACACGCTATCTACATTTAAGAAGTTCCTTTCTATGTAAACACATTTAATTAAAAATCCCATTAAGTCAGACCGATTTGTAAAATTACTTCGGAACCGAAGTTGCCGATGGTTTGAAGTAGAATGTTGGATTTCCTCGAAATCAAATTCATTACAGAAACTAGAAAGTAATTATCTCTGCGAACAGTCTGTAGAGTCTAAGTTTCTATAGGTATCTCAAGCAGTAATGCATCAGATGCAGATGCTTCCGACATCAGAATTCAATATTATAGACACTTGGTTTTGTGCCGCAGCCACAAAACCAAGCCACGCCACGCAGCAACGTTTAGCGCACAACTTCTGTCATGGACAGACGATTCTATAGACGTCATCATGTAGTAGCCCGAATAAACGGTGGTTCGTATTCGTCATACCGCCTCAAGCAGCGACCCGAGGCAACACCGGTTCTGATCATGTAAAAGAACAAAGGACACGTCTTGTGAAGCTAAAGAATAAAATCACATATAAAATGACCAATTCTGTCATCTCAGAAACACTTGACATCTTGTCGATTACGTTTCATCAAACATGAGTCTTCAATCCTGAAAATAAAGAAATCATCTTTGACTCTCTGATTTATTATAGCGCGAACGAGGAAGTAGATTTTTAAGGTTGAATAACCCCAGATAAACGCAGGAGTTAAGTAGTTCCCCCATCAAGAGAATTCGATTGTAATGTTATAATAATACCTATAGATTTGAGCATTAGGTACCTATATAATTTAGGTGTTGAGAATCGAACATAACATTGTGCAACCTGTACCGATACAACTTGTACATAACAATCACAAATGCTTCTGTAAGTGCGAAAATCTTAATTTGTTACAAAAAAATGTAGGTGAAAGAGCATTCAGCTACTTCCCCAAGATAAACAAAAAGATGCTCTCATCATCTGCCTAGCCTTTTCCCAACTAAATTGGGGTCGGCTTCCAGTCGAACCAGATTCAGCTGGATATCAATATTTTACATGGAGCGACTGCCTGTTGGACCTCCACAACCCAGTAACTGGGTAATACGATACCCCATAGTAAGATTGGTTGTCAGACTTTAGAGCTTCTGACTAACAGTACCTAACGACTGTCAAAGATCTACAAATGACAACCGGGACCAACGGCTTTACGTGCTTTCCGAGGCACGGAGGAAACTCGCTATGACAGATGGTCACCCATCCACAGACCAACCTCGGCAAGCGCGGCTTAACCCGGAAGATCGGCCTGTGCGGCTGTTATTATTTAGCCACGAGCTCCTCAAAAAGATGCTCTGATACTCAAACTCTGATAAACAAATACCTAGTTTGTAATGTAGGGAAAGGTTGTAAATCGAATCTTGATTTGATAAACTACTAGCTAATGATTCGGTGGTTAAATGAGTTCCGGTACTTTCCTTAACTTGGCTTGAGTGCTACTTCAGAGCCAAAAATAGTCATTATTCTTGGTCACGTTCCAAAATTACCCCTCCGTTTTTCTGCAGACGGTGCAGTGCTCAAACTATGAGGCATTCCGTACGAAGAAAAGATGAAAAGTACTCACAATAATAAAATAATTAGAATCCACAAATAATATTTCTCTTTCCTTTACTTTCGTTGGGACAGCTAAGATCTGAATTCGATGGAAAAACAAAGAGAAAACTTGACGAGAGAAAATTAATCGATTAATATACCAATAATTGGTAACTATTTTAATTATATGGGTAAGAAAGCGGTGTTAATAAACGTATTTTTTAGAAAAAAAATGGCGGTTTTCATTCAAACTTTGTTCAACATGAAAAAATTATAAGTACGGAAAAGATTAGTGGAGCGCCGTAAGATTTATACCTCGGAATCCTGGACCAAAAAATATAAACGCCAAAATTGTCAATATCAAAAAATTTCCAAAAAAGTTTTCCCGTATCTCTTAAGCTATTGTCAAACAAACAGGCGAAGCGAATGCGATCCGAAGCGTTTTTATTTGTAATGTATAGAATTGTTTGAATCCAGTCACATAGAAAAGCGAAAGCGATCCGATAGTCTATGTGACGGGCTTCAAACAACTGCACATTACAAACAAAAACGCCACGCTTCGCGTTCGCCACGCCTGTCTGTTTGACAAGAGCTTTATGTATTCTGATTTCTCCCTTTTGGCCAATCTATAAGAAAGACTCTGTAAGTACAATAATTATTTATTTTAATAATTAAATAGTTGACAGCGGGCATCTTTTTTTTACATATTCATATGCTGTAAAAAACATTTCAAAAAAGTAACTCATTAAAAAAAAAACAAATGATACGCTTTTTCGAGAGGCAAGCTAATTTCAATTGGTTTCGGATCAATGAGAAAACCGAAACATCTACATGAATTACTTGGAATCATACAACTTTTATCTATATCATTTATAATGAAGATTCATTGACTGGCCCTGGATTCCGAGATTTTACTATTTTAATGCCTTACGGCCTTCCACTAGATAAGGATGTTCTCACGAAGATATCGCACACCCAGGCCAATAAAGGCGTAAGTGGAATTCACTAACTTTACAGGGGAGCAAAAAAACTGTTTAACCAGGTATATCTACTTTGTTTTTGACTCTATGATCTATTGTTATATATCAAAAAATAGTAAAAAAAACAACCTTTTTTTTGTTTACATTCGAAACACCTTAAATTAAATTGGTAATCAGTATTTAATGTTTAAAGTTTTACAGACGTTTTCCTTATTTATTTAAGACCAATCCTCAAATGTAATGTTTTTTATTCTAATCATCGCTTTCTAAATATTTTTAATACTGTAACTACTCATGCTTACGTCTGTTACGAAGTTCTATACAATGATAAAATACAGAGGCTAAGTACTGCTTATGCCCTTTTTTGCTTAATTTTATTTTACTTATCGAATTCTACGATGCATTTACAGCTTTGTTTGTTAAAAAATAAAAGTAACATATAGTTTTAAGTCTAAATACGGCCTTTTTATAACAGTATGTTCAATTAAACCATAACTGTAAGTAATATTAAGTTTCTAGGTAAAATATATTTCAGTGGTGTAATAAAAAAGGTTTTTAGAAAATTGCACTTTACTATAATAATAGTCATAACAGAACAGAATAATAGTGATAAAAGATAATCAAATTAACAGTGAATTATAATTTTAATTTTGTAATTAAATCAGAACGGTAACTAAATAGAAATTCTTATTAAGACCTCAAAATATTAAAATTAATAATCACAACAAAAATCTTAAAATTATTTATTATACCAATTACTAAACATTCACACAAAAGAATATTAATCATATTAGTATTGAAAAAAAAACCCCAAGTGCCCGGCGACTCCAGCAGTTGTGCTGGCGTAGACGGGCGCGAGCACAGCCCTGGTGTCAGGGGAGCTAAGAATCTCCGGCGAGATATTCGACTAACCGTCAAACGATAATTACGGCAAATTACATAAAGGACTCCGGTACACTCAACATTCTTACATACAATGTTCGGACGCTGCTGAAAGATGAGCGGTTGATTGAGCTTGTAAATGCCCTAAAGGATATTAGTTGGGACATTTTGGGACTTTCAGAAGTGAGACGAGAAGGTGAGCAAACAGAGGAAAGAGACGATGCCGTGTTCTTCCACTTCGGTGAAACCAGTGGCCAACACGGAGTGGGGTTCATGGTGGCAAAGAAGTGGAAGGCAATATAATTGAATTTTTAGGATACTCTGAACGTGTCGCTGTGCTCAAGTTCCAACTAACACCTACCAAAACTCTAACTCTTGTTCAGGTATATGCACCAACATCTGCATATTCAGATGAAGATGTAGAAGATGTTTACGATCTTGTTAATAGAGCATGCGACGAAAATAAAGGCACCTGGAACATGGTTATTGGTGACTTTAATGCAAAAGTGGGACGAAGGCAAGAACTGGACAGTGGTGACACAGTTGGTAGTTTTGGGTTAGGAGATCGAAACGAGCGAGGCGCTCGACTCACCCAATTTGCCTTTGGACAGAGCATTTACATAGTCAACAGTTTCTTTATGAAGTAACCGCAAAGACGATGGACCTGGGTGTCACCAGATGGCATCACGCACAACGAAATCGACTACATCTTGTCATCCGATAGATATATTATTAAAAATATTAATGTCATAAACAGGATCAAATATAGTTCAGACCATATTCAGACACACATTCGTGTTAAAATCAGACTAGATTTTAAAATCCATCGAGCCAAATTATTTATAAAATAAATTAAAAGACTGTCTAAAGAGACCCTCGTTAATAACTTCCAACATTTCAACCAGGAACTGTCTAATTATTTCAAGGAACTTGAAATCGATGAATCAGACGCAGAAAAACAATACAATGCAATAGTTACCGGAATAAACAATACCTACAAAACCATAAAAAATAAACCCAGAAATAGAAACAAATTATCCTTCCAAAGTCTCGATTTTATAGAACAACGAACAAATAGGAGCACCACACTACAGAGCAATAGATATACAAGTTAAACGAAGCATAAGAAAAGATCTTAGAAATCTGAATACACATTTGGTAAGAACTGCATTAGAAAACCATACATCCCTAAGAATTTTGAAACATGGAGTTACTTCCGGGAAAACTTGGATTAATAGCTTAGTGGATGATAAAGGCGTAAAACATTACAATAGAGGTAAAATCATGGAAATTGCCACAAAATTTTATAAATCATTATATTCCGAGCATCCACCATACGATAACTATACTGAATATAATGTATCCGATTCCATCCCCCCCATAAATGGTTATGAATTGCACAAAGCGCTTGCTACTATGCGCTACAATAAAAGTCCTGGAGAAGATGGAATTACCACAGAAGCACTCAAAATAGGATCTTCCACTCTGTTGCCCCACCTTACTAACCTATTTAACACCATTTTACGAGAGGGGGTCCCGTCAGTATGCTGACGCTCTTTGAGGCGTGCGTGGGACACAACGCGCCATCGACCCGGGCCTGTTCCATGGTCGGGCAGCGAGTTGCCCTTTACTCGCTGCCCGCATGACCGCGCCTACGATGGCCGGAGATCGTCTTGCGACGTCCGTCGCCGTGGGCGTCCACCACCGCGGGTGGGGCGGAGGGAGGACACTGTCCTCTCTCTCACGCGGCCCGCCTCCTCCTTCGCGAGCATTACTGCTTCGCAGAAGGAGGCGACCGCTTCCCACTCCGTCTTGCCCCGCAGCATGGCCGCGACCAATGCTGGGCGCGAGAGGTCTCCGCCTATCGCTGCCGTGAGGACACGTCGGTGCTCTTCCCAAGCGGGGCAGTCCTGCACCGTATGCTCCACCGTGTCCTCCGGGCGATCTTCGCAGTGGTGACACCCAGGCGTTTCCTCCTTCCGCATCAGACACAGGTACCTCCCGAAGCATCCGTGCCCGGTGAGGACCTGCGTCAGGCGGAAAGTAAGGACGCCATAACGTCTCTCCAGCCACTCCTCAAAGAGGGGTCTTACCGCCGCAATTGCGGCGTGCCCGTCACCAGCACACTTGAGGAGATATTTAAAACTCTGGCAGCCTCTTGGGCGACTAAAGGTATCGAAATCGGCAATAAGGCTGACAAATTACCCCCGTTTTGCCGATGACATTGTTCTTTTTGCCCCTACAGCTTTTGAACTACAAACCATGCTCCAAGAACTGAGCACGGCTAGCTTTTTGGTGGGACTTGCGATGAATCGGTCTAAAACACAAATAATGACAAACAGCACTTAGCGTAGGGTCGAGGTAGACGGGCAGGATATTAAATATGTCGATGAGTATATCTACTTGGGCCAGTTAGTATCTTTCGAAAATAGGCAAGAAAGAGAAATCGATCGCCGAATCGAAAACGCCTGGAAAAGCTACTGGTCCAAGAAGACGCTTATGAAGGGTGATTTACCAATCTCCCTAAAGCGCAAACTCATCGACATGTGCATCCTGCCCGTCCTAATCTACGGTGCTCAAACCTGATCGCTTACCGAGTCGCAGAGGTTCCGCCTTGGAGTCTGCCAAAGGGCAATGAAACGCAGCATTCTGGGCATCAAACGACAGGACAGAGTTCGCAACACCACGATACGTTCCAAAACGGGCATTCTGGACGTCGGCAAGAAGGCTGCCAAGCTGAAGTGGGACTGGGCGGGTCACGTCAGCCTCATGAACATTGACCGCTGGGCGAAGGCCGCCACACAGTGGGTGCCTGAAGATGGACGGCGCCGCCGAGGCCGGCCTAGAAAAAGGTGGCGAGACGAGCTGGATTCACACCGTGAGGACTGGTTCGAAGTGGCGCCGTACAAGAAAACTTGGGGGAGGCCTTTGCCCAGCAGTGAGACAGTGTAGACTGAAAAAAAAAGGTATACTTAATTCCGATTAGTACCTAAACACTTCTTTAAACTTCTTTTTAACTCGGAAATACAAATCGTTACGTGCAGTTGTCTCTGAGCGGCGCGTGAGTTATGAAAACTAAACAAATAATCCACACCCGCGCATGCGATGTAAGGCGAAGTACCCAGACCTTTCGATTTGTTTATGTGACGAGTTCGTGATTACTTCCGCCAACTAGATCAAGAAAGGCGAAAGAAAAAAGGCGTAAGCATGATTATTTCGAAACTGTGTGCGAGTGCACCCGTGAACATAGTAATACGGCTTTTTTTGTTTGATTATTTTTATTTGTGATGGGATGTAATCGGTATTATTTTAAGAAAATCGTTTTTTTATTAGGCGTTAAAAAGCATAATACGAGATAAAATTATACGTTTTTTGCTTTTTTTGATGGAACAAAAACCTAAGCATGATTAGGTGCATTTTAATGAAATTTTACGTGCTTATGTTGGTTTATCGACTTTATTATTTGAAAAAATATTGAAGTTAAATGACGCCAAAAATTTTTTTTTTGTTATAAAACCTTCATTTTAAGTCGAAATTGTACGGAAAAAATTGAGCACATGTATCTTTACGTATGCTATCCAAAACAGCAATAAAAAAAATTTGACGTATCTGCACTTACGTCTTTGTTGATCTGGGGGTGCGATATAAAGTTTCCTTTTTCTAAAACTACAGAGAATTTAACGAAAAATAAAGTAGAGCAGTGTTTATGAAAGTACGTTTCGTGATGCAATCTCCTTGGTTGGTTGCACTGCTTACTGCAGATGATGGCACTATTTGTGCCAGTGCTCCGGCAGAGACTTGACCTCCGGACGGAATTCCGCTGCATTTGAAGTGACGCCGATAACCGCAACGATTTCGTGACGATAACGTTCCGGTTTCTAGTTTTCAGTTCGAAATTCCGGTTTTACTTTACCATTTTCTTGAGTAAAACATGTTGCTGTTGGTGCTATTTGGTTGGGTTTAGAAGTAAATAAACGTTCCAAGTAAGAGTTTAGAATGCAGATAAAACTTTCTCAAAAATCTATTTATGTAATACGGTAATTTTTATTAGTATTACGTACTCAAAGGGTAAAACGGGACCCAATTAAGACTTTGATTTCCGTGTACCTATCTGTTTAACCAATTGTCACCAGGCCAGTTAGACAGTTGAAATAAAAATGTTAGTGAAAGACACAAATAAAAAAAAATGCGTCTTATTATGCTTTAAAATATAACATACCTACTAGCTATTGCCAGCGGCTTCACCCGCTACAACTCGAAAATTATCCCACAGGAACATAAAATCGGGATAATAATCTATCCTATGTGTTAATCCAGGTTATAAACTATCTGTGTACCAAATTTTAGCCAAATCCGTTCAGTGGTTTTGCGTGAAAGAGTAACAAACTTACCTACATACATACACCCATACATCGTCACAAACTTTCGCATTTATAATATTAGTAGGACGATGGCACTTAGAGCTTGTTTGCAGGTACTATAACTTATCTTACATCTTTAGCTCTCTGCTGTAAATCTGTCAAAATTGAGTGCTTGTGTGAAAATCTGGTTCTTGAATCGCTATTAGCCTAAATATGAGATATTTTTGTTAACTTTCAAGCTATTGTCAAACAGACAGGGCGAAGCGAATGCGATCCGAATCCTGTCATATAAAAAAGCGAAAGCCATCCGATAGTCTATGTGACAGGCATCAAACAATTCCATACATTACAAACAAAAACGCTTCGGCACGCTTTTCAGTTTGACAAAGGCATCACTGTGTTTTTCTGGGAGTAAGGTGCTTAGCGAATTAAGTAGATCCACGATATAGCCAACTTTTATGTCTTTTGTACTTTTTATTGATATGCATAAAAGCTTTTCTTCTTTTATGGCTTTTATTTAGAGATATAGAGGGTCTCAAAATACCGTAGAAGAAGCCAAAAGGCAAAAAAATATCGGGATGAGCAATTGAGCCTGTGTCCTTTTGTGTCATTGTGATTTGTTCTAGTTCATACCTAGGGAATTTTTATTCGTTTCGTACCAATAGCAGTCAACATTTCAATCATTGAGTTATACCTAAGTTTTATACTTACTAGCTGGCTGTATCTACTCGTGATTTAGTTACGAAGACATTGAAGCACAAATTAGGTACCCATATAGCCATTTTTGGTCGCAGATTTGTAAAAGGTGTAACAAGTCGCGTCAGTTCCGTAACGTTACGACATATTGCGACTGTGTGGGAGTGCACTTCTATGTGTCGTAACCAAACGGTTAACGGTAGGGGTTGTTGTAAGTTGGCCACAAAGTTAATTTGCCACAGTTTTGTAAAGTCCATACATTGAAAGTAAATTGGTCACATGCATAAAAATCATATGTAAATTCGTCATAGGTAGGTCATGGTAATTGTAAATTTGCCTCAATTCCACATTTGACATGTTTTCTGCTAATAGTAGCGATAGCAAGCAAAGTTATTGGTTTTAGAGCTCGAATTTAAATATTCGCACTCCTGAACACACTGTAAAGGAGACCCAAGTATTCACTTTTAATAGAAAATCGAGCAAGCATCATTTGAAAATTTCTCGAACATAATAACGAACCAAGCCAAGCATCGAGCCAAACATATATCGCTACGAGCATTTTCATGATCTTTTCTAGTGAACGTTCTAGTCAATATTATTTTTCAAAAAACATGCTTCACGAAGATGTGAGACTTAACGTTCGTGTGGGCTACATAGCTTATGGCTTTTATTAGAAACAGAAAATACTTTTTAAATCTATTTTTTATTATGAAAAATAAATAACGTTGTTATTCCACTTATTCGTTATTGCCCCTGGTCCACCCGCTTGGTTCACCTAGGTGTACCACGGCAAATTGTTTTTCACATTTTAGAAAATTCATAGGAACCAGTTGCACCTTATGTTTTTATTAGGGGCAACTGGGCCATGGGAGTAATGGGTAGCTTGCCGTCCGTACAAAATTCCAGCTACAATCTTAGAAACTGAAAGAATGCTACTAATCAGAAAAAGTACCAGGCTTACATACGTTCAAGGTGGTATGTTTTTAAACACCTGCACCTGACCGTTCTTGTACTTTTGATAGACTATTCAAAATTATTAAAACAATAACCATATAAAAAATACCACCTTGAACTCATGCCAGCCTAGTACTTTTAATGTTCATGTAGGTATGTCTTATTGTAATGGTCCTCCATTACTATCCAGGAACCTGTCCCTACCTTCAAATAAAAAGATTGCAAGTATCACAATTTAATATCACTATTTTTCCTTCGTAATATTACGATAAAAACATATTTGGGCATTCAGGTCAACTACGGGCAAAAATAATTTCCCGTGGTACACCTAGGTGAACCAAGCGGGTGGACCACGGGCAATAAACGCACTTATTGTTTGATTTTTCTGCTATCCGTACGTAAGAAAGTATCGTGGCGAATTTACAATAAGAAAAAATATTATTTTGAAAATATTCTAAACAAAATAGAATCGTGGCAAACTTACACATACTTTTTTTCGTGGCGAATTAATTTTGTGGCAAACTTACAACAACCCAACGGTAGTAACAAAGTGACAGAAAGTAGTTTCGGTAACTTTGTTTCGTACTGTGTCGTTTTGTTCCAGGAAAATTTGTGTACATACGTTTTGCACACTTTGCGCATTGTATGTAAGTAACTAGTGTACAATAGTGTTGACAATGTGTAGTAAATGAGTGGTTATATGCGTAGTAACGTTACGTCAATGTTCCGGAAAACATATTATAACACTATTTTGTATAAATGGAAATCACCAGGGCCAGTGATTCTCAAACTTTCTTTCTTTTATTGTTTTAATTTAATAAAAATATGTAAACTACTTAAAATATCACGTAGGTAGATTTCGATGAATTCAACAATTTACAGGAGAGTTAACGAACCAAAATAACACAAGTACTACAAGTTAATCCTATCCTACTTACTAATATTTATAAATGCGAAAGGTTGTCAGGATGGATGTTAGAACGGATTTTGATGAAATACAGTAATAAGCTGATACATCAGAATAACAAATAGGCTACTTTTCATCCCACTGCTGGACATAGGTCCATCGCGATTGGTATAATTATCTAAATCCTACGCGGAAGAAGTCGCGGGCGCAGCCCGTAATTATATTATATTGTTTGATGTTTTGTTGCTCCTATTGTGAGATTACACATCATTCTGTTGAACTTTTTTTAAGCGTATTCACTACCAATTCCAGAAAATAGTACTGAAGTGTCTCCCACTCAAGAACTTAGTGCCGAATTTTGAACACCAGAATCCTGTTGCGACTTCTTATTTATTATAAGTAATAGGTACCAATGAGGTACCACAAATTTCCAAATACGCAGCAGAAACTGAAGAATTTAGTTGTAACAATGCAATATGACATTTTGTATGGCAAACTATAGTTTGGGAAACTGTGGACAAAAAATCAAAGAGAGACCATTTTAAAAATTCAGTTTCTTTGTAACGACTTTACGGAACATATCGACAATTATCGTAACTTTGTAACTTGTTGTGACGAGAATATTTTTCACTTAACATAAAACATTTTTTCATTATTTATCGGTATTACGGTTTATTACTACTAAAATAGTTCGTTATTAAATGTTCAACTTTATTATTGCATTCAAATACAAGCTTTTAAGAATAGAAAATTAAAATGTACCTAATTAAAATAAAAACAATGTGTATTTTTGTCGGATTGGTTAAATTACGATAATACTGTGGCGCGTTGATAAATTTCAATCTTTCCCACTAAATTACACGATGAATTTAATTTCCCATTAAGATTTGAGTATTTAAAACCGTAAAAATCAATAAAAACAAACTCTTTCTTTACTTAGTTGTATTATAAGATGGCAGTCTTATAAGTTTTTATTAATTCTCGTCACTTTACGAGTCAATGTCAAAAAAATGGTTATACGGGTAAGTAGGCGTACATCTATCTCACACTTTTTTTAAAGTAAATAAAAAAAACTATTTATTTATATCAATGTACTTACTGTAGTTTTATAATAACTGCGGCCTGACAAATTAATAAATAAACCTTTAATAATAATTTGAACAAAAAGCAAGTAAAATATCTAAGCAAACGTTAAGGTATTTTATTCTAAATACTATTGAACAATTTACATGAAAATAAGGAAAAATTAAATTGTAAGTACGACCGGGACCTTCGTTGAATAAGCAGTAGGTAAGACGAACAATGTTTTATAATAAAAGTAAAACAACCCAACCTTCTTTGTTTAATTTCTAAAAAATAATCAGCCTACCTGCTTAGAAAAATCCATGGTAAAATGGAATGCCACTATTTATTTTCTTTTTATTTTACATTGTTTTCTTTTAATCTTATTGGTTTCCTGGCTTTTTTGTTGTGAAAATCAGCCAGCCATGTCAATGTTAAATTGACTAATTATCTACCTATTTTAATTCAACCTTTTTTATTAAAACATTCTCATTCTTTTTTCGATTATGTACACATTTAATATTCCATTTCAGTTCCATTGTTTATCGTTCAAAGCTGATAATAGTACATTACTGCCGCGGCCTATAATGGCTACTTTGCTGGTCGCACTGATGATGGCCGAAAGCGCAGCGTAGCGCAGCTCCAGGCCAACACAGCGCGGTCAGCATGCAGCACTTGATGGACGAGCTGAGATAAAGGCCGAGGCCGTAGGTCGAGGCCTTTACAGCGAGGACAGCAAGGGCTGCAATGATGGCCAAGCTGGAAGGCCTAGAGCGTAGCTAGGCTAGCTCGAGGCAATCATAGCGTGACCAGCGAAGCAGACATAGTGGGCCAAGGCTTGTATAGTGCTTTACTCAAAAATGCAAGTACCTAACCTACATAAAACCAGCAAGTGATTTATATAAAATATATAATAATTAACTAGAAATTTAATTTAAATAACAATTATGAAAAATACAGTAACTAAAATTCAACACCGACTTTCCTGGTTTCATATTACTTACTAATAGCACAGTATAAATATCTACAGTAGTGGATCTCGGCCGCATGATAGAAATAAATACCTACAGCCGCGCGGTACGTAAACATGCGTTAGGGCTGTCCGACGCCCGTCTCCAGCATTTTAATTACATTTGCCTACTTTCTGTTTCTATTTAGTGTTGTGATTGTAAATATACTTTTCTTATATTTAAGTAAACAAATAATAGTAGTTTATGTAACTGGTACATAGTGAGGGGTATTATACACGAGTGTGAGTTTAAAAAACGAGCGAAGCGAGTTTTTTAATAGTATCACACGAGTGGTATAATACCCGTTATTGTTGACGTTAACCCTAGATTACGAACCTTCGTCGATTCGACGACGCGAGTTTGTTTAAATCGCGTTAACGTTTGCGCGCGCGATCGAACTTTTTCCACACTTCATGTAATCTCTGTCGACCCATTGCCCCTGCGACAGACGGTGTTGTTTTGAGTCCAAAGGGTCCGTGAACGCCGTTCCAGTAACCATGGCTCGTCGTATCGACGAAGGTTAGTAATAACGTAACTTTTTGTGTTATTTAGTGGAGTACTTTCGCGTTAATGTTTTTGTTTGTTGGTTTATTTTGTTTATATTCAATGTTATTTATTATTCGTTGTTTATGATATAGTTCGTCAGTTATTATTACAAGATGACAGCGATATCTGAGAGCGAAAAGAAGACCACTTAGAGATTGATCCTGCTTATGAAACAGATGGTGAAGATGAAGTTTCTACTTTGACCCAGCAGCACTTTTTAGGCCAAGTAATGCGGCGAATTCCGGCCACCTAAGGCGTGGGCATGTGGACGGTGAGTAACGGGCGACTCGCTGTCCGATTATGGACGATTCCGAGTCGACGGCGCGTCGTGTTCCACGCGCGTCTGAAAGAGTTGTCAACAATGTGACGGGCCCCTTGCCCCCTTTTGAGGGCTTAAGAATGCCAGGGTCGCGGGACCATCAAGTAACCGTGGCCCCGGAACGTAAAAGGCTATTATTGAAGGATACTGTGGATTTAGTCAGTACAAGTCTGACAGCCCCTTCTGTCCTGCCCTGGGTGGGGGAGGACTCATTTGATGATTTTACCTCGTAAAAAAAACAAGGTCAAGTAATGCGACTGATGTACCGACCTTCAATAAAAATAGGAAAATATATGCCTTGTGTCTCTTTGCAAACCGAAAACTGACTAAAAGTAGTCGCACCAAGTGCAATAAATCGATGAGCGGGGAACACAAACTTGACGTATGTCACAAATACATTAGTTGATGGATTTTTAGCAAAATTTTTATTTCACTGGTTTATTTCATTCTTTATTTTTAATAGTTAAAGATAATTTTAACAATTTACTTTTTGTAATACTAACAAAGCAACTTTGAAAATGTCACTATGTTCAATTTGGCATAAAACGTATGATCACATTCATAAGGCTGATTGGTCAATAAATATGCTATTTTAGTTTATGTAAATATAGTAAATTATAAGAAAAATATAATTTATTAATAATTAAAATAAGAAATTACCAAGTTTGATTTAAATAAAACCCATTATCCCCTTTATTAAATACCGTAGTCGAAACGACGAAGGTTCGTAATAAGCGTCGAAAAATAAGGTTAGTAATCTAGGGTTAAACACCCAAACACAGCACAATATTTTCTACTTGTCATATTTGCTAAAAAAAAACAACGCACCGTCCGTTCATCACTACGGTACGGCCGTGACTGTCTGCGCCTCGAGCGCGCCCCGACATCGAGGCGCGTAGGTATAGCTCGCGTTTCGTCCGTTTGTAGGGAGTTCCAATACTGTACATATTATTACCGTGCTAATAGTTTGCGATAATTTTAATGCGATGTTTGACTGCTATATTTTCTTCATTTATTACTTCATTTACTTAAAGCAAAAAACTCACTAAATAAAAATAAAAAATTCGTTGTCCGCGCTTTTGTTCCTTCTTTGTATTTTTTTTTTTAAATATGGAATACAATCTTTTTGTGCCTACCTCTATATATACAAACAGCTGTGTTTTAAATAAAATCTTTTTGCATTTGTTTTTTTACTCAAAAATGCATGTAATGTGGTCATTATTTTGACAACCTTGTTTGAGCAAAGTAGACTTTGCCGGTCTGTTTCAAGGAGCGGCCAGCAATGTTTTTGCTGGCCGCTCTAACAGGCCGGCAAAACATTGCCGGCCGCTATTTTGACGTTTCAACGTTTTAAAAAAACAAATGCAAAAAGATTTTATTTAAAACACAGCTGTTTGTTTATAAAGAGGTAGGCACAGAAAGATTGTATTCCATATTTAAAAAAAAATTACAAAGAAGGAACAAAAGTGCGGTTCAGCAAATTTTTTATTTTTATTTAGTGACTTTTTTGCTTTACATAAATGAAGTAATACATGAAGAAAATATAGCAGCATCGCATTAAAATTATCGCAAACTATTAGTAAGTAATATGAAACCGGGAAAGTCAGTGTTGAATTTTAGTAACTGTATTTTTCATAATTGTTATTTTAATTAAATTTCTAGTTAATTAATATATATTTTATTTAAATCACTTGCTGGTTTTATGTAGGTTAGGTACTTGCATTTTTGAGTAAAGCACTATACAAGCCTTGGCCCACTATGTCTTCTTCGCTGGTCACGCTATGATTGCCTCGAGCTAGCCTAGCTATGCTCTAGGCCTTCCAGCTTGGCCATCATTGCAGCCCTTGCTGTCCTCGCTGTAAAGGCCTCGACCTACGGCCTCGGCCTTTATCTCAGCTCGTCCATCCAGTGCTGCATGCTGACCGCGCTGTGTCGGCCTGGAGCTGCGCTACGCTGCGCTGTCGGCCATCATCAGTGCGACCAGCAAAGTAGCCATTATAGGCCGCGGCAGTAATGTACTATTAAAACGTTGAAACGTCAAAATAGCGGCCGGCAATGTTTTGTCGGCCTGGTAGAGCGGCCAGCAAAAACATTGCTGGCCGCTACTTGAAACAGACCGGCAAAGTCTACTTTGCTCAAACAAGATTGTCAAAATAATGACCACATTACATGTATTTTTGAGTAAAGCAAATTATTGTAGCTTTTTGTTTTATTTTCAGGAGATTGTTTGCGCTAACATATTGAATCTTAGTTTTAAATAATAATATTCCAGAATATTCCACAACTTTCACACAACGCCATCTAGTACCAAGCTAAGCAGAGCTTGTGTTATGGGTACTAGACAACTGATGAACATATTTACCTACATATTTTTAAATACATAAATATTATAGATAAATTACACCCAGACACAGAACAAATGATCGTGCTCATCACACAAACATTATTTTGTCCTGGGTGGGAATCGAACCCACGACCTCCGGCATAGCAGTTAGGGTCACTAACTACTAGACCAACCAGGCCTGACAAGGTAACTACGAAGTCCTTAAATTACTCTCTAGTAATTAGTTTCAAATTTTAAGCTAATAAACATACCTACAAACGTAATAATACTATTAATATGCCCAATTGGCCGTGGCTTTATATCTTTGAAGTACAGCGCCATCTATCCTCAGATACTCGAACTTGAATCAATGTTGTTTGGGAGAGCATCTCACTGTTTCTTAAATTGTGTCTTAAGAGTTTTGAGTAATGAAACCGAGATGGCAGTATGAGTTAGGTTCTCACCAACCTTCATAGTAGTTTTGACACAGGAATGAGTACGGTATGACGAAAAAATTTATGGGTATTATTGTTTGCAACCAGATAACTTGAGATTATTTCATATAGATAGGTAAGTAAAAATACTTAACAGACTGACCCCCTCAATGACCCCTTATTGGGCAATATTGGGTCATTGAGAGTGACCCCCTATATAAACATACTAAATTAAGAAATATCTTCTACTAGCTCTTTCCCGCGGTATCACCCGCTGCTAGGGTACTACTTATAAGTAGTAGCGTGATGTTAAATAGCTCATAGCTTCCTCGATACATTGACTATCCAACACAAAAATATTATTTTAATTCGAACCATTATTTCCTGAGGTCAACGGGTCCAAACAAATTCTTCAGGTTTATAATATTAGTATACATTCGATACAGAGTTAATCTTGATAGGTTTTCAACAATCAAACCTTCGCAAGTTTCGCGTAGTAGACCTTCTACGAGCCGCGCGGCCGCGTAGCATATCGTAGAAGAATGAAGCTTTTGTTCTGAAACATCAACTAGCTTACGCTTCTGACTTATCCTGTGTGGAATTCTGTTCTGTTCTATTTCCGAACGCATACAACCCGAATCTCGTCAAAGTTAGAGTGAAAAAGCTTCTTCTGGGTAAGCTCGCTCCATCGTAGGCTTTGTCTCAGTCACCTTTGACATGGACTAGAGCTAAGAGCAAACCCATCTTAAATTATAACAATTAAGTCATTAAGAACCTTATTACTTTTAAAAATAAGCTTTTATTGTTAAAAAATACTTAAGAAGTTACGATAGACAAAGTACTCGTCAAGACGAATCAAACGAGTCTAAACTAAATGGGTTAGCGGCTTTTGATTACATACTTATATTACGTGCAAAATTTTAGCCTTATCGGAAAATTCCGAAACCGGAATGTGGCCCAATTTAACTTGCAAAATTTGATTACAATTAAATAAAAGCATGTAAAAAAATCTGTAAATATCAAAAGATTCGTAAACTTAAATAAAAGAAGTATCCTATAATAAATGTTAATTCAAGTTATAACTCATATCCGTGTGTTTCTTGAAGAGCGTTAAGTAACAAACAGAGATTGTCTCTGTTACTCACTTACAAATTGTCGCATAAAAAACTTAAAAAAAAAGTACTGACTTCAAAAACAAATACAAAACAAAAAGTTTAAAATAACCTTTCTTTCGGAAGTCGGTGGCTTTGATTTTTATTTCATTGACTATTGCCACCGACTTCCGAAAGAAAGGTTATTTTAAACTTTTTGTTTTGTACTTGTTTTTGAAGTCGGTACTTTTTTTAAAAAAGTTTTTAGTTTATTAGTTTATTTATTAAATATTCAAACCAAATTCATGTACAATACAAAATTTTCTAACATATTGTGCACTAATCTTGAATCCGTCACAACATAAAAAATCCATATCTCTAACTAAAACTACTGAACCGATTTTGATGAAACTTGCAGTGTACCCTAAGTTGAACAATACCTAGTACAACAAAAAAAGACTTACTTAAATCGGACTTGCAGTTCCGGAGATATACGTGCATAAACATAAAAACATACATACATACATACACTTATGAAGGCACATTTGTTCAGACGCTGATATAGACTAACATATACGAAAACTGGGCAGTTCTGATAATATTACATACATACGGGTCGAATTGATAACCTCCTTTTTTTTGAAGTCGGTAATAAAATAAAAGGAAGATTACGATATTTGTGATATTGCGGACAGAGTTGACGGAATGTCTTAGGAGGTAACCGTGGTCCTGAAATGCAAAGAGCACTAGGAAGAACAGGGTGGCTGGCAGTCCCTTTTACTACAACGGGAGTAGTCATTTGATTTCTACCCAAAAAAAAAACTAAGTAATAATTTCAATGGTAGAATTCTAAAAAAAAATAGTACCTATCTTCTCATTAAGAAGCAAAAAGTTATACCATACAGATCGTTACACATACCTAAGTTATCATAAGTTATCAGTAACGGCGTTCATCACAAAGAACAACTATCCCATCATTCATTTTCATTAGATAACCAGTCCACCAAAGTTCCTAGACTCGCTAAATAAACAACACATAAATAAAAACCATGTCAGTTGTAGTTTTAGGAAGAATATGTATTAATGGTCGCAAGCATCTGGATATTACCTAACGTCTTCCCGTATTATAGGTATAAAACCTAAAACGGCAATTAAAAAGGTTATACATAACAAGGTCCTGAAAAATATAGTACCTACTGTCAATTAGCTTATCAAAAAATATTTGACATATTTTTTCATTTGTAACGTAAACGAAAATCGAAAATACAACACTTTTCAAATTGCTACGATAATACGTCATAAGCTAGTGCGTTTTTTTCACTTGCTTTTACGAGCCACCACTCTCGAATTTGGATGCGTTACATCTTTGTAAGTATGCATTAATTTAACAAAAGAAAAAATACGTATCCATTATTTTTCAAAACTCGACAGGCGTGGCGAACGCGAAGCGAGGCGTTTTTGTTTGTAATGTATGGATTGTTTGAAGTCAGTCACATAGACTATCGGATCGCTTTCGGTTTTCTATATGACTGGATTCAAACAATTCCATACATCTAAATATATGTATATAACTCAAAGGTGACTGACTGACATAGTGATCTATCAACGCACAGCCCAAACCACTGGACGGATCGGGCTGAACTTTGGCATGCAGGTAGATGTTATATGACGTAGGCACCCGCTAAGAAAGGATTTTGATCAATTCTACCCCCAAGAGGATAAAATAGGGGATGAAAGTTTGTATGAAACTTTGTCAATTTGATAAAAAATACATTGTTAAGTTCCGACATCCACGCGAACGAAGTCGCAGGCACAGCTAGTTACAAATAAAAACGCTTCGGATCGCATTCGCTTCTCCTAGCGCCTGTCTGTTTGACAATAGCTTTACTGATGGACTAATTAAATTTTCATTTTATTGATGCTGTTAATATCCCTATTATTAAACTTGACACGCACGTCACTCCGCGATTGTCCCCTTATGTTACATCTCTGTCAAATCGCGCGCTGCGATCGGTTTGAAAGGCACCGTCATTGCACATAGCGAATATTTAATAAATGAAAAAATACAATTGAATAACGAGCAGCAAGTTTATGAGAGTTGTTTTTCGAACAAGTTTCGGATGCCAGCCGACTTAAAACGCAAACAAGGAAACAAATAGCAATAAAAATGACAAAAAGTAGCGTTTAGGTTTCCTGTCGCGACGCTCACACTTGGTCACTCGAACTGGAATAAATTGTAACATCGGCCGTAAGCATAGAGTATGGAGAAATGGAGTGCATAAGTGCGCTACTATCCCGACGACGGTCCATCTTTCAAAGAGATAAATAACTTAAGTCCCATTGGAATGTGTGCTATGTGGCATATTTTCGTAACCAATACAGACAGCTATTTCTACTAGCGGCAAAGGAGACTTGTCTTTCACCGGGGTTTCAAAAACTATTCCTTCGTAGCCTAATGTTACAGAAACAACAGCACTACGGCACGTCGTGTTCCTCGCGCGTTTTCAAAGAACTGTCAGCAATCTGAAGGACCCCCAGAGAAGGCTAAAGCCTGCCGGGGTCGCGGGACTCCAGAACGTAAAGGGCTATTGAAGGAACACCGTGGATTTCAATCACTACGGGTTTGACAGTCCCTTCCTCTCCACCGAGGGTGGGAGTACTTATTTGATGATTTTACAACGTAAAGATCTACAAGCACTCCATTCGTTTAACATCTCGGTAAAAATTCAGCAGCTCTCACGCACGTTGATTTATTGTTTAGGCGGTTATTTATCAAATAAGCGAGGCGGGCGACGTGGGGCGACGACCGCGCCCTCTACAGCGCGTTTTTAATACGTTTTCCTCGAGTTTTTGTGTCGTCAGCGAGATAACGAGCCGCTTGGATACATTATACACGAGTTTCTTTTAGCTTGGGATGTGGTATCGTGTCTCATTTCAAGAGGGCGGATTTTTGTGTAAACACTTGGGGCTTTACAAGGACTAGGATTAAAATTCAACAGTTCTTAAACATGGTAAAGATTTTTTTCAGTTTCGTTGACGTTTATTTATTAATAAGCCTATAATGCCCCACTGCTGGGCAAAGGTCTCCCCCTATGCCTTCCAACGTTCAGGACTTTGCACCACCTCCCTCCGATTCTCCAGGATAACAGAGATCCAGTTCGTCCCGCCAAAAACTACGTATTACAATAATTTTAAATACTTTTAACATTAAGTTGATTTTTATACGCAATAACGCCTGCATCATGTCTTCGCAAAAATATTTTAAGGAAAAAAACATAACCCTCCTTCTGGCGCAGTTGGGTAAAAAACTTTTAACATTATCAACTGTTTTTCTATTGGCTGTACTTACCTGTCAAATAGAGTAAAACGATGAGACCAAAATGACAAAGTTTATAGGATCAGACAGAAATTAAAACAAATTAATAACCAGCAGGGGATCAGATCAGGGGATCGGAATAAATCTTATAAAGTTAGATATTAAATTTTAATCAATTTCCTGGTAAATTTATTAAACTTCGCGCAAAATACAGTAGGAAATGATGATTTGAACTGTGATTTCATGAAATACAGTGTTTGGTAGATTACAAAAAGTAATGTGTTTCCACTAGGCATATAAACAATTACTCACAAGAATTGCAAAGACATAAAAGTTCGGTCGCAGGCTCGATTCCCTGATGAACAAATATTTAGATAAGAGAAAGTTACCCTTTCTGTAAGTAACGTTTGATCACGAACGAAGAAATTCCAAGTGTAGCAAAATTTTATTAAGGCCACTTCAACCTTTGACTACAAAATTATTTCCCTTCTCACTCACATTACTTACACCTCTCTATAATACAATTTGTTGAGTTCGTACTTTAACATGAGTACAGTCACGTGCACGGATAACGTTAAAATGCACTAAAATTGCGCTGGGCAGGCGTGGGTGGTGTAACAATCTTAGTAAACCTTACTAAGATTTTGACACACAGTCGTATTTATTAGCCATGAATGTTGTCTTGCTCCATACTTCTCTATTTCTGGTCATTTTAGCCGTTTCTTTGTTCCTAAAATATTGATAGAAATGAAGTATTGAACAATGTTTTTGGGTAATTTTACGACCGCCGTATTGGAGAAGAAACGACTCAGGCTCTTACTGGCTACAAACCACCCTGTTCCTTCACATGTTTTTTTGCTTTATAGAGTTCCCCATGAAGTGGGTCTTTTCGCTTTTTCACTCAAGGACAGGTTTTGGTTATAGCAAAGCATAATATTTTTCATATATTAATGTTGATGACTGTACACTCTTAAAATTCGTTCTTTCAGTCTTTATATTTGCGTGACACAGTTCTCATTGAGACATCGAGCTGAATTCAGCGTTTCTTTACGACTGAGGAATATTGTAAAGATAGTGTATCGCAGAGTTTATTGTTTCACACTTTATTGTTATTGGACAGCTGATAATCTAGCGTATTTGTATACAAATGAGCAGAAATATTTTGCTTATTTAGAATATTTAGTAAATATTAAAATGTCTTTAGTAACAAGACTAGATTTTAAGCAATTGGGGGTTGTAAACACAATCTTATTAAAATTAGATAAAGTTTTACCAACAATAGTTAATAATAAGCTTTTCAGGATGATTTTTTGACGTCCTGTGAATATTTTCCCCTTTAAATATTAGTAAATATTTATATTACTTTCTAAGTTAGATTCGTTATTAATTATTATTGTATTGTTCAATATGTTTAATTGATTTTTCTAGATTATCAGGGAGTAATAACACCTAAAGTTCGCGATTATTTGCTCCAAATTCAATTACATTTTAATTAAATGCTTCAAAGACAGACAACTCGTTGTTTCTCAATACAGTTTAGCTAAAGACAAGCATAAGATGGAATATTAATTATCATTCAGAATTGTCAACATTGGATGATTTATACGTAGATTGATCAATCGTAAAGCCTTAGTCTGAAGACGAGGGCAGAGTATTTGAAGCCCTCAATCTCTTGATTGATAAACTATTGAGCTAGATGAGCTTACTGAGACCATCATAGATACATTTCCCATCGCCACCGCCGCGCTGTTTTGAGTTTATGAGCGAATTAATTGACTACCAGTACCAAGTAATCACCAACGGTTAATAAAAATCGGTGAAATTCATATAAAAAACAACCGACTGCATATAAAGTGAATTAAAAAGACGTAAATTAGTGCTTATTAAAGATAAATATTGGAATCTCAACATTCTGTATGGGCAGAAGAAACATTTGCGAACTGAATATGAATCGTTGTGCGGTGTTAGGTACCTCTACTTACAGTGGCGTAGCTAGGCCAGTGGGGGCCCCGTATGCAAACTTCTTTGGGGCCAATCCTTTTGCAGAAGAAAAAAGCATCTCGTATAGCTAATGCAGTTATTGATGTCATCGACTATCTAAACAGGTTAATAATTATGGCCCTGGAAGGTTAAGGGCTATTAAAGGAACACCGTGAATTTTAGTCATTACGAGTCTGACAGTCCCATAGTGTTCATTTAAGAATAACAATTATGTTTTTTTTTTATTCAAACGCCGCAGGGGATAAGGCTGTTAAGGCATTAGCTACGCCCCTGTCTATATAGCTACCAATGCAATACGAGAGAATAGAAACACACATTGGAAATCCAAAACACCTGCAACGCAATACTGGCTAACAATATAGTCGAATGACAAAGCTTTTCACCTGAAACCTGAAAAATAATAACAAAGCAAACGAATAATTGCAAGCCTGCAGGCGGACGGAGAATAACTACATTTCATTGTTTTTCGAAACATGGGGTGAATACGATTTATAAACTCCTTTTTCACTGATGCGTAACAAAATGGGCGTAACCGTCGTATATTGTTTTTGTTGTTGTTTTGATTTCTTGCTAGTCGCATAAATTATTTTGTGTGTAGGTTTTGAATAATACATACTATGGTGTTGAAAGCAATAATAACCTAAAATAACTATTAAGATTGTTTATTTTATGAGTTAACCGCTGTACTTACTAAGAAACTTTGTCTCTTGTTCAATATAGGAGCAAATATTATATTTCAAGTTGAAAAAAGTTAAACAAAAGCTGGTTAATATTGACGCATAAAATAGAAAAACTAACAATGGCAAAAAGGGACCTTTTGAAGAATTTTTCTTTAAATACACACATCAAAAGTGTCTAGGGATCAACATATATTTTTGCAATAACTTTTCTCCTGATTGATATTAATTAAAATGTTCTTTAAGGATTCATCAAATAAAGTGTTATCGTTTGTCACAGTAACGATAAACCAAGTCACCTTTGCATTCATAAAGAAATTTGCCATTTTCCTAATAAAGGGATTTTTGACATTTGAACCACTAACATTAAAGTTCGAAAAAAAGACTGAAATAACAGTTTTCTTTAAAATTTTATTGGGTAACTTAAACAATTAATAATCCGTGTTTCTACCGCGAACACTAACAACACAAGAACATCGGTTTGGCATACTCAAAATGAGTTCATCCAAATCACGCTGTGGAATGGCCGCCCATGTTCGTTGCAACAACAAAAAAAGGTCTTCTTGCGACTGGATACCCTCCATATTCGGCAGAGCTCTTCTCTGTAGCATATCCCATGCATGCTCAATCGGGTTCAAGTCTGGCGACTGAGCAGGCCAGGGCAGGACATTGATGTTAGCTGCGGCGAGAGTCTGTCTTACAACTCTTGCGGTGTGCGGTCGTGCATTATCATGCATTAACTGAAATAAGGGACCGATTTGCACTTGTAGAGGAACGATGACGTCTGATACAATCGTCTCAGCATAAATTTGAGCGTTCAGGTTGCCTCTGATCCAAATCAACTCAGTTCTTCCGCCGATCCAAATACCCGCCCATACCATGATGGTTCCACCACTATAAGGATGGACTTCCTGGCAGGATTTTAATCGCTGTTGGCGTCCAGGGGTTCTCCAGTGTCGTATACGTCTTGTATCCGGTCTCATACCAAAACGAGACTCATCAGAAAAGCACACGAAACGCCATTGTTCTTCTGCCCAATTTCTGTGTTCAAGAGCCCATTGATATCGAATCCTACGATTGTGCATTGCTATAGGTGGTACCCGTAGCGGTCTTCGGGAATGAAGGTTCACTTCATGCAAGCGGTTTCTGACTGTTCGGTCGCTAATTAAGTTCCCTGAAGAGTGATGAAGCCTCACGGCTAACATCATGGCGGTTATTGTTGGAGCTCTTCGAGTTAAGATTTGAATGTATCGGTCTTGTCTCCGTGTGGTGCAGCGATACCGTCCTCCATGGCGCTCAGCCACGGTACCAGTGCTTCGGTAACGTGTCCAAAGTCGACTGATAACACTCTGACTTGTATTCAGAGCTAAAGCCACAGTACGTTGCCGGGAACCAGCTTCTATCATTCCCACGGCTCTGAGCATTTCTTCCCTGCTTAAATGACGTCGCCGCTCCATAATAACGTTGGTTTTAATCAGTAGTAGGGAAACAGTAGCACTAATAATGTCTTCAATGCGTTGTATGTTTTTATAGGGAAAATATTGACAGCTGATTTTCATCTTTTACTCGAATTTGATTTACAGTTCCTGATTCAAATTATGAAATGCACCAAAAAGGATCCATATAAATTTATAAAATCATAAATTTATTACAAAGCCAAATCTCAATCTCAAGAAATCCGCATAAAAATGCTTGATCCCTAGACACTTTTGATGTGTGTATCTTAAGCATTGTAGTCAAAATCATCATCATCATCATCAGCCTATATTGTTCCCACTGCTGGGACACAGGCCTCCAATCTTTGAGAGGGAGTGGGCCATAATCCACCACGCGGGCCCAGTGCGGGTTGGTGGATGTCACATGTCTTCGAATTTTTGGTTCTAGGACATGCCGGTTTCCTCACGATGTTTTCCTTCACCGTTTTGAGAGCAGTGGTGATGAAATAAATTACACAAAGTAATTCGCCTAGCGGGGTTCGAACCCACGACCTACAACTCGTAAGTCGGGACCGATACCACTGGGCCACCACTGCTCCCACAGTAGTCAAAATAAAGTGTTTATTTACAAGATATACAAGATAGGTATCTCAAAACTCCATAAAGTCATATTATGGACAACCCCTGTTGTCTCCCTTTGCGCCGATTTATTTATAGAAACCATTTCTTACAAACATGAATGAATCTGTCTGCAGTTTCGTATCTTATTTCAATTTACTCCCACATTTGACTATTATGTGTGACCGTTATCGGACCTTTTGTAAGTAAACAGCACAAATAAAAGTTATTTTATCGTATGTATGTATGTTGTATGAAGAAAGTGCACAACTGGTATAGTTTTCGAGAAAAACAGGTATTCATTTAGAATAGCTAAATAGGGAACTGCAATGACTAACTCAGTTATTGCAGTTCAACTAAACGGACACTAGAAAGGAGGAAAACGTATTCAGAAAATAATAATCAATGATTTCGACATCTGCTTTGTCAAAATGATCCAAAGGGGGCTGTTTTTATGACGTACTATGGTAAGATGCATCCAACATAATCCATTGTAGCTGAATTTGTAGATTTTAATTGATTTATTTAGTACCCATTACTATAGATTTTAAATATTCTGGACCTTAGAGTTGATGTTATAAAATATCTACTGAATTTCTATTAGGTACTTCATAGTTCTTAATAAGCCCATATTATGTTCCCACTGCTCTGATTCGGGAGTCCTCTCTCTAAAAGGGAAGGGCTTGTAATTCACCACGCATAATCTATTCCAGCTATTACTCAGTATTAGACAGTATTTATTACAGTAGTTATTATACAGTATTTCCAATCTATACATATAATAAAACTGTAGAAAAATCGTTTTTGTACATCAAAATAAAATCCAAAAAAAAATAGCTAGGGTGTTGAAGGACAACCAACAGAACCCATTTCCAGCATTTTTAGAATTTTTGTCTGTTTGTCTGTTTGTCTGTTTGTCTGTTTGTCTGTTTGTCGGTTTGTCGGTTTGTCTGTTTATTTGTGGCTCCATAACGTAAAATGTACGAAGGCAATGTAGATAACCTTTATACACAACGATCGAGCGTAACTCGAGGACTAATTTAGTTTTTGTTTCATTGCAATCGGTTAAGTCTATCAAAAGATATTTGAATTTAAAGTGTTCCAGACCCAGAAGTAAAATTACGGTCAGTTTACACCGAGACGCGCAGTTCAGTAGCGCGATCTAGCTTGGAATAGAAAAACTACATACCTATTCAAATAATGTTGTGGACTGGAGTGGAGTGGAGTAGAGTAGAGTAGAGTAGAGTAGAGTTAAGTAGAGTGTAATGGAATAGAATGGGATGGTTTGGGATGGAATGGAAAGAAAGAAAAGGTTTTTATTAGACTCACACTAGAATGGGAATGAGTGGGATGGAGTAGGATGGAGTGGGATGGAGTGGGAAGGAGTGGGATGGAGTGGGAAGGAGTGGGATGGAGTGGGATAGAATCAGATGGAGTGGGATGGAGTGGGATGGATTAGAATGGAGTGCGATGTAGTGAGATGGAGTGGGATGGAGTGGGATGGAGTGGGATGGAGTGGGATGGAGTGGGATGGAGTGGGATGGAGTGGGATGGAGTGGGATGGAGTGGGATGGAGTGGGATGGAGTGGGATGGAGTGGGATGGAGTGGGATGGAGTGGGATGGAGTGGGATGGAGTGGGATGGAGTAGGATGGAGTGGGGTGGAGTGGGATGGAGTGGGATGGAGTAGGATGGAGTGGGATGGAATCGGATGGAGTGTGATGGAGTGGGATGGAGTAGGATAGAGTGGGATGGAGTGGGTTGGAGTGGGATGGAGTGGGATGGAGTGGGTTGGAGTGGTATGGAGTGGGATGCAGTGGGATGGAGTGGGATGGAGAGGGATGGAGTGGGATGGAGTGGGATGTAGTGGGATGGAGTGGGTTGGAGTGGGATGGAGTGAGTTAGAGTGGGATGGAATGGGTTGGAGTGGGATGTAGTGGAATGGAGTGGGACTGAGTGGGATGGAGTGGGATGGGTTAGGATGGAGTGGGACTGAGTGGGATGGAGTGAGATGGAGTGGGATGGAGTGGGATGGATTAGGATGGAGTGTGATGGAGTAGGATGAAATGGGCTGGAGGGGGATGGAGTGGGATGGAGTGGGATTGAGTGGGATGGAGTGGGTTGTAGTGGGATGGAGTGGGATGGAGTGGGACTGAGTGGGATGGAGTGGGATGGATTAGGATGGAGTGGGACTGAGTGGGATGGAGTGGGATGCAGTGGGATGGAGTGGGAGGAGTGGGATGGATTAGGATGGAGTGGGATGTAGTGGGATGGAGTAGGATGAAATGGGCTGGAGTGGGATGGAGTGGGATGGAGTGGGGCTGAGTGGGATGGAATGGGATGGAGTCGGATGGAGTGAGATGGAGTGGGATGGAGTAGGATGGAGTGGGATGGAGGGGGATGGAGTGGGATGGAATGAGCTCTAATCCAGTAGCAATTCTTCTGAATCTGAACGACAGAGGGCGTTTATTATAATCACCTCAAATATTCTTGAAAAATAAATTCTAAATACAGGGATTATATGAAAACGATATGATTTATAAAAAAACGTGGCGAGAATTAAGCGCTTCGCACTAAAAAATACATTGTTGAATTCCGACATCCACGCGAACGAAGTCGCGGGCACAGCTAGTCTTACCTATGATAAATAGTGATCCGAACCTTTAGAACTTTTCGTGTGTATCTACACTTTTAGGACGCTTGCAGAAGTATACACATTTTCCGGTGTCGTTTACTGACTGACTATTGTACTTTGATTTCGAAACGGATTATTGATTCAGAAAGCAGGTGAGGTGGTTTTGTAGATCCTGCCTATCTTATGGCGAAAATGCACGAGTTCACGCAAGTATGAACCTATGTGTTTCTTTTCGTGTAAATAGACTAATTTATCAGCGACAGAAGGTATTTACTGGGCCGTTCCGATTTGAGTGTATTGGAATCTGATATCTCTATGTCAACACCCTAGAACTGAAGCCGTTCTCGTAAGTTGCGTGGGTGGTGAGTCTACTAAACTTCACTGTTTCTTGCTTAGAACTAATTAACCTCAGTTTCATTGCAAAATATTTTGTTCTTCAGTACATTTAATTAGTGTTATAATAACAAAATAAGAGGTAGTCTCCGGACTACGCTGTTCCCGCCTACGCAATAAAAGTTTGAAAATAGATGTTTGTATATTATTATTTTGTTTTTAGACATAAACAACATAATAATAGGTCACGTATATATAGGGGCTTAGTGAAAATGTTTTGGCCTCTGTGTTATAAAAAGCTTTACAAACCTTTGTTTATTGGGTCCTTTTTTTGGCAGCGGTGAAAATTAGGATCTCTTCAATTTTCATCAATAAAAAGTCATCATGTGAGAGCGATACAGAAAATACTTATTTTGGCTGAGAGGTACTTTCCATTTTGCTTTTATACTCATCATTCGTGTGGGATAATTAAAGCTATAATTCAATTGAAACATAACATAATACTACAGCTCAACCTAATCCACGAAAAGTAGCGTACTTAGCTTGTTTTTATGTTTTAAAATTAAAAAATGAGTTCTCCGCCTTGGTTGGAGCTTAAAAGAAATGTTAAGCTTGAGTAAATAAACACCAACATTGTTCTATTGCATTCAAGATCCCCGATGTCCTTTGAGACATTTATGCCAGTAATGTTTAATACTTAAAGCTCCTTATGTTGGACCGAACCTATTGTCACTGGGCCCGATTCCAAATTCTCCGGTTTGCATCTTAATCTTAATTAAAATTCAATCCACGAAGTGAAAGCCAATGATTGCAAATAATGTCCTTTGCAGTACGTTTAAAAACATCTTAAAATATAAGTAGTTACATCTGGATATATATTCAAGAGTTATAATTAAAATGAGGTAAGAAGCTTGTAGGGAGGCTCTGCTCTTGCATACTAATGAACTTATCAACTCATTACTGGGGTCAGATTGGAGATTCGTTTCAGAATTAATTGATGGCTCATTAAAAGTAAAATATTTTAGTAAAATAATTCTGGTGCTCATTTAATTAAAGTGATTTAAATAATTGTATAGTCCTTGAACGTTAAAATTATACCTACTTCGTTAATTTTATTTTCAACTAGCAACTAGGCCCGGTTTTACTTATAGCCATAATTATAGAAATTATTCTATATTATATTACAGGTGCAATTTGAAAGTAAACTATAATATAGCCTATGGGACTCAAAAAAAATGTAGCTTTCTATTGGTGAAGAGTTTTCAAAATCGGTCAAGTAATTCCAGAGATTGTTTCCTATAACAACTTACAAACTTCATTTCTTTAATACAGTTATTATTTTTAATATAAAAAGGCCGACTTTACCGACTGTCGACTTTAATAGTGCAGGACACATCACTGAAATAGTCCTCAAAAAGTTGGAACTTACGAGTCCCTTCAATATCTTCGTAAATAGGTTCCCAGAGGTGGTACCTCTTTTATTCTTGGATAAGAATACGTGGGCCTCTGATTTAATAAAAGAAGAAAAACGTGTCCAACTAACCGACAGACAAATTAGATTTGTCATAATTATATTGATATTGGGAACTAGGCTATTGCAAGGTATCAAAGTTAAAATTAATTAAACAAACAGTGAATCAATATTATCTAGTTTTTCTAGCGAAGTAAAGTGTGATCAATGCGCTCAGTCTTGCGAACTTATTACTTTGGACTCTGCAATAAGCTGGCTAATGTTCAAAATTGTCTGCACAATTGAAGACTTTATTTTAGAAAGTGCTGTTTTACGGATGATACAAAGTTGTGGATCTTCGTACTAGACCGTGTAAATAGGGCATTCTCACAGCTGCGTTGGTGGTGTAATGGTCAGCATAGTTGCCTTCCAAGCAGTTGATCCGGGTTCGATTCCCGGCCAACGCACATTTTGCTTTTGTAAATTCTGTTATTTTTGAAGAATGTTTAAGAATATTTTTTTAAGGTATATTTTTAATGATTACCTTGGGTTCTTCAAGTCAATTGTTAGGTTATTTCTAAGCAAACGTGCTTCACCGTCGACCACATCTTCGCTTACCATATACAACGTGTAACGTTAATAGCGCAAAACCTCTCGTGGGGTAACTCAGCCCATGTTACTGAACAACGTTTGTTCTAAAACTTTTGGATATTTTAATAATAATAAATAAGAAGTAGTCAGAAGAAATAGTGGTCAAACGCGAACCCATCTTAATAATATTATAAATGTGAAAGCTTGTGAGGATAGATAAATGTATGTAGGTATGTTTGTGGCTATTTCACGACTAAACGACTGTTCGGATTTTGATGAAATTTGGTGCACAGATAGTTCTTAACCTGGATTAACTCACAGGACCCATGGGGTAATTTTCGAGTTGTAGCGGGCGTAACCGTTGGCAACAGCTAGTATTTTAATAAATGATAAGATAACAGGTTTTGTAAGTTAATAAAAATAACGGTATCTAGAAGTATACCATTTCTATTCTGAGTACGCTTTTTATAAGCACATTTTTATAAGTCTTAATTTACGTCATCTCCACATACTCGGCGGTACTACATCGGCAACTTATTACATAAAGGGCTATGACAATCTTAAGCTCGTAAACAAGGATATTATTAGTCGTAAAAAATAACCCAATCTACACAGTATGTTCACCGTGCAATACGTTTTATGATCAAAATAAGGAACGTTGTGACTACGGTAAAATTACTTTTGGTGTTTATGTGACGTGACGTATTTGAATTAAAACTTCTTTTTTTATGGAATTGATATCACGTTATTGGTATACCAATTAAATCACCTGCCCTGCCCCACCTTGACTGAGCGTCGCTGGTTCGTTTCCCTTACAGAATAAATATTTGTATGATTTGCAATAGTAAATGGTTGTTCTGGGTCTTTTATTCGTTTTATTAATTACTATTTTACATATTAATACTAATATATACTACAATGCTAAAATTATATATATAAACTACGAGTATAAATAAAAACTTACTAGTAAGTAATGCACAAAAAAAAAGAAAAATGTTCAAAGGGCGTCAAAGGATACGTCCACATCGCTGTCAACGGGAACAGTGCCCAGAACGCTGGCAGCATTGCCACGTTGTATGGCAATGCTGATCGTTGGCCTAGGAATAGGCCAGCCCTCTGGGTCTTGGTGTTCGACTATGTGATAGTCTAAGATACGTACATAGAACGACCTTCACCGATCGAGTAACCGGACGAAATGTGTTTTTTATGATTTAAAATACGTTGAAGAATGTGACGGTGATGGGTTGCCTCATAAAATCCTGTCAAGGATATTTTTAATTAATTTTATAAAAGGTTATTTTTTTTCAATACCTTCACCGATAGAGTAACCAAAGAAAATTAACACCAATTGAAAGTCCGAAGTCTATAGAATATGCTAACGTAGGGTTGCCTACCTTTTTCTTGTCAAGGTTATAGGGTTGCCTAAATTGAACAGGTGATAAAAAAATGCTACCTTCACCGATCGAGTAACCAAATAAATTATATATCAAAATAAAGACATTTTTTTTACGAATACGATGGTATACGGTTGCCTATGAAAAACTTGTCAGAAATTAGGGTTGCCAAGCGTTGAAGTTTGAAAATTTTAGAAGGTTGGAAGCACAAATGAGTAGATAAACGGACTAAGCTTCTTAAGAACGAGCAAAATTGTTACATTTTTTGGTAGGGTTGTCACAATGGGCCATAGGGTAATACAAATTAAACAAAAAATATGTTTAATAGTTTTATTATCTATATGATAGAATCGAATCAAATCAAATAAAATAATTTAATGCAACCAAGACAATTTTGAATTGTCAAAAGACATAAAATAAAGTTAGTACAAAAATAGTTATGGTGCTACAGTCCCAGTCACAAGACATATTAATAACTGTGAAAGTACCGTAGATACCCATTCCAATAGTCCAGTCAACGAGGCATATGTGGTCCGAAAAATTCCTCCTTCGGAACTGAAATTTGGCATATTATGATGAAGGTGATTATCGGCGACGAGACCCACGCAACGACAAGGGGTGCAAGTAGTGGGAGGGCCTTTGCCGTTGAACAGTGTGATTTTTAACGTGATTTTTAAGACAAGTGTTTTCTAATCAGAATCCAGTGATTGTGTTGTGTATATATTAGATTCTAATTAGATTATCTTGTACGTTCTTATTAGTTTATAATTAGATAAGTTTTTTAGTCGAAAAATGTAAATGTTTAAAACTTAGATTATTACGTAACTTGAAAACTCACTTTTTTGTTTATGTATGTTTTTCAATTAAAGTATTTAAAAGGGTTAAGTTTCATTACAAAAATAGATTCACAAGTTGTTTCATGAAGATCGGTCCAGTAGTTTTCAAGTTATTGAAATTTTTGTGAAATCAAACTTTTGTTCTTATGTAACTTTAATAGTTTTAGTTGGAGGATTTTTTTTATTTATTGTTGTATGTAAAATATGTTTGTTTTATATAAAACTAGACGTAAGGACAAATTTAGAAAGGTGTAATACATAGCTGTAAGGATAAATTTTATAAGAAAATAAAGGCTACGAAGGTCTCGGTCTTAGCAAATAATTAATAGATTTAAAAAAATCTAAAAACCCACGTTTTTAAATATCCAAAAAATAAGAAAATAACCCTACGGGGTTGAGAGAGGGGCAACTCAAAACGTGGGGGCGTATATTATTTAAGGGATTATGTATGGGATATATTTACATGAAGTGTATAGATCGTGGGTGTAACTTGCAAAGATACGCTCCCACGTTTTGAGTGGCCCCTCTCTCAACCCCATAGGGTTATTTTCTAAATAAATAAAAAAAAACCTAGAACTAAAACTATTAGAAGTTACACAAGAACAAAAGTTTGATTTCAAAAAAAATTCAATAACTTGAAAACTACTGGACCGATCTTCATGAAACAACTTGTGAATCTATTTTTGTAATGAAACACAACCCTTTTAAGGGGGATGCTCCAACCAGCCCGCGAAATTCAATTTTTTTTACGTTTTTTGCAATTTGCAGGCCAGTGACATGTTGTAACTTTATAAATATTTGTGTTGCGCAAATAACAAGTATAACTTTAAATATAAAAAATATCAAAAAACTCGCTCCATCAGCTCTCACATAGAAAAGGTGCATCATGTTAAAATCTCCGAAATCTAACTACGATGCACCTTTTCTATGTGAGAGCTGATGGAGCGAGTTTTTTTGATATTTTTTATATTTAAAATTAAACTTGTTATTTGCGCAACACAAATATTTATAAAGTTACAACATGTCACTGGCCTGCAAATTGCAAAAAACGTAAAAAAATTTGAATTTCGCGGGCTACATCGAAGCAATCACCTTAAATACTTTAATTGAAAAACATACATAAACAAAAAAGTGAGTTTTCAAGTTACGTAATAATCTAAGTTTTAAACTTTTACAATTTTCGACTAAAAAACTTATCTAATTAGAAACCAATAAGAACGTACAAGATAATCTAATTAGAATCTAATATATACACAACACAATCACTGGATTCTGATTAGAAAACACTTGTCTTAAAAATCACCTTAAAAATCACACTGTTCAACGGCAAAGGCCCTCCCACTACTTGCACCCCTTGTCGTTGCGTGGGTCTCGTCGCCGATAATCACCTTCATCATAATATGCCAAATTTCAGTTCCGGAGGAGGAATTTTCGGACCACATTTATGCCTCGTTGACTGGACTATTGGAATGGGTATCTACGGTACTTTCACAATTATTAATATGTCTTGTGACTGGGACTGTAGCACCATAACTATTTTTGTACTAACTTTATTTTATGTCTTTTGACAATTCAAAATTGTCTTGGTTGCATTAAATTATTTTATTTGATTTGATTCGATTCTATCATATAGATAATAAAACTATTGAACATATTTTTTGTTTAATTTGTATTACCCTATGGCCCATTGTGACAACCCTACCAAAAATGTAACAATTTTGCTCGTTCTTAAGAAGCTTAGTCCGTTTATCTACTCATTTGTGCTTCCAACCTTCTAAAATTTTCAAACTTCAACGCTTGGCAACCCTAATTTCTGACAAGTTTTTCATAGGCAACCGTATACCATCGTATTCGTAAAAAAAATGTATTAATTTTGATATATAATTTATTTGGTTACTCGATCGGTGAAGGTAGCATTTTTTTATCACCTGTTCAAATTAGGCAACCCTATAACCTTGACAAGAAAAAGGTAGGCAACCCTACGTTAGCATATTCTATAGACTTCGGACTTTCAATTGGTGTTAATTTTCTTTGGTTACTCTATCGGTGAAGGTATTGAAAAAAAATAACCTTTTATAAAATTAATTAAAAATATCCTTGACAGGATTTTATGAGGCAACCCATCACCGTCACATTCTTCAACGTATTTTAATTCATAAAAAACACATTTCGTCCGGTTACTCGATCGGTGAAGGTCGTTCTATGTACGGATCCTGTACTATGAGTTTCTATGTTTTGTGCGCTCACCGTCGCCCGCGGTCCAGGAGAAATTACTAGTGTCGGGGTGTCGGGCAACTTATTTTTTAGAAAAACCGGCTATGAGAACTCACAATAGGGAATGAAAGTCCATATTTTTTACCCATAACAAATCCTATTAGGTACCTAATACACGACTGTAAAAAAGAAAAAGTACTCTCCTATTTTTAGCTTTACAACCTTTTATCTCATCTATTTTTAGCTCTGCAGTCATTGAACTCGCAACAGAAAGTGTCGACTACTCCTGACTACTAAAGTCCGCACTTTTTGCAATAAACTTAAACAACTAGCAATAAAAACGAAACAGTTTTACAAGGTTTACATTAGCCGTCAATAAATCATTGTTTAATTGATTCCTATCACCATTCATCGTTGTTATCATTGAAAGTTTATTGCTCGTGATAATAAAATGCTTCCCGGAGGAATAATCAAAGGTCGGTGAACTTCCCTATCACTTCGGGTAAAATCGGGATAGTTGGTGCTGTTTTTCAGATTAATTTATATACGAGTATCTCAGTACAAAAGGTAAAATATTTAATTTGTGAAACGAATAGGTACCTACTTAGGTTCATTATTTTCAAGTTTTGATATTTTCAGAGTATTGGCGATTTTAACGAACCTCTAAATTTTGGGACATTTATCCCATATAATATGGGATATTTGTCTTGTCGAAAAAGGGGCCTGAAAAAGGGCATCCACACTGCAAAAAGTTTGACGCAACTTGCCTTCCCATGCAATCGCATAGAGACCTGCAACATTGCCAACTTACTTGCAGTTTTGAGACTTTCGATAGATAAATAAAATAACATTGCGATTTATCCGCGAAACTAAAGTAATTAGAATCGAGGCAACTTTATGGCTGATGCAACTATCCCGGTTTCACCCTAACCCATAGAAGGGTAGGTTCCCCTCCGTTACAGGAGACAGTTAAAGATATATTTGTTATGCGTTTAGTTCAGCCTAATGGCACTATTGCCGATTTTCCCTGAATGAGGGTCTCTATAAAACATCTATCCCTCTTAGTGGTACTGTACACTCTTGATAGAGCGTTCTTTTGACATGTCACCTGAGACGTCTGGCAAGAAAGGACACAGAGACCAAGCGACGAACGCTGAGGGTAGACAAACTCTGTTAAACAATCTTAGTTTACCAAAAAAACTTTTTAGAGGGTAAAACTCATCATAATTAATTATTATCTTTTATTATGAGGCCAAAACTGAAAACTGATTTCAGTTTGTGCCCTTGTGTGTTTCGTGCCCTTTATTTCGACGATTTGTATACAAATATAGCATCTTATTCATTGACTTGCGATTTCAGCACTGGTTCCAGCCCGCACTGGGCCTGCGTGGTGGATTAAGTATGGCCCACTCCCTCTCACAGCAGTGGAAACATTTATAGGCTATAGTAAAAATTGTGCAAAATGAGCAACCAGCTGAATACATAAGAGAATTTTAGTTAAAAAAAAGTTGACTCTCTCACTCGCACTGGAGCGTCTCGGCTAGAGTGAACAACCACTTTGTGTTCCATTCGATCAAATCGATAAGTAACAGTAACTGTACACTCACTAAACAAGTATATAGGGTGACTGGTAATTAGTATACGATACTTAAACACGTGATTGGATTGTGCTCATGATAACCAACAACTTTTACTATGGGAACAAACCTGAAAACGCGAAAAAAAAAGTAGCTGTTCAGTACATTTATGTTTGCTTAATGTACTGAACAGCTGATATTTTTTTAACGATTTCGGCTTTGCTCCCATAATAAAAATTGTTTGTTACCATGAGCACAATCACGTGTTTAAGTATCGTACACTAATTACCAGTCACCCTATATACAACAGCCATATTGATGGTCCAATAAAAACTTGCTTTGATTACATACTTAATATTATTACCGCCTGCATAATTTTTAAAAATTATATTAGGTACTTACATAAATATAATAAAAACTGTAATAAGTAAAAAGACTCGAAATTCGATTTTGGCTTCTCAAAATCTGGTTCTGAATAACGAGATATACAGGGTGTGCCAATTTAGGTCCAGTTTCAATAACTTGTTAGTAAGATAAGAGGAATGTCAGATAAAAATAATTACACGCCACATTTTCATGAATATTATCATAATATATCTAATGTCAATATAGTCGTAAGATAGGTATCTTTGTATTGAAATATATACTTAAATTTTAATTTAAATTCACTATGATTTCCAACAATGTACAAAAAGCGATCTCTATCTAGTGAAATGTTGAAGAAGGACACAAAATATTATATCAATAAGAAAATCCACTTCGTTTTCATATTTCAATTTACTATACCAAGTTTATCGAATCGGTTTAATAAATCAAACTCTCGAAGAAAGTGACAAATAAATTAAGTCTCCTAAAGAAATTGCTTAGCGTATAGTAGACTCTTCACGTGACTAGAGGGCTGGCCTATTTCTTTGTCATCATTGCTGTCAGCTTAGGTACTGGGCGCTATCCCGTTGACAACTGTGTGGATGAATTTTTTGTCGCCCTGTGAATATTTTTGCTTTTATTACACACATTATTGCAATTGATACAAATAAGAAATCAATATAAATATTAACAATATTATTTATATTGATTTCTTATTTGTATCAATTATTATTCTTGCATTATTATGTAATATCTGGTTGACCGACCTTCGCTCGGTTTTTAAAATGTCTATATCTTGGGAACCGAGCTTTTCTCGAACCTGGGACCTTGATAAATCGATTCCTTGAGCCGAAAAACCCCTAATCTGTAACTTTCATGAAAATCCTTGGAGCCGTTTCCGAGATCCTCATTCATTATGTATAAATATACAAGAATTGCTCGTTTAAAGATATTAGATGTTAATGTCTGTTTCCATAATTATGTTAAAGTGTTTATCGATTAACAAAAAAGAACTCTTACACATGAAATAAAGTTAGTGATCACTTTGAAAAATTTAAATCTTTTTTGTTACGGTAGATTTATATTACAATTTTTCTGATTTTTGATTCTTCATTCCAAACATTTCATTATAATCTGTCGGGTGGTTTCAGAGATTAGCGTGTGACACATTATTTTTTAAAATATTAAGAAGTTTGCATACTTAAATATTTTACAAGTTGATCTGTCATTGATAACGGTTCCTTAACACATCAATGTCAGTTTTCGTTACAGTCGTTAATTTAACGTATCCAAAATGTTTGTTGCATTTAGTTAACTAATTATACAATTAGTGACGCTAATATTAATGGATGTCATTGAAACCTTGCCTTATATCTTACAAGCTGTTGCCCGCGATACATCTGCGTGGTTGTGAAGATATTCATTTCTATTATGTCATTATGTAAGATCCTGTCTGTTTCATACATACCATCAACCCCAAAAACAAACCCTTAGGGGTTGAATTTCACAAAATCCCGTCTTAGTGAGCACAGGACCTACGTCCTAGTTTCTGAGAGTTCGTGATGAGTGAGTGAGTAACCCTTTCACTTTTATTTAGATTAAAAAAGCCGTGATGGTTCAGAAGTTTGACACCTCTGCCACCTCTCATTCACGAGTTCAAGCTCTTATACAGGGTTACTGGTAACTCGACGTATTCCTTGCAGGACGTCATAGTATGGCTAAAATGCAACAAATTAAGCCATCAAATGTTCTACCGAAGTTCAGTAGTTTTTGAGTTACTTAGATTTTTAGTTTTTTATGAAAAATCCCAGATTAAATCGTTTGGAGTCAATTTAAAAATGATTTACGGCGCGACTGTACTGAAATTTAAGTTAATATCATAGCTGTTGCCGTAGCCGATCTTTTTTAATAATTAAAAGTTCAAAAATGCCTATAACCTTGGCAAATATCACTAAAGAAACATTTATTTTTTGTGATTTTCGCTATTACTTCATACAAAATGTTGTCTAGTGAAAAAAAAAATACTACGCCTGATGTACAAATTACTAGGAAAATATCCTTGTCTTATCAGCTATCCAAAAAGGTATGAAAGTTAATACAAAGTTAAGGACTACATTATGTGCATCTCACAAAAAGGTGATTATTCGGAAAATCAAGAAAACAATTTCATGAATATTAGTATTATTTTTAATCAATATCAGTTCAAAAACTTTAATTACACTTTCACACGTCTTGTTCGATGTGCTGCCCTCGGTTTATAATACATGTTCTTATTCGCTTCCTCACTTCAGTTTTTGTGATTCTTGATGTGATTGTTGCCCTCATCTGGTCCGCTGCATCTGTTATTCTCACCCTTAGTGCTTCAATTGAATTTACTGGGGTCACAGAAACTAGCACCCATATTCAAAGTCGAAACATCATTATTTCCTCCACTCCACTCAACATCACCTAGGTGGATTGATATTCATAGTTGCAATTTTTCTCCTCACCTCCAATAGTTCCCTCAGTTGAGGTGAGGTTAGATAGGATGTGAGGAGAGGAACCATCTGTCAAATTTAAGGTAGGTCGGCATCTACCTTACAGCTTCCTTGAGGTAGATAACAGGGAATTTGCAACTAAAAACACGCGTTTTTAATCCGATTTCCATAATGTCTTTTGAATAATTTATTGGATGTGTACGATAATCCTTATGATTACATGTTTAGACCCTATTTACGAGATGTAGAAAACCCAATTGAGCTAAATGATAAAATTAATAGATTTAAAAAATCTAAAAACCCACGTTTTTAAATTCTTAAAAATAAGAAAATAAACCTACGGGGCTGAGAGAGGGGCCACTCAAAACGTGGGGGCGTATATTATTAAAGGGATTTTTATAAGATATATTTAGGTACATAACGTGTATAATAGATCGTGTGTGTTACTTGCAAAGATACGGCCCCACGTTTTGAGTGGGGCCCTCTCTTCAGTCCCGGCTATTTTCTTATTTTTAAGAAATTTAATATCGTGGGATTTTAAATGTTTTTTTAAATCTTTTAATTTTATTATACTATTACTTTTATCTTTTTCTTTAATATTCCTGACAGCAAACCCTTTCGTTTAATATCCACCTCATGGGGGTGCATTTCAAATAGCCAATCCACCATCTTGGATGTCCGCCATGTTGGATTTAAGACACGTGACAATTTTTTCATATTCCTGAAAGCAAACCCTTTCATTTGATACCCATATCATGGGGGTGCATTTCAAATAGCCTGTCCGCCATCTTGGACGTCCGCCATATTGGATTTTAGTCACGTGACTATTTTTTTCGTATAAGTACCTGACAGCAAACCCTTTCATTTGATACCCATATCATGGGGATGAATTTCAAACAGCCCGTCCGCCATCTTGGGTAGGCCGCCATATTGGATTTATTATGACGTTTCTTAGCTAGTCATTTATTGTCATTAGAACTCAGAGCGTATGCAAAATTTCAGCCTGCTAGCTTATCGGAAAGTGCCTCAAAATTGAGTTGCAAAAATCCAACCGCAACGACAAACAAGAAAAGTGAGTGTATAAAAAAAAACGTGGGAAATAAGACGCTTTGTCAAATTTCCTGATGTTGCTGAGCGAGCTGATGTGAAAATCAGATTTCACCGTACCATGTTGACAAGCCATCCACTTCACAAGTATCACCATATTTTTTATCTAAGGCATGGTTTTTTGTTCAATTGGATTAATAAATTATTGAGGTTTGTTTGTGTAAGTTCTGCCACATATTAGTTCTGCGTTCATTTGTTGACACTTCAAGTAGAAAACCACAGATAACGGCTCACAGACAGCTCTCAAAATAAACAAATGACGAAATTCCTCCAAATGTAATGACGTATTCGTGACGTATTACCACAGCTCACACTTACTCGAGGGACCTCAACATTTCCTCAATCTGACGACTTTGAATACCAATTTGGAGGGTCCGTCGAGGCTCTCCTCAAGGCCTCCTCGAAAGAGGTGTGAGTGGATCGGCTTTCGAGGCACCTCGAGATTACGACTTTGAATATAGGTGTAGGTCTTTCATATGACCCCAGACGTAATAGTCTAGTGGCGTAAGATCAGGGCTTCGTGCAGGCCACGGAATAGGCCCACCGCGCCCTATCCATCGATTTGGATAGTTTTCATCCAGCAATTGTCGAATTGTGATTCGGAAGTGGGCTGGACATCCGTCATGTTGATAAAGCATGTTTGATAAAGCATGTTTGCTCTTCTGTCTTCCGGTACATCCGTGAGCAGTGGTGTTAAATGATTTCTTAGGAAATCTTCTCGTCTTGCAATTTTACCTGCTCCTCATAAAACTCTTCCCTTCCCTGTCATACATGCAAAAGTATTGACAATCATACCTTTCTGAATAGCTGATAAGACAAGGATATTTTGCTAGTAATTTGTACATCAGGCGTAGTATTATTTTTTTTCACTAGACAACATTTTTTATGGAGTAATAGCAAAAATTACTAAAAATTGAATGTTTGATTAGTGATATTTGCCAAGGTTTTAGGCATTTTTGAACTTTTAATTATTAAAAAAGATCGGCTACGGCAACAGCTATGATATTAACTTAAATTGCAGTACAGTCGCGCCGTAAATAATTTTTAAATTGACTCCAAACGATTTAATCTGGGATTTTTCATAAAAAACTAAAAATCTAAGTAACTCAAAAACTACTGAACTTCGGTAGAACATTTGGTGGCTTAATTTGTTGCATTTTAGCCATACTATGACGTCCTGCAAGGAATACGTCGAGTTACCAGTAACCCTGTATAATTATTATGTAGGACATCACTAACATCGATGAAAGAAAACACCTTTTTTTTTAGCGTGGTAAAATCATCAAATGAGTCCTCCCACCCCGGGCAGGGCGGGAGGGACTGTCAGACTCGTACTGACTAAAATCCACGGTGTGACTTCAATAGCCCTTTATGTTTCGGGGTCACGGTAACCCAGCAGGCTTTGGCCCTCTAGAGGGGGGCCCCGTCATCATGCTGACACTCTTTGAGGCGCGCGTGGAACATAATGCGCCGTCCACCTCGACCGCATGGTCCATGGTCGGACAGCGAGTCACCCATTACTCGCCGCCCGCATGCTCGCGCCTGCGGTGGCCGGAGATCGTCTGCTGACGTCCGACGCCGTGGGCGTCTACCACTGCGGCTGGGGTGGAGGGAAGACGCTATCCTCTCCCTCACGCGGTCCGCCTCCTCCTTCGCGAGCATGACTGCTTCGCAGAAGGAGGCGACCGCTTCCCACTCCGTCTCGCCCCGCAGCATGGCCTCGAACAATGCCGGGCGCGAGAAAGAAAACACCTATCGGTAAAAAATGTCAATTTACATAAAATCGGGGTTTTTAATAAAAACTTTTTCAAAAAAAAATTTAACCGCCTTCAAAAACAATCACAAAAAAGGGTAAAATAACCTTCAAAACTTTCCTTTCGGAAGTCGGTGACTTTTTTTATTAATTTCATTGTCTTTTTGCCACCGACTTCCGAAAGGAAAGTTTTGAAGGTTATTTTACCCTTTTTTGTGATTGTTTTTGAAGGCGGTTACATTTTTTTTTTGAAAAAGTTTTATTTTACTCTTTTTAGTTTAAATATTCAACCACATTTTTTGTCAAATACGAGAACATCATTTTCTTACATGAGCACTAGAATTTTGTAATCCGTAACACCGGTAATAACATCGTGAAAATCTCTTACATTCATAATTCCCTATCTCTAAAACTATTGAACCGATTTTGATGAAACTTGCAGTATTCCCTAAGTTGAACGATACCTAGTACAACAAAAATTACTTAAGTCGGACTTGTAGTTCCGGAGATATGCGTACACAAACATAATTTACTAAATCAGTCGATGCCAAGTCCTTACTAAAGGAGTTGTACCTTCCATCATCAGCTCAGCTACATTAGATGATGATTACCAAACGCAAATACTTAAATTACTTCATAAAATTTGCGAAAAACGATGTGTAGGCCTATAAAATTTGAGGGTTGCCCTCGATTTCCCTAGGATCCAATCATCAGATCCTGACATGGTGACAATGGGACCACTCCTGAAGTATTTCCTTTCGAACAAAAAAAGAATTTTTAAAATCGGTCCACAATTGGCGGAGTAATCAGGTAACAAACACACAAAAAAAAACATACCGTCGAATTGATAACCTCCTTCTTTTTGAAGTCGGTTAAAAAGTTTAATTACTACAAATTGGCACGAAATTATTGAAAACTAATTTGAGTACCGCATTAAGCATATCTATAAATTGTATTTGTATATTAATTGTTTCGGAATAATCTTTTAACTTTCATTTCTCTCCACTACACTACTTATTTTTATTTATAAAAATCAATGCCACTTTTCGTTGTAATTTTACTACTTAACTCAAGAACGGGCTCCCCTATCCAAACCAAATGGCTTTGTTCGGAATATTTAGTAGATGGTTTATGTGAAGTTTGCACAAAATCGGTCGAGTGGTTCTTCCACTACCACATTTTTTTGTAACGAATGTTTTCAATAAATGGCGGATCATTTTTTTAATTGGGATTTTGCAGCACTTGCAGCATTTTTTAAGCACGTACCGAGCCGCTAGTTGTGTATAAAGTAAAAAGTTCAGTACGTATTTTTCTGATAACCTAAGAACGACTAAATTAATAGAAATTGTTACAAAACAACCCGAGAAATTAAGTCGTTTAAAGTTCTTTGCCACGTTTTCTTCTTTCATTCTTGTATTTACACTTATATTGAGACGTCTATTTATAATTTACATCCAATAAAATCTAACATTTTGACTGTTTGAGCTTACATTGTAAACGCATAAAAACAACTGTGCAAACAAAAAAAAACAAAAGATATCATAAACTGTTACATCATTAAATAAAACCGCCGCTGTCGACGTTTGTGGTGTAATGGTTGGCATAGTTGCATTCCAAGCAGTTGATATGAGTATAAAGAAAACACTTCTTTCTTGCTAACACTCTTTATTCACACGACTACACTCTTTGACGATCGAACAACGACTGACTTTCTATCACGATTTAACAATTTAAAATGACATTTACCCCACCTAGAAATAACGTTGATGTCATAGCCGTTATTTCTAAGTGTTGCCAAATTAAAAATATATTCTGATTCTTTATGGAAATAACATTTAACAATTATTATAAAATTACTTACAATATTTATTTAAATATTTTGATAGTGTTGCCACAGTGAATATTATAATACTTTAATAAAATCATGCAATTTTATAATCAAATTAAGGAAATCACAACACTCGGCCATCCGACGGCGTGCTAACTCCGAAGCACGCAATAATCTCATTCACTGGGGCAATAATATCGATAATCAATAATACAAATACAGCAATAATATAATCACAACACTCGGTTAATTAGTCTGCACATATCACTTAGAACTATTGATAATGTATATTTTCTAACTACATAAACAGAATTTTACGTGGATGAATCAGATTCTGACCCAGACTCGTCTATTTCTAACGATTGGATATGAATCCACGGTCGCATTCTATCGGCAGCTACTACACTTGAATATTTTTTTGTATTAAACCCTGGTACATTGACAATTTTGTATCTATCGTTACCTAAACATTTTGCTACTTTATATGGGCCAATAAATTTAGGCAGTAATTTTTTGCTTTTCCCATCATTGTTGAAATTGGTTTTTGTAATTTTTACCAGATCACCTACGGAATAAGAAATAGCAGGGGACCTTTTAGCATCATATTTTTCTTTCATTCGTTTTTGATTTAATTCGATGTTATTAGAGGCTTCATTACGTATTTCGTCAATATTTGAAACGGGTGAATCTTCTACCTCTAAATTAGACTCTTTAACTTCCAACATGTTTTCGGTGGCACCGTTAAGTTTAGTACCGAATAACAATTCAGACGCACTCTTTTTTGTTGTAGCGTTTATAGTGTTATTAATGCCCCATTGAACTTTACCCAGTTGCTGGTCCCAGATGCGTTCGTCTTTACCAAAATTTTGAGTAGACAAGGCTGTAAGGATTGTTTGGTTGAATCTTTCTGCTTGGCCATTCGCTCGAGGGCAAGCAACTGCGTTTAGTACGTGTTTAATACCTTTACTGGTACAAAAATCTTTGAACTGATTAGAAGTAAAAGCTGTCCCACGATCTGAAATAATTCTAGATGGGGCTCCAAAATCACTAAATAAATGTTCGAGAACTTTGACAACGTTTTTGGTTTTAGTATCTTTTACTGGTCTAGCAAAAAGATATTTTGTAAACGCATCTACGATGGTTAAAATATAATTGTTACCATTTTTGCTACGCACAAAAGGTCCTAAGTGGTCTAAATGTAATGTGTGAAATGGTTTCGCAATTTTCTCAATAGGGTGCAAAAGCCCATTTCGCGTTCTAGCGGAATTATCTTTGTTAAAAGCACAATCAATACAAGACGCTACATATTTTTTTACATATCGTCTTAATTTAGGAAACCAATATTGACTTTGAATTCGGTCTAGTGTTTTTGTATAACCGAAATGGCCTAAATCGTCGTGGTTAGCTTTGCAAATTTGCCACCTTGCATTTTTAGGGATAACTAAACGAGTATCATCTTCTACCTTTCTGTGTAGCGCATGGTTTTTTATCACAAAGTTTTTCTTTATGTCTACATTTTCTTCGTCAAGATTGGGTTTCAAAATTTTAATAATTCTTTGTAATTCTGGGTCGGCCATTTGCAACGTTAGTATCCAGTTTTCGGTGGATATATTGAGGGTTTTTACGGTGATGTTCATATCATTTTGGGGGTTTCTGCTAAGAGCATCGGCATGGCTCATTTTGCACCCGGGTCTATATTGTATATGGAAGTCGAATTCACTTATCTGTAGCCACCAGCGTGCTATGCGTGGGATTAGATCCCTTTTAGTCAATGTTGTCCTCAGTGCATTGCAATCGGTGTATACAGTGAATTTTAAACCTAACAGATAAGGTCGAAATTTCTTAAGGGAGCAAACTACTGCCAATGTTTCCAACTCGTATGAGTGGAAATGGCGTTCATCCGTAGTGGTCTGTCGACTGAAATAGGCGACAGGTTTTAACATTCTTGGATCTGCTTGCCATTGTAGCAAGATACCTCCCAATCCCAGAGAGCTGGCGTCTGTATGAAGCTCAGTTTCCAATTTCGGGTTATATAGGGCAAGTAGTGGACGTTCTATTAAATGATGTTTAAGTATTGAAAAGGAGTTCTGTTGATCGCGCTCCCACTTCCAAGGAGTGTTCTTTTTGAGTAAATTAGTAAGGGGCCTAGCAATCTCACCGAACCCCTTTACAAACCTCCGGAAGTAGCTGGCTAGCCCTAAAAATTGACGTACTCCGTGAACGTTACTTGGGACGGGGAAGTCCCTGACTGCAGTTATTTTTCTTTCACTTGGTTTAATACCTTCCGCAGAGACTTCATAGCCTAAATACTCTATAGTCCTGTCAAAGAAACTACATTTAGACAGCTTTAAAGTAAGACCAGCGTCACAAAGTAACCCCAAGATTTCCTCTAGCTTTTTAAAACCCTCTTCTACTGTAACAGATGGGATAAGAAGGTCATCCATATAAGCGAACACAAAATCGAACCTTCTTGAGCCCAACAATCTGTTTATCATCTTTTGGAAGACAGCCGGTGCATTCGCGAGTCCAAACGGCATGCGTTTAAATTCGTAATGTCCGTCCGGAGTAACAAACGCAGTAAGGTGACGGCTGTCCTTTCCCATTAGTATCTGATAATAACCAGATGCTAGGTCAAGTGTTATGAAAAATTTATAGCCACTTAGATTTGAGATTTGATCATCAATTAAGGGTAAGGGATATTTGTCTTTTACAGTTTTATTGTTAAGAGCTCTGTAATCAATACAAAGCCTGGATTCCCCATTCTTCTTTTTAACAATCAATACTGGACTAGCATAACTGGACTCCGATTCCTGTACAATATCGTTTTTAACAAGATCATCTACCATTTCTCTAACTTGACTACGCTCGTAATGAGAAAGTCGATAAGGTCTGTAAACCACTGGAGTCTTATCATGTAGTTCTATGTTCATTTCAGTTTTATTTGTACAGCCTATCTCACTGAGATTAAGAGCAAAACATTTCCTATACTTTTGTAATAGAGCAAAAAGTTTTTGTAGAGTGGGCTGATCTATATCTTGCCCAATTTTAATGTCAGATATATTGAGAGGCGTTAGTGTTTGATTATTAGAATCTGTACCAATGGATAAGGTTTTAGTTTCTGAAACTGGATTTACTCTAGCTATTAACGTATCTGCTCGGAGTTCTAAAGGCACTATCGTTAATGAAGTAACAAATACAACTCCTGTGCTATTAAGAATTTTATAACAGCCTTGATGTAAGTGATATTCTTGATTTGGAGTAACTCGTGTACTCCCGTCAAGATAAATATCGCCTGAGTAGGGTTCCTTAGTGTAGACTCCCACTAACCCACCTTTAACTATGGTCATATCTTTCTCAACATATATACTAAGAGTTTTATTTGATATGTCGGTCACTGTGTGTGGAGGAGTATGATAGAAAAACAATTTCTCACTATCTTTCATTACAGTCACATAAGGAAGTTCGGTGAAATTCTGTCCTACTAGGAGCGATGATGACAAATACTCGTCTTCAACCGCCAAGACAACCAATTCGGTTTCGATTTCATCAATTCTGACTTCAACAGTCGATTGAAATTTTGGTTTGGTTATAGAATTGCCAAAACCTTTTATTATGGGAAGATTTGCATAATCTTCTTCAAGGCAAAGTTCTTTGGCTTTAGAACACTTAATTAACGTACAATCACTACCGAAATCCACATATGCGTCAATCATATTTCCATTGATACAGATACTTTTTAAAAACTTATCATGTTTATCATCATTCAAAATTGTAGACTTTGAAGGAGCCATTATAGTTGGGTTTTTATCAGCTTTCACAACCTTGTCACTGTCGTTATTCGAATTTATTTTGAGTACCTTTTTATCAGCCGATTGCTGCTCTTGGCTTTTGGCGTCGTAAGATAGCAATGGTTTTCTATTACAGTTATCCGAATTATGGCCAACCCTACCACATTTAACGCATTTAATTAAAGGTTTAGGACACTTATAGTAATTATGTCCTGGCTCACGGCAATTAAAACAAGATGGATCATAGTTCCTATTAGAATTACTAGTTGAAGCCCTGTTTTGATTATTTGTAGCCCGTGAGTCTCTTTTTTTTATTGAATTAAACGGAGACTGACTTTTTTGGATTTCTTTCGATGTGCCAGGTTGTTGGGAAGCTAAATAGGTCAACAAATTCTCAGGTTTTTTACATTGGAGTGCTTGCGCTCCGTTTCTTATGGAACTATCGTTGATCCCATAAATTATGCAATCTACGGCCTTCCGGCCATCGATTTCGCACCTACTGAGCAGCGCTAATTTATCATAAAAATAGTCTCTTAAAGCTTCATCAGTGCGAGTCTTTCGGTTGAGCATCTCTTCTAAAAGTTTCCCGTAATTTTCGTCACTTGGGAAAGCTTTTCTCATTTTAGACTGCCATTTGTTCCAAGAGTAATTGAGCGTTGGCAAAGATTCATACCATCTTTTTGCTAACCCACAAAGCTTTTGAAGGGCATAATGTATTGTTTGTTTTTCACTCCAATCATAAATTTTCGCACATTCATTGACTTTTCTTAGCCATCGCTCAATATCTTGGGATCTATTATCAGGGTCAAAATCTGGGACTACATTAGTGGTTGGAACATTCTTACTAGATCCTTTTTGTATTGCTGCTATGATTTTCACCAAATCATCTGCTGACAGTCCTTCCGAAAGGCGCTTCGATTTTGCGGGAATCTCTTCAGAATCACTTGATAAAGACCTTCGGCGACGCCTTCTAGGAATCTCTGGAGTGAAGCTTTCTTCGAGCTCTGGATTGAATCTTTCATCACGCTCTGGGGTGGAACTCTCATTTCTTCTGCCTGAAACGTTTTTCGAGCACTTCATATCTTTTATTTATTTGAACCCTATCCTTAATGTTCAAAGTCATATCAATACTCGTAACTTGATTATAAACTCATTAACTATTTTACTAAATGTCTAAGTTCTAAATGGTTCAATATTATGTACTGGTATGTGCATGATGTTCATAAGTAAACTTCTTCCAGACTTATTACAAGTACACACCTACATGACATACTAAACATCTACGAGTATGTACATAACGTACTGGTTGTACACCTATGTGGCTACTACTACTACGGCACATAAACATGGCACAGCTATGGCATACCTACATGGCTATAGTTACTGCACACCTACATGGCTATAGTTACTGCACACCTACATGGCTATCACTACAGCACACCTACATGGCTATCACTATAGCACACCTACGTGGCTATCACTACTACACACCTACATGACTATCACTACAGCACACCTACATGGCTATCACTACAGCACACCTACATGGCTTTCACTACAGCACACCTACATGGCTTTCACTACAGCACACCTACATGGCTATCACTACAGCACACCTACATGGCTATCACTACAGCACACCTACATGGCTTTCACTACAGCACACCTGCATGGCTTTCACTACAGCACACCTACATGGCTATCACTACAGCACACCTACATGGCTATCACTACAGCACACCTACATGGCTATTACTACAGCACACCTACATGGCTATCACTACAGCACACCTACATGGCTTTCACTACAGCACACCTACATGGCTTTCACTACAGCACACCTACATGGCTATCACTACAGCACACCTACATGGCTATCACTACAGCACACCTACATGGCTAGCACTACAGCACACCTACATGGCTTTCACCACAGCACACCTACATGGCTTTCACTACAGCACACCTACATGGCTTTCACTACAGCACACCTACATGGCTTTCACTACAGCACACCTACATGGCTTTCACTACAGCACACCTACATGGCTATCACTACAGCACACCTACATGGCTATCACTACAGCACACCTACATGGCTATCACTACAGCACACCTACATGGCTATTACTACAGCACACCTACATGGCTATCACTACAGCACACCTACATGGCTTTCACTACAGCACACCTACATGGCTTTCACTACAGCACACCTACATGGCTATCACTACAGCACACCTACATGGCTATCACTACAGCACACCTACATGGCTAGCACTACAGCACACCTACATGGCTTTCACTACAGCACACCTACATGGCTTTCACTACAGCACACCTACATGGCTTTCACTACAGCACACCTACATGGCTAGCACTACAGCACACCTACATGGCTTTCACTACAGCACACCTACATGGCTTTCACTACAGCACACCTACATGGCTATCACTACAACACACCTACATGGCTATCACTACAGCACACCTACATGGCTATCACTACAGCACACCTACATGGCTATCACTACAGCACACCTACATGGCTTTCACTACAGCACACCTACATGGCTATCACTACAACACACCTACATGGCTATCACTACAACACACCTACATGGCTTTCACTACAGCACACCTACATGGCTTTCACTACAGCACACCTACATGGCTATCACTACAGCAAGAACTCATAATATTGTACTTTCTTAATTATCTGACTTGCGTGAAATTTTCAATGGGGTAGATAATATTCTCTTTTTCTCTTTTTATAATAACGCAGTGATAGTAAAATAATACTTCTTAAATTCTATTTTATAAACACAATTCATTTTATTTTATACTGAATGTTTCTGCACTTTAATCTACCCACAGAAATATTTCACCATAAAAATTAAATATAAAAAGTACTTACGATTTTGCTGAGACATGGCTCGTGGTTCTGCCACTTCTGATATATAAAGAAAACACTTCTTTCTTGCTAACACTCTTTATTCACACGACTACACTCTTTGACGATCGAACAACGACTGACTTTCTATCACGATTTAACAATTTAAAATGACATTTACCCCACCTAGAAATAACGTTGATGTCATAGCCGTTATTTCTAAGTGTTGCCAAACTAAAAATATATTCTGATTCTTTATGGAAATAACATTTAACAATTATTATAAAATTACTTACAATATTTATTTAAATATTTTGATAGTGTTGCCACAGTGAATATTATAATACTTTAATAAAATCATGCAATTTTATAATCAAATTAAGGAAATCACAACATGAGCACGATTCCCAGCCAATGCAATCTTTTATAAAGTATGAATGTCTGTCACTGAAAAATAGTTTATCATCGAATTTAATTTCTTGAATTCGGATGATGAACAAATGAGATCATGAAAATTGTTTTGTATGCGTGTATGGGCACAAATGTTTTCACCTTCCCATACAAACAGAAAAAGTAACAATTTTCATGTTAACAGACCAGCCAGTTACAGAAGCAACTCTTTGAAACTACAAACGATCGTAAGCATTCGCAAGTCCGAGAAACAACTCGATACAAATAAAAAAAACTGGCCAAGTGCGAGTCGGACTCGCCCATAAAGGGTTCCGTAGCAGCAAGTAACATGATATGAAAGTTCTTGTAGTTGGTTAACTTTGCAAGGTACTCGTAAATTGAGGTTTACGATTTATGACGTATTAAAAAAACTAATTACTCGATCTCGTTCAAACCAATTTTCAATTGAAGTTACATACATCATATATTTTTTTTAGTTTTATCATTCTCTTATTTAAGAAGTTGCAGGGGGACACACATTTTACCACTTTGGAAGTGTCTCTCGCGCAAACGGTTCAGTTTAGAAATAAATTATGTTAGTAACATCATTTTTTAAGACCTATTCATAGATACCCCACGCGTATGGGTCAGGCGAAAAATTTTTTTTTGAGTTTCAATTCTAATTATGGGGGGTAACCCCAAAATTGGTTTTTGTTTTACTTTTGTTCGACAAAAAGTGGCTGTGACATACGGACGGACAGACAGACAGACAGACATGACGAATCTATGAGGGTTCCGTTTTCTGCCATTTGGCTACGGAACCCTAAAAACAATGCAGGAGTGCATCCAACAATGAGATCGGAGGATTGCATCCGACTCTCGATTTCCAAACAAACTTCTAATAAGAAAAGTTGCACTGAAATAAGATTATTAGTATATTTCCTGACGCTCTTCATTATTTACCACGCTTCGTAGAATTTTAACAAAGGGAAATCATATTGGAGGAAAGAATTGTCAAGGAGGAACAAAGAATATTAGAAAAGGGTACTTACAGATGAGAAAGCAAATTAGAGATAGTGAGAATAGGTTTCATGACATATAAGGAGATCTCAGTAATTTAGCTTCTGAGACCATTGAACTGAACAAACATTTTATCGGGTGAAATTATCGCCTGCTAAAGAACAAAGGAGAAATTATACCGAAAAAACCTTGTCGCAAATAATAAAAACTCTTATTTACAGTTTAGTAATTTCTTATCTGCAATGAAGTGGTCAATCAATCAGTACATTAAACGAGTACTGTAAAAAACATATCTAACAGCTGTCCGAATTAACACCGACGGATAAATAAGAATGAACTGGAACACTGAAAGCATCGAGGTGTGCTCGAATGTTACAGATAACAAGACAATAACGTCTTAAATGACTTTGACGACTTGACAGACGGATTAAACACGCAACGAGAGGGTAACAGGGCAAGTGTATACCAGTATAACTGGACACTTCACGATAGCGCTGGATCCAAAGACGAAAAAGCTTCCACCTTTAATTTCATAACGTGAAAACTTAGTTCGCGTTCTCGCCGTGGGTCAAGATAAATCGGGTGCGAAATAAAATAAAAATCTGTAACGTACCTGACAGCCTGCGCTCTTAATTCACATGATACGGTTGCTCCAAAAAGAAAGATTTTCGAAAGTGAATGTAAGTAACAAGTGCATGCAGGAACCGGCTACTCCCTTTAGAGTTAACCTTTGCATGTCATTATTTATAAACGTCCTTGTGAAATTGCTATGCTAAGGTAGTGAAGGAGAACGAAAGTTTTGATTCCTCATTCCAAAGTTGCTTAACATGTAACTAACATCGGTGGCACAAAACCTCCTATGGCGCCAAGTTTGAAACACACTTGAAGAATTTGTCGCTAAGTCTGTATTTAAATTATGCTTCTACTATTTAAAGGAATCATGTGATACTAGAGTATTAGATTGATCTCTTCTGAGGGTGTAACCTTATACAGACGTAGCGAATGAGAAAAAAATATTATGTGTAACTGGTACCTGGGAACTTGATCTGCTTCGCTTGTTAATTCTTCATGGAGAATTGGAGACAGAGTACGGAATACAGAGCAACCAGATTCGAACACAGGGACCCCTTTCACCATCTGTAGGTAGATATTATCGATGACACTGACACTTCGATATTTTGGGTAGGTATTTAAGGTTATCGGTATTCACTGAAACCAAATGTCAACTATTAAATCTCGTTATTACATGACTCGACAGATGGAAACCGGTATGGTTTCCGCCCCTGGAAGCTCGCTTCCAAGAGCACTCGTAAAGGCTTTAAGGTCTAAGCATACCCTTTAGAGGCGGCGTGGTATTCTCACCGCCTCAATCATCATCAACGATGCAATTTAGGTCTATCATGCCTTTAGAGGACGGCGTGGTATTCTCACCGCCTCAATCATCATCAACGATGCAATTTAGGTCTATCATACCTTTAGAGGACGGCGTGGTATTCTCACCGCCTCAATCATTATACTAGTACTAATTAAGATCTCAAGAAGCTTCAGTTATAATATACAACTACAACATACTCAAAGTTTGCCAACCTCGTTGGTTTACATATAATCATTATTCCGTAAGTCTGTATTCTCAACATTCTCATGAACAATGGATCCAGTGAATAGCATAGATCAACAGATACATAGAAATATTAATTAATCTTAAATCATTAGATACTCAGCTTTCAATCCAGAGATGCCGCTGGTTCCAATCCCGATTCGAACTCACTTTGATGAACACGGCTTCGGGCTCAACTTTAACTAATCCCCAACTGTCGTCTTGATTTTCACTAGTTCGCGCGTACTACCTCCCAATTTGACATCGATGTTGCCATTGTAAAAAGTTATTATTGTGATGTTGCTACTGGCCATATTTATTGTCGTATTTACATTCGCGGACCACATCTTCTAAAGGTCCGCGACACTCCCGGCCGGGAAATTAAAGTAATGTCATTAGACTTTGCGTCCACTCTCTGATCTTCTGCAGAGCTCTCGTGGCCGCACCTCTTCTTTCTTTTGTTACTTCTTTGTCCTTTTCCTTAGACTCATTATCTTTATCCGTATCAATCTTATCGTCATCTATTTTATCGTCATCTATCCTCCCGTTGACCTCTAGTGATTCTTCACTATGTACTGATGTATCTTTGACGCAGTTGGTTTCGTCTCTTTGACCATTTAGGATTTTACTGGGGTTTCCTATATCTATAGGTTCCATGGCTACGTCTATAAATTGAATGTCCTGTGTGTCGAATCCTTCACTTCCACTTATAGATTCTTTATATACTCGATTAGACTCGCTTTCGCTGTCTTCTATTTCGAGAGGATATAGATGTGCTAAAGACCTTGTGAATTCTTTGTTACCTATTTTTACTTTAGCTACTCTACATAGTCCATCTATTCCCTTTTGAAGTGAGACTATCGTTCCTACTTTCCAGGTTTCTCTATTTTTAGAATCACCTCGCAACTGGACGATCTGGCCCACTGCTGGTGTAGTTTTTGCCGTTACTCTCGGTTCTTTGTGTGAATGCTGGTATCTCTCACGAAGACTTGGTAAATATCTGTTTTGAAACATTTCTTTGAATTCTTGTAAAATGACTAATCCTTTCTTCCAACCTTTAATAAGATCGGTTTTAGTTACGGTACCTTCGTTGACAAAGTTTTCAGGCGAGCTTTCTATCGTTATACATTTTCCCATTGTAAGAAAATCTGCCGGTTTTAGAACATGTTCTAGTTCTGAGTCTACGCTAATGAGTGGTCTCGTATTTACAGCTGCTTCAATTTCTTTTGCAACTGTAGTTAACTGATTGTGTGTCAGCATGTGTTTTCTCAATGTTCTTTTCAGACAATTTTTAACTATACCGATTAGTCTCTCGTAAAATCCCCCGAACCACGGCGCAAGTTGGGGTATGAATTTCCACTGTATTTCTTTATTGATGCAGTATTGGTTTGACAGTATTTCGGACATAAGTTTGAAATGTGTGGCATTGTCTGATGTTATGAGTGTTGGAATGCCTCTGGTAGCTATCATTCTCCTCAATGATAGTAGGCCTTCTTCTGCCGTTAGATCTTGAACGACTTCTAGGTGTATGGCTCTTACTGCTAGACAGGTGTAAAGGCAAATCCATCTTTTGGTTTCTCCGTTTTCTCCTTTTACTAAAAGTGGTCCCATGTAGTCCACTCCTACGAAAGTAAACGGTGCGCTATAGTTCGCTCTTTCTGGCGGTAGCGCTGGTGTAGGTGGAAGCTTAAAAGGTCCCCCACCATGTTTCACGCAATTCGGGCATTGTCTCAGAAGTTTCTGAACTTGACCTTTCCCTTGAGGGATCCAGTAGGATTGACGTATAATGCTCAAGGTGTGATTTACTCCCACATGATAGTTTTCATTGTGTGTTTTCATTATCGTGTTATTGGTAAATTCACTCTCCTTAGGTATGAGAATAGGATAGCGCTTATCAAAGGTCCAGTCGGCATTCATCAAGCGACCTTTACAACGTAAGATGCCATCTACGTCTTTAAATAGTCTCAAATTACGACTTAAGTTGGTCTCCTCCTCATTGTATTCTTGTGGGAAATATTCGGCTTGTAGTTTTTTGATAGTTTCGAGCTTGTTTGACAATCCACTCGTTTGGGCTTGCGAATTTCTTTCTTGTTCTCTCGTCTTGTCAATATTCTTTTCCGGTGTATCTTGAAAAGTATCGTATCTTTCGAGTCGAGGTTCCCTCGGGAGACCCTCCCGGGACAATAGGTTCAAGGACATTACCCCGCTTGTAGGCCAAGTTTCGGATCCTTGTGTCAGAAACTGAGGTCCTACCAGCCATTTAACTCTGTCCTCCTTTGTGCTCACTGATCTTGTAGCAACGTCTGCAGGATTAAGTTCAGATGGAACATATCTGATAGCCATTTGTTTGTTTCTCTTGATTTCTTCAATTCTCCGTGCAACGAATGGTGGCAATAATTTGTCTGAATTAACCCAGTCGATAACTATCTGACTGTCAGTCCACAATACTTGTCGTCTTACTTCTAGTTTTAAAGAGTCGACTACATATTTCATTAGACGGCTTCCAATTAGTGCTCCCATTAATTCTAGTCTAGGTATCTTTAGGTGTTCCTGGTCCTTTATTGGAACTAGGCGAGACTTACCGATTACATACGATATTTCGCCTTTTGATACTATATAAATTACTGCAGCGTATGCTTGCGTAGATGAGTCCGTAAAGCAATGCAAGTCGTAGTTCTTTTCAGGTATTCTGGTATAACGTCTAGGTACTGTGATTTTTGAGACCTCGCTAAGGTCGTTGTTGATTTCTTTCCATTTTGATGCGAAACTTTCAGGTATGGGTGTATCCCATTTTATCTTTTCTTTGCATAATTCTTGTAACAATAGCTTTCCTGGTAACAACGTAGGCGTGGCGAAACCACAGGGATCATAGACCGAAGCTATTACTCTTAGAATGTCTCTCTTAGTATTTGCATTAGGTTTGTTATTATTAAAACGTATTCGTAAAGTATCTTCTTTTAAATGCCATTCTAAACCTAATAATTTTATGGTCTGATTTTGGTATGCGTCAGAAATCTCTTGCATGAATTCTTCCGAGTTCGAGCTCCATTCTCTTAGATTCATAGATATATCATGAAATGTATCTTTACAGCGTTTAAAAAGAATCAAGGCTTCTTGCACTGTCTGTGTACCGGTTACTAGGTTGTCTACGTATATATCATTAGCCGCGCTCCTAATGACGGGATCTTTTGATTTCATGAGATGGTGTTTAATGGTGGCGTTAAGCAAAAATGGACTTGATATTACTCCAAACGGAACGCGAGTGAATCTCATGCATAACAAGTTATCCTCCGTGACCGGTTTAGAGGTATCCTTAAGCCATAGGAACCGTGTAACGTCCCTGTCTTTCTTGTGTAATCCTATTTGTAGGAATGCCTTTTCTACATCGGCAGATAAACCTATTTGATGCGATCTGAATCTGATTATCAGTTTAGTTAGGTCTTCGAGCATCATCGGCCCGCAATATAAACATTCGTTCAAACTTTTATGTCCATTAACTTTAGCAGAAGCATCGTACACGATCCTAGTTGGTTTTCCTGGCTGTTGAACACCGTGATGTGGTAGGTAGTGTGTAGGTCTATCCTCATCTGTAGTTTCACTAAGTTCGGAAACTATCTCGATTATTCCTTTCTGTCGCTGATCTTGCAGTGTTTCATCATATGACCGTATTGATTCGGAATTCATTCGTTTGATTAGGCTCTTGAGGCGGCCGAATGCCATTCCGAAATTAGTGGTCAGATTAGGCGGAAATTCTTTCCAAGGCCAGTGAACGTGGTATCTTCCTTCGATAAAATCGGTGGTCTCATTGAAGCTTCGAATCGCTTCTTCTTCCTTTGTTATCTTCGGTGAATCGGTTATCCCGATGGACTCAAGATCCCACAGAGAGGATATATTCACTTGATCCATTGGCAGATCCGGTTTAGTTAACTTCACATCTAGCTCTGTTTGGAAATATGTAGTTACCGTTAAAGCCCCTTTAGTTTCCGGGTTCATTACTCCGGACAATATCCAACCGAACTTGGAATCAACCAGGTACAAGTTTTCTCTTATTTGAATTTTCTCAGTTTTCATACAACTATAGTAGTAATCGTTACCTATAAGAATATCAATTTGGTCAGATGAGCTATCGTCAGCTAGTAATTCCCTTTGTTTCCAGTTACTAAGCTCGCGTGGTACAACTGGTATTCCTTTACATATCATCGGTATTACATTCGCATAGATCAATTGTTTGGACATGTCTCGGGTTCCTAAATTGAGTCTAACTACTGTACTTTTGAGTTCTCGAGGAGTCTCTGCTCCAAAGGTGAAAACAGATAAGTTTTCTTCTTCCTCAGTTGAGAGATCTAATTTACGTGCGATTTTTTGAGTGACGTAGGATCTTTGTGACCCAGAATCCAACAAGATTCGACATTTAATCTGGTGGGAAGTATCTCCTTCCTTTGAGGCTATAGAAACTGCCGTTTGCAGCACAGTGTCTCTTTTATTGATTATTGCTGACAGCGTAGATGATTCCACTTGAGACGGAAATCGTTTGGGACACAATGCTCTATTGTGTTTCCCACTTTCTTTACAATGAAAGCATTGCCTCTGTGCTTTGCAATTTTGAATGCTATGGCCAGGACGAAAACATTGATAACAGCGGTTTTTTATCATGGTCTTTCTATCTGTAGAAGTTTTATATTTATCGCATTGGTCGTTGAAGTGGCTACCATTACAGAATATACAGCTTAACTTCGCCCTCTTCCTTCGAGGTTCTCCTGATGACTTGACCTTCGACGACCTCGTTTCTTTATTGTTGCTCATGTTTTCCTTTGCTTCCATGGGATGTTTCCTGTTCTCTTGCGTAACATGCAGTGTTTCCACAGTGTAATTTTCCATTACCTTAGGGCTTCGTTCTTGTGTAATTCGACTTGCATCTTCACGAGCAGTTATGATGATTTCCAAAAGTTTCCTCAACTCTTGAATAGAGTTCTCAGACGATTTTATCTTGAGTTCATAAATGAGGTCTTCGGGGAATTTCCCGATAATTAGGTGCCTCAAATGATTATGGTTTATATCTTCACCAAGTGACTCTAGGACTCTTAGGTGCCGTTCTACATCGTTTAGTACTTTCCTACACTCATTTGTTGTTTTATCGGCAGTTTTTACTTTAGATAACGCAGAGTAATGAGCGTCGACTAAATGGCAAGTCTTGCCATATCTTTCTTTCAATGTTCTCAACGCAATCTGATAGTTGGCGTTAGTAGTGTCGAAACCGTCAATAACCTGCTTGGCTTCCCCTTTTACAGATGCTTTCAGGTACAGCAACTTATCGACCTCAGTGATGTCTCTGGCGTCGATGTTAGAACCGAACTGGTCCCAAAATTGATGCCAATTCAATACGTCCCCGTTGAACTCCGGTAAGCTTAGTTTTGGCAAGCGGCTAGAAGAGCTGCTGGCTTGGGTGGCCCCCTGTTCGACCGTATTGTTTCGCGCAGAAAACATTTTAATTCTCACAATCAATTCGGCGAGGTTCTGTTCGGCTTCAAGTTGAACTTCGCTCATTTTTCCTATGTCGTCAGCGGAAGGATTATTAATGATACGAAAGTAGTTAGTGAGGTCTTCGTTAAATCTCTTTAACAACGATTCAAGTTTAACCTTTACAATTTCTGCGTCATATCTTGTCTTATCGTTATGTATAGAGAGGCGGGAGGATAAACTAGACTGATGCTCGATTTGGTTTGCTAATAATTGTAAGCGGTGCAACAGTAATTCTTCCATGTTTGCACCGGTCCTGTAACCGAAAATTGTATTATGCCCCTACAGTTTACTAAAATGCCTGGCATAATCATCTTTATTATTATTATTCTATAACGACAAACAATAATAGGATAATTCCCCTTTCCTCATAGACTTGCTCTAAAGTCCATGAGTTTATGTAATTGACAAACATTGTGATTTGATGTCATTACCTCATTCAGAACAGTCTCTAATCCGATGTTTGTGAAATTCTATCAGACGCTCCATATGTGTACCCACTTGTTACCATCACTCGGTCCGCAAAGGTCTGTTGAATCTGACTTTATCAAGTATTTATTAATAAGTGCTTAATCTCACCTGATAATTGATTTCAAGAAATGTAAGCAGAAACATAAGTTTATACTTAACGCTAGTAGATCCAGTATTAAAATTCCACAGTACTCGTGCTAGTTTGTCGAAACAGCAAATTTATCATATTCATATACACCAGCATCCGAAGGTAACTATTTCCATTTAATTTCAGATGTATTTATGATTATAAAAACATAGATATCTTAGGTGTGTTGGCAAATGTGAGGGCTACGCTTTGTTCATAGATTAGTTAACGTATTTAAATGTTCAGATTCAACTTTTATAGAAATTATAGTCGACATGTCTCGAATGTACTTTAAAGTAAGTAAGTAATGTAGTAAGGACCTAACAAGTTCTACTTTTCAATATTAAGGGGGTTTCAGAAGTCTTGAGGATCCTGTTATAAATATCAAATTAAAGAGACAAGTTTGTTTCCAGTGGGCGAACATAAATATAATTATAGCCAATGAAGTTTATATTTGAAGAAGCAATTATTCCACACTAAACAAATATTTATAATAATTACTGTTATAAATAATTAATTAATGTATCTTTGTGACAAAGTTATCTCACATTCTAATTGCTAAGTTATCAACTATTCTTCAGTAACGCAACTGCCATTAATTGTGTCTAGCTAATACAATATTAACAAATAAATAATTAAGTTCCTTGCTTCTTACTAGATACTCATACTCGCTAACTCTTCTGTTTCTAAGTGAGAAACCTTTACTTTTACAAAGTTATTCTAAGGCTGAAGGAATGTTGTAACAAGTCTCACTTTAGTATTGATCTTACTCCCTCGATGATAAGTGGGCCCTAATATTGTTTAAGCATGTTGCACTTATCAATCAACAATCATAATTAGGTACCTACTTGGTGTTTACTGAACTTTAAAATAGACCAATCATCAGAATTCTGCCAATGCGGACCAACCATCAAATCAAGTAACAAGCGGGTAATCCCATTCAATGAAGCCGATCTGATAACAATTCGTATGCGCGCTCGTGGCATATCAGTCTAAAGGATATGCTTTCATCTATCAATCTTAATGAAAGTCTATTTACCTCGTATTTGTGGTATCCGCAATTTTTTGTCTACACGGCGGATCGTTCTCGGAGCCGATAGGTAGTAGGTCGCAAATTACTAGCTCAAGTTGGTCGACGTGTTACTGTAAATCCCAAAATATCACATCAATCCTTATGTTTTTCATAAAATCAACATGGTATTTCTCATGGACTTTTCGTTATTTGTCAGGATACGATCAAAGATGACATAGATGATTATAAATCAATAAAATGATTATTTTTCAATATTCTGATTAAATTTACAATTCACCTGGGATGAGACAGAAAGTTCAATCGTTCAAAATCAAAACCATATTCGTATTGATAACTTACCAATAGATTCCAACTTTCGCGTTTTACAGCAGATCACAATACTTCAGCAAGGCAAATCTTATTCAAACTTTATTAAGTCGTTATATGCGTCACAACTTCTCAAACAAACTTTTGCCGATCTTAGTGAGGGGATAGTTGACCGTATACATCGTAACTAAAACCGGTTTTTTTTTTTTTTGATAATCGATTCATTTATTGACTAGATTAAAAATCCATTATTATCTTCTACGTTTTATTGTTTCAGTAATCCTTGACTAGAATTAACGAGTGTCAAACGCAACTTTATTGTAATCGATAAAATTACTGAGAATTTACTCTTAGTTGCCTAGTTGGTTTAGACTTCAAGTACCGCGAGATGTTTTTTGAAATACGATTTAACTCCATCGCATCACACCATACACGCAAGTAAGTACATACAATAGAATATGACATAGACAAGTATACTATTGTAATATCAGAAGCAGTACGGATGGTACCAATTAATGTCCTGTGGAATTTGATTCTTGACTCACTTAAACGAACATGGAGATCGTGTCGTTAACTTATTAAGCCGTATCATCTTCTCGTTTCGTGTCATTTCTTAGGGTACACTCTTCAGTTCCTTATCCAAACTTTGTAGTTTGTAAAGTGTATCTAATAATAAATGTTCCAAACTTATAATTAAACAATATCTCACTCGCAGTTTTAAGTCAGATGTATTAGACATCGAGTTCACGATAATCGAGCGTTAAATACAAACATGAGCTAATCGGAACCACAATCGATTTAATGCAACTTCGGTTCACTGTCGTACATCCCTATGGCAGTATGGACTACCACTTCAGTCGAAGTACTCTCAATCAACTTATTATTCATAACTGAAAGATAACTTTACTTTCATACGACAAATAAATTAGTTTAGAATTATTCGATTCTTTATTGCGGTATTTAATCCAAATAATTTCTTAAATTAAATTCCACTCAAGAATTGGCTCGTCAATTGTTTGACAATAATGCCTACGGCCTAGACGAACTTCCGACCGGATCAAAACAATCCTCCTCATTGGAATAGGGCATTTATTAGAACGAAATGACATGTTACTATTCAATATAAATTAATAGAATAATAGTACACATTTTAATTACGCGATTTACATAATAACAATAATTTCTTTTGAACAATAGTTCACAATAAATATCACACATTGAGGCGACTAGCGCCATCTAGTAGTTCATACGGAAAACTTCATCAGTTACAAACGAGTGATGACATCAAGCTTTAAAAATAACAATAATAGTTACCAAAATAATTATAACAGAATAGATCTATAATTCGTCGTGGTGTCGGTGATCCCTGCTCAACTCTGTGTGCCCTGTCTACATTATTGCATACTGCAACTAAATCTTTATTCATAACTTCCAGTGTGGGATAGATTAAAGCTCTAAATATTTAGACAATAACTGCTCTTCTCCACTGTTAGTGATAATAGTTGTGTCGATTCGCTTCTCTCTTACTCATGGTGCCGCTGCCATGCCTGTATTAGGCTCTCTTGGCACTCATAATATTCTTGAAACCAGTTCATATCCCAGCATCTCCACCATGTCGCTAAGTCTGTATTTAAATTATGCTTCTACTATTTAAAGGAATCATGTGATACTAGAGTATTAGATTGATCTCTTCTGAGGGTGTAACCTTATACAGACGTAGCGAATGAGAAAAAAATATTATGTGTAACTGGTACCTGGGAACTTGATCTGCTTCGCTTGTTAATTCTTCATGGAGAATTGGAGACAGAGTACGGAATACAGAGCAACCAGATTCGAACACAGGGACCCCTTTCACCATCTGTAGGTAGATATTATCGATGACACTGACACTTCGATATTTTGGGTAGGTATTTAAGGTTATCGGTATTCACTGAAACCAAATGTCAACTATTAAATCTCGTTATTACATGACTCGACAGATGGAAACCGGTATGGTTTCCGCCCCTGGAAGCTCGCTTCCAAGAGCACTCGTAAAGGCTTTAAGGTCTAAGCATACCCTTTAGAGGCGGCGTGGTATTCTCACCGCCTCAATCATCATCAACGATGCAATTTAGGTCTATCATGCCTTTAGAGGACGGCGTGGTATTCTCACCGCCTCAATCATCATCAACGATGCAATTTAGGTCTATCATACCTTTAGAGGACGGCGTGGTATTCTCACCGCCTCAATCATTATACTAGTACTAATTAAGATCTCAAGAAGCTTCAGTTATAATATACAACTACAACATACTCAAAGTTTGCCAACCTCGTTGGTTTACATATAATCATTATTCCGTAAGTCTGTATTCTCAACATTCTCATGAACAATGGATCCAGTGAATAGCATAGATCAACAGATACATAGAAATATTAATTAATCTTAAATCATTAGATACTCAGCTTTCAATCCAGAGATGCCGCTGGTTCCAATCCCGATTCGAACTCACTTTGATGAACACGGCTTCGGGCTCAACTTTAACTAATCCCCAACTGTCGTCTTGATTTTCACTAGTTCGCGCGTACTACCTCCCAATTTGACATCGATGTTGCCATTGTAAAAAGTTATTATTGTGATGTTGCTACTGGCCATATTTATTGTCGTATTTACATTCGCGGACCACATCTTCTAAAGGTCCGCGACAGAATTGATGTAACCGTATAAACCGTGATGTACAGACCACATCAATCTACCCCAATCTGCCTTTCTTTAATAAATCTTCTACTTTATCATAAAAAAGAAAGTTCATGTTAGCTTGAGAATATTTGATTCGTCTGGGCAAGTCGTACATCCAAATTGAGGCAGTTATATTTTAGTCCTATATGATTACGGCGAAAATAATGATACAAATATCTTATCATAATTATTTCACTTCATTATGCTGTTCTAAATGTATAAAAAAATCACCATCAATCAATCAAAAATCAGGGTTCTATTGCTGCTATTGCAAAATTCGAAGTTGGGCCACAGATTAGTTAGACGTTCTTAAGTTACTAAAGCGAAAGCCGATCCCAGACAACCAGCTGGAAAAGTTCTCATTAAAAGGATGATGTTGACGATCGATAAAAATGTTGATATAATGCACTTTGACTAAGTTTTAATCCGGAAATTAAATCCTCTAACTTTTAACAGCGACGGTTCTAACGGCTCAAATCAACTTTTTAGAGGTGGGCCTCAGACTTTTTGTCGCGGTCACTTGGTCCCCCAGTCGAAAGTATCGGCTGCTACATAAAAGTGTTATGGAGGACTGGAACATGATAATATTCAGCGCATTCCCCTAACTTATCATAGCATCGTACACGTAACATTCTAAAAATGTTCGCATGTGCGCGCACATTACTGAATACAGTGAAAATGTTCGCACACAGTGCAGCACACTTGTGCACGAATACTTATACCCAAAGCACAGCCTCGCCGGCCGGTGGAACCACAAGGCGCGATACCAGCTTCGTGCGCGCACTGCTGCACAAAAATGTGCGGGGAAAAATGTGCCGCACACTATTTTGGTGAAATCGTACCAGTACGTTTGTCATGGAACCGTCAACATCACAGATTTTAAGATAGGATAAAGTTAATTGCTTCGTACTAAAATTAAGTTACAGCCTCTTAACCCAACATCTCATTTTGGGATGAAGTTTACGGCTTCCCTTGACCTCGTAACCAGGGGTTCGCTTGAGCAAATTATCGCGGGTAGCTGTCACTTTATGAGCAACAAATAAAATTGGAAGGCTTTCCTATCAGATAGTAGTTAATGATGCCGTTAAATAAGTTATTCTGGCTGAAGTGGCCCATTTGACACGTATTTAGGCAGTTTAGATTTTGAGTATCTCGCCTATAGTTTATTTTGTCCGATTCCGTAACAAAAAGCAATTTGTATTTTTGTACGGGATTTATAGATAACGATATACTTGCTATTTCAAAATAGTATGGCTATTTCAAAGTGTAAGGAGTCTTAAACTTCAAAATAAACAAGGTATTTTTTGCGTTCATGTTACCAAAAATGGAAAGTGCTCGTCTTTTCTAGGGCTCTTTAGACTTTAAAAATAGTAATTCGTAGAGTATTCATATCCTACCCATAAGAATCCTCGACACATCAATGTATGATTTTAATCGAGGAAAAAATTATAAATACACCGGTCTTATCCATTTTTGGCAACTTGAATCCAAATATCGATAAATTAAAATGTTTATTTTGATATTGAGGAGTCGATAAGGAAAATAATTAAGACGTGTTATGACATAAACCGATATTAAAATCAATTAAGGGTCGTCGAGAAACCTCAGTGATGACAAATCGATTTATCATCCCGCACCAGCCATAATCTTATACAAATATGGCGCCGAGGATAATCAGATATATAAACAATAAATTTCACAAGATAACTTCGATTTATAAATCATAAACGATCCTTGACATGAATGCTGTGGCGTGAAGATGGATCTGTTATACGGCCTTGAAGAAATGTCTTTTTAAAAAAGGCGTTTTGATTTAAAGGAAAGGGTTTATTGATTAACCACTTTACAAACACTTGAAGATTAAAAGATCTTTAGGCAACCGCTTATGACCGAGGTCGGGAGTAGACTGAGGTGCGCAACATAGGGACGCGTAGGGCAAATTGCATAATGATGACCTAAGCATGATGCTTAGGTAGGGGTGCTGATCTAGCCTTAAGGGCCTAATATAGCAGGGGTATAACACCTCCCCCTTTAAGAAGAGACTTGGGGTTGAATTTATACAAGTCTCGTTAAACTCTAGTTCTAAGTGGAGCAATGGGGATAGATATATCCTGTCCTGGATCCGGTCTGTCAGTCATGGTCATAATTTCTGAAGCAGGAGGGTCCGGTGTCTTATTGACATTGAATTTAAATTGGAAATGTAGGTTGCTGCCAGATTTACAAATTTTCTTAAAGAATAAGTAAGTTACATATAATATGACTATAACTACGACAATGATTATGAGGATAGAATAATGTGTTCCATATTTAATAATATGATGGTCTTGAGAGTGCTCGAGGACTTTAACGTCGTTGAGAAGAGATTGCAGCTATTTTTATTTTCTTTATTAAGATCATCCAGATCTATGTCATTTAAATAAACAGGGGACACATTATCTAATACATAACTTAAATTTACGATATTACAACAAGTGTCATTGATTAGATTAAAATCTGGTACATGGTTATTTGGTGAGGTAATATTTAAAACACTGAACTTAGGTATAAGTGTGGAACTTTTATAGTAACCAATACAGCCTTTAGGAATGTTAAGTATTCCTGTTCCTAGTACAGTCGTTTCATACATGTTAATTTGAATTTATACAGTCAATTGAGATTTTGTTTGGTTCTGATTGTATATAGATCCATCTATTGTTTACATTAGTAAGAGTAGGTTTCTAAATAATTATCTAATTTGCCAAATATATTTTTCATTTCACATTGTAATGGTTTCTGGCTAATCACTTTTGTTAAAAGTTCACTTTCACAGGTAAGAGTTTTGCTTCAGTAGAATAAACATTTTCTACGTCACAGATATAATTACCGGGTCCGATTATTTTACACTGTTCTAGATCATTTTAAACGCAGTATTGAGATTTGTCTTTGGTCATTGCTAATGTATTTAGTACTAGGTATAATTAAACTAAACGAATTCGATGCCTTGGTACTGTGCGGAGTTGGGAGAGCAATGTTGTGAAACAATAATGTATTCTTTGATGTTGACCAGTGGCACTTGTAGTACAAATATTAACTTATTAATAATATAATGACATGACAACTTAGAAATACTTAAGATTAAAATGTACTGACTTAATCTCTAGGGTTATAGGCAGCTCAAGGTCGCTTGGCAAATGTCTGTAGTTATCGGCAAGCTCTCTATGTAATTGTGTGGGCGTCATAATAGACGGGTGTAATATGTTTTGGCTACTTAAATAAATGGCATTAATTATATCTTCCAATTGGAATGACAAGGTAGGTATTGATAATTCCGATACATTCAGAATCCTGTTGACTTTAGTTAAATTTATGAAGTCCATTGGTAATTGCAGAAATATTTTTTTTGTATTTACAGAGAGGTTGTCGATAGCTTCATTTAAATTTACTTAATTAGTTTTTTATTTTATTGAAAGTATTGTTGAAACATTTTATTACCGAAGTGGTAATTAAAATATTTTCTTTCATCAGTGAAGTCATCCGTTTCTCATCGGACTGTAAATAATACTCGTAGCTAGTGTTATCAACTAAGGTAAGTTATCCTATGTATGTAGTATCCTAGTGTATATCTAAACTAACTAAAACTTATTTTATTCCTTTTTACAGGTTTGTTTCAACATCAGCTGGTTTCACTTCATCAAAGTGATGGGTGACGTGACGTCGGTTAATAAGTAAGGTAAGTGTGTTTCTACCATTGATTTTAACTATCTTATAGGGCCCCTTCCAGATAGGAGAGAGAGCCTTGCGTAGTCTCAAATGGTTTTTGAGGTATACATAGTCGCCAACCTTATACTGGATAGGGCGAGTATGAGTGTCATAATAAGTTTTAGAGGTCTCTTTAGATCTTTTTATAAAGTCTAATGCTTTCTCTCGTGAACATTTCAGTCGACCTTGGAGCATACGGACATAATCCGGGTAAGTTGCACCAAGGTTTCCGTCGTAAACAGAGTTTGGAATGAATGGTTTAGTTCCGAACATGAGTTCATAAGGTGAGTAATGCGTAGTAGTGTGGATGCTGGTATTATAGGCGAGCATAGCTGTATAGATGTAACGGGGCCAGTTTGTTTGTTCGTCATTAATATAGGATTTTAAATACTCTTTAAGAGTAGAGTGACTTCTTTCCAGGGCGCCCTGTGTTTGAGGGTGGTATGGCGACGACCAAAGATTTTTTATCTTTAGGAATTCACAGGTCTTTTTAAACAGGTCTGATGTAAAGTTGGTGCCCTGGTCGGTAAGAATTATTTTAGGGATACCAAAAATAGATATATAATGGAGTAAGCATTCTGAAGTTTCTTCAGCTGTAGTACTACGGATAGGATAGGCGGAAGAGAATTTAGTTAAATCATCTTGTATTGTAAGTATATATTTTAGTTTAGCAGGTCCTGCTTCAGGCAGTGGGCCTACGATATCTAAAGAGATTCGTTCGAATGGTTTGGTGGAGGAACTAGTAATTTGCATAGGGCTGCGGTTTATTTTTCTCAGAGCCTTATTTTCTTGACATGATTTACATTGTTTTACGTAGGATTCTATGTCACTACGCATGCCCTTCCAGTAGTAGGATTCCTTGATCCTATTATGCATGCGTGTGGATCCCAAGTGACCCGCTATTGGGATATCATGATTATCGTGTAGGATTTTCTTAATTTCAGTGGGAGTAGGATACATAATACTATTATGGTATATATGAATTTTGATATTAGTATCATGGAAAAGGTAAGTAAGGATATTATAAATTTTAATGAAAGAGTGTTTTTCAAATGGGTTTTTCAAATCGGATATAGCAATTTCATTTATATCTCCACTTGTAATTATCTCGTTTTTAACATGTTTCAGTGTTTCGAAAATTTCAGTATATGATGATTCATCAAAATGATGAACCTTTATGAATAAGAAATAGAATATTTTATTGTTTAGCGTGAGTTTTTGGTAATAATATAACTCCTTTTCAGTGTTAATTATATCTTCGCTATTTTCAAAATTGTCTAATATTTCTTGTACATAAGGGTTTGATTCGTCTAAATCGATAGCAGTAGGTATGAGTATGACCTTAGACGAAGATTTTATGAGGCTTTCATTGTGTTCTATGATTTCTGTGTTGTATGATTTATTTTTATCTACCATTGCTTTCAGGAATATATTATAATTATCAGCAGGTAAGTTTGGACATGCACTCGTCGATGGTTGTGGAGAGGTTTCAGGTTGATCATCGAGAGTTGGTATTTCGTCGGTTGCAAGTTCTTGCAGCTCAGGTAAGTCGGATAGGTCATTTCCGACGTTATCTAGACCGAACTCGTCAGAGTTAAAGGACGGTGGGGATATTAGTAAGTCCATTAGATCACTATCTATATTATGAGAGGGATCCAATTCTGGATTAGGATTTGATTCTTGGGCATTTTCAGGATTGACAGGATTGACAGGGAATCGAGACAAGGCGTCGGCATTAGCATTGATTTTACCCTTTTTATATTGAATTTTGTACTCAAATTCCTCTAGCTGTAAACGCCAGCGGATGAGTCTAGATCCCGGGTCTTTGCAATTAAACAGCCATTGCAATGGCTTGTGATCTGTTAAAATTGTGAATTGATGGCCGTATAAGTAGGGTCTGAATATTTTAGTGCCAAATATTATGGCTAGGCATTCTTTATCTATGACACTGTAATTGCACTCTGCCTTATTAAGAGTGCGTGAAGCATACGCAACAGGACGGTCTTGTCCGATAATTCCCTGGGATAAAATGGCAGAGATAGCGTAATTAGAGGCGTCACAGGTTAGGAGGAAAGGTTGGGTGAAATCGGGATATGCAAGGATTGGAGCAGAGATTAGTTTATTTTTTAAGGTAAAAGCAAGCTGTTGTTCATTTTGCCACTTGAATGGAGTATCCTTTTTTAATAAGGATGTAAGAGGTTTTGCTAGTTTAGCAAGGTTGGGTATAAATCTTCTATAGTATGATACTAACCCTAAGAAAGATTTAATATCCTTAGGTGATTTTGGAATTGGAAAATCTTTTACGGCTTTAATTTTCTCGGGATTTGGTCTGACACCATCTTCACTTATGATGTGACCTAAATATGTGACTTCCTTCCGAAGAAATTCACACTTGTCTGGCTGTAATTTTAAATTGAATTGGCGGAGTCTTTCAAATACAGCTTTTAGGTTATTAATATGGGACTGTAAGTCATACGAATAGATAACAATGTCATCTAAGTAAACGAAACATCTTGTTCCTTGAAGGCCAGCGAGGCAATTATTCATTAACTTTTGAAACGTTGATGGGGCATTTTTAAGTCCGAATGGCATTCGGTTAAATTGGTAATGTCCCTGGGGCACGGAAAAGGCTGTTTTAGGTGCATCTTCGGAGGAAATAGGAATTTGGTGAAACCCGGATGTAAGATCTAGAGTAGAGAAATATTTACTATGCCCTAGTTGGTCAAGAATTTCCGCTATTTGCGGGATAGGGTAGGTTTCACCGATGGTCACGTCGTTGAGTTTGCGGTAATCGATTACGACGCGCCATTTTCTTTGGCCGGATGCATCAAGTTTTTTTGGTACTACCCAAATTGGTGAGGACCAAGGGGACATAGAAGATTTTATTATGCCTTGTTTTAGCATTTTTTCGATTTGAGTGTCGACTTCCTTTTTGTGACACTCGGGGAATCTGTACGTTTTCACGTGAATAGGGCTATCTGATGTGGTTTTAATTTTGTGTTCAATTGCATCAGTATGCGTTAGCTGATCATCAGGTAAATGGAAGATGTCGGAGTATTGAGCGCAGAGTTCGAGGAGAGTTTCGGATTCCTCTTGGTTGAGATGATCAGTTCTTAATGATTTGATAACCTCATTGGTTCTTGAGGTTGTAGTTTTTTGGGAGTTGTCAAAGGTTTGGAATGCAATAGAGGGTAGAGGCATGATATCGAGACTTAGATTCGATTTGACAGTTATGGGTACTTCAGAGATATTGGCAACGGTCAAATTGACGCGGTTGTTGCCTTTGACTTTGACAATGCAATTGGCTATCAACAAGTCTTCAGAGAGACGCTGATCGATTATGATACCTTCCGTCAGGTTGGTATTCCGAACTGAACATTCGATGACTGTTTCCGTTCGGGGGGGAATTAAATAGCAGGGATCAGAAAAATGTAGTTTGAGGTTCAGGTTCCCTATTTTGAGGGTATCCTGGATATAATCGATTTTGCAGCCAAAGGCCGTTAGAAAATCGGTACCTATTATACCGTCATAAGGTAAGTTGATATTTTTTACAACATGAAATTTGAACGTGGCTGAATGTTTTCCGCCTAGTTTTAGTTTGAGTTGGAAGTGACCTTCGGTTGGTGTTGGTTCATCACCAGGGTCAATGCCTTTTAGTTTAATTGGTTCTTTGACGAGTCTCTGGGTTTTATTGATACTGGACTCTTTTAACAGGCATATAGCAGAACCTGAGTCTACTAGGAGAGACAGTGGGATATGGGATATCTGGGATTCGACCAGAATATGAGGTAATAACCTTTTAGTAGTGTCAAGATTAATTTCATAAATCTTGTTGGATTTAGTAGATATAGTATTAGATTGAGAGTTAGAATAAGAATTATTTGATCGACCGTCGGTTTGGGGCTGATTACCCTGTTGGTTGGTCTTAGAATTAGTAGAATTAGAAGATTGACTGTCGGTTTGGGGCTGGTTACCCTGTCGATTAGTCGTGGAAGTAGAAGATTGACTGTCAGTTTGGGGCTGGTTACCCTGTCGATTAGTCAAGGAAATAGAAGATTGACTGTCAGTTTGGGGCTGGTTACCCTGTCGATTAGTCATGGAAATAGAAGATTGACTGTCAGTTTGGAGCTGGTTACCCTGTCGATTAGTCATGGAAATAGAAGATTGACTGTCAGTTTGGGGCTGGTTACCCTGTCGATTAGTCATGGAAATAGAAGATTGACTGTCAGTTTGGGGCTGGTTACCCTGTCGATTAGTCATGGAAATAGAAGATTGACTGTCAGTTTGGGGCTGGTTACCCTGTCGATTAGTCATGGAAATAGAAGATTGACTGTCAGTTTGGGGCTGGTTACCCTGTCGATTAGTCATGGAAATAGAAGATTGGGCGCTTATTTGAGGCTGGTTACCCGTGTGGTCCCTGGATTTTGAAGATTTAGGAGGATGACAGGTATCGGCTTCTGGATACTGTCTCGCGCGATACCGATTCGAGACTTTTACTCGTTTAAAGTATCGGAATCATCGTCTTCTATGAGACCTGATTCGTCAGTTTGTTCAACTGAATTCACCTGTGTAGGTGGTTTGGTTGCGTTTTGGGTTTTCCGATTGTTGAATTCCCGTTTCTTGCAATTGGATATATCGTGGCCTGGAGTTTTACAGTAGCGGCACACGACATTAGAAGAAGTTTGAGAAACACTTTGTGGTTTCTGAGAATTGTTTGGATTTGGTTTGACATTAGCTGACTTACTGGTTTTTTGTTCCAGTTGTGGACGTTTATATAACGTTTGTTGTATCCGTTCTTCAGATACGGCTAAATTAATAGCTTCATTTAGGGTTTTAGGTCCCCTACATCTCACGATGTTTGAAATTCTGGGATGTAATCCCATGAGGAAATGATGGAGGGCGAGGTCCTCCATGGCGGCTGTGCGGCCAGGTAGCTCTTTGGCTTTGGTGTTAGAAAAGGATATTTCAGTAAGAAGTTGTGAGAGGTAGGTTTCAACGCGTAATGCGTATTGGCTTACGTTTTCTGACTGATCTTGTTTACATTCTTGAAGGTCAGTCAGGAGATGGGAATAGTGTTTGCGTTCACTAAATTGCGTTTTTAGGAAGTCTTTAAGTTGCTCCCATGAAGAAAAATCTTTAATTGAGCAGGCAGTTTCTGCTTTGCCATTTAATTGGCTGAGAATGAATTTAAAAAGGATTAGCTTTTGAGATTCTGAAGCAAGGTCATAGGCATTGTCGCAGTTCACTAGGAATGAATTTAGGGTTTCCCGTTTACCGTCATAAGGTTTTATGAATTTGAATAAGATATTTAAGTCGATTTCTGACATTGTGAGGAAAGCTTTGGTTTGCCTAGTTACACGAGGAGAAGTGATGGGTGACTTCACGATTTCGCTATCACTTACTAGTTTTTCCGGTTCTGGAATATTTAAAGTAAGTGGTGTTTTACTGTCTTCTGACTTAGGTGCTTTTTTCATAATAAAATGTTCCAGAACTATTTATAAAACGAGTGAAGACACAGTATATCATAAGTTTTCATTAACAAACTGTCAGCATCCACCTAGATACAAAATAACAGTTTAAGATTAAGAGGTTGAGAATCACTAGTATTTAAAACTTAGACTAAACAATGACCAAAGACTCACAGGAATGACGCGTAGGCGGCGACGATAAAGGCGAACAGGAACATTCCGATTGATAAGGTGGTGCGACTGCGCACCGGGAGGCGACGAAATGAGATTCAATTTAAATCTCGGATGACCTTGAATCGAAGAAAGTCTGTGGGAGTCTTCCCACAGGTATCGGCACTTTTCGTGACGACGACGATGACGGAGAAAAGGGTAAGTACTCGCGATGAAGGATGCGACACTTCCCTTTCAGAAGATCGATTGTAGCACTTCACTTGAGCACTGGATTTTGAATTATGCACTTTTAGCACTGGATTTTGAATTATGCACTTTTAGCACTGGATTTTGACATGCATTTTTAGCACTGGATTTCGATATGCACATAAAAGTTAGGTTTTCTGGTTAGGGATCCGGAGTCTACGTAGCGGTTGCCGAGCACTGGAGATTTTCGGATCCCACCGCTGCCACCAAAATGTTATACGGCCTTGAAGAAATGTCTTTTTAAAAAAGGCGTTTTGATTTAAAGGAAAGGGTTTATTGATTAACCACTTTACAAACACTTGAAGATTAAAAGATCTTTAGGCAACCGCTTATGACCGAGGTCGGGAGTAGACTGAGGTGCGCAACATAGGGACGCGTAGGGCAAATTGCATAATGATGACCTAAGCATGATGCTTAGGTAGGGGTGCTGATCTAGCCTTAAGGGCCTAATATAGCAGGGGTATAACAGATCGTAACATGCACTTGATGGCACTGGAGACACATTAAATGTAATTTACAGTTTTCTTTGTCAAATAAATAAAACTTCTCCCCATTATTCAGAAATAATATAAAGAAAAACCGGAGTACAATTGGATATCGGCAGTAAAACATCGAATACTAAAACTACTTATATTTTCTGTAACGGTAATAAATATCAAATATGATATTATTTTCAGTCATAATTCTGCCAAGATTCAATCAGCTACTGATACCTGTAAACATTCATAAATCATTCTATATTGGGTTTATCGTCAATTCTAATTTTAGCAAATAAAATGCGTGAGTCATTGGTTTACCAGCCCTATGATGGCCTAAAAACGTTTATTTTAAAGTCAGAGGTGCGTACATTAATCTCGCGTATAGCTACATGAATTTACAGTACAACCACACAGCACTTAATATATGTATGTATGAATACATGATTTTTTCAACTGAAGTATGGAGTTTTACTACAAATGGATATTCACCCAAAGACGGTTTCTAGTACGATTAAAAAAGTCTAGTTTGATTGACAAAGTTCTGACACCAGAATAATAAAACTATGAAAAGCCATTAATTAGAAACTGTACTATGACAAACGTAAGCCTTCTCCAAGTAATAACTTAAAAGAAATAACTTAAACAAGCAACATGTCAACTTGTAAACTACACCCGCGTTGCAAAAGGAAGCTTGGTACATTAAACCAGTCATTTCACCCTGAAAGTGTTGGTGGGCTTAGATTCAGGATCGCGGGGCTGTCTTATCAGATTACCGTGACCCTGGAACGTAAAGGCCTATTGAAGGAAGACCGTGGATTTTAGTCAGTACAAGTCTGATCGTTTCCGCTCCACCCAGTGTGGGATGTCTGATTGGATGATTTTAAGAAGTAAAAAAAGGTCTTAGATTCAACGCCTTGAATTTAAGCATTGTCCGGTTAAGCAGCTCACAACCTCCTCTAGGTAGACCGCAAGTAAAAATAGAAAAAAAACAGGAAAGTGTCGCGTTGTCGGACTGCATGTAGTTAGACTGTGTCCAACGATGTTGATGCCACTTTACACGGTTTTGAACTTTTGACACCGCGGCGTTTCGCTTCATTACGTGCCATCAATCTTTCCAAGCGAACACGTCGCACGCCGTGATGCGACACCGTGATAGCTATTTGTGTTCCCTTTAATCAACGTTCACACAACATACGGTAGGCTCGATAAGAAAGTCAGCAAAAATATTAATACAAACATGGACGCACTATTCGTGGTAAAATCATCAAATGAGTCCTCCCACCCAGACCGGGACGGGAGAAACTGTCAAACTTGTACTGACTAAAATCCACGGTGTTCTTCAATAGCTCTTTAAGTTCCAGGGTCACAGTTAGCTGATGAGACAGTGCCTCAGATGCAACCCCGGTAAGCTTTGGTCTTCTAAGGGGGGGCCGTTAGATAGCTGCCAGCTCTTTGAAGCGCACGTGGAACAGGACGCGCCGTCGACTCGGGCATGTCTTTGATCGGAGTGATCGGACGGCGAGTTACACATTGCTCGCCGTCCGCATGCCAGCGTCTGTGGTGGCCGGAAATCGCTTCTCGACGTCCATTGCCGTGTGCGTCTCCCGCAGCGGCTGGGTTCTGAGGTGGAGGCTATCCTCTCCCTCCTCCCGCCTCCTCCTTACGGACGCATTATAGTCAGGTAAGTTAAGAAAAAAGTCTCCCCTATGGTTGTGACATTACTACCAAAAAGGTTACTTTTCTCTAAAGCTGACTGTGGGCTCGAATTTTGCGAAAGTTTCCTTTGCAGAACCCAAGTGACGATATTTTAAACAAGTGCTGTTAAATTTTAGCAGATTGAGAACACAAGATAGCAATAAATTCGGAAATGTACACACAATGTGTTGATTGTATTCTGTTTCGAATTGTGTTTGGCAATAAAATTAATTGTGTTCGCATGTATCTACGATGCCTCTACAGTAAATTATGATAAAGCTGCAGACACATTTTAACAGAACGTTTACTTGTCCAATAAAACGTGGCGTCATGAACTTTATCATTAAACACACTAAAAAATTAAATTAAAAATCGAATGTCTGGCAGCCAGACTTCTAATAAAAATCCAAATGGGCGTACCATCAAAGCTAAGATCAATCAGTATTCGTTTAATTTATCCACACGGCTGAATCAAATCAAATAATTATAACTCATAAAACAGAAAAATCGTACTAATATTAACTTACGCAGTAGTTTGGTAAAATGATCGAAGTTACGACGTTACTAGAGGGGAAACGGAATCAATTTCCTCGTAAGGCCCTTCGTACATTAGGCGACTCGGGTATCCGATACTCCAGTCGAATACCCAAGTCGCGCGACTCTAGTAGCGCACGATCCGTACACAGCGGCGACTGGAGTCGTAAGACTCAAATCGTCTATTCGGCCACCATTCTATATTCAACCTTAATAATACATTGTACAAAACACAAAATGTACATCTCATAACATAAAATAAAATGCTTCTATTTTAAAAATGGCGAGCGCATTCCTATTTCAAATTCTTGGAATTAAAAATTGGCGCGTATAGAGGAGCAAAAAATTTAAAGAAAGAATATGGTTCTTAATTTCGCCATGCAAAGCGGCTACAAGGTAGCTCGATTTGTTTAAGCTTTGACTTTCAAGGTGGTGACCATGGGTTCGATCCCCAGGTTTACATAGAATTTTTCTTTTGTCGTGTTTCAGTTGTTTTTTCGAGTTTTATTCCATTTTTTTTAGGTTTTTTTTTTTATAGTTTTCTTTTATTTGCACCGGAACGCTGACGCCCTTACTGCTATGATGATGACCGTGGTTTCAAATTTCAGATTTGAATAGGTTTTTTTAATGTTTTCGTTTTCTTAATTACTTGATTTTTGTCGTATGTGCAAGTACATGACGAAGCTGGGTTAAATTAGTAATGTTTGTAACGAAACCATAACAATTTATAAAAGTGCAAAAAGTTTGACACCATGCTCGATAGATGGCGTTGTCGTCGAGTTAGATCGCGCTATCGTTTTGTTAGGTTCTATTGAAGGATACCGTGGATTTTAATCAGTGCGAGTCTGACAGTCCCTCCCGCCCTGCCCGGAGTGGGAGGACTCATATAATATGATGATTTTACCACGTAAAAAAAAAGCTTATTCCATACTATTATGTATTAGAATATTCTTTTGAATTTGACAAGCCTGTTGGTCTATAGGTACCTACTAGGTAAAGAATAAAGTTCAAAATCTTTCGAATATAAACTGACTCAACGACGTCGAGTGCTATTCTCATAAACACAACCATGAGACAGGCTCACACCATTGACTGGCCTGTTGGTCTAGTGGTTAGTGACCCTGACTGCTATGCCGGAGGACGTGGGTTCGATTCCCACCCAGGACAAATGTTTGTGTGATGAGCACGATCATTTGTTCTGTGTCTGGGTGTAATTTATCTATAATATTTATGTATTTAGAAATATATAAGTATGTTTATCAGTTGTTTAGTACCCATAACACAAGCTCTGCTTAGCTTGGGACGAGATGGCGTTGTGTGATAGTTGTGGAATATTATTATTATTAATTGTAATGATACAAATAAGGATATTTTTCTACCTCAGATACTTTAATAATAAATTTTAAAATAATAGATACAAATTTTTCGTCGGTTAAAAATCGCGAAGACTTGGGTATCGGCGATCTTGATAGATGAGTAGCGAGCGACTAGAGTCGGCGACGCATGTCGGCGACGCGACCTGTGTACGAGCCTCTATGGATTTGTATTGCGATAGTCGCCTGGAAACCAAAATCGTAAGGTATCGGAAACTTGCGTCGCCTCGTGTACGAACCTTCGTACACGAGGCGACGCAAGTTTCCGATACTAGAGTTTCGCCACTACTCATGACCTGCGGAAAATTCGAGGTACTAAATTTTTATAATGCAATTTGATGTAACGACATAGACACTAGCGCCGCGTCAAAAGGTCATGATGGGTGGTCAAGAATATGAATTTATAAAATGGCTGACGCATGACTGTGACGATCAAAGTATACTTTTTAGGGTTCCGAAGGTTCAAAAAAAAAACGGAATCTTTATAAGATCAGTCGTGTGACAGTCCGTCCTTCACAGTTAATTTCCTGGGAACCTAACATTAATCCAAATCCAAACTATAACATAATTTAAAATTTTTATTCAATAAAATAGAAAAAAAACCATCTCTCCCAACTTTTTAATAAAACTGCATACAAAATTATGATTTGATAGAGGATTGTAAATATTTTTCTATCGTTTTAAAATAATTACTTTCCAAAAATGATTCAAGAATATGCTACGGAACCCTTTATTCTGTGAATAAAATTAAAAATGGTAAATAAATTGTTCCGCCATCTTGAAAGTCGCGGAAACTCAAGTCGCCGCGATGTCAGCTGATAGGTAGCGCGCGATTGGCGTCGCGCGTCGCGTGCGTGTGTACGAACGTATATGCATTTCTATTGCGAGAGTCGCCTGGATACTGAAGTCGTAAGGTATCGGAAACTTGAGTTTCCGAATGTACGAAGGGCCTAAGACTTATTGAGAAGTTGTTTTTCTGTTTATTTTCCGGTGTGTGAAAAACAAGGCAAATGCTTATAAATCATGTTCACTTCCCTACACTCAGGTATAGGGTCATAATAACTAACTGTGAATATAGGTACATGCACCTTTTTATTCTTAGATAAAATAAATATAACTGATAGAAACGCTAACAAAAAGGAACTACATAAAAATACCCCCTTTCATTCCAACACGATCCCTAACGATCTCTAAATTCATTAATCGATCATTGGTCGGTCATTACAATGGTCTCGTAATATGTATAACCGTGTGACAATGATTAACATTGAAACATTTATTCATGCCAGATATTATTTAAATATAATATTTTTACATACCATTTATTATTGTTTTAAGTAATTTAAAAAGAAGGGGTTAGAAGTTCGTAAATAACAAAAAACATTTGTAAGAGCTTTACCATTCTATGCTATTTCTTTCAATGGAATATATCAGTGGTTGACCCTCGGAAAGTCATAATGACGCCATTGTTTTACGATCACTAAAATTGTCTTATGCAATAATTATGAAATTAATAACAAACCATTCTGACACCAATGTAATATAAAACTTGAAGCCCTGGTAGACTGAAAAATAACATCGAAACAACAACAATTCAATGAAAATTCATAGAGTAACCCGTGCCCGTGGTGCGGAAAGCTTAACAAATAGAGTCGCATGGATCGACGCTACAGACAATAAATCTTGCGTTCGATATCCCCTTTTTAAGCCTAAAGTCTACTAAAAAAACAAGTGCTTAAAACAAAAGGGATTCCTCATTCGGAAATAGCTGATTTTATGAGAAAAATAAGACCTATTCGCAATATTACAAACATTACAAGTATGTTCTTTTAATGTATTATACAATGAAACAAAATAATCACCACACGACGGCAAGTAAGGTTGACGCAGTGGTTTGGCGATTGATTGTTTCACTGCCTGGCGCGGGTTAGATTCCCGCACGGAATAAATATTTGTATAGTCTACAGGTTTAATCGGATTTATAACTTAAATGTTTTTAACGCTCTTCACGATACAAATTAAAAGACAGTACCTTTTTTTTTTTAGCGTGGTAAAATCATCAAATGAGTCCTCCCACCCCGGGCAGGGCGGGAGGGACTGTCAGACTTCTACTGACTAAAATCCACGGTGTCCTTCAGTAGCCTGTTATGTTCCGGGGTCACGGTAAGGAAATAATCCCGCGACCAAAACCTAACAACATTAAAAAAAATTAAAGCTAAGTGACTGAAGACTTTTTTTAAACGATTCCGCACTCTTGGAACTTCTCCTGTATCGTGGGCGTATGCGTTGGTGAATGTAGATCAATTCAAATATTTAGTTCCGTTCAGGAGCCTTACCACGAGCTCTTAACGCGATCCAGTTTAGGCTATGGGAGAGCTATACAAGTCGTCTAGCGCCATCTCTTTCCCACAGCTTGAACTGGATCGCGTTAAGAGTTCATGGTAGGCCACCAGATCAAACCTTTGACACGCAGCTCATCAGTCGATCGCGCAGCCAGTGCGTCAACCGTGCCGTCAAAGTTTCCCTAGGGAATAAATACCCACGGCTGCGATAGGCGGAGACCTCTCGCGCCCGGCATTGGTTGCGGCCATGCTGCGGGGCGAGACGGAGTGGGAGGCGGTCGCCTCCTTCTGCGAAGCAGTAATGCTCGCGAAGGAGGAGGCGGGCCGCGCGCGAGAGAGGACAGTGTCCTCCCTCCGCCCCAACCGCGGTGGTGCACGCCCGCGGCGACGGACGTCGCAAGACGATCTCCGGCCACCGTAGGCGCGGGCATGCGGGCAGCGAGTAAAGGGCAACTCGCTGCCCGACCATGGACCATGCCCGGGTCGACGGCGCGTTGTGTCCCACGCGCGCCTCAAAGAGCGTCATCATAATGACGGGGCCCCCCTCTCAGAGGGCCAAAGCCTGCCGGGGTCGCGGGATTATTTCCTTACCGTGACCCCGGAACATAACAGGCTACTGAAGGACACCGTGGATTTTAGTCAGTAGAAGTCTGACAGTCCCTCCCGCCCTGCCCGGGGCTGGAGGACTCATTTGATGATTTTGCCACGTAAAAAAAAAAAAAAAAAAAAGGGAATAAATACCCAACTCACAGCGACTGCATTTCTGAAAACACTGTTGCAGTGTCCATACAAATTGTCGAGGCCCTCCCTGATATTAATCTCTTCCGTCGCGGCTACTGCACAGAATTTTAAAACAAAATCATTAATAAAAGTCAGTGACGAAGATACTTGTGGACTGCCCACAAATTAGTTTCTTAATCTCAACTTAATGTACAGTCTGTTTGCACGTCACGAAACTCTTTAAAACTGTACTCCATCTACTCTATCTTAAATTATAATCAACTCCTTATTAGGGAGACGAGAACGTTTAAAACTAGGGAATGGAACAATTTGCTGAGAGTTAAGACCAAGTGGACCATCTTGTCTTGCAATGTGAATTGGACGATGGAATCTTGGAAACTTGTATATGAACATTTCATCTCTTTAGTATTCGCCAATGCACTTTACCTTTTAGGTACTCAATGACCGCAAAAAGACCTTTCAAACAATAAACATCACCTATTTTGGCAGTCGATACACACTTTAGTGATTTCCAAACAGCCAAAGAATGTTGAGAATTGGTTACGCATCTCAATAACGTTACACTTTGAAAACATACAACCTCTTAGGGTAAGCCCAAACGAGCGTAATTTTGTGAGTCGTGAGTCGCAGAATTTCGTGTTCTGGTACGCTGTGATGTAATATGTATGCACCTATTATTTCGATGTGTGTAACCAATATATAAGTCAGGTATTAGCATAATAAAGCGCAGTCTTACACGATATTTTGGGATGTTTTATTCTATCTGACACCCGGCCATACATGGCGACCCTGCCACTAAACAGGGCTTGAATCATGTGCTCGATTAGTATAGACTTTGGTCTGCGCGGCAACGGTTTAAGTGAGAGATACATTAAAAGTGACTTTCAAAAATGTGTAACTCAAAAGTAACTAATGAGGAGGTGTTTCTCAATCAAAATAGCGCCGCTAAAAACACAGCGACTGTGGAGGAATTCAAGTTCCATTTGTCGGCCATAAGTATCGTGTTAACAATAATTTGCACGATTTTGGTCCTTGGTACGCTATACTTCATCTATAAGGTTTACAAAAAATGTCACGAGTCCTGGGCGCGGGAGCAGATAACGAGACATGTCTTAAGGCGTTCTTTGGATCGATCCAGACGGTATCGCGGCGGTGCTTGTAACGTGTCTGCAAGCGAGGAATGTCGGGTCCATGCTTCCAACAAGAGTCCCTGACAACAAAGAGGCGTGTAACAAATCATACAATTCCGCTAGTGTTCTTGTAAGTGTTGTGTTCTAATAAATGTGTGAAATGTGCGGCAATTCTTATATGAACAGTGTACGCGTGCCTAAGCAGTGAAATCATAATCGCGATTTAAGTATAAGAACTATAAAATTATGAACAGTTATGTATGACGAGTTATTGCAGATATACAATGACCTTGGTAAGATAAGAATATATTTAATAAAAATAGGGCCAAGTAGACGAAGGGGTGAAATTGTGTTAAAAAAGCTAAAAGAGGCCGATAAATTGTTGAGTACTTTCAATGAGAGTTTAGAACATTTAAGTTTACTTAAAACTGGATTAAAAGACGAGGAATTGTGTAAATTTAACAAATTAAACAAAGATTTTGTCAACCTGTATGACAATATTTTAGATTTGTGTAATAATTCATCGACTGAAGGATCTATTATAGAACAAAATATGGCGAAATTTGATTTAAAAATCGCCTTGAGCTTATTACCAGTTCTAAATGATGACGGCACAAATACGAAACAGCTTATTGATGGGATAGAATATTATGAAACGGAACTTGACGCAGACGGTCAAATTAAATTGATAAATTTTGTTCTAAAAAGTCGGCTTTCGCAGTCTGCTAAACTTAAACTTAATACAAAGTACAATAGTGTAAACGAGTTAGTAAAGGCTATGAAAACATGCCTGTTACCTAAAAAATCGGCAACGGCTCTACAACACAAATTATACAATTCGAAACAAAACGATCTTTCTATAGATGACTACGGTAAGAAGATAACTGATTTGTTTGTTGACTTGACGATTTCACAATCTGAAGGCAATGAGTCTAACTTCGGTATATTGAAGCCTATAAATGAAAAACTAGCCATTAAAAGTTTTGCCGACGGATTGAGAAATCGTCGGCTAAGCACTATAATCGCAGCACGACCATTTACATCTTTAAGTGATGCCATACAAGCAGCCATCGATGAGGAAGTTTCAACACCGTCCACGTCAGGTGACATTTTATTTATGCGTCGTAATAACAATTACTACCAACAAAGGAATTCCAGAGGCCAAGGGATGGCACGAGGACGAGGACAAGCAACCCCACCCGTGGAACGGAGGGATGATCGAATATCGCAAACAGGTCGCGGTGGATGGAGATCTCGTGGCCGCGGTACATCAAACCGTGGAACTAGAGGTAGGATTTTTTTTAATCAAGCTAGTAATAACCAGGAGCAGCAACAAAATACGCATACTTTGACAGATGCAAACCCGCGAGAAAGTCAATCTGAAAATAACAATGACAATTCAGAAGAGTTTTTTCGTGAATAAAAGCGTTATGATGTCATGTAGTAGCATATATCATATTTCATTACACTCAAAACATAATAACTTTATGTATACGTGGTTAATCGACACCGGTGCATCCATATCGGCCATAAAATATAAACACATAGCTGAGTTTAATGCACCCATCCAAAAAGGAAAACTTGTTGTAAATGGTATTGGGGGAAAAATTGAAGCGATCGGTTTTGTTTATCTTGAATTAAGAGCAGGTGATCAAATTCTAAACCATAAATTCTACGTATTTGAATCTTTACCCTGTAAGGCAAGTGGTATTTTAGGCCAAGACTTTTTGAGCAAATACAATTCAATTATTAACTTTAGAAATTACTCCTTAGTTATGTATAATAATAATAAAGAAATTTGTTTGCCGATTACCAAGCATAATGAGACGTTAACTATACCCGCTAGGTCCGAAAGTACACATTACATTACGACCGATATAACAGAGGACTGTGTAGTGTGCGCGGCGCAGATAGGAAACGGAATATTTTTAGCAAGTACAATAGCAAGTCCCGTGCATGGAAAGTTACCAATAAGAATCTTGAACACAACAGAAAATGATTTCTATTTACATAACATTCAACCTAATATACATAGAGCAAGAGATTACAATATCTGTATATTTGACAAGCCTAGAAAACATGCAGAACGAGTCAAAAAACTGCTACCCTTATTAAACTTAAGTCATTTAAATAAGGAGGAAAAAATTAGCATTAGAAACATATGTGCAAAGTATAATGATATATTTTACCTCGAAGGAGACCAGCTCACTACGACAAATATATATAAACATTCAATAACAATACAACCCGGTACTAGACCAATCTACAGCAAACCCTACAGGCTCCCACATTCACAAAAAGGGGAAATACAGAATCAAATTGATCACATGCTCAAACAAGGTATTATAGAACCCTGTAATAGCGAATGGTCTAGTCCCGTTCTATTGGTACCAAAGAAATCAAACGGAGAGAAGAAATGGCGTCTAGTCATTGACTACCGAAAGTTAAATAACTGTGTACAAAATGATAAATTCCCTCTGCCAAATATTCATGAAATATTAGATTCGCTCTCTGGTTGCATTTATTTTACGCACTTAGACTTAAGTCAAGGGTTTTACAATGTGGAACTTGAACCCGATAGTAGGAAATTTACAGCTTTTCATTCAGGCCAATTTCAAATGACTAGAATGCCAATGGGTCTTAAGACAAGCCCAAACTCATTTGCCCGAATGATGACAATGGCAATGGCGGGCCTTAATTACGAAAAATGTTTATGTTATCAGGACGATTTGATTATAATGGGACGGGACTTATTGAACCATAACAAGAATTTAATCGAAGTTCTAGAAAGATTACGCAGTGTCAATTTAAAATTAAATCCGATTAAATGCGACTTTCTTAAAAAGGAAATGCTCTATTTAGGCCACGTCGTAACAGACAACGGTGTGTTACCCGATCCAGAAAAGATTAGTGCTATACAAAACTATCCAGTTCCTCAAAATACACATGAAGTAAAGCGTTTTGTAGCCTTAGCGAATTATTATCGCAAATTTATTCCAAATTTTGCAGAAATTGCAAACAGTTTAAATAATTTGTGCAGAAAAAATGTAGAATTTAATTGGAATAGTGACGCACAAAAGGCATTTCAGACACTTAAAGAATGTATGTCTGCACCACCAGTCCTCCAATATCCGGATTTATCAGATAAAAATCAGTTTACTGTACAAACTGATGCGTCAGGTTACGCGATAGGAGCGGTTTTATCCAACGACAATGGTCGGCCAGTCGCTTACGCCAGTAGGAGTTTAAACAAAGCTGAACGGAATTACCCGACTATTGAAAAAGAACTCCTGGCTATAGTATGGGCCGTAAAACATTTTAGACCTTATTTGTATGGTCGTCCATTCAAAATAGTCACTGACCACAAACCACTGGTATATTTATTTAGTTTAAAAGAGCCATCAAGTAGACTACTCAAATTTAGATTATGTTTAGAAGAATATGACTATTTAATTGAATATGTCAAAGGTCAACAAAATGCAGCCGCCGATGCTTTATCCCGAATTCCAATATCATCGAAAGATTTAAAGAACATGCACGAATGTTTATTTGTAATGACACGAGCACAATATAAACAATTAAAACAAACTTCTCATATTCCTGAAGATACCGCAAATAACTGTGTCCCGGATCAACAAGATCAAGCAAGGATTGTGGGAACAATTAATAAGCCTAGTAATGCGGTGGAGCTGCAATTCATTGATAAGACAAGTCTAAACAGGTTACAAAATACAAGTAGAATATGTAAGGAAAATGATATATTTTCATATGATCATGGAAATATGATGTTGTATATAAATCCATCTGCTCGATCACAACTGACGCCAGCCGCATTTGTGAGAGCGATGTGCGATTTCTGTAAAGTCAATGATATACATGAAATATACTTTGTGAAAAATAAATCTAATAACGTATTTTTAGAAAAAATTACTAATGAAGTTAAAAGATATACTAAATGGGAAGGACCACGATTATGTATTTTAATTGATATAGAAAAAGTAGATAATTTAGAAGATAGGAGAGTCATTTTAAATGACTTTCACTTATTACCCACAAGCGGCCACGCAGGCACAAAAAGAATGTTTAACAACATTAAAAAATATTATTTCTGGCCGGGTCTCGAAAAGGATATAAATAACTTTGTTAAAAAATGCTCTATTTGTCAAAAACAAAAGTATACGGTTATGGTGAAAGAACCCATGGTTATAACCACAACGGCACAATCTTCATTTGAAAAGATTTTTTTAGACATAGTAGGGCCTCTTGATAGAGATTATAATAACTACACGTATATTTTAACACTTCAGTGCGAACTATCGAAATATGTATGTGCCTTTCCGCTAGTGAGTAGAACAGCAGCTGAAGTCGCTCGTGTGTTCGTCAACAACTTTATTCTCGTGCACGGGGTGCCTCGGGAAATTGCTACTGACAGAGGTACGGAGTTTATGTCAGAAACGTTCAAAGAGGTATGTACAATTCTTAATATTTCTAAACTGAACTCAACAGCTTATCATCACCAGAGCATTGGTGCTCTGGAGAATTCTCACAAAACCCTAGGGGCATTTTTAAGAATACACATCAATCAAAGACCAGACTCATGGAGTTCATGGTTACCTTTTTGGGCCTTTGCATACAACACCACAGTACATTCATCGACAAAATTTACTCCTTTCGAACTCGTTTATGGAAAGAAATGTAACTTACCGAGTAACCTTTTAAGAACAGTAGAACCACTCTACAATTATGACAGTTATCCCCTTGAGCTTAAATATAGATTGCAGATTTCACAAACAGAAGCACGGAAAAACTTAATTAATTCGAAATTAGAAAGGAAAAACAGATATGACCAATATATTAGACCTATAAAATATAAACCAAATGATAAAATATTGATTAAAAATGAAACTGGTAATAAGCTCTCAAACCTTTATACTGGTCCCTACACTGTTATTAGAGATTTGTCACCAAATGTAGAGGTAAACATCAATGGTAAAATTGATGTTATTCATAAAAACAGAACTAAGTTGTATTACTCATAAGTATACATAGCAACAATACTTAGGTTACTGACCTTCGTTGCGATCGTGACTGTAAAATGATATGCACTCGTGTTCATGTTGCACTGAATAGTTGCCAGCTAAAAAGTACATGCTTTATTTGTAAACACTAACGGAACAGCAATAAAATTGTAATCTTAGTTATAAGTTTATATTATAAAAAAAAAAAAAAAAAAAAAAATTATGTATATTACATGTTTTGTTTGTAAGCATTAACGGAACGTCAATTGTAATCGTAGGCATAAGTTTTATAATTATTGCTGCGAATACCTTCAAAGATATAACTTTATTGATAATTTCCAGTAATTGTAACCGAATATCTTATAAAGAAAAAAAAAAAAAAAGTATCCATGCAAAGAAAATATACTTTTTTTTTTTAATTGCGTTGGGAGGTGTGATGTAATATGTATGCACCTATTATTTCGATGTGTGTAACCAATATATAAGTCAGGTATTAGCATAATAAAGCGCAGTCTTACACGATATTTTGGGATGTTTTATTCTATCTGACACCCGGCCATACAACGCTGTAGACCACTCATTTTGCGTCGCAAAAGACTTTTTCTACGAAAGCAACTGAAATTCTGCGACTCACGAAGTCACGACTCACAAAATCACGCTCGGTTGGCCTTACCCAAAAAGTCTTTCGCGACGCAAAATGAGTGGTCTGCAACGTACCAGAACACGAATTTCTGCGACTCACGACACGACTCACAAAATTACGTTCGTTTGTCCTCACCCTTATCCCTAAACTGTCAGAGGTCCCGTCTGCTATTTTCATAAATTCGTCACTCCCACGATCCCATTATAATTTTAATCAGCTGAATTCATAAGTTGATCATTGGTCGATCAATGGTCTTATAGTCCCTCCCGCCCTGCCCTGCGTGGGAGAACTCATTGGATGATTTGACCACGCAAAAAAAAGTTATATTAGTAGATCCTATCTATCTATCATCTATCAATCTAGATAACCAAACTTGTCAAAATCAACAATTATGAAATCAATAATGATAGACCATTCTGACACTATTGCAATAGCAGACTTGAGGTACTTTAGCCTGATTTATAGTCGGATTGACTTAGTGATTGTATTGAGCCGTGCAGGGCACAAATCAAGTGGGGCATAAATCTGGGAGGTGAATCGTTCGTACTTCGCACCTCGTAAACTGTCTGTGTGGCGCGGCGCAACTGTCCCGCCAAGATATTGCTTGCTGCCACACAACGTGGGGATACCGGACACTAAGACATAAAGAAAATTTAGAAGGTATGATTTAAGGAGTAGACTAGACGTTCCTTTAATTTATCTGTAAATAGGTTCTAACAATGTCTAGGCACTATAATTTCGAAATATGCCTTCTCACGAGATCTCGTCTTTCAAAATCTATCTACATTTTTAATTTAGCTTCTTATAGATGTCTCAGAACTGTCCAAACAGGTAACTGGAAAGTAAAGGGCTATTAAAGGAACACGGTGGATTCTAGTCTATACGAGACTGATAGTCCATTCCGCTTTCCAGAGAGGGCGGAGGACTCATATTTTAATCACTTTGAGCAGTGGTGGCCCAGTGGTATTGGGCCCGACTTACAATTTGTAGGTCGTGGGTTCGAACCCAGCCTGGCGCATTACTTTGATTTATTTCATCACCGCTGCTCCCAAAACGGTGAAGGAAAGCATCGTGAGGAAACCGGAATGTCCTAGAACCAACTAATTCGATGACATGTGACATCCACCAACCCGCACTGGGCCCGCGTGAAGGATTATGGCTCACTCCCTCACACAGAGGGGAGGCCTGTGTCCCAGCAGTGGGAACATTATAGGCTGATGATGATGATAGATCTTAAAGACCATGAGTCTCATTACTTATACGAGTACTCGTATATTTCAATAAAATATGCTTATTGTTTTTGGGATCCCTACTTTATAATCCATCAAATACGAAACATGCATAACAAAGACTTTGACAACAAAATAAGTGTAAAAGGGGATAACAAGTCATCTTTTCAAAGCTTCTGACATCAAAACATACGTGATACAACGTACGAGGAAAATACACGGTTACATTCAAAGCTCACGTGTTGATATTATCAACTATCCGTCTCTTCCACTACAAATAACTCGAACAGGGTTATTTGTGCAGATTCAATCCTATAAAGCTCGCGACAGGTTTCACGCCATTCCAAGTTTCAAAATTTAATAAAAGCGGCACCATTCACGTAGATCTCTTCAAAATTCCACACGCGTGTTCGACGAATTCAACTTTATTATTATAGTCGGAGATGCGATTTCGTGGATCACCCTCCAATGTTATTACTCTACTTAAATGTTATTGAAATGCTTTGATCCCGACACGGGGCGTTCCAGTCCGTTAAATAAAATTACTAAGCAAGTGCGACTTTGCCAATTCTTTTGAACAAGACATCTGAAAAGTAATGTGGTCTATGAGTTAAATTGAAGTAGTTAGTCCACTTCGATCATGAATTTTCATCTTCGTTTCTCGTTGTTTTTATTCTCTTAGGTGCTGATTATTGCTGATAGACTTGAGCAATGAGCATGCGCATTTTTTAATTTTGTCTAACTGACAACGAACGGAGCCAAGTATAGAGCCAAACATCGCTACGAACATTTTCACGATCTTTCTAGCGAACGCTCTGTTTGATGGAAAATTTTTCTCCATGAAGATGTCAGACTTGACAATCGGCTCGGCAAAAAGCTCGCCAGAACGCTCGTTAAAATGCTCGCTAAAGGCTCATTAAACGCTCTCATTTGTTTCTATGTAATGTAACATTCACAAGAATTACAAGTGAATGCTCCAGTTTATCAGCGCCTTTAGGATCAATGTATCTTTTTTAACTTTAATATTTAAACCAATTTCATTTTATTTTAATTTCAAATCCAACTCTTACATTTATTGGAAATAACATGAAGACAACCTTCGAGTGCCGAAGAGCCATAGGAACACAACCCTAGTTCTTTCATGCCCACAACAGAAAATGATTTTCTGGAGTTTCTTCCATTGATAATCAAAACACAATCTGTGACCATTATCAATTCCGTTTGTAAACTAATTTAAAAATGGTAAATGTGTGGTTATATGTTTCCGTTCGTCACACGATACTGTCGTCATCAAGTATCCCTCCGGCACTCGTGACGTAACGCCCTCCGTACGCCTCCGACTGGCTCTGACCACGATTTGTAATTGCCGATAAATTCGCAAAGTACAATTTTTGTCTCGTAAATAACGCAAAAATTGCCGGTGGCGGCCATTTAAAATCATTTTAACATACCAATTAGTTAGCGAGAATCTCACAATAATTCGTCATCAATTTTCCAAAGCAATTAAGGTCGTTTGTAATAAAATTCATGTATTATGACTTCGATCCACGCATATTTCTTTTTGTTTGGACCACCCTGAAAAATCGATTACTTGTATAAGTACATACATTACCAAGTTTAAACATTTTAAATGAAAAACGCTCGAGGATATTGCTGAATTTTAGCACAAATTAAAATAATAACTCATTCCAATCGATTGCAAATTATTTTTTTTGTCGGAAAATCATTTGTGTCAATAGAATTGCATTTTACTTCTTCTTTTTTTCTAGAATTATAAAAACAAAATTAATTTAACTAAACTGAAAGATGGTCGTCACGACAATTACTTTAAACAAATTAAATAGATATAAGTTCTAGCATTACTCCAAAAATGGCGTCCAATTTTCGTAACCGCGCATTTCTTTGCTAATGAAACTGTTGTTATTTGTTTCAACAAATATCTTTGTCTTTTGCTGATGTCTGCTGTTCAGCTTAACAATGCAATTTGCTCTGCAACAACCTTTTTTTCTCGAAAGTCAACAAATAAATTGTGTGAAGAACGCAAATGTTTGAGAGCTTTCTTAAGATTTTCTTTTTTTTCCAGATCTAATTCTGGATTTAACAAATTCAACTAGACGGGCAAATTGTATAAACTAAGCCATAATAAAATTATTATATGTCTCTAAGGACGCATATTTCAATTCACAATATTGCCATGAACTATTTTTTTCAACATAAAATTCTTTTAAATTCAACTCGTACTGTTTTGGTTAGAAATGAAAAGCATTCAATTCAAATTCATTTCAAACTTATGCAAGTAAATTCCCTCCGTTTACGACTGTGGGTGACAGGACTAAGATTACAAACTCTATTTATATAGTTTCATAGAATTTTATTCCCTCTTATCTTAAAAGTTTCCCAGAAAAAAAATATTTTCAGATTACAGGAACATGTTTTCATCGGGCTAGTTTAAGTTATAGTTTGTGTTAAAAAGCTCTCTATAGGATAACACTACACCAATACTAATTCTGATACTAAAAGATTAATGAGCAAAAGCTTCGCTCAAAGTAAAACCGCGAATATTTGCATACCTAAGTACAGACATAAAAACTGCAACAATAATACAAAAAACATAATTCTACTCGTTAAAACCAACAAGGCACTTCACATAAATAAAATTACATGAAGAAAACTTTACCTGAATATGAAAAATAAATTCTTTTTCTGTGTAGCACGTAACGTCCGGATCATACCGGATGTGGCTGTAATATTATAATGTCTTTGCTTTGAAATATAATAAAACAGGTGTCTACTGTCATGTTAGCAGCTCATGCTTCAAGAGATAAAACATGATGAATTTCTTAAACGAATTTAAATCTACGAATATGTAAAGATGTGTTAGCATGAGTAATAAAGATGATGCTTCAACTTGAATAAACATACTACTGAAAGCTTTCAGAATCGCTCTGGTTGCTGTAATTGCTATCTCGCAAATGTCTAAGCATAATATGAAAGAGAACCTGGCGAAATTTTCACTAATGTCCTTTAAACATAGTTTTCAATTCCACGAAAGAAACGTGACTATACATAAGAACTATTCACAAGTAGCCATAGAATATTTCATTAGTTATTCCAAGTGTTGGACACATGCATTTAAAACTTTACGACATATATAAATGTGGTATGAGACAGATAAAAAATATCCTACGATTAGTTTGTTTGTAAGAGAACAGTTTGTTTGACAAAATGTCACTGGCTTCTTGCAGCTTGTACGGCTTTCCAATCTCATTAATCCCTTGGGTGATCTGAATACGAAGATAGAAAAATATTGAGCTTACGTTACACGAGAGAATAAAGAAGTACAGTTCATCGCACCACAGTGAAAATATTTATATTGACGGTGCCTTGTCGGTCAGGTCAAAGTAAAGGGTAACAAGTGCACTACGAATCAGTTGTTGGGTGTACTCTCCCTGTCTATACTTAGCTAACGTTCGTTTTGAACTAACCAGATAATATAATTTTTCACTTTTCTATTCTTCCGAACTTATTAATATTTTGCTTAAAAATTAACATAAATATCCAAAACGAAAGTGATCTCATGTATTCTGGACGACTATGTTTCAGATGTTACGGTTGGGGAAATGAGGGTCTGAGATTGGTTAGCCATTACGTTTATGAGGGTCGTGTCACTTTTGAGAAGGAGTATTCGGATAAAGAACATTCTTGTAGATTCTAATGCCTAATAACCCAATCAATGTGTCTCACCAAACGGTGCCGAGACATGGACGCTCACAATGAAAACTGCACCAAACATGAGTTGCACAAAGGTCCGTGGAGTGAGATACCGTGGAAACGGGCTTTGTCTGCCGAAAAATAGCCAAAATGACAAAAATTTAAAAAAAGCTATCGTCCTTGTACCTACCAAACTGGGGGAAAAGATGTCGAATTGTGTAGGAATAACTTTGTCTATTTATGGTAGAATAAATATAGAATTGTTCATCCTACGCGTGCTGGACCAGTGGCCAACACCAACGGGACCTCAAATAGTGTTGAGCAGGATACCTGAAGGCGAGCATGGTAGGTGGAGTAGTCAAAGAAACCAGGGCTGTCCAAAAAAGCGTTGTGTTGACAAAATCGGTAAACGCAAAACATATAAAAATGGAAACAGAACCGAGAAGTATCCCAAAAATTATTAAGCCTATAATGCCACAGGCCTCTTCTTTAAATTTGACCGGGCTTTCATAGAGTGCCAAAGGCCTGCCGGGATCGCGGGACTGTCTTTGTAAGTACGCGAATTCGTCACTGGCGGCGCCTCGAGGCGTGTTATAAACATTTCCATACATTTGATCTCACTGCTCGCCGCCCCATGCTGTCACCGCTCACAGTGGCAAGGTTGTAAACTGGCCGTAGCGTACTAACAAAACATTGGAAACCATTTAATTTTTAATACTTGCTGTCTGCATACCTAACTCTTGAGTGTACTACAGACAATCTTAATCTTATTCCGTAACGGAAATAGCTACTTTATAACGCGCAACTTAATTATAACTCTCAAGACTTTTGACTAACGACGATCGATTTTTTAATTTATATTTTGACACGATATGAATCAGAATAAATGGTAGGCAAACAAGAATTCGGTGTGTGCTTATAGAATTAACATATTATATAACATCACGTTTTTATCCCCGAAGGGCTAGGAAGAGTTTTTTTATTTATTTATTGAAAGGAACATCAACGACATAAACAATAAATAGTACATTACTGCCGCGGTCTATAATGGCTACTTTGCTGGTCGCGCTGATGATGGCCGATAGCGCAGCGTAGCGCAGCTCCAGGCCGACACAGCGCGGTCAGCGTGCAGCACTTGATGGACGAGCTGAGATAAAGGCCGAGGCCGTAGGTCGAGGCCTTTACAGCGAGGACAGCAAGGGCTGCAATGATGGCCAAGCTGGAAGGCCTAGAGCGTAGCTAGGCTAGCTTGAGGCAATCATAGCGTGACTAGCGAAGCAGTCATCGTAGGCCAAGGCTTGTATAGTGCTTTACTCAAAAATGCTAGTACCTAACCTAACTAAAACCAGCAAGTTATGTAAATAAAATGTAATATAATATGTAATTTAACTAGAAATTTAATTAAAATGACAATTTTGATTTTGTTTTTTTTTTTAATTATGGAATAAAATCTTTATGTACTTATCTCTTTGTATACAAACAGCTGTGTTTTAAATAAAATCTTTGGGCATTTGTTTTTTTTAAAAGTTGAAACGTCAAAATAGCGGCCGGCAATGTTTTGCCGGCCTGTTAGAGCGGCCAGCAAAAACATTGCTGGCCGCTCCTTGAAACAGACCGGCAAGGTCGACTTTGCTCAAACAAGGTTGTCAAAATAATGACCACATTACATGCATTTTTGAGTAAAAATACTAATTAAATTACAAATAAACTTACAATATTATTCAATTATCTTATAATACCATATACTTATACATTTCACTTTGGTTAATTTTTAAGTACCATATAACTTACTTAATTATAATTGGGTATGCAGTTAAAAATAGTTTATTGGTTTGCTTAATATTACACCCATATTTCAGCAGTTACATACGTTTCAGGCCCATGTGATAGAGTGCGAGCCTGGACACCGTTTCTGCTACTGAAGCGGAAACGGAAATAATTATGGGTGTAATATTTATTACTCAAACAATTAACTATTTTACTAATTGTAAACCCAGTCGTTGTTAAGTAAATTATTTGTGTTTCTCATAAATTAACCAAAGTCTAATGTTACATTCCATAAGTGTTATGACCAGCACTCGCATTTGCAACGATTAAACATCAACGAAACGGTGAAAATTGTCTATAATTTATAATAGTTTATTACTTTTGACACCGATAACAAGACTATTCGGTTCCTATTCTGGCCTGGCCTGTTGGTCTAGTGGTTAGTGACCCTGACTGCTATGCCGGAGGTCGTGGGTTCGATTCCCACCTAGGACAAATGTTTGTGTGATGAGCACGATCATTTGTTCTGTGTCTGGGTGTAATTTATCTATAATATGTATGTATTTAGAAATATATAAGTATGTTTATCAGTTGTCTAGTACCCATAACACAAGCTTTGCTTAGCTTGGGACTAGATGGCGCTGTGTGATAGTTGTGGAATATTATTATTATATTATTATATTATTATTATTATTCAGGTAATAATTGACGAGATAATAAAAACAATGTGGTGAAATGGCAACTGCTAATTCTTATTACTACTTCATTTATTTTTATTTTTTTTTAAACTCCGCCCGTCACTAGGAATTTCTCCTGTATCGTGTGTGCGTTTATAAACATAGAAACTGACATACACAAACACCCAGACCTGGAACAAGTACTTGCAGATCATACAAATATTTGTACCGTGCGGGGGTCGAACCCGCGACACGATTAATCGCAGCAGTCGATCGCTCAGCTACGGCGCCATAACCGTGCCATCATTAGGTACATCGACGTCACTAGTGATGCTTAAATATTCATCATAGATCAGGTGTAAAAGGATTGAGACGGATACTTACCCCAACCTATAAAGTGACGGTCTATGAAAACTTAATTCTCTTAAAGCTTGTACAAGGAAAATCTCATTTTCTATACTAATATAAGAAATAGGTAGTTTGGATGTAGTAGCATAACCGCCGCACGCTCCGCCATACATCGTTCCGCTAACTCCTTGGTAGCGGCGCGCCGCTGCCCCTTACATTATAGGTGGCAAACCTACCATGCGCCCATAACTTAATTTGCGGCGTCATGATGTCTTGGTGATGATGTATTATTGTAATTTATTTCAATTGTGTATTATTTATTATTTAATAATTCAATATGTATAGTTATATAATTATAATTTATAATTATGTGGATGCAAATCTGGCAATCCAGCGATGCCGTATTGACTATCGGTACATCGAAGTGTTGGTGCTTGTATAATAACGCCACCATGTCGGTCCGAGTACAGGAGCAGAGCACGAAGGCGATTCCATTGAGAAGAGGCGTAAGACAGGGGGACGTTATCTCCCCGAAACTGTTTACTGCCGCAATGGAAGACGCCTTCAAGCTCCTGGAATGGCAAGGACTTGGCATCAACATCAACGGCGAATACATCACTCACCTTCGGTTTGCCGACGACATCGTAGTCATGGCAAAGTCGATGGAGGAACTCAGCATGATGCTCGATGGCCTCGACCGAGTTTCACAACGGGTGGGCTTGAAAATGAACATGGACAAGACGAAAATTATGTCAAATGCCAATGTTGTGCCCACCCCAGTCTCTGTTGGAAGCTCGGTACTCGAAGTTGTTGACTTATATATCTACTTAGGACAAGTAGTCCAGTTATGTAGGTCCAACTTCGAGAAAGAGGTCAACCGCCGAATCCAACTCGGTTGGGCAGCGTTCGGGAAACTACGCAATGTCTTTTCGTCCGACATACCTCAGTGCCTCAAGACGAAAGTCTTCAACCAATGTGTGTTACCAGTGATGAGTTACGGCACCGAAACGTGGTCTTTCACTATCGGCCTCATCTCAAAGCTCAAAGTCGCTCAACGAGCTATGGAGAGGGCTATGCTAGGTGTTTCTCTACGTGATCGAATCCGAAATGAGGAGATCCGTAGACGAACTAAAGTCACCGATATAGCCCACCGGATTAGCAAGCTGAAGTGGCAATGGGCAGGCCATATTGCTCGCAGAGCAGATGGCCGATGGGGTCGAAAAGTACTAGAGTGGAGACCACGGACTAGCAAGCGCAGCGTAGGACGTCCACCAGCAAGGTGGACAGACGACCTTATAAAGGTCGCCGGAAGACGCTGGATGCAGGTCGCTTCCAACCGGTATCTGTGGAGATCAAAAGGGGAGGCCTATGTTCAGCAGTGGACGTCCTATGGCTGAGATGATGATGATGATGATGAAATCTGGCAAATAAACAATTTCATTTTATTTCATTTCATAACTCTGAAACTAATCATCGGATTTAATTGACGAAAAACCTTCGTTGATGGAATCGAACGGCCATTGAAATACGTAGAGGAAATCCCAGGAAAGATACTACTATCTCGTACTGAAAAGGGCTGGTAACGCCAATTCTTTCCAAAACTACTATCAGGAGTAGATACATTACTAGTTGCCCATAGTGGAAACATAATAATATATGTAATAGTATGTTCCCAATCCTCCACTATTAATTTCTTATTAATTTCGTTGCAAAATCCAAGACACTTCAATTCATTCTCCGGGACATGTCGAGCGTCAAACGTCATTGAGTCGGCGCTTTTCTGGTGGTCGCCACTGTTGATTCAAGCTTTCAAGAGTTGCAGTGTTTTAGGAATAGTGAGGTGAGATTGTTCCAATTAAAACATAGCTGCCGCCCGTAATTGATTTTGTATCTGGATGTAAAACTTTCGCCTCTGACAAAATGTTAGTTGGGTACCTAAATAAATCAATGAAAGATACCAACAAAAATGTCTAGACTACATATTATCTCTATCGCGAACATAATTTGTTTGTTAGTACGTATATAAACAACAGTTGATACTGTACTTGCCGAAGCAACTAAGCCCATTACAATACTATAAAGATTGCTTTATGAAGACATGACAAAAAAAAAACTTTATCGAAAGCTCATCGTTTACATAAACATCTACACACTGTTATTTCAAATTCTCAACTCGATATTCGCACAACTGCATCCGACACTCAAGTATGAGCGGGAGCGCTTAGAAGTCTAATCTCCATATACAGTGTGGCAATTACTTTATTATTGGAGAGAATATAGAGTGTATCTAAGTTGCGAAACCGTAATAGTACGTAATTGTATCGACACGTAGCAGGTAAGTGAGGTAATCCTACCAGTGGCAGAAGTTAACTATCTGCTAAGTAGTGATCGGTCGTTGTGGGGAGCCGCGCTCGGCCGGGTTATCTGTGGTAGGGTTGCTTAAAAGCTCGTATGCAAATGTTTGTCAATTAAGTACCAGTGATTCAGACTTGATGAATTGCGTATCAGGGATGCAGCACTTGCGATTGAAACAGCATCACGTTAAGTTAGTTAACTATAGCATATTCATTTTCCTTAAACTTTTTCATAACTGGTTCTTCTTGAGCTTTCAAGAATACTGCCTAAACAATAGTCCTAACTGAGTCAAAATTAGCATCAGTTGCACATGTGTGATAGAGTCAACCCTATCAGTGCACCGTACCGCGTATCACACCGGTCGTCGAATGTGGAGCAGGCGGCGAGCCAGCGACGATGCCTCCAACAAAAAATCAGTGTAAGCTGTACACCAAGGCGCTGCGGTCGCGCGCTCGCTCCCGCGACTCTCTCGCCGCGTGCCCCTACCGCACGAACTTACCGCTCCGGCTAAACTTACTCGCAACTTCTGAACGAATTCGGCGCCCCAACTTCTCGATCCTCAACTGTTTCCCCCGTCAACTAAGGACTCCAGTGGAAATCTAAAGTGAAAAGTGACATATTGTTAGTTGGTGTGTAAGTTAACAACATATGGCCGTGGCCCGAGGTCCGGTCGTCAGGCTGCGATCGGTCGTGCCGCCTCACCGATAGAATCACGACCGAGCACGTGTGTGCCTATTACGTCTGGAGGCTCACCATTCACTTCACCTATTTTGTCATCTCACACTTGTATTGAACTGTTTTAATTTTCGAAAGTAGGTATCGAAAGAAACCATATTAATACCGAGCCTAATTAGGAATCTAACAAACTTGAATGGAGCGTAAACGAACAGCAATAAATACAAACACACATAGACATGATTTCACTTTGTTATGTATCTACCTTGTGAGTCACGTACCTGTTAATTAAAGTTTTATTTATTATGAATTTCTCAATAATTTTTTTATAACTATTCCTCCAAGAATGATTGACTAATCTACCGAAGTGTTGTTTTAATTGATTCTCACTTTAGATGCAATTTTGTCGAAACTTTCATCTAAATTACAGTCTGGGTAAATATTTGGACGTGAATTCTCCTGTCTGCCACTGGCGGCTCTTAATGAAAGCGATTGTTTACATTTGGCTTACATGTCCAGCAAAACAAGAATTAAACCTTTAATAAGTTCCGACCCCACTTAACCGCGATTAATAGCACTTTGGAATCTGGCTCGCGTTTTGCCGAGTTCTTGTTAATTTAATTAACTTCTTTCAGACCTTTGACGTCTATTAGCTATGAGAGTGGACTCCCAGCCGTTTTTATTTTTCCCCAACATTTCTCCACAATCTTTATTGCAAATTATACCGAAGGAAATGAGGGAACTTTTATTCCTAAACAACTTACTTTCATTAATTTATCATGGATTCGTCTATTCCGTCCAAAAGTTTTACATAATGTTATACAAGTTTTAATGTTATTCTATTATCGATTCTGAATTGCGGATTTCAGTTTCCCGGTGCGACGTGACGAGATTTCATGAAAAGATTAATGGACTTTTTTAATTTCAGATCAAACGGAAATGCTCATAATTATAATTTTAATCACGAATCATTTGTACCAAACAATAAAATAATTACATTAATTTAATATCAACAAGTTACTACAAACATAAATCAAAAAGCGAAACCAAAACTTGTTTAGCATGTGTACATACATATAAATACAACTAGTTACTTAGTTAACACTGATTAAATATTACTAGGTCAATTAATTTCCGTTCTCATCATATGACGTGTGTTTACATCGCTATTTTTATTTATATAAGATCTACATATTTGACGTCAATACATACAATTACGAAATAGATCATGGTCTCAGAAATAAAACAAAAGAAAGCTACGGAGACAAAGTAGAAAAAACTAATAAGATGAAAGCTATGCATTTGAAGTCTTTCGACGTGTCGGGGAAATAATTAGCATATGAAGTTTCTGCCGTCGCAATAAAAAGGGATTTGAGGTAATTAGTTACCTTTAAAAAGACGTCAGATCACTTCCTCAGAATCCGGATATATTTGGCCTTCAGTTTAATGGTAAAACGTCAAGTTAAAATGTTATTTACTTCATTTATTACTTACAATTAGGGCCTCACCACTATAAAAATAGATTTATTTCCCTCATTGCTGTAGGGGAGGCCGCAGTAATTAAATTTAATTATAAACTTGGGTTAAATAGCGAAATCAACACGTCTGAAACATAAATAACTTGTTTTTGCTTGTTGTTGTCTTGGAAACAGTATTTTTTTTAGATGAAAGATACCTTATATCCGTTTCTGTACATCTGACAACGTACTTTATAAAAATAATTAATAGATTTAAAAAAATCTAAAAACCCACGTTTTTAAATGTCCTAAAAATAAGAACATAACCCTACGGGGTTGAGAGAGGGGCCACTCAAAACGTGGGGGCGTATATTATTTAAGGGATTATTTATGGGATATTTTTACATGAAGTGTATAGATCGTGGGTGTAACTTGCAAAGATACGCCCCCACGTTTTATTAGTAGAGTTAATTTCTTAATTTTAGGACATTTAAAAACGTGGGTTTTTAGATTTTTTTAAAATCTATTAATTATTTTATTATTTTTATCTTTTTTCATCGGGTTTGAAGCTACCCTGAAAATTTCAGCCTTCTAGCTTATCGGGAAGTGCCTCAAAACTGAGTTGCAAAAGTCCAACTGGAACGACAAACAAACAAACAAGAAAAGTGAGTTTATAAAAACGTGGGAAAAACTAGCTTTTCGCAGTGGTTTAAACCCGCTGCTCGCCTCCTATTACTCGTAACTTGATGTTTTATAGCTTATAGCCCTCGTCGATAAATGGACTAGAACTAAGATTTTTTCAATCTGCTATTTGACTGATAAATTCTAATTTATCAAAAAATATACGACCTGTATTTTTTCTTTTGTAACGTAATTCCAAATTTCAAAATTAGCAATACGTCACAGTTTAGTTCATCTTGTATTGAATTCTGACGTAACTAGCCACTTTCGAGTTTTGATTTATTTATTTTACAAAACAAAAAATACATTTTTGTTGTTTTTCAAACCTGAAATGGACTAATTTGATTTGTAATTTATTATAACACTGACAAATAACCAATTCGGGCCAATATTTCCTGGGATTAGGGCGTTTAACCATACAAACAAAATCTTCAGCTTTATAATTTTACGAGTATTAGTTTAGATTTCAGGATGATCGGTTCAGTGTTTCAAGCAACACAGAGCAAGCAAACATAATTTCCCATTTATCAATTTAGCTAGGATTAGAAAAATTAGGATTCCCAATCTCTCTTAATATTAGACTCATTAATTAGCCTATGCATGGTGAACATCCAATTACCGTGACCCTGGAACGTAAGGGGCTATTGAAGGACACCGTGGATTTTAGTCAGTACGAGTCTGACAGTCCCTCCCACCCTGCCCTGGGTGGGAGGACTCATTTGATGATTTTACCACGTAAAAAAAAGCATGATGAACATACGTTATTTCTGAAGTATCAATTGAAGATCCGTATCTATAATTAAAAGATAGTTAATAATTACTGAGAATTATTAATTACCGGTTACCGGGCTACAAATAGCAATAAAACAGTTACCTCTTTTTATCTTGTTACTTAGAGCAATTAAAAAACGTTTTGTTACTATCATTTTCTGCTTAGTAACTTGGTAAAATATAGTATGGAAATTATAGAGATGATTATTTAACTTACATTTGTTTGTATAGAATAAGGTTTATTAATCATAATAAGGTATAATAAATACAATAATAATAGTCAAACTTTCAAGTATATGATCCTAAAATAATATTATCAAATCCTCGCTTGTTACTTTAGTTTTGGATGAATAGCCGTATAAACTTTGAGGATTTGGCTCCACAGTCCCTTTTCTGCCAAAACATTGAGTCTCCTAAAACCAGATTAGTTTTTCGTGAAGTTCAACACAGCCCAGTGCAAAAGTTTTTCATATGCGGGTCCGTCATGAATAGGCAATTCGCAATATTTCCGATCACGTACTAGACCAACTTTGGGTCCTAGCCAAACGTCCCTCATAATTTTATTTCAATACCGAGCTACGTTTCGAATTGCGAAGTTTCAGTAAGCCTGAAAATTAAAAGGTGGAGGAGCTTACGAAGGCACCAGAACAAACTTTCAGAGAGCTTAACTGTCAGCTTATCATGCGGATTTATCTGTGAACCAAACATTTAAGGCGCCAGAAATTAACCCTGTTTCACTTTTAGCTTGTGCTATAACCCAGAAAATATTTACTGTAATCTTACTTTTTCAATTATCCACGCTGCAAGAAGAATTGGGACTGGAACTGGAATTTATAAGCAATCCCTACGATATAAATACTGTAACCCTAAACCGTGAGAAAAAAACAAGTTCCCAAATAAAGTTTGCGACGTATATAAAGACATCTCGTAAGGAAGTGGCTATAAAAACTATCGCTTGGCCGACCTAACATAAGCTAGCAACTACACATATTATAAATCTAAGTAACTGATGTTTGACAACTTGTAACTGTTTTTTTATTAGGATGGAGTCGATTTCGAAATGTTACAGACAAAATACGGTCAGTGTATTGTTCGATGGGTCACAATCCAGTTCTGTCACAGTACTTGATATACTGACGATGGAAGCCTCCGCATCGATAAAGAACCTCTAATAATGATTATCGTATTGGTATGTAATAAATGTTCCATTGTGTTTACGGCTTATTCTATCACTTTTTGTTCTCGTTGTGATGTACCGTAACCTGTCTTTACTAAAGATTAATCGACAGATAAAGAACAATGTATAAGTGTTACTGTCACTGAACCAATCACTTGACATAACCATTTGGAACGCTGTTTGTTAAAACTTTACTGCTGTATCACAATTTTCGTCTCCATAATATTCCACGCAATTTCCCACGTTTTATGTCTTCCCAGTTTATGCGATTATTATTTATTCGTGAAACACCTCCAATTTCCGAGGTCCTTCTTATCTTAAACAAGTATCCGTGACAATGTCGAAATTATTTACGATGCTCTTGTAATCGCATCCAGCGAATCGTATTCATTGTTGCATTGACACAAAAACTTGATAATAAAATATGTTTGATTTGATCATGGTAGTGCTACACCGTAGGACGTCGCATGGCGGGTGTTGTCCTGCCTATAACGGGTTATATTCACCAAATAAATTCTCTGAATGTGCAGTTTTATCTGACGGATTATAAAGTCGTAATAAATACGCGTAACGTATTGCTGGGTTTGGTGTGGCGGTACTGGATGTAATAACACGGCATTAATCGTATGTCTAGATGGTGAGTAATGTGGTAGCGTCAAAGTTGGGACGTTTAAGAGCTCTGTGATTGATGGAGGCTTGCGGATTGTTTTAAAACTTGCTAGTACCTAACCTACTCGCTACTCTCTAAACGCGAATGAATAAGTGTTATTACAATTAGGTAATAGACATTAATTTGCCGTCTTCATTACATTCAGATTTGATTACGAATGTTGCTCAAATTATATGAATAATTTAATACTGTGGTAGATATAGGTAGCTTGGTTGTATTTTTTATAAATTCGATCTAATGTGTAACGTAATTAATGGACTTCATACATTTTTTTCTTTAATGAAGTGATGAGCAACAATGAGACATTGTTTCGCAAAATATTAAAATAGCTAGGTATGAATATATATACCACTGGGAAAAATTACATTTTATCTAAAAATAACACGATAATAACTTTAATAAACATTTTAATGAACGTAATTTTCAAATGACAGTTGTTAAGTTAGAGGTCCACAAACATGGTCGGTTACTTTTCACTCTACGTGGTCACTTAGTACACAGGCGATCATAAACGTTATGAGGTACACAGTAACACACCATGAGGTATCATAAATGCCACGTCAGACGAGTCAAGCTGGCTGACCCAGTTGCATGCGTTACGCTCCCATCCAGCATCTCCACTCAATTCCTGTCGGAGGCAATCAACGCCCCCCGCCCATGAACATGGCGGCTAACCCTATCGTCATTCATATTCATGTTGTCACTTACACGTTGAACAAAAGTAGACTGTCATCCTATTCTCTATACAGCCTATAAGCATACATTATGTCGCTTACAGAGAAAACATTTGACTAACATCGAATACCTAAAGAAAATTGGGCCCAATCTGAATTGTAATAGGCAAATAAAAATAAACTAGCTTTTATCAGCGACTTTACTCGAATATGGTCGGAAATTATTCCATTAGAACGCTTTAAATAATTATGTGATACTTGGGCATAATGCAGCATAGTGGTGATGAAGAAATTTTTGAGATTGGGTTATGAATTCAAAAATTTACACCCCACATGCGAAAAATTTAGGGAGTTTCATGATATGACATAATTTAGATTTAACATAAAAAGTATCTAGACAAAACAGAAGCCACCACTGCAATAGATATTTTGTGTTTTATGTGGTAGTAAAGTTTATCAACTATGCCACAATACGGCTATACTCTATGGTATCTATGATCGGACATAAACCAAGGACAACGGAAACTCATCCTGGATCTATCTCGGCAACACTATCATATTACACGTAGGTAGCAGATATTACTATTGGAATGGTTTTCATTATAAGATGGCTTTCCCAGTAGTGGTATATTCGAACTTATTACTTATATGACGGCAATCCTGCCATAGCACTTTTCCTGTTCACGGCGATGTATATACATTTTTACGCCTTTTGAATGGTTTTCATTATATTACATTTTTAATTAGATTTATTATTTTCATTATAGATATTTGCAAAATTGAAATACACTGATTAAAGTGATGTTTAATTAGTATATATACGAGTATAATACTTATGAAATGACAACATTTCATATGTATATTTTAAGTATTTTTTAAAAGTCAAAATTCGACTGCGAGATTCTTTCTTACATCTATCTAATGGCGATCAGAACTGACGGAAGATCGAATATTGCTTGCGGTTGAATATTTCTTTCCGCGAAATAATATAACATTTTATAAGTTCTGACAAAGCTATCATAACAATGAAAGACTGTTAAATCTCAACGCTCTGTTTTCCGCCATTTTTTACAAGTATATAAATCTAATTTTAAATATTAATTGCCGACGATTTTTTTTAATGTTTACCGTAAAGAGCCTTACGTAATTTCCATTCAGAGGCCCTAGCGTGAATTCTACGTATTTGCCCGTACAAGTGTATTTGAATTATACCGACGTAAATTGTAAAGAAAATGAAAAAGATCCTCTATTCTACGAACAAGAAACAATTTTATACATCAAATTAACTTTTTGACATTAATTTGAACCCGTGTAACGTGAAATGCCATGTGTGTGTGACTTAATTATGACGTAAACAATAATAGTAGATTATTAACCAAGGGGATAAAGCAGTGTCTTCTGTCGCGAGTGACGATTTAAATCGCGAGCTTAACGAAGGACTCGAGGTTTACTCCCGAGCGAAGCGAGGGTGTTAAAAACTTAAATCACGAGCGAAGCGAGGGATTTAAGACGAGTCCTGAGTGTAGCGAGGGATTTAAGTTCACCCAAGACTAAGACAGCTTTATCACCGAGGAAAATACTCTACTTTTCGTACCATTTGCGAAAAAATTAACACAATAATAATATGAGATAAGCATTTATTAAACATCAGACATTTAACAATAACTTATTTATAAAAATAAATTAAAATAAACTTAACGTTTATGTATTTGAAGAAAACGAAAATGCGGCAAATTCCTCGACTAATATTTTTTTTGTCGGAAAAGCAAAGGCATCAAGCTCATACGGCCTCTTCGGTTTTCGTAATTTTATTGAATAATCATAACTACATAATAAATGCGTATTCCTTTTTCAAAAAGTTGTATAATGCTTTTTATACAAACTCAATGTTGTAAAGACAGACTGATGTAGTTCAGTATCGGTAAGTATTCCAAATTTAAATCACATTCTCTCCCTAGAGGATGAATGAAATTCAGTACAACTTTCTTTCCCTGTTTTTAACAGATTAAAAATGACTATTGTTATGTACGCTTTTTGTGGCATAGAATGTCACGTTTTTGAGCAAGTGGTACGAAAAAATAATTCTTCGTTCGTACATAAGAGGTGCTTTTTCATTTTCCATACAATAAACGCTGTGAATACTTCAAATGCGATGTAAGGTAAAATACAGATATCTTGTGATATCCCTTATGATTCCTTTGCCAAAACATGGAGATACAGGGTTGGGCAGTATTTGAATTACTTGTAATTAAAATACGTAATTGAAATACAAATACGTATTTGGTAATTGTATTTCAATGACTTCCTTAAAATGTAATTTCAAATACCTGACGATGAAGTATTTTGTAATTAGTATTTCAAAAACTTGAGGCTTCAAAATACATTAACATTAAAATACATTTAAACTTCATTTATCGAACGTGAGTGTGAGTGCGAAGCGAGATTGCAGTGATGGTAAAGCAGCTATTGGAGTTAGCAACTCTGCACCTGTTATGTATAGTCAGCACATCAAACTACCACAGTCTGCCTAATTTCTTTAATAGATTTTGAACCTTATTGCAATTGAAGCGGAAGTTTATTTTTCGATAGGTAAAATTTGACAGATTCGGGTAGTTTGACCTGCTGGCATCTGTACACTATAAATGTACCTCAAACTTGGCCATCAAAGTGCAAAAAAAAAGCACGTCGAATTATGAATGTCAAGCTAAGAACTTCCTCTACTTTTCAGCCATTCAGCCCATGCTGGTTTAGATTTTTATTTTGTAATTTGTCATTAGTATTTCGTATTTCAATTAAAAATAGCTAAAATACTGTATTTTGTATTTCAAATACCTTACTAAAGATATTTTGTATTTTAGTTACTTGCGATACTTATTTTGTAATTTGTATTTCAATTAAAGCAAAGCATTTATTTTACCCAGCCCTGGAGATATCAGTAGACATAGATAATTTTATTGTAAAGGGCAATACGCAAAACGTCACCATCGTAATTAATAGTCCCACTTAAGGGTCTATAGCAGGGTTGGAAAAAAAACAGTTTTTTTTAAATTATATAAAACAAACAGTTCAAAATGTTTTAAACAAGTGTTTTTTTTGTTTTTTTTTTTTTTAGTTTAGGGCATTATTTCAAATTAATTCGACTATGTTTTTATTTCTAGGCTAGATCTTTATAAACTCGCCATAATAAATTAAATATTTACAAAAAAACGATCAATAGATAACATTTATTTGTATGTTGCGTAATCAAACGCTTCACATTCACCCGGTAGGTATGTTCTAATGTTGATTTTATTTTGGGCGACACGTAGGGACTTTCCTAGCGGGACAGGCGGCGCGCCTCCTATTCGTAGAATAGTTCATTGTTCATAAGGTATATCCCCGCGCCGGCGCCGCTGCGCGGGGCTTTACCTTATGAACAATGAACTGAGAAACCCGACCTACCTATAGGTATGTCTAAAATAGGGGAATCACCAAATTTCTTTCGACAGCCGACATTAGGGATCGAAGTTTACGTTTTTTATTTGACTAATGTTGTTTATTAATTAAAATTGTTACTTACTGTGTTTTGAAATTATTATGATAATGTTTCAAAAATAGGTGCTATTTTGTCCCATACAAATCCTGGTACTTAGATATTTGTTTGATTGAATGAAATACCTACATAACATAAAAATAATGTTGGCGGCATGTTTGAGTTTATATGTTTGTAAACGCACCCACGACACAGTAGAAATTCCTAGTGTGGGGCAACGTTTTATAAAAAAAAATGATTAAGTCAATTACAATGCCAATGAAAGTTCAAAAATATAACAGCAATAGAGACTCTATTGCTTTTATGTTGAACTATTCAGACTCAAATAATATTTTATTTTCATTTTAAGTATATTCAGTTATTATGCGACATGAAAAGTAGTTTTAAAACATGTTTTTTTTTTCGTATTGTTTTATACAATGTTTTAAACTTGTTTTAATCTTTGTTTTTAAACATGTAATAAAAAACACTGTTTAATTTCAAACTGTTTTAAACACTGTTTTAAACATGTGTTTTAAAACAACTTGTTTTAATCATGCCAACCCTGGTCTATAGTACTTCAGTATAATCTTACTCGCTCGCACTTGCACGTACCACGCACTATTGCTTGCTCTTTCTTTTAGCTGTCTACACGCAAATCTATTTATTTTACGGCGAAAAAAAAGGAAATTCAAAAAAGTAAATAACATAAGACCTGCTTTATAGTTGGTTCAGTTAGTATAAAAAGTTTCATGATGTAATTTTGAGTATTTTCTAATTGCCAGCGTTTTATTGTTCAATTTAGAGGTAACTTTGGGATTTTTTTCTATCGAGAAAATTTTATGGAATCATGTTTTCGCCAAACATAAGACCTAACATTAATCCTCAACTTTACCATTATATTTATTTCAAAATTAATGCTGTAGTATTTTCGACGTATCACAGGTTTCTGCTAAGCCATTTGTGGTAGTATAGGCTCTTAAGCTGGTTTTCAATAAAGAACTTATATGCCATTGAATGTAAATTAATTTCACAAAATTACCCCCATACCGTAATTAAGTGGTCCTAAAAACATGTACCTATTTATAGTTTCCCCGGCCGTCATTGAAATTGCTTATTATAAACACCATTTAATATTTCATCATAGCTTCAAATGATGCTGTACTTATATCGTACGGTACGGTCGGCAAAAAAGATAAGTTCGTAGGTAGACAACTCGGTACAACGCGTTAGTTAATAAAGATTTTATTATGTCCGCCCTCAGTAGCTTCAATCTTCACATTCTTCATTTATCGTGGTAATATCATCAAATGACTCCGAGCCCAGGGTGGAGCGGCATTGACTGTTAGACTCGTACTGACTAAGATATAAGGTATTCTTTCTATAGCCCTTTACGTTCCAAGGCCACGGTTACCTGATGACACAGTCCCGCGACCCCGCACATTGAGGGTGTCTTACGCTGCAAACGTGAAAGTACGTCTTATAAAACTGTTAAAAACCAACTATATCATTTTATAAATTATAAAGCGTAAAAAAAAGCATCTCCACATTCTTTCTGGTTTTCTCCAGTTCCTTCTTGCCAATTTTACTATAACTACTATCGTCTTATAAAACTGTTAAAAACCAACTATCTCATTTTATAAATTATAACCCTCGTTCTGTGGCTCGAAAAAATGACCCCAGCGCCATCTTTGTGGGGTCATGGGGGGGGGACGAATGCAATTTCGGCGCGTCTGATTAAAACGACGATATCTCCGAAATTCCGTTAGTTAGCCCGCTGGCAGTTATATCAATGGAATCTTCATTAAATTAGCTAACTAGTTATGTATGGTTTAGTATGGTTTTGCCTTGTAATGTATTAGTAATGTAACGTGTGTTCAGATAAAGCGTAGAAAAAAGCATTTCCACATTCTTTTTACTTTTCCCGAGTTCCTTTTTGCCAATTTTACTATAATAACTAAGTACTATAAATTAATTTCGATATTATAGCTGTCAAGTTATACAAGGTTCTGACATTGATTTCCAGCTGCAATTCGCAGTAGCTGTACGTTACACTAATATTGCCCATAATAATATTGAGACACTGATGTAACTAACACAACCAATATTCATTTCTATGACTTAAAAATGTTTATTCCATACCTGCATACCTAACTTTTTTGTAAACTGTACCCACTTGAGTAGGTAGACGCCATAAATCGTCCTCTTTCGCTACGAAAAGATATACCCACATGAGTTTATCTACTTATTGCTCAAGTCTTTGCTTTGATTTTAATATTGTAATATCTACTAAATGCATCGCCTGTCAACAATGGTGTAGCTACTCATTGTGTATATTCTACAGAGGCCTTTATCAATATTTCTGTATTTGAAAAGTGCCTCTTGTGTAAGAATGAGGAACTAATTTATTCCATCAAATTAACGTTATAGTGTCAGTTTACTTTCCGTCATAAAAGCGTGACAAGTCAAGCTAAGGCTTCGGTTATTTATCCTAAGCTTTTAATATCAGTGTAGTTTCTTAATTGATTAAAGTAATGAATTAAGATATTACCAGATATGCAAATACCTACATACGCGTAAAATTTTGAACACTGTGCCACATACTCATTTAATTAACACAGAAAACAAAATAAGAAATCATTTTTAGAAAGGAACTCAGACTCATAAATAAACCCCATTTAAGAAATGCTTGGTCACAGTCCTTTTAATCGAAGCGTCAGATATTTTCACGTTAATGTCATACAAACGAGCGCGTCATAATTCATACACTTTGTATGAAAACCATACTTCCTCTCCTTTTGTTCCAAATATATTTTACAGACTGTAATGGTTTGGAAAGAGTTATGTGGATGTAAAAGTGACGTTAATGCCCACTCGAATAGTCGCGTTAATTAACTAAATAGTTCATTTATACGTCGCTACGGCAATGTTCAAATCTGTAACAATCACGCCGTGACACCTTAACGGCCTATTAATTATTTAAAAACGCAACATCTTCATAATTTACATCGCTACCAAGATTACAGGGGAAGATAAAGTATCCTAAAATTAAAGCAAAATTTCCTGTATTGCATAATAATATTACTATGTGAATTATCACGTGTCAAATTTTGTTTCTGGGATCATAATTTTAGTCCACTACAGCTATTATATTCTTGCACGCTACTCAACAATGTGATTATTATTATACTCGTATTAAAGATGCTACACCGTACAAAATTTTATTAAATTAAAAACGAGTAGTTATCAAAAATTAATTTTTAAAATTCCGCAAGGAAAAAAGCGGCAGTGAACATGTCTGGACAGATCGCTTAATTAATAAGGGCCCGTAACGAAACAGGGAGTAATCAAAAACCAGTGAAGTGCTGTTAGTGCTCATAAAAAGCTTTTTAAACTGTCCCAGACTTCATAACTGACAACCGCTTAAAGGCCAAAAAATTTCACAATTGCTTCCATTTCAAGCAGTTATTCAGATTTCATTCCTTGCGAAACAGCAGAAATATTATTTTACATTGTTGTGGGAAGTCTCAGGTGGATAGTTGGATACATTCCACCAAAATATTGAGTACGAAGCTGCATACCTACATGTTTTTAAAATAAATTATGAATGTTTTAAAAATAAAGCAAGTAGTTTTTAAAATTTTACAAAACCAAAAAATATTTTTCTACCAAGTAAATTTTTGGTAAATTATAACGAGATAGATATTTTTATATTATAATTTCTTATACAGTATGTAAAACGTTCCCCTTTCAGTAAATACGAACTTATTGCAGTCCAACGAATCTATTTGTCGACTGATAAACCCAGATCGATCTACATAAACGAGATTTAAAATTCTTTCTAATTTATCATGCGTCTCACTCAGATCCCCGCGATAAAGCTAGTTGTCCCTCTAGATTTATAATGGAAATTTTATTGGGAATTTATTTTTAAAGCGTTCAATTTTATGACAGCTGGGTGAAATTATCACGCAATTAAAAGGATTCCCTAATGAGAACAAAAAGAGGAAGTTTGGCCCATATTTCGAATTAGCAACCCGCCCTGACTTCACACTCCCGAACATTTAAAAAATACTTTCAGAATATAAGTAATTATATTTGAAACATAAATCTTCCGTGAAAAATGATTTATCTGAAAACCGCATCAAATACCGTTGCTTGGTTTAAAAGGTCTGGAAGCGTACAGACAGACAAAATTGACTTTGTTTTATACTTTGTAAAACAAAAAGATGTTGGACTCAGTGATATAGTGCTAATAGAAACATGGTATTCTCTTACTTACACTGTCGTGTGGTGAAGTTAGACAATACAATTATGCAGGACCCAGATGGCCCATCACTCCATTAGCTACGAGCAAGACTTGGCTATTAACACGATATCAATAGCAATACATTTCTCTTCAATGTTAGTGTTCGAGATAGTCGCATGTAGATTAGTTCATTAACAAGTTTGTCTTTGTATTTACATCACTTCACTTTGTGTTTACTCCAAGAATGTATTTTCATTTGTTCTTTGAGAACTCGATTACAGAGAATTTAAATCATTACCAGGCACATAAGAACTGTTAAAGTATGTACTTACAAAGTGTTAGTCAAAAACAAAAACACTGTAAAGTCACAAATCATGATACATATAACTGAAAGTATGATCTGCAATTGTAGCTTGTAAACTCTTCAAAGAAAGATCTAAAAGTCTAAATCTTTCTTTGAAGAGTTTACAAGCTACAAAGAAAAAGGTTAAAGATCTATGAAAAAGTGATAAAAATAATAAGATAGTCAAGTACAAAATAAGCTGTAGGAAACATCAAGGGTCTGAAGGTCATATTCGTGAAAACGGTCGCACCCTCGTCAGGAAATATAACAAGATCATGTTTTACGAGCTTGTTTATCCGAAATCCTATAAACATAATAATATGTACTTGTCGTTTATCAATAGGACAGGGTCATACCGACATGTTCAAGAACACAAAATACAGGAAAGAACATTACGGTGTTTTTTCTACTGGAGCATAACCAAAATCATGCCAGATTGTAGTGAAAGATGGCGTGAAAAATAACCGTTTAGCTGGGCCCGTAACTCACAATGAGTGTACCAAAACATCAAGCAAATGATCAAAAACAACGGTGTGGGAGCAAATATGTACTTAGTTTCGCCATGTATCCTTAATGTTTGGCAATAAATTGAGATGAACAAACAAGGGGTCTTATCTTATCTGTGACGGTGGGAATCTTGGCCGCACTGGAAGCCTATCAAATACATATCTTTTCACAGTTTCCGTGCCATTTAATCGACAAAATACTGTAACACGTCATGTTATTATTCAGAACATTATCTTCGTGACATTTTAAGTGTGTAATAAAGAAGCTTTTGGGTCGTATTTGTTTTTAATGTAGATAAACCGATTTATTGGTTAAGCTCGCAACTAAAGTACCGACAGCAGAATATTATTGAATTTAGCGATTTACCCATTTTTATCGTGATAACATCATCAAATGAGGCCTCCTACCCATGGCGGGGCGGAAGGGACTGTTAGACTTTTAGTGACAAAAATCCACGGTGATCCCTCAATAGGCCTTTACCTTCCAGCAGGGTTACCTGATGAGACAGCCCCGCGACCCTAGCGATTTACCTACTTCTGTAACCTTAAATGAATAAATCTCATCAAGTGTACGGTACTTTCACGGCTAGTAATTATGATATTACAAATGAAAATTTTAAGCATCCTTTCTCTGTGGCACAGAGATAAATCAAAACAGTTTTGGCAACTTAATAATGATCATCTTCATAAATGTATTAATTGCCAGCGTATACTTAAAGGTTATTGAATGACGTTTATGCGCAATTAATGATTAACTGAATATTTATTTTCCATTCTTAATCTTCGTTTAATTAAAGTACAGTTCGTGAATGCATGTGGTTGTTTTAAATACTCCTTTCAGTAGTTTTTATTCTTTTTTTACTTAAAAACGACTGCTTTGTTTTGATGGATATTTCAATTCTTGACGTCAATGTTTTACTCTTACAAACTAAAACAACACAAAAAGTTTTATTGAAGCTAAACCCTGAAAAACTGATATTATTGCAGTTATCTGCGTAAATAATCCTCAAGTCGTATATTCTTTTTTAAACTTCCACAATCTTCGCTTTGCAACTTTTCCAATGAATTTTATTTTTTACAGCACTCATAAATTTTAAGGAAAAGTGCCCACAATCCTTTTGCAAAATGTTTAAAGTACTTTTGTTTTGAAAAAAACATGGCGCTTTTATTACATTGAGGAGGAGCTTCAAAGTTTCTGTAGGTAAAGATATTGTAGAACCAATCTGATTAATTCGGAGATAGTTTGTGGAGATTTAGTGAGTACTGAGTACTGATGTCCAATCTTAGAAGATTAATGTTTGTCTAGACGGTTCCCTCAAGTATTCTATCTAAATCTATGTCTTACACAGTAGTCACTACTACGCATGTTTCGGCATTCAATCCGGATGAAGCGGATCGACTTCTCTTTTTCGGGATTTTCATTGCGTTCTCATCCGTAAGGAGTTAGCCTCTAATTTAGTGAAATAAAAACCGTAGGTAGGTACATCAATAAAAAAAATTATAAAACATAATAATATGCGCTTCCATAAATATCCTACAGACATAATTGCGTGTTGAATGGTGAACCTCCAGACATAATCGACATCAGACTAATATTTTATAATCTTAATATAAATAGAGCATCTTTTTTCACCTATCAGTATAAAAACATTTTTATTATACAAGTGTTTAACAAAGTGATGTGCCGGACATGAGAGAGCGCGACGGTGTGAGTGCGGAACGGCGGTGATGCGTGCGGCGCATGATGCGCGCGCGCATTGATGGAAGAGTCATGGTCGTCGGGCGGCGCGCCGCTGCTGCGAACTCAGTCGCTGCCGCTGGTGCTGGAGGCGGCGAGTGGACCCGCGCCCACGCGCCAGGCCAAGCTCGACCCGCGCCAGTTGCTGACCCTCACCCGCCACTACTACCCCGAGGGGGGTTGGGGCTGGGGCGTGGCCGCCGCCGCCACTCTCGCGCAGATCCTTGCACACGGCCTGCACCAGGCCTCCGCTGTGCTCGCCGTCGAAACCGTCAAGCGGTTTGGTCCAGAGACTCGCATGCAAGCAGGTATATACAGAACCTTCAACCAACCATCCAACTTTCCGTACGACCTTCTCAACATAAGTACTGCAGATGTACTGTGTGTACGTCATTTATGGAGAGAATATTGTGGTTATCAGTTTCTGAACAGGAAGATTAGATACTGAAATGTTATTTGATCGTGTAAAATATCACTACATTATTCATAAAACCATTGATAGATTCATAAACTTAGTGATGTAGCGAATATTCGCATTCGCATTCGCAAATATTCGCATGTTATTTGATATTCGCATTCGCATCCGCATAAATCGATGCGAATGTTTGCGAATATTTCTGAAAACTATTTTTTAATTTACCACTATGATTTGAATATGGAAACTATATGTAACGGAATAGTCTTGAAGTAGACAACTAAATTGAAATAGTTCTGTTAGTCCAATTGTAATAATATTAACAGAATCGCAACAAACATGACAAAATTCCTTTTTATCGTTATAAAATCATCAAATAAGTCCTACCACCCAGTTATATTAAAAAATCTACTACATAATTATTTTGCATTTAAAATATGAGAAAAATGGAAATACAAAAAAAAACTTATTTAAAATTATTTTCTTTGTCCATGCCTCTTCCGGTGAAGTGTATAAAAAATCCAACTCCAGTCTAAACTTGTTGAATAAATATGTATTGAATGAATGAAGTTACATTCATTCAACTATATCGACATGGCCAATGTTCGGTTTAAATATATGTCTGACATGAAATGTGAAACCTATCTATCATTTTGCGTGCATTTCATTTAAAAGTCAATATTCGCATTCGCATTCGCATTCGCGAATATTGAAACTGAATATTCGCATCCGCATTCGCATTCGCGAATGTCAAAAATCAGACATTCGCAACATCACTAGCTTACACTATCGAACAGACAGAACTACTCTGCCCTCGCATACAGCCCTACAGTAAAACATTTTATCCTCATAAGCTCAAAAGTGTTGACCCCCGAAAAGGTGCGAGCTCGTAAAACATCCCAAATAAAGACGTTACATTTTCAGCCTTTAACTCCATATCTATCAGAAGTAAAATAAATCATTGTGTGACATCTTTCTGACCAATGAAATATCGGAAAGGTCAAAATGTTAACGATGTCCAATATTGTCCATGTGGGAAATAATGGGACGATTCCGTTTCTCTGTACATTTGTTATGTTCGACACTTTTCTGGATTACTGCGCCGATGCCTATAAAGATGGATTTCTTTTGAGATCAACAAGAAATGACCACAGTTAAATAAATTACAATGACCGTTTCAAATCATGCTTACTCTCAGTAAAGTTTCCTCAGATCGCTCTTCCTGGAAGGACAGTAATGTCCTTATAATTTTATTTGTAATGTGTTTTATTAGCTTTGATGTCGGGCTCCGCAATATTAACGTTATCAATCTTATTAAAATGTTGTGCTTGACGTGGAACGAGGATATTGTAATACCTATTTATGCACATGGTAAATGTCTTCACCTACTGATGTAATTTATGTTGTGAATTTACATTATCGGTATTGTTTAAACCCCTTCTACACGGTCAGACCTGACCGCCTGACAGAGGTGACCTTGGTCCGGTGTGCGACCAAATTTGGGCGGAGTCAGTCGGGAGCGCAGCCGTCCCGACAGGCTGCGTCCGCGGTGGGACCCGACCGTCAGCCGACAGCGTTCCAGACGGTGGGGTACTGTTGACACGACCAAGTTCACCTCTGTCAGGCGGTCAGGTCTGACCGTGTAGAAGGGGTTTTACTTGCACCTGTAACTTTGAAGGCTTCACTTGAATACTTTGGGGGCAAGACAAGACAACTGTAAAATCATTTTCAAAACTGGTGAATTTATTTCTGAGATTTCCTTCAATGTGAATAAATATTAAAATCAGCTTATTGATCTAATTCTAGACAACCTTATTGTCATATCATAACATCTCAAATATTGCCGAAATTGATCCGATATCCATTTGACCATATTTATTACTTTCAGTTATTTTTATTTCTCTAATCTGTTGCGTCTGGTCCAACGCCAACATAACATATCCCGTCGAGACACATTGTCCACTCGCCTTTATACATATCCCATTACATTTTTGTATGTTTGTTTATCCGAGCCAAATATCGTAGGTGGGTCATCTCTGTCAACATTTGCACCCAAACGACAATCAGTTTACTTAGTTCTTCAATATCATGTAATTCAAACATGCTACCTAGTACACGAAAGTAAGCATAATCAGCGTATTTCTCACTCCTGGGACGAAGACCTCTATAATGAATCGTTTCCACCGAAATCGTGCGAGCCACGTTTTGTTCACGGACTTCAGCAGTGCGCGTACTAAGCTGGCATCGTGTTTAGGCTCCGTGTCCATAATAAGGCTGTGCATAACTTTTGGTCACACCGGTGGATCACATCTTAAACAGGACCGTGTCATAATCCACAATTCGGGCCCACTGCGGCTTGGTGGGTGTCACACAACTGTCTTCGATTTTTTTGTACATGCCAGATTTGTTATTAGAGTTTTTAACGTAAGTAATTCTTTTTCCTCTTATTCCACCATATTGGCCTACCAAACTCTGCAACAATTTTTAATTATAAACTATCGGTTTTAGCCATCGATTTGTGTGGCATCCAATTTTCACTGTTTACATGTTGGAACAGTGAGCTCGTTATACGCTAGGGAGTAGTTTGCATACAAAAGCCGATATTTACATAACACTGAGCGACACCATTAAAAAAAACTTTGGTCATAGAGCTGGAATAGTTAGAATGGCCATCTGCGCCTATTATACTGTGCTTCAACTATTAAACGCAGTGATAATAGGTAAGATGTCTGAGAAAATCGAATTAATCCGTCAAATGGGTTATCATCAAAAATATTTGACCCGAGCAGCAATCGCCGATGATTTTCTGTTATTTATTGAAGTACAGTCACGAGCAATAGTATATTATGTATACACTAAACAGTGTTCCAAAGCAATGTTCCGTGTTGATTTAACTTTTGCCTTTTCATTAGACTTCTATTTTGGAAGCCATTCTATTAGATACGAAATAGGTCTTATTTCAAAGTGGAAACCAGCATTTTACGAGTAAATTGCGTTTGAAGTGTTTACATGTTATTGCTCGTGACTGTACGTTATTCGGACTAAATATATTGACATTAATTGATGCTGACATCATGCATATTTCGCGTAATTTACGTAGAATAATAAGATACATAGTCGTAGGTTCGTTCCTCCACCCGCATACGCTTTCACGATTGAACGTTAAAATATTTTTCTTTGTACGCATGTAAATACACTTCAGTGAATCACAAGCCCCCTCAAACTTTGACAACACGCAGATCATTTTACTTGGGAGAAAAACGAGAACATTTCTCATAAGCACGCGGCTTTGTTATCGCTATTTGTTATCCAAGAGGTAACTGAATGTCACAAGAAATTGAATCGAACGCAAACTGAATACAAAAATGCAGATATAAATATGCTTTCAGTTCTAAGGGCTCTCGCACACGGGCCACTGGCCACAACCATAAAACGCCGCTACCGTTAATTTCTTGTAGATTTCATACATTTTATATGGACTCGCCGCACAAGGTTGACGCCGGTGGCCGCCACAATAAGCTACAATCATTGCTGCTCGCTTCTTGTTCCCGTTCCCTTGTCCCGCACCGGCCACTATATCGGTGGCCGGTGGCCCGTGTGCGGGAGCCCTAATTCTATTCATATTATGAGAAGAATAGACAATCATGTTGACAGAGCATCAATAAACTGCAAAAGATATAATCCGTCAGCTAGATTTTTGAAAATGATTGTCACATACTTTATCAAAATTCGAGAGTGAGGGTTTGTGACGTCAGAAGCAAGTAAAAACTGTACTTGCTTGTGACGTATTGACATTTTTAAAAGTGTTGTATCTTTGTTATTTTTGGTTTGTGTATCAAAAGAAAAAAATTGTGTCAATTATTGATAAATTAACCGACTTTAGATTTGTTCAGTCAAATACCATATTCACTCAACAAACTTTCATAAGAATTGTAGAACTGTATTTTAATAAAATCTTAAAGTAAAATCACCAATCGGAGTAGCTAGTCTCTTTTATTTAGACTTTCAGTCGAGCAGAAAATTTGCGATCGTCGCAGAATGAAATGCATCATATTATACAGTCTAGCACATTGAGCTTCGCTACTCATACATAACGTAACCAATCTTCTTACACACTTTAAATGCTATTGTTTCGAGAAAGAGAGATACTTTTATTGACCTGAAAATCTAAGTAACACTTGAGTGTTGAAAAAACGAGGGGTAAGGCTAGTATTTTACTTCAATTTCTGAACAGCCTAAACATGACCGCATAAAAAATGTCTGTTAACACAAAAAAAAACTTCGGGTAAGTAAACCCTTTTACCGTTAGCTAATAGCGATACGATTTGTTTGAACATCTCGCTAAGTAAACTTGAGTAAAACAAATGTAATCGCAATATAGTTATACGTCCCTTAAGGTGATTGCTTCGATGTAGCCCGCGAAATTCAATTTTTTTTACGTTTTTTGCAATTTGCAGGCCAGTGACATGTTGTAACTTTATAAATATTTGTGTTGCGCAAATAACAAGTATAATTTTAAATATAAAAAATATCAAAAAACTCGCTCCATCAGCTCTCACATAGAAAAGGTGCATCGTAGTTAGATTTCGGAGATTTTAACATGATGCACCTTTTCTATGTGAGAGCTGATGGAGCGAGTTTTTTGATATTTTTTATATTTAAAATTATACTTGTTATTTGCGCAACACAAATATTTATAAAGTTACAACATGTCACTGGCCTGCAAATTGCAAAAAACGTAAAAAAATTTGAATTTCGCGGGCTGGTTGGAGCATCCCCCTTAAGCCTTTGTTAAAACTGACTGAACAGTACCATTTTCCCATACAAGCTTCTATTGTTATAACCTTATAACTAAGAGTGTCGTAAAAATAATAGTCTATAAATGCAGAGAGATAATGTGTGTAAATGATCGTCAAGAAACGATTACTTACTGAAATAGAGCCATTTGATCTTTTATTTGACGACTGTATTCTATCTCTATCCATAGACAAGCGGAGTGATCTTTTTAAACTCTTTATGGATTTGAATAGACATGCGAAGTGGTCAATTTAAATTCTATAGGGATTCAAATTTAGAATGATGTGATACGTAATTTACTTAATCACTGTCTTCAAATCCATTTGTCTGTCATTATAGGTTTAAAAGCATTGCGGTAATACACAGCTTTCTTGATTCTACCCGATATTAAACGCGTGTACTCCGAACGACATTTCGTACAAAGTTAGTCCTTTTTTTCCGAAATGACTTAATAAATCTTCACTTCGCATAAGCAGGATTCGGTGTTCTAAAAAGTTACTAAAAACCGTATCATAAAATACTGTTACAGTTAAACTAAAGACTGGTTTCTAAAAAAAAGGACTTGCAAAGTATGAAATTTCGTACGTAGAAAAACTCCATTACTAAATGCTCTCCAAACCTTTCATCGTGGAAATATGTACTTTGTGCTTTCACAAGATGTTATTATTGGATCGAATTACCCATACCCACAATAAATCAATCTTACTGAAAACTATATTGGAATTTTCTGCTTGTCATTTTCATTATTTTCGCTATAATCTATATCGCCAATACCTATACATAATATTATAGTTAATAACAATAAACCGACGCGTGACGTCTAAATATAAATGACACAAGTTTTATATATATGTGCAGCGTGTACAGTCACGAGCAATAACAGGTATACACTTAACAAAATTCAAACGCAAATTACTCTTGAAATAATGGTTTCCACTTTGAAATGAGACCTATTTCGTAGTAGTATGGCTTCCAAAATAGAAGTCTAATGAAAAGGCAAAAGTTTAATCAATATGTTAGTAGAAAATCGCTTTTAAATACTGCTTAGTGTATACATACTATTGCTCGTGACTGTATCAGAAAGTTGATCATATTTAAGAGAGTAATATAGACTACTAGCTGTGCCCGCGACTTCGTTCGCGTGGATGTCGGAACTTAACAATGTATTTAATGTATTTTTAGTGCGAAGCGCTGTGGGAGGATACCGATACAAATCATTTTCTGTATGCTTTTTTTTTAGCGTCATATAATCGTCAAATTAGTCTTCTCACCCAGGGCTGGGCAAGAGGGACCGTCAGACTTGTATTGACTAAAGTCCACGGCGTCCTTCAATAGCCCTTTACGTTCCGCGCATATGACGTGGAGTTGCGGATACCAGCCCGTTATACAATACAATACAATACGTTCCGGGGTCACGGTAGCTCGTAAGTCCTACGACCCCGGCTGGCTTTGGCCTTCTAAGGGGTTTGGCCCCCGTCATTGTGCTGACGCTCTTTGAGGCGCGCATGGAACACAACGTTGACGTCGACCTGGGCATGGTCCATGATCGGACAGCGAGTCGCCCATTACTCGTCGCCCGAATGCCCACGCCTGTTGGCCAGAGATCGTCCTGCGACGTCCGTCATCGTGGGCGTCTACCATGGCGGCTGGGTGTGGGTCGTGAGGTGGACGCTGTCCTCTTCCTCACGCGTCCCGCCTCCTCCTTCGCTGGCATGACTGTTTCGCAGAAGGAGGAAACCGGTTTCCACTCTATTTCACGTCAACCAATGCCGAGCGCGAGAGGTCGCCGCCTATCACCGTTGTGAGGACATATGCGATGCTCTGCCCAAGCGGGGCAATTTTGCACCGTATGCTCTACCGTGTCCTCTGGACGGTCCTTGTAGTGGTGACACCCACGCGTTTCTTCCTTCCCCATCTGACACAGGTACCTCCCAAAACTTCCGTGTCCAGTGAGGATCTGCGTCAGGTGGTTGGTCAGGACGCCTTCAGTGACACTTTCCAGCCATTCCTCAAAGAGAGGTCTTACCGCCGCGATTGAGGCGTGCCCAAACCTCGGTTTCGATAACGCTCCCTCCATACCGCCCCCTTTTTTGTATCGTGGCAAAATCATCAAATGAGTCCTCCCGCCCAGGGCGGGACAGGAGGGACTGTCAGACTTGTACTGACTAAAATCCACGGTGTTCCTTCAATAGCCCTTTATGTACCAGGGTCACGGTTATCGAGTGAGACAGTCCCCCGACCCCGGCAGGCTCTGGCCCTCTTAGGGGGGCCCCATCAGATTGCTGACAGCTCTTTGAGGCGCGCGTGGAACACAACGCGCCGTCGACCCGGGCATGGTCCATGATCGGACGGCGAGTCACCCATTACTCGCCGCCCGCATGACCGCGCCTACGGTGGCTGGAGATCGTCTTGCGACGTCCGTTGCCGTGGGCGTCTCCAGCGGCGGCTGCGTCGTGAGGTGGACGCTGTCCTCTCCCTCACGCGTTCCGCCTCCTCCTTTGCTAGCATTACTGCTTCGCAGTGGGAGGCGACCGCTTCCCATTTCGTCTTGCCCCACAGCATGGCCTCGACCAGTGCCTATCGCCGCTGTGAGGACACGGCGGTGCTCTGCCCAAGCGGGGCAGTCCTGCACCGTATGTTCTACCGTATCCTCCGGGTGATCCTCGCAGTGGTGACACCCAGGCGTTTCTTCCTTCCCCATTCGATACAGGATCCATACCGCCCCCTGAGATGGCGCCGGAGCTCTTCCCGCCGCGCCTCGACTTGTCTATGCAGCGGGGATTGGCCAGTGCTTCTTTATAAATACATGCCGTCGGACGGCAAGCTACCCATTACTCCCCGTCCGTAAGCGGCTGGAATATGACCCACTATTTCCGACGCCCTGGGCGTCTTCAGCGGTGGCTCGGGTGAGAGGTAGAGGGTGCACTTTCCCTCACGCGCAATTATGATAATAATTATGCTCAGTATTGCCCAGGCAGTAATAATTTTGTTGTGACATTATTTTGAAACTATGATATCTCCTAAGATATTCATTGAAATCAAACGATGTTAAGGGCAATTTTGTTCAAAATTAAATGCTTGTGATGATTAACGTATTTATTTTGATAAGGATTAATATCATATTAATGAAAATACCTTCGCAAATAATGCATTACTTTAAATCAAATTTGAATTCCATGAAAAAGATTATAGTGTCTTAATCTTAAAAGATAGATATATGCTCTCGCGGACTTTATTTTAGAACTTTTTATGAGGAATAATTCCGTAGTACATAATTTTTGCGTATCTTTAACCGTTTACGCAGCGCACGCAACGAAAGCTCTCGAAAAGGAATACATTTTCCCGATTTTGAAACATTTCTCATTGCTGCTCCGCTCCTTTTGGTGATAGCGTGATGTTATATAGCCTATAGCCTTCCTCGATAAATGGACTATCCAACACAAAAAGAATTTTTCAATTCCAACCAGTCGTTCCTGAGATTAGCGCGTTCAAACAAACAAACAAACAAACAAACAAACAAACAAACTCTTCAGCTTTATAATATTAGTATAGATTAAAATGAACAATCGTCATAATAAAAGTGAAAAAATAAATCAACCTTTTCATACAAAACTTCTACACCTACTCTACCCAAATAAGTTAGTAGCAGTCGACAATTTGCGATCTCGACGATTTTTCCGCGGAAAAAGTTGTTAAGTTTTAGAGCTTGTACACAATTGGATGTTCAATGCGCCCAATGTTTACGCGCTGCCGCTGTTTGCACCAAACCAGAGAGGCTGAGCGATTGAGCGCTACGCTGTGTCGCGGGTTTGATTACCGAGCCGAACAAATAGTTTTTTAATTAGGTACCTAATTAAATATTTTCCCCACGTAAGGTATTTCAGTAGTCGATTAACCGGACTAAAAACTGAACTTCTCCTTTGTCGTGAGTGCGATTACAAACATTTAAACTCACATAAACGAACACCAAAACACTGAACAACTAATTCTACTCAACTACTCCGCCAGCCGTTCCATCAAAGCGAAAGTGTAATGCAACGTTTTAAAAAGAAAAAAAGATGCATACTGTATGTATTATAGCATAAGTGTTACCTTTAGATGTATGTATTTCCCGATATATCGCAAAACTTGCGTCACTGAAAATGATTTCCAAGCATATACATAGGGGTGGGTGCCCCAAATGTCAATCATAGTCAATCATTTATTAGGATTGAGGCGAGGCGTTAGACAGGCCGATGCGTGTGCGACCTCACAACACATTTATCATGTCTTAGAACGTTTAATATGTTTCAGTTAGGTGACAGCAACCACGATATCGTGTTGACGCCGAAAGATTATAATTCGCATATTTTTTTTCTATCATGACACCATTCATTTCTTCTTGATATTAAATACTACTTATATGAAAATCGAGCGCAAATAATATTTGCATCAATTTAAAGGATATTCATCATCTTCATCATCACCCTATTAATGTTCCCACGGCTGGGACACAGGCCTCCTCTCTGTGAGAGGGAGTGGGCCATAATCCACCACACGGGCCCAGTGCGGGTTGGTAGATGTCACATGTCTTCGAATTTTTGGTTCTAATACATGCCGGTATTCTCACGATGTTTTCCTTCACCGTTTTTGAGAGCAGTGGTGATGATATAAATTACACAAAGTAATGCGCCTCGCTGGGTTCGAACCCACGACCTGCTACTCGTAATTTGGGGCTGATACCACTGGGCCACCATTTAATTTGGAACTTAAATTACGAACCCATTTTCCCTTAGAGTGTTTGAATGAGACAGTGTCCAATAAAATAAAGTCAATGAATTACTTTGAATTAAAGTGACTTCAAATAGGAAAAGACTTCCCATCTGATTTCGCCTGTGTGTAACCCAAAAACATCCCACGAAAATGTTAATAACGGGATAAACGGTATCATATGTGTTCCAGACAACCCATCTAAGTCGATTTTCATCAAGATCCGTCCAGCTGTTCTGATGTCATTAAGTCACAAACATTCATACACCCGTCTAAACTTTTGGCATTCTTAATATTACTAGCTTTATTTAGCCCGCATATTGCCCGTACGAAGATCCATTCATTATCCAACGACATTCATAAAAATTACCCTATGTATCATGGTGTCAATGTCAACCAGTAGTTTCTGCGTGAAAGAGTATTAAATAAACATCTATCCATCCTCACAAAATTTCGCATTCATAATAATTGTAGTAAGAAGAAAGATAGATTAGAAGTAAGATTATAATTATTTCCAACTTTCTCTCTTAGTTTTTGTCAACACGTTGGTTGTTATATAAGAAATTGAAAAAATATTTTGAAAAAATGTACCTATTTTTTACTTTACAAAAACTTCGTCTGTAAACCAAAAGTTTCCAATTTATAAGGCCGATAACATCGATAAAAAGGATGATGCAAAGTCAGTCATTCTTTGTTCAAAACGACTTTGTAAGACTTTTCTGTTTTGACAAATATAATTTTATTCTTTTAATGCTTGTTCTGGTCTATCAGTCAAATTGTTATGTTAATATTGGCAAATCATAACTTGAGTAAATATATTTTACACTTGTTTTGCATGGTAATTTGCGTAGTGATCACATACGCTACTGCTGAACTGGAGATCCTAAGTTCGTTTCCCTGGAAATTTATTAGAATGAAATTGAAATTTTATTAGATTCTTCCATCGAAAATTACTTATTCATCAAAATTAGCCTATAAATGTTCCCACAGCTGGGATACAGGCCTTCCCTTTGTGAGAGGGAGCGCCATAATCCACCACGCAGGCCCATTGCAGTTTGGTGGATATCTTCGAACTTTTGGTTCTAGGGTCGGATTTTGCACAATGTTTTCATTTACCGTTTTGGGAGCCGTGGTGAACAAATAAATTACACAAAGTAATACGCCTGGCTGGGTTCGAACCCACAACCATCTCATAAGTCGGAGCCGATACCACTGGTTACTTAGTAGTAGCCACGGAATCCGCATTATACCCAGCTGTTCACAATAAGCTGTCCGTCTAGTAGTCCTCCCACCCAGGGCAGGAAGGGACTGTCAGACTTGATCTGACTAAAATCCACGGTGTCCTTCGATAGTCTCGTGACCCCTGCAGGTTTTGGCCCTCTAAGGCCCCGTATATTGCCGACAGATCTTTGAGGCGCGCGTGGAAATAGACGCGCCGTTGACCGGGGCATGGTCCAAGGTCGGACAGCGAGTCGTCCATTACTGTTCGTCTCCACATGCCCGCGAAGGCGGAAAACCTGGAGGGGCGTAGAAATGGCCAGACCCGGACCACATTTGGCCAGACCAGGGCGAAGTTTGCAAAGGCTAGTGACGGAACTGTATGGTACTATACAATATAATGTACATACCTAGCAAAATTAGGTACAGCTCTGCCCAACCCAGGGATTACAGGTTAGGCTGTGATGTTTTGATGATGTAATTCAAAAGTTATGCGGTTAGTAATAACAGTTAACATTCATATATTATGACTCTCATACAACATATGGTAATACAACCATATGGCTCACAGATCAATCTTACTAATATTATAAATGTGAGAGTTATGGATGGATGAATGGATGTTTGGTACACTGTGACGCAAAAACAAATAAACAGATTTAGATGATATTTCGTACACAGATAGTTTATAACCTGAATTAACTCATAGAATAGTCTTTATCATCTTGTTTGATAATTTTTGAGTTGTTAAGGGCGAATGCGATAACAACAGCTAGTATGAATATATATGTACAATTCGTCTACCTTGTTTGTAGCGTCGCGAAAGTTTTTCTATTTACATCTATTTTGTTGTGAATGAACTTGTAAACAAGACGTGTGGTCGAACTTACCTCACCCCGGAGAAATAGGGGCAAACAAATAAATATATGCCAAGTATTGAATCAATATAATTTGGATGTTACTACTTCTGAAATACTTAGAAGGGAGGCTGAAAATGTTTCATCATTCAAGAAGCAGTAAAAAAATAAATAAAATCGTAAAATAAAAAAAGGAGCCAACAGGAAAAGTGTATTTTTAGGGTTCCACAGTCTACAAAGTATCGTTTCGCCATGTTTGTCCGTCCGCAACTTATCTCAGAGGCTCATAGAAGTAATAGAAATATAGGAAAAGATTAGGCACGCCAATAAAGTGGTAAAATAATATCTCGAAAACTACTCGTAAATTCTCGATTAAAAATGTAATGAAAAAATGTATTATGGGAAAAGTTCACGGTAATAATATATGTAACGAACTTAAAAGGAATTTACTATCACAACTAAGAAGGCTTTACAAGTTTACGAGTAACAGTCGACAAACTTATAAAATGTACTTGGATAACATATTTTCCAAACATAATGTATGACAGAACATGTTTTTCAACTGCAAAAGTAATTTCTGTTTTATTATTGAACCCAGACTACGGGTTGTATAATAAAAAAAATGGTTCTTCACTTTATGTGTTGGCCCGACACGCATTTGGTTGGTTTTTAGTACGTACGCGTACCCGAGAAAAAATCCCATCCTGTAAAAAACTAACAAAATGGCCGATTATGTTGCCAATATAAATTCAATTTGATTTTTTGTTGACTGTATACAAATAAAGAGACGGAACGCCCTGCTATGTAAGTAGTAGGTACTACAAAACAATTGAATTAAATACGTCAATCAATACTGCACAGCGTGCCATAATACTACTTTTTCGATTTCATTTTATTGGATGTCCTATCACATATTAGCTGATGGCGTCCGATATGACTCCAAATAAGTTAAAAACAGACCATTCACAGTTATTTACAACACGATGAGACTGCGCAATTTCTTTATTTCGATTCGATTGAGACGAGCGACCGAGAGCTCGCTTTATATGTTCCAGTGCATTTGTTGCCGTCTAAAGAATAAGCCCAGCTCTTATTTATAGCGGTATATTTCGCTTTTACTGCTCTCTTTTCATAAAAAGTTTCATTCTTAACAAAACTAGGGACACATTTCGCAAAAAAGCTAGAGACGTCTAGTGTACATTTCAGATGGAAGATTCGAGTTAAATGACTAAACTTTTCATACTAGTCACAGTTTATTCAAAACAGATGATTGAGGTCTCCAATTTGAAGTAGAAAGCTGTTTATTTGTCACAGAAAAATATAAAAAAGTGCCCAAAAAAGTTGAGAACAAAGCGACGGCTGAAGATAGCGAATCACTCATCAGTCGGTGGATCTAAAGTTGTAGACTAAACAACGTCTCATAGATATATACGTCAGATGTGTGACCGATGGGTGACGTTCTTGTTACAAAGTCGACGAACTCAACAAGCTCAACAAACGCCCCGTCGTCCATAAAGTTTTTCAATAGAAATGTTTGTTAGACATCAGACGAAGCCCGCACAAATCGCTAGTGTACACTCAACATTTGTATTATTTTACAAATAACTCTTAAAGGCTTCTCTCGACAGTGGAACGCTTGGTAGCATTGCGCTGTATGATTAGCACTTTTGAAGTTACGAGACAATCTGTCTTTTGAAGACAGTATTGTGATGCTTTCATTTATTGTTTAAATTCCTTCAAACAAATTAGACATCTTCAAATAAACTCGAGCTGAATAAATATATTTCGCTTCATACAATAACAACTTCAACAACAGAAATGTTTAATGATACATTTTCATAAAATGTAAATTATGTCGAATTAAAACAAAAGTGAACTGGTATTCTGTACCCTTATAGTAGCCATACACCATCCTGCCTATCGACGATCGATTTGACGCTTGCAATTGTTTTGTTGTATTTGATGGCATGACATGCCAATTTGACAGGTCATCAAATCGATTTGACACAACGTCATATCGGCAGCAGTGATGCATTTGGCTATTATTCGATGACGACAGCTACAATTTTATATATTTGTAGCTATCGGTCACCGAATAATAGCTAGATCTAGCTATAAAGTTGCTAAGTTGGCATCGCTGCTGCAGATTTGAAGTTGTGTCAAATCGATCGTACGATAGGCAGTATGGTGTATGGTGTATATGGACGAACTGCCAATTTGAAACAATTGCAAGCGTCATACGATAGGCAGGATGGTGTATGGCTACCATTAGCACGAATTTTCAGTATTTGAGACGTAAAGTAAACTGGAACTTTGACAATTTCAAATTGACATTTTTCAAGGAAAAAATTAGTTCCGGCTTCGCGCACCAGGGGCGCTGTTCCATTTTTTCATACAAGAAACGCTGTAAATACTGTAAAGTAAAAGAGTGAAAATTCGTGCTAAGGGTACTGGTCAAATAGAAAACAGCAAAGCTTTTCTGCAACATAATGAACGAAGCCAACAGATTTTTGTTTTAGTTACTTACCATAATACGTATATATCAACTATAGGTTAAAAAGCAACGTTTCGGATCCAACACCCTTGAAAATGCAGTATTAAAATTAAACTAACATCTGATCAAAACGATGCAGTTGCAACGTGATAGAAATAACTTTCGTAATGGTAGACCCTAGAGCAGAAAGTTCAAAATAAGTTGTTCGTTCAATGTGACTTCTACGTCAGAAATAGAATTGAATAAAATTTACTTATTCATTGAATTCAAGCCCTAACTCTTTTAGATGAAAGCACTCTCAACTCTCAACGACATGAGAGGTAAGAGTATATCTAAAATAAGTACTTTATTTCATAATTCCTTATTAAACATGGAAAATTATGACATGAGAAAGATTTCATGCAGATACCTACTTATTAAAAATACACTTATTTCCCATTACCAACGCAACGATAATATAGCAGATGGCTGACATAACTTATAATGAATATCTCTTCGAAACGATAATAATTTAGCATAATCGACTATTTAAATAATAAAAGCCCTTTTATGTCAAATAATTTCCATTTAGGTTACTAACGTGTTTCATATAAAGCGTTGTCACTGTGGTGACGCGACTTAGGGATGTCGCCTCTTCATACTGAGCTCAGATTATCACTGATTTGTGATATTTGAATCTTGAAGGAATGCGGTAGAACTCTGAATTCAACAGTAGGTTTACCATTTATCAGGTGTTTAAGTCATTTTGTATAAAGTCACATATTGTGTTACATTACAAAAGTACGAATTATTATAATTACAAAAGTACGAAGTCTCTTCGGACACTTGCGTAGGACACTGTAACTGACATGCTGTGGACACTTCAAGCGCCAATTTAAAAACATTCATTAAGTTGATTGACACTTAATTAGCATGTCACCTTACCTTTTCGACGAAAAGACGTGTGCCTCGAAAATAAATCACAAGATGGAAAATTCATGAGCGGCACAAACATTTGTTTGGAGGGTACTTCATGCATAAAGCAGAAGAACGACTATAACATTATGTCAAATTATTTAAACTGTCGCTTAACACATATTATGGTGTGTTCATAAATATTTTTGACATAAATCTCGTTTTCTCGGAGCCAGCCCTTCTGGACCCACACGTCCTTACAAGGCAGACGGAATGCCTGCACGCGAATCTTTACGACGTCGGATAACAATAAACATCACGAGCTTTTTGTAACCGTCCACTACTTGGTAAGCAAAAACGTGGCGGAGACAGCTAAAGCACTGAAGTTGGACTATTGTGTTTATAGAGAAAATCTTGGACGCGTATACAAGTTTGATTTAAGACTCTGTTGGGAGATGTTTTATTTTGAATTATTTTTGGGACTAAAATATTTAAATCATGATAAGTAATATGTGCACAGACGATCTTATGAAGATCACAGGATCACGCTGGATGCCAGCCTCTTCCAACCGGGTGCTGTTAGAAGTCTATAGAGGAGGCCTATGTTCAGCAGTAGACGTCTTATTGCTGATATGATGAAGTAATCTAAATATATATAACTCAAAGGTGACTGACTGACATATTGATCTATCAACGCACAGCCCAAACCACTGGACGGATCGGGCTGAAATTTGGCATGCAGGTAGATGTTATGACGTAGGCATCCGCTAAGAAAGGATTTTGATCAATTCTACCCCCAAGGGGATAAAATAGGGGATGAAAGTTTGTATGAAACTTTGTCAATTTGATAAAAAATACATTGTTAAGTTCCGACATCCACGTGAACGAAGTCGCGGGCACAGCTAGTATCTGATAAGACTAGCATTGATCTAACTTTGCAGACAGTGTGCAAGAAGTTATCAAACATGAATCGATGACATGCTTGCTGTTATCTATTAATCTCTGTCTTTTTAAATCAACTGATCGTAGTCTAGAAGAGACACGACTTCCTAAGAGTACATTCATTGCTAATTCCTATTCTGCCCTTTTGTTACAGGATGCCTGGGTGCGTTATCAGCGGGGGTGGCGCTCGCGCTGTCGCCGGTGACGGTGGCGCTGTGCGTGCGCAAGTCCACGCGGGTGACGGCCGTCGTGGGAGGACTGGTGGCGGCCCTAGGCTGCCTCTTTACCTCCTTCGCCACGCAGTTCCACCAGCTCTTCTTCAGCTATGGTAAGTACACCCTTCTTTCCTTCTTCTGTAAAAATGTTCAGATAAGCTTTTATGCATTCACAGCAGACAAGGACTCTATGACTTGGGATTACGAATATCGTGATTCGTTCCTCTTGATCAAAACAACCCAACCAACAACCCAAAGCTACCAACCCGCACTGGGCCCGCCCACTGGATTATGACCCATTCCCTCTCACAGAGAGGAGGCCTGTGTCCCAGCAGTGGGAACATTATAGGCTGATGATAATGATGATCAAAACAAAGCAATTTTGTTGAAATATTTCCAATGTACAAAACCGACCAGTTTTGCAACATACGAAAACTATTCCCGTGTTGCATTACAGGATCTAGGTTAAGTATTCAAACCGAATTAAATTAATGATGAGCATAATAATACTAAAATGTCGTAAGGAATCCGGTCCAGGACGTGCGCGTACGCTTGCATTAACACAGAATAAATAATTGGAACGTTAATGCACCTGAAACGCAGCGCGCTTCTGACAACTCAATTTATTTCATCAGATTCATATATCCGAAACTCGTTTTAGTGAACTTCAAAGGTATCCGCTAATTGGGCCTCTGTGTAAATAAACGGATATCTACATACTCGTACCGATCAAAATAGAAAACCGAATATTCGCTGAAACTAGTACCTACCTAATTTATTGCATGATATATCAAAAAATAACTCACTCATAGAAATTGAAAATATAACATCTTCATTTTGTATAAAACGGTTGAATAGAACTGAATTTTATTTATTACTCGATTCTTGGAATTTGAAGTTGGATTTTCAGTGTAGTAAATAATCCTTAGAAATAATATAACGAAACGAACTCCGCTTTAACGGATTGGCTGGCGGGCTATTACTGAATAAACCACAAATCGGATGAACGTGGCTTATATTATTCTCATAGAAATGCGAAGAAAGATGGAATCTTGTACCTATTTCTAGATCTTGTGTGCTTCTTCGCAAGCTAAAGTATTTCATAGTAAATATTGTAATATTGAAGCAAACTGCACGCGTGCGCACATGCACACTCCGAGCTAGTTCTATCTTCAAGGATAACGCGTTGGCGCCTGGCAGAACGGTGCATTAGCATTTAAATTGGGACTCTACCGGGCTGTTACAGTGAAGTGTGCCCCTGAATTTGACTAACTCAGGCAACTATCCCTAGTTCCTATTTAAAAGCCGTTAGAAATGATGGATGCCCCCCGCTTTCACATTTAGCGAAACGTAAACGAGCGCCTAAATAAAATTGCAGAAAAAATTGACTTGGTTCTTCTTTGCTGATCCCAGCATAGAAATTCAATAATTATTATTATGGCAACAGGGCCCATAGAATTACTTAACCTAGATACATTATATTCAGAGTGTTAGTAACATACAACAACATACAATAATGTTTTGGTGTTGCCCATTTTAATAAAAAAAATATCATTATCTGTAATTCGGCCGCAACGAGTCACACAAACGACTGTTTGTACATATTTTTCGTAAATAGGTAGCATGCACTGCGTAATATTTTTCAAACCTTTGCCCTCAGCGGGCCATGAGGAAACTTTGTATCCAAACTAAATAGGTAGCAAGATCAAAAGAAAATATTTTTATAAAATACCGTTTTTTTTTTAGATAAAAGAGCACAAGGTACTTAACTTTTTCCACCAGGCCCGTGCGATAGAAGAGACGTTGAAACCATTACATCCTCAAGATTCCTCAATCCTCATTCATGTGTGTTCTATGTACACACATCAAAAGTGTCTAGGGATCAACATATATTTTTGCAATAACTTTTCTCCTGATTGATATTAATTAAAATGTTCTTTAAGGATTCATCAAATAAAGTGTTATCGTTTGTCACAGTAACGATAAACCAAGTCACCTTTGCATTCATAAAGAAATTTGCCATTTTCCTAATAAAGGGATTTTTGACATTTGAACCACTAACATTAAAGTTCGAAAAAAAGACTGAAATAACAGTTTTCTTTAAAATTTTATTGGGTAACTTAAACAATTAATAATCCGTGTTTCTACCGCGAACACTAACAACACAAGAAAATCGGTTTGGCATACTCAAAATGAGTTCATCCAAATCACGCTGTGGAATGGCCGCCCATGTTCGTTGCAACAACAAAAAAAGGTCTTCTTGCGACTGGATACCCTCCATATTCGGCAGAGCTCTTCTCTGTAGCATATCCCATGCATGCTCAATCGGGTTCAAGTCTGGCGACTGAGCAGGCCAGGGCAGGACATTGATGTTAGCTGCGGCGAGAGTCTGTTTTACAACTCTTGCGGTGTGCGGTCGTGCATTATCATGCATTAACTGAAATAAGGGACCGATTTGCACTTGTAGAGGAACGATGACGTCTGATACAATCGTCTCAGCATAAATTTGAGCGTTGAGGTTGCCTCTGATCCAAATCAACTCAGTTCTTCCGCCGATCCAAATACCCGCCCATACCATGATGGTTCCACCACTATAAGGATGGACTTCCTGGCAGGATTTTAATCGCTGTTGGCGTCCAGGGGTTCTCCAGTGTCGTATACGTCTTGTATCCGGTCTCATACCAAAACGAGACTCATCAGAAAAGCACACGAAACGCCATTGTTCTTCTGCCCAATTTCTGTGTTCAAGAGCCCATTGATATCGAATCCTACGATTGTGCATTGCTATAGGTGGTACCCGTAGCGGTCTTCGGGAATGAAGGTTCACTTCATGCAAGCGGTTTCTGACTGTTTGGTCGCTAATTAAGTTCCCTGAAGAGTGATGAAGCCTCACGGCTAACATCATGGCGGTTATTGTTGGAGCTCTTCGAGTTAAGATTAGAATGTATCGGTCTTGTCTCCGTGTGGTGCAGCGATACCGTCCTCCATGGCGCTCAGCCACGGTACCAGTGCTTCGGTAACGTGTCCAAAGTCGACTGATAACACTCTGACTTGTATTCAGAGCTAAAGCCACAGTACGTTGCCGGGAACCAGCTTCTATCATTCCCACGGCTATGAGCATTTCTTCCCTGCTTAAATGACGTCGCCGCTCCATAATAACGTTGGTTTTAATCAGTAGTAGGGAAACAGTAGCACTAATAATGTCTTCAATGCTTTGTATGTTTTTATAGGGAAAATATTGACAGCTGATTTTCATCTTTTACTCGAATTTGATTTACAGTTCCTGATTCAAATTATGAAATGCACCAAAAAGGATCCATATAAATTTATAAAATCATAAATTTATTACAAAGCCACATCTCAATCTCAAGAAATCCGCATAAAAATGCTTGATCCCTAGACACTTTTGATGTGTGTATTTATAATCATTATAATATTTCATGCAAAAACCACGTGGTTAGAACCTAAACTGACTTCTGATATCGCTCGAACCATTAAACGAGCAAAACTTGATGCCAGGGTTCCTAAAATCCTTGCAATCTTCAAGGAAATTAGTCCTTAAAGTTACATAGGAAATACTGATTACATGTTGGCTCTACACTGCATAGATATGAGGAAAACTTGCACAACTTGAACTTGATACTGCAGGCTGCACAGCTAACGATAGCAAGGAGACCGTATTATTGTTAGATATCACCCTGTAACATGGTTAAAATCACGATCGCAGTACAATATAAACCGACTTCCGATTGGTATTGTGGCGACCATTGGAAATGCAACGAGCAATGAATACCGAGTAACGATACTCGAATAACGATAGTACTTCGCGCCAACTGTAACACCGACAATAACATTATAACACAACTGTTATAATGCTGGGAACGAACGTGAATAGAAATGGGCCAAATCGAATTGTTTTTGAAATAATAGATAATATTATTCGGTTGTGAAACGTTTGATAAATATGCGAATAAAATGAATAATGCACGGCTTAAAATACAAGCTGCCTACATGATGGTACCTATGGGGTTTCTGTTTTGTTTATATTACGTCATTTTTCTGAATCGCGGTGTTAAGATTTTCCGCGGATTAATGACCCTCTCTTGTATATATCTATATTTTAATTTTATAATCGATGTATGCATCGTGTTTCGTAAACATATTTTTGAGGGAAAGTTACCTTAAAACGTTCAAACAAACGAGGCAATGAAAGATACCCTATTCCATCCCGAAGACTCGAAGGTCACCTCTAGGTATGTCTGTAACAAAATTCATCAAAAGCAGTCCACCGGTTTAGGCGTGAAATCGTAACAAACAAAATAACAATCTCACTTTCGCATTTATCTTATTGGTTAAGATTTATTTTTCTTTCTCATTAAGAATTTCTCCTGTGTCGTGGATGCGTTTACAAACATAGAAACTCATCACTAAGAAGAAGAAAATGGGCACTTCATTTGGGATTACTTTATATTCGTTACTACTGCGGGGTTCCTTAAGTACGCCTGTAAATCCCCCTTTCTAACTAGGTTAGACTTAGCACTAAAGTATTATGGAAATAGCTAGTAATCAGAGTTTATACATATAAAACTCCTTTTCATTTCAAAGTTCCTATTTATTTTTATTTCCGTTTAATGTTGGGTACATTTCGTATTACTGTTATTACATGACATACCTAATTAAATAAAAGTTTATGCCCTTATAATAAATGTAAAATTATGCCCTTAATGCGAAGAGAATTACAACGATAATTTTAGGAAAAATCTTGTAGATTACCTTATTAACGGTCTAAGTTACTCTTGAATAAGTTGGGAATATAATATTATAAAAACTATGTAAGTAATTGTGATCCTTTTCTAACGCCTAGAATTATAGGCTATAGAGTTAGTAGAGCAAATAAAAATTGGAAGATGACGATGAGTTTTGATAGAGGTTTTTCACAATAACTCGTCAGCAAAAAAAACGTATCTCCACCAGTTCGTATCGCTGACAGAAACTGCTTTACAAAGTTTAAAACAAACTCCGTTGGTACGCACATTACTTCCGACCGACTACAGGAATGGGATAATTGACAGGACATCGTTTGTATGTTTGCCTATTAAAATGTTTGGAAAAGTTTCCACGGGGAAGATAGAAAATTTGTAATTCCGAGCCCGAGCGAAGCGAAGCCGACGACGGGCCGCCTGGTGTTATTTATTACGTATAAGTACAAATGTCACACATTTTTGTCACTCTCACGCAAAAACTACTGAAAGGATTCGGATATTTTTATCTGGTAGACAGATAGTTTATAACTTAAATATTTATATTTCCTTTGTTACACAGTTTTTTTTTTAACCCTTGTGCTCAACAATAATAATTATGTTACTTTCCTGTATTATTTACTGTGTATACATAAATAAATCAAAGCATTTAGAAGCCAATATTTCAAGAGGCTATAATTTATGATTTATTGCAAATACCTGAACAAGATTTATCGCTTTATATTCGATACCTACAGAGGATCAAAGTAGGACCTTTTCATGAACAGAAAATAGAGGACATCGTCTCGATACCGCAATCTGATGCAGCTTTTCTTCACAAGGACCGCTTGCTGAATAAACATGATTGCAATGTCTAATGCTATTGAGCAGTTTGTACACATCACAAAAATTCGAGTTTTTTTTTTGTTGTGCTTTGCACTTGAGTTGTGCACTTAACCGCCTGGAATTTGATGAACTGTAACTATTTAGCGAAGCCTTAAAACATGTTTATTTTAGTGCCTTCTTATTTAATTACTTTTTATTTGTAACGCTTCCGTGGGAGTGATTTTGTGAAATACAACGGAAATGTAGAACAAGATTTGTCAAATCAAATAGCGCGTCGAAGCAACTCTTGCCGAGGTCTGTTATTGATGAGTTAACGAAGTAAAGCAACCAGCGTGCTACAGTCTATCTGATAGATTACTATATCGTCTCAAAGTCAAAGCCGATGTCAAAGTCGAAGCCGAAGTCGGAGTCGAATTCGTATTGCCAATTACTAAACTGAGTTACCGCAACATCATAAAATATTTGAGTTGTAGGCTTGTTCGTTTTTCTTTTTGTCTATATCTTGTGCACTAGTGCAAATAATACGATTATTTACTATCATTCTTTCACTCGTATTTCAGTCGATTTAAGTCTGTTTGTGTTTCCACACAGTTTAACTTCTCAGGGACATGGCAGAGCGTTAATTCTGTGTATGTAACATATGACTGGGCCTCCACATTAGTTACAGAGGCGGCAGAAGACTGTTCACGACAGTTTTGTCTCGTGAACAATGTCGACTTACGGTTGAATAAAATAAGATTCTTACATCTGCAAATTATTTGCCTTCTAAATAGACCCTAAATAGGAAAATAAATGAATATATAAATAATGAGCAGTGGTGGTAGTATCTACCCCGAGTTACGTGTTGTAGGCAGTGGGTTCGATGTCCGTTAGGCGCATTACTTTGTGTAATTTATTTCATCACAGTTCACCACTGCTCTCAAAACGTTGTGAGGAAACCGGTGTTCAAATTTTAATGTGTACCAATATATGTACTAGAAACAAAAATTCGTAGACATGTGACATCTAGCAACTCACACTAGGTCCACGTGGTGGAATACGGTCCACCTCCTCTCATAGAGAGGAGGCCTGTGACCCAGCAGTTGGAACATTTTTATAAGCTAATAATGCTGATGATAATGAGGAAGGTAATTAATCTATAATATTGGTGCAGAGGCTGAGCGATTGTGCTACGTTGCGCATCGCGGGCATTCGCGGGTTAGTTTCCCGCACGGAACTAATATTTGTATGACCTACAAATAGTTGTTCTGGGTCTGGGTACAGGAGAAATTCCTAATGTGGGGCAACGTTTTTTAAAAAAACAAAAAAAAAATCTTTGTGGTTGAACAATCTAATCTCAAGAACCATTCTGGTTCGTAATGAATAAATATTTTTTGTTACTTAGCCCTTTCTCGAGGAAGGATAATAATAAGACTATACATCACGCTTACGACCAATTGGTATCGAGCGATGGTGGTGAAACCACATCCAACAGCTAGTATGTAAATATGAAAGCAAACTAAGCAAAGTAAATATTTTTATAACCTGTCAATTTAACTGCACACATCGATACAACGTTACTTAGATAAGTAATTAATTTGCATTCAAATGTAAGTCCATTAATCGGGAACCGGTAATAAGAGCTCCCTGTGTCTATAACGCTCTTTTACGAGTATACAGGATGTTTTTGAAATCGTGGGCAATACTTTAGGGGCTTGTAGTACTCGTGAAAATGATCAATTTTTACTGTGGGACCAACCATGAAATTTCGAAACTAAAATCAGCTGCTCCATACATTTATGGTGTCATAATTCGAAAAGATATATGGAACAGATGATTTTAGTTTCGAAATTTCATAGTTGGTCCCATAGTAAAAATTGTTCATTTTCACAAGTACTACAAGCCGCTAAAGTATTGCCCACGATTTCAAAAACACCCTGTATAATATTAGTTACACAGACTGCCTTGAAGCACATTGCTGGTCACGTATTATGGGAGTAAAAAGGCGATTTGTCATATGTCATATTTATGCTCCCCTTGCGAATTGTAACAAGCGGTGATATCCTGGACGTTGTGACATCGACCTACCTAATAATGCAACGGTAACTGTTGCATAGAAAAAAGATTGCGATTTCTCACAGACAAAAAGATATCAGATTGTATTTTTTCGTAGAATCTCGTAGGCATTCTCGTAGGCGCGTAGCAAATAAGAGATTCTCTGTGCTACGCGGACTGGGAAATTGCTACGTGCATTTTTTATGAGTAATGAAATAGATGATAAAGTAGATTAATTATATGTTAATTTTTATTTTTGTTTAAACGATAAAATGAACAATTCTATCGATTTCTATTAGATAATTAGAGTTAACAATTGACTATCTTTCTTTTTAGATTCCTTAACATTTTTTGATTAGACTTAATGGTTGAGACGCCAGTAGGTTAACCTACCCGAATCTGTTAAATTTTACCAATCGAACATTACCCTTCATTATTGGGATAAGGTAGAAAATCTATTAAAGAAATTTGACACATTGAGGCGTAGGTTGATGTGCTGGTCAATCATCATTCCATACCTAATTGCGAGTTACGTACGTTACGTCCAAACAGGGTACCGTGACCCTGGTATGCAAAGGGCAACTGGACAGGAACAGAGCGGTTTTTAGTCAGTATATGTCTGACAGTCGCTTCCGCTCCAACCACTGTGGGACACATTCTTTCTAACAAAAAAAAATGTAAAGATATAATAACCAACTTTCAAAAAAGTTATTTAGCAATTATGTTGGTTCCAAAAGGTCGATTAGGTATTCTATTAAATCTTACGTTTTTCAGGGACGGTGGTAGGTGTGGGCGTGGGCCTGACCCGGGACTGCTCCACGCTGATGGTGGCGCAATACTTCAAACGGAGACGGGAGCTCGTCGAGATATTTATCGTCAGCGGAAGCGGGCTCGGCATCGCCGTCATGTCCACCTTCATCAAAAGTGCCATAAGGTAAATATTGACACTTCTTGGAATACCAAAAACCTAATGATTCTTTCGAAACGGCAGCGATTAAACTATAACTTCTTCATTTTGTGAACACATCAGACGTCAAACCACTCTCCGATTTTTAACTTTATCTAAAACAGGGTTGGTTCATAATTCAATTAGGTTTTTTTTTTTAAGAATTTCGTTTGTACCCGTAGGTACTAGATACTAATATACATGCATATTAGTAGGTATCTAATATGCATTTTTTGGTCATGATTTTTCTTTGGGATTCTTAACAAAAAAAAAAAAAATGGCACAGGCATCATGATATGTGTTCTACAAAACATTGTGAGAATTATTATAATAACACAACAATAGACTATTTACATAAGAAGTAACGCTTTTTATTAAAACATTCGATTTCGCATACTCTAGCTAGAATAACTACATCAAGCCACTCCAATCTTTCTTTAATAGATTTTCAACTTTACCTATCAGAATACAAGATTCATTTTCGATTGCGAATATTTGAAAGATAGTGTGGCCTTTGTACTAACGATACCGATAAGGTGACTAATTACTTTTTTTAAATTGCAATGTATACACTTTCAGAGCAATCGGCTGGCGCTTAGGACTGCAAGCTGTGACGGGAGTAGTATTCGCCACCTTCATACTGGGCACTTTTTACCGATCAGCATCCCTATACCACCCGCAAAGACGAGCGATATTGCACCTTAAGAACCAGAATAAGATCAAACGGAAGATGAAGGACAGGAACAAGACTGATGATCGCCAGCCTTTCTTCGATTTCTCCACGCTGAAGTCCAAGACTGTGAGGATCTTGCTCATGTCCACTGGGATATCGGCGTTTGGTATCAACACGCCGATATTCTATCTGGCTTACCATGCTGAAGAAGAAGGTAGGTTGATTTATCTTTTTGGTCTCGTAATCTATACTTATATCTATCTTCTTCTATACTTATAATAAATCTGTAGAGAGGTCAATTCTGTACATGAAATATATTTCCAAAATAACTATCAGGGGTGATTAGGGATCGATACTGATGCCAAAAATGCAATTAGTAAAATTATTGTCTGTCTGTCTGTCTGTCTGTCTGTCTGTCTGTCTGTCTGTATAACCGTTATAGAAACAAAAACTACTAGACGGATTTTGACGAAACTTGGTACAATTATTTTTCATACACCTGCGCTGGTTATAGTATACTTTTCATCACGCTACAATCAATAGGAGCAGAGCAGTGAAGGGAAATGTTAGGAAAACGGGAGAAGTTACTCCATACACGCTAATCTTCGGAACTACTGGACTGATTTGATTGTATTTTTTTTTGTTGTATAGCTATTAAGTCTGGGCAATATAAATAAGCTATAATTTATCTTGGTTACCTGATGCAGAACTGCAATAGATCAGCTAAACTATAAGAGATACAAATCTAGCGCCATAGCAAAAATTGTTCCGCGTGATGAGCATTTTCTGCTGAGAAAATAAATTTGAAGATATGGAACACCTGATGTGGAACTCCAAGAGCCCAGCTACACTATTACATATACAGTAATGACGTCTTAGCAAGAGTTGTTCAGCTTGATGAGCACTCCCTGTTGTCGTATAAAAACTGAAGATCTGGAACACCTGAGGTGGAACTCCAAGAGCCCAGCTACACTATAACAGTTAGAGGAATGACGTCTTTGCAAGAGTTGTTCAGCCTAATGAGCACTCTCTGTTGACGTATGAAAATTGAGATCTGGAAAAACTGATGTGGAATTCCAAGAGCCTAGCTACACTATAACAAATATATGAATAACATCTTAGCAAGAGTTGTTTAGTCTGATGAGCATTTCCTGTTGACATACAAAAATGAAAGATCTGGAACGTCTGGAATCGTCATGCGCGTCCCGTTGTTTTCCCGTCCCCAGGCTCTAAGAATTCGACATCAGACGTTTCAGATCTTCGATTTTGAAGACCCCATTGTCGCTGGCATAAGCAACAGGATCCGCGTACGAAGTCGCTGGCAGAAGCTAGTCTATACTAATAACAAAACTGAAGTGTTTGTTTGTTTGCTTGGTTGAAAGCTCAGATACTTCTGGTTCGAATTGAAAAGTTATTTGTACTTACTGTGGTATACACATTTATCAAGGAAGGCTATAAAATATCTCACTACGACCAACAAGAGCCAAGCAACAGGTGTGAATAAACGACGAGGTACAGCTAGTTTTTGTATCAACGATAAGTTATTGTATTGGCATTGGCTATTGCCTATTACTAGTAGTAATTATGGTCCATTACAAATTATTATTAGTAGGTAACTATTATTGCACCATATTCTGCTTAGCCTTTTTCCTACTATGAAGTGAGCGGCCTTCAGTCCAACCGAAAGCTGAAATCTGTTTTTCGATCCACAACCACCATCCACCTTTTCTTCTCCACCTTATAATATTATGCACACTGGTTTTCGACTCTCGGGAGTCGGAATGACTGAACAGAGGCCTTACCACGAGCTCTTAACGCGATCCAGTTTAGGCTGTGGGAAAGAGACAGAGCTAGACAAATCGTCTAGTCATCTCTTTCCCACAGCTTAAACTGAATCGCGTTAAGAGCTCGTGGTAAGGCCTCAGATCTTGATGTTTGGCTCAGAGTCAAAGATAAGTAATTATAGTTTATCCCGGTGTTTCGTTCATATGCGATATTTTTCGAGTTACAGCCGCTCTGGAAACAGCTAGGTAGGTAATATCTTATGACAACGGGACTAAAGAAATCTTCTTCTTCTTCCAGGTCTAGGCGATACAGTGGAACTCCTGCAAGCGTACCTCGGCCTAGCCTGGGCAGTAGGCTGCGCGGCATTCGGTCTCCTTGTCCGCCAGAAGTCAGCAGAATGCAGAATAGCCCGTCAATACCTCACTCAAGCAGCTGTGTTCGTCTGTGGACTAGCGACCATGGCTCTGACGGCTGTCGAAGGGTCCTATCGAGGATACGTCCTGTTTGCTTGGGTTTACGGTAATTATTATTTAAGTAGTTTTTTTAGACAGGACCTGAGATGTTGGTATAGTCTTACAAATAATAAGTACAACCTTTACAATTGATTTAAAAATATGTGTCAAGGGAGGGTAGCAATAGCTTCTGGTTTACGTAGGTATTCCACCCCTACGAAGGCGATATGGCTCTATAAAGTTAACCTACTTTTCTAATACCAAATGTGGCAATAATAATTCCAGGTATATTCTGCGGAGGATACCACTACTCGCTGAAGATGTACACGTACGAACGAGTGCGCTCTCGCAACTTCGCGCGGACGTGGGGCTTCGTACAGTGCTCACAGGCCGTGCCCATCGCCATAGGAGTGCCGCTCTCAGGTAAGATGCAGTCCAAACCAAACCTACCAGACCTACACCTGACCTGTTCTTTTAATCAAAACTATCGAATGGATAGAGAGACATTGGACTCTTTGTTTAGAAATAGATGATTTACGTAGTGCAAAGCGCCTACTACTTTTTAATAGCAAGCAGTTCACACCACGTGTCTTATTGCATCAACAAACTTTCAGTTTTTATCAAACGATTTATGTACCGCCTAGTTATTATTTTTTGTTCTCCTCTGTAATTCGCACGGAATACAAGCATTACAACGTTGCTGGAATATTTTATTTAAAAACTAAACCTAAAATCCCGAACATGGCCCTACGACACGGATTATAAAAGAAAGCTATACAGTAATCAGCGAAAATAAGAAAAATCACGGATTTATACTGGAATTACTAAATTGAAGATTGGACGAAACCACTTTGTACGGGGTACAAAGGTCATCACGAAGTTCGACGTGAACATCAAGGAATATTTGAGATCCTGGATTGTTGGATACGGTGTTCAGTGTTCATCATCATAATTAGCAACACCCAGTATTCTAAATTAGGTTTGTTTAAGGTAAAACGTTGAGTAAGTTTCAACAATTTGTTAAGGTCAGTACCTACTTCATTCATTTTATCGATTGTTACAACCAGATAATTATTTTCTGCAGTTAACCGATTACATTGTTATAATAATTGAGCAGGAACTAAGGTTATTTTGTCATAAATATACCATTAATTATGTTGTAGTTTCCTTAGCTTGAATTTTTTGTGTAAAAGGTATTAAACAATCTGAGAGGTAGATGTTAACTTGTACTTTAAATTGTTTTTATTCCAGCTGTAAGACGGATTGTATGCTGTTATTGCACTGTTATTTCGTGCGTTATTAATTTGTTATTTCGGTATATTTCAGTAAAGTACCGGTTTCCCAGAATGACTGACAAAGAGGAGAAGGAGTTAACCAAAAGACGGGCAAGTTATAAGGGACGTTTGACTGCGTTTTCAAATTATTTAAACAGTTTGGAGGATTCGTTAAATCCGTCACAGGTTAACGAATTGCAACTACGCCTAGGTAAGATGGAAAATTTATTTACTCAATACGACGAGGTTCAATTAAAATTAGAGTGTTTAGTGGATGACGTCAATACTCAAATATCGGAACGAAACGACTTTGAGTCTACATATTATAAGTTGTTTTCTGAAGCTCAAAACTTGTTGTCACGAAACGTAAAATCAAACACCGATGAGTTTCCGGGGAGTGATAAAGGTTCATCACGAATTCATAATCATAGGCTCGTTAAATTACCTACCATACAACTGCCAAAATTCAACGGTTCTTTTGAAAATTGGTTGGAGTTTCGAGACACATTCTCTAGTTTGATACACTCTAATGATGAGATGGATGACGTAAACAAGTTCCACTATCTAAGGACCTCTCTCGAGGGTTCAGCTGCTGTGGTTATACAATCCATAGAATTTTCTGCAATCAATTATCCTGTCGCATGGAAAATATTGTGCGAAAGGTTTGATAATAAACGTCTTTTGATTCAGAATCACGTATCTGCATTATTTAATATTGAGACAATAAAAAAGGAATCATCTTTCACTTTAAAACGAACCATCGATATTGTTAATAAAAACTTGCGTTCTTTGGAGTCATTAGGGGAGCCAACTAGATATTGGGACACACTGTTAATTTATATTGTGACGAATAAATTAGATTCAAAAACTTATCGTGAATGGGAAGAATTTAGAGGTAATCTGGACGACGGTAAGTCAATTACATTAAAGATGTTTCTTGAATTTATTCGAAAACGTGCCGACTTGTTAGAAACCTTAGAAATGTCACAGAATAATACAACTTATCCTAAAACTAATAATAAAATTAAAAGCATGGTATCTGTTACCAGTACGCCAAGTAGTCAGTCAACAAATAGCGGTACTAGCTCATCAAAACAATGTCCCAAATGTCGAGGTGAACATAGTCTCACTAACTGTTCACAATTCTTGGGACTTAGTAATGAACAGAGGTTAGAATTGTTACCCCAATATAAAGTATGTTTTAATTGCTTCCGTACTGGCCATTATGCTAACCATTGCAAATCAAGTGGTTGCAAAGTGTGTAAACGCAAGCACAACACACTTGTTCATGTGGATACTAAAGTTAAATCGACATTAAAACCTGTGACTTCAGTACCCTTAGCACGAATTTTCAGTATTTGAGACGTAAAGTAAACTGGAACTTTGACAATTTCAAACTGACAATTTTCAAGGGAAAAATTAGTTCCGGCTTCGCGCACCAGAGGTGCTGTTCCATTTTTTCATACAAGAAACGCTGTAAATACTGTAAAGTAAAAGAGTGAAAATTCGTGCTAAGGGTACTGTTGTTGACAGCGATGTCACTGGTAATGGTAATAGTGATCAGTCGCCCAACAGTAACGTCACATTGTCTGCACGAGTTACGACATTTGTACACAATAAATGTCAGGTTCTTTTAGCCACATCATTATTAAAAATTTATGATAGAAATAACCGGGAATATCTATGTCGCGCTATTCTCGACAGTGGGAGTACATCTTGCCTCATAACAGAAAAATTCTATAATTTACTGAATTTACCAACCATTCAAGTTAACGAGTCACTGATGGGTATTAATAATTCTACCTCACCTATAAGTAAAATGTGTTGTGTCCCAATTAAATCTTTAAATGAAAATTATTCTACAAACATTTACTGTTTTATTTTACCTTCTATAACTGATGAAGTACCGTGCCGTCAATTAAATCTTAGTAATTTAAATATTCCGAGTGATTTGTGTCTGGCTGATCCGCACTTTTATACCCCTGCCTCAGTCGATTTGATTATAGGTGCAGATGTGTTCTGGGATCTATTAGGTACACAAAGAATTAACCTCGGTATAGGTAAGCCGGTACTATTCGAAACGAGACTTGGTTGGATAGCTTCAGGCCCTATTTTAAATAGTAATCAACTATCTCAATCGTCTCCTATAATTTGCAATTTTGCAAATATTAATAAGAATAATAATAATTCTCTGAGCACCCCGAATACTGATGACATTCAAAACCTTTTAATGCGTTTTTGGCAGCTCGAGGAAGTTGGCCATCAGTCATCAGTCTATTCTCGAGAAGAAAAGATGTGTGAAGAGCACTTTATCACAAATACAACTCGTCTTAAAGACGGCCGTTTTTGTGTGAGAATACCATTAAAGAAATCATGTGATAACTTAGGTGACTCTCTGCAGCGAGCCAAGCATTGTCTCCTCTCTCTAGAGCGCAAGTTTGGAAGTCAACCATCATTTAAAATACGTTACTGTGATTTCATGAAAGAGTATGCTGTTCTAAAACATATGTCTGAGTGTGTACCTGATCCTCAAAAGGTATCATATTTTATTCCTCACCATGGTGTTGTGCGTGAGAGCAGTACAACCACCAAACTAAGGGTAGTGTTTAATGCTAGTAGTCCAACTACCTCAGGGTCATCCTTTAATCATTTACAAATGATAGGACCCACTGTACAAGATGATTTACTGTCAATTCTTCTCCGATTTAGGAAATATAAATATGTTATTTCAGGAGATGTTGAAAAAATGTACAGGCAAGTCCTTGTACATCCTGATGACAGGCATCTGCAGCAGATCTTATGGCGTGAGGATCCCTCAAAGCCTATGGTAGCCTATCAGTTAAATACGGTTACATATGGTACCGCTAGTGCTCCGTACCTTGCTACGAGGTGTCTGCGTCAGATAGGCCTTGATTGTACTGATAGCAAAATTGCAACGATAATAAAACATGATTTTTATGTTGATGACTTGCTCTCTGGTGGGGATACAATTGAGGAGGTACTTGACATACGTCAGAAGGTAACGGCTGAATTGGCATCAGCTGGAATGTCATTACGTAAATGGAAATCTAATGATTACCATGTAGTGTCTGATAACACAGAACACTCCTCATTCAATTTAAATATTGGCTCCATAGAACCCTGTAAAACTTTAGGTCTCAGTTGGCTGACTGATTCAGATGTGCTGTGTTTTATAATTAACTCTGATATTTCCAGCCCAATGACAAAACGTGGAATACTTTCTACTATTTCTCAAATTTTTGATCCGCTGGGTCTCTTGGCCCCGTGCATTATCATTATGAAAATGATAATTCAAAAATTATGGATTCTGAAATTGGGTTGGGATGATCAGTTGCCACCTGATCTTTTAAAATTATGGACCGATATAAAGAATAGCTTGCCTATTCTAAATGAATTACGTATTCCACGTATTGTACTATGTGACTTGTATAAGTACATAGATCTGCACATATTTAGTGATGCGTCACTAATTGCATATGGTGCATGTTTATATGTTCGAAGTTCACATGATGATAATAATGTACTGGTACGTTTACTTACAGCCAAAGGCAGAGTGGCCCCAATCAAACCAACTACCATACCAAGGCTCGAGCTTTGTGCTGTGTTGGTTGGTGTTCGTCTTTACGAAAAAGTGATTGAGTCACTCCGAGCTCAAGTTAGAAGTGTCACCTTTTGGACTGACTCGATGGTAGTGTTGGGCTGGCTCAACATGTTACCAAGCAAATTACAACCCTTTGTGCGCAACCGCGTAGCTGAGGTATTGGACAAGACTGGTGCATGTTCTTGGAGACACGTCCCTACCAATCAAAACCCAGCAGATCACATATCCCGTGGAATCGATGTAAGTCTTTTAAATTCTTTAGAACAGTGGTGGTCAGGCCCAGACTTTTTAAAATATGATTCGTCAAAGTGGCCTAATAGTCCAGCAGTAACTAGTGAGAAATTACCGGAAGTGCGATCGGAGATTTCTTTACTTGTTACATCGGTGAATCAACCTGTTATAGACTTTTGTAGATTTTCAAATTTTTCAAGACTTAAACGTGCGGTGGCCTACTTATTAAGGTTTATAAATATTTGCAAAAGGCAGCCATCTAAACATCAGTATCTTAGCGATGATGAGTTAAAACAATCCTTAAATTTAATTATAAAACTTTCACAAGTTGAATCCTTTCCAGAATATAAAATTCTATTGAATAAGAAACAATTGCCAAAAAAAAGTCAATTGATCAAATTAAATGTTTTTCTAGATGACAATAATTTAATGCGTGTCGGTGGTCGTCTAGAAAATTCTGAATTTAGTTACGACAAGAAACACCCCTTATTATTACAGTCCACTCATATTGTTACAAAATTATTATTTGTTTACATGCATAAAAAGCTTATGCACGCAGGACCACAACTTTTATTAGCGTCTATTAAAGAAAATTACTGGCCGATTGGTGGTCTAACTTTAGCAAAGGCAGTTTATCGTAAATGTGTGATATGTTGTCGTAATAAAGGGCAGGTAATCTCTCCTCTCATGGGTAATTTACCGCAGCAGCGTTTGAATCCCGGGGGATATCCCTTTGAAACTGTTGGTGTCGACTACGCCGGGCCCATTTTATCAGCTAGTAGACAAGGACGTGGATGTCGCCTCACTAAAGTGTACATCGTTCTATTTGTTTGCTTCACCACAAAGGCTGTTCATATAGAGTTGGTAGGTGATTTAACGAGCAACAATTTTTTATCATGTCTTCGTAGATTTGTGTCGCGTAGAGGAAAGCCTAAACACATCTACTCTGATAATGGGACCTCGTTTGTTGGAGCTTATAACGAAATTGGCAAGTTTATTAAGGATAATTGCAATTCGTTATCTGATGATTTGGCGAATGAAGAAATTAATTTCCATTTTGTCCCTCCGTACGCTCCACACTTTGGAGGTCTCTGGGAGGCCGGTATTAAAAGTACGAAGTATCACTTAAAGAGAATACTGGGAAATTGTAATCTTACATATGAGGAACTGAACACTGTGTTAGTCCAAATAGAAGCCCTGCTGAATTCTCGTCCACTCACACCACTCTCATCGGACCCCAATGATTTGCTGCCACTAACGCCTGGACACTTCATCATAGGACGACCACTCACAGCACTGCCCACTCAAAATTTGGAGGACTGTTCCAAGCATCACTTGACCAGATATCAGAGAATTGAGCAACTCCGACAGCATTTTTGGTCAAGGTGGAGCAAAGAGTATGTGTCGGAGCTACAGCAGCGAGTGAAATGGAGATCCTGCACTACAGCTCTCAAACCGAACGCTCTTGTGCTCATCAAAGATGATCATCTTCCACCATTAAAATGGCGATTAGGCCGAGTTACGACGGTCTATCCTGGGCAGGATGGCATCAGTCGAGTCGCAGATATCAGGACGGCGTGTGGAGTGGTTCGTCGCGCCTTCAGTAAAATATGTCCATTGCCTCAAGATGAAGAATCTGGTTGAGAGACAGTCTCTCAACGCCTGGGGGCATGTTTAGAAATAGATGATTTACGTAGTGCAAAGCGCCTACTACTTTTTAATAGCAAGCAGTTCACACCACGTGTCTTATTGCATCAACAAACTTTCAGTTTTTATCAAACGATTTATGTACCGCCTAGTTATTATTTTTTGTTCTCCTCTGTAATTCGCACGGAATACAAGCATTACAACGTTGCTGGAATATTTTATTTAAAAACTAAACCTAAAATCCCGAACACTCTTCAACAATCAACAATCAAGTTTCTTCTGCCGTTTCTGTCCTGATAAATCGTAATCCTGGGACTGACTCACTCTTTTAAATAGGAGGCCTATGCCCCAGCAGTTTTTCCAAATGAGCATGACCAGAAATAAAGTTTTGTGAGAAACAAGAACCTATTTACCTACATAAGTCCTTATTTTTCAGGTTACATAAACGTGGGTTGCGGTGGCAAGGCGGGCTACTACTTCAGCTCAACTTGTTCCCTCATCGGATCCCTGTCTCTCTTCTGTATCGATCTTCATAGGCGCAGTGTAGCGCACAAACACACCAAGTACGTATCATAGCATGTGTTGTTATCTATATTTTTATCTACCCTTCTAATTCGTATCAGCGGATCGTATGAACTGAGTGGTTCAGGAAAATCAGCTTTCCCCCTCTGGCCACCTTCTTCCCTCGGTACTCCTATATCACTTGGTGGTCCCGTCTTGTTCTTTAGAACAAGATGGGACCTGAATCCGATGTGAATTTTATCAATAGCGTCTCATCCAGGTAAAATTGGAAGCAAGAAGCTGAAACTTTTTATTACAACATTTCTTACAGAGAAAACGGTGGAACTGCCAATTGTGAGTCAACGTGCGAGCCGACACGACGCAGTCGCAGTCGTGATCGTGAACAACGCGCAGCCACAGGTGCAGCCACCGCCTTAGGTAACTTTTTAATGAACATAGTATTATAAAAATACTTTCCCTGAATGTGAGTTGATGTCTTAATGAGAAACGGAACTAGCCTGTTGGAATCAACAGAACACGATTCCCGACTGCTTGTTTGTCTACATACAGAACAGATAAAAGCCACACTACACCTCTGTCTCCTTTTCTGACACGTTATAATAGCGCATTACGGCATTGTTAACATCGTGAGCATTCGCTCATAAATGCAGCGCGTTTGCCCCGCCCTCAAGGCACTGCTAACCTCTTTTAACTGGTTGCACACATGCATCACATTATGGCACAAAACTACAATTAAATGCATTTTTACTCTCAACCTTAATAAATAACCTGTATTTTAGTTCTAGGAGCAGAATTCGTAGCACCAGGTCGAGCCGGTCGCGACCTCTTGCTGGACAGCATCCGGCCCGGCACCCTGGGCTCCCCGCCGCCGACCGTGCCGCCCGAGCTGACCTGCATCAGCGAAGAAGGCGGCTTGGACCTCGACCTTGATCTGGACATACCAGAGCATCTTCTCGAGGAATTAGAATGCGGGGGTGATTGTATCACTAGTTGTAATAAGGTAATAAGGATAATTTCAGTTTGTTTTGCATATGATAGGCTTGCGTAACTTCTGTTCTTCAGTGGACGAAGTTACTTCGGTTAGTGTTATGTGGCGACGAATGCGCTGGTTGAAGGATTATCGCTCGGCTGGACTCCATGTAGAGGAGAAACTCGCTGAACAAGTCCTTTTTAATTTAGCTCCTGATTTTACTTGCCCTCCACTACCTACTTTCTGTTCTCAAAATCAGACCTTGGAAACTGCTATAACAAGACAGGAGGTGGACAAATGTGGTAAATCAAAAGATACCGCACCGGGCTGCGATGACATTTCCTTCTCGATGATTAAAAACCTCCCGGATCTTGCTAAAAATATGTTAGTACAACTGTATAATTTATTTCTTTCTTTAAATTTCGTCCCTGAACAATGGCGCCAAGTTCGTATTGTGCCCATTCCAAAACCCGGCCGAGACTTAACTTCAGCCAACGCTATAAGACCTATTTCATTAATGCCCTGCCTATGTAAAATCTTACATTCCGTCATTAATAAGAGAATTGAGTGGTATTTGGAACGTGGAGGATATTTAGCTGAAGAGACTGTGGGTTTTAGGAAAGCTCGCTCATGTTTAGATAACTTAAACTCATTAACATCAAAAATACAAATTAATTTCTCGAAAAAACTTGCCACGATCGCATGTTTCCTAGACATCGATAACGCCTACAATAATGTTGACGTCACTACCCTTCTGTTAACGTTGGACCAACTTGGAGTGGGAGCACAATACTGCAGATATCTATGGGAGTTTCTTAAGGAAAGATATTTGACGATTAATGGTATAGATAACACCGTCACCAGGATTGCTAGAAGGGGCTTGGCACAAGGCGACCCCTTGTCGCCATTGCTATTTAATATTGCGACCATACACATTTGTAAAGCAATACCTAGCTCCGTATCTATCTCGCAGTATGCCGATGACTACGTCCTTTATATAACTTCCCGTAACTCTGATCAAGCAGCCGCTGAGCTACAGGAAGCGCTAGATATCGTATGCTGTCATTTAGATAATCTTAATCTTAATATATCACCAAATAAAAGTAAAATTTGTATTTTCAACAGAGGCTATAAGAGACTTAATGTAAACTTGTCCATTAGAGGTAGTAGATTGGATGTGGTTGACACGGTTCGATACCTGGGTGTGTGGTTGGATCGTTCGCTCAGGTGGGGAAAACATATCAATGAGGTTTGCCAAAAAATTCTTAAATTCATTAAAATTATTAAAGTATTAGCCGGTTCAACTTGGGGTGTGCATCCAAAACATTTAAGAAAACTTTACATTTCTTTGATAAGAAGCCGCATTGATTATGGAAGTTTTTTTTATGACAATAGCGCCAAAACTCACTTGAAAAAACTAAATAAATTACAGAACCAGGCCATGAGAGTGGTGGGTAGTTTTATAAAAACTACACCGATTCACGTGATGGAGAGCGAGTTATGTTTACCACCCTTAAGCCCGGTTTCCACCGCGAGCGGAACGGACCCATTAAGGACTCCGTTAAACTCGCAAGCGTAAACTGCATACTTGTATTTCCATCAACAAAGAGTTTTTTAGTTCCCGGAGCGAGCTCATTTTTACTCTTTTCACCCGTTGAGTCATTAATGTGTCCGTTCCGTTCGCGGTGGAAACCGGGCTTATCATTTACGCCGACGATTCTTGGCTAGTAAATTCTGGCTTAAAACAAAGGCCTTGCAGGCAAATACTGGAGGTATGAACCTACTTTCAGAGTTATCTACACTGTGTAAGGATGCGCACTACTGGAAAAACAAAAGAATCCCTCTCTTAGTTATAGTTCATGACTCGCTACACCATTTAAATGTTCATAGTAGCAATAAATTAGATATGTTTTCCCTGAATACATAGGTTAGTAGTATAGATAGTAACATTTTTATTAAACACGATGTAAGTTTTATGACCAGTACCCTTAGCACGAATTTTCAGTAATTTTACTTTACAGAACGGCTCCAGTATTTACAGCGTTTTTTGTATGAAAAATGAAACAGCGCCTCTGGTGTGCAGAGCAGGAACAATTTTTTCAGTAAATCACAGTAAATTATGAGAACGCTGTGTTTGGGACGTAAATTTTACAGTGATCCCATACAATATGCAAGTTTACAGCTGTTTACAGCAAAAAATGCTAGCACGAGCATGCAGCAATTTACTGTGGAGTACGTTACTGCAAAAATTCTGTAAAATGTCAATGCTATCTGTCACGTATTTATTGTGACAGATGTTATTCGAGATAATAAACATGAAAATACTGTTAAAATAAAAATAAATCCGTTATAATGGATATATTTCGCGTCTTTGTCAATTTTATCCAGCAAGCAATGAGTCTAGGGATGAGCGTTGAATCAACGAACTAGTTGAATCAACCGTTGATCTCCTTTCAACGTATTAACGTTAACTGTATATGAATCAACTAGTTGAATTCGTCAACGGCGTTTATAAGTTAATTCAACGAGACGAACGCAATGAGTTCAACTCGTTCGTCTCGTTGAATTAACGATTTGCGTTCTCGTTAATTCAACGAGACGAACGAGTTGAACTCGTTGCGTTCGTCTCGTTGATTCGCGCAACGAGCAATTTACAAAACTTACGTTAATTTCAACGTTGAATTTTTTGGTTCGTTATTTTTAACGTCATAGATTGAGACTTTGTGAGCGGTTGAAAGAGTTGATTTTCGAAATATTTATTTTAAGAATAGTACTTTGGTGGAGTTTGTTTACATACGTTTACCACAGGCACAGATACAGATACCTAATCCCAATGTATTATTTGAAATGTACTATTATTTAAGACGCAAAGGTATGGCGAACTCTATGAAAAATTGTAATAATAACTTTGATTTCACACAATTTTATAATTATGTTAGTTTGTACATAAAAATAAATTTTCTTTTTTAAAAATTGAATAAATTTAAAATGAAACAACTAGAAACAAACATAGGATAGGAACCGGCCTTTGATTTCTCTTTTTCTAGTTGAGTGGGGTCAATTTTAGGCAGCTATTGCGCAGTCCATACTAAGTACACTCTATGAGTAAGACGCCATCTGTTGCAACGAGCTGTAAACAAAGTGGATAACAGAGAGCCACGCTAGTTGAAACTATTATTCTGTTGGATGGATCGACTTCAGTTTTCTTTTTTATCGAAATCACGTGATTTATGAGTGTAAATGGATAAATAAGCTACAGACAAAAGTAAACATAAATTTTAACTAATCTTACTTCAGCCAGGATCTGCAATTAAACGCATTTTATGGGTCGTTCAATTCATAACAGTTACGTTTACTGCCATCTATGATTTTTTTTAAGACTTATTACAATTCAGTTGATGAGACCTCATCATGTTCCGAACGATTTTAGAGTTCGCTAATGTTCGCTTTCTTTAATTTTGATTGACAGTTTGTGACTAGTTGCGCGGAAGGTGAGAAGTTTTTTGCTTATCGTAATTTTTAGATTTTTTAGTTAATGTTTATAGCAATAGTGGTGATTTGTTTGTGTTAATATCATTATAATTTTAATATACTTAAGATATAAAATTGAAAATGTCGGGACGTACTCGGAGTAACAGTGAATTGTGGCTGCATTTCGAAAAAGACGATTCTAGCGGGAAAGCCGTCTTTTTACAATACATAAATTGAATCAAATTGTTTCTAAAATTCAACGCGCAATCGTCGCATAAAAACCGTTTAATGAATCAACGGTTTACGTTGCAAGTTGACAGTTAAATTCGTCAACGAGACGAACACGTTAAGTCGTTCAACTCGTTGACGAATTTAACTAGTTGATCAACTAGTTGACAAACGTGAATCAACGTTAACGTTTCGTTGACGGAAAAACCGTCAACGACCCATCGCTAAATGAGTCAAAACATATACGGGACGTCTGGTAAGTTATATTTGTACAATGTTTGTAAAAGTTGTTGTTGCATTTTGTATTCTAGTTTTTCCTATTTTTTATTATTAAAATCCCTATCTTACTTACAGAATAAGCAAGTGCAGGGCCATATAAACGCAACCAAGTACTTTCAATGTGTTGAATCTGTGCAGAACCGAATTTAAAACAGGATTTCTACTAACAGAAAACGACCAACTTTATGTATGCTAAAAAGCAAACTACTACAGTTATCAGCTTGGAAATTAAGGTAAGAATAACCAAATATTATTAACCACACCTACTACTATCATAAGTTTATGCAGGATGTGATGATATACATCAACAGCTATCAAATGCAAAACCATCGCTTCATTCATTCATATGTTATCAACCATTTGATTACGTTTATTGGTGAAGACAGTCTCACGATCCATTTCTACCCCTTTATAGGTACTGGTAGATTAAAAACATACCTATATAGTGTGCACTTTTGTCCGAATCTGTCACACTATATAAATTAACTGAACTACAATTCACAAGCAAGGTCCACCACCACTCAGCCAGCATCTTCGCTGTACCATTTTAGTTACAAGTCTTTTACACTAGAAAAATGGGTTAATTTAATGGTAATTTCTTTATTTTTACAGATTATTTTATCTTTGGGCAGTAACTCTACTGAGAGCAAGGATTACTCTCAATTTCGCTGCTGCTCTGTGAATCATGCAAGAAAAATACACTGAATTATATGACAAAATATGTAGTAGTTTACCTAACATTAGGTACATTTTGTGTTTTAACCAATTTCTAAAATAAATACAGAAAAATGAATAGTTATATTTTATTTGCAAATCTTAGGCCGTGCGCTGCGTTAGGCGGGCGCCCGCGTGGCCTCGCTGTTTCATGTAATCTCATAGACCAGCGCTGCGTGCAGCGGGTCGCCCGTCGATGAGATTACATGAAAACAGCACGCCACGCGGGCGCCCGCGCCGGGCGTCCGCCTAACGCAGCGCACGGCCTAAATAACCCGTCGTCTCATCGTTCTCCTGCCCTTATTCTAATTCAACCGTCTATTTTTCTCTACTCATTATGTCAGTAGTCACCTTTTTACCAATATTATCATGCAAAAATAATTATATTTATTTTGCTCTGACAGAGCTCAGCTGCTTAGCTTTTACAATTAAAATCATATCAAAATGAAAGTCGTTGGTATTTAATACTTTAATTATTTACATTCTGTAAGTTATAACAGTTTGTCACTAAATAACTATTACTAACAACATTATGGAATATGATATCAGAATAATTTCACTTCACTGAGATATAACATTGCACATTTTTTGTTAATCAAAGTACCTAAATCCATGATGAAGAATTACACATTGATCCAATGGCTCTCAACTTTCTGTATCAAATTGTTTGCATGAAGTAATTAGGAAACATTTTAATCATACAGTAGTGGTTTCACACTAGGTATATCACTGTGTCAGCTGGTTTTATCTTCCACGTTATTCATGTCTGAAGAATGGCAGGTTCTACGATTATTTTGTGCTGATCCTCTTCTGCATGTCGATGGCAATCTAAATTAAGTCGGGCCAGAATTGGACCACGAGTTTTCCAGATAATAATATTTTTCCAGAGCTGAGTCGTCGATGATTTTCTCCCTTAAGTAGGTATCTACGCTTCTCGATTTTAGTGAAACGAACCACACAACTTTATTTGTTGAATTTCATAGCGTATTTTAAACATTTTTTTTAATGTTTGTTTATTTACGTACACATTGATTGATTTAATTGAATATTCGTTGTCATAGTTACCGTATTGTCAGCCTCTGATTTTAGATTTCCGCGTATCCTTGTGAAAAATGTAACTGATTGTTTTCTCGTTTTTATATAAAAATTAAATTTCTCCTTAAAATCAACTTTGTTTTCGTGTATATTTTTTAAATTCTATCAGCCTGTCTGATAGAATTCAAAAATGGTACACGGCAGCCCCCCAGCCAGCAATAGGATTGCCGTGATTTGAAAATTGGTTTTTGGGTAGTTAATTTCATAAAGACCTCCTTAGATTTATTATTTTCTTTTACAATTTTTTCGCTAAAATAATGAGTTGTCATTATTTGAAAGGACCCCCTAACCCTAAATAAAGGGAAAATTTTATAAAGTGGGAACACTGTCTTATATTGCATGTACGCATGTTAGACATGGTGCGTTTGAAAACGTTTGTCTACTCACAGATTACTGTCTACTACTTTAAATGTGAAATGAAATGCGGAAATTTTTTGTTTAGTTTTTTAATTCAAATCTATTAAATAATTAACACTTTTTGTAAAAATATTTTCTTATTTAGTCACTGAATTTGGATTAGAACTGGGTATTTTAAAATTAAAATAAATATTAGTCAAAAAGTCGAGTTTCAGAACGATCCTATGGAGCAGCCATGCCACCACTCATGACCTTTAGACGTGGCGCTAGTGTCTATTTCATTACATCAAATTGCATTAAAAAATTAGTACCTCGAAATTTCCGAAAGTCATGAGTGGTGGGTCGGATTTTAGTGACTTCTCAGTGACGTCAGTTCGGCTGACAATAATCCCAGTATTTTTTACAGAAACTTTGCAGTATTTTACTTTACAGAGTCTGAGGTAGCACGAGTTATACAGAGAAATCGCAGTATTCCATCAAATTTACAGCAAAGTTCCAGTTTACTTTACGTCAAAAAGAGTGAATATTCGTGCTAGGGGTACAGACCGAAGAGGCAATACAATCCTGTTAGTTTAAGAAATTTATTCATTGACTACATAACTTCCGAATTCCGAATTCCGTCTGTAAATTTTAAAATATTTACAGACGGGTCTAAAGACGATAATGGTGTGGGTGCCGCGTTTTATGAATCTGAAGAAGACTCAATGAGATTTAAAATTAATGCCAGTGTGTGTATTATGGAGGCGGAACTGATCGCGATCGCAGAAGCTCTGTCGTATGTGGAATCAATCCAACAAAACAATATTGTGATTTTCACCGATTCCAGAAGCTCGCTCCAGCACTTGGCTCGTTGTACCTCGACATTTCGAGGAACACCGATAGCCTACACTATACTGAAAAGTATTTTGAAGCTACAATCTAACGGAAAACACATAGTTCTTCAATGGATTCCATCACATATCGGAATAAAAGGAAACGATGTTGTAGATCTACTAGCCAAACTGGCCATATGTGATGGAATACCAGTTATTTTTTCTTCTTACTTTACTAACTTTATTCCTAAAATCAAACATGATTGTTATTTGCTTTGGAAGGAATACTTCAACGAGAGATCAAACGAAAAAGGAATCTGGTACAAAACGATCCAACCGCATCCCTTGGGCTCACCGTGGATAGATAATCAACTCTTGAACAGATGTGATACTGTTACTGCACTGAGACTTCGTTCCGGCCACATTCCGTGTAATAAGTTCTTATATCTAATGGCTAAATCAACATCAACTAATTGTGAGTTTTGCATTGATTCCGTTGATGATGTCCATCACATATTGACAGAGTGTGTCCGCAACGAGGAATTCAGAAATAGCCTAGGTTGTAAGATTCGGGAGATAGGGTACTGTAATAGTGTTCTAGCTGTACCACTTTCTGATGCAGCTAGAGCACTTTACAAACTAGCTAAACTACGACTGTGTTAAATTAAAATAAGTATTTTGTAAACCTAAACTTGTAAACCCAACCAGGGTGGCATAATCGCATGTGCGACAAAACCCTTTCAAAATTGAATAAAAAAAAATGATAGGCTTGCGTTTGGCCGTGAGTCGCCTATTGTGGCGTAGGTATAGACAAACTGACACTTATTCCATGTTTGCAAAATTACAATGCGAAAGATGGTTAAGATTTAATCTGGCATTTTTGATCATCTGTCAAGTCTTCCCTATAGGCCTCATTAGTAAGCTCAGTATAGTCCAACGAGCTATAGAGAGGGCTGTGCTCGGAGTCTCTCTGCGCGATCGACTCAGAAATGAGGAGATTCGTAGACGAACCAAAGTTACCGACATAGCCCAACGAATTAGCAAGTTGAAATGGCAGTGGGCAGGCCATATAGCACGCAGAACTGATGGCCGATGCAGCCGTAAGGTTCTCGAATGGAGACCACGCACCGGCAAGCGCAGCGTAGGACGTCCACCCACTAGGTGGGCAGACGATCTTATGAAGGCCACAGGATCACGCTGGATGCAGGCCGCTTACAACCGGTCCTACTGGAAGTCTAAAGGGGAGGCCTATGTTCAGCAGTGGACGTCTTATGGCTGATATGATAATGATAATGATGATGAATTGATTAGGTAGGCATAATCTAGCCAGTCACCTGCTAATATGAAATCTTGTTTCCAGGTCGAAAACTATTTAATGTTAAGTGAATACGAAAACAATCTAATAGCCGAGTTGCCAACTCTCAACGAGCGGCGTGGGCGACGCTGGTCCATCGTCGTGGCCAACTCTTCGCCACAACCGTCCACCATACCCGAATGCCCCGACTCACCAGAGATGCACACCAATGACTCGAACAAGTGGAAGAAAAAGTGCCATAACACAAACAATAGACTGATTACAGTGATCAACGAGCAATCACTCTGAAATGCTAGTGAAATAATATTCAGACAATAAATAGAAATATTCATTTAGTGTACGACCTATAACCTCATTAATTTATTTGATGTGTGTGAATAGTAGCGTTTGTGTAATGTTCAAAATAATTTATTAAATTATTATTACAATTTCATTTTTGTTTCATTATCATCATTATAATAATTAATTTACATCTCATACATGAGTCTTTTTTCATCCAAATTATAGTACACATTCATAAGTACATAATAGTAACAGATGGTAAGCTGCACTGACTAATGACTTCGAAAAAAATATCAAGATATTTGATCCACCCGATATTTTTGAAGCTGGCATTAAATAAAACCCAATGATTACAATGTAATTAAATATAATGTCATTGATAATTCGTTATCTTAACATCTATCTATCTATACTTATAATAAATCTGTAGAGAGGTCAATTCTGTACATGAAATATATTTCCAAAATAACTATCAGGGGGTGATTAGGGATCGATACTGATGCCAAAAATGCAATTAATAAAATTATTGTCTGTCTGTCTGTCTGTCGGTCTGTCTGTCTGTCTGTCTGTCTGTATAACCGTTATAGAAACAAAAACTACTCGACGGATTTTGACGAAACTTGGCACAATTATTTTTCATACTCCTGCGCTGGTTATAGAATACTTTTCATCACGCTATATTCAATAGGAGCAGAGCAGTGAAGGGAAATGTTAGGAAAACGGGAGAAGTTACTCCATACACGCTAATCTTCGGAACTACTGGACGGATTTGATTGTTTTTTTTTTGTTGTATAGCTATTAAGTCTGGGCCACATATAGGCTATAATTTATCTTGGAAAATTGAACACCTGATGCAGAACTGCAATAGATCAGCTAAACTATTAGAGATACAAAAATAGCGCCATAGCAAAAATTGTTCCGCGTGATGAGCATTTTCTGCTGAGAAAATAAATTTGAAGATATGGAACACCTGATCTGGAACTCCAAGAGCCCAGCTACACTATTACATATACAGTAATGACGTCTTAGCAAGATTTGTTCAGCCTGATGAGCACTTCCTGTTGTCGTATAAAAACTGAAGATCTGGAACACCTGATGTGGAACTCCAAGAGCCCAGCTACACTATAACAATTATATAGGAATGACGTCTTAGCAAGAGTTGTTCAGCCTAATGAGCACTCTCTGTTGACGTATGAAAATTAAGATCTGGAACAACTGATGTGGAATTCCAAGAGCCCAGCTACACTATAACATATAGGTATATGAATAACATCTTAGCAAGAGTTGTTTAGTCTGATGGGCATTTCCTGTTGACTTACAAAAATGAAAGATCTGGAACGTCTGGAATCGTCATGCGCGTCCTGTTGTTTTCCCGTCCCCAGGCTCTAACAATTCGACATCAGACGTTTCAGATCTTCGATTTTGACGACCCCATTGTCGCTGGCATAAGCAACAGGATCCGCGTACGAAGTCGCTGGCAGAAGCTAGTAAGTAATATATTAGTGAATACTGCACCAAAAATACAAAGGAACACAATATAATTATTTATTACCGTTGCGGAACCACAATATCTTCTAAGAACTGGGCGAAACAGCGCATCGCTTGCAGCAGGGCAGCGAGAAGTATTGACAGAGATAAGCTGAGCAACTTCTGGTTCTCGGTATGCACAAGTTCGTTGTTCGCAACAGGAACTAAACTTTGGCTCGATTCTACACTAGGTATACTTGAATAATCACAATCAACGTTACGTTTTTTTGTACCGACAACCTTCTTTTTCTTTTTACCTTTAGACAACTCACGTACATTGTCGACATCACATGTCAGATCTATCACAATATATTCCGGAACTTTTTGATCAACTTTCAGATCTTTAGGCTCCGCCGGGTGAGGCCCGGCCTCCGCGTCTTCAATAAAAACACTTACATGATTAACAGCGGTCGAACAGCTCGGAATCTCATTCCTGTGCTCAGCACAATGAGGTTCTATAGTTAGGCACTTCGTTATTACTTCTTGTTTATCTTCTACAGTTGAACTTAAGTTTTTACTTACGTTATCATTATTATTAGGACTTATGTTAAGTTTGAGAGAGTCGTCAGTCTCCTCGGATGACATTCCACTGTCATTGTCTTCAAGAGCATCTATTTCATCTCGTTGTTCGTTAATTTTATGTTGCTTAATAGTATCGAAGTTTATCTTAGTGTTACCGAAGCTGCCGTACAAAGGCGACATGGGGGTGACGGCAGTCGATTGTTGTAGTACCGTGCCCGCGTCGGGCACGGCCTCAGGTCAGGAGATCTTGGGGCAGCTGATGTTACCCTTTATGACGATTGCACTTGAAGTAGACCCTTGGGCCCCAAATATGCTATCCATGTCCGACAATGATGCATTTTCCAAGGAACTGCCATCGTCGAGCAGAAGCTCTGATCGTAAACCCTGAAATTTGATAAACAAATTGCTATACAGGGTGATTTTTTAGTCACCATCCAAATTTTAATATATTAATCTTTGGCGAAAATCATTGAATACCTACGTGTTTTTTCTTTTTGTATCAATCAATACAAAAATATCGAGATATCACGTCTCAATGTTATCTATAAAAAGTTGATGAATCTGGACACCGCGCTGTGATGTGTCGCTCAGGTGTAGCGGGGCGGGGCGGGGGGTCAGCGGGGTGCGCTCTGCCCGTTTCATGCGTCGGCAAGTGTATATTATTAACGTTTAGCTTAGTGACCACACAGAGCGGATGAGAAAATGATTTAATATGACAATTTGACGTATCGATTTTTTTTCAAAAATGGGGTTAGTGATACCTAATGCATAGAAAAATTTTGGACGGTGGTAAAAAAGTCACCCTGTATAATTCAGGGGTTCCTAAACTAGGTTGTGACAATTTCGATATAGTAGTCAAATATGTTCGCCTTCACCTCATATGCTGTCTTACCTCAGAAAAATATTCATATTCCTTTTCAAAAGTCAGTATAAATACACAAAATATTGCTGCTAATATGTTGCTACATAGGGAAGTCACGATGAAACAGAAGTAAAGTGTGCTGGAACCATCTGAAACAGAAAATATCTTTAATTTAAAGTAATTGAAAATTATTTTCGATAGACTAGTTTCCAACATCAATAAATTGCAAATCTATTTAGAACACAAAAGTTAAAGTACCTGTTAAACTAAATCAATCAAAAAAAAAAACAATGAATATTGACAAAGATAAGGCATAAAATGCATCAAAATTCGGGAGTGGGGGCTAGAGAGGTCTGGGGGGGTATTACAACGTCTTAAACCAGGCTTATTCCGGCGAGTGAAAGTGACAGAGCTATACAAGTCGTCTAGCGCCATCTCGTTCACTCACTGGAACAAGTCTGATTTTAAGACGTTGTAATACCCCCCGAACGCACTAGAAAGTATACAACAGCGTGACGTCTTGTACATTTTTAAAAGGGGTCGTATCTTCGTCGTTAATTATTGCAAGCATAGCAAAAGAAAAATAAAGGTCAATTTTTTTTGATAAGTTTACATTATATTATAGTAGATTTCAATGATATCTTATATTAATTCTCTATTGCATGTTGTTGGTGACTTCATACAGGAAACAAAACTTATATGGGTTCTGGATCAATGCCCACAAGTATATTTAACGATCTTTTGTTTACGAAGAATCTTCATAAAATGATAGAACAAAATTAGGTTTTACTTACTCAATGGCAAAAATGATGTTATTGTTCCAAATATTGCCATTAAAATCAAAAGGAGGAAGCTCAAGTTGGCAAGGCATTGCCGAAACACTGTCAAATTTTTGTCATAAAACAGAGTCGAGATATAAGTTGTGAGGATGCACTGAAACAACAAACATTTTTGAAGAACAAAATTATTAAAAAATCGATTTACCTCCCATCTTAAGTTCGAGAGACTTAATTTTTTGGGGACTAGGTTATGGATTACACTTAATGAAAAATTGACATGGATACAATTCCTAATATTAACAGAGATGATTCTGCTTAATTTACCCAGATTTCAGGATTACATCAGTGACTTAGGAAAACAGCTCCCGTAGACAAGTGGCAAACGATAAACAAAAACACTGTGTAGTCTTTAATATATTTTCAAGTTTATGTACTAAAGTTGAAAATCTAATGAATACTCGAGCGTTTTCATTTATAGTTAACTATTATTCATTTTTAGTTAACTATTGAATTTTACCGTGACATTCAATAGTTCACCTTACTTATGTGAATTCGAATGAAAGTTAAAAAGACCACTGAAAAATAATCTATTGAAATTAATTTACATAAATCAAATTACAATGTACCTACAAGACAACTATCAAGGAAAAGAAATTCTTGAAAGTACCCACAAGTCTACAAGATTTAAATAAAGTAAAATTAAATATTTAATAATATACCTGCATCCATATGTATAAAGTGCCAAATCCACATATAAAAATATTCAATGCCGTCAGGCAATGATTATCCACCTGCAAACAATTGCATAACTTATATGTAACTGTACTTATTATACGAGATAAACTTCATATTATAAACATTTAGAACTCTCATTTGTAATGTGGTGTTTATTATGAAATGCTCAAGCGTTATAATACAATGCCATAACAAAAATGAAAATAACAGAATTTATTACATGTATTATTTTTTGTTAGAATGTTTTATCGCGATAGTTTAATCCCCTGTTAGTTACAGTTAGTTAGATAATTATGCACATAATTATGATATAATTTTAATGATGGATAACCTTTTCAATATATTGGATAAGAACAACTTCCGAAAGCAATTTTTATTATAGTATTTTAAAATCAAATAAATATCCTAATTTTTTTCGTGTGTAGCATCTTTCCTGTGGGAGTGATTTAAAGTAATCTATTGGAAGTGGACATGACTGGACAGTGGTATACTTAGTGAGTCGTCAGATAGCAGAAACTCTTGCAGAGGTCTGTCTATAGATAAGTCTAGTTTCTCATAGTCAAGGTAGAAGTCGAAGTAACTTGTTACCAATGAGAGATGTCAGATGTTACACATCTTCTGTGACTATTGTAAGGCATTATATTTTCCTATCTGTCCCTGAAACGCTTGTTCATAATCGGTTAATTAATGATGATCTTACCTTAAACAGGAAAAGGAAGAAATATACCAGGAAGCCCAGAGAGAGGAATGAGGCTGAAAAGGAAGCTATCCTATTTGCAAATGAAGTAACATTTGGATTTGGTGTTAATGAGCCGAGTATATGTATTTGCTGGTATCTGTCATATAATATTTTGCCAGCTGTAAAAAGACACAATGTTAGCACAAAATTATTAGTAATGATGTCAAAAAAGAACCATGATGATAAACAAAAAAACACAAGGTAATATGGCACTATAAGTTATTTAGTCAAAGATATTAGAAAACTATGCATACTTCAAATATTTTTCTCAGTAACATCGGGAGCTAAATTATTCAGTGTGTGATTGCATTGTATCATTGACAAACTGAGTGTTATAGTGCCATGAACCTATACAGGGTGTTTATTTTAAATTACCCAAAAGGGAGAAATCCGAATCAATAAGAGTACGGGAAAACTTTCTAATAGGAACCTACTCTTTTTTGATGTTGACAATTTTGGGTTTTTTTTTTGGTCAAATGTGATTTGTCCACAGGAATGTGCGAAATTGTCCAATTTTTTTTTTTTGTGCCGTTCGACTCTGTTTCGTGTAAGGATCATTTCATTGTATCACAAGAAAAAAATCAGGACGGCGGAAGTTCATTAAATTTTGGTCAAATTGTTTGAACGAAAAAATGAAGTATCACTTTTTTTATAATGTTAGTGATTTGGAGTCTATTAAGGATCATTTCATTGTATGGGATGGAAAATATCTGGGCAACAGAAGTGGGTCAAATCTAATGAAATACTGACTACTACTGAGAAACTTTATTCTGTTAGAAGAAACTTTACCGTACTTTTGACCAACTTCTACTGTCCAGATATTTTTCTTCCTGTACAACGAAATGATCTTCACATAACATTAAATCAAATAACATCATAAAAAATATTGGTAATTTTGTCATTCACACAATTTGTATGAAGAAATATTTTGCATTTGACCAACTTCCACCGTCCCGATTTTTTTTTCTTACGTGAAACAGAGTTGAACCACATTTAAAAAAAAAATTGGCCAACTTCACCCATTTCTGTGGACACCTCACACTTGACTAAAAAATAAGAAACGACAAAATTGTCAACACCAAAAAAGAGCTAAAGGTTCCTAAGAAAGTTTTTCTGTATGGATTCGGATTTCTCCCGTTTGGCCAATTTAAAAGAAACACCCTGTATATTATCCCTCGATATCTTACATTATGAAAACTTTTATGCATTCTTGTTTTGTTTTTTTTTTTAATTTTGCATTAAACATTTGCACATTATTCTCTTAAAGTAAAATATCAAGGACGACTTATTCACCATGCAAGACTCGTGATGATTTGTTAAAGATAAGTATGACAGATTATGAAAATTCTGAGCCAAATCAATTCAAAATGTTAGCAGCACACTCAAGAACTATGACAAATTATATAAGTTGTGCCCCGGGGCTCTAGAGGTTAAGTATTCAAAACTTAACGAACAAAGAGGAATGCCCAAAAATATATGGAGCAAAAACCCAGAATCGATTAAAACGACTTATGTGTGGCAAGGTAGAGCATACATACTATAAGCCAAATCCAATAATAGTTTTCGATTAAACCATCACCAAGTAAAAAAAAATTGTAACTGATAAGTTACGATTTTTTATAATGTTTCAAGTCAACTATATAAATAATGTTTCAAATCAGCTATTTCCTTAAGTTTGCCGTATATGATTACTTCCCAGAATTTGATCCTTATTAGCAACACCATCGAATGGTTTAATAATACAGGGTGTGTTTTTTTTTCCAAAATTAGCGGGTTCGATTCCTGGCCAGGATTATCTGGGGGCACGGCAGTGCCCCGCCAAGTCTCGAGCAAAGGGCACGGCCGTACCATCTTTTCTCGAAGCGATTCGCGGCTGTTTCGCCCCCCCTATATCTTCGACGTGGACAAAGCTAGGAGTTTAGGTTTTCGGTGAATAATAGTAGGCATTAAAACAAGCTTAAGTTCGAAATTACATGCCAAACGAATTAATAGTTTAGGAGTTACAGTCGATCAAAGTTACACCATTCTGTCACTCACTGACTGACTGACTCACTGACCGATCATCAAAAATCTAAGGTACTTCTAGCAGACTTAGAAACTTCAAATTTTGCACCAAGATAGGTCATTAGCCACATATAAAGGAAAAATTACAAAAACATTAAAAAATAATATACCATAGAAAACAATTTTATATTTGCGGTTTGGCAAGAACATTGTGTATGGATTTTGACTGCATTGTTAACTTTGTTCGTGGTTTATGCATACATAGAATAGAAAAGAATAATATAAATGTAATACATAGACTATAGTTAATACAAATTAATACATAAAGTTCATAATTCATTAAATTAATAAAGCTAAAACTCCATTGTATTGCGATAAATGTTGTATGTGCGCTCGATAGATGGCGTTGTACCTGTCTGAATCGCGCTATGGTTTCGTTACAGAGCGCAGTCTAAGTAGTTCTTTAAAATAATTCGACAATTTTCATTTGATAGCGCCATCTATCTATGAACAACCATTTCGAAACTAAAAAAATATTGTAGCGTTATTCGGAGAACTTAAGTTAGCCGGATTAGATAGTAGATTTATTATTGTTACTGAAACAGTTATTTAGGAAAATAGTTTATTAATATAACATAGACATAGTTACATTATGTAGTTGTTTACGTGTTATTTAGTTTAGTTACATTTAGTTTGTAAGTTAGTAGATATATAATATATTATTTAGTTATTTGTTAGTTAGTTTAGTTCTATTTCGTTTGTTAGATAGAGAATGGGTCCTAAGTAAAAAAGTAGCTGAAGTCCAAGAAATTATGAGGACACCTAAAAAAAAAGAAAGAAATACACTTACAAAAAATAAATGAGATCCCACCAAAAACATTACATGTAAAAAAATGCCAAGTCTCTCGATGCAGTCTTTCCATCGTAAAAAGTTTTGAGATCTCATAGAAGCCAAGTCCTATTCAAATTATTTTGTAGTTATAAATCAACATTTAGTAATTATATCAATAGTTTTCTTTGTATTATAATTATAGTGACTTGGCAATGAGCACAAATTAAAAGCTGCTTGCTGCCTGGAATTAATGTGCAAATGTTACTGACGAGACCTGTGATCAGATTATTTGTTATGTGTGAATCATGATGGTCACTACCGACTACATGTTCTAATACAATAATTAAGATTACTTAACTTTCAACTCCTCCAAATATGCCGTTTTATTTGTTTCTTCTTGTGCTCATTGCCAAGTCACTATAATTATAATACAAAGAAAACTATTGATATAATTACTAAATGTTGATTTATAACTACAAAATAATTTGAATAGGACTTGGCTTCTATGAGATCTCAAAACTTTTTACGATGGAAAGACTGCATCGAGAGACTTGGCATTTTTTTACATGTAATGTTTTTGGTGGGATTGATTTTTCTAAATCCAATGATGCAGTTCTAGTTTTCTTTAAAATTGGGCTCGAGATTCCTTTCAACGTTTTTTGATATTCCTCATAGTTTCGGATATAGCCATCCACGCCCAGTTGAAAAATTTTCACCCTGTTTATGCTGCTGGCCTGTTTGGTTACGGTTTTATGCGAAACGAATAGCGTATTTATGTCCTCTGACTTAAGGTCTATTTTGTTGTTCATAAATTATTTTAATCAACTCTGGGTTTTTTTTGGGCATTCCTCTTTATATTGATAGGTAAGACATGCGGCTCAACTTTAGAAACGTGCTACTCGAATTTGAGTATATTGATGCATGGGGGGTGTAGAGAGGGGTTTATATAACTCCCCCCAGGCATTTTTTTTTGCTGGATTTTTCAAAAAATTTCTGTGCGAATTCTTTTCATAAAAACGACTTGGGGCACCCCGACACGGACAGGTTAGGTTAGAAGGGGATGGCGGGGTCTTCAGACCCTGCCATCCCCTTCGTGGTTATTTATTTTTAAACCACCCAGAAGTAATTTTTTTATGAAAAAAATTCTCAAAAAATTTTTTTGAAAAAATCCGGCAAAAAAAATGCTTGGGGGGAGTTATATAAACCCCTCTCTACACCCCCCATGCATCAATATACTCAAATTCGGGTAGAATGTTTCTAAATATTAACCAGACATGCTTTCAGATTCACTCACTCATACTCTTTTTTAAATCCCTAACAGTGAAAATAACTACAGAAATTATTGCCAAGTATTCATATCTCATAAAACCACAGCAGTCATAGTGCATTCTTGTTATTGCAACTATATTTCAACACTGACTTTATATAACATAGACATAAATCCCTCTCACCAATTGCTCCGCTGGCTATGAACAAAAAAGCAAGGCCAGTATCCAAAGAATTCGTGTCTTGCGAAACTTGGAAACACAGACTGAAACATAAAGAAAACATTTCATTACTTTAAAAAATAAATAACGCATTCCAATGAATGAAAGTGAAAGTCTCAAAGAATGTATTGTTAGCAACTCAAAAAGAACCACTACAATGAAAATGTTGGCAACAAAACTTGTAGTATGAAAGTTCTAGCTAGGTGGCACAATTTATTGAGCAAATAGACATCGTTTTAGTTTTTTATTTGCGAATAATTAATATACAAAACAAAAAACAGTAGGTACAAAACAACTAGATTTCAATATGATGCTACTTACGATACAATATACGTTGATGTTAGAATGATCAGGCCACACTTAAATATCAACATATTATGATAACAAAATAAATTAGAATAAGACAATAATTTAGTTACTCCAACACCTCGAATCTAAAATATACAAAGAACACCTGACTGGCTGACTGTGCCTGACTGACATCGGTATGACAATTGACATTTCTCTCGAATTTGACGTTGACAGCTTGTTGACAGCCATGGATATAGAAATATTAGGGATTCGGCCCACGAGTTTCTTGGTTGACACGTGTGTTTAGAATTTTTTTTGTTGTTTTTACGTGATAGTTGATACTTTTGCGGATTGTTTTGTTTAAGTGTGTTGTTTTTGTGTTCGTAACCAGGTTCGTATTGTGTTGTTAGCCCATAGTCCTATTATTTCTAAGATGGACAGAAATAAACCGCCTGATCCCGACCCTCCTGATGTCCCAGGCTCTTTTATTAACTTGTCCCCAAACCCTCTATCGCAATTAGCGGATGTTGTTTGTAGCATAACAGAGATGGATGTATCTCAACAATCCTCTCGTAAGCGTTCTGTGGAAGATGAAAACCTGCAATCCCTTCCTAGCAAACAACCGAAAACACAAATTGGTCGTACCAGGTACTCGGTACTCGATAAGGCTCCTTTTATAGTTCACGTCTCTCGCGTAGAGTCTCAATCAAATGCGCCCGCCTTCCTTCACCCGGTCACTTTTGGTAAGTTCCTTCTGAACAATAATATTGCGAACATTGTTCGTGGTGGTGTCAATAAAGTTGGTAGAAACCGAGTTTCAGTGGAGTTTGCATCCCCTCAGGATGCTAACTCTTTCCTGAGCAACAGCCTTTTGCCCAAAAATAGTTACTCAGCATCAATTCCCACCTTCAATGTAACTAGGATGGGTGTAGTAACAGGTGTCCCCACAGATATATCCGAAGAAGAGGCTCTAACTTATTTGACAGTCCCCTCAGGTTGTGGGAAAATCCTAAAAGTACGCAGAATAAATAGAAAAACTCAGAGAGATGGTGTTACTGAGTGGAGCCCCACTGAAACTTGTGTTCTTACGCTTGATGGTCAAGTCCTACCAAAAAGGATATTTTGCTGTTATACATCACTCCCTGTTGAGCAGTATATATACCCGACTATTCAATGCCGTAAGTGCTGCAGGTTCGGTCATGTTGCCAATGTTTGCCGTTCTAAACCTCGCTGCAATAAATGTGGCCACGATCACTCCGGTGATGGTTGCAGCATTTCTGAGGGCGAGGCTTTCTGCATTCTATGCTCGGGAAATCACTATGCTAATAGCAAGTCATGTCCTGAGTATGGCAGGCAGAGAGCTATTAAGACTGTAATGGCGGAGAAAAACATTCCATATTCTGAAGCTACTAAGGCTATCCCATCTACTTCTAGAAATTATGCCAATGCAGCTAAAACTTCAGTTATTCCTCAGTCGTACCGCAAAACTATAACGCTGAAACCCAAGTCCCATGCCCCTCTTTCCCCATCTTACGACAAATTTGCTCATCACCAAATTGTAAGCCCTCCCCAATCTTCTCAGCCTAATGGCTGTTCTCTTAATAATGGTAATATTTCTCAAAATAATAATTCTTCTCTTTCATCTATTATTGACCTACTCATAAAGATCATTCCCATAATAATCTCTTCTTCTGCTTCTAACCTTTCTCAACCACCGTCCAACGTTGCCGACCAACTTGTTTCACTTCTTTTAAATATTAGAAATGGCGTCTCGCCTAGTGTTCCTACAATGGAATGTGAGGAGCGTGTGGCATAAAAAGCACGACCTCATATTTCTATTAAATAAGTACAAGCCACTGGCTTGCTCCATAGCTGAGACTTGGCTTACTCCAAGCTTTCGTATGGAGCTTGGCTATGGAGGATCGGCTCTCCTAGTCAATAATCGGGTTCCCCTTTTACCCTACCCTTTACCTTCTCTCACAGGTGAAATAAGTATAGCAGCAGGGAAGGTGGAAGGCATCACAGTGCTTTCGGTTTATATTGCTCACCCCCAACAACATTTTTTGGGTATTTTAAAAAATTTATTTACAAACATTCATGGACCAATTTTGGTTATGGGTGATTTTAACTGTCACCATTACAGATGGGGTTCTGAACGCTGTGATGCCTTTGGTTTGGCTTTGGTTGAGATCTTGGACGATCTGGACCTATGCATTCTCAATAATGGTTGCCCAACACGCAGGTCTCCTCCCGGTCAACAAAAGAGTTGTGTTGATTTAACCTTTTGTTCGGTTGAGTTGGCAGCTTCAACCAATTGGGAATGTACGTCCCTGTCGCATGGCAGTGATCATTATCCTATTGTCATATCTTTGCTAAATAAAACATTTTTAGAAAAAACTTCTCCTCCACTTCTGAAATATAACCTGTCTAAGCCAGATTGGTCAAAATTTAGTTCACTATTGGAGGATAAAATTGATACTCTTCCAAATTTAAATTCCAGTTTCTTAGATTCCTCTGATCACTCCCATGCCAGGATCTGTTGCGAAGGATTCGTATCAGCCATAATATCTAGTGCCGACTCCTGCTTTAGTTTGAAAAACAGCGCCCGTAATAAAATTCCTTCCCCCCCATGGTGGGACCCAGAATGTACTGCTTCAGTCAAAGAAAGAAACGCGGCCGAGCGGCGTTATAATAGAGACATGAGCACCGAAAATCTGCTCTCATACTTGCAAATAAACGCCAGAACGAAACGCCTTCTTCGAAAGAAGAAACGTGCAGGTTGGGTCAAGTTCTGTACTTCTTTATCCCCCACTACTCCAGTTTCTGCAGTCTGGAAAAGTGTAAATAGGTACAGACGTGGGTGCTCTCCATCGGTTTCTTCACCAATTACTAGGGAAACAGCTGAACTTTTTTTTGACAAAATTGCTCCACCATTCGTTCCCCTCCTTTTTGAGTGTTCCAATTTTCCTCTGCAAAGTGTTTCAGTTGATCCTTTGGATATGCCATTTACTTTGGAAGAATTGAATATGGTGCTCAGGCATGTTCGGGATTCTGCCCCTGGATCAGATGGAGTCCCATATTCTTTTATTGTTAATTCTGGTGACAAGGCTAAGCGGTATTACCTTGGGATCATTAATTTTTGTTACACCCAGGGTTGGGTTCCGGATCAGTGGAAGTTACAAATTATTATTCCCTTACTAAAACCAGGTAAACACGCTGATGATCCGAATAGCTTTAGACCAATCGCTCTTTCCTCAGTCTTAGTCAAATTGATGGAACACCTAATCAAAAATAGATTGGAATGGTTAGTCGAATCGAGAGACTTACTGCCGAACTTCCAATTTGGCTTCAGGAAAGGTCTGGGCACAATGGATAGTGTAGGCGTTTTAGTCGCAGATATTCGTTTAGCATTTTCTAAAAACGAATCCGTTGTGGCCGCCTTTCTAGACATCTCGTCTGCATATGACAACGTCCTTCTTCCTGTACTCAGGCAGAAACTGCATCAGCTGAGGATTCCAGTCAAGATGATTGCTTGCATATGTGGTCTTCTCATGTCTCGCTCTTTGGTTCTGAGAGTTCAGGGTGAGCACTTTGATGAAAGGCAGACATGGAAGGGACTTCCGCAGGGCTCAGTACTCAGTCCCCTTCTTTACAATCTTTACACTTTTGATATCGTCTCCTGCCTTAACAACAACTGTCACATACTCCAATACGCGGACGACTTAGCTTTGTATGTGACAGATTCTTCCATTGCGGACGCGGCGTCATCTCTGTGTCTTTCCCTGGACTCTTTGAACCAATGGCTTTTAAACCACGGCCTGACATTGTCAGCCCCCAAAAGTTCGGCAGTAATCTTCTCTCGCAAAAGGCTGATTCCATCAATATCAGTTAACATTTCAGGGCACAATATCCCTCTATTAAATAAAGTAAAATTCTTAGGCGTTTATTTAGACTCAAAATTAAATGGTATTCACCACATAAATTTTCTCATTAAAAAGTGTGAAAGAGTTCTATCAATTTTAAAAGTTCTTTCGGGTGTCTGGTGGGGTGCGCACCCTTATACTATGAAATTAGTTTACAACGCCTTAATGGGGAAGGCAAGTGTCAAAGTGAAAATGACAGTTTGGTCCCCAAAGAACTGTAAAATCAAAGGAATTTTCAGAAAAAAAAACATTTATTGATGTAAAATGACTAGATGTTGTGTAATAAACTGTAAAAATGATGGAATACACTTTTCAAAATAATATCTACTTTTCTTTTGGAGGTTATGTACCAGTATTGCATCGCTCGAAAATCGAAGAATTATCACCTGGAACGAGTTTTGTAATAGTTGTGGTGTTAAGAAATTAAATATATTGTGATATTTCTCGAATCTAAATAGAAAAAAAGGTTAAAATTACTGACTTAAAACATTATGATATTTTATCAAAATAGAAAGTCAAAAGCAGCATTATATTCTTGATAAAGGAGAGGACAGGTAAAACATACCTAAACTCAAAAATTGAAACCTCAACTACAAGTAATTGTGGATTTATTACGGTAAAATCAAATGTATAACCACTCAATTAAATCACTTTTTTTCTCTTGTAGATGCGCCGCGGCGTCTTAATTCTTCTTTTAGTATATAGTACTTGCATGGACGAATAATTTTCCATATTTGTTTTGTATTTATACTCAATTTTTATAACAAATAATCTTGTTTGTTTTTTTGTACAAGGTAGACGTGGGGACCAACTATCGCAGCGCCATCTACGATTAGCTTTGAGTTGCCATCCCCATTCGTAGTATTCTGGACTATGGTTCGTTCCATTTGGTCCCCTGTAACAAAGGTGCTTTGGCTGGGTTGGACAGGGTTCAGTCTAAGTGTCTTCGCATCATCTCGGGTTGTATGAGGTCTTCCCCCATTAACGCATTGCAGGTCGAGTGTGCTGATCCCCCATTGGCTCTAAGACGACAATATCTGGCCTCTCGTTTTTTAGCCAGACTTACCTCTAGATCTTCCCACCCCCTCCTAGCAAAACTAAATGAGCTAGATGCCCTATGCTCTAGTTCAAACTACTGGAAAAACAAAGAAACCCCTCTAATTATTAAAGCTTTGCGTCAAATTAAAAATTTAGAATGTTCTATTGAGCAAAATACCAGATTACCCCTTTTTAACTTTCCTTACGATGTTCTTCATTTTATCCCAAATATTTTATTCGACATTGGCATTTTCAAAGGCTCCTCTGGGGCGGATTCGGCCTTCAATGCGGTGGTGGGGGAACGCTGGGCTGGTTTCCAGAGATTTTTTACGGATGCCTCAAAATTTAATGATCTCAGCAAAACAGGCGCCGCGGTCTATTACCAAAACTCCAGAATTGTTTTACAATATAAATGTCCTAAGGAGTCCTCTGTGTTCACCGGTGAATGTGTGGCTTTATTAGAGGCATGCCTCTTCATAGAGTCACACCACAATATTGACAGAGCCGTTATTTTCACAGACTCCCGTAGCTGCTTGCAAGCTTTAGTACAAAACCCATTCAAAAGTAGATTGCATAGCTCCCTTGTCCTTAAAATTAAAAATTCTTTGTTTTCTTGTGCTGGCAGTCAAAAAGAAGTTCAGCTAGTTTGGATACCTAGCCATTGTGGTATCAAGGGCAACGAGTACGCCGATGCTTTGGCTAAAGAGGCCTGCTCATCAGCAACAGCCGATCTTAGCCACAATATTCACCAGAGGTATGATCTGCTGGGCCTTTCAAGAGTTTGGCTTCAAACTGCTTGGCAGGATCAGTGGAATAGATCGGGAAAAAAAAAGGGTAGGTTTTATCAGGCTGTACAACCAATCATACAATCTAAACCTTGGTTCTTTGGTTATAAAAAACTATCCAAACCTATCATTTCCACCCTGTGTCGATTAAGATTGGGTTTCTGCTGTTCCCCTGTGTTTCTGCACAAAATCCGTATACGGGACTCCTCCCTTTGTGAGTGTGGTTTGGATGAAGGTACCCTTGATCACATCTTCTTTGAATGCACAAACAACATCCCACATTTAGATTTATATAGCCGTCTCCCTGAAATTAAGATTCCCCTTCCCATTAACTTCTCCTCCCTACTAACTCACTCCTCTCCTGACTTGTTTGTGACGTTGATGATATTCATCCGTCACAACAATATAAAATTGTGATGAATGTTAAAATTGTGGTATACGCGTATTTTATGTTTTAACAATTATATAAAATATATATTTATTCTATTTTTTTTGTTTGTTTCAGTCCAGTACTAACCCGACAAGATTTACAGTGTCTTCAATTGTATCAATTAGTGTTATAATGTAGTTCTTTTGTTTTAACTTTTCTTTCCTATCTATTTTCAGACTCATATGCACACTTGTTTTTCCAGTTCTCTAGTGATTGGCAGAATAGTCGACAGCGACTTGGGTTGCCATTAACCAAAAATAGAATAGAATAGAATAGAAATATTAGGGATCGAAGGCTTGTAACATTAAAACCGTGCCTTATTTTTTAAGAAAGAGAGGCTCACAGCTTGGAATTTTTCTGCTTCTGGCATTGATAAGTGTTTACACAGAATAAAAACATTACCAACATTTACATAGTTATTGAATTACCAACATTTAAAATGCATACTTGTACAATGGGGAAGGCAACTGGGGAACTAATGGCGCTAGCATAGCTAGTTCCCAGCATCGTCATTGGTTCAAATCTTATAGGTACAGCTTGGCCAGAACGGATTGAAACGGAACTAAAATTTTTATTTCTGACAGCGTTTTAAATCTTTGATATTTGATGCAAAATGCTGTATCATGGACGCACTATTAGAAAGAAACAGATTCCCAAGCTGTGTGCCTTTCATTCTTTTCAAGGTCACCGATTTGGGATCGTTTTTCTTGTAAGAAGCACTAACTCCCGTATCTCCATGTTGACAGCACAGTTGGAAGAAGTGCTGTTTTTAAATTATTTTAATTGAAACTAAGGCTTTTCCAAGCTTGAAAATTCTTCAGTATAAGTTTTGCGCTAATCTATTTTTATAAGTTCCCATAGATTTTAATGAAATAAATACTTCATTTTTTGGATAAAACACTATCAACTGGTTTAATACGAGTTCTGTTGTTAAAGACAGGTATTATCATTTCGATTAGTTTTTCTAAGCTACCGTTATGTAGATAGAGTACCTAGCTTCGTGTCCACTGACACTGATTGCACTTCAACTAGGACATGTAGCTAGTCCACTAACCCAGACTGTGCCCAGACTATTCCAAGTCGTATTTACATAAAAAAAAACTTTGTTCCAGTGGATCCGCTTGACTTTTACTGGGCAGATCATGAATTAGTGCCGGCAGATCACGATGTACGAAATAATCGGCTGGCGATACTTACAAGCATACATTCAACAAAGTAACTTGAATATCAAATAAGTAAAATCTTATTTTCATCACCCAAGCACAAATCCACAAACAAACATAACAAAGTTTAACACAGTCTAACATAGTTTAAATATAACAAAGTTTAAAAGCTACATAACTATTAGATTATGGACAAGAAATTGATTGCTCCTTTTACAAAACTGGCGCCATCGCTACCTGAAACGCACGTCTGTTGCGTTTGTGACACCTGTTTGTTTGAAAAATAAATCAATGGGGATGGCAACTCAAAGCTAATCGTAGATGGCGCTGCGATAGTTGGTCCCCACGTCTACCTTGTACAAAAAAACAAACAAGATTATTTGTTATAAAAATTGAGTATAAATACAAAACAAATATGGAAAATTATTCGTCCATGCAAGTACTATATACTAAAAGAAGAATTAAGACGCCGCGGCGCATCTACAAGAGAAAAAAAGTGATTTAATTGAGTGGTTATACATTTGATTTTACCGTAATAAATCCACAATTACTTGTAGTTGAGGTTTCAATTTTTGAGTTTAGGTATGTTTTACCTGTCCTCTCCTTTATCAAGAATATAATGCTGCTTTTGACTTTCTATTTTGATAAAATATCATAATGTTTTAAGTCAGTAATTTTAACCTTTTTTTCTATTTAGATTCGAGAAATATCACAATATATTTAATTTCTTAACACCACAACTATTACAAAACTCGTTCCAGGTGATAATTCTTCGATTTTCGAGCGATGCAATACTGGTACATAACCTCCAAAAGAAAAGTAGATATTATTTTGAAAAGTGTATTCCATCATTTTTACAGCTTATTACACAGCATCTAGTCATTTTACATCAATAAATGTTTTTTTTTCTGAAAATTCCTTTGATTTTACAGTTCTTTGGGGACCAAACTGTCATTTTCACTTTGACACTTGCCTTCCCCATTTACTCAAATGCTTGCGCAGCCCACAGGCGCAGCCTGGGATGACTGTGATCGCGGGGTGCTTCAGTGTTACCTTTTGCTATATTGAACAATTTGATGCATTGCAGATGGCTCAAAAGCCCAAAGCGATACCTGAAATATTAAAAAGTAGGCGCCATGGCGGGATTTGGAGAATTGTCAAAGTCACAAACTGTCAAAAATCCAACTTTGTTTTGTTGATTTGATTGAAATAATAATTGTAATAAGTTTTTTATTTTATGTCATTACTGATAACAAAAGATGTCTTCTTTGCAACCTATTCAGGCATTAAGTTTAGGTAAGTGTACATTTAACTCTACTTTGTCCCTTCTGGAACTCGTCTACCTTTCAAAAACATTATTTTTGTGTTCCTACCAAATAGCAAAGGATCTAAAATTCTGCTATTATGTGTTGATGATAGTCCGGTAACAGGAAACTCGAATTTTGAATATTATAGACATACAAATTGCAGGTGCTGCATGTTCTCAAAATTAGTATGTATTGTAAGAGTATGTTTAATTATCATTTTTTTTTCTTCTATTGTTCTATATATGTGTCCTATGAATTAGGTATTAAAATACCGAATTTAAGTATTAAAATCTTTTAACACCAGCTGGTTATTGTTAACAGTAATTCAGTCAATTTGACAGAGTTCATTCCGCAGAACATTAAGTCAAAAACAGTTTGCTATATCTCCAAACTAAAGAACCTACATTAAACAAGACACATAGCAACTTAGATGACAATTGGTAAATGGTTTACTTATATAAATCTATTGAAAAAAAAAAGATTTCTTCCTGCTCAGTTAATGAGCATTGAACATGCACATTTGACTAGAATATTAATAAACCTAGTTGCACCCAGTAATTACTTTTTAGAGGATTACTTCAAATGTTAGGCATTCTCTATGTGAATGCAACATGTCAGATTTACGTGAAAGCTACTCTTACAAAGTTCATGTTTTAAACAAAGCATAACTTATACAGCGTGAAATTCTAATGGTTGTTCTACCGAAGCGAAATGAGTTTGTATCGGTAATACAATCGATTCATATTTATAAAAAAAATTAGACTCAATAAATGGCATATTTACAATTGTGATAAACAAAACTCGAAAGTGACTTGAACCAACAGTAGGGCATCGCGCGATATGATACGCGGAACGCGACCGGGCGCGTGGTTGGCCCGGTCGTTGCACTTTTAAATCAGCTGATCATACGCCTGAGTCCTGACTTAATCAAACACAAAACCCAATAAGTTATTCCAATTTTCCCTTCATACTTTTACGGATGTAGGACCGTCATAAATAATTATCTTTAAAAAAGTCTGATTTAGATAATTAAGTATTTGAGGCGTATTAAAAAAATGGAATCAACTTAATATTTACAATGATTTTGATTACCTAACCTACTTTTAAATGTTTATTTACTACTTTGACTGGCCTGTTGGTCTAGTGGTTAGTGACCCTGACTGCTATGCCGGAGGTCGTGGGTTCGATTCCCACCCAGGACAAATGTTTGTGTGATGAGCACGATCATTTGTTCTGTGTCTGGGTGTAATTTATCTATAATATGTATGTATTTAGAAATATATAAGTATGTTTATCAGTTGTCTAGTACCCATAACACAAGCTCTGCTTAGCTTGGGACTAGATGGCGTTGTGTGATAGTTGTGGAATATTATTTACGAGGTACGAGTGAGTAGGTACTTACATTTCCCGGTAGCGGAGTTATTGTTCGAAATGCAAACCACTATTTTCAATGCACAAACGAGCACGTTTTAACTGGTTGTCTTTCAGTTTGATAAGAGTGTCTCTATCACGTCTCACGATATTGAAAGCGTCCACTATCGCACATAACAACACGTCACGAGTTTGATTAATACCTCACAATACACCAGGCGTTTGAGCTCAGACCACAAATAAAGGTCAAAAGTCACAAAAATTGTAATGACGATTCAGTTTTGAAAAGATGTCGATAACGTATTACACTTAGGACGTTCGCGGAAGGACTAAACTAAACGTAAACGCAGAGGCGCGGGCGCGGGTGAGGAAGGCCGCGGCCCCCCCTCACCGCCGCGTTCGTGCAGGCTCGAGAGAGCTTATTTTGCTCTGAACATTTATTTTATTATCACTCTTCTTTTGTAGTTTGCCGCGTCGTGAGTTTCGTGAAGGTACCTACCTACGTCATATCTAGTGCTGACTACTATCGATTCTCGCTCTTTCGAGTTTATTAATACTTTTTTAAAGATTTGAAAAAAAAAGAACTTTTTTTTTAAAGTTTAACTTTGTGTTTCGATAGTACTACTGATGGGTAATCGTCCTGCCGCGGGAGAACAACCATGAAAATTTCACCCTGTATAATTGTCAAAAATACCATCAATCAGTATTTATTTACTTTGTAATTTTGTAATATGCTTTGATAAAATCTAGACACTGGAAGTAAAGATGATTAAAGTGCCAATCATTAAAGGAATGGTTAAGCAAAACAATTTTTACTTAATTTGGAGAAATGTTTATCTAATAAGCATTTTGCTTAGTAGCAATCAGCTTTGAGGTCAATTATCAACAAAATAAAAATAAGAAAAAATGTTTTGTATAATTTTATTAACAAGCATAATATTTTATTTATATTGCGATGCAATAACTATAATATATTGCTTATAACAGATTCGGTTCAGCAGCAGGCTTTTGTCAAATATTTCAACTCTCTACCAGAGGTGAGTTTTAAAATACTATTTTGTCTGGCATTTAAACAAACATTACACATTTATCACATCCACAACCATTTTTCAAGTAACAATAACTTAAAAGTTATTTGTTTATAACACTATGCCACATTATCATTAATTAATATTATGACTAGGTAATTGAATAAATATATCATCTAAATTCTTTTTAATTTTATTTAAAAATGTTTTTAGAACCATGAAGCTATTTTGCTTTTTGCCTTGGTGAATTTATTTCCAATAGATTTCCAGAATCCAGCTGGTTCTGTTACTGGCTCTACGGGAGATACTTCAGTACTTGGAGAAACTGATAGTAAATCATTATTTTGTTTTTTAACTATGGGCTGCTCTACTACTTCCGGAGGAATGTTGTTTTGTGATTGTTCATTATTGCTGGGAAGTGCTGTTCTTTCTTCTTTTGGGTGTTTATGAAGTCCTACAGAATCTTCACTAAATTGTTCTAGATGTTTATTTTGTTGTTGCAAGTTATCTTGCGATTCAAAATGTTCTAGATTGTGTTGATCTAAATATGCCTGCTGTCCGAAATCTTGTGAGTTTTGTTGCTCCAAGTTATCTTGTTTTCCGAAACTATGTAGATTTTGTTGGTTCACATTTACTTGCCGTCCAAAATCTTGTAAATTTTGTTGCTCTGAGTTTACTTGCTGTCCAAAGTCTTGTAAATTTTGCTGCTCCAGGTTTTCCTGCTTTCCAAAATCGTGTAGATTTTGTTGCTCCAAATTTATTTGCTGTCCAAAATCGTTAAGATTCAGTTGATCCACATTTACTTGCTGCCCAAAATCTTGTAAATTTTGCTGCTCCAAGTTGTCCTGTTTTCCAAAGTCATGTAAATTTTGTTGGTCCACATTTACTTGCTGCCCAAAATTTTGTAAATTTTGTTGCTCCAAGTTATCCTGTTTTCCAAAGTCATGTAAATTTTGTTGGTCCACATTTACTTGTTGCCCAAAATCTTGTAAATTTTGCTGCTCCAAGTTGTCCTGTTTTCCAAAGTCATGTAAATTTTGTTGGTCCACATTTACTTGCTGCCCAAAATCTTGTAAATTTTGCTGCTCCAAGTTGTCCTGTTTTCCAAAGTCCTGTAGATTTTGTTGGTCCACATTTACTTGCTGCCCAAAGTCTTGTAAATTTTGTTGTTCCACGTTTTCTTGCTGGTCAAAACCTTGTGCTTTTTGTTGAACTAAGCTTTCTTCACTATCTTGTACACTGTGTTGTTCTAAGTTATGCTTGGAATCTTGAATATTTTGTTGGTCAATATTTTCGTGTAGTGATAAAACATGCGAATTTTGTTGCTCCTTACTTTGCGCATCCTGCTGTTCGTAGAAATCAGTATGCTGATGTATATTAGATTGTCCTTGCGTGGTTTGGTGATGCTGAACATCTCGGCTAAAATGTTGTACATTCGTATTATTTTTTAGACTGTTTTCATCTTGATTCTGTATTGTTTCTGAGCTTACAGGTGTATCAAGTTTGATATCTAAGAAATCTTCAGGACTAACATCCCCGCGACCTACATCTAAAGAGGTTTCTTTATCTGTGTCTTCTGATTTAGATTTGTTTTGACTCCTATCTTTTTCAACAACATGTAGCAAATCATGGATAGGTTTCATATTTTGGGCATTCAGATGCTCCTGAGAAGTGCTTTCCATATTTTGGTATGTATGCATAAAATCTTCAAAAGACTTCTGAGTGCCCGCCTGTACTTGCGAATTGGTGTTTCCTTCAACTTTATCTACATTAGCTGGTAACAGTGTGTGTTCAAATTTATCCAATTTATCCCAGACACTAGCAAGAGGTGCTGTGTTTGTTGAAATTGTATCAAAAGCATTCAAGCTGTCGACGTTCGTAGTGTGTTCTTGTCTGTGATTGTAAGACGAATACGAATTGCTGCTTTGGTGCAATTTATGAGTTTCTTGAGAGGAATTTTCCGCGTCCCAAAATTGGTTCTGATTGGTATGTGCGTTAAAGTTAAAATATCCTAGATCACTTTGTTCATTTGTTTCTGGAATATTGTGCGTTTGTTGCGAATTACTTGTTATCGGCACAGAAGTTGAGCCATTGTTCTCTTTATTTTGCACTGTTTGAGAGTTGTCGGGTTTGGTCCCTGAGGTAATAATAGGCTGCTGGTCTAGGCTGGTCTGCTGCGGAACAAAACTCCAATTTACCTGACCACCATTCGAATTTGTCTGCTCACTATTGTATTTATTTTGCTGAGAATTTTGGTTTGAACTAATATCAAATTTATCCCATACACTCATTTGATCATTGTTATGTTTTTGTGATAGTTGTAAATAATTGAAAATATCGCCATCATTCAGTTGAGGTTGTGTTTCTTGCTGATTGAATTTGTCGGATTCTTCATGATCTTTGTTGTTGGTACTAACATTTTGTTGTTGATTATCTTCGCTCTGTTGATTAAAACTCCACTTATCTGTTTGTTGATCTTCACGAATATTTTTTTGTTCTGTTTCTGTATTTTGGGTGCGTAGTCCGTGTCCATCTAAATTAAGAAGGTTCTATTAATTTTGATTGTGACATAACATGGTTTGTTTTTAGTTCAGTGAATGTGTAAATGTACTAAGTCTCATGACATCTAAGTACATGATAATAGTTTGTTTTAGTTTTGTTTTTTGTTATTTTTTCGAAGTCTGCCACCAATCCGCCACCAGCTTATTATAAAATATATCATGCGACATAAATTTATGCAGGAAATATTAATACAGTTATAGAAATATTTATGTTTAGTAAAAAAATATTTTTTTTGCAAAATAAGTATATGAAAAAGTCATTCTTGTAATTTTTCTTTAGAAGTAGATTTCTTTCAAATTATTTATGTACATACTGGTTAAAAAACATAATGAGCTAATGTAGAGATCATGTTGATTCACTTACAAACTGAAATGAGCGAGTTCTCCTGAACTTCCAAATTACTGGTTATATTTTTTTGGAAGTCAAAGAATCCCATTATTTATTCAGTAAATATTATAATATTCCATAAAACTTTTTCAATTCATAAGTTCAGTAACACTTTCACATTATCATTTTTTATGAATTATTCGATAGTAGCCTTCACACCAATGACCATCGGTGTAACATACATTTAAAATAAGTTATGGTTAAAATACTTACATTTTTTTTTTCTATTAGTCATCGCTTTTAATTAAAGCTGTCATGACTGTTATACAATTATCAGAAGATTTAAATCGATTAATTAATTATTAGTGCACTAAATAAAGCCAGCCACCAAATTAGTACAATAGTCTCTTTTATACAAAAGAGAAAAATGAAGAAGAGAAAGAATAAAGACAAGACATTGAGATGTGGTTAAATAACAGATAATTTTAAACCATAAAATATTATTCTCTTTTGCTAGTATGGCTAAACACAAATTGTTAAAGTTATATTTAAATAGGTATTAATAATAGTTTCATCAAAAAGTACATGATACTGTGTGATTTTGAGTTAATTTGGCCATGTATTTTCACCACTTACTTTGATTGTTTTGTTCAACATTCGACACTTGCTTTTCTATGTCTTGTGGTTTTTGTCCCAAATCTTCAAATTTATCCCAAGTGTGATTCACATCGTCCCATTTCTTCTGTGATTGTTGACTTAAATTTTCTAAATTGTCCCATGTATTTTCAGCCTGCTGTCCACCTTCTTGTTGAGAGTCCCAAACAACTTCTGCTTGTTGCCCATTTTCGACTTGTTGACCCAAATCTTCAAGTTTTTCTTTGTGTTCCTTTTGAGCTAAATCTTCTAAATTTTTGTTTTGTTGTTGCTGACCAAAATAATCTAGGTTTTGGCTTTGTTGCTGCTGTCCAAAATCTTCTAGGTTTTGACTTTGTTGCTGCTGGCCAAAATCTTCTAGGTTTTGACTTTGTTGCTGCTGACCAAAATCTTCCAGGTTTTGATTTTGTTGCTGCTGGCCGAAATCTTCTAGATTTTGACTTTGTTGCTGCTGACCAAAATCTTCAAGATTTTGACTTTGTTGCTGCTGACCAAAATCTTCCAGGTTTTCATTTTGTTGCTGCTGGCCGAAATCTTCTAGATTTTGACTTTGTTGCTGCTGACCAAAATCTTCAAGATTTTGACTTTGTTGCTGCTGACCAAAGTCTTCTAAGTTTTGACTTTGTTGCTGGGTTTCTTGAAACTGATCCGTGTTGTAAGAACGAGCCAAGCGGATATGTTCGGTCTCGTCACAGTCCGCGTCGCTTCTGTGCGAATGTTGGTAATGTGACCCAGTCGATGCATATCCTAGATTTTGTGATGAACCAGTCGTCAACCTTTGAGCGGATTGACCATCGTAATATGCACCAGATGCTGGTTTGATAACATAAGGATCTCCTTGGCGTTCCCATGATTTATGGTATGAATAAGCTGATTGATAACTTTTGGGTTTTGAATTTAAATTTTCAACTTGACTGTTTAAATCAGCGGCTGTATATCCTGTATTATGTACTCCTGCTGCTGCTTGTAATGAAGCATCTGATGAAGCTCCTTGATATCTGCCACCATTGTATTGAGATTGAGCATTATACGTATTAGCATTTAAACTGGAGTCTGATGAAGTTCCTGCGTGTGTTGCTCCATATGCTGTCCCAGAATATGCGTTGGTATTAGTGAGTGATGCTCCGTTGCGTTGTGTGTCGTAATTAAAACGAGATTGGCCAGATGTTGATTTAACATTAGCATTATATCCGCCATAAGCCGAATGTGCTCTCTGAGAATCCACTCTACGCGCGTCATATTGGCTACTAACGTGCGCCTGACCATCTTCGTACAGTTCACTATTTTTTGGGAAAGGGTTTTCCGTAGTAGTAGGTGAAACAATAGTTGCGGGGATTGTGTCATGTTTTTCCCATTCCTTACGATAGTTGTAGGACGACTCGTAGTGTTTGGCATTGCTTGGTCTGTACACGGTGCGCTGGTTATCATTACTTAAAACTTCGGCGTTACTGTTAAGAGAATTTTGATCAATTACAGAAGATCCGTGTGTTGTATCGTACGTTTGAGCAGCTACGGGTACAAAAACTCTCGTTCCTGGCCTGATGACAATTCTCACTGGCGTCCCACTTACTAATCTCGTGTTAACATTAGAGCCATAGCCGGCAGAATGTAAATTTGTATTGCTAGTATCGTACGCAGCGTGCTGTTGGTAACCAGACTGCGCGTTATATCCTGCAGCGTGACTTGTCTGTGTACCGTAATCAAATTGACCGGCTCCTTGTGTGTGATCTATTGCTTGAAGATTATCAGATTGGAGATTAACACCCAAATGTCCTGTCGCTAAACCTGAATGTCCTGTCGCTAACCCTGAATGTCCTGTTGCTGAACCTGAATATCCTGTCGCTAGACCTGAGTGTCCTGACGTTAGACCTGAGTATCCTGTCGCTTGATATCCACTGTTCCTTGAACTTTGTGAATGACTGTTCGTGTAACCTGCAGCATTGTATGCTGAAGATGCTGCATTTGATGATAGCGAATGCGAGTCGCCCGCGCCGTAAGAAGTGCCTTCTTGGAAATTACGTCCACCGAGATTGCTAAGGTCATAATGGCCCGAGCCATAAGTACCTCTAGAGTTGGCAGCACTATACACACTTCCAGTTCTCTGCCTTGCGCCATCTCCTAATTCTCCTTCGACTTGTCGCACGAGGCCGCTCATTTGATTTTGAGCTAAAGAGTCCATGTTGTGAGCGCGTTCATAATTCCCGCCCATGTTACCTCTCTGAGCACCGTAATATCCTGATTTACTTCCTTCATCTGAGGAGCTCCTTGAAAATTGGAAATCCTCCTTTTCTTTATACATTTCAGGCTTAGCCACTGCCAGAGCGCAAACCGCCCCCAAGATCATAAGACGCTTCATGTTGCGGTGAAACTTCACTCTGAAATGAGAAAAAAATAAAATAAATCATTTGCAAACGAATAACCAAAGAGAGGGTACAAAATTGGCGAAATCGCGTTTCTTTATTCCGTGAATCTATACTGTATAGAGTAGCGACCATTTTGTTTCGTTTCTACTTAGTTCTAAAACTAAGTTTTCACTTTTTATGCGACATTACTTAAATCCGTGCTGTGACTATTAGCTATTCTTGTGATTGATGCTGCATTAAGAAAAACGATATACCCATATGAAGCAAACTTGCAATACAAAATATTATATAATATACTCCAAAAAATTAGATAACAAAAACAAAACAAGTGATAGTACAGATATCTTTCAAGTGTCAAAAGGCAATTATTTCGAAACATCAGAGAGATAAACCAAAAATATCTCATAGTACCTAGTAGGTAACACCAATCAAGTTAAAAGCTCGGTAACTTGGGCTCTTAACTTGAGCTAATATTCGCACATTTCATAGTAGCCAGTAACGAGAGATATTTGTGGCCGATATTTTGTTTAAGAAAACTGACCCAACCCCACGGTATACAAATTGTAACAATACCAAGATAAAACAAAATAAGTTAAAATAACAAATTTAACACAAGGAGATAATAAGCACATATCAAGCTTGTATTCTCCCAGAGGTAAGGCAAAGGTGTACAACTTTACACTGGTATACCCATTTAGTTTAGCCAGTTGGGTACATACTAGTGATGTTGCGAATGTCTGATTTTTGACATTCGCGAATGCGGATGCGAATATTGACATTTCAATATAACGCACGCAAAACGATAGATAGGTTTGACATTTCATATCAGACATAATATTTAAACCAAACATTGGCCAAGTCCATAATAGTTGAATGAACGTCACGATTGTCACGACTTATAAAAACAATCATTTTTTTTTTCTCTTTATTCTCGTATTGCAAAATTATGTATATAGTAGATTTTTAATATAACTGGGTGATAGAACTCATTTGGTGATTTTATCACGATAAAAAGGAATTTTGTCATTTTTGTTGCGATTCTGTTAATCTATACATATAATAAATTTGTAGAAAAGTGGTGTCTGTACAATGGAAATATATAAAAAAAAAGTATCAGGGATTGTTATTATATCGATGCCGAACCCGAAAATGTAGTTAAAATTTTTTTTGTCTGTTTGTCTGTTTGTCGGTTTGTCTGTTTGTCTGTGTGTTTGTGCACGCTAATCTTCGGAACTACTGGACGGATTTGAATATTTTTTTTTTCGTTGTATAGGTATTAAGTCCCGTTAAGATATAGGCTATAATTTATTTTGGAAACTTGAAGACCTGATGCAGAACCGCAACAGACCTGCTTAACTATAAGAGATACAGAAATGGTGCCATAGCAAAAATTGTTCCACGTGATGAGCATTTTCTGCTGAGAGAATAAATTTGAAGATCCTGGACACCTGATGTGGAACACCAAGAGCCCAGCTACACTATGACATATACAGGAACGACGTCTTAGCAAGAGTTGTTCAGCCTGATAAGCACTCTCTGTTGCTGTATAAAAATTTGAAGATCTGAACACCTGATGTGGAACTCCAAGAGCCCAGCTACACTATAACATATAAGTGAATGACGTCTTAGCAGGAGTTATTCAGCCTGATGAGTACTCTCTGTTAACGTATAAAAATTGAAGATCTGGAACACCTGATGTGGAACTTCAAGAGCCCAGCTACACTGTAACATATACAGTAAAGACGTCTTAGCAAGAGTTGTTCAGCCTGATGAGCACTCTCTGTTGACGTATAAAAATTAAAGAACTGGAACACCTGATGTGGAACTCCAAGTGCCTAGCTACACTATAACATATACAGTAAATACGTCTTAGCAAGAGTTGTTGAGCCTGATGAGCAACCTCTGTTGTCGTATAAAATTTGAAGATCTGGTACACCTGATGTGGAACTCCAACAGCCCAGCTACTTTATAACGTATATAGGAATGACGTCTTAGCAAGAGTTGTCCAGCCTAATGAGCACTCTCTGTTGACGTATGAAAATTGAAATCTGGAACACCTGATGTGGAACTCCAAGACCCCAGCTACACTATAAAATATATAGGAATGACGTCTTGGCAAGAGTTGTTCAGCCTGGCTCTTAGAATTCGACGTTTCAGATCTTCGATTTTGACGACCCCGTCGTCGCCGGCATAAGCAACAGGATCCGCGTACGAAGTCGCGGGCAGAAGCGAGTATTTTAATACAACCGGACTAACAGAAATAGTTCGATTTAGGTGTCTACTTCAAGACTATTCTGTTACATGCAGTTTCCATATTCAAATCATAGTAGTAAATTAAAAAATAGTGTTTCAACAATATTCGCAAACATTCGCATTGATTTATGCGGATGCGAATGCGAATGCGAATATTCGCAACATCACTTGTACATACAGTGTGTATTGGACATAGCATAAATTGTCAATAAAAACAACTACAACTAGCGATATCTATGGAGTAATATAAGAACTAGTTATCATTATTCTGCATCGCGCAATAGGGTAGGTATTTGACTGAAAAAAAATCAATTAATTCTTCAATTAGATTATCGAAAAATATTTGACACGTGTTTTTTCTTTTGTTAAGTATACCTAAATTGACGAGGATACGACGTTTTTAAAACTGCCATTAAGTCAAAGTACAGTTTTTACTTGCTTCTGACTTCACGAGCCCCCACTCTCGAATTTTAATGCGAGTATATCTTTGTAAATATTGATTTAACAAAATAAAAATACGTATCCATTTTTTTTTAAACTCTGACGGACTTATTAGATTTGCAATTAATTAATAAAATTCATATTAAAGTTTAGTGTGTTTAAATCTGAATCAGTGATCCTGAGATTAGCGCGTACAACCAAACAAATAAACAAACTCGTCAACTTTATAATACGTATTATAAAGTATAGATGATTATATCTACGAAATAATCACCTTAGACACCAGCCAATTTTCTGTTGGCTGTTTTATTGTATAATAAAACACTTAAAATAGAAATAAGGCACATAATTGAATTATAATTAAAAACAAAGTTTTCTTAAATACTTTCATGGCATGGAAGAATCTCTGCTTAAAAAAAAAATTGAAAACTATAGAAAATAAAACAAAAGGCGTATGTAACTTACCTACTATCAATAAAATATACGGAGCACTTGCACAATTATAACAATTTCACACCGCGACTACTGCGGGTCGCATACTGACATTGGTTGATCAGGACGCGCCAATTTATTGAGCTTTAATATTCTATCGCCAGCCAGATAACCTCATGACCGGAACATGAGTGATCTTATATTCTCAGAAGCGAGCTTGCAAATAAACTAAAATCTCCAGTCCAAAACCTTGAGTGGCCCAGCGATCACTGTTATTTATATTGGTGATTGTCAACTTATAGGTTTGTGTTTGTATGTTTTATGATTCAGCAGTAAAGTGACTTCATTCATAAAGTTTTAACTAAGTCGAAGCGTCAGGTATTACTAGCTAAGTAACAATGATTGTTACGCCTACGGCTGCATCTGTGACTTTATATCAATCTTTGGTTCACCAGTACCACAAACACACGCATTACACCGATAAGATTTTCTTTAAGACTACCAAGTACGCGGTTTCTGATTAGTTTGATGACCTTTTGCATAACTATAAGCACTTATCTTTCTCTCCAAATTAACTAAATATCAAACTTATTTGTTAGCACTTCTTGGAATATAAAATTACTAGCTGTTGCCAGCGGTTTCACCCTCTACAACTCTGAAATTATACCACGGGAAGATGAAATCGGGATAAAAACTATGCCATGTGTTAATCCAGGTTATAAACTATTTGTGTACCAAATTGTATTCAAGTCCGTTCCGTGGTTTTTGCGTGAAAGAGTAACAAACATCGCTCCATCCAAACAAACTTTCACGTTTATAATATTAGTAGGATAGTAGCATATAAAAACGCTAAAATTTTCCCTCGTAGAAGTATTAATTCCCCATATAATGCCTTTAATGCAAGACGGAGAGGCCGTCATGACAATTTCAATAAAACGTCACGGTGCAAGGTTCCAAACACCTGTTTAATGTTTATAGAAAAAAACCCCCGCTGCCCCTGTGCTGCCGCAGTCCGTTTGTTTTTCGCTTGTTCAAGCTTAGTCACTTGGCATTATCAGATATACATTTTATACTTTCCTCCAAATTAATATGCAAATCAATGGCTAATACAAGATTTCAGATTTGTATTAATAACTTCATATAAAATGATTGGATTTTTTAGCCACTTAAAATATCCATTATCATAAATCAAACAGTATAAAACAAACTGTCAAAAATGCTGCTATGTATTTAAAGAAGCCTATATCAGCTGGATTGTTAAAAGCCAAGATACATAATATTTCATCATTAACTTAACAACACTCAGTAATGACATTGCTCCTAATTAAAAATGGAACATCAACGGAGGAGTCACAAGAACTGCCACTTTTAATAAATTATCGTCAATAATATTTATATGGTCTTGGCTTGTTTATATGATTTTTCCTTGTAATTTATTAATAGGTATTTTAAGATAAAATTCTAAAGAACTTATTAACTTCGTATTAACCTCGCAATCTGTTGGGGCACTCACACGTTGAACAATATACGTATTATAATCAGTTTACAAATAAAAACTTTCATAAAAAATATAATCTTTGTAATTTCTTCAGCTTGACATGAGCCATCTCATAGACCGCATGACTTGCAACAGTAGCTTGTTTTATGTAAGATTTTTCATAGATAATTACGGCCAATGCGTAAGCAATATAATTGTATTAAAAAAAACTGTATTATCCGATTCGTGGTAGTAGTTTTAAAGGACCGCATAATTTTCAGAAACCTGCAACTACGGTGAGGATTTTTGACCGCAATGATTACTACAGTGTCCATGGAGCTGACGCAACTACTGCAGCAAGGGAGGTTTTTTCCTCAGTGGCGAATATTAAGAAGATGGGCCTTGAACCGAATCGCCTCGATTACCTAGTATTGTCCAAAGGCAATTTCGAAATTCTGATAAAAAAGATTTTGTTGGTAAGTCCAAATCTTTGATTCCTAAAAATTATAAAACTTCTTTGTTATGCATGTCAGTGTTCAGTGTCAAACGCTTAGTAGATATAAAAGAACATTGAACTATGTGTCTCACATGATATGTTCAAGATAAGGTCAATGTTATATTGATACTTAGTACCTAGCTGTGTCCGCTACTAGTTTATTTATGGACGGGAATCGGCTCCAACTGCTGCATGTAATAAGACATATGACAACTATTTACGCAATACTTTCTAAGTATTAGTATGTATATTTTTGGAGTCAATTTTGGGAAGCGTGAGATTTTGCACTAGATTTCAAAAAATATCAAAGATAGACACTTAGAAAGAACTTCTGGAGTTATTATGAAATACAGGGTTACTAAGGAACCAAACCAACCATAAAATGTCAAAAAAATATGTATGAAACACCTGAATTGTTTTTGATCTTCCAGGATTGGTTTCAGAGTAAAGGTTTTTTATAACCATAAATACTTTCAGCCCATGAAAGGTTGTTAATGTTTTGCAAATAACTCTGTGTATTTAGGAGATTCTGTTGATCATCACTATAATTATGCATAAACCCAATTAAGGATAAATCACAAAGATCTAAACACGCGTTCGTAACTGCAACGTAAAACGCATAATGACCTTAAACTTCATCAGGGCTATCTCACGTTTATCATTCAGCCTGTTGTAAACATGGATCATCTCAAACACGTTTTATTTGTATTAATTGTTTAACGCTACTGTTTCAAACCATCTTCTTACTTATATGTAAATAAAATGGACGTTGCACGATTTTAATGAGCCATATATCACTCTGTCTCTTTCCATTGGCCTGATTTTACATTGTATGTAGATAATTATTGTTTGTCAGACTGTAAATGCCTATATTATAGTAGCTAGAAAGCTGTGAAGAAAACCGGAGTGAAAAAATATAAAGATCTAAGAAAATTAACGAGTCTATGAGATGTCTCAACGAATTATAATTGTAGAAAGTACATTACCTTCACAAAATTTGAGACTGAAACAAAGAACAATAATAGTTTTACTTTTTTTTCTGACTTAATTTTTATGAATAATGGTCGAATTTCGACCATTGAGCGACCACTCTAGTATGAAATAAATCCTTATAAATTATATGAAATAAATCCGTTGTCAAAAGAATTTTATCATAAAATTTTACTGTTCAACAATCGTTAGACGTTTTTTTATTTCTCAGGTACGCCGTTATCGAGTAGAGATTTATGTGGCTGAAGGTTCTGTAAAAGGCAGCGATTGGTCGCTGAAATACAAAGGTTCGCCTGGATATCTGTCTCAGCTGGAAGAAATACTTGGAGAAGGACTGGGAGCTTCTGAAGAAACCACGCCATGCTTGATGGCAGTACACATCAAGACAGATGCAGTTACTAAAGTAATTATATTAGCTATTAGCCTTCTACTCACCACTGGCATCAGCATTTACATGAAACCGTAATGTACTATTGACCTAAACCTTCGTCAAAAATTGCAATATGTTTTAGAAAAATAATCCCTAAAAAAACCCGTACAGAAGTTTTTGAAAATTAAATACAGAGGGACTTTGTTTATAATATGTAAAGATTTTATTGCTCGAGCAGTAAAATAGAATACTGAGTTATAAAAAGGCTGTATTCAATAAAGTACCGGCAACTAGTGCTCAATAAAACCAGTAATCAACTGGACCTATGAATGTCCCTCTATTGGTACAGGCGAATCAGATAGTGTCGCATCTAATGGAAGATGTATGAACAACGTTCTGGCGAGCTTTTTCCCTAGCCGACTTTCAAGTCTGACATCTTCATGAAGGAAAATTTTTTGGCGATCATCGACTAGTGCGTTCGATAAAAAGATCGTAAAAATGTACGTAGTGACTTTTGGCTTTATTCTTGGCGATGACGGAGAATGCTCGACGTTCTGTATCCAAATGAATGCACAAGTCTATCAGTATTTTAATGTGAACAATGTCTTGTCTATATTTTAGGGTCGTCTTCTAGGCGTAGCATGCATCACCGCTGGCGACTACCAGATGTCTGTTACAGAGTTCACTGATGATGATTTGCTTACTGAGTTAGAAACTATCACCGTACAGATGGCACCTTCCGAATGTCTTGTGCCAATAAGTGAACAGGATGATGTAAGTATCTACAAGACAAAGGAGTTTGGTTAGGTTCTTTTAATGTAATAAAATAAGCCATGCGCTCATCGTTCGACCACAAACAACCAACGAATAAAAAAAATACATTTTTCAATTTACATGTGCAGGTTTTTCGTAGGTATTAATTACCAATGTGAGCTACAGTCCAACAGCATCGCTTGTGAACCAGCAGATTAACTTACCTAAATCTATCAAATTTCTTTTAACAGATTTTTAATTTATAACGACAGCAGAAGGTTCATATTCGAGTGGGAAAATTTGGCAGATTGGGGTAGGCTGATGTGCTGGTGTCTGTATGATAATCAATTTATCTTTGATAGACATGGTACTGACAGCAAACAAAAACGAACCCTAAAATCAAAATGGTCATGAAAATCAATCACCCTTATCTGTTGAAAAAGACACATTATACAGTCATTGGTAAAAACATTTATGAAACATTAGTGAAAAACGAAATGTCGGCGTTAGTTCCCACAATACCCACACGCCAAAAGGACCATGCAGCGCTATATTTAATTTTTTAAACCTTTGCAGTACAAAGCATTAAAAAAAGTTATGGAAAGAACAAACGTGACTGTGACCAAAATGAAGAAGTCTGAGTTCTCAACTGAAGGCCTCATACAAGATCTGAACCGGCTGCTGAAATTCAAGGAGAATCAGCAACAAGACGCCAATGCTTTTCCGGAGACTAGAAAAGATGTTGCCATGACCAGCTTGGCTGCAGCTATCAAGTACTCGGCGTTGTTGAATGATAGCACTAATTTTGGAAGGTTTGTATAGTTATTGACACACATGACATACGTTAACACCCAGTTGACGACTTTGGTGTACCTAAGTGTCGCCGCACACGAGCCACTCGCGACAGCCACAAACGCCGCCACGAGAAGCTAGAAGCGGCTACAGAGGTAGCTGAAGCGCGCGACAGCCTTGTACGGCCGGTGGTCGACACTTGCGGTCGTTGGCTGCTATTTTTTTGTAACCAATGGATTACTAAGGTAAGACAGAGAGGGGTGCGGAATCGCGCGAGTAGCGTGTGGCGGCGTTTTGTGGCCCGGAGCCCTAAGCGTAAATTAATTTTGTGCTTTCCGAACGTAAACAACCTGAATCTGCTTAAAAATAGAGCGAACAGACTTCTTCTGAGTCATCATCATATTCCTGCCCTTATCCAATTTTACTTGGAGCAACAAGTTTTCTTCTTCCATTCTCCCCTATCAGACGTCACAGTATCATTTACTTTTTCTTTCATATCATTCCTTAGACAATCCATCCATCTTTTCTTTGGCCTTCCTTTTCCTCCCCATCCATCAACATTCATAGCCATCGCTTTCTTACTAACCAGTACCCATAGCACGAGTTTTCAGTATTTGAGACGTAAAGTAAACTGGAATTTTGACAATTTCAAATTGTCAATTTTCAAGGAAAAAATTAGTTCCTTCTTCGCACACCAGAAGAAAAACGCTGTAAATACTGGAAAGACGCTGTAAAGTAAAAGAGTGAAAATTCGTGCTAAGGGTAATGACCTCTGACCTAGCCTGGAGTCGAGAGCAAACACGTCTCAAATAAGAAATAATTACTGTAATAAAAAAATATTTTTTGGAAGATTAGACGTAGATCACTTCTCCGGTTCACCCACGCTTCGCTATATAGCCCTGTGGCTTTATGTAAACATTTCAATATTGTTACAGATTTCGTTTATCAACTATCCAAGCCGACTGTTTCCTACACTTAGACTCTGCAGCACTGTCTGCCCTCAACGTGTTCCCAGAACTAGGAGATACGTCACACGCGCCGTCTAGGAGTCTATACGGTCTTTTAGATAGATGTCGCACACAGCAGGGCAAACGGTAAGTTTTTTTAATTCCGTTGTAACACAAAGAACTTCTCTTGTATCTTGGGTGCGTTAACAAACATGCGCAAACATCCAGATCCGCAATAATTACCTATAGACCATAAAAATACAACCCGATACACCTGTCGAGTATTTTTTTGTGTAAAGAATCTATGTACAAAATTTTAAAACCGTATCATTTATTTTTTATTTTATAATTAACGACGAAGGAGGTTCTCATTCCGACGACATTTTTTTTCATGTTTTTTACTGTTTAAACCTCGTCATTTATGATCTGATCATTTTTTAACGCTGTAATTCCCGATTACTATACCACTTTATTACCTACCTTCTAATAGGGAGAAAATAGTCAAAATGTCTAAAGAACTTAAGGTTGTTTAATTTTTTTACTAAGGATTACAAGTAGTCTTATTCTCCTTGTGATTCATCTTAACAAAGTTATTTAGATATGATTCATGCTAACAAGAAGTGGTTTGGTCATTCTGACATCATTGAGAGACACTTGAATTGTCACTGCATTAATATTATTTAATTAGTTACCTACTAGTTATATTCCATCGGTGATTAATTCTATAAAGCTCATAAATAAATACATGATAAACATAAAAAAAAATCCTTACTAATAATTAATTCAAAATTAACTTCGTCTATCTGTTTTCTGTTTATAACCTTAAAGAGTTATACGGGGGATGTTACAACGTCTTAAAACCAGGCTTGTTCCAGTGAGTGAACGAGATGGCGCTAGAGACGACTTGTATAGCTCTGTCACTTTAAAACATCATCAGCCTATAGGTAATGTTCCCACTGTTGGTACACAGGCCTCCTCTCTGTGAGAGGTAGAAGAAGGTTAAAACATAGAATAAGACATAATAACATATAGACACTTTAATATCCCAGTATGATGTTCCCTTAGGATAACTTCTACCCTCCATGCGGGTGAAGCCGCAGGCAATAGCTTAGTAATATGTAACATCCCAAATCCGTCGTGATTTTTTATGTAGCTTGTTTTTTGTTCTAACCTATGTTACCTACTTACTTGAAATGATTGACCGTTAAATAAACCAGCATCCGATTCAACGACCTATCTTTTGTGATTCATTTGTTTGTAGCTAAAAAAAAAACACTGCTTTGAGTCAAGTAGTCTTCAATAGATTTTAACTTTATGATCTAGGGAATAAAATTGAAAATCTATAAATGCTTGCTGAGCGTCTGCTTGCCTGCTTTATTCTTTGGGCTTCACATCAAGTATTCATTATTTTTAAGTGTTGTAAGCCGACCAAGTTATTGCGTCCAGGGTACCTTTGAAGGAACATCGTCGATTTTAGTCAGTACGAGTCTGATAGTCTCTTTTGCTCCTACCGGGGCAGAACGAATCATTTGAGGATTTTACCACGCTAAAAAAAAAGGTATTACGACTTATGGTTTAATAGGCAAAGGATATACCAGTTCCTGTTCTGCCGAGTGGTAGCAAGTGATACAGCTGAACATGAGGTCTCGAGTTGATTCCCATGTCGGGCTAGCATTGTTGGGTTTCTCTAGAACGATTTTCTCGGTAGAACCTTCCGTGTTTCTGTGTCCCTTGATGGTAATAGGTTGTTCCCCTGTTACGTGGAACGCCAATGACTTTAGGAATGAGGATGTACCCATTTCTAACTCTTCTGGAATAAACAGACATGCTGATAAAAAAAAAATAGTATCTGTTTGATATTTTTTTAAGTTTTTAGGGGTACAGGCTAAAGTACGATTATTAATTCCAGTCAGTAAAATGACATTTGTACATGAATGAAATTCATTGTTTAATGACAGTTGCACAATAGTTGCACTTGTCATTTTACTGACTGGAATTAATAATCGTACTTTAAATATTTTTGTCTTGTGTGATTGCGTAAACTATTGCATAGATACGCGATAATAGCTATCGCCGATGATTTGCTGTCACTTATTAAAGAGTTCCCTCGATTTCTCCAAGGTCCCATCATTAAATCTTGACCTGACTACTATGGAGGCATCTGTGAAATAACCTTACAAACAAAATAAGAATTTCCTAAAACGGTCCAAGCTTCATCGAGAAAACGGGGAACATACGATAACCGACGAATTGAGAACCTCCTCCTTTTTTTGATGTCAGTTAAAAATCCATAACATTTCCAAAAAAAAAGACCTCCAAATACTAGGAGTTATTAACCGAGAGGTTACTTAATTACTTAAGTATAAATCTTTATTACTTAAATAAAAATCTTTATCACTTAAGTATAAATCTAAGGTACAAATGTTTTATTGATTACTTCAGTCTCTTAGCCCAATGGCTTCGCCAACCGCTCCGGGATATAAACCTGATCAACGAGAGACTAGACATCGTAGAATTGCTGATGAGCAACTCTCAACTTCGTCTGCAGCTTCACGAAGACCACTTGAGGAGGATACCTGACCTGCAAGCGTTGGCTCGGAGACTGACCAGGAAGAAGGCTAACTTACACGACTGCTATAGGATTTATCAGGTAAAAAAATCAAAGAAATATTTGACCCGTATTTTTTATTTTTTTACCTAAACCAAAATTTATGAAGATACCTATGACGCTTTAAAAATTCGCAATACGTCACTCCTAGGTATAAATTGTCACTAGTTCTGTCGTCACGAGCCCCGACGTTCGACAGCTTTGATGCGTTTTTAAAAAAAACACAGTTGCAGTTATTTCCATACTTGATTAAAAGACGGCCTCTAAAATGCACCTCTTGTTTACAAAATAAACTTCATATGAAAATTAACCCACGCTATGACAATTCTAGGCCATCAACAGATTGCCATCGTTATTGCGTTGTCTCGCTGAAGCAGAAAACGCAACCGTTCACTCTTCGATCACTGAGCCAATATCAGAGCTGAATGAAGATCTCGGCAAGTTCCTGCAGATGATTGAGACTACCGTCGATATGGAGGCTGTTGATAGAGGTAATATTAGTTTTTGTTGGTATTTGCAATTTTCATAAGTATAATTCTTCTTATTCTTCCTCGATCCCTCAATGCTGAGGATCGCGACCACAACAGCGAGCTCATGTCATGTAAAATAAACCTTTTTTACACGACTGCCCAAAATAACTGCTCTTTATTCCACCTCAGCTTCTGAAAGCCTGAACCGAATCTGATGTGTGTGGTACCATTAGAATCCTAGCCTTTATCCTAGTCTTAATCCTAGTTATCGAGGTTAACATAGAGATAGTTATTTTAAGTAGGGCCTTTTTCAGGAATGGAAACCAATTATGTTTTTTGTACTTATGTTTTTTTTTTGAGTTCTCCCGTTACTTGATCGGACAGTGAGCTACTCATTACTCGCCGTCCGCAAGTCTACGCCTACTGTCTTTCAGCTGACATGCAGAAAGGTTAAAGGCAGTAACAGTATTAAACAATTTTCAGGTGATTTTCTCGTCAAGCCATCGTTCGATGAACAGCTCCAGAGCTTAGGAGAACAGTTAGAACAAATGCAATCTTCAGCTGAGAGGGAACTTAACAAAGCGGCCAGGGACCTCGGACTGGATGCTGGCAAGACCATCAAACTGGACAATAATCCCCAGAATGGATTCTTTTTTAGGTAAAATAAGTTATTTATTTCATGGAGGAGTTTTAACTAATAAAATCATAACAAAAAAAGGGGTAATAGTCACCAGAAAGCCAATGACCAGTTCTCGCGTTTAGAATGCGAGGACAGACAGCAGCATACAACTTAAATTAAAGTTGCCACTGTAAAAATTAAAACATTAAAATGCAGACATTTGCTGGCAAGTAAAAATAATATGTTTTATCTTTCACTTATCAGCTGTTCTATTCTATTCTATTGTGTTATTGTTGTATTATATTCTGTTTTATTCTATCCTTAAACATATACTTGGTATTGTCACGACTAATATTTTGATCAAATAATCAAAAAAGACAAGAAAATTGGATTTCGCGGGCTACCTCTACGCAATCACCTTAATACCAACTCCTAAAAATGAAAATACTTTGAGATCTTTTTAATATTTTCAGAGTTACACTAAAGGAAGAGCAAACGCTGCGTGGGAACAAGAAATACACCATAATAGACGCGGTGAAGGGAGGCGTAAGATTCAAAACTAAGGCGTTGGAGAACATAACCGAAGAATATACTTCAATCAAGTCCACTTATGAGAAGGAACAAGATAAAGTTGTCGCTGAAATAGTCGGCATAGCCGGTGAGATTATTATCATTACCCACAGCCCGAATCACGCTTTAATGGTTGAATTTGGAATAGGCCTTGTCTTTTTTTATTGTGGTAAAATCCTCAAATGAGTCCTCCCACCCAGCGCAGAGCGGGAGGGTCTGTCAGACTCGTACTGACTAAAATCCACGGTGTACTTCAATAGCCCTTTACGTTACAAGGTCTCGGTAATTCGGAAGTACCGCGACCGTAAGTCCCTAAAACAATATTTGATTTCCTACATTTCGCCTTTTGGCTCTAAGAAATAAGATTGTCCAGAATGTATGGGCTCAATAAAAGATAAAAAAAACGTAAATATATGAAACATCTTCTGTCAATCAGTGCCTGAAGAAATACTCTGAATCCATTTTATTATTTTTTTATTTATCCCCAATTCTCTCTTATTATTTCAGCTGGATATTCCGAATGCCTGTTCTGTCTGTCCCACATCCTGTCTCGGCTAGATGTACTAGTATCGTTTGCGGTAGCCGCAGCCAGTGCGCCGGCGCAGTATGTACGACCGGTCATCACGGAGGAGCTGGACGAATTGGTGCTTGAAGAGTTGAGACATCCCTGTCTCGAGATCGCTGAGGGCGTGTCTTATATACCCAATGATGTAGTGTTTAAACGAGGTATGTATCGCCACTAGATTTAATGTCAGTTTCTGAAATGAGAGTTTGAAAAGCTATAGTGTTGACTTGTTGATCAACGACGGATTTGCCAACACGCGCTGAGTAAAGCCAGAAGTCCAGCCACTAACACACAATATCTCAACATTTTAGGTTCAAGCGTGATGCACATAGTAACAGGTGCCAACATGGGCGGCAAGTCTACATGGATGAGATCCTGCGGTGCGGCCTGCGTACTGGCGCATGCGGGCTGTCCCGTGCCTGCACGAGCGGCGAGAGTGCCGCGCCTGCGCAGCGTGGCGGCGCGGGTCGGCGCCGGCGACGCCGAGGGGCAGGGACACAGCACCTTCATGCGCGAGATGATCGACACCGCCGCTATACTGCGGGTCAGTACAGTACTACCTAGTGTGTGCCGCGCCTGCGCAGCGTGGCGGCGCGGGTCGGCGCCGGCGACGCCGAGGGGCAGGGACACAGCACCTTCATGCGCGAGATGATCGACACCGCCGCTATACTGCGGGTCAGTACAGTACTACCTAGTGTGTGCCGCGCCTGCGCAGCGTGGCGGCGCGGGTCGGCGCCGGCGACGCCGAGGGGCAGGGACACAGCACCTTCATGCGCGAGATGATCGACACCGCCGCTATACTGCGGGTCAGTACAGTACTACCTAGTGTGTGCCGCGCCTGCGCAGCGTGGCGGCGCGGGTCGGCGCCGGCGACGCCGAGGGGCAGGGACACAGCACCTTCATGCGCGAGATGATCGACACCGCCGCTATACTGCGGGTCAGTACAGTACTACCTAGTGTGTGCCGCGCCTGCGCAGCGTGGCGGCGCGGGTCGGCGCCGGCGACGCCGAGGGGCAGGGACACAGCACCTTCATGCGCGAGATGATCGACACCGCCGCTATACTGCGGGTCAGTACAGTACTACCTAGTGTGTGCCGCGCCTGCGCAGCGTGGCGGCGCGGGTCGGCGCCGGCGACGCCGAGGGGCAGGGACACAGCACCTTCATGCGCGAGATGATCGACACCGCCGCTATACTGCGGGTCAGTACAGTACTACCTAGTGTGTGCCGCGCCTGCGCAGCGTGGCGGCGCGGGTCGGCGCCGGCGACGCCGAGGGGCAGGGACACAGCACCTTCATGCGCGAGATGATCGACACCGCCGCTATACTGCGGGTCAGTACAGTACTACCTAGTGTGTGCCGCGCCTGCGCAGCGTGGCGGCGCGGGTCGGCGCCGGCGACGCCGAGGGGCAGGGACACAGCACCTTCATGCGCGAGATGATCGACACCGCCGCTATACTGCGGGTCAGTACAGTACTACCTAGTGTGTGCCGCGCCTGCGCAGCGTGGCGGCGCGGGTCGGCGCCGGCGACGCCGAGGGGCAGGGACACAGCACCTTCATGCGCGAGATGATCGACACCGCCGCTATACTGCGGGTCAGTACAGTACTACCTAGTGTGTGCCGCGCCTGCGCAGCGTGGCGGCGCGGGTCGGCGCCGGCGACGCCGAGGGGCAGGGACACAGCACCTTCATGCGCGAGATGATCGACACCGCCGCTATACTGCGGGTCAGTACAGTACTACCTAGTGTGTGCCGCGCCTGCGCAGCGTGGCGGCGCGGGTCGGCGCCGGCGACGCCGAGGGGCAGGGACACAGCACCTTCATGCGCGAGATGATCGACACCGCCGCTATACTGCGGGTCAGTACAGTACTACCTAGTGTGTGCCGCGCCTGCGCAGCGTGGCGGCGCGGGTCGGCGCCGGCGACGCCGAGGGGCAGGGACACAGCACCTTCATGCGCGAGATGATCGACACCGCCGCTATACTGCGGGTCAGTACAGTACTACCTAGTGTGTGCCGCGCCTGCGCAGCGTGGCGGCGCGGGTCGGCGCCGGCGACGCCGAGGGGCAGGGACACAGCACCTTCATGCGCGAGATGATCGACACCGCCGCTATACTGCGGGTCAGTACAGTACTACCTAGTGTGTGCCGCGCCTGCGCAGCGTGGCGGCGCGGGTCGGCGCCGGCGACGCCGAGGGGCAGGGACACAGCACCTTCATGCGCGAGATGATCGACACCGCCGCTATACTGCGGGTCAGTACAGTACTACCTAGTGTGTGCCGCGCCTGCGCAGCGTGGCGGCGCGGGTCGGCGCCGGCGACGCCGAGGGGCAGGGACACAGCACCTTCATGCGCGAGATGATCGACACCGCCGCTATACTGCGGGTCAGTACAGTACTACCTAGTGTGTGCCGCGCCTGCGCAGCGTGGCGGCGCGGGTCGGCGCCGGCGACGCCGAGGGGCAGGGACACAGCACCTTCATGCGCGAGATGATCGACACCGCCGCTATACTGCGGGTCAGTACAGTACTACCTAGTGTGTGCCGCGCCTGCGCAGCGTGGCGGCGCGGGTCGGCGCCGGCGACGCCGAGGGGCAGGGACACAGCACCTTCATGCGCGAGATGATCGACACCGCCGCTATACTGCGGGTCAGTACAGTACTACCTAGTGTGTGCCGCGCCTGCGCAGCGTGGCGGCGCGGGTCGGCGCCGGCGACGCCGAGGGGCAGGGACACAGCACCTTCATGCGCGAGATGATCGACACCGCCGCTATACTGCGGGTCAGTACAGTACTACCTAGTGTGTGCCGCGCCTGCGCAGCGTGGCGGCGCGGGTCGGCGCCGGCGACGCCGAGGGGCAGGGACACAGCACCTTCATGCGCGAGATGATCGACACCGCCGCTATACTGCGGGTCAGTACAGTACTACCTAGTGTGTGCCGCGCCTGCGCAGCGTGGCGGCGCGGGTCAGGGACACAGCACCTTCATGCACGAGAATTAAACGAAATCTGTTCTCATTCCAGACCGCGACACCTGATTCACTCGTTTTGATCGACGAGTTAGGACGAGGCACTTCAACGTACGAGGGCTGTGGTATAGCTTGGGCGATTGCAGAGTAAGTATTACTAGAGCAAACTTAAACTTGACCAAAAAAAAATATGCCGGAATGTAAGAACAATTGCAATCTCTTACGGCTTTGGATTTCCCCTATTAATTATATTTTCAACCGTTACAATATTAAAAACCATCCTAAGGAACTACTACTTACAGTCCCGTAGAATAATTTTTACCGGTGTGCGCTGTTGTGTGAAGGAGGCGGCGGGCCGCGTGAGAGAGAGGACAATGTCCTCCCTCCGCCCCACCCGCGGGGGTGGACGCCCACGGCGTCGGACGTCAGCAGATGATCTCCGGCCACCGTAGGCGCGGGCATGCGTGCGGCGAGTAAAGGGCAACTCGCTGTCCTACCATGGACCATGCCCGGGTCGACGGCGCGTTGTGTTCTACGCGCGCCTCAAAGAGCGTCAGCAAAATGACGGGGTCCCCTCTCAGAGGGCCAAAGCCTGCCGGGGTTGCGGGACTTATCTCATTACCGTGACCCCGGAACATAAAGGGCTATTGAAGGACACCGTGGATTTTAGTCAGTACGAGTCTGACAGTCCCTCCCGCCCTGCCCGGGGTGGGAGGACTCAATTGATGATTTTACCACGCTTAAAAAAAAGCGCTGTTGTGTGCCAAACCAAGTTCCAAAAAAGGTACGGGCGCAGCAGCTGCCGTATGTTATATCAACCTATACAATGTATTTATTAACTATCATAAATTTTCAGAGAATTGGCAACGAAGAGTAAATGTTTCTGCTTATTTGCGACTCACTATCAAGAACTAACGCGGCTGGCAAGTGCTCACCCGGGCGTCATCGTCAACTCCCACGCGGAGGCATCGGTCGTCAACGGACAGTTGTTGTTACTGCATCGCATTGCACCCGGACCAGCACTCCACTCGCTAGGACTACACGTTGCTAAATTGGCGGACTTGCCTGAATCTATTATTGAGGTGAGAATATTGTATGACGCGTTATAAACGTCCCTCTGTGAGATAGACTTACAATCCACTACCTTACCATTCATTATAGTAGGGGAAGCGAGGATGCTTTTGCAGTTCATCAAGCGCCATGGCAATCTATTGGATTTGAAAGATTATGTTTTAAAAAGAAAAAAGTTTATGATAAGTTTTCTATTTTAGTGGAGGGGGGGGGAGAGCGTGTAAACATTTTTTTAAAACTGTAAAAAAAATTATACTAATCTGACGGGTTCCCCCAAACACACCCCACCATATGGAGGGTTCATACTTGGTACAGGTACATTAAAGGGTGCGAGGATTCTCCCTATATAGTTATCTTACACGCTCGAGTAACATCAAAAATCACTTCTTCGCCGCCCCTACTATTATGTATTTGTTGCTATTTAGGTGCTTTCTAATGGGGAAGGCCGGTCAAAGCTAATTGTAGATGGCGCGACCATAGCTAAGTCCTAATCCGACCAATCGGGTAGTACTATTTTGAAGTACCTATAAGATTTGAACCAATGACGATGCTTCTCCATACAAACTGTCCAATCAAGTTTATATTTTTGTATGGTGAGGCCGATTTTTTTTCAGGGCTGTTCCTTACACCCTGTATACTAGCGCCATTCGTTTCCCAGTTGCCATTCCCATTAATGCTTCAAGCACATGACAAGCAGGAAACAGTTCCTGAGCTTCCTATTTTCTTTCTTGCTAAGCGCTGCTTACCTTTCATCATTATCGCTATTACACTATCGTTTGCTTGTCTGCTTTTTTCTTTTTTGCTTCTATTTAATTTAATCACGCACACACGATAATATTAAAACATTTTATTTTAATAATTGAATATTATCATGTTTATGAGCACGCACTAGCAGTGTTAAAATAAGATTTTAATGGAGTTCATTATTTTTCCACTTGCAATGCTTTTCTTTGATGTTTCTGCTGTTAGCTGCTCTTTACAGTTTACTGTTTTGCTACTCTGCTTAATTTACTGCATGCCTTTATTGTGCACATCGTCGTAGTAGAATTGCGTTTATACAACTATTAATTCTCATCTAACATTAAGGTCCTACTCATAATTGATAAGCATCAGGCACTGCGCTTTTTGGACACGTTTTAAACGTATGATCACATGAACGCATAAACTTTTGACAATCTACACTAATATTATAAAGAGGAAAGATTAAATTGTTTGTATTGAATGGGCTCCGAATCTTCTGGACCGATTTCAAAAATTCTTTCACCACTTGAAAGCTGCTTTGGTTCTGAGTGAAAAGGGGGGGGGGGGGTCGTAAGCGGGCCGCTGGAAAAGCTAGTTTGCAATATCCGTAATGATTTACTTTGTGATCAACTATTATAGAGTCTGGCGTTACTTTGAAAAATATCTAGCTCTAATTCCGCGACAAAAATCCAGGCTTGGAAGCGGTCCCTCATGCATATGTACATGCAGGAAAGGAAATATGGATATGCACACGTGCAAGAAATACAGAAAAACATGCCATGCAATCAAATCTATACTAGCCACGTGTTTTGCCCTTCCACGGGGCATCCTCGGGAGATGTAGACAAGCGCTCGGCCTCGAATAAGCTAGTAGTTTTTTTTTTTTTTGACGTGGCCTCTCGTAGCACAACAACTCTCTAAGGTTGAAGCTACTTAACCGGACTAATGAGCTAGTAGTACAGCTCTCGCTTCTTAACAGCGTCGTGATGACGCATTAGCAACGTTCGATACATACGTTCGTTTTACTTTGTGACTTTCCAGCAACGTTATTGATATTTTTTTTTAATTTCCTTATAACTGCACAAGTACAGACGCCAGCACATCAAGCTACCACAATCTGTCAGATTTCTCTAATAAATTTTCAACTTTATCACCAAGGTAGAAGGTTCCCGGGGTCGCGGGATTATTTCCTTACCGTGACCCCGGAACATAACAGGCTACTGAAGGACACCGTGGATTTTAGTCAGTAGAAGTCTGACAGTCCCTCCTGCCCTGCCCGGGGTAGGAGGACTCATTTGATGATATTACCACGCTAAAAAAAAAAAGGTAGAAGGTTCACGTTCAATTGGAAAAACTTGACATATTCGGGTAGGTTGACCTGCTGGCGTCTGTACATGTCATATCCGAACATAGACTTATAGCATGGACTGAACCTTCTCTAGCCAAATGTTAAATTTTGTTTAATTCCTTTACATTACCAAAGGCATCTGTTCTACAAGAAAGAGATAGATGGTCCTAAAAATATTTTTCGCTCTTTCTAGCGTGTGTGGCAATTTTAACCAGCTAATGCTCAGTCCATGCTATAGGTCTATGTTTATGACAAGCAAATGTGAATTACTAGGAATATATTGCTAAATAGCCGTTTAAGACCCGAGGATGTCAACAAATTAGGGCTGCGTGTTTGTGTCAATAATATTCAGTCTCTATTTATATCCAGGATAGCAGGGATTACTCTCCCCGAAACTGAAAATTTCGACTTTTTCGAACAGCAGACGTATAACGTTAAGTTTAAATAAATTTTCAGTACGCGGAGGCTCAACAAGCGCAGCTAGAAATTAACTTGTTCGACGTGGAGGCTGCCGTTAAAACAAAAGAAACTACTGAGGGCCACAAATTAATCGAAGAATTCTTACGGAAATGCAAACAAATACAAGAAGGTACTTCATCGGATGATACTATGATGAAGGAAATAAACAAGCTCAAACAAGAATTGTTGCAATCTAACAATAAGTATGTGGAATCTCTTGTGGCCTAATGTAATGAACGCCAAGATTTACTTGCATTCCAAATAAAGGTTCTTTTTTACATTTTTTATTTTGTATTTCATTTACCTACTTACCTGACCGTCTCTCTAAGTGTGTCATATTTTTATTTATCCTTTATTCCACGCTTAAAAACGTGTAAAAGGTCACTGGACCGGTTAGTTTCAGAGATTGTATAGAAAATAAATGTAATGTAATAAGTTTATTTTTTAAATACCTACAACAAGTGAGGATATTAGAATAGCATGAAGTTTAACAAACTACATAGGTAGCAAATAGCACATACATTTGGCAGTGCAATCAAATTTTAAAATTCACTTCAGCTGCAGTTTTTATATTTGTTTACTTGCGTGTGACGTCACACATGTCATTATCAACAGCGCCATTACAAATTCTGCGTTTTTGGCGGTGTTTTGTAATTTTCTCCCAGAAATATCAATGTAGTGTGCTTATTACGTAATAAAGATAAAAATATTCCCAAAATTAGTCAGATAGTCTATCCCGAAAAGAAAAATATATGGCGGGCGACCGTTGTTAGGGCCATCCTCCATACAAAAATATGTAACCCCCTAAAATCGATTAATTCTTGAATTCCTATACTGAAGATTTACAGTTATGTGATTTTCAAGTCGAAGTTAAATAAAAAACATCTACAACAAAAAAAAAGTTGTATTCTTTTAGGTACATTTGTATACTCATTTACCTCATTTCATCAAATGCCAAATTAGCCGGGAGAACAACAAAATACATATACGAGTATTCTATAGTTGCGGGGTCAGATAGGCAATCGCTCCATGGAAACTACTGATAGCTGTACTCGGTTCGACTGGAGGCCGACCAGCAGATAATTCAGTCCGGGGTAAAGTTAATTTCAGCTGTACCAGGAACAGGTTTCTGTTATAGACTTTGGACTAGGATTGAGAGGCATCAACCGTATACAAAAGATACAGAGGAAATAAGAATGCAATAAAACAATGTAATATGATTTAACGATTTTTTATTAATAATGAAATAGTAATCACATGAAAAACAAATTTTATTGCGACTTTTAAATGAATTCTCTTATGTATTAATAATAAACATAGAGAATGTACTGAGCATTCCATACTCAGCTGTAAATACGCATAGAAAGGCAGCTATCCCACTGGCGTTTCACAAGCGTTGGCGTCTCTCCAACGTTTGCGCAGCGCCAACGCAGCAGACTCGACGTCAACGCCGCGTCGTCGCGTGGCAAGTGTTAAGATTCGCTGAACGACACACAATACTATGGCCAACAAACGCGACGTTAACGTTGCGAAGTCGCAAGGCGAACGCTTATCACTAGAGACCCGCGACGTCAACGCTGTGTCTGCGCAACAGCTGGAGAGATGCCAACTCTTAAAACGCCAGCGGCATAGCGGCCAAAAGTATGACGATACCTGTCTCTTTACTACTGAAAAGAGACAGGTATAGCCCAACGATCACATTCTCTTTCTACAAAGCGAATAACATACGGGTGCGCAGTCCATTCTCTATGTCGGTGTTATTTATATTAATGTCAAAAACGATATAATTCAGTGGCATGTGTTGCAAGTAATATGAAATAGACATCTGTGAAAATACACTAATGTGTTAATTAAATAAACACCGTAATGACTTCGGTATTTTAATCCCATATGCTGAGATTTGCCTTAAAACAATTAAAATTCGCCTTTGAATCTGTGCTACACGCTTGTTCGTAAAAGAAAAACAGTCTTTTATGGAAATGCTTTTTAATTTAATTCTGAAACTGTCAGTAGGATATTTTGTTTTCAAACTATAATTTACATAATTAAGAAATTTACTCTGTCTTATATCTGATGAGCACAACAAAACAGAATATTTTGTATAGCTTTTATGTCAAAATGAATTTTTTTGGTACTCTGTCTTGTTATTTGTGCCGCTAAACTTTTTTTTACATTATTTACACTTTTGTTGGTGGGACAAAACAGTAAGCTACAATATGTACAGACACACACATCAACCTATCCCAATCTGTTAAATTAATAGATTTTCTACTTTTTCATAAAAGTAGAAGATTCATGTTCAATTGGCAGATTGGGGTAGGTTATTGTGCTGGCGGGTCCAAAATTGCTACTTCATACATATAATTTTACTTTATAAGTATAATTTTAGCATCATTGATACAAGCAATGTTGCTAAAGGGGCCATTTTAGATCCGCTGTATGTACAGTAAATTATTTACATTATATTTATGTCACAACAGGAGTACACACATTTCTGGAAAATAATGAAAGTAATAGTTGCTTTTTGATTCAGATTGAAACATTATCATTACTTTTAACATTTAAGACTACTTTTGTATCAATATATTATCCAAGTACAGATTGCAAAATACACCAGATTTAAGTTTACTATTGCGCCTAAACATCATTTCTTTCCCAAAATGTGAGCATCGTGTATATCTTTCAAATAATTTAAAATAATTTCAACATCAAAAAATTATATTGTCTTATAGTTTATCATTTATCGCGGAGTTTTAAAATTGCCCCACCGTACTAATTAATTACATCACAAGGGCGACCCCTGTTAGGCCACGCTTCCACAGTCAGATATATAGTAAAGTAAATACCCTTAATGATGATTATATTGCCAATAATGGTAATATCACTTGAAGCTTTTGTAAGAAAATAACAAATTCGTATGAGGCTCATTAGCGAAAATAATTGCTATGTAATTTTTCTCGCAAAGGAGCAATATTAGTCTATTTATTAATAATATAGTTATTAGTTAAAATAAATAATTGCAATATCACGCTATAAACGGAATCGTGTACTATAGCTATAATAAGCGTATCAATCTACTCTTGTCAGTACTTGGTATTTTATTATAATTTTCTACTTAATAGGTACTGTTCTCGTTCTCCTGAGGACTCAGTCATCTGGAAAAGCGTATTCGTCTTTTGTTGCACTAGCGAGTTACCTATCTTATCTATCAGACAATAAGTTCAATAGGGTTCTCCACCTGTGGAAACGTGACATAGGAGCTGGTGGTTCCATCACACAGCTCTGTCGGGCCGTCCCTTAAGACTAGAATCGAGCCTTCGATGTGGCGGCTCTTCTCACGAGAAATATAATCGCACTGCATTATCAAACGTCCTGCGGCACATCGGGCACTTGTCAGCCGCGAGCGCGCACTTGGCACACGCCACCACGTGTCCGCACGGCACGAAGCACACGTTGCGCTCCTCGGCAAAACAGATTTTACACAACTTGGAGTCGTCCACGGGGTTCTCCGGCGCGTCCACGGGCGCGCTGGGCTCGGCCGGCCGCGCGGGCGCCTCCTCGCGCGGCGCTGACACGGCGCATGCCTCCGTCATCACCTTCTGCACGTACTCGCGACCCTTCACGAGTTGCACATAGGCGCAGCGGTCGAACCAGCGCGCGTGTTGTTCCCATGGTACGTCATCGACCTCCCAGTCTTTCAGGCCTCCGTCGCAGTAAAAACATTTGGTCTTATCACCTTGACCGGTATAGAAGAAGCCAGCCTCGGCCAGCTCCTCGGGTGTCTGTTTCATGCTCCTCGGCCAGTCTTTGAAACTGCGCAGCCTTGCGACTTCGGAGACGTAGCGTGTGTGTACGGGGCCGGCCATACGCGGCGCTGAGCTGCTAGTAGTAGGCATACGCGCGCCACATTCGTCGCGCCCTGGGCCGCTCGGGTCGACGCTGGCGCTGCCGCCTAACTTTTTCACGAACGGGCACTGTGGCGCCCATCGCTGATGGTCCTTGGCAGGGTCGTCGCCTTCAGCCCATCTCATAATTTCTACCTTACAGAATGCACAGCGTACTTCGTCGCCACGGCCCAGGTAATAAAATCCATTTCGTGCGAGCTGATCTCCGGACAGGAACGTAACGGGCCATTTTTCAAACGTTTTAATTCGTTCATCTTCTCTGCGCATATCAACAGCGTCCGTACCGAAGCTGAAGGTGTCGTGGTTGTCTGTCTTGTCGAACGAAGAAGAAGGAGATGTGGCAGGCGACGAAGCCGGAGAGCCGGCGTTTGAGTCGTAGCTCGGTGGTTGCAACACTAGACTGGCCAGTGGTTTAAGCTTAGCCTCGCATTGGCTTTTCGCGAATACACGCTCCTCGTAAAGTAGTCCTCCCCGAAACTGAAAATTTCGACTTTTTCGAACAGCAGACGTATAACGTTAAGTTTAAATAAATTTTCAGTACGCGGAGGCTCAACAAGCGCAGCTAGAAATTAACTTGTTCGACGTGGAGGCTGCCGTTAAAACAAAAGAAACTACTGAGGGCCACAAATTAATCGAAGAATTCTTACGGAAATGCAAACAAATACAAGAAGGTACTTCATCGGATGATACTATGATGAAGGAAATAAACAAGCTCAAACAAGAATTGTTGCAATCTAACAATAAGTATGTGGAATCTCTTGTGGCCTAATGTAATGAACGCCAAGATTTACTTGCATTCCAAATAAAGGTTCTTTTTTACATTTTTTATTTTGTATTTCATTTACCTACTTACCTGACCGTCTCTCTAAGTGTGTCATATTTTTATTTATCCTTTATTCCACGCTTAAAAACGTGTAAAAGGTCACTGGACCGGTTAGTTTCAGAGATTGTATAGAAAATAAATGTAATGTAATAAGTTTATTTTTTAAATACCTACAACAAGTGAGGATATTAGAATAGCATGAAGTTTAACAAACTACATAGGTAGCAAATAGCACATACATTTGGCAGTGCAATCAAATTTTAAAATTCACTTCAGCTGCAGTTTTTATATTTGTTTACTTGCGTGTGACGTCACACATGTCATTATCAACAGCGCCATTACAAATTCTGCGTTTTTGGCGGTGTTTTGTAATTTTCTCCCAGAAATATCAATGTAGTGTGCTTATTACGTAATAAAGATAAAAATATTCCCAAAATTAGTCAGATAGTCTATCCCGAAAAGAAAAATATATGGCGGGCGACCGTTGTTAGGGCCATCCTCCATACAAAAATATGTAACCCCCTAAAATCGATTAATTCTTGAATTCCTATACTGAAGATTTACAGTTATGTGATTTTCAAGTCGAAGTTAAATAAAAAACATCTACAACAAAAAAAAAGTTGTATTCTTTTAGGTACATTTGTATACTCATTTACCTCATTTCATCAAATGCCAAATTAGCCGGGAGAACAACAAAATACATATACGAGTATTCTATAGTTGCGGGGTCAGATAGGCAATCGCTCCATGGAAACTACTGATAGCTGTACTCGGTTCGACTGGAGGCCGACCAGCAGATAATTCAGTCCGGGGTAAAGTTAATTTCAGCTGTACCAGGAACAGGTTTCTGTTATAGACTTTGGACTAGGATTGAGAGGCATCAACCGTATACAAAAGATACAGAGGAAATAAGAATGCAATAAAACAATGTAATATGATTTAACGATTTTTTATTAATAATGAAATAGTAATCACATGAAAAACAAATTTTATTGCGACTTTTAAATGAATTCTCTTATGTATTAATAATAAACATAGAGAATGTACTGAGCATTCCATACTCAGCTGTAAATACGCATAGAAAGGCAGCTATCCCACTGGCGTTTCACAAGCGTTGGCGTCTCTCCAACGTTTGCGCAGCGCCAACGCAGCAGACTCGACGTCAACGCCGCGTCGTCGCGTGGCAAGTGTTAAGATTCGCTGAACGACACACAATACTATGGCCAACAAACGCGACGTTAACGTTGCGAAGTCGCAAGGCGAACGCTTATCACTAGAGACCCGCGACGTCAACGCTGTGTCTGCGCAACAGCTGGAGAGATGCCAACTCTTAAAACGCCAGCGGCATAGCGGCCAAAAGTATGACGATACCTGTCTCTTTACTACTGAAAAGAGACAGGTATAGCCCAACGATCACATTCTCTTTCTACAAAGCGAATAACATACGGGTGCGCAGTCCATTCTCTATGTCGGTGTTATTTATATTAATGTCAAAAACGATATAATTCAGTGGCATGTGTTGCAAGTAATATGAAATAGACATCTGTGAAAATACACTAATGTGTTAATTAAATAAACACCGTAATGACTTCGGTATTTTAATCCCATATGCTGAGATTTGCCTTAAAACAATTAAAATTCGCCTTTGAATCTGTGCTACACGCTTGTTCGTAAAAGAAAAACAGTCTTTTATGGAAATGCTTTTTAATTTAATTCTGAAACTGTCAGTAGGATATTTTGTTTTCAAACTATAATTTACATAATTAAGAAATTTACTCTGTCTTATATCTGATGAGCACAACAAAACAGAATATTTTGTATAGCTTTTATGTCAAAATGAATTTTTTTGGTACTCTGTCTTGTTATTTGTGCCGCTAAACTTTTTTTTACATTATTTACACTTTTGTTGGTGGGACAAAACAGTAAGCTACAATATGTACAGACACACACATCAACCTATCCCAATCTGTTAAATTAATAGATTTTCTACTTTTTCATAAAAGTAGAAGATTCATGTTCAATTGGCAGATTGGGGTAGGTTATTGTGCTGGCGGGTCCAAAATTGCTACTTCATACATATAATTTTACTTTATAAGTATAATTTTAGCATCATTGATACAAGCAATGTTGCTAAAGGGGCCATTTTAGATCCGCTGTATGTACAGTAAATTATTTACATTATATTTATGTCACAACAGGAGTACACACATTTCTGGAAAATAATGAAAGTAATAGTTGCTTTTTGATTCAGATTGAAACATTATCATTACTTTTAACATTTAAGACTACTTTTGTATCAATATATTATCCAAGTACAGATTGCAAAATACACCAGATTTAAGTTTACTATTGCGCCTAAACATCATTTCTTTCCCAAAATGTGAGCATCGTGTATATCTTTCAAATAATTTAAAATAATTTCAACATCAAAAAATTATATTGTCTTATAGTTTATCATTTATCGCGGAGTTTTAAAATTGCCCCACCGTACTAATTAATTACATCACAAGGGCGACCCCTGTTAGGCCACGCTTCCACAGTCAGATATATAGTAAAGTAAATACCCTTAATGATGATTATATTGCCAATAATGGTAATATCACTTGAAGCTTTTGTAAGAAAATAACAAATTCGTATGAGGCTCATTAGCGAAAATAATTGCTATGTAATTTTTCTCGCAAAGGAGCAATATTAGTCTATTTATTAATAATATAGTTATTAGTTAAAATAAATAATTGCAATATCACGCTATAAACGGAATCGTGTACTATAGCTATAATAAGCGTATCAATCTACTCTTGTCAGTACTTGGTATTTTATTATAATTTTCTACTTAATAGGTACTAGGTTCTCGTTCTCCTGAGGACTCAGTCATCTGGAAAAGCGTATTCGTCTTTTGTTGCACTAGCGAGTTACCTATCTTATCTATCAGACAATAAGTTCAATAGGGTTCTCCACCTGTGGAAACGTGACATAGGAGCTGGTGGTTCCATCACACAGCTCTGTCGGGCCGTCCCTTAAGACTAGAATCGAGCCTTCGATGTGGCGGCTCTTCTCACGAGAAATATAATCGCACTGCATTATCAAACGTCCTGCGGCACATCGGGCACTTGTCAGCCGCGAGCGCGCACTTGGCACACGCCACCACGTGTCCGCACGGCACGAAGCACACGTTGCGCTCCTCGGCAAAACAGATTTTACACAACTTGGAGTCGTCCACGGGGTTCTCCGGCGCGTCCACGGGCGCGCTGGGCTCGGCCGGCCGCGCGGGCGCCTCCTCGCGCGGCGCTGACACGGCGCATGCCTCCGTCATCACCTTCTGCACGTACTCGCGACCCTTCACGAGTTGCACATAGGCGCAGCGGTCGAACCAGCGCGCGTGTTGTTCCCATGGTACGTCATCGACCTCCCAGTCTTTCAGGCCTCCGTCGCAGTAAAAACATTTGGTCTTATCACCTTGACCGGTATAGAAGAAGCCAGCCTCGGCCAGCTCCTCGGGTGTCTGTTTCATGCTCCTCGGCCAGTCTTTGAAACTGCGCAGCCTTGCGACTTCGGAGACGTAGCGTGTGTGTACGGGGCCGGCCATACGCGGCGCTGAGCTGCTAGTAGTAGGCATACGCGCGCCACATTCGTCGCGCCCTGGGCCGCTCGGGTCGACGCTGGCGCTGCCGCCTAACTTTTTCACGAACGGGCACTGTGGCGCCCATCGCTGATGGTCCTTGGCAGGGTCGTCGCCTTCAGCCCATCTCATAATTTCTACCTTACAGAATGCACAGCGTACTTCGTCGCCACGGCCCAGGTAATAAAATCCATTTCGTGCGAGCTGATCTCCGGACAGGAACGTAACGGGCCATTTTTCAAACGTTTTAATTCGTTCATCTTCTCTGCGCATATCAACAGCGTCCGTACCGAAGCTGAAGGTGTCGTGGTTGTCTGTCTTGTCGAACGAAGAAGAAGGAGATGTGGCAGGCGACGAAGCCGGAGAGCCGGCGTTTGAGTCGTAGCTCGGTGGTTGCAACACTAGACTGGCCAGTGGTTTAAGCTTAGCCTCGCATTGGCTTTTCGCGAATACACGCTCCTCGTAAAGTAGTCCTCCCCGAAACTGAAAATTTCGACTTTTTCGAACAGCAGACGTATAACGTTAAGTTTAAATAAATTTTCAGTACGCGGAGGCTCAACAAGCGCAGCTAGAAATTAACTTGTTCGACGTGGAGGCTGCCGTTAAAACAAAAGAAACTACTGAGGGCCACAAATTAATCGAAGAATTCTTACGGAAATGCAAACAAATACAAGAAGGTACTTCATCGGATGATACTATGATGAAGGAAATAAACAAGCTCAAACAAGAATTGTTGCAATCTAACAATAAGTATGTGGAATCTCTTGTGGCCTAATGTAATGAACGCCAAGATTTACTTGCATTCCAAATAAAGGTTCTTTTTTACATTTTTTATTTTGTATTTCATTTACCTACTTACCTGACCGTCTCTCTAAGTGTGTCATATTTTTATTTATCCTTTATTCCACGCTTAAAAACGTGTAAAAGGTCACTGGACCGGTTAGTTTCAGAGATTGTATAGAAAATAAATGTAATGTAATAAGTTTATTTTTTAAATACCTACAACAAGTGAGGATATTAGAATAGCATGAAGTTTAACAAACTACATAGGTAGCAAATAGCACATACATTTGGCAGTGCAATCAAATTTTAAAATTCACTTCAGCTGCAGTTTTTATATTTGTTTACTTGCGTGTGACGTCACACATGTCATTATCAACAGCGCCATTACAAATTCTGCGTTTTTGGCGGTGTTTTGTAATTTTCTCCCAGAAATATCAATGTAGTGTGCTTATTACGTAATAAAGATAAAAATATTCCCAAAATTAGTCAGATAGTCTATCCCGAAAAGAAAAATATATGGCGGGCGACCGTTGTTAGGGCCATCCTCCATACAAAAATATGTAACCCCCTAAAATCGATTAATTCTTGAATTCCTATACTGAAGATTTACAGTTATGTGATTTTCAAGTCGAAGTTAAATAAAAAACATCTACAACAAAAAAAAAGTTGTATTCTTTTAGGTACATTTGTATACTCATTTACCTCATTTCATCAAATGCCAAATTAGCCGGGAGAACAACAAAATACATATACGAGTATTCTATAGTTGCGGGGTCAGATAGGCAATCGCTCCATGGAAACTACTGATAGCTGTACTCGGTTCGACTGGAGGCCGACCAGCAGATAATTCAGTCCGGGGTAAAGTTAATTTCAGCTGTACCAGGAACAGGTTTCTGTTATAGACTTTGGACTAGGATTGAGAGGCATCAACCGTATACAAAAGATACAGAGGAAATAAGAATGCAATAAAACAATGTAATATGATTTAACGATTTTTTATTAATAATGAAATAGTAATCACATGAAAAACAAATTTTATTGCGACTTTTAAATGAATTCTCTTATGTATTAATAATAAACATAGAGAATGTACTGAGCATTCCATACTCAGCTGTAAATACGCATAGAAAGGCAGCTATCCCACTGGCGTTTCACAAGCGTTGGCGTCTCTCCAACGTTTGCGCAGCGCCAACGCAGCAGACTCGACGTCAACGCCGCGTCGTCGCGTGGCAAGTGTTAAGATTCGCTGAACGACACACAATACTATGGCCAACAAACGCGACGTTAACGTTGCGAAGTCGCAAGGCGAACGCTTATCACTAGAGACCCGCGACGTCAACGCTGTGTCTGCGCAACAGCTGGAGAGATGCCAACTCTTAAAACGCCAGCGGCATAGCGGCCAAAAGTATGACGATACCTGTCTCTTTACTACTGAAAAGAGACAGGTATAGCCCAACGATCACATTCTCTTTCTACAAAGCGAATAACATACGGGTGCGCAGTCCATTCTCTATGTCGGTGTTATTTATATTAATGTCAAAAACGATATAATTCAGTGGCATGTGTTGCAAGTAATATGAAATAGACATCTGTGAAAATACACTAATGTGTTAATTAAATAAACACCGTAATGACTTCGGTATTTTAATCCCATATGCTGAGATTTGCCTTAAAACAATTAAAATTCGCCTTTGAATCTGTGCTACACGCTTGTTCGTAAAAGAAAAACAGTCTTTTATGGAAATGCTTTTTAATTTAATTCTGAAACTGTCAGTAGGATATTTTGTTTTCAAACTATAATTTACATAATTAAGAAATTTACTCTGTCTTATATCTGATGAGCACAACAAAACAGAATATTTTGTATAGCTTTTATGTCAAAATGAATTTTTTTGGTACTCTGTCTTGTTATTTGTGCCGCTAAACTTTTTTTTACATTATTTACACTTTTGTTGGTGGGACAAAACAGTAAGCTACAATATGTACAGACACACACATCAACCTATCCCAATCTGTTAAATTAATAGATTTTCTACTTTTTCATAAAAGTAGAAGATTCATGTTCAATTGGCAGATTGGGGTAGGTTATTGTGCTGGCGGGTCCAAAATTGCTACTTCATACATATAATTTTACTTTATAAGTATAATTTTAGCATCATTGATACAAGCAATGTTGCTAAAGGGGCCATTTTAGATCCGCTGTATGTACAGTAAATTATTTACATTATATTTATGTCACAACAGGAGTACACACATTTCTGGAAAATAATGAAAGTAATAGTTGCTTTTTGATTCAGATTGAAACATTATCATTACTTTTAACATTTAAGACTACTTTTGTATCAATATATTATCCAAGTACAGATTGCAAAATACACCAGATTTAAGTTTACTATTGCGCCTAAACATCATTTCTTTCCCAAAATGTGAGCATCGTGTATATCTTTCAAATAATTTAAAATAATTTCAACATCAAAAAATTATATTGTCTTATAGTTTATCATTTATCGCGGAGTTTTAAAATTGCCCCACCGTACTAATTAATTACATCACAAGGGCGACCCCTGTTAGGCCACGCTTCCACAGTCAGATATATAGTAAAGTAAATACCCTTAATGATGATTATATTGCCAATAATGGTAATATCACTTGAAGCTTTTGTAAGAAAATAACAAATTCGTATGAGGCTCATTAGCGAAAATAATTGCTATGTAATTTTTCTCGCAAAGGAGCAATATTAGTCTATTTATTAATAATATAGTTATTAGTTAAAATAAATAATTGCAATATCACGCTATAAACGGAATCGTGTACTATAGCTATAATAAGCGTATCAATCTACTCTTGTCAGTACTTGGTATTTTATTATAATTTTCTACTTAATAGGTACTGTTCTCGTTCTCCTGAGGACTCAGTCATCTGGAAAAGCGTATTCGTCTTTTGTTGCACTAGCGAGTTACCTATCTTATCTATCAGACAATAAGTTCAATAGGGTTCTCCACCTGTGGAAACGTGACATAGGAGCTGGTGGTTCCATCACACAGCTCTGTCGGGCCGTCCCTTAAGACTAGAATCGAGCCTTCGATGTGGCGGCTCTTCTCACGAGAAATATAATCGCACTGCATTATCAAACGTCCTGCGGCACATCGGGCACTTGTCAGCCGCGAGCGCGCACTTGGCACACGCCACCACGTGTCCGCACGGCACGAAGCACACGTTGCGCTCCTCGGCAAAACAGATTTTACACAACTTGGAGTCGTCCACGGGGTTCTCCGGCGCGTCCACGGGCGCGCTGGGCTCGGCCGGCCGCGCGGGCGCCTCCTCGCGCGGCGCTGACACGGCGCATGCCTCCGTCATCACCTTCTGCACGTACTCGCGACCCTTCACGAGTTGCACATAGGCGCAGCGGTCGAACCAGCGCGCGTGTTGTTCCCATGGTACGTCATCGACCTCCCAGTCTTTCAGGCCTCCGTCGCAGTAAAAACATTTGGTCTTATCACCTTGACCGGTATAGAAGAAGCCAGCCTCGGCCAGCTCCTCGGGTGTCTGTTTCATGCTCCTCGGCCAGTCTTTGAAACTGCGCAGCCTTGCGACTTCGGAGACGTAGCGTGTGTGTACGGGGCCGGCCATACGCGGCGCTGAGCTGCTAGTAGTAGGCATACGCGCGCCACATTCGTCGCGCCCTGGGCCGCTCGGGTCGACGCTGGCGCTGCCGCCTAACTTTTTCACGAACGGGCACTGTGGCGCCCATCGCTGATGGTCCTTGGCAGGGTCGTCGCCTTCAGCCCATCTCATAATTTCTACCTTACAGAATGCACAGCGTACTTCGTCGCCACGGCCCAGGTAATAAAATCCATTTCGTGCGAGCTGATCTCCGGACAGGAACGTAACGGGCCATTTTTCAAACGTTTTAATTCGTTCATCTTCTCTGCGCATATCAACAGCGTCCGTACCGAAGCTGAAGGTGTCGTGGTTGTCTGTCTTGTCGAACGAAGAAGAAGGAGATGTGGCAGGCGACGAAGCCGGAGAGCCGGCGTTTGAGTCGTAGCTCGGTGGTTGCAACACTAGACTGGCCAGTGGTTTAAGCTTAGCCTCGCATTGGCTTTTCGCGAATAGCGCCAATGGTGAGGCGGTGCTACTGGATGGCACTGGAAAGAAAGAAAAGTTTATGTTTAGTAAATGTTTTAAAGGGCTCATGTTCATAATTTTCAATTGGTATTAATAAGGTCAGTTTTATATGTTTAAGTTCTGTAGTTTTATGAGCTTATATTGATAGCGACAGTATTTCCATTAACTTCAGAGAAAATGAGATACGGGCGATTCTCTGTAAGCTCGTACAGGTCCCATACAATTGCTGTCCTGGCAATTTTTTTTTACGTTTGCCAAAAAACCTAGTCCTATGTCGAAGAAAATTGACTATTTATTTAGTTAGATAAGGAGGCCCACTGAATTTGTACCTATTTTCCGAGTTATTAGCGATTTTCCAAAAAATCATGACAGGGGACTGTTTGAAACATCAGGGGACTGTTTTGTATGTGACAGGGGATTATTAAGTGAGACTGGTTGTACTTAAAAAAAGTCATTGTACATTAATCATTTATTAATAATCATTTATTATTTTTATGGCATAATTTTGCATCAAGAATTAACAAAGCTTCTTTAAAAAAATATATCAAAAAATATAACTTTCTTGAAACATTTATATCAAAAATTAACCTTAAGTACTAGAAACAGTTTGTACTCATTGAGATCAACATAGAGTCTTATTATTATAATATCAGTCATTAAATGCTTATATTAAATGCTTGAAATACTTTCTATATATTATTAGAAAACAGTCTTTCCTCTCAAATGTATGATATTTCAATTGAGATCTCCAATCAAATCCTAAGAATTCTCTAATCAAATAAGGCACATAATGAAGTTTAATCACATTTAAAAAAAATGAACAGCATTTTAAAAAATTTGCGTTCAAAAACATCAACTAGAGTAGAAAAGTGATAAAATATTCTCTTTCCCTTCACAATCAAGTTAGGATTATCCAACTTTTGGATAACTTGATCAAATGATACATCTGAAATGTCCCTATCATCTATTCTAAAGGTCTGCATTTTTTGGTTACAAATCTTGAGGAAAGTAACACGTAAGTCGTTTTCATCGTCATTAATCTCATTAATTACGGCTGCATAGCGGTATTCTACATTTTTAGCTGGAAATTTCACAAGAACGCAATCTCCAGTATTGTAACATGAATCCCGAATGCCACTCGTTCCTGCTATATCATCATCCAATCTTTGAGGGGATTTATTTGTTGTAGACGTCAAATCAGGTTCAGCAGATTCAAGATCTTCCGGTTCGGACTCAGACTCTGTAAATACTTCCACTGTCCATCTAGGTTTCAGAGGAAAGTTTATACAATCGCTCACAAGATCCGCTGTTGCAAAAGCAGCTGAGACTTTTCATTGTAAGTGTCTTACATGTAGTTGGAAGGCCGAGGATGGAGCTGAGGTAAACACCTGCGACCTGAAGGACATTTAAAGTGCCTTTAAAACCCTTATTGCCTGAATGTCATTGCCGTCGATTGCGATACATGTGATGTCAAGACAGCGCTCTTGGATTTTGTACATCTCAATTTTTTTCTCTAATCTTGCGATCTTTTCATTTCTGTCCCTGTTAAACTTCTTTCGTCGCTTTTTGGCTTCGTTTTTTTCTTTTCTGTAGACTAGCGTTGGAAAGTGCCGGACTTGGAGCTTTGATTTGAACTGAAACTGGAGTGTCGGGTCTTGAAGGCAAAGTATCTGCTTCTGGGTCTGATAACGGCGTATTGTCTCGTATAAAATTATTAGTAACGCTTTTCAGTCTTAGTCTTTTGGCTCGGTATACAGTACAATGATCTTTCCACTTTTTTAAAGCAGCTCTGTGCTCACGAGGTGTCATGTCCTTTATTAACTTTCGCAAACCTTTTTCTTTCTTCTCTTGGTACTTCAACTTCTCCTTTTCTCTCATTTCTTCTCTCTTTTGAGGGTCATTTTTTCTTCTTTGGTACCGTAGGCGCTCTGCTTCTCTCTTTTTCTGTAGTAATTCCTCTCGGGATAGCTTTTTCTTTTTAGGAGCCATATCACGTGCGTTCGATCAGCCTGTATAATATAATTCAAGTTTATAAAGGAAAAAAATAATGCGAAGCAATGATAGTTTGATTCTCAAATTAATAAAAGAGATAGCGGATAAATTTACACAAACAATTCATGAAAACTTTAAAGCAATACGCAAAATACACAGTCCCCTATTTTGTTAAACAGTCCCCTGCTGCGATTTTTTGCAGAGGACTGTTGCCAGAGGACTGTGTATTTCAGTTTGATTTCACAATATTTATAAAACTGATGTCTTTTAGTTTTTTAAGAACCTACCGATCAATTTAGGCACAAATAATGTAACAATTAACTATAAATAGAGATAATTTAAGTAATTAATGTGCATATTATTACTTACCAGAGGACTGTGTGTGGTAGCGATCCAAATGCGTGTTCACCTCACAAATGACGCTCTGACACTAAACAAAATGGCGTCTCGTCGCGGCATTTGACAAGGTTGCCAACTTCACAACAATTGCGTTTCGTTTCACTAAAAAAACGATTGTAAAAATATCATAGTTTTTTAAATTTTTGATTTAAATTTTTGGCAGGGGACTGTATTAAAATTCTCGGGACAAAGTTTACAGGAGTTTATTAAAATAAATAAAATTGTAATGAGTGCTTGTTTTACGAAGATAATATAATTTGTTTATTTTTGTTTGTGATATTAACTGCCAAATGAATGTAGTTTCAATAACTTTTTCGAAAATCTCATTTCTAGGTGTGAATGCAGTGATGGGGACAGCTAGGGGACTGTATTTTTAAGAGCTTCTTTAACGTTTAGAAAAAAAATTAAAATAGTTATGGTTATAAAAACAAAGGGCCCGTGAAGTTTCAGGGTTAAAGTATCATAAAGTGTGATTTTTTTTTAAATAATTAAATAATTTTTTTAAAAAATCGGTCGGGACAGCCGATTACGAGCTTACAGAGAATCGCCCATACAAGTAAGTTTTATAATGAGTTCAGAGTTAATTTAATATGTCTTAAACATACAAGATGCAGTCATATGTAGAAGAAAGCCGTATGCTAGTGCGTTTAAAAACAGTTTCACATAACAACAAGTTCGCCGGGGCCGGCCCGGCTGGCTGCGTCATCGACATTCCAATGCCTGCCGCCGCCCCGCAGCCCGCCCTCACTCCTCCCTAAGTGCACTCGGTGCGCATGTACCGAATGACCACAATCGGGTTTCTAACCCTGTAGTAAACCAAGAAATCCAAAGGCCAAAACAGAAGATTGTCTTGAGATCCTTTGAAGAATGCGAAAAGCTAAAATAGGGGGCAGATGAAACCTAAAAAAAATCCCAAACAAGACTGTATTTTTATGTGTGGCGAACGCCATTTTATGTGTGGCAGACAACATAAACAATAACATCATTTTCAGTGACCTGTCTCAGATATTTTTTAATCACCATGCCTAAACATTTTCATGCAACAACGAAGGAGAAACTGAAGAAAAACCCGAAGATAAGATGTTTTATCTTTTCTAATGAGAATATCTTTTTTGTTGGCACAGGTTTCAGCCTGGCAATCAATTAAATTATTATAAAGTAAAGCACATTATATTATGAAGAAAGTATCAACGTAACCAAAACAATAGGCCTTCAATATACCTAGCTAATGGCCGACGGTACACGGATCAATATTTACCATTTCTACTTTTAGTGTCGACTAAAAGAGGCATATTGGCGAGAATTGTACACACTGAACTCTTCACGTGACACTGTAAATAACCATTGCAAAAAAACTAGAACTTTTGCAAATAATACTTGTAGAATTAAATTGATATCGCGATATCGTACGTGTGAGTACGGTCATCGTTGGTTGTACAGTATACTGTGCCGCCTGGTGGTGATATTGTGCTACAGGGACCACCCCACTGCGCAAGCGTACGCACTTCCAAAGAGGGTTTAAATAGTCGGGACTGCAACCCTCCGCGATCAGGAGTATTGTTGTATACATGGGGTGCGCGCTGCATTTCGGCAATTCGCCATTGTAAACTGAACAACACAGCTGTTAGGTTCGGCATTCCAAAAACTACAGGCAGTTTTACGAGGCTTTAAAGATGAATATAATATTTAAAGGTGCCATTTTTTCCCTGAAACGTAATCATGACGATTCGTATCTTTAAGTAGATTGTATTTTTAATCATCAATTTAATCTTGATAAGATCGGGGATAATTATAATAAAATACCGCTCTAAGATAGGTTTCTAATTTCGAATCATAATTAAGTTATCGGTATGGGCAATCTAGGCTTTATGACGTAAAGCTTGGTTTTGATTGTTGATTGTTTTCATTGAAGTTTATTTGTGTGTTAGGTATTTAGACTCATTTTTTTTTTGCTTTTTACACTTAACGTTCATGATCAGTTGATCACACTATACAAAAAGGAATGTTTTAATAAAACTTATTTTATTTAAGAAATGTTTTGTAAAACTCATTCTACTTTATCCCTCAAATCCCATCTGGCAACACCGATAGTAACTTCTCAATCAAGCAAGCGTCTGGTGCGACGTTGCCGTGCCGCTCTCAGCCGACTGGATTTCATTCATATTTGAGACGCGACGTTGCCGTCTTCAGCGGAAACCGCGACCACACAGCGTAAAAAAGGGCCTGTGGAATGTGGCAGTAGTTTACTGATGGGCGGGTCTAACACAACACCAAATAAAAAGCAGACAAAAGTGGATGCTTGGAATGTGGACAGTACTTTAGTTCTAGAATAAAAAGAGTAGATATTTATGTAACCATATTATCTGGTTAAAATGTTAATAAAATAGAACAAAATTCATGGTATTTTTTATTATTTGACATAGAAAAGTTTCTTCAGCAAACAATGCAAATAATTTAAACTGGATAGTATTGTATTACGGTAAACAGCTCAACGTTTTTATAAAATTATGTGCAGATATGTTGTTAAGTCCAGCGGGCAGACTGATAATCATGTGCAAAGTTCACGTCACTCGACGCAAAAAGCAAATGAAATTCAGCATTGTGCCTTAAGAGAGCGGCGAGAGGCGGCGCCGGCCGGGAGAGCAAGCGTGGGGAACGGGACGGGGCCGTGTTCTCATGCCTATGGGTGGTCGGCGCTCGGCTTTCGAATTCCAATGCCTCGCCTGTAGCGCCTACGCGCTAGACTGCTATCTATTTAGCTACATACGTCTACGTAATTTCAGTAGAGTTGTATCGAAGCAATTTCTCTTTAAATTAAAACAGTTTAAGAGCTAAATGCCTTCTTATCTCGAGATGCGAGTAACCCAAAAATGAATCAATCTCAAAATAGGATTGTATGAATGAATTTTATGCTTGTTGCCTTAACGAAGTTTAAACAAACCATGGCTTCTCTGATCATAAAAGTAGGAAAAATAAACTACAGGATAGCCCGGAATTGGTGTCAGCGGAAGAGAACATCCGCCAGATGGGGCACATACATATCAAAGAGCACGGCATTGAATATAAAATGTACCTACGAGGAAAAAATATCCTGCTAGGAATAATTAAGTAACAAAAAAGTCCATTGTAAGGATAATTAAACAGGCTGAAATAACTTTTAGCTTGATAAAGGATCGTTATTGATCCTTAGCAGTATTTCGTTACCTAACTGCTGTTATGCTTTATCTATGACCTAATCGCCGTTACCCGATATTTTTGTAACTGCTCGCGATTTTCGATTGAGAAATTTTCATAGTATGGAGTTATGGGGTAGCTTCATGTGCTGGTGTCTGGACATAAGCGACCTTACATAAATATAAACCTACTAAGCATGGCGTGTCATCTCAGCTAAGGGCATTCTTAAATTTAACATTCCTGAAAAACTCATATTATTATGTAACCAATAACTGCAATGATAACAATCAATTAATTTATGCAATCAAACAATATTTTGTTGATCTTTAGTTTTTTTTTGTTATATGCATGTTGGCAACACTATGCCGATAGTGGACATGTATGATCAGTCGTACAGTATAATAGCAGGTACAGTCAACAACAAAATGTTTTGCATAAAAAAACAAAAACAAATATTACGCAAAATAATTATGTAATATTTGTTTTTGTTTTTTTGAGGCTTGTTCAACTTACAGACATAAAGTGAAATAAGTTTCTTTTCACTTCAACCAAAACAAAATAATTTGAATTAAGGTTTGTTGACCCACTAATTATATTATGATATTTTATTTATTTATTTAATTATAGACTGCATTAATAAGTTGGTAAATATTAAGTAAAAACCCTAATAAAGCCTGTCACTTGAGACAAAATTCAATGAATCACCAACACTGCTAACAGATGGCGCTACTGGTCAGTGAGTTTACAACAAAACCATTCTGAATAACATAAAACCATCACAAGGAAAAGAATAATTTAACATTAAAACTAGGATAAATGTAAAGGAAACTTACAGGAAATATAGAGGGTTTTACCTATTTATGATAATGAGCATACTGTATTGTATTTTAAAAGGCATAAGCTCATTGTAGGTAAACTGGATAGAATTATTATTGGTGAATAATAAAGGTAATTCATTTTAAAGGTTTGTAGATTAATATCTATAACATTGGTGTCTCAATATTGACTTCACCATTTAGATACTTACCTATACTAATTTGGTAGTAGCAAGAGGCCCCAACGGGTAGAGAATAATCAAATGACAAGGCCACACAAACTACTCTTGACTAATGAAAAAGTGATTTAGGTACCTCTAGTTTTTGGTGATTTAAAATGAATAGATTATTATTGTTATTCTCAACATGACTAGTTTGAGGAAAGAATAAATAAGAAGTAACTTCAGTATAATAGTGATATCTTATCAGGACAAAGATTTCCGGAAAATGTTCATGACGTCATAATGACAGTTCTTTCATAACTTAACATCAATGAATTCTTGGATATTATATTCATTATAAAGGGCCACTTTAGCACCCTCTTGGGTAAATCAACCGTAAATCAAAATATCTTTATCAATTATTTTTTCAAAATACATTCTCTTTTTGTAGATCAATTTACATTCCCGGGAAGTACAGTGCTCTTTCCTTGGCCCTTATTTTTCTTTATGACATCAGCATTTATTTTGACTTACTCATACATTAACTAGATGGCGTTAGTATAACTATAATGCAGGAATTGGCTTACATTACAGTATATTGTGGTTGATATTCAATTAGTTTTTATTTTAATATTTTACATACTAATATTATCAATAGATTAATATCAATAAAATTAAAGTGAAACTGCTATAAACACAACACATTTATAGCTACAAACCATAACAAGAAAAAAAAATTGATTGCAACAAAGGATGATAATTGATAAATAAGGTTTATTTGTTATTATGAGCAATAGGTAACATTCAAGGTATGAAGAATTATTAGCACTAATTAATGTTGATTTAGAATGAAGGAATATTTATGCCAACATTTATATTTGTTTTATCATTACAATATTTGGTACAAGTAAAAACATCAGTTCATTTGAGTAACAAATCGTAATATCCTTTGCAAATTATGGGAAAATCTGATAATATTTCCTTTTGATCCTGTTTAAGCTTACAGTTTATTACATTAAAATGTTCTCTCTAACGTCTCTAGATGTTACAATTAACAATTATTATGTAGCATTCATATTAAAACTACAAATTAGTGACGAGCATAAAGTGACGTTGCCCTCGTTCCAAATCTACCAACATATGGTCATGCAAAGGTTATGTAAAGAAAACGCTTTTACCTGTGGCTAAATCCATTTGTAATCCAGTTTTTCTTGCAGTCACACAAGGTAAGGAACACGACCACATCAAATTGATTGTTTTGTACTAGGTTCCTAATTTCCTACGAGCAGTTCTCACTCTCACTTGTCAGACGTAACACGGATTGACAACAAACAACACAACTTATGAGTGCGAAACCATTCTCGCTACTAACTAAACGAATGTAGTGACGTTCACAGTGGTTCGCGATCGATCACTGGGACTTAATATTTAGCGGTAAGTAGAGAATGCGCTACGTGCTAAGTTCGGACTGAAACTATTCATCGCACACGCTCGCGCTCGCTGTTGAGTCGCTCGCAACCAGTCAGTTATCAGTGTTGCCAGATAAGAAGTTTTGATGTTTATCGTATTTGTACGTAATTCTGGTTTTCAGAATTATTAACACATGGGTTGTTCAATTTTGTATGATGCCCTTAAATGTAAAATATTTTAAGTGCATTATGATTGTGAAATGATACATTTATTTTTATTATTTGATTTCTGATTCCATTATCACGAAACATTGTCAATTAGTAATACAGACGCCAGCAAATCAACCTTAGCCTTTAATTTATTCCTGAAATTAGCCGAAAAAATCTACCATAAGTATTTACTCCACAAAATCGGAACATCCCGTTCTTTGTTCATCTATGTGTGTACAGACAGTGACGTCTACAACAACCTACCGCAATCTGCCTTTCCTTAATAGATTTTCAACCTCATGCCAAAAGCAGAAGACTCATAATATTATTCGATTGGGTTATTTTGACACATTGGAGTAAATTGATATGTTGGCGACTGCACATACATGGTACCAACTCAACGGATAACACGGACCTGAAAATGTATTTTAAAACTTTGTAGAAAAATATTGTCGATTTTATACGAAATTGGTTTTAAAATATGGCAACACTGTGTTCGACTCGCATAATGTAAAGTTTGCTTTACAACGGCCAGATTCTCTTTTTTTTTGACAATAATTTTATTAGTTTTTATCTATTTTTTACATAGGTAGGTACTTATTAGACGCATTTATGCGTGTTCGGCCGCAGAATAATAAAAATCTATGGGCGAGACCAAACTATAATATCTACATAATAATGTTTTCATTTTTTTCTTCGCAATTTTTTTCAATGCTAGTAAATAGGTAAGTAAGTGGGTAGGTACCTACATAATAAGTCACTTACTTAGTTCACCTTGTTGTTAGAAAAAAGTTACCTAAGTACAAAAAAAAAAAACAGACTAAGAATTTAGTTGAGTGTAGACCACAATGTAGACCTACCTTGGTAATACACACGCTTAAATATCACCTACCCTAATCTGCCAAATTTCCCAATCGAATACGAACCTACCACGTTTGCGATAAAGTTGAAAATCTATTACAGAAATGTGTAGGGTAGGTTGATTGCTGGCGTCTGTACCTACCTATTAAATTCCATCAGATAGCTGCTGTTAATTAATGATGAGGATTTTTTCCACTTGTTTGAGAGGTTAGGACCTAATCTGTCAAACAATTGGAAAAATATATTCCGCTCCTACATTGAATCAATTACCTACTTATTATAAATCTAAATATACCTACCTACTTATTTTTACAAAACTAAATTATTACGCACCATAGGTATACCTAGTAATAAATCTACGAAAAGATAGACAAGTACATAGGTAGGATACATACGGAGGACTTCTATGGAAATTAATAAAAACTTCTTACCTGGCCCTGACGCACTATGAGATTTATTTTCTACATCTTTCCTCGGTATGTTTTCCTCCATTCCCTGAGATGCAAAAAATATATTTTTTAGTTTCACTTCACACTAAACTAATTGTTTGAACCACCACCATTTTAGATTTGTTCATAAATTAAATTATTAATTTAGCGAATTTTATCAAAAAATGTGACGTTTAACACACCTGTTCAAAGATAATGAATGATAATCAACACCAGAGATAAAAAAAGCAAATCTATGATCTCCGAGGAGGTTTTTACCTGTAAAAGAACACTTCGTCAACTAGTGAGCACTGCAACAGCTGGCGCTTCAATGCTACGTAAACTAAGCCGAGATACGACGATAAATACATATCTTCACCTACGTAATGAAAACGTAGCAAAACATGTCCAAAGATTAGCTCATAGTGCACTTATTGCATATCATTGTTCAATCCAACCTTGACTGTCATCTTCGGTGCACTGTGAGGTACTGCAATCATAAATTATTGTAGGTGGATAGGTCATCTCTATTTCTGAAACATAAAAAGTTGGTATGAGACAGACCTGCCTAATTTTTACCCAATAAGTGGGTGGGTAAGGTATATAATTATACCTATCTATTGTTTATCTTGTCACTATCTTAGATCGAAATTCCCGGAGAATGTAATATTGCGTAGCAGTATAGTTATCAAGAAAGACTTAGCCCTTAGTTGTCATCATCAACCAAAACGAGCAGAAACTTGCCGTGTGCAATGATAGGGGTCCTGACTTTCAGTAAGGCCTATCTACCTTTATTTATAATGTTTATATAAACAGCTGTTAACTTAATCAGGGCAGCTGTCAACCCAGCACAATAATATTGCATTGTGAAGGTAGGTAGTACAAAAAGCTGGTAATATTTGACGTTGGCAGGTGCGCGCGCAGCTTGCGCAGGCGCGGGTGGCATCAGCTACGCCAGCTGCCGCCCCACGTGCTTCGCAGCTGTCGCCCTTATCCCTTGTACCCCACTTCCTCACCCCTTAATTCATTCCTGAAATTAGCCAAAAAAATCGACCCAAATTACTTTTTCCACAACATCGGAACATCCCGTTCTTTGTTGATCTATGTTTGTACTACTCTCTCACTTCCCGTCTATTATTTAGCGTCTTTTCGAAATCTTCAGATTATGTTAGTAGAATTCGATTTAAACCAATGGCGTTCACTAACGTTTAGGTTGACTGACCACTAACCATGCTAGTCAAGTCATTAACAAAATTTCGTAGAACACTAGAAAATTCATGTTCGTAATATGATAGGGCAAAACTTACAAAAGATCTGTCTGGCTGCGGCAATGCACCACAGACGCATGTTAGTAATAATAAATGCATATTTTAATGAATGAACCCGGCTCGACGAGAGTGGTGCCTACAGCGTTCACTTCGTGACTTAACAATGACCATAGAGTAGTGGCACACAGATGCTATGCACACGTTGTTGTTATAACATTATGCCGGCCACACACGTTCAAGCATAGGTACTTGCGCAAATCTAAACTTGCGCAAGTATACTGTAACGTGTGTGGCAAGATACTTGCAAAAATTGCTAACATTGTCACTGTCATGTGTTTGTGCAAGTCTAGATTTGCACAAGTACCTATACTGGTACCGTGTATGTCCGGCATTAGAGTGCCCGAAGAAGACACGAAAAAAGACATTGTAGTGAAAAAAATTACTATTCTCAGTGTTTTCGCAGATCGTTGAGGTGGGATTCCCCTATGTTGCAGAAATGGATGCATGCAGCATTGGTAGATATTAAGTACTTACCTACTTAGGTACCCTAATATTGTTAGGCCAGTAGGCCTAACAATATTAGGGAAATGGAGAAATGGAGTCCATAGTGTTAGTAAACACTATGGACTCCATTTGCATTTCTGATATAAAGTTTTTTGATTTTATTAGATTGATTGATAGTAGGAACACTTTTGACCGACTGTAAGATTTTGTTATAGTAGGTACCTAAGTATTGTTATTTCCAGCATCAACTGCCCCTTCGACCATATATCCATATACGCACACAGCCACGTCCGTCCTAAATTCCTATCTCAGTATCAAAGTACGAGCAATGATATTTCAGATTAAAAACAAAGTGATTCCGTTTCCAATTTCAGAGTTCTAAACTTCTTTAAAAAAACTTTAGTTGCTAGTTGCTATGGACAAAATGTGCCGCTTCTGAAATGTTGTCTTTGCGTGCGGGCGGGCACAAGGCAAGGCGGTCCAATAGCGGCTCGCGGCGTGGTATGCGGCCTGCTTTTCCCAGAAGTCTTCGCTCCGTGCACAGCCCGCGGGACGGGATCAGTTGCACGAAGTACCCAGCCAGCCCGCCGAACATAAGTATTGTGTGCTGATATGAAACACTTGTTATTACCAACATTCTGAGTTTCTCAATTTTATTCTGGCAATACTTGGCTTTTTTTTTTTTAAGGGAGGGACTGTCAGACTTCTACTGACTAAAATCCACGGTGTCCTTCATAGCCTGTTAAGTTCCGGGGTTACGGTAAGGGAATAATCCCGCGACCCCGGCAGGCTTTGGCCCTCTGAGAGGGGGGCCCCGTCATCATGCTGACGCTCTTTGAGGCGCGCGTGGGACACAACGCGCCGTCGACCCGGGCATGGTCCTTGGTCGGGCAGCGAGTTGCCCTTTACTCGCTGCCCGCATGCCCGCGCCTACGGTGGCCGGAGATCATCAAGCGACGTCCGTCGCCGTGGGCGCCTACCACTGCGGCTGGGGCGGAGGGAGGACGCTGTCCTCTCTCGCTCGCGGCCCGCCTCCTCCTTTACGAGCATTACTGCCTCGCAGAAGGAGCTGACCGCTTCCCACTCCGTCTCGCCCCGCAGCATGGCCGCAACCAATGCCGGGCGCGAGAGGTCTCCGCCTATCGCAGCCGTGAGGACACGTCGGTGCTCCGCCCAAGCTGGGCAGTCTTGCACCGTATGCTCCACCGTGTCCTCCGGGCGATCTTCGCAGTGGTGACACCCAGGCGTCTCCTCCTTTCGCATCAGACACAGGTACCTCCCGAAACTTCCGTGTCCGGTGAGGACCTGCGTCAAGCGGTAGGTTAGGACGCCGTGACTTCTCTCCAGCCACTCCTCAAAGAGGGGTCTTACCGCCGCAATTGCGGCGTGCCCGAAGCAATACTTGGCTTTACGTTTGTTTTCGAACGTAGGTATTACATGGGCCACACTAACGGGTAATGCCGTTAATTATCGCGTTACTGGACGTTTATACAAACATTTAAAATTATCATGAAAATCAACGAGAAATGCCGGTAGTGTAGCCTGACTTTAGGACTTGAATCTCTTCAAAGTTAGAGTGAACAGGGGTTCTTGTGGGTAAGCTCATTCCATCGTCGGCGTCGATTTGAAGGATTAGAAGGCTCCATCTACCTATTTTGCACAATTATGTCATTTTAAAGGTTGTAGGTACCTACAGGGATTTTATTGTTTTAATAGTTTTAAACATGGTAACACTACCAATCAATTTTGGTTCAGCGTTGCTGACCATCGTACTGTGGCTCTGATTTAAAAAAACTAGGTTCCCTCAATTTTGCACCAGATACACACTACACACCTTTAATGAAACGTGAAAAGTATTACAAACGCAAATTACTTATACAAAAAAAAATGTTCATAATAGTGACGCCTAGGGGTAAACAGTTCTGCCTGCTGTCTGCTGGTGGGTATAGTTAGAAGGTCATTTAGAACTATTGGAAATGTCGATGACAGTTTACAATAATTTATAAGAATAAAATCTAATCAACCTTGAGAAATACGAGTACATGGGGCTATTCAATATTAAATGAGAAAACATTACGAAAACGTATCACAATGGATGTCTTTACAATACACTATTTTTTCCTATCCAAATCCGTTACATTCCATTCCACGCAGCCGCGGGTTGGGCACGAAGCTATCTCGTCGAGATTTCGTAATTCCAAGAAAGGCAGAGCCTTATAAATTATCTCAAAAGCGCCGACGCGGCCCTGCAGCCAGAATGCTTTTTTTACACCACAGGTAGGCTGGCGCTAAGAAGGCGAAGGAATTTATAGTGTGTACAAAACAATTTGATACTTGAGCTCAAAATGTAATTATGTCATTCAGAAGAGTGGAATAAAATAATGGTGAGCGTGTAAAATTACCTACTGTGTTTAAAATTTTTCACAATGAAAAAATATAAAAGTTAAAAATGAATTGGAAAATAGTCAATGAAAAGAAAATAAAACAACTACACAATAGTTATGGTTTAAATTTAAAACTAGCACGTCTTAAAATATAAAATTACCAGCTGTCCGAATTACTAAAAAAATGAAGCATTGAAAATTGCACATTTTCTATCACAAAAGAAACACAAAAGCCTCTGAGTCTGAGTATCAAGATCCTTCAGATGGGACTGGTAAATGTACTACATAATACCGTGTAAAAAATGTGCGTGGTACACGCGTGTAGCACGTTTCTAAGAAGATAGCACTGTTGGAACAACCCAAGGCATTCTTAAGACCAGCCCTGAAGGTCGGCTCCAATAATAATAAAAGCTATTGTCACATGGCGCCCAACATAAACTCCTACAATACGGCCCGGCCGCGGCCATGTCTTTTAGAAAATAAATGTTATCGATCCCGTTTTGCATGGAAACACGAACCTTCTTTTTTGAATCGCAACTCTTTAACAAGCTTCAAATGAAATCATAATTAATGCCTTGTTAAATTTATCTGATATTACTGAATATCACATGAAAGTATAAACGACTTCTACTGTTCATTCCCATAAAGAAATTGAGATTACAAATTCCATAATGTTAAAAGTTCGAGAGATTTGAAAAAAAAAATGGTTGTTCCGAGAAAATTACTTCAATGACTTCTTGAAACATTGCCGCGGCCATAAAGCATCTGCAAGACATTAATGCTATAGTCGCGAGTCGCTAGATCAACCAAACAATGGTCTCTCAGAAGCTTCGAAGCAAGGCAAACTAGTTTGACAAGCGTAGTGGTAAGGTCGGTAATCCATTGAGGCAACATTACGGATGGTGTGCTGTGGAATTTGGGGCACAGAGCTGACTCAACGATCTAGTCCCTTCCCCTATCGCGAAGGTAATCTTAGTAAAGTAAAACGGCACGGATGTTAACAGTTAGATGCTTTCCGATTCTAGTTAAATTTAACTTAGGTTTAATTAACTTCTCTAGAAAAGGAAGCTCATCATTAGTTTTCTGGCTGTCCTTAAGACTTGTTTCATTCACAGTCAAGCAAGCTTATCGCCAGATTGAATAGATACTGATCGATCACACATGTTTTCTTTGGCTTTTATATATTTTTGCAAGTAATGTAGTTTTAGTTTTAGAAATAAATAAACCATCGTCTTTCAGAATTTAGTTATGAAATGTTATATCTAAACGAGATTCAAGATGATGTGGCAAATTTGGTTCCTCATGATGAATCATTATGGTGAACACGAGTACCAATACTTGTAATTTATAGCCTGGCGAGAAACCCTAGACCAACTGAGAAACGTGATTGTGCGAGATTTCTCTACGTTTCTTTTACTTTACTTGATGTCTCGGGGAGACTTCTCGCCGTGAGTCTGTAGGCTACTTCATGAGAAAACTAATGTTGATAATAAAGTCGAGGCATGAATAGATTGATACATACAGTGCCAAGAATTCAACAGTGACTGCCATTCTGATAAACATTGTTTAGTTAGACCTTAAACGTGAAGCAAATTAAGAGTAGGTAAAAACAAAGTTAAACACCACACAGTCTCTATGCACAGACCAGCCCAGAATATGATTTAGGTTTTTTCCACAGAACTTTGTCTTATTGCTTTGGTTGTTTCACCATCGTTAAAGGTTACCTGTGACTCTGGAACCCAAAGGGCAATTAGAGGAACATCAGGGTAGTCTTTTAGTCAGTAAGATTCTGACAGCACTTAGTCTGAGCTCTGTGGTCTGAGCTAGTATGACTCCAAGAGCAAATTAATTTTTAACCTGAAAAATTCTGGTTAAAAAGAGATGGCAGGACGATTTAGATGCGTACCTTGATGGCTGGTCCGAAGTGGCACTGGAAAAGAACACTTGGAAGGATATGGGGGAGGCCTTTGCCCAGCAGTGGGACATAAATGGCTAACTAAAAAAAAAAACCTTATTATAGAAAGAAAACCAAAGTCACGGATGTACTTTCTCGCATACCTAGACCATTTGAATGGGGCTTGACGGGACGCATCATGCGTCGCCAGAAGAACAAGTGGAGCAAACAAGTCACCCTATGGTATCCAAGAGATGGCACCAGAAAACCGGGACGCCCAGTAAGAAGATGGGAAGATGATTTATGGCTAACGGTGGGACCGTTCTGGACAAGAGTGGCGCTGGACAGAGCGCAATGGAAAGGGTTGGGAGGCCTATGCCAAGAGGCACACCGAACTTCGTGATGGGTGAATCCTGAGATTCGGCATATTCAGGTGATTCCCTTGGCGAAATTTATTTAAACAGATTTTTTATAACTAACAATGTAATATAAAATTTAGCTTCATTATAAACACAATTAACGAATTGGCATCACTTTAGGCCGGATGGTTCCCAATATACGGCGTTTTAATTTTTTTTGGCCAGGGGAATCAAAAAAAGGTAGAGGAAAATCAAGTTTTATTACTATTTTAAAGTAGCCTCTATATAATACTAATCAGTCTCGTTAACAATTTATCACTTTCAATAGCCGACCACAAATCGTTAAATCGCAAATTGCATTTGAAAACGTGGTCAGGGTAATCAACGAGCTAGCGAAACCAAAACCAGGGGAATCAAATACTTATGTTCATAATTTCGTCCTGGACCAACGAGCGGCGTAATCTTTCACAAAGACGTACGAAGCTCTACCAGCAGCGCACATGCGAAGGCACGGAGACAATTTTCTATAAAATTCTATAAAGATATACGAAGATTTGTGACGCGCCACGGGAATCACTGTTTAGTCTCGGACAAACTTTATATTGTAATTTAAAAAAAAACTATCATAAATATACATGCTGCATCTTTTTTAAATTTATCTACAACAATCCTGGTAGCGATTAGACCACACTGTTTATTTTGTTAACGTTCGTATGTAAGAGTTTTATTGGTATTTTGTTTGCGAAATGTGCAGCGGACGCGCCAGGGTTATCAATTTTTAAGCCTTTTGGATTTTTTTTCAACTGTTTAGAACCAAATTAGACACAAAAAATATCGTGCAACAGTAAGATCATACAATATAGTGGAATAAAAAAAATATTTTGGTTTCTAATTTAAATACTACGGGCATGGACCTAAAAAAAAAGGCGGACGGAACTTCACTAAGAAACGATTGAAGCACCACAATGGCGGCGGCGTAAATATGTGTGAGTGTGTATAGGGATGCCAGATGAAGGAAAAAATTACCCATTTTTAAACAATATTTAATTAAGATCTCCCTTGAACTTAAGTTTAATTACAATTTTTTTGTGACGGATACCTATTTTTAAAATAAAGGTAAAATCATTTAAGCACATTGGATATTAAAATATTTACAACTCGTTTAATGTTAATAAAGTTTTACAATCCCTTTTAATGATTCAAATTTTTGTAGACTTGTCTTTTGCTATCGACACATCTAGAAATCCCTTCTAATTTACTGAAGTGGTGGAAACGAATGTTTAAGTATTTTTCGGCTATAAATATTTAATTTAAGGGGGATGCTCGAACCAGCCCGCGAAATTCAATTTTTTTTTTACGTTTTTTGCAATTTGCAGGCCAGTGACATGTTGTAGCTTTATAAATATATGAGTTGCGGTAGTAACAAGTATAATTTTAAATATAAAAATTATCAAAAAACTCGCTCCATCAGCTCTCACATAGAAAAGGTGCATCATGTTAAAATCTCCGAAATCTAACTACGATGCACCTTTTCTATGTGAGAGCTGATGGAGCGAATTTTTTGATAATTTTTATATTTAAAATTATAATTGTTATAACCGCAACACATTTATTTATAAAGTTACAACATGTCACTGGCCTGCAAATTGCAAAAAACGTAAAAAAATTAAATTTCGCGGGCTACATCGAAGCAATCACCTTAAGCTATTTTATGTTCCATTCCTACACGTCTACATTCCTATTTCATGTCTACACTCCCTTATTATTTTTATACAATCATTTTTCCATGCATCATTTGCCGTGGGGAAATCTGTAAAAATATAGAATACAATAACGATAAATAGTAACATAAAATATAAATCTCCCAATTTTAAAATAATTTGAACCTTGAAATAGTTGCAACACTGATTGATTTCGAGAACTTATTAAATTTATTGACGTAAAATCGAGAAATAAGCTTCAAATCGACATGCTTATCTATGAAAAGTGATCCCCTGGCTTTTTTAATTGAACTACTATGGTTTAGACAACTTTTTGAAACACATGACGGCATACTTTGGTTTTTAATAAACAAAATAACACCGTATAAAACCGCGAGTGTCGTTCGAAGCGTAATGGCCGACGGCTGACTTAGGGCCTGGCCCCATGTCTCCGGCGCGGCGCCGTGCGCCGTGCGGCGGCGCGGCGCCGTGCCGAGCTACGGCGCCGCCCGCCGGCGAGCGGCGCGGCGCGGTGCCGGGCTACGGCGCCGCCCGCCGGCGTGCGGCGCGGCGCGGTGCCGGGCTACGGCGCCGCCCGCCGGCGAGCGGCGCGGCGCCGTGCCGAGCCACGGCGCCGCACCGCGCTTCGGCGTCGTGTACCGGCACGTACCCTATGTTCAGCAAGTGTATCCAAAGATAAAAATTACAGTTATATAACATGTTATGTTACATAGTCTGTACGCACCGTAAGGTAAGAAATAAAAGAAATTATTTTAACTTATTTATTCTTATCATAGAATTTTTTTTTTGATGTAGACATACGTATGACTACATACATACATATGTATACACTAGCAACAGGACCAGGATACGCCTTTCGCGGTCCATATCAAATCAAAACTGTAATTTTTATCTTTGGATACACTTGATGAACATAAGGTACGTGCCGGTACACGACGCCGTAGCGCGGCACGGCGCCGCGCCGCCCGCCGGCGGGCGGCGCCGTGGCTCGGCACGGCGCCGCGCCGCTCGCCGGCGGGCGGCGCCGTAGCTCGGCACGGCGCCGCGCCGCTCTCCGGCGGGCGGCGCCGTAGCTCGGCACCGTAGCTCGGCACGGCGCCGCGCCGGAGACATGGGGCCACGCCCTTACTATGGTGTGAATGTGTGCGTGCTGGCTTGTCCACATTAGCGCACTGACTTACTATGGGTGCTTCAATTGTTTCTTAGTGAAGTTCCGTCCGCCTTTTTTTTTAGGTCCATGACTACGGGTAGTTTTTTTCTTCGGACAACGTAAAATTAGCCTCTCAAGATTCACCCTGATATACTATAAAAATATATTATTATGAAAAAAAAAATGTACCTAAAACGAAATTCGGCAATAAAAGGCTATAATTATAATCCATGCCATGCCACGTGCAAATTCTGTTCTGAAAAGATAAATATAGTGTAAGGCTGAACTCCACAGCATCCGGCCTTGGTTGTTATGATTCTTCTCAAAATAGAATTTGAAGAATTCCCAGTTTCTGGATTTCTAGTCTAGATTGTGCAAAACAATTCCATGGAACATAATATATTTATGATGGTGATGACGCAAATTGTGAGACGTCATCACTATTTTAATTTATTCGATACATGAACGACGTCACCGTAACAATCGCTTTCAATTTAGGATTGAGATTCATTAAGAGATCCATATGAGATTCATTATCGGTTCCATAATGAATCTCAATGTATAATATTCATTAAGTAGGTAGGTACCTAACTAATAACTTGTTATAAGAAGTCCGTAAACATCCGAAACTATTTGTTTATTCACATTGTTATTGTAAGCATCATTTAAATCACTTCGCCGATTAGTGATTCGCCGATTAGCAAACTTCATGTTCAAAATGTTCATTGTAAACAGGAAATCATAGCTACCGAAATCTTTGGATGCCGTCATCTTAATTTGAAACTCATCTAGGTATGGTAGTAGGTATTTACCTACCAACTTTATACCTATTTACCTACTAAGTTTTTTTCCTCTATTGACCCAGGTACCTACCTACTGCGAGAAACTTTAAATTAAAATAGTTATTTTATTCATGTTGTTTTTATAATAAGGTACACTATTAGGATCCATTATCATGATTCAGTAAACCTCTTAACACCTACCTAATTTATGATCGGGTTGTTTTAAAACTTGTGTCACGGTAATTTGTTTGTGTGATGTGATGTGATGACTGAAATAAATAAAGATTATCCAAAGGTCATAAGCCAAATTCATCTAAAAATGGGGTATTTCCACGATTGCCGTCGGCATCGTAATGTTTTGTTGTAATTACGTCATTAATGTTATTGTTTTAATACCTACTTAGAATATACTACATGTATATGACGTTGGTGTACCTAATATTTATAACATAGTTAGCGAGAAGAATTTAAAAAAAACATGAATGAGTCACGAAATCCTTTGACTACAAAAAAAAACAAGTTCTACGTAACAAATGCAAATCTTATAGAAATCGCTAGAGCCGTTTTCGAGATTGTGCAAACTAAACATACAGGTATTCAAATATTGCTTGTTTATTATAAAGCTATTTAACATTATTGACGTGAACCTGGCGAGAACTTATTTGTAGGTTAGTATGTAACTATACAGGGTTATAATAAGTTAATAAAAAAAAATTAGGTAATAGGTAGGTACCTAAAGTAATTTCGGTTTAATACAGATTGGTACTAAAAATGATAAGTATGCGGTTTTGTTACAACTATCTCGTCAACGAATGCTCAAAAAAAGCTTAGTGGGAAAAGCTTGGAACACAATTTCAGAGTTTTCATAATATTAAATAATAATAGTTTTCAGAGATGGTTCAGAAATATCAGAATCGTCAAGCAACCCGAGCTACAGCAATGGCAATCTTTGCTCGTTTTCAAATGACCGCTGTTATTTCATTGAATCGCATCGTCGTTTTGATCTTAATTTTAAATGGCCGGTCATTAAAATTTTAAAATAACCCTGTCTAAAGCCTAAGTTATACTTAGGTACTACTTTAATTTCCCACAACACCACAAAAGCCCGCATGGACCCAGTGGACTGGTCACATTTCTTTTGTTATCGTCTGTACAAGTAATGTTGTTCTCTTTTATTTATCACTAGCAACGATTTCGATTCTTTTAAAGGTACCTACTGCTTGACCAGGAACAATCACGTGTAATGTAACATTGTACATCCGACTTTGAGCTTTACTTTACAATACTACCTCCCTGACTGACGAACATCGCGTGTAATGTAACGTATGCGGCCCGCCGGATACATGTCATTTAATTAAGTACTTACAAATGGAGCGCATTGATGTTACAAGTTGTGTCAAGTTATAACTTAATGTATCACAAGGTGCGCAACGTAATGCTCGATTTTCCTCCCTGACTGATGGAATCGAATCTGTAACGTTACATTACACGCGAATGCTCGCGGTGAGTGAGCATAATTACGATTCACTCAATAACCTTACAGCTGTCAACAATAACCCACTAATTATAGAATAAATATCATTTGCCCGTTAAGATAACCAGTGTTTACCTATTATTATAATATTATTATGTAGGTATCTTTTTTGACTTTGTGAACTTTGAATCAGCTGGTATTACAGTGTAACACGCTTTACAGTAGGTAGCAATATGAATGTAAAAATCCTTTGAGTAAATAAAACAAATTATCATAGTAAATGTGTTTCACAATTTAAAATGCTGTGCAGCAGGAACAGTCCCGCTTATTCATAACATACTTAGGTACTACAATTTACTGTTTTTTATTAAATGAGCAGGCAGTAAGATAATGCATATCATTGTGTCTAAATATGGCGTCACATTATCTGTATGTAGTTATTTCGTGACCTCAGTATGACCTTGTTGTTCAGTCTACTGTGACACAGAGTAGATTTCCCATGACACGTCATCTCCGTTTTAATATCTTTCCATTGAAATCCTTAATCGTGTCTAAATATTTCATCAACACCACCCGCCAGTTATTGTTTACTTCGGTGATGTTATTAACATTACTTACTACGTATTAAAAATTCCTAGTGCGCATAAGAAAATTATGTAGGTACCTATATGACAAGGATTTGGGTTTAATATTTTAACTTATAAAAAACTAAAAAAATATATTTAACAGCCTTCAAAAACAACCACAAAAAGGTAAAATAACCTACAAAATAACGTTTTCACCTCACCCGCTCGGAAAGATTCTATTTCTCATTCAAAATCTGAGCGCAAAACTCCATTTTGTGCTCTAGAGCACAAAGTGTTGTTTAAAATTCGAACACGTCTTGTATTCAATTGTTTTCTACTTTTCTACACTGGCAGGCGAGCCGCCCCCACTACATTTCCTCGCTGTGTGAGGTGAAAAGTTGTGTGTTGCACTCGGCAGCAAAGTTTTTCTGCGTCTCGTACCTTTGAAAACTTCGCATCGCTCAGGATTCTATATTTGAACCGCTCGTTTCTCTCGCGGTTCAATCTTAGAATCCTTCGCTTGCTCAGTTTTCAATTCAAGTACTCGCGCCAAAAATCAACTTTGCAGCCTTGCATAACAAATAACTATTCTTTCGGAAGTCGGTGGCTTTGTTTTTTTATTTCGTTGTCTTTTTGCAACCGACTTCCGAAGGAATAGTTATTTGTTATGCAAGGCTGCAAAGTTGATTTTTGGCGCGAGTACTTGAATTGAGAACTGAGCGAGCGAAGGATTCTAAGATTGAACCGCGAGAGAAACGAGCGGTTCAAATATAGAATCCTGAGCGATGCGAAGTTTTCAAAGGTACGAGACGCAGAAAAACTTTGCTGCCGAGTGCAACACACAACTTTTCACCTCACACAGCGAGGAAATGTAGTGGGGGCGGCTCGCCTGCCAGTATAGAAAAGTAGAAAACAATTGAATAGGTACAAGACATGTTCGAATTTTAAACAACACTTTGTGCTCTAGAGCACAAAATGGAGTTTTGCGCTCAGATTTTGAATGAGAAATAGAATCTTTCCGAGCGGGTGAGGTGAAAAAGTTATTTTGTAGGTTATTTTACGCTTTTCTATGGTTGTTTTTGAAGGCGGTTAGTTTTTTTTTTTTAAGTTTTTTATTTTACTCTTTTTAGTTTAAATATTCAACCCAAATTCTTGTCAAATACATCATTTTCTTACATATGCACTAGAATTTTGTAATCCGTGGCACCCCAGTATTAACATCGCTCATGTACACATGCTAATAAAATTCCCTATCTCAAAACCTGCTGAACAGATTTTGATGAAACTTGCAGTGTTCCCTAAGGTGAACGATCCCTACTACAACAAAAAAATAATTTTGAAAATCGGTCCACAATTGGAGGAGTAATCGCGTAACAAACACGTAATAAGTAATGTCATCCAATAGCCGAAATCAATAAAAATGCTCACAAAATAAAAAGTACTGAACCAAATTGGATAAAATTTTTATGGGACCACACTGCAAGTGTACTGCATCGAACAAAAAAAGAATCACACTAATTGGACCAAAAACATCGGAGTAATCGATGTACATACATAAAAAAAAAACATACCGACCGAATTGAGAACCTCCTCCTTTTTTTGAAGTCGGTTAAAAAGGGGGAAAAAACTGACTTCAAAATCAACCACAAAAAACCTGTAAAAATTAAATATTTTTTCTTTCGGAAGTCGGTGGCAAAAAGTAAACGAAATAAAAATCAAAACCACCGACTTCCATAAGAAAAGTTTATTTTACACTTTTTTCTGGATCTTTCTGAAGTCTTTTTTTTAATTCAACAGTACCTACAAAATTCCGACACGTCATCTCCGCTTTAATATCAATCATGGATCTTTCCATTGAAATCCTTGATCGTGTCTAAATATTTCATCAACACCTTATACCTACCCGCCTATGTTATCTATTGTTTACTTAGGTGATGTTATTAACGTTACTACGTACGAGTATTACAAATCTTAGTGCGCATAAGAAAATTATGTAGGTAGGTATATGACAAGAATTTGGGTTTTATTATAACTAATAAAAAGGGGGAAAAAACTGACTTCAAAATCAGCCAAAAAAACCTGTGAAATTACTTTTTAAAAAAGTAAACGAAATAAAAATCAAAACCACCGACTTCCGTAAGAAAAGTTTATTTTACACTTTTCTCTGGTTCATTCTGATGTCTTTTTTTTAATTCAGCAGTACCTACAAAATTCCGAAATGGGTATAAACGAGTATTAAGAACCATCGATTTTGCAGACATTTTGGATAAAGCACAAGCAAAACCACTAAAGCTAAACTAAAAGCAATTAGCTAGAATATCTTCATGGGATTTCAATTTTGTATTTTTTTTTATGAGTGTCCTCTCCGAATTGGACGAGGTTGTGTGCTGCTAAACCGGAAATCCTGTGATGACTTAAATCTAAGACCTCCAGACAGGGACTTAAAAACTAAGCGATCACACGCAGGCACAGAATACCTAATAGTACTACGTGCTAAGGGTACCCTGTGGGGTATGAACATCGGCTTAGGCCTTCGCCTGGGACTGATTGGTTATATGCACCTGAGCCTCTACCATGAGTTGTCATTATGATACTCGATCATACGCATCGACCGCGTTTGGCGCTCCAAACTTTCTCCAAACCTTTTAAACACCAATGTTCTCCCATAATCTTTAAACATCTAAATACTCAATAATGTAGGTAGATATGAGTAGGTAGGTATCAACCTACGCAGGTCGCAGTCACTGTTCAGAAAAGAATAGCTCAAGATCCCATTTAAGAAAAATGCAATTGTCTCGTCGCCTTTGTCATGCAAAACAAGATCTAAATATGCTTACGAAACATATTCGCAGTAGATACAGCCGGCGAGTTTGTGTGATGTAATTTGAGAATATAATAAAAAAGCTATGATTTTTCGCGATGATAGCATATAAGTACTTGGGTATATGTATACGAGTCTACTGCGCAGTTTAGCCACAACGCCAACATTACTACACGCTTGAAACTGGAGGTCGAACGCCTGGCATTGCCAAATTTGAACGGATGACGTCACCCCCGAAAACAACTTTAACAAGCCACGCTTATCGCTAAACAGGCTCTCTGACGCGTGTTGAAAAAGAACAAGACTAACCGGTGCTCATCTAGAACGAGCAATGTATTTAGAATATGGGGACACACAAAAACGACCAATGCTCATTAGAATGTAAGGCGATGTAAAAACGGCAGTCACGTCTTTTGCGACTCAACGGTCGATGTCTCCTTGGGAAAAATAAAGAGATGCTCAAGTTACCCAGCTTCTTTAAGTAGACAGGCAATTAGTAGATATCTGATTCCACCACACACTAGCTACGCACAAAGTATATTGTTACTGTATATTTGCATGTCTTATTTATACAAATTAAAGCATCAACACGTGAGCTGTGAGCACACTTCAATACTGCGTCATAATGGGAGCCATCGTGGTAGGTAATACTATTGTTGAGTTTCACTAATCACGCCTCCACGTTCATATTGTTTGGATCCTCGTGATCTGAAAATTAGAAACATTATAATTTGGAAGTGTGGTCGACTTGATAGCACCTACGAGTACTAATAGCCGTAGCCTAGGTACTGTAGTGTACCTATTAGTACACCGTACTAATAGGTACACTAGTATTATGATGAAAGAAAAAATATGAGAAAAGGCAAAGTTTTATATATCCTTGTTCACATAAGGTAGGTATTGCCAAACTAGTCAGTCAAGTTTTAAGTTTGTCGGACTTAATTAATTCACTTTTTTGGGGACCCCGTCATTATTTTAATGATTTCTTGTTTTGCAGGTCTAACATAAACATTGTGAAATGACAATGGGCAAAAGCGGTCCAAGATCCTCCACTTATGACACTTATGGGAAATGAAAGAACATAGTTGTGACATCATTCTGGCAAAAGATTATCGAAATCTGTCCTGGGGTTCCTTTTTTATTTCCGTTTAAAAGTGACTACCTAATCTAACCAAATCTAACTTTTGATTTAGCTGTAAACAATGCCCGACGCATACTGAACCATCTGGGAAGGCTTATGTGTGACGTACACCCACTAAAAATACCAACGAAACCTTAAATAGCTAATCTAACCTACCTTTTTTTTTTCAGCTGTAAATGATGCCCGACGCATACTGAACCATCTGGGAAGGCGGTTGGCTCATGTGAGACTTACACCCACTAAAAATACCAACGAAACCTTAAATAGCTAACCTGACCTTTTTATTCAGATGTAAATGATGTCCGACGCATACTGAACCATCTGGGAAGGCGGTTGGCTCATGTGTGACTTACACCCACTAAAAATACCAACGAAACCTTAAATAGCTAACCTGACCTTTTTATTCAGATGTAAATGATGCCCGACGCATAATGAACCATCTGGGAAGGCGGTTGGCTTATGTGTGACTTAAACCCACTAAAATACCAACGAAACCTTAAATAGCTAACCTAACCTAACTTTTTTTGTTTAGCTAAAAATGATGCCCGACGCATACTGAACCATCTGGGAAGGCGGTTGGCTCATGTGTGACTTACACCCATTAAAAATACCAACGAAACCTTAAATAGCTAACCTAACCTAACTTTTTAGTTTACCTAAAAATGGTGCCCGACGCATGCTGAACCATTTGGGAAGGCGGTTGGCTTATGTGTGACACTAAAATATCAACGAAACCTTAAATAGCTAACCTAACCTAACTTTTTTAGTTTAGCTAAAAATGATAACCGACGCATACTGAACCATCTGGGAAGACGGTTGGTCTAGTGGTTAGTGAACCTGACTGCTATACCGGAGGTCGTGGGTACGATTCCCACCCAGGACAAATGTTTGTGTGATGAGCACGATCATTTGTTCTGTGTCTGGGTGTAATTTATCTACAGGCTGTTTTTTTGCATTTACGTCAAACTTCAGGTGGTTGTCACAAAAGCCATAAATAATCAATTGAAAGAACAGTACCGGGCAAAACTAATAAGGGCTGCTTTTTTTTTGTTGTTGAAATTTTACCGTATTTCAGAATTAAACCCTTAATTCAATACAAATGAAAGAGAATCACCCGACCGCAGTTTACGCGCGTACGCACACATCGATGATTAGATGTGCGTGAATTCAATGACGCGCGAGTACCTATCGTGCGCCGAGAAGTGACCTTGGCGACCCTAAGCAATAATTTTACGTAATTTTATTTCGAAAATCACCCACATTGTCATTTCGTTTGATGTTAACTTATTCGAAGCATCAGCATAATACGAAATCTTAATAATGACAGTAATACTAGACCGCCATAAAAAGTTCACTGACCTGCTATCAGATGAATAATAAAATTTAAGTTTTGCTTGATTGCTATCGTTCACCCTAAACTTTTCGTAGTGATTTTGTTTTTATTTGTGGATAAAATTGGTTGATTTGAAGTTTTCCTCGGGCTTAGACCGTCAATAATACCTACCCCGATCTACGTAGTATAAAAAATGTTTTTTAAAGATAAGGCTACCCACTGACCATCAACTTATTTACACAAATAAAAGCGATTAGTTAACAACGTATTTACAAAATGTACCTACCTACTTAGGTTACCCGGAGGGGCCGGAGGTACTTATTGTTAAATGTTGCCACCATCACACTCTTGGCACAATCGAGCACGACGTAGGTAGCTGGTTTTCCTTCAGCTTACGTAAAACTAACACATTCGTTTTTAGTGTCGAAAGCACTAATGATCCTGGCACGTGATTCTGTTACACTTGTCACACCACAGGGTCTCGGCGACCCAATCCAATGTTCATCAAACTTTTCGACCATAGTGAACGGGAACTGTCTCCACTGATGGCATACAGGCGAACCATCTTCTCCAACTCGACATTAGAGTAATTGTCCGTCGTCTTGTACTTTGTATCGAATGCCGTCTCAACAATGCACCTACCTAGAAGCGGAATTTGCAAAACGCATGCACTGCTGTGACATCAAACACATGACTGTCGGTTCGGGTGCCGACCGCCTGCGAACCGCGGCGCGGGGCGCGGGGCGCGGGGTGCCGGGCGCGGGGCGCGGTGCAGCGCCCTTGCTTTGGATTGGTTGCGGTGCGATTGATTGCCTACGAATTTGTTGAATGACCGTTGCGTATGCGTTGTGTACATGAATGTTTGCGTTTGTTTGTGTGTGATAGGGCTAGTATCAGACGCGCCGCTTTTAAATACGGCTGGTTCACACTTACGGATTTCAGTAAAAAGGAAAAATAAAATAAAAAAATACCTACCTATTTTATTGCTGTTTTGGGTCGAGAATCATTAGTATAATGACGTCCTTGAATTTGTCTAGGATGCGGATCAACACCCTGTATAATATGTATGTATTTAGAAATATATAAGTATGTTTATCAGTTGTCTAGTACCCATAACACAAGCTCTGCTTAGCTTGGGACTAGATGGCGTTGTATGATAGTTGTGGAATATTATTATTATTATTATGTGTGACTTACACCCACTAAAAATACCAACGAAACCTTAAATAGCTAACCTAACCTAACCTAAATTTTTTTGTTCAGATGAAAATTATGCCCGACGCACACTGAACCATCTGGGAAGGCGGTTGGCTCATGTGTGACTTACACCCATTAAAAATACCAACGAAACCTTAAATAGCTAACCTAACCTAACTTTTTAGTTTACCTAAAAATGATGCCCGACGCATGCTGAACCATTTGGGAAGGCGGTTGGCTTATGTGTGACACTAAAATATCAACGAAACCTTAAATAGCTAACCTAACCTAACTTTTTTAGTTTAGCTAAAAATGATAACCGACGCATACTGAACCATCTGGGAAGGCGGTTGGCTTATGTGTGACTTGGACCCACTAAAAATACCAACGAGACCTTAAATAGCTAACCTAACCTAACTTTTTTCATTCAACTCTAAATGATGCCCGACGCATACTGAACCATCTAGGAAGGCGGTTGGCTTATGTTTGACTTACACCGACTAAAAGTTCCCAGATGGTTCAGTAAACGTCGGGCATCATTTTTAGCTAAACAAAAAAAGTTAGGTTAGGTTAGCTATTTAAGGTCTCGTTGGTATTTTTAGTGGGTCCAAGTCACACATAAGCCAACCGCCTTCCCAGATGGTTCAGTGTGCGTCGGGCATCATTTTTAGCTGAACAAAAAAAGTTAGGTTAGGTTAGTTATTTAAGGTCTCGTTGGTATTTTTAGTGGGTCGAAGACACGCATAAGCCAACCGCCTTCCCAGATGGTTCAGTATACGTCGGACATCATTTTTAGCTGAACAATAAAAGTTAGGTTAGGTTAGTTATTTAAGGTCTCGTTGGTATTTTTAGCGGGTCCAAGTCACACATGCCAACCGCCTTCTCAGATGGTTCAGTAAGCGTCGGGCATCATTTACAGCTGAACAAAAAAAGTTAGGTTAGGTTAGCTATTTAGTCTAGTTGGTATTTTTAGTCGGTGTGCATAAGTCACACATAAACCAACCGCCTTCCCAGATGGTTCAATATGCGTCGGGCATCATTTACAGCTTAACAAAACAAGTTAGGTTAGGTTAGGTTTGGATAGGTAAGGTTAGGTTAGGTTAGTAGTCACTTAAATGGAAATAAAAAAAGAACTCCAGGACGGATTTTGATAATCTCCTGCCAGAATTATGTCACAACCATATACTTTCATCTCCTATAAGTGTCATCAGTGGAGGATCTTGGACCAAGTTCCATACATTTTTGCCCATTGTCCTTTCCAAAGGGAAAAATATTCAATACCACAGCAAAATTGAGGAGATAGCTAGACGGTATCAAGTCAAGTATAACAGTGATGAGGATAGCATGTCTGTTTTAGAACAAGGCCGAGACGACGCCGCCGTCAGGCTCGTGGCGCAGGATCCCATTTCACAATGCACCTTAGGTTTAGCACAATGAACATTGTTCACCGTATTCAAAGAAGAATGCCTTCACGCACACCTATTATGATACACAGCATTGTGCTCGCAAAAGGCACATGTACTGTACAGGGAACAGAGGGATATTTACACAACACCGAGACCACAGCACACCATGTGGGGTTTGCGTATCATGTGAGGTATCGTAATATACCTAAGCCATCGTGGCATCGTAAATTCTTGTTAGAGCATGCAGTTCTACAAACCCTTGCCAAATCCTTAAAATACCTGGGCATACCCGGTTCTTTCAAGAATTTGTGTCTCAAACGATGAATAAAACACTGCGATGCTGACATGAAAAGCATAATAAGGTATTAACCAAACTCACATGAAGCATCTTATGTCAACGGAGGTCTAAGAAGATGTTTTTTAGTGAAATAAGAGTAATTTCCTGTAGTCGAATAGAAATGAGACAGCGTATTCTCAGAACAAATGGAATTGACGTAGAATGTTACATAAATAGGAGGAATCAATGCTGAGAAACTCAAAAATACGAAAGCTATGAGATATAACAAGTTACTTTTGTTGCGGTAATAAGTACGAGTAAACGTAGTCATTTTGTTCTACAACTGACTGTTGCCGTGGGTGCATAGATTTTTTTGAAATAAAAATTAAGTAGGCAAAGTAAGTCTTGTAAAAATACATAGACAATTTGGGGATATTAATAAAATTCTTAGTTTATAAGTATTTAGATTGGCAACCCAAACCAATTTACACCGTTTGAGAAAACTGAAATCAAAATGGTGTCGGAAAAAGTATCTGTAGCTTGCAACCAACCAATCATAGCTGAGAAAACATCCGTGGAGTGCTCACATCAGCTTTCTATTTGAACGAGCTGACTAGCTGTCTGTTCGGTGGTAGCTTTCGCAAGTCGCTGCGTCGCCGGCTCCCGCCATGTTGCGGATAGAAAGCGCCGCGACCTCACTTTCACTGTACTAGCAAAACCAGAGAATGAATAACGTTCGTCACCCTCCTGGATTGAGGTTGAGTTTATTCAACTTTTTTGTCTGTAGCTTTGGTACCGGAACCTTATTATGGATGCTGGGTTACTCAATTGATTTATCATCAAGTATCGTAGAACACTAGACTTGGGACTAAAAAGTTGTCAAACGTATCGATGTTTAATGTCCATCTAAATTCGTTCTTTCATCATCATCATCATTATCAGCCAATAAATGTTCCCACTGCTGGGACACAGGCCTCCTCTCTGTGAGAGGGTGTGGGCCGTAATCCACCACGCGGGCCAAGTGCGGATTGGTGATGTCACATGTCTTCGAATTTTTGGTTCTAGGACATGCCGGTTTCCTCACGATGTTTTCCTTCACCGTTTTGAGAGCAATTCGTTCTTTATTTGTTGATTTTTTTTTTCTCGTAATCTAATTAATCAAAGTGGCCGTTGAAAGACCTTCTCATAACATGGCGTTCTGAAAGATAAGAGCAGTGGCCGCGACGTGACAAGATATTGTAAACTTGTTTTATTACCAGGAAATAATTTAAAACATAACAAATGAACGTGATGATCAGAGAGGATGTCACTCATCCAACTCGTTGAGTCAATATACTTTGTGTCAATTGATTTCCAATAACAGTTTACAATTGAGACAGACGATGCATGCGGGGCCCGCTCAATTGTTTAATCAACAATCGACTGCAGCAATTTGTGACGCCATTACGAGTTTTTAAAATAAATGCCATGAGAAACGTAAATCGCCATGAACACGGGCCGCGGCGGGAGGTCCCAAACTCGACGTGCAAACAGGAAAACTTCGCACGAATCAACACATCTTGTGAACATTCGCACTCTAAGAAAATTTACGAGGCTTGACGTAGCAGTCAAAACATAAACTCTTGGAATCCCGAAGTTAAATATTTGTTCGCTATAACCGTAACCAATAACATTACCACGGTTTCAAAAGATTGTTATAGTTGCAACATGGTCCGCAGTTGCACGTTCTCTAATCAGTGACCAGTCGAGAACATTAAACTGTGGCTTAATTACATAGAAATTGATAATCTTGTGCGAAAAGGCTTTGGTAAAGTAAATACTTGGAAAATTACAACTTGTATGAGGCAGGATGCACGGTACAGCAGTGGAGCGAAACGGTTGCGCGCTGCGGCGCAGAATGTTCGTGAACCGTTAAATTATGTAACAAATGCCAACATTTTCATTTTAAACTTTATGTCTTACGCTCAAAGACTGATATTCTCCGTGAATTCTACACTACTTATCGCGTTAACGCCAAGGGCTAAGATAAAATTTCGTAGCCGGCAACTTCGAGAATGTTACAACTGCAAAATTGGACTTTAAAACGCTTACTCACGGTTTATATTTGCTGCACTTCTAGATGGTTCTACAGTCGTTCTAGAATATTGGAGTTCAGTTCTATGAACCGCTTCCGCCGCTGCTTCTTCCGTCTCGGGTTGCTGGTTGTAGACATTCCTGAGGCGGACCGGACCCGTCTTAAGAATGCTGACCAGACGGGGACGCGCTGATGGCATGATAGCTTAATGCTCCCTCGAACGACGGCCCTGGCTGGAATTCCATACTAAAGAGACAAAATCATCCCGCAGTTACTTGTTCAGTGATCTTTCTGTCTTTAAAAAATCGATTCTTTGCAGTGTTACTATACTGAATCAAGAGGACAAATAATGTCTGTTTGTTTTCGTCTATTAGTTTATTTATCTAACAAATTATCAGCATTTTCTGTAGGGTCATGTCATAAACTTTTTATATAAGTATAAAGCGTGAGAATGATTATGGGCTGCAGTCTCATGTCTTTGGTCCATTCATGGAGCGCTTAATGCTCGGTCCCACGCACATTTGTGATCCATGTGTGACTACAAAATGCTCCTTGTATTATGGTTTCAGCAGTTTCGTTTTTACAACACAAATATTTTGTTTTGTATGCAATGAAATATAAACTAGATAACTAGAACTAGCAGATTATTTTACCAGCAACGTGGTTTGTCGAATTTTTGTTATAAATGCTGTTAGCCTATGCAGCCACGACGCACATTAATCTCGACATCAAAACAGTCTGTAACCAAATAGTGTACAATTTGGGAAGTTATCAGTATATTTTTATCATTTGGTAACATAGTGTTCCACTTTGAACCGATTACCGCCACACATGGTCTCTTTGTACAGATTTCTCAATGACAGACATTCACAAGTTATGGGAACATTTTTTCGGGAGCGTAACGGTTTTTGTATTATTTTTTGTCGCCTTTGACCGTGTGAAGGGACCTCAATGGATGCATGTGAACGGGTCGACCACTTACAAAAGATCTATGATAATACTTGTGCTACCCTCGTTCACTGGCTTTTTACACGTTAGGAGAGGGATGAGGGAGCTCTTTCTTCAATGGTGTTATGTTAAGTGTCTTCAATGAGCTGTTTCTTTGAGAACCGTCTCTCTTTCTATGCATTGTTTGAAGTTTTCTCATGGACTTCTTACCAGGAATTGCACAAGTAAGTAGGAAGTTATATCATTGAACATATTCCGAGTCGATACGTTGAAGTGGAATCATAGAAAAAGAATTAAATACATTAGATACGACCCTATCTCTATAAATATTGAACAACAAAACACTTCATTTCATAACAGCTAAAATGCACTGTAAGTAACAAAGTAGATCCTTCCTGAGAAGAGCCTTGATACAACTGAGCTTTGCGTGCTATATAAAAGTTACAAAATGAAAAAGTCCGTAACGAAAAGAACCCTTTCCCTTTGCTATGGAATGTCGGTCCGTCCGTCCTTCAAGCGATTATGGGACGTCGACTCGGCCTAAATCACCATAACACGTTCAAACTCATTAAAATAGAATTAGTTAATTGTTTTGGGAAAACCGTTGATTGACAGACATCGAAAACTACATTCTGTACCTAGTCATTAGTTAGGTATCGTCATAAGAAATGACGATATCGAGCCATTCTATAGAATAGGTAGGTACAATTATAATCTACTTAATTGAATCAATAAACAATAGCTTCGTTTTTTTAATTGTGGACCAACTTTTTATCGTTTATTGTCCGTGGTATGTACTACCCGTTGTACTACCAGTAGTAGGTACTACGGGAAAAAAATTACCCGTGGTACTACCAAGAGATCTAGTAGTACCACCGAGTACAAACGAGTAGTACCCGTGGTACTACTCGTTTACTGTGCCGGTGTAGCGGGACTGTCTACACAGTTAACCATGACCCTGGAATGAAAATGGCAATTGAAGGAACACGGTAGATTTTAGTCAGTACGAGTCCGACATTCTTTTCCACTCCACACAGGGCGAGAGGCCTCATATATGACGATTTTAAAAACGAAAATTAAAACCGGCCAAGTGCGTGTCGGGCCACGCACAGTGTAGGGTTCCGTAGTTGCCTATCAAAATACTTATGCGAACTAATTAAACTGATTCGCTGGATTTAATTTTTAAAAGAAGAATTTTCAAAATCGGTCCAGGCGTCTTTGAGAAATCGGGGAAAATACATAAAAAAAAGATTACGACGAATTGAGAACCTCCTCCGTTTTTCGAAGTTAGTTAAAAATAGTTGACAATAAAAATCTACCTTTCCCCAAAACATACCCACCTATTATAGCTGTAAAAATAAAGTTGACAAACTTACATTTGCAGTTGAACAACAAGTTCTGCGATACATTTTGTTTAGGAAAATATGTTGTCCAAGTACGTTTTATAAGTTGGTCGACTATTACTCGTAAACTTGTAAAGCCTACTTAGTCATGATAATTTTCCTTAAAATTTCGTTATATATACTACTATTGTGAATTTTTTCACACCCCCAAACATAACCGTTTAGCTGGTAGAGGGGGGGGACACTCGAGTCGAGCAAAAATTTGCACTTTAAAGCTTAATATTTCACAAACGAATCATTTTGTCAAAAAATTGTTAATGAAAACTATCAATATTTTTTAAAGACCTATTTAATGATACCCCACACTAAGGGGTACGCGAGAAATAAAAAAAAAATCCCCACTTTACGTGTACAGGAGGTACCCTAAAAAAAAATATTTTACGAGTTTTTATTTTACCACTTTTTCGGCGCAACAAATCCGTATATTTACACCAAATTACAGCTTTCTAGTACTGGGCGTCTCTGAGCTAAGCTGCGGACAGACGGACGGACGGACGGACGGACGGACATGGCGAAACTATAAGGGTTCCTTGTTGACTACGGAACCCTAAAAACTAGTGTAAAGCAATAAGGAGATGGTATTCGGGAGGTTAAACAGAGAACTTTGAATAATTAATCTTTTCTTTAATATAAAATAAGTGAGTAGTACCACGGGTAAATTAAAATTTCCCGTGGTACTACTAGATTGCTTGGTAGTACCACGGGTAATTTTTTTTCCCGTGGTACTACTAGTAGAACAACGGGTAGTACCACGGGCAATAAACGCTTTTTATTATCTTATTGTTGTTTTGTCCTTTCCTTATCTGTTATTGACAACCCAGTTGCATGTATTGAAGTTATTTTTAGTTTGTATAGAGACAATACTAACCTATCATAGGTCATTTTAAGGAGACCCGGGCTTTGCCCTACAGTGGGGCACTACCAATAATTCTTTATACTCTTGTTGGTGCTATCTTGTGACCTCCAATCCAGTGCCTATGCTGTCCCACGGCTAGGCAAAGGTCTCCAATTACTTCTCTGCTCTAATTACTTCCATGAACTCTTTTTCCAAGCTGCTTGGAATAGCTATTTCACGTCACATAATTCTTGAAAAATTAAAAAACCGTTAGCAGCTGTTTTCAACCAAAAATGTACCTACACAGATTCTTTAAACTTACCTACCCAAGTTATGAAGAAAATGTTCAATTAGGTGTGAAAAGTAGATTTTCGCGAATTCCATTTGACCTTTCGGGCGGCGCGGCATGCGAGGTGCGGCGCGGGCGCAGGCTCGGTCGCGTTCTCACGGGAACGCCGGTGATTGCACCGCATTACGCCCTGCACTGGGTCGCTACGACCGCCGACACATACACCTAGATGATGGTGGACGAGGTTTTATTTATTATCAAGAGAAACATCCTGACTAAATACTATTGTAAAAGGAAAGGATAGACGAGTCCTAGAGACGGTTATAGGATACTTCTTTTAACAAAATCCTTGAAAGGGGAGAAATTAAAGGGGGACGAAACCGGGGGACAAAAGCTAGTTGCGGTATACTATCTCCTTATTTCGTTTCTTAGTGTAAGTACAAAGACTACAAACGAAGGTAAAATACAAACTGCAGAGGAACAAAGTATTTTTTTAAAGTTTTGTCTACTAGTCATAGAAAATGATAAAGAAGCTGTGTTGAAGAGAGATTTATATACTCGGTTGAATAAAAACTTAAAAAAAAAGGGTACTGACTTCAAAAACAAATACAAAAAAGTTTTAAATAACTTTTCTTTCGGAAGTCGGTGGCTTTGATTTTTATTTCATTGACTATTGCCACCGACTTCCGAAAGAAAAGTTATTTAAAACTTTTTTGTATTTGGTTTTGAAGTCAGTACTTTCTTTTTTAAGTTTTTATTTTACCCTTTTTTAGTTCAGATACTCAACAAAAATCTTCGTATTATCGACGTCTTTAGAAATCTATATCCAAGCGAGCAACAAAAACGGATCTATGCGGGCAACGTCACGAGATATCCATTATTATTATATATTAAACCTTTCCTAGAACGTAACAAACACTTTTCCGAAAACCGCATGAAAATCGGTTCGGCCAAACGCGAGATAATCGTGAGCAAACATACAATCGACTTTGAAAACCTAACGATCCAAGAAGGCAAAAAAAACCCTTTCTCAGAAACTACTGAACCGATTTTGATGAAATTTGCAGTATTCCCTAAGTTGAACAATACCTAGTACAACAAAAAAAGAATTACTGAATCGGACTTGTATACACAGACATACCATACACTTTTGAAATTTGGCACATTTGTTCAGACGCTGATATAGTAGACTAACATAATTATACGAAAACTGGGCAGTTCTGAAAATATTACATACATACGGGTCGAATTGATAACCTCCTTTTTTTTTAAGTCGGTAAAAAAGATAGAAAAGTTGCTAGTAGCCAAAAAGGCTGATCCCAATAATAACTTTGTATACCTATTACCTCCTGTCTAAAAATATCGTCATCATCACAAAATTACGCAACACACGACCTGCTACAAATTAAGTGCTACGAGGGTTATTTCGCGCTACGTATTTCGTAGTATTTTCGTAGAAGATGTAGTATTGCGTAGAAGCAGTGTTGCCAACTGCTATTGTAAGAAATGCGCTAAACAAAACCTAAAATGCACTAGGTTTGTGCTAATTTTGAAAAAAGGGCACCAAAAAAATAAAATCAATTAAAATATTTAAATAATCAGTTTTTATTTAGAATATTGTTATAACAAAAATATATCGTCGTCCGAATCAGAGTTGGAATCATGGTCTGAATTCACCGTTGCTGAAGTGGCTGTTTGAGAAGTTGAGGGACCGAGTTGATTGTTGGAGTTTAAACTTATACGTATCTTTCGAACCGACTTTTTCAAGAACTTCCTTCGGAATATCGTAATTGTAGCAAGTTTTATATGCTGCTCGTAGCCCAGTATTACGACCATGGAGATACGCATTTTCATAAATAACTAATAATTAGAGGTGCGTTCTGAAATTTAACTGTGTTTCAGAACGCGCCATTGATTGGTTTTGTTTTTACGAAATTGCGTGATAAATTGCAGACTTTTAAAAATGCACTAGTTAAGGCACTAGGCACTGTTGTGGAATTTTGAGCGCTAAAACATCAAGAAATGCACTAGATCTAGTGCCGAAAGCACTAAGTTGGCAACACTGCGTAGAAGCCGTTATAGTGCGTAGCAGAACTCGTAGTATTTGCGTAGTAATATCCTAGAAGGACATTCACATTAGGTACCGTCGTGAATGATGGCGCAATGACTGATATTCCTTATTTTATCGGTCAATAATATGAAATTCAAGTGAAACATAATAAAAATTGAAATAAAGCCTGCCGAAAGCAAGAAAGTGAGTGAATGACTCAAACTGCATCAGTATAGAGTATTTTCAAAAGGAAAATGTTACGCAAGAGATGCAATTTTGTAGAAACTACTTTCGTTATAGAAATGGAAAATTTATACTGCATTTGTTAAGATTCTTGTGAAGTTGATGAGCTGGGTTCCACATAATTTTAAATGAATGTAACCAACCCCTGATTCATACAATAAGAACCTATCATACAATTAATCACAAAATGACATTAAAATTGGTGGGGTGGTTTTGGAAATTAGCGTGTACGAACACGTAATGTTTTGACCTCCTGGACATGATCTGCCATGGCTGACCTGGAAGTTTTTAAACGGACTCAGAACCTAGGTAGCAAAAGCAAAGAAAATCTGCATAGTTGGAGATTTATTGACGAATTTACTTGGAGTGTAAATGTGGTTATACTGCACAAACAATTCAACGAATTTTGAGGTGTGTAGGGTCGGTCTTCTAGCGGTCTACCATTCATACCATACCGGTCTACCCATTGGCAACTGCAACGTAAGTTACCTGTAACCTGCGGTGTTGAAATTCTTTCTGGCTTAGCGTGATTTATCTTGGGGACCTCAAGTATATTGAGCTAAATTGAGGCCTAAGCCGTATAACTAAATATATGTATAAAAAAACGATGGAGCACTTCAATCTCTCAATCGAAGACCTCTCGGTCTGCATGCCCCTTCGATAATTAATTACAGAATCTGATGGATGCTTCTGAGGGCGCTAAATTATGGACCGACTCAAGCTAGATGCCATTGACACGTAAAGAAGACGATCAAGTTTTCTTTAATGCTTTTGGAAATCTGAGATACCGACTCCATTCGTAGATCATTTATCGCTTCATAAACGCAGTGCTGTGCGACTTTTCCCATTGGAGCGCGCGACCGCGACTTGTTTCCAATCAACAATGGAATGCGCCGACTTTTTGGTCCGAGCCCGCGCGACTGCTCTCGCGCACGGGAAGATCAAGTTTTTATCCAGCCAGTGTTAACTCAATTGGAAACAAGGACCTTAGATTACCTTAACTGTTATTTCTTAGTAGCTTTTGGTATTACTTGGTGGAATTTAAAGTTGTTTAAAGTCCGTGTGCACTATAAGCATTTAGTGTTAAATGAATTTGAAACAGCTTCTTTTCTGTGGCTTTTATTTATGTTCTCTTCGTCAATTTTTCTCGTTGGTGCTGTAGTGAGCATGAGGTCCACGGTTGAAATTGCAGGTCGAGCGGTGTTATTGGGGTTTCTCATCAGTATTTTTTCAGAAGCAGCCACGGAGTTTGGATTGGTGATGGCAATAGACTCGCCTCCTATTTATGGGATTTCAGTATATCTGGCCCAACGACGATATAATACTAGACTACTCATTGCACGATCTAACGAACAAAACTATTCTGCCAACTCGCTGAGGTAATACGTAAGCGAGGGGGGCGGGGTACTGCGTTGTGATTGGCTAACTCAAGGTCTGTTCTGTCTCAACGTATGTTTACGGCTCACAGGATTGGTCGAAATGAGACGGTTATAAGACTTTTTTGCCTAATGTGTTGGCAGACATCGGTCGCCTGTTATTACGAGTCTAGTATTATATCGTCGTTGATCTGGCCAAATATGTAATGTGTAGGTATGAGTCCTTATTACACCTCTTATATGTCTGCCGAGGTGTTGAACATTAGACAGAAACAACATTATCATGAATTTGATTAGCGCTAAATGTATTTAGTAATTTGTGGTGCAATTAAATTCAAATTGTCATTGGAATGTTTCTCATCTTTGAACTAACGGTATTGTTATGAGAAGAGACTTATAATAGTACCGCTAGTTTAGGTAAGTTAAACGGTATCCTAACTGATATAATAAATATTAAAGTAAGTTTGTTAATAAGTACCTATAACATTTGTACACATAAATTGCAAAAAAAAAAAATGTACAGAGATAGCTTAACCCCTGGAAACGGTTATAATAGGCAACTTGCTTGCTTAATAAATGTTGGGGGAGGTGTAATTTATGTAGATGGCGGCGCATAGTGTTCCATGCGCGCCTCTCAAAGACGTAATGAGGGGAGTTCTACACCTCACTCCCCTCCGCGATGTGGTCCGTAGGCGAAGCGGGCCGGCACCAGTCCGGGGTAGCGGAAGTCGCATTAGATCCCGCTGCCCCCTGACGCAGGTGAGCGAAGGAACACCGGGGTGGTTTTAGTCAGTCGAGTCTGACATGCCCCTCCGCCTTCCCCAGGCGGAGGAAGTCCATGAGGATTTCCACCTCGAAAAAAAAAAAAAAATGTGTAATCTAAGTGAGACTTGTTATTATCGTACGCTTTGCTTTACTTTGCAGATATAGGTAGTTTTATTATACTGATTGACAAAATCTAGGTAGGTATATTGACACGAGCAAAGTGCGGTAAAAAGTTAGTTGATCTAAAGTTCTAAGTTCCCATATGCTTCGCCTTTCAGTTAACTCGCTTTTCAACAATATTAAACTTAACGTTTTCTCAGTTATTATGTGATCCGTTACGTTTTATAGTTTTGCATTACAACAACTCTTAATACGGCACTGCTGTCAACTTTTAACTGAATACTTACTTCGGTTAATATTTATTGTTAGAGTACTGAGCACCAACTTCAGTTCTAGTCGATGCGTCGGTAGTGGAGCGGACCGTGCTTGAAGCTTCTTTAAAGGATGAAATCAGGAATGCAGTTATCCGGCAAAGCACCGGAGCTGACATAGCTTGTAGAATTAGCAAACTGAGTAAACAGTGGGCTGGACATGTTTGTCAAAGGGCGGTGCAGCAGAGGAGTGCTGGAGTGGAGACCGCGTATCGGCAGGCGTAGTGTGGACGCTCGCCCTCCAGCTAGATCGCCGACGACTTTAAGAAATGGCTGGGGCAGATTGGATGCACAAGATAGAAGACAGGGTGATATGGCACAATCCGGGAGAGGCCTATGTCCAGCAGTGAACTGCGATAGGCTGGAAGTTATCAAGAAAATAGGGAGTTAAAACATAGGGAAGTAATGTGAGCCTACCGACTCACGGCGAGAAGTCTCCCCGAGACTTCAAATAAAGTAGAGAGACCTCTCACATTCACTTTTCTCGGGTGGTTTCGGGGTTTCTCATCGTGAGTCTGTTGGCTACATTATATTAAAAGATTATTCTACAACCCTTTGATCAAAACCACCACTGCTACTCGGTCACCTAACCCCTGATGTTGACTAAATTTTACATGATTGTACTGTAGATGATTTTAACTGACATCGTACTTATTTCAAAACCCGTTAAATTATGTATTTGGCCCAAGATAATTTGTAGCCTGTATTTCATACACAACTTTACAGGGAAATGCTGGTGTAATATACAATTATTTGCAAAACGAAAAGTCAATAACTTTATTCAGTGACCACAATATTTGCGTGATCATTGATGTTTCATGCATGACATAACAATTTGCGTCATTTGTGATAAAATGAAAGTATTGATTTTTAAATGATGTAACCTTAGTACCTATTACTTTGTCATTATTTCTAAATTACACAACGATAAAGTAATAATTATTATCTAATCGTAATCATATAGATGAATATTTGAACACATCGATTTTCAAGGTTAAATAAGACTTTCCGAGGCCGGTCTGTAGACAGTTAACCATGTAGCATATCGTGAACCCTTCGGACCTCAGAAAGCATGTTAGTTCCGGAGAGTTATAGACGTTTTTCAGTCGCTGATTGTTAAACATTTGGCCAGAAAGTTAGACAACTAGGTTTTATACTAGTTAGGTATCCAGTTACTGAGATGTGGAGGACAGATACACATTTGCTTCATATAAAATACCGATTTTTGGTTATATGAGTCCCACCGAAGTAAGAAATGCTAGGTAAATGAGAACTTCAAGAGGAAAATCATGTTGTAAATACGCTTTGCGCCTTCTGAAAAGAGAGGTAAACGCCGGCCGGTTGACTCGATGGTCATATATACTAGAAACGGAAATCAGGTAGGCCCAATTAGGACCTTGTTTAATATATCCATGGGCCTAATAGCTAGAACTGGCAATACCAGCCACTCAAAATAACGTGACCAGGGAAAGAAAAAGTTAAATCGGAAAATATCTGGTCTGTCATAGTATTTTCATTTTAACAACTACAGTACACGTGATACAAGCGCAAGCAGGAAGCATCAAAATATTTTTATCATTGGAATAAAAGTCTTAAGGCCGGCCGCATAAATCAGTTTTCCTGATCAGGAATCCTGATCCGTTTTTCGAAATTTGTACGGGAAGTTATACAAATGTGTGTGACATGCACACACATTTGTATGAATTCACTGTGTACGGATAGAAAACGGATCAGGATTCCTGATCAGGAAAACTGATGTATGCAGCCGGCCTAAAACTGCGATAAAAACAGCGTATGACCTGTTTAACCCCGAATTATAAATACTGTTCTTATTAAAGAAACAAAAGAACAATAAGTGGTAGGTACTGAACCAAACTACACAATGGACTTTACAGAACATTCATCAGTTTTTAGGGTTCCGTAGTCAAATGGCAAAAAACGGAACCCTTATAGATTCGTCTTGTCTGTCTGTCTGTCTGTCTGTCTGTCCGTCCCATGTCACAGCCCTTTTTGACGAAAGTATAAGTTCTAAAAAAAGAGAATGATAAAACTAAAAAAAAATATATGATGTACATTACCATGTAAACTTCAATAGAAAATTGGTTTGAACGAGATCGAGTTATTATCGAAATCGAGTTTTTTTTTAATCGTCATAAATCGTAAACCGCAATTTACCTTTTAAAGTTACAACCAACTACAAGAACTTTTATGTTTTGTTTATTATCATATGTTACTTGCTGCTACGGAACCCTTTATGGGCGAGTCCGACTCGCACTTGGCCGGTTTTTTTTATTAATTGAATTCACGTGACGTAATTCGCCAATGTCACTGGCTGGATCAATAGATAACTTATTTCGTTCAGAACAGTGGCTACTGGGTCATGAGGCGGAGTATTGCCTCTCACTCATCCTGCCTCTTCTTTGCATGTTTTACTACTTCGCAGAAAGAGGTGATTGCTTCCCGTTCCCACTCGCTCCGTAACAGGGTCTGAACCAGGGCTGGACTTCACGTACGGTGCTCTGCTCAAGCTGGGCAGACCTCTAACGTATGCTCCACCATGTAAGTACTCCGGGTGGTCCACACATTGGCCAATTCCCGAACCACCTGGAACAACCGTTTCTGGTGAAGACCTACGTCAGGCTGAAAGTGACGACGCTGTGACACCTCTCCATCCTCTACTCGAAGAGGGAACGCCGCGATTTCAGCGTGCCCGATAACTTCATGCCTCAAGTCAGTTTTGACACATACCTATAAATTCAATTGGACATTAATTGAATCGTTCGATGGAATGCCATAAACTTATGATACGCAATAAGTTAATTGAAGGTTGGTCCTTCGTGGCGGTGCATTAGAATAATGTTATTGGTCCTATGAGTCAGAGCTGATGCGCCCACGCGTCGTCACTTGCTTTTAATATCTAAATATACTCAGATATCGTTATGGCAACGATAAGATTACTTTGGTTAAAGTGTTTATCATGTTTTTGGTGATATGCCAAGAGGTGGTGTTTCGTTCTAGTTTGCGAGATTAGATAATCAGTTGTGATTATCTTATTTGCCTAGTTTAGTTGTTCAGTTGGAACGCAAAATCACATGTTCTCAGAAATCTGGTTGTCTCTAGTTTATGTACATATACGTTGAACTTTTTCAACACATGGGGGGTTAAAAAAAACAGGAAGTTCTGATCTTCTTTAACTCCCTTGGTACAAAGTTAGTTTATGGCAAGCAGTTTTTCCTCTGTCCCAACATCATCATCAGCCAGAAGACGTGTACTGCTGGACAAAGGCCCTTAGAACACCACGCCGAACGACAATTCAACTCAACTTCAACAATCAAATTTTAGGAGATTATGTACTCTGGTTCTTCGGCGAATATCCTCGTCTCGGATTGTAAACGCGGAGAAACTTCGAGCTCAGCTCCAAGTTTCATTTCCGTTGCTTGTTGAGTGTCTTTTAGTCTCTCTGAGGTCAACAATTATAGACCACGTCTCAGATTCATATATTTCCATAAGCAACACACACTTAACACCTTGGTCTTAAGGCGCTGTGAGATTCTCGATGAGAACATTTCATGAAACTTTCCAAACATGCCCAACCGAGTAGGATTCTTCGGTCGACTTCTTTGTCGAAGTTGGACCTACCTAGCTGAAAATTCTGTTCAAGTTCAGTACCTAATGGTCCACAACTTCGAGCGTATCGTTCCCAACTACCCTAGGTACAGATGTTATGGATATGAAACATGATTTTCGTCTTGTACATGTTAATTTAAAGTTCCACTGTTAGGAAATGATACTGAGCTCACTGTTCATAGTATTATGGTGCTCCAACGACACTGCCACATACTCGCAATGACCAAATCATTGGCAAAACGAAGGTAAGCTATGTGTCGCCATTGATTTTCTTGCTGAATCCGTTCCAAGGACCAACACCTGAAGTCTATCTGCCTCTAAGACCTGCAGGAATCTAAGCCTTTCCATTGCCATTGCCAAAGTTAATAATAACTAAGGAATCATCTACTAGACAAGGATCCATTCTAAAATGCTCTGATTGGAACAATTTCATTTTTTCGAAGGATCTAAATAAAATCACTGAATGACATGCTTCGAAAATACATTTGGGGATGTAATTTGATTGACGACCGATTTTTTTTTTATTGAAACGATTTAAGTAATTGTTAAGTACCTATATTGAAATCAATTTTGCAAACCTTTCATTAACGTGGTAATTAGCAGTTTTCTCCTGGCCAAGCATTCGAATAACATTTTCATAACCAATTTGTTGACTGTCATTTTAATCAAACAAGCATAAAATTATATTATTATACAGAAACGTCTAATGCAGCAATTTTCCTTGTTAGCTTTGACCATGTTTCCTTATATTTATCCCTATTTTAACCAGAAAGCCGTCATGTCCACTGTGTGTCAACTTTAGGTTGTTATGGGGCATTTAGTGATTTAATAATATGCTTCTGTTACAAAAGTAACCAAGCGATAACCATATACCTATTTGTCATTCAATGATTCTTTGACTGTGGTTACTATGGTATTATGTTTTCAGTTGCATTTTCCTTTATAAGTGACTTATATAATGTTCGACGCTATAATAATACATTTTGTAGTTTAGTGGCTCTTTTATTTATTTATGTACTGTTATCAAGTGCTGCATCCACTATCGTGGCGAGCCAACGGTCACCCCTAGCCGTTGCGGTATCAAGCACAAGTATGCTGACGACCTAGATCAAGTAACTGTTGCTAGTCGGTAAATGCTTTTATTTCTTTGATTCAGGCTTTGCTTAAATGCGTTGCTTTTATACATCCCAATATATACCAACAATATCTAAATTAAAACTACTAAGCTGTATACAACAGAAGCTTATATATGTACCTTGTATGAATGTCATTGCGGTTTTCGGTGGAATAACCTAACTACATTAATTGACTTTTGTTTTGTACAGTCAAGTTAAAATTCACACAATCCGAATAAGTAGAGTAATCGAACAGTCACGCCATAAAACAACATCGTTTAATTCACACATCCTAAATTTGTGGAGAATACACTTGAACTCGGCCCATAGAGTTTAGAAAGTAACGGACGGCCTCATTGTGGTTCGATTGCCACTGCCAAAAAATAGCCAAAGTCTACGATTCGGGCGTTGACCTTCAAACGGTTATATTATCTAGGAATCAATGCGTCATCATCATCAGCTCATGAAAAGTTTTGGCAAGAAGTTTTGCAAAAGGTATTAGTAAAATGACCTCAACACCATTCATTTTCCTTATAGATTCTGGTAAGGCAAAATTTTGACCACAAGCTGACCGATGTCAAGTCTTCATAAGAAATTAATTAATGTGAACCGACATAGTTAATTTTGACTCAAAAGTAGATGGCAGAGTCTAAAAGCTGAGTAAAATCTACCTAAATTATTTTAGTAGACCGAAATTTTATAAAAAAATCCAAAGCTGCAACATTTGATGTCCCAAAAAGTATACCTGTATCTATGAGGTAAGGATCGATCGAGGATTAATGGATTTAAGATAGGTAACGAATATTATTAGCCATAAATGAAATAATGGCCTACATTACACCCACACGGGGACACATCGACAGGTCCAATTCGGGAGTTGCATCAGGGCTACGGCTGTTTATTTTGGTCACATGACTCGAAACATGACGGAGCTGCCGCATGAGATCACCAGTTCTCATTATCGTCATAAGAAAACGACTTTATTAAACAAGCGGTTGAAAAAACAAACTGTCAAATCACTTTTTCTTCAATTTACGTTCTAATTCTAAACTTTTGAACGGAACGGCAGCAGAATTGTATGTATTTATAAATCATGTGCCCACCGTCTTTCATAAAAACTAGTCTGTTATGGAGATAATTAGTAACCACATTGTCTAAGTAAAGACTGTATTCCCCCACTGATTATAAAAACAGACCACCGCGAGCATAACGTTAAGTTAAAACTGTACAGTGAACAAGTGATCTTCCAGATGTTTAGAATAGAATCAATATCAATAAATATTTATGAACAATTCCCAAGTTGATAAACCAGTTTAGTTTATAGTTGCGGTAGGTATTTTGGCGCATTTAGTGATTTTATTTTTTCTTTGTCATTTAGTCAAACATCTTTTGGCTCAATATATTCCCCAGCTGCAAAAACAGTAATAATATTGCTAATATTAATATTAACTGGATCAAAACCAGTTTATCGAATTACATTTGGATTGATTTCGTTTCTATTGAAATTCAGACATGGGAACTTTCGCAATAGTTCGACGAGATCCATCTCGTCGCACAATATTTTGCATCGGTTCACTCCATGGGATCTCTCGGAATAAATATGTTAAGTAGATATTATTATATACAGGCTGATTTTTTAGTCACCATCCAAATTTTAATATATTAATCTTTGGCGAAAATCATTGAATACGTGTATTTTCTTTTCGTATCACTCAATACAAAAATATCGAGATATCACGTCTCAATGTTATCTATAAAAAGTTGATGAACCTGGACACCGCGCTGTGATGTGTCGCTCAGGTGTAGCGGGGCGGGGCGGGGGGTCGGCGGGGTGCGCTCTGCCCGTTTCATGCGTCGGCAAGTGTATATTATTAACGTTTAGCTTAGTGACCACGCAGAGCGGATGAGAAAATGATTTAATATGACAATTTGACGTATCGATTTTTTTTCAAAAATGGGCTTAGTGATTGATACCTAACGCCTAGAAAAATTTTGGACGGTGCTAAAAAAGTCACCCTGTATATTAACCCAAAGATCTTTGGGGTCAGCATCTGGCTACAGTCATGTTGAAACTTGTTCTACACGTGCAATTAGAGGGGGTCACACAAATAATATCGGATAATTATTATTTAAAATTTTCGCCATCCATTATTCTCTCCCTAAATACTGGGCCCGTACCGAATTACGTATTAATGTATTCAATCCAGTTTCTATTCATCTGTAATTCAATGTTTTTGTAAGCTTTTTAGAGCAAGAACTGGGTCGCAGATGGGCGCTGGATTGAGAAATTTAAATAAAAACTTGGTGCGATCTTTACAAATAACATCATCCATGAATAAGTAATAACAATGAATCCAGCCGGTTATGGGCTTTTATTTGGAGTGATTTTAGAAAGTACAGAATAACAGACGATTCATAGAAACTAACTGAGTGGTGGTAAATACTTGTTCCAAAACTGGTCGATTTCTAGATCACAAAGCATACTGACATCACTGTCTAAGACTGTCTGATACAGTTTTGTAGACAACGAATCATCGATATATTCTTTCTGCTAAAAGTGTTCACACGTTCCATCTTTTTGGAGACGTTGTTCTACCTTCACAACTTTGATCATCTTCAATTTTTATTTTGGCTGTTGTGTATGACATGATGTGAAATAAATCCATCGATTTAATGACTGTTGCTCGGACATAATGCTGGCTGGTTATGCGCGCGTGCGCACGACCTAACTATTGTCATTTACATCATTGACTATTGTTCCCTGTTCCGTGACTTCTAATAGCTAAGTAAAATACTAATTAGTTAGTAAAGTAGGTATGTTTCTACTCATAGCCGTCAAGGTAACGTTTTTCTTGTTTTTTTTTTTTGCTATTGGATATTATTGTGAGAAATATGATGCAATAAGTGGTTTTGTTAGTTCGATCTTCAACATTTATTGCTATAATTAATTCTATAAAATTAAAAGATTCTCTTGTGATTTAGAAATGTCATTTCAAGGTTTGTATTTTAGCTTGCAAATTGCAACAAAAGCCCGGATACTCGTAGTCTGCCTGGCACTTTTAGTAGCAAATAAAACCTGGGATTAGGATACACGGTAGGTAATACTCGTTTCTGACGACTTAAATCTAATGCTAAAATCAAATGTTTAAGAAAATCTAGAAATAGAAACACTACAAGTAAAGATGGTTTGTTAAAAAGAAAAGACGAATAGTGGAGGATCATCAAAGTAAACTGTGCAGAGTGCTAACTGACATAACTCATTAGGTACTTAGTTTGTTTTAATGATGATTTTGGCTGAAAGCTACCTATGTGTCTTCCAGTTTCGATACTTGATGATATTTGGCATTTATATGATCAATTCGCTTCTCTGTGATTTCCAAACAAACAATCACAACACAGTGATTTACGTCTTTCGCAATACCCTCGCGAAGTTATTTAACGTATAGCGAATTGCAAAACTGGTGAATGCCATTTTGCATGATGTATGTCCGAAATGATAGGAAAGGCATTACTGTACCCGCAGTGGTGTACCGACACAGCGGATGGTCCCATTCCACTTCGATAACGGTACTAACCACTGCTCGCAAATATCTATGCACCTACCACTAAGTTCCGGTGATCAATTTATTTATATGTAAGTATGTTATGTTACAATGATAATTACGTGTTCGATTAATAAAAATTATGAATAGGTGCAAGGATTACGTCATCTAAGCGTTGATAAGCAAGGCAATTCTTTACGCATTGCAAGGTCTTTTCAAATCTATTCTATATTTATTCTTCTTCACTTGATAGTTTGTGAACTTTTCAATTACATATTTCAAATTCAGCTTCAGCTTAGATGGATGATTTCCTTGATTTAGACTCGGACCAGTTATTTAGCTCTTGTGAAATGGTAATATTTGTAGTTGCACGTAAATGGTTCCCAGTAAGGCTAGGAGCCTAGTCTCGCCAGCAATTTCAACTTCATTTTGAACTGTATCATCATAAACCCTTTGCTGATTGGAATAGAGTGCACTATCCTTAAACCCAATTTAAGATTTATAGCAATTGGCGTTGAGAGCGAGGTCCATCTAAGTCCGTTGATTTGTGTTCTCACGCCTTAAAAGAATAGTTACTTTCAGGATTATGGCCGTATCCGTTATAACCATTCGTCATGGAGCTGAATTAATATTCCTAAGCTGTCATCTGGTCGATAGGCGGAGACCTCTCGCGCCCAGCATTGGTCGCGGCCATGCTGCGGGGCGAGACGGAGTGGGAAGCGGTCGCCTCCTTCTGCGAAGCAGTAATGCTCGCGAAGGAGGAGGCGGGCCGCGAGCGAGAGAGGACAGAGTCCTCCCTCCGCCCCATCCGCGGTAGTAGACGCCCACGGCGACGGACGTCGCTAGATGATCTCCGGCCACCGTAGGCGCGGGCATGCGGGCAGCGAGTAAAGGGCAACTCGCTGCCCGACCAAGGACCATGCCCGGGTCGATGGCGCGTTGTGTCCCACGCGCGCCTCAAAGAGCGTCAGCATAATGACGGGGCCCCCCTCTCAGAGGGCCAAAGCCTGCCGGGGTCGCGGGATTATTTCCTTACCGTGACCCTGGAACAGAAAGGGCTATTGAAGGACACCGTGGATTTTAGTCAGTAAAAGTCTGACAGTCCCTCCCGCCCTGCCCGGGGTTGGAGGACTCATTTGATGATTTTACCACGCTAAAAAAAAAAAAAAAAAAAAGCTGTCATCTGGTAGATAATTGTGATCTCTAATAGTTGATGTTAGTAGAATTTAGTTGAAAAAGTCGGCGTGGCCATAGTCGTTGTGTGCGAAACGTGCGACCGCAACATTCCCAGTGCCTCAAACGATGCCACTTGTGGCGATCGGCGACAGACGCCCGTTTATGGCGAGGACGATCGCGGAGGAATGTGGTCTGCTCTTCCACTGCCTGCGACTCATGTGAGGAGTGGACAGAGACTGACAGAGTAGCGGGGAACTGGCTGTAGAACTCAACGACTTACGTGGAAGGAAGGAAAAAATGTCGTGTCGAGAAAAAGTGACTGACCTTTTTTGATTATCATTAGGAGGATGAATATTTGCAAACCGGTTGGTAAGTACCTGCTGGCTTATTTGTATTGTTGGTTCATGTTCTGATTCTGATGCATTTGGGGAAAATGTTTCATTTATCCTATACCTCCCAGGGAAACATTAAAATATATAGGTACCTATTTGCTGCTGTAAAATCTGTATGATTTCCTTTCTTTTGCTTATTCGGTGTATAAAGTTTTCGATTCTCATATTAATCTATAAATGCTCATTTCCTTTTGTTTTTATATGGTTTATTCTAGCAATATCTAAATATTTTG